>OZ024934.1:91802353-93067537 GCA_964017235.1 Sabellastarte sp. h YS-2021
GCCATGAGTTAATTGCTTAAATCTGAGTCCTGCTGTAACAAGCCTTATTGTTCCTATTTATTGTAGAAGTGAGAAAATACACAATAACTTGGAAGACTCTTTATTTAGGGTCTGTTGTTAGTGCTGTCAGGAATAATGTTAATTAATGATGCGTTAATGAATGGCAGACAGGACTGAATAAAAGCCATACATTCATAAGCTGAACAAATCTGTATCACCAAACAAGATGTTACCTCTGATTCAAGCAATTGTTGGACACTGTTTCTTTGAAACATTGATATTATCTAAAGACGAATGTATAGACAAAAGCAGTAATAAATCAATGTCTATGACTTTCTTGTTACAGTTAGCTGGAATAGATTAAAGAAATTTAAAAAGACAAAGGAAAGGATAACATGAATACATTTGCAAGAAAATACTTCAATTACTTCAGGGAGAATTGTAAAAATTACTAATTACAATCAAAGAAATAAAAATATTTATGCCTTTCAGCACAAATCCAAATGAACAAGATGGTAATGGAAAAAAATGGAAAAATTGGCGCATGGATAAGAGGCTTATGGCTATTATAACTTGAGAGCTCTGTGATATATATTACAGATATATAGTTTGTGAATTATGTGCAGGGACAGACAAATAAACAGACAAACGGACCCGATTACACTACCGTCCCTCTGAAAGGGAGGAAGTATAATACGGTACAACTCAGTTATGTAATGTACAGCATTATATGTTCCCCCAATTTACCTATCTTGCTATAATCTTAGAGAATTTTCAAACCACAAAATACAGACTAATACAAAAAAAAACCGTCACTAAGAAGTAACAATACACTTTAATTCACCAAACGGTGCTCTGATTTGGACATCTGATATGTTATAGGGATCCTGTGAAAATGTTAAGTAACATGTAATGATTATTGTCTTATTTATTGTAGGATTTGATACTCTGTTTTGGCATGTGAAAATAGAGAATCATCTGGACAAGACAAGATCTGGAATACAGCTGGTTACAGTGGTAACAACTACATTGATCCTTCTGTTGGTGATCTGAATTCAGGGCACCCAGTTGTTAAATTATTTGAACTTATACGTTATCACTAAGGGTATGTCATTAAGTTGTAATGGTTTTCAGACACAGGTTGACCTATTGAGTAACACACTGGCCTGCCACCTGGGTTGTTACAGTCTTGGCCTTGCCCTTTACTAGGGAAGTAGGTAGTTGCTTGTTCATATCTATTAGGTTAGAGTGTGAAAATATGTATATATATGTATTCTGCAACCTCAAGAATGATTGATCCATCTGCTTAAAGCTTTATGATACACATAATGTATCAAATCATATTCAATGATTTTTGTAGACAGGGCACCAGCCTATGACGACCATCATCTAGTCTGGTTGTCAAACAGATTTTAATTCTTAAAGTTGCAGGTTCACTGGTCTATCAATCCATCATGCTTTGGGAAACATCCTGATTATTTTAAGATATTTTGATTGTTTTTTATCATTTTGTGTGTCTTCACATAAGTTTTAAAATATATAATTTAGCTGATTTTTTGGAAGCAAAAACAGATTTTCAAGCGATGAGATTTACACACAGAAACTGATGCACACTTTTATGTAAGTCAAATTTTAGTAAAATTATATTCTGGTAACATAATAAAAAAGAGAACGTAATATCAAACCATACAAGTTGATGAGGAACAGTAAATTAACCTTTCTCATAGAATTGCTAAATGTAATGTTCGGGGGATCTACATCTGGAAAGAAGGCTCACCATAATGAATACATATTAATGATCACTAACACAGGTAAAAAGGTGTTCACACTGTATTGTAACAGATTTCGAAGGTATTGGGAATACCTTCAATGACCCTCAAATGTCTAAACCAGCCAACTGCTATCAAAAGGCTTTGCATCAAACTAATGATGGTTTTGAATAGCTAAACATAATTTTTAGCGACTTTGCTACTAGCTCTAAAGCATGCTAGCCTAATATGAACTTTTATTTGGTGCTTAATATCCATTATTTGAAAAAATCTAAGGTGCAACAATTCCAAAACTTGTTCAATCAGACCAAGTTCATTGGTATAGCCGGGTCATACCACAAAGACATGGGGGATGGGGTGGCTAATGTTCATAGACTTTCATCATAAAATTTACAAACAACATGCTGTAAGTACAGATTCCAAGTCTAGGATTTTCTGCAAAGTGTGTAAGGGGTGTAAGTGGGAATGCATTTGCCAGCCGAGAACCAGTATATTGGATACAAAAAACATTCACTGCCTTACTCCACTGTGGAGCTATTCATCAATCAACAGTATGGCATGAATTGTACATACTCTGTCAAAATGATGAAACTATGATTACTGAGGCTGATGAACAAACATAGGTAGGTGAAACATTATACCTTTTAAATTCAAGATGTTGACAGTTATTTTGTATTGCGAAAGCTAAATTCCCACGGCTCAGGGTTGTTTTTCTTTGTTGGGAGTTATAATCGTGTTCTTATTAAATTATTGCCTCAAACTTAGTTATGATTTACAGAATAGGACTAGTAATAATCATTTTGGACTTTATTTTTTATACTTTAAAACCACAGACTGAAAAGACTGTCAACTGCCTTCACTTTTCATATATATGATCAATACGTTGATGCCAGCAAGTAAATTCTTGCCCGAGTTCACATTGGATGAAAGGGACAGTAACAGAGTTAATTATTCATAAAGATTGCTGACAAAAAAAATTGACACTATGACAATACATGCAACAGAAGTTTTGTTTTGCACAAACAAGTCGGTTACATTTAACATAAAACAGTCCCAGCTGTGTCCTTTTCACTTTTATTAAAGTATTGTTTTCAATAATAAAGGGAACTGAGCTGTTAATACATCAAAACTATGTTTTCCACACAAAGACTGAATATAAATATTTGGAATACTTATCCAGGGACACAAAGTGGAAACTTCGTGTTATGTAAGTAGAGTTTATTTTAATCATGATGTACATCTTGTTCAAAATAGATATGGTGAAATGATTAAGAGGTCATTGCCAGTGGATTTGGGCAGTGCAATTACTAACTTGGCCCACCATTATTAGTGGAATTGCAATTCCTCTGGATGTAATGATGTTTTCAGATTGGATAAAGTCTCTTTCTCACAACGGATCTTTAACTTATTCTGATATATTGTTCTGTTAAAAATTACAAAATATGTTTTTCATAAGGTACAACATATAATGTACATTTCTATGGTTCAGGTAGAGTTATTAAACCAAGATTGTCACAACGATGAAGAGACTGCTGCTGATCCTGTTCATTTGCTGTATCGTGCTGTATTTAGGTAATATCCCATCTACACTTTTAATATAGTTGTTCCTATGTTCCGATCACAGAGTAAGGTGTCTTCTCCTGTAGCTAGGCCACACAGGTTCTATGTTGGACTCGCATGCTACATATGAACCAAACATCTTTAACTTTTCATTTTGGTATTTTAGTAGTAGGGTTTCACAATTGTAAATAAGTTGGGATTCTGATTTGGGCAGGATATTAGATTATTAATAAGTTTATAAAACCTGCTATGTCGACTCAGAAGCTGTATTACAGTCTATATGCAGACAGAATGAAGGGATGGGTTGGTATTTGTTTGATACCCCATTCACACTACAGGCAGTAAATCCCATGGTGATGGAACAGCCTCCAAGGATGCCTGATATCTTCCCAGATTTGGTGCTGCATTCATACTACAGGGATATCCCCCACGGTAGACCGTGTTTGGTAAACAGCCCTGTACTTCAACTACCATCGGAGGTTTGTATATGACCTTGTGACACAGTGGCAAAATGTCCATTTACCTCTACTCACCCTATATTACCATATTACCCCAAAAGATAACCGAGTCACAGCCTCATATATACTGTGAACCACACCTACAGTTACCATAGCAAGACTAGTGTACACTAGTGTACGCATGCCCATAGTACCAAATTCAGAGGCAGAAATTTTACACATTTTAAAAGTTTCCTAGGTAATAGACATTCCCTCACTGTATCACAAGGTGGCATACAAACCTTGAAGGACAGGGCTGTTTACTTGATGTGGACTACCATGGGGGATAACACCTGTAGTGTGAATGGGGTGTTAGGGTGTGGCTCATTGACAAACATACACTACCCACATATGAGGGCCATTTATGAAACAATAAGGACAAGATCATGGACGAGACTTTATGTACCAGTTGATACAACCCTACAGAACTGTGTGAACAGGCCTTAAAGACTGTTAGTATGATACATCGTTTTATCAACTGTATTAATAGCTTATGTTTGGATGAGTAAGAATGTACCTTTTGGCCATTTCTTGTCCAGTAAGTGTTGTGTTTCTACGCTGTCTGTTACTGCTATTGTTACTGTTCCATATCACTGACATACTTTAGTAATACATTATCATATGTGCATGATGGAAGTCTACATTTTTGTAGTGACCTCAAGATGTATTTGGTCACAGGCCACGTGCATCCATTTGCACCAGCTTTGCTGTCTCATTTGGGGTGATGGAGATAGGTCCTCCAATCCAATTCAGTCAGAGGCTGTCACCCCCTTTGTGTTTGACTCTATTCAGTTGCATTGCTCAAGGTCACGCTGGCTGTTAAATGGGATGCAAAACCTTAACTTTTGATGATGCAGATGATATAAGATTAGTTTCAACCTACCATATGTAGTCCTTTTTTTACAACTTGGATAATGGATTTTTTATACAGTTCTATAAAATTAGTTGGAAGGGCAGAGGAATCCAGTACATACAGTTCATTAGGGTTCTGTACTGTAAACTGCTGACCAGTGGCAAGCAACTACCAGCTTTCCCACTTGAGGCCCTGCCAGTAACCGAACACCGGCCTCAGAGGTGGGAGGCGCAAGTGTTACCCCTCTGCCACCGTGGCCCCTTGGGAATCAGTCAAGCAGATTTGTCTACAAGTGTAAGAAAATTACAATTACACTTTTAGCTTAAGAATGACGGACCATTAGTACAATAATGTGATTTTGTAGGGCATTATAGGTTTTTACAGGCACGCCATGACTCATTACAGCCCGATTCATGAAGTGTGCAAAATGTGCAACGTGTGCAAAATTTCATTCCTGTAGAAAGATTTGTAATCCCCTGCCTCCTAAGTTATCCCAAGTCCAATACTGACCAGTTACCATAATGAACCAGTATGCCCTTACAAATGACCATTGGCTTTGGCGCCCTCCTGTAATGGATTCCCTATGTCCTAATCTTTCTTTTTTTTTTGGAATATTTATTTTTCCATAGTAGTACAACTACAATAGTAAACAATATAAATTGAAGAAAAAAAAATAGTAATAATAACAATAACTATACAACTGATTTTTCTTGGTATGAATTCTTTTGTTTGAAGAAACACAAGTACTACAGCGCTATGATCTATAAGAAAATGCTTAAATTAATGTTTGTGTTAACATGAACTAGATTCAAAAGGCTTACTGACCAACCTGACCAATTCCTTCTAAACTCGTCCTCTTGTCATATGTCCTAATCTATGTCCATGCCAAATCTCTATTTTAGCACGATTCATGCCCTTTGGTAACCTAATAATCCAGACTATCGCCTATATTGAGTGAGCATATCATCAATAGTTACATAAAATTCCAAAACTGAGTGTAGATATTAACCGTGTGGATGTATCTTACTGAGACACTCTATACAAAAACCACAAATCCAACAATGCAGCTAATTTTTAACTATTACTGTTGTAATTGTGCTGCACCAATAGCATGTTAAAATGAGGTAATAACGGCAATATTCAAAATGATAACATTTAGTGATGTACTTTGTTTTGGTTATTGTTATGCTATAAGTTGTAACAAAAAGTTATATCCAAAAGAATTGAATGTTTACCACATATTTTTTCAGTGCAAGCTGAAAAGTGTTTTTGCCCAAAGAAGTGTCGCTGTACCAAATGTGTTAATTGTGTGGTAAATCCTTGTGATAACGCAGTACCTCCGGAAACTTGCCCAGAAGATGCTATTTGCAAGTGAGTAGCATATAAGATAGATGTGTATAGCTTAGTATGTGATTTTATAAATGACGTACAGTTGAAATATAACTGCAACATGACTAACTATGCAATGTCCACACACTTTTATCAATAATGTAAAGTTTAGGGTTTCATCTTTCAATTCCCCAGTCAGTGTCATATTAGGGCAGGCCCTCGGCATTGGCACTTTTGGGATTCAATCCAACACAGAGATGACAATCTGTGATTAGATTCTAAACTTGCAAGACACTTTACCAATGTGGACCTCTTTTCGATAAGGTGCCTTAATATATATGTGAATAGACACGTGTATTTCAAACGATCAAATGACACCATTTTATAAAGTGTAGAATAAGATAACTTTCGGATCCATGATCAAAGTCAACCTTATTTGAGCCAAGTCATCACACTGTGTTACTCACTTGTCCGATGTGACCTGGAACACAGGGTAAACTGGTGTGGATGAAACATTCAGTTCAATAAATAAATTGATAAAATTGGCCATTAAATTTCACTAGTTTTTTTCATTTGAGAAGAGAGCTCTACAAACAAGGAGGGGGGGGGGGGGGAGGGGGTCGATGCTGACCAAATCGGGCATAACATTCCCACCATGAATCTGTTAAAGGTAAACTCACTAGAAATAAGGCCAGCAGATTCTATATCAAGATAATTATGTAACTGAGATAATTATTTAAAAATTTTTTAAATGCTTAGCAAGCCCCCTTTAGTAAGGTTATATTATTTGCTGCTTAAAATAACTTAAGGGGGTCTTATCAAGTTATACTGTTCTTCATTGTAAGAAAATTGAAAAAAAAGAAATTATATATGTACATAATCATTTGACGTCACATTTACAGATATTTGCTGGCCCAGATTAAAGTAGAAATATTAAATCAGTGGACAGGATTTTCTAGGTATTTGATCCTGATCTGTAACTTCAGTCTTGTAGTTTTCATTAGTATCTACAGTGTTATTTTGTTTTATTTACAGGCCTAACTTCTGTGGTGGATGTTTGACCAGGTGGTTTAAGAGGAAGAAGAATTACAAGTTGAAGCGCTGTGATAAATGATGAAACACATTTTAAGTCTACTCTGATACTGAGTTATAAAAAAAATTAATGCAAACACCCTGGTGTTGAAACAGATAAATAAAGTGTAATGCTGAAATGTTAATTTCCCCTTATCTTATATCACAATAGTGTCCATTTATTTCCAGAACCACTGACAAGAAAACAAAGCTAAATTTTAAGTTTTTTTTTTAATCTTTATCAAAAAGGCTCTTTGCTTGTGACATTTCCTATCCACTGTTATCCATCCTCTACTTATAACAATTAAGTTTTTTTAATACATAGTTTTTTGTGTGTAAAGATATTAATCAGAAGGTAAATAATTAAATATCACTTCAACCCGGAAGAAAAATTAAATATGAATGCTTTTCGTTTCAATATTTTTTCCGCTGAAAGAAAATAACATGAAGTGACTATTAATTCACCAGTTTTCTCACTAGAGGGAACCATATCCGCCATTCACTAGTCCATAACGACTGTCCTTCAACAAGGTCAATTCACCATGTGTACCACTCTGACAAAATCCTGTTAAGAATTTAATCTGGAATCATACCACACATACACTTTCAGTATAGCCATAAAAACTAAAATACATATCTTTGGGTTTTGTGACTTTGGAAAAAGTAATGACATGACAGCACGTCATCAGGACTACTTTTGCTTACCAGTAAATAAAGCCAAATTTTGGGCCAAGGGATTAGTATCCTTGGTTACAAAGGAATGTGATAACAATTAACAATAACGATTAAGGTGAGCATGGGAAACTTTGCATAAACATAACACACATGTTTATGTTCAGACAATAACAATGCAGATACAATAGAAGTATCATGCAGACATAAACTGTGTTTTAAAATAAACTGTGTTTATTCACTTTTTAGCCGTATAACATAGGGCTGGAGTGATTCACTGAACATTTGCACTCCAAAAATAAAAACATGAATAAGTCAATTTGAGCCTAGTTTTGCGGCAACCCCAATGTACTTTACCAGCTGATTAATTCATGTTCAGAACATCAAGGACGTTAATTGTTGCCTCAGGTCAGGGGTAGGAAAGCAAAAAGTCCCAGTTTGGGAAATAGAACTTGTTTACAAAACAGCTGAACTATATTTTATGTACATCTGTAAAATAGTTACATAATCATAAATATAATGAATAGTATAAAATATGAGGCCACCTATGTCAATGGTATTTTGCCAGATAACTCAATTAATGGTTAAAGCTGTTAATTGAGTAGGCCAGTTGTAATTATAGCTTTTGATACTAAAATACAAAACATAGTCTTCACCCTAATTATATATAACTTCCCCGTTGTAACAATCCCATACTCTTTATATTGGCATTTAGTTCTACAGTGTATTTCATGGAAGAAGAAAAGTCTTTGTTTTTTGGTGATACCCTGGAATTATAGCTTTCCAGTTATTTGGGCAAAATACTATATATAATAAAACTTGGAAATGATGACGCTTCTTTATTCCATACAGGGAATTGCTGTCTCTGTAAAGTTTGTGTCTCTATCTGGGCAATAATTCAAAAATTTTACCCCACTCTAAAACATTATACTATTGGCCTCAGAACTGAACAAGACTGATGGATGTGTAGACTTGGGGTTAAGGTGGCCATCTTAGTTGTGGTATGAGGAGGCCATCTCAGTAGAGGTAGGAGGAAGAGGTCTAGCAGAGAGGTGAGAACCTCTACTTGGTGTTTAGGGCCCTGATAATATTCATATCATTATCAACTGCAACTGATTTTACATGCCTCCACTCGTGGTTATGACCTTCAATCATCTTGTGAACTTTAGTATGCTTCAATTTTGACCTCATCATCTAGGTAACTGTTTTGACCTTTTTTTCGGGTCTTTGAATTGTGGCTGTAGTCTTGATAATTGTTACGACCTTGTAATTATACTTGGTAGGGGTTAACAGATGTGACCTTCCAATTATACCTTGGGGTCAAAGTTTCTTAGCCCTGTAGGTTAACTGGACCTTTTGACATTTAGCCTTGAACTTTGGCCTCATTATCTAGGTAATTGTTGTGGCCTTTGAGTCGGGTCATTGAGTTGTGACCTTAATTACTCTTGATAATTGTGACCTTTAAATTTCACCTGGTAGGGTTTACGGATGTGACCTGCCAGTTGACCTTGGGGTCAAAGTTGTTCAGCGTTTTAGGTTAACTGGATTTGGGGTTTTAATTACATCAGTACACATTCTCATAAGGTCATCGTCCATGTCATTTGTAGATGATTTATTTTATTATGTGCTCACATCTATGTTTATTCTTGTTTTCTTATAATGCTTTTACAACAACTTTTAGTAGTTATATTTAATCTTCTATAATAAATTACATAATGTCATTGCTTGTTTTGTTTGGGGCTGGGAATGTATAACTGGATAGGGTATTTGTATTACTACATCTGTATATATGTGTACATTATGAGTATAACCATGTCATATATTTGAGTCACATTATAATAAATGTGATTAATTTATATAATTCCAACTGTTAATTCTCTTTTTATTTATTTTATTTATTTATTAATTTATTTTTTTTGTTGGGGGGTGTTAGGGAATGTTTATATAGTCTATATATTACAGTTTTTTTTGCATTCCTTCATTAATAAAGAATATTTAAAATCAGACTTATTTATTTGTAAAAATCATCCCTCATCAGACATATACATAAATATATCATTCATGAAGATAAACAATACAATACTCTTGTATAACAATACTCAGTCTACACACTTGTATAATGTTGTCATCTTCAATCGTGATATATTTTTATCGCATGGATCATTCAGTACGTTTTCTACCAGGTAATTCAGGTTGAGGTAAGACATAATTGACAAACAATATTTGTGTTTATTCTACTGAAACATTAAGAATTACTGTTATATTAAGTGTTTACATTATTGTAGATCACAACAGATAAACTACTTCTAACAAATATTTAACAGTCTTGTGAGACACCAAGCATCAGGTATCATTTGCCTGAGGGAACCAGTTATTGATTTATCATTACAGCTAACTAGTATTAGTCAATATAGTATGCGGAGCTTGCTAGGAAGAGTAAAATTATAATAACTGTATTTGCCAAATTTTTGCATCAAGCACACAGCAAAGCTATAAAATTCATTAAAATACGGGTATATGAAATAATGGGTTTAGTTTTAATAAGTTTTGCAAGTATTGTATACGTTTGAAATAAGTGTTCCTGTAGATTAGCATTTACCTACAAGAGAAAAGAGTTTGGAACAATTGAAATAGATAGACATAACTGCTTAATAACTGTAAATTGTTTCAAGACAATGAAATAAAATTCAATGAAAAGATAACAGCTTGTTAGAAACAGTAAAACATGTCCAGAGTTTTTCGGTTTGCTTGCAATGCATCCTAATCTCAGAGTGACCCTTCTCTTACCAACAGGACATAGCGACACTCTGATAGATGTACTCCCACCAGATACCTCATGCAACCCCTATTTATTTTTAGCTGATCAAAACTTCAAACAGCAAAATCCAGAATCACAAGGCACATACATGCCAAATTTGGATGAGATTTCAAAAAAGTTCCTTTAAATGAGCCTGACCCAAAGCATGACACAATATGGGGGTGGCCCAAAAAGCA
Organism: Sabellastarte sp. h YS-2021; assembly: GCA_964017235.1. Taxonomy (NCBI): domain Eukaryota; kingdom Metazoa; phylum Annelida; class Polychaeta; order Sabellida; family Sabellidae; genus Sabellastarte; species Sabellastarte sp. h YS-2021. Next base: position 91,813,099 of record OZ024934.1, read on the forward strand.
AAAATAATATTTCTAAACCCAAGCAGGATAAATATAAATTTAGTTTTTGAATAGCCAATGTTATGTTATCAAACAAGTCTGAAATATGATAAAGTGAATAAAAATTAGCTTGTTCTATATAAGGGAAACACTCAACGTAATAATATCACCCTGTAGTATAATTTAAATAAATCAAGTACATCATTCAAAATCCATGTCTTTGTAAATGTACACGAACAAGAGAGCTCACTTGGATTTCAAATAGCTGTACAGTTATTAAATATAATAATTACACATATAAAAATTACACATAAATAGAATAATTGACATGCCCTCTTAATATATCACCAAACAGCTGGCAATTTAAGTCTAAACTACAGAACATTGAACAACCGTGTATGCTGATTTCCACATATCTCAAATAGCAAATACCTGGAAAATGAGTTATACTGTTATTTTGTCCTAAGTCCCCAAAATCTTTCAGATATAGAAAAATTCAAAGTTTTTGTGATTTTATGCGTGAGGAGTAGTGTTAATACATTTGTATATGGTTTACATTAGTCGTTATTTTCTGAATCAGCGTTGTCTAAACTTATGCACATCCACTGCTTCTCTCTCTTGTAGAAGAATCTTCCTCACTTGCTTTTCTAAGTTTTGCCACTTGAAAACACTGAAATTAGATTAAAAATAATTATAAAATTGAAAAAAAAACAACAGAAGAGTCAGAAATAATCCCTATCTTTAAAAACTGCTTTGGTAAAAGTATAACCCCCACTTGTTTTGACATTGAGACATAATCCATTCATTGGAATATTAACTCATTTAACACAAATATTGCATCATACTCTTGTGAGACATTAAGTGCGGGCTCTCTACGAGACTCGTACTTCTCTCTAATTTTTCTCCAGACTTTCACGGATTGTGTACTGCTCTAGTTCACTACTTGTGTTTCTGATTGCTTCCAGCACATGTACAGACTAAAACAAAACTTGACCTTGTTTTAATGGAAAACTATCTTTCTCAGAAACCGTAATGTCTACAGTCCATTATAAATCTAAACATACGTTTACTTTATTCTCTAACTTGGATGTATTTTATTGATAAATATCCTTAATATATAGGACCAATAGATATGTAAAGTACAAATGATAAAATTTAGTTCTTGCACTAAACTGCAATGTGTAATATAATGCATTACATCTGGATTCTTTAAGAACTGGCAATGTAATGTAATGCACTATGAAACTAAAGTAATTTAATTGCAATACAGTAGGAATAAAGTAATATAACTAAGATAAACAACTGCTAAATATCTCACTGCTGCTCAGAAACATACATCTGCATCAGTCAGTCTGTGTCAGTCAAGTCATTTTCAAATAACGTATAAGTGTTTTAAGTATTTCAGAAAGAAATGAACAATGCAAATTACATTCTAACCTGTAATATCAATGCTTTAAATTCATCTCTGAAGACCTTCCCCGATGCCAAGTACAGTATGATGTTAATGGCGTGGTTTGTGGCCAGCACATATACTCCTATAAGCATTCCACCTTTAATATCCTGCCTACTGGGATCTGTAATAGAACAGTGGATTACAATATATATATATATATATTAACCAAAACAGACAAAGAATCTTTCACCTTAACCTAGGTTTTGATCAAAGACAGTATCAAGTAAAACTTTTTAAAAAGTAAATTGTTTATAAATATTAGGGGATTTGAATGTTTAAATCCAAAATACATATATTTTAGTAAGAACATAATAAAAATTTTTTTCAATATCCTGATAAAATTGGATGAAATCTGTTCAGAGAGATCCCACATACTCATTTTTGATTGTATGATAGTAAAGGTAAGCTCAGATAGAGGTGATTGATGGTTTCCATATGTATAAAAACCTGTTTCAATCAGACCTCTTGCTGTATTGCAAATGTATCCAATGAAAATAGATTTAACGTGTTTTAGGTGTATTTTAGGTAAAAAAACTGTCAATAATCATATATAAAGACATGATTGGATACAAAAATGCTATGTGCCAACCTGTTAGCAAGCAACACATATCCATACAAATACACCGTAATATGATACTGAAAAAGACACCTCCACATTAAAAATTTATTCAAGTAAAATTTTGAGAGATATTTTTAATTTAACTATTACACTGAGAAATTATACATCTCTACCAAAGGCAATAAATAGTATAACTTATAATTTAAATGGTTGTTCAAAGCGTATTACCACTGATCCAGAACAGACGGATGATATTCATAGGTGTCGTCAAAATGATGTAAGCGAAGGTGACTGTCAAAAGGAGAGCTGAAATACCCTGAACCAGAACAATTAATAATATATTTTCAAATACTGTAACCTCCATTGTAGTAATCAAAGGCATAATCAATACCGAACTAATGTTCTACATAAACAATACATATATATTTTATGAAAAAAATTAAGCATTTGCATGTACATGATTGCAACTTAAGAGCTGCAAAAGCTGTCTTTCTCCCTATTTAACAAAATCATTCCATGTAACTAAATGTGAGCTGTTATAATTTGTTCAAGGCCCACAATAGAGCGTGTAAACATATAATTCTGTTTATATTTAGGTATTAAAAGTGTGAAAAGTGTATTGAACTATAGTTTAAAACTGAGGTAATATCTATTACCTACGTCTACAGGAAGAAATACAAACAAAACGCCAAAATTAATGCTTTTCTGCATAACAAATTCCCCCAGGAAGTTAAATTTTTACCATTTGATCATGTGGACATGAATTTTTTTAAATTATTTTTATTACTGTGTTAGGATAATACTTGTTTCACAATGCAGAAGAAAGAGAGTTACTTACCCCAACATTATTTTTTGTTCCTGATGATTTTCTCCCACGAATTTGGATCCTTTGTCTCAGTAAAACAACTATAATTGCAATATTAAATATAAGCATAGCTATACCTGGAACCATGCCAAATACCATAGCGATGAGGTACCTCACATTCACTAACAAGGGCCAGCCAAGGGGTTCACATTTGATTTCGTCAGTTTTCACAAGTATTTGAAAGGTTATCATATCATTGGTCAGGAACAGCAGTTGCACTGTTACCAAGGTTACCAGAAAAATGATGCGACTTTTGTGCGAAATAAAGGCTCTCATTTTCAATGGGAAGCAAATACACAGAAACCGTTCAAAACTGAAAGCCAAGAGGGAAACCTTGGATAGGTCGGAGAAGAATGTTAAACAGGGGGGAAGAAGTTTACACAACACTACGGTCAAGTTTGGGATTGTCATGCCAAGTCTATTGACAAGCCAGATGCCGAGAAGCTGAGTGAAGAAAATCACAAATATATCAGAAAAGGTCATGATCCGTAAGAAAAGACTTCCAGGCATATTTCGACAATTCACCCTCATAAGAACTACAAAGGCTAAGATATTCCCAGGAATACCAAGGAGCATCAAAAGGACATTGTAAACGTAGGCAAGAACTTTTAAAGCATATTGTGTTGTTGGTTCCGTGGTTGCTTGCTGTATTGTAGTGTTGTTGACACAGGCATCTTGACACAGCGAAGATGTCATAGGAATGTCCTGTTGTGTTGTAATCTCATCAATGGATTTGAGTGGAGCATCTGTTGTGTTCTTGTACTGAGAGCTTGATCTGAAGCAATGCAAAGAGAGTTTTAAAACAAACACTTTGGCGATCAGGCAATCAGACTGCAAATAGGCAGCATGTTAAATTATACTATGGAACAGTTGCAGATTAACACCATGCTGTTTTTAAGCTAATTGTAGAGGTATTATCATATTGAATCAAGATAACTGTCTAGATTTATTGAGATTCATTAATTCATTTATATTGCAAAATGACTGCTATTTAAGTGATCATCCAGGTGATCAAAATATGTTTGTCCATACCGGGCCCAGAACTTAGACGGTCACCCATCCAAGTACCAACCAAGCCCAGCGTTGCATAACTTCAGTCATCAGAAGGGAACTGGTGAAGCTACACCACGTATGCCGCTAGATTTTAATGAAATAGCACATCAATAAATCCAGGTATTTTTTTAAAAAATAAATGGGAAAGACATTAGAAAATATCAACAGCCTCGTACATGATGCTACAAATGTAAAGTCTAGCTCTTTGATAAGCCCTGTGAGTATTGTTACAACATTACTGTAGTTTAAAGATTCAATAAAAGTCTATTTATTAAATATCTAAATATTCCACATTTCAACAAGATAGGTAGTCACACGAAACAATCAATATCTATACCTGTTCATTGAGAGTATCACTAAACTTCCCAATAATATGTGACATGCTAGCAGCCTCATAGTTCTGGAGAAATCCAAAGTAACTAAAATATTCCTGCTTCAAAGACGTCAGAGTTTTCCAGAGAAACAAGAAAAAAATGTGGAAAGGTGACCTTTTTATAAGGGATTTAAAAGTGAAGGGTCAAATAACTAATAACCAAAAAAACAGGAAATGAATTTGGAGCGCCCCAGTTAGATATCCATCATTTATATAAGGATTCAAATGATAATGACACAGAGGTAAATTGTCCAATTGGAATATGAGGAGGAAGAAGCTAAAATGATCAAATATCTGAAGCCATCAATATGTATACTGTTCCTAATTATAAACCCAATTACAGAAACTGCTGGGAGAGTATCTTGCAATGAAAACCAATAATGAATTAGTTTGGAATATATTTCTGTAACCTAATGTCACATCCTGTCTCCAACATTCTCCTCTACCAAGGAAGATATGCCACCTTGTTTATAATTTAATATCCACTACAAGCTGTATTTAACCCGTATAGGGGATATACGGAGTGGGATGTATATTTTTTGTATACAACGGAGACTCCATACCATGGATAATAAGCGTTAATAACTTCTAGTTTTTCAATAGAAACAAGATGCACTCAGAGAGAGCAAAACGTTCGACTCCATGTGACCAGTCTCTCAAGTGATATAAAATATTGTAAGGAAGACAATAAAATAAAACCAAACATGTAAATTAATTTTCATAGAAATATCAAGTAGAAAGCTAAAGTCATTAAAAATACACTGAAATGGGACCTATGAAAAATCATGAATTTTTTGTATCTAAAATAAGATCCTGATCTCTCTTTTAGTAACTTCTTCCTTCAGTCAGGTCCTACTCACAAATTTTTAAATAAAGATCTGTTCATTAGTTTTGGAGTAATCTGAACACACACACACACACACACCCACACACACAAAAAATAAATAAATAAATAAAACATAAACAATTAACACACAAAAACATAAACTGCTGGTGGAGGTAAAAATTCTGCTTGAAGGTCACTTCTTGGTGAAAATCATGCATGGTGATTTTTTATGATGGATTGTCAAGGAATTGAAAGAAAAAAGAGAAAATAAAACAGAAATAATAATTAATAAAAATGATGAATATACCACCTCCCTCTTTATTATGTTTATGTCAATTTCAAGACATACAATGAGAAGAAATATTTTTACTTAAAGACATCAAGTATCACAAGCTAGGTTTGTGACCTCACAATGGCAGTTACATTGTGACATCACTTAGAAATGATATCATCAGAAAGCAAAATATTGATTTTTACGTATGTGATGAAGAGAAGCAGTTTCACTGTGTATTCCCAATTAAAATAAGAAAAACTCTCTCCTGGCTTTAATTTTCAAACAAATTAGACCAAATTTGGAAGAATCTGTCTGTACCTCATGAAATACCTTCCCACCAAATTTGAGATTGATTGAAGTTATAGTTTTTGAGTTATAAGGGCAAAATGGTGCACAGACAGAGAAGCAGATTTCACTGTAAAAGCCAAATTAAAAATAAGAAAAACTCTCTCCTGGCTTTAGTTTTCACACAAATTACACCAAATTTGAAAGAATCCGTCTGTACCCCATCAAATACCTGCCCACCAAATTTGAGCTCGATTGGGGTTATAGTTTTTGAGTTATAAGGGCGAAACGGAGCACAGACAGACTGACAGACAGACAGACAGAAACAAACTGATTACAATAACCCTCTCCTATCGTCGAGCGTTAACTATGTAATGCCCAGGTCACACTGTGGCGAGGCCACTACAAATTAACTGGCGAATAGGAAGATTTCCTGCGAATTAGAAATCGTGGTAGTTCGCCACAGAAAGGGCGGGAAAGTGTGGTCACGTGGTTAAAATTGGAAAAATCCACGAATTACTTCGATCCGGCTACCATGGGCTACTATCATCTTCATGTTGTGGAAGATCTTGGTACAATGTTCTCATCACCCAGTCAAGAACATCTTGTTTCTGTGAAGAACGTCGACGTAGATCAAACGAACTTCGTAGAAGTATATACGATTTAATGCGAAGTGTTGCGATTTCCATGAGATGTTCTTGCGCCGAGCCACGACCATGGTGGAGGGTCGAGCAAGCTGTGACGAGCCCCCGACGAGGAGGAAGAATGTGCTGAGAAGATGTGACGACCAATTCATGGATAATGCCAGTTCCTATATAAACAGCCTGGATCATCTGGATTCACTTCATTTATCATCAGACGTCAGACAGTGTACATCAAAGGCTATGGATCTACAGAGACTCAGATTATTGCAGCTACTGTATGAGGCTCTTCGCTTAAATGTACAGAATCAGATTGTGATTGCACAGATACTGGTTGATAGACAGAGAAGGCGTCGACCAAGGCCCAGGATGTATTGAGTGAAGCCCTGGCTCTCCAGGAGGTTGGACTATGGACACTATGATTGTTTGATGAGGGAGCTGGAGGCTGAGGATGTGGTGTCTTTCAGAAATTTTGTCCGGATGGACCCTGCCATGTTCAGAGAGGTCTTGCAGAGGGTGGGGCCCAGAATTGAGAAATTTGACACATGGTTCAGGAAGTCTATCAACCCTGGATGCAGACTTGCAATCACACTTCATTTCTTGGCCACTGGAGAGAAGTACAGGAGTCTGATGTTTGGCTTCACGGTAGCACACAACACCATCTCAGTCATAGTAACACAGACTTGTGAGGCCATTGTGGCAGAATATGGTGAGGAAGTCATGCAGTGTCCCCGTACCAGTGATGCATGGAAGCAGGTTGCTGCAGAATTTTCTTCCAGATGGAATTTCCATCACACCCTGGGGGCTATAGATGGCAAGCATGTGGCAATCAGGTGTCCTAAGAATGGTGGCTCACTCTATTTCAACTACAAGGGCTTCCATTCCATAATACTTCTGGCTCTGGTGGATGCCAAGTACAAGTTCCTTTGGGTGGATGTTGGTACCAATGGATCCAGTTCTGATGCACAGATCTTCAATGACTGCGATTTGCGCTCAGGCATTATTGATGGCACCTTAGATGTACCTGATGCAGAGCCATTGCCTGGTGATGACTGTGATATGCCATATTTTCTCATTGGGGATGATGCCTTCTCTCTGAGGACCTGGTTGATGAAGCCGTTTAGTGCCAGAGGACTTCCTGATGAGGAGAGGATCTATAACTACAGACTGTCTCGTGCCAGAAGGGTGGTGGAAAATGCCTTTGGCATCATGGCAGATTTGGTTGTCTCCTCACCACCATGAGTCAGAATCCAGAGACTGTTACCTCTATTGTATTGGCCTGTTACACATTGCACAACATCATGAGACTGAGGTATCCAGGTATCCACCAGGGACTGGGTGATGAGGAGGATGACAACCACAGAGTTATCCCAGGACAGTGGAGGCAAGGTGCTTGTTTGCAGGACATTGAGGATGTGGCTGGTGGCAACAGGGACACACAGGTTGCCAGACTGTATTTGAAGCATTATTATAATGCTCTAGTAGGGGCCACGGCGTGGCAAAGAGACATGATTTGAGACTTTCACATATGCCAAGGACAATTCTCAATAGTGACTGTATTGTGTTAATTATTTTTATGATTCAGAGCTGCATCATTATCTGTGTTATATTTTGTATTGGGCGTTATATACTTGTTGAAATAAAGTTGCAATGTTCTTGTATTGCAATAAAGTTATTGTCATATTGCACTTCATATATGTATTATCTTGATACTAGGGTCAAAGAGGTCAAGTCTGAAACAAAATCAGGTCAAACATGTAACAGGTCACACAGACCAGTTCACAACTTAGCCACCACAGGGGCAAGAAGGTCACAAAGGTCAAAAATCAATCGAGGCCATAACTGAAGGAAAGTTAAGAAATCTAACCAGCTCCAAGGTGGAAACTCTGCCACCAAACGCCGACTGCTTTGGAATTAGAGCATAATGAAATCCAGAAATGGAAGATAAACAAATTTTAACATTGGCCACCTGTTAAAATTTGCTTATATTCCATTTCTGCTTTTCATTCGAAACTGTGAAACTTCCATAGTGAACCACTAACATTGGGTCATAACAGGTCTTGGTAACCACTGCGCCACTTTTTTTGGATCCTTCATGTTAAGATGTGACACCTTCCAAGTATTATGCCAATGTTTTTGAAATATGAAAAAAACAAGCAATCACATAAACAATTTATTATTCCAACAAGGTCAAAAAGGACAAATCACAATAACATAGTAAGTGTACTTTTGAATAAAGAAATGCAGACACATTAGCTCACAGCTAAGGTTAACATACAACTGACAAGATCAGCTGTCAAAGTGAAACTTGTTACATATACCATTAATAACAGCTAAGGTTAACACACTACCCACGAGAACAGCTGTCAAAGTGAAACTTGTTACATATACCATTAACTACAGCTATGGTTAACATACTACCCACAAGAACAGCTGTCAAAGTGAAACCTGGTTTATAATAGTAATAATCATAGTAATACTTGAGCCAAACATAGCAAAACTACACAAATAAATTACTTTACACCTGTTTGATAATTACTTTTTACATCTCACCTAAATTACATCTTAAGTGTCTATAGACTTCATTTACTTATTGGGACAAAGTTATTACCAAACCTAAGAACCTTGAGAATCATCCTGATTAAGTAATGCCATAGGTGTCATGGGTGTTGAAGGCACACTAGGAATACCTGCAAATGACGCATTTAAATCTGACAAATTTAGGTCTGACAGTCCTATTGTCCTTCCCTCGGTGTCTGTGATAACAAACTTGGTGGATGAAGTGCTGGACGATGAATCCACTGACTGTCCAGAGGTACTGGCCCCCGATGGGGTCTGGAAAATAACAGTTGTCTGGCTCTGGGTGTCTGACCCTTGAGGCAAAGGGGTAGAGGAGGCTAGAGCTGCGGGCCCAGGTGCGGGTGGCGGAGGCATTTGTGTGATGGTGTACTGTTGCTGCAGCTGCTGGAACATAAGTTGCTGCTGCAGCTGCTTTTTCAACATCTTCAACATGGCACTTGACATCCAGCCAGCCCATGCAGTCCTGTCATTGGTCTGTGCCTCCATAGATGTTAAGAGTCTGTCCAACCTGTCAGAGATCTGGGCACTGTTGTCGCTCTGCTCGCACATCTTGTCCAGGAGCTCTGACTCAGTACTGGCACTTCTCCTTGTGGCTCTCCTGCCACTAGTCCCAGAGAGGCTGATACCTGGTGGAGGAGTGCTGGACACTCTGGGTTCACCCAATGATCCTGACTCCACAGGCTCATCTGCAGGATCCAAGTCAGTGGATAGGTGTGAAGGCAGGGTGGCAGTTGCAGAAGTAGCAGAGGCCGATGAGGTGATGACAGAGGCAGTGGTGGTAGCAGATGCGCAGGTAGCAGAGGCTGAGGTGGCTGCGGCAGAGGCAGGGGCAGTTGTGGTGGAAGCTGGTTTCAACTGAAAGTACAGTAGAACAAAGACACATGGTAAGCATATAGTATATATGTTCAAGAAACAGTTCGGGTAGGTACTGTGAAGTAACAAGTATGAACTTCTATGTCACTACAGAAAACTTTACAGATTTTTGCAAAACATTAGTGTTACAGCTGCAAACTTGTATCCATAGGTAGTCACTGTTTACAAGTCAAGAATACACAACGCAGCAAAAACATCAGGATATCCAGGTGAGTCAGACTGTGAGAATGTACTTACATTGCAGGACTGCCTGGACGGGACTCTGGAGATGTGGTCATCCAGGAAGCTGAAAGGCCTCAGGATCCAGGTGTCCCTGTCTGTGTGTTCCTTTGCCCCGTCACCAGACTTCTTGCAGGTAAGCTTGCCATACCTTGTCCTCATCCCTTTGAACCAGATCTTCAGGTCGATGGCTGAAAAAGGAAGAGGAGACACGGACACAATAGGTAGGTTATCAACGTAACAATGGGTTACATTAAGTTTTAAACTGCTTCACATCTGTGGTGTCATCTGCAAATGGGTGAAGCCTAATACATCACACGATGACAGAGTACAATTCAAAATAACATCAATTAACAGAATAAATAAACATTCAACATAAGTCCATTTACACATTACTGTACACGTAGTACCATCACAATTTAAATTATTACCTGAAACTATGAAAAGGTTAAATCATAATGGTTAGTCTAACTCACCTTCCAGGCCCATGGCCCTGGCCTGGGTGGCCCAAGCAGCCTCCTTCCTGTCCGTGTCCCTGTACTCCTTCTTGGCCTTGTTGTACATTTCCAGATGGTTCTTGAGCCACTCAGCCATCTCATCCTCTTGGCCATCTGTCATCCTCACCAGCCTCTTCTTCTTGAACCTCCCCTGGGACTGGCTGTCTTGGGCTGCCTCTTCCAAGTCATCTGTGTCGTCCGGCTGGGTGGCCTGAGTGGCTGTATCCCCTGGGTCTGATGCTGAAGCTTGAGTGCCAGGCAGTTCATCTGGCTGTTCTGGCTGTTCAGGCTCCTCAGATGCTTCAACAGGAGGCAGAGTGACCCTCTTCCTCTTTCCAAGTCCAGGTCTCTTCACCATATTTCTTGTATGAAATATATCCAAAAATTTATCCAAAGTTCGTCGATGTGTACGCATTGAAGAAAAATTCGCAAGTGATGACAATTGTTCGCGGTGCCCTGCTTTTGTAGTCTCCAGCCAGTTCGCCGCCACCAACGAAGGTCGTAGCTGATTGGTAGCCAGTTCTTCGCATGCGCAGTCAGTTCGCCAATCACCGACGAACTACTGCGACATTCGCTTCTCATTGGCTGAGAGGAGCGACGAATATCTCCGGGGCCTCGTAGCATATTCCTCAGGGGCGACGATGCATGGCTTCCCTGTTGCGAATATTGTTGTTTGTTCTTCGTCTTTCACCCGACAATCTTCAAAGGAAAGCTGGCGAACAATGAAGAACAATGAAGAAGCCTGCTACAAAGTGGCAAATTGGGGTACGAGGGTGCTGCGAATTCGACGAACCCACCACCATCTGTGAAGAATTGCGAAGAAGTGGACGAAGCGTGGCGATAGTTTTGAACCCTTTGAAACTGTCGTAGCCAGATGACGATCCATGGAGAATGTTGGAGAACAATGAAGATGGACCAAGAATATGCTACCAACAAGGATGAATTGCATGATCGCGCATATTCGCCACTAAACATCACCACAGTGTGTCCATGGCATTAGCTACAAATTTGTTACATGAAAATCTAATCAGAAATGAGTGAGATATTGAAAGTTAAAGATTTTGAAAGTTTTTAATTTCACTGTTGCTTTTTGGCAGCCTTTTTTTGCTCTCCGAGTGTTTTTTAGTTGCAATGTATTTTTAGATTATACATAATTTAACTTTTTGCTACAATTTTTATATCACCTGTCTTGTGCAGCAGTTGTACACATTACAGTTTTCATCTGCTACATTTCTTGTCATGTCTGGTTTGTTATGTTTAGCAACATATTTTTACACTTCACCTGGTTGTTATTTATTTTTTTGTTATTTGTAAATCAAGCTGATGCAGTCTTCGATTCAAAAAGTAGCAAATTTTCACAATATACTGATTTTGTAATTTTCCAACACTCTAATTGGCTAGTGGGCTATTGAATATGTGGCGAGCTATGAGCATTTATCCCCAGTCACTACGTATTGTCTTATCATCTGAATATTATCAGTTTGTCATTGTATGCACATTCAATAAACTTTACTAGTTTAACTTTGATTTGAGTTTAAGTTTTTTGGGGGCAGTTTTTGTTCTTTATTTCTGTTATAATGCTGCTTTGGGTGGGTTCTCTTTCCAGTGTCATACAGTTAGGCTATTTGCTAATGAACTGCTTTACCTTAACATCTGGTTCACACAGCTCCTTGGTGGCCTTATGGACTACATACGAGCTGAAAAGATCCTACTCATCAAGGCTTATTTGTGCTTCGACATGTTTCATCACACTTTCATCATAATCTGGTGTGTTTAACACTTCAGGGTTTTTACTTGGGTATGACACCCCCCCCCCCCCCAAACACACACACAAAAAAAGAAACAAACTCGGAAACATTTTTATGTGACAAGTTTTCAAAATGTTTGAAAACCCTGCTATGAGTTCTCACATGAAAAACTAAAAGTAATATGCTAGAGGGGTGACTGGGTGGAGGACGGAAGCACCCTAGTGGTCAGATATCTGGTACAATAAAATGTTATAAAATTCAATTCATTTGATTTAAAATATATAACCTTCTATGCAGTGAGACCTGGAACGCCAGGTTTTAGTTATAGATGGAGTTAAAGTTTTAAATATTTTTGAGAGTATGACCTGCTAAGGTCAAAGGTCAGAAACATAACCCAATACAGATAAAGTATATTTCGAAATTTCAAAAAGGGAGGTCAAAGGTCACAGTGATCATAAAAGGTCACTGATGGTGATCAAAGTAAGGGTAAAAACTTACAAGTCCCCAAAAAGATTTACAGAGTATGAAGGCGATCAGGTCTCATCTGTTCAGTGTGTTTTGCAATATGTATACTTCAGAGTATACATTACAAGAAACTCTACATGACCTTGAAAGGTACTTAGGTCAGGGTCCACATAGGTGGATACTATCTAGTGTGTATTTTGCTTTACAAAAAAAAACTGTACATAACAATGAAATACTGATAGGTCAAAGGACATGTAGAACATAAATTGATAATGTTTATATTGGAGAACATTTAGTTTACAAAATAGTATGCACGACCTTGAAAGAGTTGATGAAAGGTCAGAGGTCGTGTACCATAGATGTTGATATAATATATATATATAAAAGGTATGTTAAATAGGGTTTTTGATGTGTAATGATATCACCGAAGCGCCAAGTATGAAACTAGGTATGTAGAGCAGACTTTAATGCCCTGGAGACAGGGCATTAAAGAGAAGGGGAAGAAGAAAGATATGCCCAAATGGCATCTGGACGCCAAATACATTGTTTCATTATGTGTTCCAGTGGAACTACATTCTGGAATGTCCAAGAGGCACCTGCTCTGCGAAAATCATGGAATGTTAACTTGACCCAAGTGACAAGAAATATCTTTAAGGTGTTTCCTAGCAACTGAGACAGTCAGAGGGACCAGACCTAGAGATCTAGGGACAACAAAGAGTGTTTCATTGTCAGATACCGGATATAACCGTATCATTCTATTTAAAGCCATATTAGGGCATAGAGGTGAATCACCTAGCAGTGGAATGGAAATGGTGGCAATGTCCTTCCTATTTTGTAGAGTTTTTGACCATTTAATTACTAGAACAGCGCCCTCTACTGTGGATATGCAATCAGCTCTGGCAAATTGTCTAGTATGGTCGAAGGCTGCTACAGAATGAGGGAGAATGTTTCATAACCATAAAAAGGAGAAAAAACAAAGTAGGTACAAGGGTTTAAATATTATTGGAAACTTCATCAAATCACATGTGGAAAGAATCTGAGTTAACAACTGTATATCTACTGAGGAGCGCCTACAAGGAGCTAAAGGAGCTTGTAGCTTCAGAGATTTGAGGTATAAAGATAATCTTTCATCTCTGAAGGAAGAAGTGTTCAAACCACGCAGAATATGATATGCTCTAAGAGCAGCCATGTAATTGGCTATGTTTCTATGTGATTGAAGATTTTGAAAAAAGATATTCCATAAATGAAAGCAGAATGAACACATATACCTGGTAATGGGACAGCCCAGCTACTACCTTGAAAGACTGGAAATCAAGCCACATCCTGGCATACTGTTGCTTCATGGCTGGCCTGAAGCCATCTGAGCTTGGCGTAAAGATAAAAGTCAATACAACAGGAGTCATCTTTGACGTCAAATTGCCTGGTGTAATCATCTTGCAAACAGGGACAAAACTGCCTATTACTAATCTCCGACAATAGCCATGATTCGAAGAAACTATGGCGGGAGTTACATAAAGTCCTACATAGATCCCATAGCACTACTCTGCCCACTTGTGAATCCTCAAAGTCATTGCCTGATCGTTTTGCTACTTTTTTCTCAAATAAAATCATGAAAATTCGTGCAAAGTCAAAGTTGGGGTTTAACGTCCCGTTCAACAGCCAGGGTCATATTGGGACAGGTCCTCAGCATTGCCACTTGTGGGACTCGAACCCACAGAGGTGACAGCCTATGATTAGATGCCAAACTTGCTAACCACTAGGCCACCGAGGACCTTGAAAATTCGTGCAAGTTTTTCTTCATCTGAATCCTGTAATATGGTACATCTCCCCTTTGATCCTCCTAAACTAACAGTCTTTACTCATGTCACTCAAGATGAAATCGCAAAAATAATCAGTAAATCACCCACCAAATCATGCCTGTTGGACCCATTGTCTACATTCCTTATCATTGACATGCATTGACATCCTCCTACCATCTATAACCAAATTGGTCAATTTTTCATTCAGTGAGGGACTGGTTCCAGATGGTTTCAAAAAAGCTGTAGTCACTCCACTTATTAAGAAGGCCTCTCTTCCTGTTGAGAATTTGAAAAACTACCGCCCAGTATCTGGACTTAGCTTCATTTCTAAACTGGTGGAACGTGTAGTTGCTAAACAGCTGGTTGATCACATTCATTGACATGACTTGGATAACTCATACCAGTCAGCATATAAGCAAGGTCACTCAACTGAGACAGCTGTACTTTCCATCAAAAATGATATTCATTCGTCACTATCTCGGGGTGAAGCTACTGCCTTGGTACTACTGGATCTCTTGGCTGCCTTCGATATGATTGATCATTCCACTCTCCTTGGCTGTCTTCTGGATTGGTTCGGTGTTGGTGGCTCAGCTCTCAAATGGTTCTCTTCTTATTTGACGGAATGCTATCAGTCTGTAAAGATTGGTTCTACTTTGTCTAATTTACAAAAACTGCTGTTCGGCGTACCTCAGGGGTTCTGTTTTGGGTCCTCTGCTATTTTCTCTGTACACATCTCCCCTTAGTACACTGATTGGTAAACACAAAGGTGTAAACTTCCATTTTTATGCTGACGACACACAACTTTATGTCCATCTCTCACACAGGAATGCCTCAGCTGCCTTTGGTAAGTTGAATAGATGCCTTCAAGATGTCAAAGAATGGATGTCGGCCAGCAAACTTAAACTCAATCCTGATAAAACTGAGTTCATACTTTTTGGCTCCAAGAAACAGAGAGAAAGGTTAAATGCATGTTTCCCAATTGATATCCTGGGCAATCCCCAGTCTGTGATGAACCTGGGTGTGTGGTTTGACTCTGATTTTTCTTTCTCTAAACACGTCCAGAATGTTTGTAAAGGCTGCTTTAGTCAACTGAGGGATTTTAGAAATATTAAGCAGATCTTGACTCAGGATGCAGCTGTGTCAGTTGCCAATGCTGTTGTTAGTAGTCAGTTGGACTACTGTAACTCACTTTTCAGCAGTCTTTCTAAAGTCAATCTTCATAGATTACAGTCTATCCAAAATAGTGCTGCTAGAATTGTTACAAATTTGTATAAATACACCCGGATAACACCGTTACTCAGGAAACTCCCTTGGCTCCCTATTCAGTTTCGCTCAGAGTTCAAACTGGCTACCCTGGTGTACAAGTTTATTCATACTGGTTTTCCTAAATATTTCGCTCCACATCTATCCACATACTGCACTACTTACAATACTAGATGCAGTCAGAGTGTTGCCTATTTCCTCAATGAAGATTATAATAGGTGCATGGCATAGACTTATTGTTTTTTTTGTTTTTTTTTGTTCTGTTTTTTTTTTTAAATTTACAGCACTAGAAGATGGAGCAAAGAGTCTCTGTGCATTTGCACGCCTAATCCTATCAATCTTATCTGTATCTGTGTAAGTTTTTACCTCTCCTTGCTCCATCCTACATAACAAGACGGCATGGCTGGCTATTGCTGCATCCCTAGAAAAATCCTGGACATCTTCAAACAATGAAATCAAGTAATCAAGCATTGAATCTTTATTTTCGAAATTTCTTCTTTCATGATGCAACAAAAACCAGCCACCCATTGAGGCATAGATAACTGATTATACTGTATACGTTCCTTTTTGAACCAGCCAAAACATATTCTTGTGGCCATTTCACTCTATTTAAAACTACTGCTTCAACGGATCCACCCCTAGGTGATTAATTTTTGTCCCTGATCTGTTATCTTCTACCAGATTTTTTAATCTTTGCTCAACTTGAGCTTAAATATATGCATCATTTCTCAAAACATGCAAATCTGGAAGTCATTAAGCAGATACTTGTGTGGGAGACAGTGTGACTGGGGTTCGAGGCACGACAGTTTTCTTTGTACTTTTACTTTTCAACTTAGTAACATTGTTACTTTTCTTGCATTTTTTGTTCTCATTAGCATCCAAACATTTACTAATACTTCCCAATTGTGTCAGAATTTATAAATTTATTGCTTGCTGAGAAAGAACGTCGGAATCTAAATCCCTAGAGTCATTCGAACTACATGGTACTTGTTTATCAACCCCAGTACTTTCGCTAACTACTGTTTGTTCAGTATCTAACTCTGCATTTGACATACTATCATTATTTTCACTACCAGAATCGAAATCTGACACCTCACCTGACTTGGAATTATTCTGTTGACACTGCAAAAGTCTCGACATAAATCTGTCATCTGACACTTCAAATTGGATAGGTACTGTGACAGCCTCACTGCCACCAGAATGCAACTTATATGCTCTCTTCTCAGACATGACTAGCAACAATAAACAATAAAAACTAAAAACCCTAAAAATAGGTGGTAAAATCTGTATAAACTGGTGCTGGTAAATTTTCAGATGTGTCCTCGTGGGTTGTCAGCATGCAAATTGAAAGGGCATGGTCAGTTATTTCAATTGACCAGTGGTCAGCCAATCAAAAGCTGCAACATTGCAGCATTGGGAACTTTCTACAATTTTCAACATTTGCTGACCTTGCAGACACCCCCATGTCGACTCGAATAGCAATACCTATAGGGTGGCTCATTTTTAAATGTCCACTACCAACACATGTGGACCATGTATTGGGCAATAAAGACAAGGTCGTGGAGCAGAAGTCAAATATCTGTTCATATGACCACACAGGTGTAAACAGTCCCTAAAAATTCGTTTTTAATGGAATATCTTCTAAAGAGACAATGCAATATTTCAGCTAGGCTTTTGAATTTTTAGGCACCTAATTTTTTGCCACCCTAAGCTTCTGTAGAAAGTCTCTCTGGTGTGTAGCTGGCAAATAACTGATCAACATAATAGATAAACATATAAAAGTCACACTGTTTGGAGTTTTACTATTAGTTAGTAATACTTAGTTTTACTATAAGTTATAACATTTGCAGTTAAAAATTAGTACAATTAAGCTAAGGCATAAAAGTGGACAAGAAAAGGCCCGAAAGCTATTAAAATGTCCTTTTTATTCTTCATCCCATATTGTCAAAATTTATTTGGCTTTAAACACTGTATATGTCATACCACAACGGCCAGTTTCATGGGCAGAGGAAAAAGTACATAAATTTGGCCAAGGTTATGTACTGAATACTGCGGACCATTGGTCAGATACTACCATCTTTCCCATAAAGGGTTCAGGGCTTGAACAGACTTCAGAGGTGGGAGGTGAGTGTGTTACCACTGCGCCACCGTGTCCCTCCATTTTTCTAAATAATCTTGATTAAAATGTAGTTGTTTTTGTATAGTGACTTTATATTACTTTTTCATTACTTGCAGCCCGGCTGTCTACCCCTAATGCTGCAAATAATGTTGAAAAATCTTTGCAGTATTCATGATGAATAGGACAAATGCAGGGAGGGAGAGAAATGCAGAACATTGGGAATGAAGTTTTTTTATTTATCCAGATATATATGATAGTACTCGTGTGCTTGAAATGTACGTTATATGTATTACAATATATACATTTTCTCATAAAACCATATTTTGTGTTGATAATTTAAGCCTTTGGTTAGTTGAGAGTTGACAATGTTTTCAGATGCATTATAGGAAACTTTGTCAATGCAAGCAGAATATTGGCGCTTTTTTACAGTATACCATTTATAGTGGAAAATACTCATAATAAAAACACAATTCCATCCATATTTTCTCTGCGATTTTGCTGATTTGCCTATTTCAGTTAGCTGTACCTCCCAACCACATGATGAAACAGTATGTGGTGATAACAGAAGGCAATAGAAGTGATAAACTCACCTATACAGTTGCATCAACTAAGTAGTAAGCTGTGTGTTTGTAAGGGAGCCTCTCCTGTCACCCTGTGTCTCCTTGGTATGACCTGGCTATGTCCTCGGATTATGTCAACCACCTTGCTTTATGTTCAGTTGCCTCATCAGTGATGGAGATTAAGTGCTATAAAAGTCCACATTAGATTAGATTAGATTGGGGAGAGGGTGGGGTGTTACTCCTTGCATACCTGAACTGGCACATCTAGCACAATAATTGTTTATTTTCTTTTTTTTTCGATTTTCTAAAATTAAAATATGCATTGACATAAGCACATCATATAAACTTTACAAAAAAGACAACGCAACAAGAGAAAAAGTTTTTTAGAGTTTTTAATGCACAATAATGTTATTTTATGCACCCTGGGTCAGTCTTCTGATCCAACATTACCTGTTTAACCTTGTTATTAAGACTTATGTTGAACTGTAGGCAAAACAGTTTGACCATCACACATTTCACTGCTTGATAAAGTATGTTTTGTTTTGTCTGTGTCTGGTTTAACAAGGGGTCTCAGACTTAGTCTGGACTAGGGCTAAAGCAGGAACTTAAATATGAGCCTTTTGTCTTTGCTAAGTCCCAGACTTCAATGGATTTCACAAAGAGTCACTTGGCTAACTCTAATCTTATTATATAACCACAGTGGTTTTCTATGTCATGTGACCCTTAATATCTAGTCAAAATATTTTAGTGGGGACATATATCCTTTGTTTAACTCATTTTACCTTTGATAATTTGCTATTTTTTAATCGAAGGCCTTGTCACTACACAAATACATCTAAAGAATAATTTAGAAAGGTGTTCTATATATTTATTCTTTATTTTCAAGCATTTCAAATTTTGAAGTGAAAAATATATATGTTGGCCATACTTAACTCTTTGTTTACAAAAGTTAAGTCCAATGCTGGGTAGAGTTAGCCAAAGCCTAGACTTAGCAGCTTGGTGAAATCCTTTAAGTTAAAGACCACAGACAGTCTCATTTTAAGACAAAAGTCTTAACTTTAAGTTTAAGTCTAGGCCGAGTCCTTTTGTGAAACTGACCCCTGTGATCAGAAATAACTTTTTATTCTGGCACAAAAAAATAAAATGTGTATTTAAACATGCCTGTGATATGGAGACATGCTTTTTAGTACCTCCCACTTGTTCCAATATTTGTATTTGAACCCACAAAATAAAGAGAGCAAATGAATCATCTGTCAAGCTGATTAGCACTAGCCATCACTTGTCTGTCAGTATGCTGTATGGAGGCTACATAGAGAAGGTTTGATAAGGATGCTTGCACAAATGTCTTTGTTTAAGGGATTAATTAAAGTGATTTATGCAAAATTTCAGAAAAGTAAAATTGCTAAATGAAAGTAGTTAATCGTAAAACGTTATTAAATTTTAGGAATGATCGGGATCCTATTCTGAAAACAAAAAATCCTGAATTTTCAAAGGTTTTATTTTGAATGTATTTTAACTAAGACTTTGACTTTCAGGTGGACATTATGCCAAAAGTAATAAGCAGATCTTTATAAAATGTTTTATGGGCTTGGGGCTGGACGTAAGGGACATATGATTACATTTTGAGATAGATCTTGATCATATTATGGATACCAAAAATCTCAAGTTGTCAGAAATGTTTTCTAGTTCCTAAAGCCTTTTTATATTTATTTGTATGTAGATGACAAATGCAATGCATGTGGTCAAATTGTATCAAGAAAGTGCAGAAAATCAACTCGAAAAAATATGTGATAAAATATCATTGATGTTTTTCATTACTGTTATATATTGCATTCTGGAGAAATGCCACTGGTTGGAAGGCTTTAGGAGGTTTCTGTCCCACACCATTGTTTTCATCAGTTTTCACTGATTTCTGTGAAACAAGTAATACCTAAAATATACTACTTTTCACCATTTCTGAAAGATATACCTGGAATGTAGTAGTAAGTATTCCCAGAAGATGCACCATTTTACACCACTATCTTTGCCACTTTGTCTGGGCATGTCTGGATGGCTAACCAGGCAGTGAGAAAAACATCAGAAAACATAATTGAAAATTATTATTAATAGTCAATATACATCTTGTTTACGTTTAGATATGATTGTGTATAATGAGGGTTTACAATTACTAATAACTAACAAAACAGGAAATGAATGATAATGACTACAATTGGAAGCCCAGCAATTATATACATCCATATGGTAATAATCCAGAATCACCGTCTAATTAGAAATTGAGAAGATAAATGTTCAAATGACTGAGTCACTGTTTCCCAGGAATCTGTCCGTTTCGTCTATCTACACTTCATAATTATGTACTCATTTTGGGGAAATGCCCAGAGAGGATGGGTATGAAAACCAAGAAGTATAATTACTTTGAAACCTAAGGTTGCATCCTGTTTTTCAAAATGGTAGAAAAATGTGTTAACTAAGTTAAGAAGAGTTCAATGTGAGGCGGGGGGGTGTCATGATATACAGTTGATGTTCAAAAGCTGATACAATTAAGGCTGACATAATTCAGTACGTTAATAAATGAATATGAGACAGCTCATTATTATTTGCATGCCATTATGAAACAAACCTTGGGTAATAAATTGGGTTTAAGACTTTCAAAATTAAAGTTGAGATTTACACCCCTTTAAAAAGGGGTTAAGTTAAATTGGCCTCAAGCCAATGATTAATAATAGTATGAAAAAAACGTATGCTATGCTTTTTACAGATTGAGTCTAACCTTAAGTTTGATAGGTTTTATAATCAAATAGTCACTATAGAAGTTGAGTATCTTAGAGATTAAGGATTTTATAATAAATGGTTCATTTAACATCAGGGTAAAGTCAAATAGAAAGGTCAGAGGGGGTTGGGATAAAATATTTCATTTGGGGTGTTTGGGCACCCCGGATGCCAGTAATGCCCCAAAGACAGTTTTTGTTACAAACTTTAAATAAACAAGTTTGGCTACCAGCCTGATCTGAGCTACATAGCATTGACCCAAAGTTGCTAGGCTACTTGGTATGGTAAACAAATGACCTCATTGGCCTCCCTTGTTTAGGTCTTTGTCCCCTGGTTCTTTGGGTCACTTTGAATATTGACTTAAAAGGGAGGACATGTTGGAAAAAAAATTTACTTGAAGATTTTAACGGTTTAAATTTTATTTTAGGCTCTTAATTGTGAATATTGTACATAAACAGACAGTCCTGTATCTGTAACAAGTTTATTATGATATTATAAGCCTATTGTCAGGAACTGCTGTGTATTTGATAACTGGACTTCTGTGTGTGTGACATTTGACATTTGTGACACATCATCTCTTTGACACCAGGAGATTCTTGTCATCTTGACAACCTCAGGCTTTATATGAATGGCACTGAAGGGACAGCCTACGTGATGTTCATTCATGTGCATTATTATGCCAGATTTGGTCGAAATATGATCTAATTCTTTCCCACTAAGCCTGAATTTGTCAAGATAATATATGAATCGTA
Organism: Sabellastarte sp. h YS-2021; assembly: GCA_964017235.1. Lineage (NCBI taxonomy): Eukaryota > Metazoa > Annelida > Polychaeta > Sabellida > Sabellidae > Sabellastarte > Sabellastarte sp. h YS-2021. The sequence goes on from OZ024934.1 coordinate 91,835,051, forward strand.
CTTGTGCCTATATTTTTGGCAGTGACTGAGACTGTTTATAATCGATTCAAAATGCCCGATAAAAAGCAAATGTGTAAAAATTGTAAAACCAGACACTTACCGCCTACTGGGAAGAAAGTCAACTGAAGGACAGTGTTTAAAGTGATAAAAACCTCACTGGTCATGATTTCTCTTTTACAAGAAGGTTGATTACAATCTTAATCAAATGATCCAAAACCATACAGAACAGAGACGCAGGGCAAGTTTGTTCTGACGAAAATTGCAAATTCCCACATTTGTCTTTATACAGCTGTTAAAGCCTTGACCAAGATATATCCTATGACAGAAACCCAGTCTGCCTTCTAAATTTAAACACTGGCTGGTTGGCAGCCTCTCACTGACACAAGGGTCAGGAAAGGGTTGAGATAAATTAATATGACCTTGGATTTGGATCCTGGTTTCTTTACATATCACTCATTTCGTAGATCAGGCGCTACATTTGCCTATAATGCTCACATTTCTATATAGCAAATCAAGCACTATGGAACTTGGTCATCTGAATGTGTATGGCCCTGCAATCAGCCTGACTAAAGGTCTGGGTCCGTATTCACAAAAGGTCTTAGCCAGGTCTTAGGCTTAAAGTTGAGACTTTTGTCTCAAGTTTTTGCCTAAAAACTGCTAAGACTTCTGTCTTAGGCTTAGTGGTATTCACAAAGAATTTAAGACCGGTCTTGGGCTTGGCCAAGGGCTCAACTTTAAGACTGGTTGGTAATGGGCTTAAATTTTCTAAAGAGAACTTAAATATGGCCGCCATAAACTTTCCTCCACTTCAAAACTTGAAATGGCTGTAAATAAAATATAATTACACAGAACACCGCACTAAAGTAGTCTTTGGGGAGTTTTGTTAACAAGGTTTTCCATTTCAAAACAGCACTTATCCTTGGATAAAATGCATTAAATGAAGGATATATGCCACCAATATTATAGTTTGAATAGAAAAGAAAGGTCACATGACACAGAAAACCACTGTGGTTATTTGATAATCTTGGACTTAGCTAAGCCAACCTTTGTGAATACGGTTTTAACACAAAACTTAACTGAGACAAAAGTCTTAACTTTAAGACTGGATTTAAGCCTAAGACCTGGCTAACTCTAAGCCCCTTCGTGAATACCAGCCCAGGAGAGGATCTGGCTTTCTCTCTAGCTGCTTTTATGGATGCTTAATGTCGTTACTTATTGTGGGGATTGAAAGCTTCCATATTAACTGCGTTGTCTCAACATTTATTTTTAGTATGTCAGGTCCTGTAAACCTTTAGGCCACCTTAGCCTGCAGCTTTTAGGGTGACCTTTAATTCTCCAGTCCATTGAAATCACTACCTCTGATTGTGAGGTCTTTGGCTTCCCTCATGTTTAACCTCTGAAGTCATTTCCCTAGTGAGGTCTTGTGACCTAACCCTACCTGCTGAGGCCCAGTTGGCCTTTTGGGTCTGAAACTTGTTTCAAACTATTCTAGTCTTTCACCTGTTTGTAAAGCTTCTTTACTGGCTTGTAACTGAAAATATCTTTTGAACTTTAATAGACAATGACTGTTAATCTCTGTGATAATCGTGATGAAGCTTTATATTTTACATTGACGTGTAAATAACTTTTAGACATATGCATACATAAACTATACTTTGTTATGTACATTAAATAAACTACCCTCAACCCAGTGTTTCACTGTCTTTGGGGTGGGGACTGGTAGTGTTGAATGTGATTTTTTACAGTTTGTTTGGAAGGTTGCTGTTTGAAAGGAAGCCCATTTAAAAGAGAAATGGAAGGGAATAAACATTGAAGTAGAATCAGATAAAATATTGTTTAGAGGAGGATTTGTCGAACCCTCCCACAGATCCTAAAACAAAACCTGGTGTCCCGCCATCAAGCTCAGGTGACAGGTAGCTTAATAATACAAACAATTACTTTACACGTGTAACTCAGGGACAGGGCCACCAGGTTAGTTAAAATATATTTATTAAAAGCATGTGTAATAGTAAAATCATAAAACATAGTATGAAACAGTGATAAATGTTACGGTTAAACAGATTAGAATACAGATAAATATGATCTATAATAGTTTAGCAGATTTAACATCTATGCATTGAAATGCTTGTACGTAGAATCTACTAGATGTTAGATTGATTAATATGACAAGCCAACCTGACCTGTAGTCTATTAAACATTTAGATTGTTTCAGGTGACAGATGGCAGGGACACAATATGCAACAAGATTAAATACACAGAGTAACTGTGAAACACAGAATGTTAGTTAAAAGTCTGTTAAACAATTAGATTTTATACAGATGACAGATGGCAGAGTCACAATGCAACTGTGAAACACAGAATCTTAGCTTTAGCCTTGACTGTAATCAGGGCATCACCAATATGTTTAAGACTAATTTTCAAATAGATTGCAGATGTGTTGTGTGTATAAGAATATGAAGAGAAAATAAACATTCTCGCGAACCTCACTTCATTTCCAATCTGTTCAATGAGAACTTTGTAAAGAATGATCAAACCGATCAAATAACATTAATAACAAAAGTAAAGAGATTTTCTGTGTTAAATGCAGAACTCCCTTCAGTTTCTCTGCATGGGTCTTTTTTCTAACACTTGTGTCACTTCTTCTGTTAATTGTAAAGCCTCTGCTACATCCCATCCTACATGGGGGATGCTAGCATAGCCTGATAGTAGGGCAGTACAGACTTGCACTTGCAAACAGGGTGAATTCTTCCAACAAGGGTGTCACTACTTGAAAATTGGGGGCCACAGTGGTAGAGTGATAACACTCTCGCCTCCCACCTGTGAGGCCGGGATTAGGTTCCCGGCACGGCCTCAAGTGGGAAAGCTGGTAGTTGCTTGCCGTTGGTCGGCAGTTTACAGTACAGAACCCTGATGAACTGTATGTACTGGTTTCCTCTGCCCTCCTAACTACCCGTCGTGATATAACCTGTACAGTGCTGAAAGTGATGTGAAGCTCCAAATAAATAAATAAACTACTTGAATATTCAAGAACAGACTGCGACTAGCTACAGGCTACACAGTGGATTTATATACATGCAAAGTACACATGAGTGTATCATACAGCACGTGCAAACCCTGTAACTAAAATGTACATGCCCACGATGTGCATGTGTCACTGAAGTCTCTCGTAAATTACTCTAGACAGATGGATGTGTGTGTAGCCATACTGTGAGCATGCAGAAAAAAATGTGCATGCCACTTTTCAATGCGGGGTCTCTGCGACCTCTACATCCTCTTATTAAATTGCACATGTAGCTTTAGAGTCCCTTTAGTGTCCCTGGCACACATTTTACTGTAACCAGGACATACGTGCACATACAATGGAATGTAAGAGGGGCTTATCACTAAAGGTTGCCAAAATGAGAGGTTCAAAAGTGAAATATTTTGTCCTCTGGGGATTATCTTATGAGCCATGCAGTCGGTCATTTCACCAAAAAGGGAAGTCGCTCTGAACACATGGTCAGTCATCATTGTTGGTTGTCACGCCACCAGTAAAAAACCACACAACCATAATACTGGTTCTCCTCTCTTCAAGTTCAGTCTTAATAGTTTGATTTTTTCACCACAAATTAATATTAAAATCTTCCAGACAAGCATTTCTAAGCCAATAGCCACAGTGGGGACCATGCTTCAAGTCGCCACTGAAGATCACCAGTGGATCGTGTATTAAACATTTGGAGGCATTTTATTCATCTTTTTAAGTGCAAGCTCTAGCAAGGTTCACACTTCTAGGGATCACTTTTTCCTCTCTTTTTTGTCTCCAGCCTTTTGACATTGTGATATTATAATGTGATGAGTATCTGTCTCTTCACCGAAATTAAGTTGCAATGGGCTATACAAGTACTGGGATGGGTGATCACTTCAGTACACTACTTGTGTCTCTGATGGCTTTGTGGATAGCGCTAGTAGACTGAAACCTCTTTCGGGCTTGTTTATTGTTTGTGACAATCATTTTAGCATTGTTTTGGAGAGGTTAGAGCAATAACTGTCGTGATATGACCTGTACAGTGTTGAAAGCGACATAAAACCCAAATAAATAAATAAATAAAACAAATGAATGAGAAGCCACAGAAATTATGGAAATTAAGTTATATTTTTATATATTTAGTCCATTTATTATAATGGCAATGTAATCACAATGTAGTTGATATATAAATGCAATGTTGGAGCAAACGTACTTTCACATTGAATGGGTATCATATGACGACCTAAATGCCTTATCAAACTGAGCAACAATGGAAAATGTTTCTTTACCATTATGGATGTCATTCTTGCAGTCGAGATAAATTAATGGAATATCTATGAACAGTATATCACTATGCTGGACTGCAGTTGAAGAACCTACTCTGAAGATAATGCTAGCATAGATATTAATCATGAAGATTCCGTTATTTTTATTATTTGATGCTGACATGGTTCTTATATAAAGAACATGTAACTCTTTCAAACCTCTCAATTTCAAATACAGATGTATTGAAACTAATTGATTTTAAAGAAGGCATTTCATTCTGGTTATTTGATGATGAGTTTTGTTTTATGATTTTAAAAATATCCTCAAAATAACACTCACAGATTTCAGATCTCATGATCAATTTATAGTATGTCATATTTAAATAGTTTGATGAGTTTGATGTGAAATAGAAGTTTGATGTTGTGAGAAAACTTGCGTTCAGCATGTCATTTTCACTGACATGGTTCTTCATTTCACTTCTCTCCTTCAATGTCCCAATAGATCCCAGTATTTCATTTCAATGTTTCTTCCAAATAGACGCTTTTCTCATAATAACAATTGAAGATGCAATTATAACTGTTAAGATAACCAAAAGGCTGAGAGACAAAATTGTGCATGTCCACCTGTTGCAATGTTTTGTCTTTTAGACATAGATTTAGCTGTTGTGGCATTAACTTCCTGATTTTTGTTTTATATTTCTGTCTGTCTTTTCAAATCCTTTATCCCTCCTACACTCAGGAATTTCTTCATAGATGTTTTCATCAAATTCACAGAGATCAATGTATGGGTTGGGGATATTGTTTTCACAAGATGTAACAACGGAATCTTCTTGCAGAACAAATATATCCATAATGTAATATAAATTTTAACATGACACGACTGTGTCCGCGATTCTGATTGGTCGAGAGCTATGGTAAAACCTCGATATACATCTTGGCTGTTCCATTGTCATCCCTTCGCAAGTAACAATAACCAAGTACATGCTTCCGTTTTTACAGTAAAGGATCATAACTTATTATTAGTGATAAAAGCAGTTTTTTATTAAATATAATTCTGATAATGAAAAAAATATATATAGAACATAAAATTTTTTTAAAAACTCTTCATTTCAGCATATTTAGTGAGAAAATGCTATGTATTGGCACAATGTATAATTGGTGGAACAGCCTGATTTGTTTCGAACGTTTGTGAAATGGACATGATTTTTTGCAAAATATAAGGAAATTACAAGTATTTTAATTGTTTTGTCATGTTAGAATAGGAATAACGCCCTCCAAACCATGGAGGTTTATAATCTCAAACCATGGTTTGGAGGGCATTATTCCTATATTCAACTGTTGAAGTATTTGTCAATTAACGAGCAAAGTAAGCATGTGGAGTATAAAATGTAGTGTAGAGAAAGGAACCAATATAAGATTAAATATTAGTTCATCATCGGTGATAAAGCCACTCATGCTCTTTGATCGTATAAGGGTTAAACTATATCACAAATAATTAATTGATAAGTCTTTTTGAAATTCAAATGTTTTTTCATAAGCTCGTCATATGAAAGGAAAGTATTCAGAGAAAAACTGAAAAGGCAGAATAAAGGTCACAAAAATACTAGAATTTATCATCACGGTAACATATTTTAAAGTTAATCAATTGCACTATTAAAACCAGATATGTTTTTAAATGAACATGATTGAAGCTAAGGGAAATTGAATTGCAAATAACTCTAGAGTCTTTAATATTTATGGAGTATGTTAAAAAGAAACATGACCAGTAAGTAACAAATTAACAACACACTCTACAATTGGCAGTATTAAATTTTGTTACACTTATAAACAGAGTACTTTTATAATAAAATGAAATAATATTTTATAACAAGAAGAGCATAAGTCAACATTTGAACAGAAAACAAATTATAGTAAAGGCAAAAATAGATTAACTGTTTATCTAACTTTCAAATGATTGTATCATAATATTATGTGGGGTAGTCTTAAGGTAACGGAGAGCTTGTGTCTGTGGTTAAGATAATACGCCAGACACCACTAATATAAACAAGTGGCCATGAACTGTCCCTCTTTAGGTCAGGGTTCAATCTCTCTCCGGTATGGTAGATAACTATGTGACCCACCTATTTATCAAACTCAAGATAAAAATCAGGAACTGGAGCATACAATTAAATGTATTAAACGAGTGTAGAATGAGTATCAGTTATACTTTAAATGGCTGAATCAAAATATATTCAGTGGTGTCATCAAAATGTTATATGTAAAAGTAGCTGTCAAAAATGAGCTGAAAAAAACACTGAAACAAATGGGAACAGTAATGTTTTTTTTTTTTCATTTTAAAACACTGCGACACCTTCCTTACAGTATCTCAATTAATAAACTTACTAGGTTGATAATTTAAGATAATTTGTTTGCTTACTAACTCCATAGTTTAACATAATTACCCCATTCATTTATTTCGTGAATCCATAATTTGTCTCAAGTCTTCATAACTGAAACCATAAAACACTCGTAGAGTGCAGTCTTCCACCAGGGCATGTTAATGATGATTTCTTTGTACCAATGGTATAATCCCAATCTTGCTCAAAATGTGACCACGTCTTTCTGTGGTCAAGTCCTAGCCTCCTATAAAATGGTTAAGATCAGTACATTACCTTTGGAGAAATATTAACCAGAAAGTCAAAGTAATTAAAATTAAATATTATTTTTTAAATCTTTGAGTTGTTGTATCCAGAATAATATCCAGATATTTCCGACAATTTAATGGTCAGGCCCTACACCAATAAATTTTTTTAAAAAGATCTGATCACTACTCTTTCAATAAGCACAAACACAGACAAACAGATGAACAAATGCACCCAAAACATAACCACCTGGTAAAGATAATGACATTTATGAAATTCCTCACCTGTAACTTCATTTAATGTTTTAAGACAATGATCAAGATCTACAAGATCAAAGAACTTCAAAAACTTGCCTTTTACTTTTCCATGTGAGCACAGTAACATTATTACAAAAGACAACTGAAACTGGAATCACAGGATGATAATTACTCCAGTCATCTTCATGGTAATGACACAGAAGCAAATGTTCAATTAGAAAATTAGTAGACAGACACTAACAGGGTCAAATTACTGTAGACATGAATATGCAAACTGTTTATAACCAAAGACTGAATTCACAGAAAATGTTAGGAGAGTCTCTGGTAATGAAACCCAACAATGAATTGGACTGAAACGTAACTTGATGTCATATCCTGTTTTGCAAAATGTATGAGTGTACAGGCTAATTTATCAGGGGTTTGAAAGGAGAAATAGAGGCAAGGTCTACAGTTTTCCTACTAATCTAAGGTGGCCTTGACGTCAGAGTTACAGGTACCAAAGTTTACAAGGTCAAGTATGGTTAGAGGTCACAGATGAAATTAATAGGTCTGGTTTCTGGAAATTTGTGAACATGTTAGTTCTGTGTACAGGTAGTTAAATTAGAATTAACTTGACTTGAAAGAGACTTGACAATTTTTAGAATGAAAACTTGCAAATCACCAAAAACTCAGTGATACATAAACAAATTCCATAATGAAGCAATATACACAACTGTGAAGGGCTTAATGACGGGCCAAACTGAACAAATACAATGGTCAAAGATAAAAGGGTTCATTAAGGTTGTCGGAGCTCTTGCACTTAACACATAAAATAAATAAAATACTTAAAACTGATAAAACTTATGAATTGTCAGAGAGGATTGCTTGGTGCTGCCCTGAACTACATCATTCTATAAACCTCTGTGAATTATTGAGAGTGGGGACCAGGGTTCCGTCTGGCCCTACCCCTGCCCTTGCCTTGAACTACATCATTCTACACCGTCTATGAATTACTGAGAATAACTTAAATCAGCCTAGAATTGCTTGGCTTAGTACAGAAACTCTCAAGCCCAGCATAGCTTAAAAGCAGTTGTAGTATATTGAATTTTTATTAGTGTTTGGGTGGTTGGATGGTGAAAATCCTTCCTGAAAGGTAAAGGATATTTACCCAACGGCTGGGTACACTAGATCAGTTTCACCCTGAAAACATCGGCCGGCATGAAAGAAGATGTCAATTAATATTGAAACTTATGAGTTTTTTTCCAGATTTTTTTCTGTTACTTTTACTTTGTTTCACTTTGTCTTACAGTTTGCTATCTGTTGTTTAACTGTAGGCCGTATTCATGATTGTATTGGCTAGATTTTGTTTATATTTGGTAAGTTTTAGTTTAATCATTTTCCCTGCCACATTTACACTTATGATTTTTCATGTAACCCAAGTAAGTATAATTTTTAATTGTTTTAAATATTTTTTTTTGAACTGATACTTATTTTGGAGTTTTCCTCTCTTTTATATTAGGTATGGGTTTCTCCTTATCATTTGTATATCCTCACTTTTATACTTTTATCATTGTGTTTACATTTAATTGAGTTTACTTATCTTATTTTGTTGTGAATCTGTACTTGTTATGAATAAACTATTTATTAAAACATGACACTTTGCTAATTATTTCTACTTCAAGTATCCTTTTATGGGGTTTTTATACTTTTTGTCTCCTTCCGTTAGACTGCTTAGTTCTGCACTGCCTTACCCTAACATATCTATAATGATTAGCTTTCAAGAGACAATGTGGCATTTAGCTAGGCTATTGTCACTGAATTATCTCCTAATGATATTTGAATGTATATCCTTTTTATCTCTGTTAAATTTTCCACTTTAAAGGATCTGAAACTGTTTGTAATTAGCGTGAGGAGGAAATAATACCATGGGCGGGCACACAAGGGGTCATTAAACTTGGTTTCCTTCATTTCCGTCATTTGCATATAAAGTAGAAGTGACTTTATTCACTACATTTTTTTGGTATGTGGATATATCCATTGGTCACTCATTTTAAGGTAACCTTAAACTCTCAGCAATAAATTTACTATGAAGACTTTAACTTCAATAGCTAGGAGAACTAATCCTGATGTATCATTCTAGCCAGTTTGAAAACTTTAGTGGTAGTGCACATGGAGTACTTGATAATTAACATATACTTTGCCTACAATGAAGATAATGCAAGGAAAGTAAATATTACTGTTTTATATAATGTGGAAGAGCAAAGATATATCAGAAGTATTTAGTTATGACACCTGCATTTATATATCTAGCCTCTTTGACACTTTTGTATTCCATGAAGTCCACTTGTATGCAAATCGTTCAACACTCCATCAAACCAGATAGCATGTGTGGGTTATGACACTATATCTTGATTTGATAGTTAGGTAGTAGGTGAGATACTAGTACCATCACTACGGGCCTGAGAGTGAGATATCAGACACACAATCTGGACATCAGGGCAACACGAGACACAAAAATATGCAGGTCACATGACAAAGTTGAATATCACCTCCCTTAGTACTTATCAATGATTGGTTTCATTTTCTGCTACTTCTTGTTTCACAAAACTCATTTTAAATTCAGTGTTTATTTTAATTAATTATAGAATACAGGCAATTTATTTCAATGGCAAACCAAAGTTTTGAATTAGTGCATATTAGATTATCTTAAATAACCTTATCTTAAATAAATTGATTATTATGCCAACTAAAACCCCTGTGTCTCTTCAACAGAATGGAATATGTGTTGGCCACATAATAATGTGAATTGTTATCCATGTCATAATGCAGTGTGGATTAGTTTACAAATAAAAGCATTGTCTATAGTTTATTGAGGCCCATAACACATCTCAGATACAATGGATATGTTTCTGTTTTGACCCACCCATTTTTTGTCTTCTTGATCACACCAGTAAAATGTTTGGGCCAGCACCAAGGTGCTGGTCAGATGATAATTGACTTGTTAAACATTTATTGCTGACCATAGATGTCGACTTCTGATTGGCGAAGGACTGACTAGGTCTAGAAATCACCATGTGTCGACCATTTTATTGCCAGCAGTGAGTGGGACACAACTCAAAAAATTCCCACCCCTTTTCCATCTTGTTTGTTTATCACAGAATACTTGTTTAGTAATGTATTTGTAGATTACTATCTTCTACCTGACCACATTAGAGCATTTGCCAGCTCCAGTTGAATTGCTACACCAGCAATGGAGTACTCGGACACTCTCTCTTGGCCAGATTTACCTGTTAGCCACCTGTTACTGCTGTCGCCTCTACCAAGAGACACAATATCTTATGGGCAATATCTTATAATATCTTATTATTATGCAGGATTATGACATTGTTCATATATTGTGTCCATCTCCTTCAGATGTAACATTTGTTTAAAGAAATACATGCTTCATATTTTAAATATAACAGCTTTCTCAAACGTAATACATAAGAGTTTATATCTGTTGATTGGGCCTGTAGCAACTTGCTTTGTATCAACGACTTGTTTTGTATGACCAACTTATTTTATATCAAATTTTGACTTATTTTGTATCACCAAAACCTTTATTGCAGTACAATTGCCTTATTTAGTATCACCTGGCCAACTTATTTCGTATCAGCAGTTGACTTATTATGGTGTGAAAAATTCGGACCAGATTTGGACAATACAAAACAAGTCAATCATACAAAATAAGCTGTTCTATAGACAACTGGTCTTGTGTTACTGGTTATTTTTGTACTATACTGTTATGAAACTTAATAGTGTATTAGATGGCTTTGCTTTTCACATTCTTGAATTCTTAACATGTAGCAACCAGATTTCCTACAAGGCTGGGCAGTTATGTCATGATATGCAGTTTCAGTGGTGGAGAAAACAGTGCACATCAGTAGTGCAAGAGAATCAAACACCAAAAAAACCCCAAGCACCGGCAAGTAACTAATATATCTTTCTGATATTCACTGTTGGGGCCAAGATTCAGACCAGCAACATCAGTGGTGAGTACTTAAACAATAACACTATCAGTGCTGAGAGGCACAATTGTGCATAGGCATGTGTTACAATGTTTTGCCTTTTTATACTTTTGGCTTCTCTGTCTTTAGCTTCCTGTTTCTGCTTTATATCTCTGTCTCTAGTTTCAAGTTATTTATCCCTGCTTAACTCATGAATGTCTAAATGTATGCTGCCATTAAATTGTTATTCATGCTATACTCACAAGTTTGTTCATAGATGTTGTCATCATAGTCATGTACAATGATGGTTGAGTGCCATGAGCCGCACCAGAGAAGTCTTTCTGTTCAATGTTCAGTAATTTAGTATCAAGATACCCATCATGCACTAGATATTCTTTTTTGTTTGCAATTTTTTATGTATTATACAATTATTATTATGTATGTATACAATTAACAATTGCAATATGAAAATTAAAATTGAAGCCCAATTTTTTTTTAGTTCTGCCTGTTCTGTAATCACATAAGCTGGAAATATGTTTCAATGAATTAAACGTCAAATTTTTTTTTACATAAAACATATACATTTTATTTTATTTTCACATCCAGTCAATAATAAAATATTAACTTTAAAATGAATTACATTAATTTTAAGTAAAATTCCTCTCAAATCTCTCAAATGTACAGTAAAAGATTTCCATATTTTGTGATACATTAAAAGAAATAATATGTTAATATATTTTTAATGTAAGTCTTTTAATGTCAGGATGAATATTGCCTCAAGTTGTGTTTGACAGTTCTCTGGTAGAGGTGCTCCAACTTGAAATAGTGGTCTTCCAACACTGAAATAAATTTAGAAGTACTTGTAGATTAAAGCTAAAAAGGACGGAGAAATTCCTCTCCTGTTTAGATATTCAAATGTAATTTTCTAAAATTTACATATTAGTTCATTGTCTATTTGAATAAATTTAACCTCCAAACCACTATAAAGCCAAGTCAAGATTGATTTTTTACATTCTGAGACTGGGACTGTCAGATTTTATATTTTTGTACATAATTTCATATCCTTGTTGCAAACCCAAGGCCATGAATTGAGAAACATGTGATTATTTGCCAAAGCCAATTGACAGAATTCACTTGTAAACACAGTGTATAAAATTCAGAATAATAATGAAATACTGAAAGATAACCATTTTGACTACATTTTTGCTCTGCTATAACATTTAAGCCAATTATTTATTAATTAGAATATTTTCCAAACAGATTGGATGCAAGATAAAGTTAAAACATATTCAGTCCCCGAGGCCCCCCCCAAACGTAAACAAGGCTGAGGGTTATAATGTTTATTGAATATACAACATGTGTAGATAAGAAACTAAAATACAATGATTACCAAGAGTATATGTATACAATGACTAGTACTATGTATATATACAAATCACAGCAGTATACACAACAGATAACTAAAAAGACCATTATCCATGACATTAACATGCAAGCCTAATTACTGGCTAAAATTTATCATAAGATGTTTAGTTCATTGAGCATTACATTAACATGCAAGCCTATTACTGGCTTAGAACTTATAGCATGAATTTTAGCACATGAAGTTGGTTACAACTAAGACATATCCATGATAAAAACCATTGACTAAGATGAATAACTCTAAGTAACATGCTGGTTAACTGAAAATTACAGCTTATATACATGTATTTGAGATAGCGAGGTCCAGCTGAGGCCAGGTCACTGCCTGATTCCCACTGAATTAAGATACCCGCCCCGGGGACGTGGCCCTACTGCGGCTAATCCGAGAAACCGGGTACATAGCAAAGGGGGATGTTGATATACAAACACCTACCCTGCAGAGACCTTGACATCAGTGAACCTTGACATTAGTGAACCTAACTACAACTTACTTACAATAATGCAAATCAGAAAGGCCCCACCTTATAATGAGCAATTAGGAAGGAGGGAGGGAGCGTGGGAAACGCTGTTGACTGTTCAAATTTTAGCTTTGGAATGACGATAATCCCTCTTGTAATGGCGCCCAATATGCCCTAACCAATCAGAGGACAGTTAACAAGGATTCGGGGATGCTTGGTTAGCAACACAGTCTTTGTTGACAAATATGCACAGCAGTGTAAATAGACTGGTACCCTCAGAATGATGGGAGGCCAGGACTGACAAGTGCCGTGCCTCAGCACCGCATCTGACAGTCCCCGAGGCCCCCCCAAACATAAACAAGGCTGAGGGTTATAATGTTTATTGAATATACAACATGTGTAGATAAGAAACTAAAATACAATGATTACCAAGAGTATATGTATACAATGACTAGTACTATGTATATATACAAATCACAGCAGTATACACAACAGATAACTAAAAAGACCATTATCCATGACATTAACATGCAAGCCTAATTACTGGCTAAAATTTATCATAAGATGTTTAGTTCATTGAGCATTATGTTAACATGCAAGCCTATTACTGGCTTAGAACTTATAGCATGAATTTTAGCACATGAAGTTGGTTACAACTAAGACATATCCATGATAAAAACCATTGACTAAGATGAATAACTCTAAGTAACATGCTGGTTAACTGAAAATTACAGCTTATATACATGTATTTGAGATAGCGAGGTCCAGCTGAGGCCAGGTCACTGCCTGATTCCCACTGAATTAAGATACCCGCCCCGGGGACGTGGCCCTACTGCGGCTAATCCCAGAAACCGGGTACATAGCAAAGGGGGATGTTGATATACAAACACCTAACCTGCAGAGACCTTGACATCAGTGAACCTTGATATTAGTGAACCTAACTACAACTTACTTACAATAATGCAAATCAGAAAGGCCCCAAACCCATGCAGTAGGGGAAGCAATATACATTTATCTACAAACCTTAACAGGCTATGTATGCATGCATGTGGGATGCCTAGGATGAAAGTAAAGATTAATGAAGGAGAGCCCTAAAGGCATGAGCCACTCTACCGCTATTAGCATCATCTAGGGAGATGTACCTCCAGACGCATTCCGACGTCCAGGTGCCATGTTGCTGGATGTCTTCAAATCTGCAGCCCTGTTTTGTTTGCCTAACACATGAACATACTGTAAGTCAATGTCACACAAAGCACTAACATACCACACGTTTCGAGCACATGCTCCAAGATAGGGATCTCTGGCCCTACCTGATTTCAAAACTGACACCACTGCCATATTATCACATTTGATTAGCACACGCCTGTGTTTCCAAGCCTTGGAGAAAAGTTTCACTGCTAACAAGATATTAATCATTTCAAGATGCACTATGTCCAGGCCTCTAAAGCCTACAGGAAGGGGAAGGTGGTAAACGAACGCGCCCCAACAACCTCCTAATCCTGTCAAACACGCGTCTAATTCTAACACAAAATCAGTGTTTTTGTGAGCGAACATTGACACTCCATTGTACAATGGAAGAAACTTTTGGAACCACCTTATATCTCTCTTGAATTCCGGCGTCAAGACAATACATTTTTGATCTGGGGCCTGCCTTAGAACCTCCAACATGCGATTCAAAAAGCACCTGGCAGGCTTGACGCATTTATGTACGTACAAGAGTGATCCTAAGAGTGATTGTAGTTGGCGTTTCGTACAGTGAGTCTTAACTGCCCAGGCGTTAACCATGTCACGGACGCTACGCAACTTGTCGTCAGGTATGGAAATTGTACCCGCTTTTGTGTCAATTAGTACTCCCAAACAAACAGCCTTAGTGGCTGGGGGGACGAGTTTCTTTTGGCTGATAGTAAGTCCTAGGTCTCCCATAACGTTACGTAACGTATCATATGACGCTTGGGCGACACCCGGCGTGCCAAAGCCAAGAAAATCATCAATATAATTGATGACGTCGAATCCGCGACAACGCATGACGTGACGCACCGCGTCACTGACTCGTTGAAAGAATTGGCTTCCGTGCCTTGCGCCAAATGGCAGGCAAGTATCAACATAAACGCCATTCCAGTTGAGACCTAACAAGTTGTAATCAAACGGGTCCATCTTAAGATGACGGAAGGCATGACTAACGTCTATTTTGTATATGTGTGCTCCTGGACCCAATTTTGCTAATTCGGTAGTAAGATGGTCAATGGACGGAAAGGTGAGAGAGAAGTCAGAACCCATGTAACCATGCTTGTCTACACCATCATTGACAGACATGCCTTTTGGCCAGCTCAGATCCACTATAACTCGCCTAACATCAGAGTTTGGTTTTGGTCTGGACATGAAGGGTGACGTATGACCATTACTGATTGGGTTGGATTTGAACGAGCCAACGATGGCCCCAAAAGCTACTTCTTCATCCAAATATGCTTGTATGTCACTGGGGTAGTCAGTGGCAGAGGAATGGTTTTCAGCGTCGTGACGCAGAGGGCACTCTCTGTTAAATCCCATCGGAAAACCGAATTGAATGAACTCAAGCAACTGCTTGTCCCAGTAATCGCAAAGGTATTCCCTCCATTTATCAACGTTTAATTGTGAGTCCAAGGAAATGCGTGCACCCAGATAGTTGTAACAACCATGACGTTTTACCTCTCTGTGCAAGTCCCCAATAGGATTCCCATTACTGCAAGTAAACGTGTTGACTGTAGGCATTATGGGATTTGTGAGGGGAACGAAGCCAAAGTCGTATTTGGATTGTTTTTTACACTGTTTGAAAACCTCACAATCAGAATTATGTTTAATACTGTTGTTATTCTGGTATAGGACTGCATGCAAGAACTTGTCATGCCCAGCTGTTGAAACGTCAAAAACGCGTACTTGTTCATGTTTACCAACATGATTGCCGCTGTTGACTGTTCAAATTTTAGCTTTGGAATGACGATAATCCCTCTTGTAATGGCGCCCAATATGCCCTAACCAATCAGAGGACAGTTAACAAGGATTCGGGGATGCTTGGTTAGCAACACAGTCTTTGTTGACAAATATGCACAGCAGTGTAAATAGACTGGTACCCTCAGAATGATGGGAGGCCAGGACTGACAAGTGCCGTGCCTCAGCACCGCATCTGAATAGTACGTCGTATTTTAAGTTAAAGGAAATGTCTTACACTTACAAGCAACTTAAATGGGTTAAATTGATGTTTCAGAAACAGATATATATATATGCAATCTATTCAAAATAGATCATCAAACCCCCATTCTAACCTGACTCATCAATGCTTTAAATTCACTTCTGAAGATTTTTCCTGTGGCCAGGTAGAGAATGATGTTAATAGCGTGGTTTGTTGCAAGAATTAAGACCCCAAAGAACATTGCAATATGTCGACTCTGACTACTGAAGTCTGCAAAAGAAAGATAAACTTACCAATGCTATAACAAAAACATATTAAGAACCCCCATGCTATGAAAGCAATACATTCTTTATCACTATGTTATGTTTGTAGACAAATATACATTATATAAAGTGTTATATATTTTACTGATTGTAAAAAGTTAATAATTACAAAAGTAAAAAATATAAAAGAAAACTATATACATATACTCTTATTTTAACTCTTTACATGCAAACTGATAGTGGCAATTTAATAAAATAATTAAAACAAAACACTTATGAATTGATTTTTCAATATCCTGATAAAATGAAGTCAAATCTGTCAAAAAAATTAAATTCCTCTAGGAAAGGCAATCGCTGGGCATGCATATTCATACAGAGAAGGTTGACAGTGCTTAAGGAAACTAAGAGGCCTTCCAACACTTCTTCAGTGGGAAGTCTTTGCTCCTTTATAAATGCGTCTGACTGAAATACTGTGTAAAAAAGAAAATCTCAAAATGTATGCGAAAAAAAACCTTGTTATAGCTGTAAAGTACCAAATACTTCAAAAATGCCATCACCATCAGTCAGCTGTTATGTAGTATAACAACAAATGAATTTATAAAGGAAGTCAATTGAGAAACAAGATCTGATAGGCATTCTATATGTCTGCAACATATATATATGTATGCTAATGCAAAGAAATTCGATACTGTTTAAGACTATTCCACATTAATATTTTATACAATAAATCTTTAAAAGTATATTTTAATCTAGCCATTATATTCATATATTTCACAACATATAAATTATGAATTATTTTTAAAATGGTTTTTCAAAGCATGTTACCACTGATCCAGAACAGACGAATGATATTCACAGGTGTAGTCAAAATGATGTAAGCGAAGGTGATTGTCAAAAGGAGAGCTGAAATGCCCTGAAATGTGATTGAAATACTGCTAATGACACCTTCTTTTGGTGATTAAATACATAAATATGTAAGACCCCAGTCACATTATAGGTGGTAGTTTTGGCGGCTATAGTTAGCAAGAAATAGAGGCAGAAGGCCATCCCAGAAGGTCATTGACACACACTTCACACCGCCCATGGTTGGAGGAAACTTTGAACGGTTTAAAAATTTCACATGTGTAACTACTGGGAATTGAAAAGCAGGAA
Organism: Sabellastarte sp. h YS-2021; assembly: GCA_964017235.1. Classification (NCBI taxonomy): domain Eukaryota; kingdom Metazoa; phylum Annelida; class Polychaeta; order Sabellida; family Sabellidae; genus Sabellastarte; species Sabellastarte sp. h YS-2021. The sequence continues at coordinate 91,852,624 of OZ024934.1, forward strand.
TCATTTTTACCCAAAGATGTTTGGAAGTACATTGAGGAATGAGGCATTATAAATAGAAATTGCCTATAGATGCTGCTTATACCACCAATAGTGTTATAAGGACATTACCAATTTTCTGTGCAAAGAGTACATAAATATTTTATGTGAGTATTTTATGCATGTTTCTATGTTCATGATTTGCAGTTTATAATTTGGCACAATTAACATGGAACTCCTTGAATAATGTGACAAAGTGGTTTTATGACCAAGAATAGTGGTGTAGCAGTTAACACACTAGTCTCCCGTCTCTGTGGTAAGTGGTCCAAACCCTTGACCTAATTCTTTCTGGGGTTGATATTTGCTTACCGATGACCAGCAGTTTACAGTGCAAAATATTGGCCAACTATTATGTACTGGTTTCTTCTACCCTTAAACCTTTCTGTAGTGATATAATCTATACATTGTGTTGGACGAGATGTAAAAGCCAAATAAATCAAATTAAATCAAATCCAGAACAAAGAAAAATGCAAGAAAAACCGCAATTTTGTATATATTTGGTCATTTTATATTTCTTTTGCAGGATATGTAAAATTTGTTGTTGTGGAAATGGTTCCACTTATATACATGCATGAAAATATACACGTGTAGGTGACAGGAAAAAGTGTACACAGAACTTAAGTTTGACATTGAGATGTTATTGGTGCGAAGTTTAAACTTTTATCCTTTTATATTAAAATATCAACTTCGTACACAAAGATAAGATACAATTTCTCTGTATTTTTTAAAATTTGAGGGCTACAAATATAAATTGCTGTTACATTTTGACATTTTCTGGGAGTAAATTATAGAAAGATTAATGCATGCTGTTAAGGCCTGGTTCCACATTCTATATGGTTCTATATGGTTCCAAATTCTATATGGCTAAGTCCCCGAAGTCAACCAAAAGTCAGGCTGGGTTAGGAAGAAATTAACCAAACAGGATGCAAAAATTAATATGTGTTCCGATCATTCTATCATTGATAGGACTTCACAATTTGAACCAACCCAACTCATCTTGATTAAATGTGTACTTTAAAGATTTTGATCCTGGCCTTTCCGGATCAATTCAGATCTCAAAACAATGCAGCATAACAGTCATCCAATTAAAATTAAACCTATTCAATAAGCCATCTTGGACATAGAATCTGATGAGTCAAGATCCCTTGAACTACCTACAAATTGACGACAGAAAAAGTGCAAGTATGGACTGCTAAAGAAATCACTTATTTCCTCCCCAAGCATACATAATTCAATCATTTACATCAGCAGTAAATAGAGGATGTCAAGCATCATACTCAAGCTTGGGCCAGAAGAGTCTGAGAGGACATTAGCAAGGAGGAAATCACCTGTCTACTGGGTGTGCCTTTGGATTCAAAGGAGAGGCAGCCACAGATGTTTAGACGCAGCTAAACATCATTACATCCAGAGTAGATGATATCGAATAAACAAACATACAGAAATTTCCTAAGGATGACCCTTGAAATTTTCCATGAAATTGCAAACAGTGTTAAACTCCGTATCAAGAGAAATAGCACAGTTTACATGGTCTTTGAACTTCGGGCTCACCTCTGCGGCCACCTTGAAACACCTGGCCACTGGCAAATGTTACAGCTCTCTCACGCTTATTCAGAGTTGGCAAGTCAAGCATCTCCAAGTTTGCACTGTTTGTGTGCCAGGCAATACTAACTAAATTCCAGGAATAATTTCTCTGCCTCCACACTACACCAGAAGACTAGAAAAGACTGGAGGAGGTCTTCAAGACCAAATGGAACATACCACACACTGTAGGGTAGATGTGGACATAAACTGATCACCCCGTACCCCGATCACCCCGAGGGGGTGCTTTAATTACAGGATTCCACCCCATTGTCTTGCTGACCCTGGTTGACAGAGAATACAAATTCATTCAAGTCAGCCTTGGCTGCAGTGGATCAATTTAGGGACTTGAGGAGAAGTCGGATGACAGATCTATAGGGCTACCAAGACCTAACATACTAATTGAAAGTGGGAGAGACATTCACCACCTGCTGCTTGGTGATATAATGCATTTGGCCTGCAAGTCATGACTCATGAAGTCTTTCTCCAGGAGAGCCCTCACTAGAAATGAAAGGATTTGTAACTACAGAACATCCAGGGGTAGAAAAGTAGTTAAGGTGGACACACATGTCTCCTAACCATAAATGAAGCAGCCTCAAAAGGTGGCCACAAAAAATAAAACCTACACTTATGGTACTGCATAACTTCCCAATGAACCTTGTTGCTGCAGTTCAGTGCAATCCTGCAGATCATCAACCTAAAACAGCTAGTGGTTGGAGAGGTGGGGAATGAGATAAGAAATTCATCAAGACTAGTAAAACAGCAACAGGATCTACTCATAGACTACTCTGTGAATGAAGGGACAGTGCCATAACAGGATAGCTGAATGTAAGGGGAAACATTGGCTGAGTCTCAGACTCAGCCAGTTTTTTCAGGGCTTATCAAAAGGTTTTATTTAGGGCCACCAATTATTTCAAGAATATACATTTAAGCTGGTATTCAATCAAACCCAAACTCCACACCAAAAATATCCATTTCCACTCACAAAAAGTACTTCTGTAGCACTAAACTAAAAATTAGTAATATTTAGACCTATACCCAAACATACACTGGGGTGGAACCCGCATACTTCAAACTTGAAAGAAAAGTTCTTGTTTAAAATTGTAAACTGGAAAAAAATGCTGACAATTTCTGCACAGATAAACAGTTGTGTGTGTCAATCTAAATATGGAAGGGTTCACTGATAGTTTATATGCCAGATGCAGTAAGGGTCTGGGTTCAAACCCATAAACTGCATGTGTTTGTGACAGGTGCCTTCACATTACATGGCCGCCTAGTAATCTCAGATAATTTTAAGGCGATTTATACCCCATCATTTACCAAGGCTAGAATTTTGTTTCCAAAATTATTTTTGATTTTTCTTTTTACATATTTTTTTTGTAAAAAAATATTTGTCCAAAGTTTTCTTCCCAGCTTTTTTATATCTTTTACAATTACTTTTATTTTTTAAGTTTTTAAAGCATTATTATAGGTAATTTGGGATGGAGCAAAATAGTTCAATCACATTATTCTCCTGGGGAATTGTACATTTAATGTGCGACATTTTTGCTTTTGTAAGTGGAGTTTTCTTCAAAGGATAATGTGTCATATGTTGTTTTGGGAAGAATTGTAGCTTAGTATAAAAAAGACCTTTTAACTTAATGACAGCCTACCTCGGTCTGCCTCTGGAGATGATGTTTGGTTCGATTTCTGTGGTTATTGACATGTCAGTCATAGTCTGTCAGTCTTAGTCTGAAGCAAAGACTTCCAAAAAAGCCTTGATGCACTTGAAATGTTGTGGGAGGAATCCATATTAAAAACCAATGAACCATTTAAGTTAGTGGGCAGCCAACTGGGTTTGGGAAAGAACCAGTTTGACTGGATTCACTGTGTTTGACGTCTCATCCAACAGCAAGTAGACTTACCAGGAAAGTTGTTGCCATGAAAGCAAGAAAGCTGTTGACTGTTCATCATATGGCTTAACACTTGGGAACATCAATAGCTGTGACACTCTGTGATGGAACACACTTTTAACTAGGTTGTGGTCTTGGCCTAGGGACAAGACTGGTGAAGGCATTCTACAATCGCTAATGGGCCTGTGTTTAAATCCTCAAGAGTGTGTGTGTTCCAGTTCTAAAGGCAAACATTCAGTTTCTGAAAGTTCCTCTGGAGAGAAAGTTGAAAAAATGTAAAACACTTTATCTTTGGATTCTTCTGTTGGTCCAGCCCTATGAACGTATTCATTAAGATGTTTACCACTGAGATTTGTATTTGGTGGTAATTGTAAGCTGGGGAGGTGGGAGGGACTTGGTCTGTGACTTCTCATGCTTGTCTGTATGTTTTTCATGATTCTAGATGATCTGCATATGTTGTTATTTTCTAAAGGAGCTGCTGGCGAGATGTGTGTTGCAGATTTACTTGGTGCACCTCCTTGAACGTTTCACACATCTGACATTGTGTGACTTGACAAAGGCAAATCTGTTCAGCCTCCATGACTCTGCATTCTTTCCAGGGTGGCTGAAACTGACTTGGATTTCTTCACCTTTATATAGTGGGTACATTGGGAGTCAGGTGCAGGAGCAGACATCACTCATTACGGGTCTTCTACTATGTCCAATCTGTTTCCATAAACAGTTTTGAGCTGGCGATCCTTAAATAACATGCTGGCGTTTTCCTTTATTGAATTGTGGCCTCTCCTCCGTTGACGTTTATGGCTCATATCTCTACCCAACCCTCTGGATTCCTTCCTTTGAAAAGTTCTAATTCTTATTTCTAATTGTTCTCCTTCTATTATCCTCCTCTTATCCCTCTCCTCCACATCCTTTGTTGTATCCTAAACATCCAACTCTCCTCGCCTCTCTCTCTCCGCAACAGCTCTCTTAATCCTCCCTTATGGCATTTTTCATGAAATGCAAAGAAAATAAATAAATAAAAATGAATTAATTTTTTTACTGTTAAACTCTCTCTAACTTTAATTTCATAAAATAAAACAATTGAGCTTTTAAAGTGACACTGTGCATGATCCACCTAGATCCAGTAAAATGTGATGAATGCAGTCTGACTTCACCTTTTATGCACTGATATCCCACCAAAATTATAAAAGTCTAGGAATTTACAAAACCAATGTGATTGGTTCCCTGTCGGGGTGTCCTCCCATCAAAACATTTAGGCTATGGAGAGGTCTGGGTATCTGCTACGACCCATCAAATAAACTCGTGGACGAAATGTCCCCGACTTTGATGTAAAATTTGGGGACAAATCTACGGCTTTCCAGGAAGTACAACATGTCTGAGCTGTGAAGGCGAGAGGTTTAGGTCTGTTTTGTTGGAACAGCTGCACAAGTTGTCCGGAGTGTGTTCCGACCTATCTGATGAGATGGATAACAGTTAGGACATGTCTCTAAACTGATCCTGATTGTTCATGTCAGGAAGCAAATTCGCAAACTTTTTCAAAAATATAAAAAATGATGAAATCCTAACCAAACTCGTCGATTTTGTATCCCAAGAAATAAGATCTCGTAAAAGCTTCAAAATAAGTAAGGGTCAGAGCCAAAGACGGGAATATGGAACCACTACTTTACATTCTAAGATGATTTTGTGAAGTAATCTTGAAAAAAAATTAACACAAATAATAAACATTGATGAAAACCTAATGAACTTTTTTATTATAGAAATCAATTATAGATTATTTTTGTGATTGAATCATTGATAAAGTCCTTATATTTTTAATTTATTTCTACAACTTTTCACTCTTTGTGTATGTACATACAAACCCTATATGTTATGTATACACATTAATTTCTCTTCGTGTAAAGATTTCCCTTGACTTGCAAAACAGTCTTCATGTGTGTTACTAGTTGCCCTGTTGAGGTACAAGAACCATTGTTTATTTGCAAAGAATTATCTTTTCCAGAGCAAAAGAAACACTTACCCCAACATTATCATTTGATCCAGTTGATTTTATTCCACCAAGTTGGATTCTTTGTCTCAATAGAACAGCTATAATTGCGACATTAAATATGGCCATAGCTATCCCTGGAACCAAGCTAAACACCATAGCAAGACCATACCTTACCTTCATTAAAAAGGACCAACCAAGTGGTTCACATTTGATTTCATTATTTTTCACAACTATTTGAAAGGTTATTATATCATTGGTAAGGAATAGCAGTTGTACCGTCACCAAGGTTATCAGGAAAATGATGCGACGCTTTTGTGAAACTAAACCCTTTGCTTTCAATGGGAAACAAATACACAGAATCCGTTCTAAACTAAAGGCCAAGAGGGAAATTTTGGAAATGTCAGAAAAGAATGTTACACATGGTGGAAGACTTTTACACAAGATGTTGTTTTTGTTGCTTAGGATTATACCAAATGTGTTCAAAACCCAGGTCCCCAAAATTTGAGTAAAAAATATCACCATGATGTCAGAGAAGGTCATGCTCAGCAAGAAAATGCTTCCTGGCATTTTTTTACAATTCTCTCTCAAAAGGACTACAAAGGCTACTATGTTCCCTGGAACACCAAGAATCACCAAAATGACACTGTAAATGTAGGCAATAACTTTAGTTGGGCCTTTAAGTTTCATGGACTGAATTGCTGAGTCAGCAGTTACTTGCTGAGTTGTATTATTATCGGCACATCCAGCTGTACACAATGAAGATGTTACAGGAATGTCTTGTTCTGTTGTTTTCTCAGCATCAGATTGCAGTAAAGCATCTGTTGTGTTCCTGTATTGATGGCTTGGCCTAAAACAATGCAAATGAAAATTATTATAAGGAAATGGTTCAACAGGGATAAGACAACCGCAGAAAATAGATAGAATATCAGATTGTATTGAATATTAGCCATGGCAATATCATAATTTTATTCTAATTGTCACTGCATAATTACCTAAATTTTTGCCAAGTCGACAACTTACAATCTTATTAAATCAAGATAAATATATAAATTAATTGAAAGAATACATTGTAATTGAAAGAATACATTTTGATTTAATTGACAAACACCAAAAAAACATTAATCTTGATTCATCAACTTAGTATGACAAATACTCAAGATAATTTTTTATATTTGCTAAATGATTCCACAATTCTAATACACACTTGCACAGAATACCCAGACTATGAATAAGTATCAATTTTCAGCCTTTGTTAACTTTTCAAGAACAGTGCCAAATCTTTCATTAAAACTTTGTTATTTTCTCAATTGACATAGTAAGGGCATTAAATAACCAAAATGCCTTTAGATACTCTAAAGAAGCACAGCCCAGGAGAAGTTTTATGAGTGAAAAATTGTGTGGTTATTCAAAGGATGTCCCTTAGATAAACTGAACAGGCTTCCACCAATTGTAAGATCCAAACAGACCATCTGCAGTTTTAGGAGGCAACTTAAAACAATCTGTTTAGGTTGGCATATCCACCATCATAGTTATCCTTCCCTGGAGGGCACTTACTATGTTATGCCATGTTTTGGACTGTCCTTTTTTGGAATTTAGCACATTGGAGGATTTTCATCAATTTTGCTCTATATAAATGTTTTTATTTCTATATTATTGCTATTATTATTATTACTATTATTTCTGTATTAGACAGGAAACTACAAGGGCCAACACTAAGATATCTGTAACAGGTGAGATACAAGCTTAAGATCAATCAAAATATTCTTTAGATATATGATGACCTCTATTTTAAAAGATGTTATTAAAAATAAAACCTAAGCCAGGAGATCATTGAAACTTTTTTTGAAAGTTTCAGTTCATTCTCCATCTAAAAACACCAAAGAAAACAGAAAAGCAAAAGGTGTTGTAAATCTCAATCTGCTGCCTTTCACAATATGTAACATCTCACAGGATACATTGGAAATATAGCAAGTCTAAAATTAACGTAGTAACACCTTGACAAGCTTTGTACCCTTTGTAACTGTCACTTGTTTTATTCTCTCTAATTTTGCATGGTGTGCTATTACATGTGTTATAGAACTTGCATTTAAATTTTGTTCTAAGGACTTCTTTTTAAAAAAATGTTTAATCAAAATTAATAAATGATTTATGAGTCTTGAGTGTTCCCTTCGTTTATGACCCAGTGAAACAGTTTCTGCTGTAAGAATTTCGTCCATGTTAAAAATATCACCAAATCTGCCAAAAACATTAAACCAGAAAGTTTTAATTACAGAACAGTACCAAAAGATGCCCTGTAGTTTCTACATTAACATGATAAAACCAGCACTTGTCCGTATTGCTAAACTTGTAGATACTTATTTGTCCGGATTACTCTTAATAAAATTTTCTATTGGAAAGATCTCTCTCTGCTATCGATTGTACATCTAAAAATGGTTGAAAAATAGATGTTCCAGTCAGAATCCATAGAAATTTTATCCAAGAATAGGTTCCAATTTAAGGTATACACTCTTTTATAATCAACTAGTTAACATGAAATCATATGACCCTTGCTAACCCTTTTCATACCAACAATCCTTTAGGGTTTTTTGCAGAAAAAAACATTCAGTCATTTCCACAGCAGAAGTGAAACCTGTGGAATAATATGGGCCAAACTGTTAAAGTCAACAAAACTTAAATTAGGCCAAAGTGCTGAATCAACCTTTTATAGCCAAAAATACCTACCATCCTGATCAAAAAGATTCATTGAAACCTGATGGGTCAACATTTGTAAAATCAAACCGGATTCTTAAAATATCAGTATAAATCTTATTTGTGACAGGTTATTAGTAAAGAAAATAACTTTCTGAACAACTGTTCCCTGGTAGTATCCATCAAGTAAAAGGACAAAATGATTCAGTTTCCATTTTGCTTTAAATCTAGTTCGTTAATCTTTTAATCCATGTGATGTGTCCTGTTTTATTAACTCCTATAACTGACACCATTTTAAGAACACTTAGCTCTAAAGGCTGAAACAAAGTTTTTCTGGCTATAAGGTGTTGACATTAATCCAAATAACACAAGAGCACTTGGAAAGCACATATCTCCACCGAGGTACGTAAAAATAAATCAGTAAATGGGAAAACCTGGAATTCTTTTGTACCTAGGTGGCGATCCAGATGACTCTTAAAATTTATTTGGATCTAAGTTGCACCAAGACCCATCTTCTGACTTTTTTCAGAAAGATCCTACCAGTAGTTTGTGCATACTCCTGCTAACAAACAAACAAATAAATCCACTCATCCGAGTTGCAGACTTTGCAATCTCTCTACATATTTATGAATGCAGTAGCTAAGTAGCTAAGATGGTCATAGCTATGTCAAAATGCTCCGATTTTGTCAAAATTCGGCCATGCTCTATTCTGACTAATAATATGTTGTATAAAGAACTGAGAATCCTAGCTATAAAATTGTGACCTAGAAGGCGCTAACAAACAAACAGGCATACAAATATACAATCTCACTGACCATATACTTTAAAACCTTCAAAAGATTTCTAAGTAACAACAGACAAATGGGAATGATAATAATACCTCCATCACGTATATAATTAAACAATAGTGTCAAGTTTATTTATAGCTGGTGTGTCCCTTGACAAGATTGAGGCCAACAGCTGTTATGTAAAAACTGGGGACTTTCAAACTGTGAACTTGCACTTTAATGATAGCAAATCAAACTCAATAACCCAATACAAAAAGCCGAAAATTATATTGCTGTTAAAAATTTTAATCTGGCAAATCTGGTTTAGATGGCTTAACACTGGAATTCTATAAATGATTTTGGAAACATTTTTATTATCCACCATTTTTATTTTTCACTTTCTCTCATTAAGTATTCATGTTATTTAACCCATAAATCGTACAAAATGGTGGGTGATAAAAGTAAAACATCCCTTCATCAGACATATACAGACAAAATATATCACTCATGAAGAATAACAATATAATACTCATGCTACATGCTCGTATAATATTGTCATCTTCATTCGTGATATATTTTTTCTGTATTTGTCATTCGGAACGTTTTCCTATTAGACATGCCATTTAGTGAAAGAGTGGAAGCTACCTATTAAACAGGTAGTCTTCCAGAAATCGGTGTGACTCGACTTATTTTCTAAAAGTTGCTTAAGAATTATCGAACTATTAGCCTAACAAATTATGATTATAAAATAACAGCTTTTATTCTGTCAGAAAGAATACAAAAAGTTTTACACAATTTGATTTTGCTTGATCAAACAGCCTATATAAAGGAAAGATTGTTAAGTAATAGCCTGGATAATTTGGCATAAAAATATGGCATTTTCCTTTCTATAGACTTTGAAAAGGCTATTAATACAGTTGAATGGAACTTTATGCATGAATGTTGGAGAAAGTTCAATTTTGGAAAAGCTTTATCAAATGGATTGAGGTATTTTGTATTGACCTAGTAATACTTGTGAGCAATAATGGATACTTTACTAAAAAAACATAATTAACCGGGTGATTGAGACAGGTTGTCCAATTTCAGCCTTATTGTTCATCAGAGTGGTTAAGATATTAGCAATTAAAATATCGAAGCAATGATGCCATCCTATCAGTGGATTATCAATTCAAGATACTTTATTTAAACTAGGCCAATATGTTGATGATTTAAATCTAATACTTTCTGATCTTTAACCTATTTCATCAAGTAATAATACAATTAAGCAATTCTCAAAGGTTGCCAGATCAAGGCTATATCTTAGTAAAAGTGGAAGGTTTGGTTATCGGGAAGATGAAAATCAGTGACTTATATAATGAGCTGTTGGAGTACCAAACAAGTTTCCTAATGTACCAGCCTTCATCAGACGACCAGCAGGTTTTTGGATCAGTTTGCCCAGATAAAGACTATGCTCACATCTTTTCCTGAGCCAAGACAAGAGAGCACCAGGACAGCCTTTTGCAACTACCTGACAGCCAAAGTAGAAAACTTAGAGGAAAGAGACTTTCACATTTTTCGAAAATTTTTTTTGAGGCAGTTAAACTTATAAGTGAAATACAAAGAAGGGCAGAGGAAAGGACCTGTTAATCACAGCAAAGTATATTTCAAGGAACTCCAGTACAACTTTTAATTCAACCTTTCTTATGGAGGTGACATAATCTTCATTTTCAAATAGATTTGTGTTCAATTTCCCAAAGACCTTTACCACACATGGGTTAGTCTTCTATGGAAAGCAAACTGTTTTAAGATTTGAGAATATCTGGGATTTAGTTGTATATTCTAATTGAACAGAAATAAAGATAAAGTCTATTTGTCATGCCTAGTGTATTTAATTGTTTTGTGAATATTTGTTCTTTATAGAAATAGATTAGCCATCTGTTCTTGAGCCTTCCTTTGAAGATATCCAAAAGAAGGTAAACTCTTTTGACTTCTGTATTGTAGCTTCATAATTGACAGACCATTACTGAAACATTTCACCTGTTAATATCTAAATCAACATTTAAAAACAATATTTCAAAGGAAAGCTTTAAAACCTATGCTTTAATCATTTCCTGTTAACCAAGTTAGAACACAAGTACATCTAAAATAATCCTTGAAAGTCTATTTTGCTAATCACATACAAAAAAACAACAGCAGTACCTTACCCATTCAATGAGAGTATCACAAAACTTGCAAGTAATAAGTGACCTGTTGACATTTCTACTGTTCTTGAGAACTTTTCAAAACTCCAAAGTAATTAATATATGGACCAGCTTAAACTTTGACCGAAGGATATGCTTAAACATTCAACATCATCCAGAGAAACCAGCTGTGTGGGAGAAATGTTTCATTTTATAAGGGACTGACTTGGTTGACAGCACTGATGGGATGAAGAGACTGATCAACATTTCGGAAATGAACTCACTGGACAATAATTACCACAGTCTCATGTTCATCATTTTATAGCAGTTTGTTCTAACAGATTTTGTAAATGGGAAAAATACCACAATGAGAATCATCATGCTCCTGTCATTATTAACATTACTATTATTACTAGCCAGTGTATACCTTGTTTATGTCTTGATAAGGTTACTTACAATGAAGATTTAAATAACTAATAACTAAGGAAAACAGGAAGTAATTTGCAATTACCCCCTGTCAGATGTTCAACAATTATTGTTCATTCATCATAAGATAACCAATGATACTAATCCAGTCGAAATCTAATGAAAAAATAAGAAGACAAAAGCTATAATGGTCGAGTTAATGTAACCCACCTATTTGTCTGATTTTCCTATCCATTTATCCATAATTAAAGACTTGGTTTGAGGAAATGTGATGAGAAACTGATAAAGGAAACTAACGACTAATGAATGTGAAACCTAATGTCGCTTCCTGTTTATCGTAAAAATATATCAGGTCATTGGGCTGGGGTTGATGGGGGTTGTGGCATGATAGACAGTTGAAGATGTTTTATTTTAAAGGCTGTTGCAATCCTGTTTGACATAAGTCAGAGTTTTTATGAGTGGTTATGACACAGCTCATTATTCTTTGGGTGCCAAAAAGAAAGAAACCTTGGCTAGGCAAAGTGGATCTGAGACTTCTGACAAAGCTTGTCTGTAAATCAAAGTACAGATTTTAAGCGCCTTTGAACAGGCACAGTTATATCATGGTCGGACCTCAGTGAATCTAACTAGTTGTCTTGAGATCACAGATTTGAGAGACAAATTAATGTGAAACGCTGTTAAATACCCCCCAAGAAAAAATTATTTCTGTAAATGTGAAGTTATAATACTGCATGTATAATAAGTCAATGGGACATTTCTAATGAAACAACATTGACATTTAACATATTTGTTTAATTTTAACTTGTCTTCTAGATGGCACAATTAACATTGTAAAATAGTTATCTAATTTTATAGAATTTTGCTAATTAAAAGGAGTGTCTGTTCAAACTTTAGCAGCATGCTATTTACTTCTATGATATTTATTTTCTGAATGTAAAGTCTATTTCCTTCAATGATGTGTATTCCGAAGGCCCCTGGAGTTGTATTTCTCCTTTATACAAGTTATTAAACATATAATATGTCTTCTAAAATGGTAGGCTGCGCAGTGACCTTGGACATGTCTTTTGCGAAGTTCAGAAATCGCCAATATAGAACGGTCATTCCCCATGGGCCCCCCCAACAAAACCAACTGCCAAGAAAACAAGCAATTGGGATAAAGATATTATTTATTAATCTACTAAAATTCTTTTTAATAACATATAATTCAACATGTAAATGAGAGTTAATATTATTGACACATAGTATAACATTTAAGTTCAATCTTATACTTCAAGTCAATTACTTGCAAGAACTTTAAGAGTTTACTAGCATTGGCCAAACGATAATTACGAGTTACTAAGCCAATGTCTTAGGTCAGTAAGACCTTACTAAGATAAGGGCCAAAAAGACATTACGTATACACCTTGGCCATGTGAATTAAAGTAAAAGATGAAATGATATGTTATTACCTGAGATATACACTGGCAGAAATTTAAATTTAAATTTTTACAAAGGATACAGCCAGCATGAAACCAAGTGTGCCTGGCAAGGCCCCATCCCCTGGGGATTAATACACGCCCAAGCCAAAAGTAAACAGGGGAGGTCAGTGATGTGACCTCCCAAAAAGGTCACCCAACCTACTGAAACGTATAGATACAAGGAGAATTTAGCATACATGCTTTTTAGAGGGGATTGGGAAAGGCAAGGCAGAGTTGGTACTACGAATTGATGAAAATAGTACTTTACAAGTTCTATGGCAGTATTTTTTACATTAGTGTGGAAAGCATGGAGTAATTTTGAAAAGAATCAAGAGTGAGATGTAGAATAAAGTATTATAACTAGGGGGCCAGAATGGAGGGAAGTTGTAGGAAGACTACGCAGGTCAAAGTAGAAAAGGTCACAGGTCCCCTTTAAGCAAAACAAACGCAGTTAGGACACAGCAAGATGATACTTGCTGTGGCCAAACAGGATGAGATGAAAAATGGTTATGATAGAGTAGGCAACGTACTGTGTGCAAAAAAGCACCAAGTTGCATGGAAGATCAACCGGGGTAGCCTAGCCTGGAGTGTTACAATGGGTGAGATGAAGTACTAAAAAAAATATATAAAGTTTTAAAAGAAATTTAAGGCAAACAACACGGCCATAAGAGTGTAACTAAGTGGACTATAAAGAGTTACAGTCTGTATAAAAAGGCACTCAGAATGTGCATAATCATAAGAGTTGAAATCTGACCAGGACCAAGGTCAAAATTTACCTGAAGGTCAAAGATATAACCAAGAACAGGTCAAGTGAAGGTTTACTAAAATCAATTAAAAGTTTGCATGTTTTTCGGTGTGAAAAACATGAAAACTTGCACCCACAATGGTGACAGGTCACACTTATACACCATAGAACACAGAGGTATAAAAACAATACATGGGCAGTTTGTGTGCCAATATACAAGACCACATAAGAAAGCGTAAAATTCAGTATAGTGTATATATATGTGAATTACTATTATTATGCATAGCTCATTACTGTTACTGCAGCTATGAACATAGTTCTAAAATACAAGTATGTACAATAGAAGTCACTATTTGCATTCCAGCCCTGGAGGGCACTATAAACATATCATTACTTTGTAGCACAAAAACTAAAGCCAGACTGAGGTCTGGAAACTCAAAATAAACTATCTTGTGTCCATGGGCAAAAGGGCCTGAACTTCGGAAGGGGCAACCCAGATACAACGTGGCTTCGTCCACTAACACTGGCTGCCAGAGAAGAAGCTGTGGAAGTCATAGGCAACAATGGGCCAATCTACAACTAGAACACTACAGTTACACATATATAACAGTTCTGAGGAAACCCACCACGAAGAAGAAGAGTGGGGAAGGATGGGAGAAATTTTCCTGTTTCCAGTGCTACCTCTCCCAAGTCTGAAATGCAAATGGAAGAGTGCACGCGGAATTTGCAACACCAACTGCCAGTCAACCAATGAAATGCTCTGTAACAAATCAAGTACTGACACGTCTTTTGCGAAGTTCAGAAATCGCCAATATAAAACGGTAAACAAAGTGCGGGATGGCATTTGGGTGCCATCAAGTTCATTTCTTGTGACCTTATACTTTGCAACTAGTTGTACACCTTATTTGCATATCACTGGCCATTGGTCAAGTGGTCAAGCGTGGGACCTCTCTGATTTAACCCCGTATGCCACCACTTGCATGCTGGACACACGAGAAGAAACAATAATTCACCTTGTCAAGTGACGGTTACTGCATACGTGGAACATTACTGTATGGTTTTCTTTCTCTGTTTATTTTACATTGGCATTTTATATTTTAGTATTATTTGTATTTTATAAAGTATTTTACATGTTTTAACAAGTGTGTCGTTGTCATGTTAGTTAGTATTGACTGAAAATATGTACAATTTGCGGTCTGGCAAGCAAAATACAATAGAATTACCCGTTGAAATTCAGTTAGCAGAAGATAAACATTTTATTGAAACAGTATTGCAACGTAGTATTGGGTCAGATATTAATACAAACATGTCGGACTCAGATTCATCTGCCAGTGATTTAAACTGTAGTGCTTTGGTTAATGATTCGGATAATGATTCGTCTGTGCTGACAAACAGCAAAAATGTTGCCGGGACGTCTAAAGTCACAGGAACTGACAATCCTTCACAAAAAACGGATCCGAATATGCAAACGTTGATCAATGCTAGGATACTGGATCAGTTGGATAAAATTGGGCAAAGACTGGACAAAATTGAAAACAAAACTTGCAAGAAGTCTTCGGATAAGTCAAAAATCAAAAGTTCTGGCAAAAAATCTGCCAAAACAAAGAAAGTAGCGACTAATGATATTGCATCGGTAAAGACACCAGACCTTTCCACTTCTATGACAGAAGAAGCGCTTCTTCAACTTAAGGTAGATCAAAGACTTCAAGAACTCTCGGATCTGGCAAAATCAGGTATCCCAAATTCTAAATTTAAATCACAGAGAGGGGGGAATGTTGATGTTCAGGTAAAAAATAGAGTCAGATGGCCTCATGAATATATTTTGTCGGGTGTCAATAAGGAAAGAGTGTCATATGATCAGCTGACTGTGACTCAATGGGTGGCTGGTTTTGGCCGTACCATGCATGATGAATCGGATCCGGATGTTAGGAAACACATGTTAGAATATTTAATAGCATTGATGGATGATGCCAACGATTTTTCGTGGACTTCGGCCAAAGCCAGCCACGCTGTTCTGCTATGTCGGATGGAACAGGGGGAGGTCAAAGATTTTTCGGATTTCTTTGCAATAGAACGGATCCGGCGTGCAAATGCTCAGAAACATGTCCAACCTTCGGCTAATATTTCAGGGTCAGCATATGGGCACAAAAAATCTTCAAAAATCACAAAATCTATGCCCTGCACTTATTTTAATCAGAATACTTGTATGCAAACCAAATCCCATGAGACAAGGGGTGTACTCTACAAGCACATCTGTGCTGCTTGCTTTGCAAATAATGGCAAGACCTTTCCACATCCAGAGGTAGATTGTAAAAGCAAAAACAAGTCCTTATCAAAAAACGAATAGCAAGGGATAGGTGTAGACCTATCCACAAATCTAGAGTGTTTTATAATGTAAATGTTCAGAAAAGCACTGTTTTGAAAGAACTTCAGGTTGATTATAATACAAGAAGTTCATGGCTAGCTCGAGAAAAGTTGTCCAAACATGTAGATCACCGTTCATATGCAACTGTGGTTCTACATGGTAAGGCAGTAGTCCAAACAGCACATGTCCCTCTTACTAAGAAACATGTTCTCACTAAAAATAAACCTTACACTTTGGACACAACTAAAAAGGTTTCAAAGATCATTCCTTCTCCACAAGGTAGTTCTAAACCGGTTGAACGGCGGTTATGGCCAAGCAATTCCCATACCCAACAGTTTTCAATACCCTTGACCAATCGCTTTACAGCATTGCAAGAAGCAGTGCATACGCAGAGTGATCAACATGAGGCGACAAGTACTTCTCATACTGCCACTGTTAATCATTGCATATCCAGGGGCAATAAAAACGGAAAATGGGCAAAATTGGGCATAGCAGGGCAGCAACAAAAACAAGAACATACTACTGTAGTGGACCAGTCATTTGATTCCTCTTTCAAGGGCAATAAAAACAAAAATGGGAAAAAATTGGGAGTGTTCACGGATGAGAAAGTTCACTCATGTTCAGATAAAGGTCCTTCAGATATACAAATATCACAGTGTCCCCTGCATGCAGATTTCACATTCAGGGGCAACAAAAACGGAACTGGGTCCAAATTGGGTCGCATGCGGGTTCAAACCTGTGACTATTCAGATAATATTGCTACAGCTGATAGCAATAATAGTGATAAACAGTCACATACTGCTGACAACATTCAATTCTTGGGCAACAAAAACGGAAATGGGACCAAATTGGGTACTATGTCAGTAGTGGCTACAGATACAACTTCTGTTAACAATGCCCCTCATGACTCACAGATATTGCATCTTACTGACTGCAATTCTGACAATTCTATTCATAATAACACTAGAATTAGACGAATACCACCTCATATATATGGGGCTAGATATCAGTCTGTTGATTATAAAAATTGCATATATCAAAATGATAAAAACTTTGGCTTTTGCCCTCTGAATGACCTCATGGTATATACAGGTCATGATGTTACTTGGGGAAATATTCCAAATATTCTTCAAGCACACGCTACTGTTAGGCAGTCTGGACTTCCCAATTTTATGGGGTGTAGAATTCCTGTTAAAACACAGCTCAAGGTTCCGGCTTGGAGGAAATACTTACAATCTTATTGGGATAACCAATTAGTTGACCTTATACAATTTGGTTTTCCTTTAGATTTCAATAGAGATATTGACCTCCAATCCACAGACGTTAATCATACTTCTGCTTTAACATATCCTGATCATGTATCCAAGTACATACGGGAAGAAATACAATATGGGGCCATATGGGGACCTTTTAAAGACTTACCCTTTCACTGTCATGTATCCCCATTTCTCACAAGGGAGAAGCCCAACTCCATCAATAGGAGGGTCATCTTGGACCTTAGTTTTCCTCCTGGTCATTCTGTTAACGACGGGGTAGACAAGGATAAATATCTAGGTTCTTACTTTGAACTTAAGTATCCCTCTGTGGATGATATCGTACATAGTCTCAGACAGCTTGGCCCCAATGCTCTATTATATAAAATAGACATAAGTCGTGCTTTTAGACACATCAGAATAGACCCTGGGGATTTAGACTTATTAGGTCTCAAGCATGGGGACTATTTTATCGACGGAACTCTTCCCTTCGGATTTCGGCATGGTTCAGTTTTCTTCCAGCGTTGTACGGATGCAGTACGGTATGTCATGAAAGAAAAGTTCCATTATCCGAACTTGTACAATTATATTGATGATTTAATCTATACTGGCTTGCCAGGGGATATATATCAATCATATCATACCTTAATCCAACTGCTGCATGAATTAGGCCTTGATATAAGTATTTCTAAGCTTATCGAGCCCACAACAGTAGCCATATGCTTAGGTATTGAGATTGATACGGTTAACAGAACTTTGAAAATACCTATCGACAAACTCAAAGAGATACAATTAATCTGTCAGGAATATGTCAGTAAACATAAGGTCACTAAGAGGCAGTATCAATCTCTTCTAGGTTCATTGTTATATATAACAAAATGCGTTAAGCCTGCTAGGTTTTTCTTGAACCGTATGTTAATGTTGTTGAGGGAAAATGTACATACTCATTTCATTAAACTCGACACAGAATTTCATAGAGACCTTCAATGGTTTAACACCTTTTTGCTACAGTATAATGGCATCACTTTCTATGACAATGCTCCCACACAGGCTACTGTGTTTCTAGATGCCTCCCTGCAAGGATTAGGTGGCGTATTCCAAGACATGGTATACACACTCCCATTGCCTAGAGGTTTTCGAAGCTATTCCATTGTACACCTCGAGATTTTAAATATTGTCGTAGCACTTAAGTTATGGGCCCCACTGTGGAAAGATCAAACCATTGACATTAGATGTGATAACATGGCTGTAGTTGAGGTTTTGAATACAGGTCGGGCCAAGGATGCTATCTTAGCCACATGTGCAAGGAATATATGGCTTCTGGCCTCAATATATAATGTTCATATGGTAATAAACCACATTCCTGGAGTTTCTAATGTCATTGCAGATTTGCTGTCCAGGTGGCAAGGTACTGCCCTGAATATGCAAACGTTGTCTAATTTGGTGCCCAGTTTCCAGTGGGTTCCAGTTCATATTGACCACACAAAGTTGAATGAAGATATTTAAACCTGTTCTATGTTGCAGATATACCAGACAGTACAGTGGCATTGGCACACTCTGCCCTCTATAGGTTGCATTCTGGCTTCCGCCCAGCCACCACCTCTCAATACAACAGAATGTTTCGCCAGTTTCTGCTTTTTCTGGAAATTTCACAGGTTCCAACATCTCAGGTGAATACTGTTATCATTCTTGCTTTTATGGAGTTTCTCACACAAAAGGGTTTGTCACACAGTAATATCTCCAATCATCTTGCCGCCATTAGGGCTTCCTTCATCCTGTACGGGTTGAATACCTCACCATTCAAAGATGAAAGGCTTCCCTTGTTTATAAAAGCTTTGAAAATAAATGCACCATTGTCATTTAAATCCCAAAAAATTATCACTATTGAGGTCTTGCAAAACATTCTTTGCATCTGTGATTCCCTACACGAACCCATTGTCTTCAAAGCCTTGTACTTGTTCACCTTCTTTTCCTTCTTAAGAATGTCAAACATACTTCCTCATACCACAGCCCAGTTTGATGTCACAAGACATCTGGCCAGAGGGGATCTCATATTTTCCGATCAGCAATGCACAGTAATTATTAAGTGGTCCAAAACTCTACAAGACAGGAAACAAAGCCGTATGATATCGATTCCACATTTAGGTGCTTCCATACTGTGTCCTGTGCAAGCTCTCCAAAATATGTTTAGCAAATTTCCAGCTTCTAAAAATCAACCTTTGTTTTTAGTTTACAGACATGGCCAACTCACCCCTTTGACAGATTCTGTAGCTAGAAAACATCTAAAGCAAGTTTCAGCTACGCTTCATATTCAACCTCCCTTAACTTTTCACATGTTTAGGAAATCAGCCACTACATGGGCTTTCCATAAAGGTGTACCAATGCAAGATATAATGCATCATGGCACATGGTCATCGGATGCGGTTTGGAGGTATATTCACTCTCTTCCCCAATCCTCACAAGTCTCCAGTACTTTTCAGCGCTTTCTTCACCTCTAACTTGGGGTTTGGCAGACATTTATTTCACATTGCTTTCTCATATCTTAGCATTTTACAAATATATACATATATAAAACTTCAATAAAGCCATGCAACTTTAAATTCATGTAAGTTATGTAATAGGACATTAGGAATTTTTAATATTTCCTGTTGCAAATGGCTTGCTTTGTCACCTTTAGATTGGGTGCATATTTCTTATTAAATCGATATAATATTTCATGTTGTTAGTAATGCTTCTTTCGGGGCAGTAAACTCGTTTATTGCCCCGAAGTTGAGGGGGCTTCATAAGTTTCATTGAATATTCACTTAAGCTTTCTTTTCCTTGTGTATTAGGTGACAAGGTTATGAAGTTTATTGCTATGCTTTAATTGTATGACTTGTTGTGAAGATCTGTTACAAGAAATTAATAAAAAATATTTTAAACCCATATCATTTCTTATTCATCTTGGGCGGGGTCGCAGGGAAATGTGCGGGATGGCATTTGGGTGCCATCAAGTTCATTTCTTGTGACCTTATACTTTGCAACTAGTTGTACACCTTATTTGCATATCACTGGCCATTGGTCAAGTGGTCAAGCGTGGGACCTCTCTGATTTAACCCCGTATGCCACCACTTGCATGCTGGACGCACGAGAAGAAACAATAATTCACCCACCCCTTGTCTCATGGGATAACCCTACCCTTATTGTATTATGAACAGATTACTGCTCTTAGTTTATTTGTAGGTATTACTGGTGTCAGTGGTCAATGGTTGGCTGTGTCCACTTGATCCTGCGTCTTGTAATAAATGGAAGCCACTTGGTTGGCCATATATGGAGATGGCTTCAGGATGGCTAGCCAGCTAGAGATGGTTAACGTTTGGTTTGTGTTGCAAGTCCCTTGCTTCTGGAAGTCTGACATCTGTCATTTATGGAAGTGCCTACAATGCTTGTGATTGGCGTTAAAGAACAGTTACCTTCTCTGCAGCTTTACCTTTAAGCTGTTTGCTGGTCATAAAATGTTACACATATTTTCTACAGTTTCATTAAAAGAACAGTTAAAAATTTTTAGTAGCTTTGCTGTCAGCTGTCTGCTGGTCAGCCATGTTTCACATTTTTCTTCAGTTGTAATTTGCATTGCTCTTAATTTGGCCTTATGGCCATGTTGGCAGATAACGCATTGTATATTTTTACGTGACATTTTATATATTTTAGTATGTTTATAACATTTGAACTTTCATGATTTGTAGGGGTTATTTTACAATATCTGATATATACCAACTGTGATATTTATGATTTATACTATTTACATTGGGGGTTAATAGGCAAAATGCATGGCAATATTGTCTGCTTATATTTTCTTAGGGAAAAATCGGGTGCAGATCGAGATCCTATGTACATAGCTTCTCGATACTGCTCATTATTTGTGGGTCTCTTGGATTTAAGGCAAGCAGACATTTATTTCACATTGCTTTCTCATATCTTAGCATTTTACAAATATATACATATATAAAACTTCAATAAAGCCATGCAACTTTAAATTCATGTAAGTTATGTAATAGGACATTAGGAATTTTTAATATTTCCTGTTGCAAATGGCTTGCTTTGTCACCTTTAGATTGGGTGCATATTTCTTATTAAATCGATATAATATTTCATGTTGTTAGTAATGCTTCTTTCGGGGCAGTAAACTCGTTTATTGCCCCGAAGTTGAGGGGGCTTCATAAGTTTCATTGAATATTCACTTAAGCTTTCTTTTCCTTGTGTATTAGGTGACAAGGTTATGAAGTTTATTGCTATGCTTTAATTGTATGACTTGTTGTGAAGATCTGTTACAAGAAATTAATAAAAAATATTTTAAACCCATATCATTTCTTATTCATCTTGGGCGGGGTCGCAGGGAAATGTAACGCTGTTGAATTCTACGTACATCATCCCTTCACGTACAAATGTAAACAAACGACTCGCGGTAAAATAAATGGTTAAAATATATATAAAATTTTTATTTCTAGCTTGATTTTAATAAATAGCATATCGTTTTAAAGCTTACAACAAATTGAAAGCATCTACAATGACAATCTCTCAATATTTCATAACAAAATTCCATGAAAATAGAGTGACAAAAATACTTACTTTTTTTACCCTAGATATCGCTATGTATGTTTCACTCATGGAACAGCCAACATGGCGTTGGACTTGAACAATTATAATTTGAGAAAAATCATACACTGGATACAAAAAAAAAATCAGAATCATTTCATAGTCAAGGTCTCATCTTTGAGTGCTTTCTAGTTCAAAGTTAGGTTTGCATCAAGTCATTTGATCTTTACATGAATGTAACTTTCCAGTGCCGTGTGTGTAGTCAACTTTTTTATATAAAGTGGAGAAAATCATCCCAAAAATTTATAATGGAAATAACATTTATGTTAATCAATTCTGTCTATTGCATTCCGGAGAAACCACACTGGTTAGAAGATTATGGAATATTTCTGGGTGACACATTGCCTTGACGATTTTTTATGGTTTGAATTTCTCCTAAACAAGTAACACCTCCAAAGTATTATATTTCTCCATTTCTGAAAGAAAAACTTGGGATGTAGGAGCAAATTTTCCCAGCATAGAAAATGTATTACACACCACTGTAGTGGTATATAGTGGGAAGGAGACAACAATACCTGGATACCTCAGGCAATCAGATTGCAGTATTAGGTCACGTGACAGTTATCATGGTAACTGTGCACATGCACAATGGAGCATGCACGAGAGGATTTGCCAGTGAGAATAGGAGTTGATTGATGACATCACATATGCAAATGAGGGTAGCACAAAAGGTGACATATGAACATGAGGGCAGTGAAAAAAGTGAGATATGCAAATGAATATAGCGAAAAATTGAGATATGTAAATCAGGCTGGCGAAAAAGCCAAGTATGCAAATGATGTTTCAAAATTCAAAACATTATCAGAGAGCTCATTAACATAGTTTGTATATAATCAGTAGTGATCAGATCAGTAGCAACGACCTTTGCATTCGACAACAATGTCTCACTCCAAAACATTATGTCTCATGGCCTATGTAGGCGCTCTTCTGTCTGGACGTACAGAATGCCTCTGTTGCCCCTTCCATCATTCCATCAACTTTTGCCTGCCGCATTCCACATTCCTTTTAGTTGGGCTTGGTGTGTTTTTTTTAAATTTGGCAATCTGCCTTTTAAATTTTAAAAATCTTAATCTATCAGCTAATATGTAAATAAAATTTTTCAAACCACCATTCTTTGCTTGCATTGACCTTGGCTTGACCTTGTAGGTCAAACTGGTTACTTTGGTTTAGCTACATGTATGGTATTTTGATGGTTACACAATAAAAGGCCTGACCTATATCAATAATTGGGGTCACACCTCATTGGTTTTTCATTTGGGGACCCCAGCACATTGTGTTCCCAGCTTTTGACATGAAAGGACGTGGAAAATTATTTGAACCCACCACCCTACCGAAAGTTATTAATACTTGTTCCAAACAGAAACAACAAAACATATAGGTTGTAAGTTTTACAAATATTTATTTCATTCTATTACAAGTGCACTCATGCATAGATTACGAGAAGCCAGATCTTAGGACTGAAAAAAACATCAACTTTTATTCTTATTTCACCAGAAAGTTATTTTAGCATATAGCAGGCAAGTTTTTCAGTCTCCTCAGGTCACTACAGGTGAGGCAGCAGGTTTCCTGCACGTCCCTCTCATTACAAGCGGCACTAAGGAAGTCTTCACCTCTCGCTATTATCTGAGTACAGCTGCAGCCTGGGCAAACGCTGAAGTCAAACCTCCCACCATAGTCCAAACATTCTGTCAATCAAGAGAGAAGTTTGACATTGAGCTTGAGCGAATTCAAAACAAATCATGTGAACAAGTGAATGGGAAGCCACAAAAAGTACAGAAACTGAATTATATCTTTTATACATTTAGTTCATTTGTTATGTGTTAATTCTGAATATATTATGTCCTATGTACAGGTCACTTGTTAGGTTAATGTCCTAAAGATGCCGAGTCAACAGTTGATTATATTCAATGGCACACTCACCATATTTTTGACCTGTGTCAATTATACCTTTCCTTAATTTGTAATTTTTAAGATGTTTTAACATCATTTCTTTTTTATCTCTACATTTATGGTATATAATTTTGTGTTTAAAATTTTTATGGTCATTCAGTTAAAATAAAAATTAAAACTACTTAAATTACACCTGAGAGTTTTTCTTTTGTTAAAAGTGTCTAAAATCTTTCATTGTTGGGCAGCTGTTCAACTCAGTGATTATGACCACACGTGGAAGCCTTTTTGACACATTTCAAAAGAAACCCTTCTACTTTTATTTCAACCAAAATGATCATAAAACCCAAAAATACATATAAATAAAATATACAAATGAAGAGTAATGATGTTAAACAACATTTAAAAAATTTCAAATAAAAGAAGTGGTGTAATTTTAATAGGTTATAACCTGACAAGTGTCCAATATTAGAAAATAATGGATTATTGACTCGGACCTGGTAAACAATCCATTATGTTTTAATATTGGACACTTACTTGGCCATTTACTAATACATAACAGCCAAAATAGACTGCACACCTGTACCAACATTTTCTATTTATACTGAGAAGGTACGTCTCACAAAATATGGTTGTATTTCACTTATACATAGTTCAAAATGGTGGATAAAAAAGTAAAACTTCCATCATTAGACATATACTGAAAAAAATATATCACTCATAGAATTTAACAATATAATAATACTCTTGCTACGCACTCGTGTGATATTGTTATCTTCCCTCATGACTGTTTGTGTATGTCATTCGGGAAGTTTTCTTATTTTAGTTTTAAATGTCATTCCATGCATAGGATGCAAAGTAAAGTACGTGTTTTAACACAGTGGCAAAAATAACTCCTATCAGTTGTCTCCAGTAATTTCAGTGTTTTTATAATTAATAACTGCTATATCAGTGATTATCACGAAACAGTTGTCAAGTATTTGAGGAGTGGATGCTTAAACGTGTAAAACTTACAAAAAACATAATAAATAATATATATTTCGCGCTTTCGGGGCTGTCAGTTTAAAAACCACATAACTTGGTCAGTTTAGGCTTACATCCCGGGTTAATTTTTTTCAACAAGGTTATACTCTAATATCAGTTTTAGTTCAAGGAAGACCTGTATATAAATAGTTTTAAAAGGAGTAATACAATTCAGCTAATACATAGTGGTACAATAAAACACTTACGACAGTTTAGTCCCAGTCGTTTTCCTTTCGGGGTGACCCATACAGCATTGCAACTTTCACAGTAGTTGGGGCTACAACATGAATTTCCTTTTAGCATTGTTTGTCAGCAAAAAACATTTTATGTTCTCATTCTAGATATACAGTTTGAGCTGTAATTATCAACTTAATTTTCGCCCACATGTCACATTTGACTTAAATAACGGGGGTGGGTGGGAGTACACAGATTGATGCAGATTTTTACATACCAGTGCCCCTTATTATGGATACCTTTTGCCGAGTTGCACAAATAGTTAATGTGGTTTGCCCAAATATTATAAAAGCAATTGCATCCACATATAAAAAAACAGATATTTTAAAGTGTGATATACAAAAATACAAACCCTTTTTAATTGAACAAAATCGCAAAACTTCTTCCATCATGATATCTACCTGCCCATAAAAGCTGGGAGAATTCTTAAAAATGTTATATTTAATGAGCTATAGATATGGTGTAGAATCAGCTTCAATTATATTATCTGATCAGTTTGTATTTTACCCTCATTGGTGTGCACTGTCAGTTACTTATGTTTAGTAATATCCAGATAATGTCACCCTCATTCATTTACGTGTATGTTGTGTCACTGGAGAAGGTTTCCAGGGAACTTGTACCAACAACCTCTCACTCAAGATGTCCATACTCTACCAGGTGAGCTATAAGAGAAAACCCTACTAGACAGGCCAGTAGTAGTGTGTTTGATACTTTTTGGGTTGCCACATACTATTGGGGAGGAAAAGAGCTTAATTAAATGAATTTTAAAAATTATTGCTAATTGTAATCATATTGTTTCAGTTATGTTGATAATTAAGAAGGCTAAAAATAATATATGGGAATTATACAAATGAAGATGCACAGCAAAAAGCAGATACATATCAGTATGTGATTGTATGTAAGAACTAATGTTGTAACATACAAGTCTCTATACTCTGTTCAGTGTATTATTTTCATGAGATTTCTATGCATTGCTGTCCTTTAGACAAATCTCATATTTTCAGTGTGAATTTTGATACAGCATTCCAGTGAAGTTACATGATCATTAAAATATGCAGTGTTTATTTTAATACCATGCAGACCATGGTTCACAGGAAACAGGTTCCATAGAACTTAGGTCACATGACACAACTTATTAGGAAATGAAGTTGGAAAGCACAACTAAAATCTCTAAATTAGTCTTGAACCTAGGTCATGTGACCACCACTTCCTCTCACATTAGAGAGGTTCTAATGACTGACATCTTTGGCATTCCAATGATTAATATAAAAGTATCTGCACATGCAGTCATAATTCAGAAGTAATAGGTAATAAGGAGAAGAAACAGTAGTAGCAGTAATAAGTAAGAAGTAGTGCAAGTAGCAGAAGAAGGGGCCGTTTTGTGCCAAAATACCACAAAAGTAGTAATACATGTGTTGATTGTGATGGTTGTATTCAGCACACAACTATGCATTTAGAGTGATATATATTATTACCATACAAATCATTAATCTTTTAGACTTACAGAGAGACAAAAATACTGCAAAACATCCAACTAAGGAAGGCTGTCACCTCTTCGACTCCCGCAAGTGACAAAGTTGAGGACCTGTCCCAATATGACCCTGGCTGTTGAACCCCAACTTTGACCTTTGACTAGTGAAGGTTTCTCCACTTGATCAATGACAATCGCGGACACAAGCATGTTAAGATAGTATCTTGTGTCAGTGAGTTTGATTGGTGATTTTTTTTTCAATAGGGCTTATGCTGAATTACTTATGCTGAAAGTTGAGACTTTTGTCTTAACTTTCGCAGAAAAATTGCTAAGACCTTTGTCTTAGTCTTAGGGGTATTCACAAAGAAGTTAAGACCAGTCTTAGGCTTAAATAAGGGCTTAACTTTAAGACTGGTTGGTAGTGGGCTTAAATTTTGTAAAGAGGACTTAAATATGGCCGCCATAAACTTTTCACCACTTCAAAATTTTAAATGGCTGTAAATAAAGTATAATTATAGAGAACACCTCACTAAAGCAGTCTTTGGGAAGGTTTTATGTGGTAACAAGGTTTCCATTTCAAAACAGCACTTTTCCTTAGATAAAATGCGTTAAATGAAGGATATATGTCACCAATAGTATAGTTTGAATAGACAAGAAGGTCACATGACAAAGAAAACCACTGTGGTTATTTGGACTTAGCTAAGTTACCCTTTGTGAATATGGTTTTAAGACAAAACTTAGCTGAGATAAAAGTCTTCACTTTAAGACTGGATTTAAGCCTAAGACCTGGCTAAGTCTAAGACTTTTCGTGAATACAAGCCCTGGACAGGGATTTCACTCCGCAAGTCCTTGTACTTACACACACACAGCATCTCTCCCTTCAGGGCATGTGGGACGAGGGGAACCATGACAGGGGTTGGTTGGACAATCCATGACAGACAACCCTTTACAGTCAGGCCCAGCTGGAAATATGACTTTTAATAAGATGGCAGAGCTTGAAACCAGAGGAGAAGATTACTAATAATCATACAAAGCTAGTACACAAATAAATATTAAATGTACAAATAACTGGGAAAAACTGACACTTAAAATTATTTGTAAAAACTGATATAAAAATACAGAATACCAAAAGGGATACAGAAACAAAGGCTAATATAATTCAGTTAGCAAAATAAAAACAAAACTGTTAGAAATGGGACTGAAGAAATGTTTTTGTAACATTTAATAGTCTACCATTTGTAAATTATGCTTTATATAAATTTATAAGGAAACATTTGCAAGCATGAATTGACTATCCGTACAGTCAAAATACATCTATACCTCAATAAAATAAGGGACTGTGTGGATAATAGGCAAGCCAAACTGTCCCGTAGGTTATTGATAATGAAGATGACACAATTCTCCCTTTCTTGAAAATTGTGGTTATATGCGAGTAAGGCTACCCTCATACACTCATTTGTTGTGGTTATATGTAAAGGAGTTTGTGGTTACATCAATAGAGAAAAGCTCCACTTTTTCTCATGCAGGGGCCGATTTCACTAAAGGACTTAAACTAAGTCCCTTTATTGGCTAAGTCTTGGACTTAAATCTAAGACTTTGGTCTTAGCTAGGTCTGGGGCTTAAATGGATTTCACAAAAGGGTTACTTAGCTAACTCCAAGCTTATCAAATGACCACAGTGGCTTTTTGTGTCATATGACCTTGAATATCCTTCATTTGATGCATTTTATCTACGGATAAGTGCTGTTTTAAAATAGAAAACCTTGTTACATCATATTAACTTCCAAAAGACTACTTCAGTAAGGTGTTCTGTATAATTATACTTTATTTACAGCCATTTCAAATTTTGAAGAGGAGAAAAGTTTATGGCGGCCATTTTTAAATCCTCTTTACAAAATTTAAGCCCACTACCTCCCAGACTTAAAGTTAAGTCCACTGACTTAGCAATTTCATGGACTTAGCTGCTTTGTGAAATCCACTAAGTCTAAGACCACAGACTTAACATTCTGTTGACCAAAGTCTTAAATTTAAGTCTAAATCTGGACTTAAGTCCATTTGTGAAATCGGTCCCTGTAGTTATGTCAGCTATGTCAAAGAGACCTGTATGACTGCTATGTTATTTACAGTATAATACCTATTATAATGTCTATTATTTTTTACTTAAGGATGCCTTTCAATTTAACATCCTTGTTATCATCCTTGCTGAGCCCACCAATATTAAGAAAGGTATCTACTCTTGTGACACACAGGACCAATTTAGATTCACCTGTTTGAATAACACTGACATGAAAATATGGAATAAGAAATGAGTTTAAAATATACAGGACAACAGTAATTACTGAAGTGGCCATAATTGCTAAGCAAGAAGTATGGCACCACTAAAACATCATTATTCAGGAACTTGCCATATTTGTCATCAGTATTGTCACAGTCGATTTCCTTGCCATTGGCATCAAACCAGACAGCAAAACATCCTCCACAGTAATCATCCCTGCAGATATATAATGATAGATGTACCTTATGCCATTGTAATTCAGATAGTTTCAGGCAAATCCACACCTATCCATCCTACCGAGAATTGATTACGTCAACTCTACTTACATGTAGAGTCGTAACACGACCCCACATATAACTGGAGATTTTCTAAAAAAAAGGCCTTCCTGTTGAATTAAAGTACATAAATGGCTAAACTTGATTATATTCGATATAAGGACACAGGGATTATGATATATAAGCCATTTCACACAACTTTTATAGTTAAAAGAACATTTTCAAGTTTTTGGAAAATTATTTTTTTTTTAAATGTTTATAAATGGGTAAACGCCATTTATTTTCGCTCAATAGTGTTTGCATGTTGAAGGCGAATGTAGCAAATTAGTTGGGGAAAAACTTGGGTGAATACATTTGTAGGTATTTGTATTTGAAGCAAATCTTCAGTTTTATATGGGGGTGTGCCACGTCTCTACACGCAAGTACAGTAGAGTAGTTGTAACCATGTCTGCATCTTATGGTGTGTAAAATAAACTGAATTCTAATGTGTGTGACTTTCTGTTAAAACCCTATACTCATTTGTATTTGGTCTTGCATTACATAATTTTGGGATAGTTAAATCTGGCCTTTTACAAATTAATGTGTCGTCAAAATTTCATCTTATACCATACTTATATGGAATAAGAAATGAGTTGTTGTGTGTCCGTCGAGGGAAGTAGCGTTTTTGAAAATTAACCGTTTTTCGTTGTAAACCTCACTATATATTCAACATTCTGCCTCTCCAAACTATTATCATTCCCTAACAACAGTTAAACTTTCGTCATATACTTTAATTCTTCAACCAAATCTTTTCTATCTACACATTTTACTTAATTATCACTTAATTCCCCTAATTTCGCCCACATTTCCCCGTTATCGGCCCAATAATATACTACCTGCTTACACATTTCCTTCTAATTTTAAACACTTCCCCATTCTATTTTCCTACTTAAAACAACTTATAAAGTACTCCTTTCCTACATATGATGTTATTTTTTACAATTTCTGTTGTTTTTCTTGCCTGCTATATCTGTTTTTCACCACTATGGCAGCACTCAGATTGTCTGCCCCCCAGTTGTCAGTTTTTTTCAACCTCAATGTACACCAACCGCCTCCTGCCTACATTTTTTGTTCAAAAAGAACATCCATATTCCATCGAAACTTCCACCTCTCAGCCTCCTTACACTTCTACTACTAGCTAGTGACATTAATCCAAACCCTGGTCCTCCTGATTGCATAAATTTCTCTTTTGCCAATGTTAGATCCCTCTCAAATAAATACTCATCCATACAAAAGTTTATCTTGGACAATAATACAGACGTGTTTGCCATGTCAGAAACCTGGATTCGCCCAGACGCTTCACAGGCGTATCTCAGCGATATCTCCCCACAGGGTCATACCCTTTTTCACCGACCTAGGGAGTCACGACGGGGTGGCGGAGTAGCTTTCCTGGTGAAAAACGAACTGCAAACCAGCTGCATACCTACAGATACTTATTCCTCTTTTGAAAACCTCCTTATTAAAATCTTACAAAACGAGTCCTGCCTTTTTCTCAATATATACAAACCCCCATCAACTAGCCCTGCAACCTTCTATGTCTTCTATGCAACAGTTTAATGCACTTCTTGAAAATATCTACCCTACTACAGATAACTTGGTAATCATCGGTGACTTTAACATTCACATGGACACAAATTCCAACGACTCAAAAAATTTCGTGCTCTTTTGGGGTCCTTTGACCTCCTTCAAAAGGTAAATTTTCCTACCCACATCCTCGGACACACCATTGACTTAGTTCTCACCAAATCTAGAAACAACAACATTTCACACGTCCATGTCACCGAGGCCTTCTCCGATCACTTCTCCATAACATTCAAGGTCAATATCACCCCCCCAAAGACGAATCTCTGGAGACACCGTCACTTTCAGAAAATACCATAAAATCAATATGGAAGCCATGAGAAAGGATCTTCTCTCATCTGAACTTATTGTTGATCCCAAAAATAATTCTGATGCCTTGTACTCACAGTACCACTCCACTCTAACAACTCTCATTGACAAACATGCTCCTTCCATCACTAAACACGTCAGGTCCAAATATATCCCTGGGTGGGTAAATGACAGTGTTATTGCGGCAAAAGAAACGAAACGTCTCTTTGAACGCCTTTGACGCAAAAACAAATCCAGTTTCAACAGATCACAATATATCAAAAAGGTTCATATGTATAATAAAATCTGCATGAAAGCGAAATCTGAATTCCTCAAATCCAGAATTCATGACAACCAAGATAATCCTCAGAAACTTTGGCAAACTTTAAACGACGTACTCCACAGATCCGCTGCAAAGGTACTTCCCTCAGTAAATTCTCCTCAACTTTTAGCTAACAAATTTGTTGAATTTTTTACAGAAAAAATCACAAACATTCGTCAATCCTTCGCCAACTCTAATCCCCTTAAATACACCGACTCTGATCTCACACCGCCTGTTTCTCAGCTTTCTCCTCTGTTTCAGAAGATCAGGTAGCTAAAATCATCAAAAACTCCCCTAGCAAATCTTGCTCGCTTGATCCTTGGCCAACATTTCTTGTAATTGAGTTTTTAGATATCCTCATCACCCCTATCACATCAGTAATTAATGCATCATTCCGTGAAGGAAGCTGCCCTAAATTTTTCAAACAGGCCCATGTAACTCCACTCCTAAAAAAATCAACCCTTGATAGAGAAGTCCTTAAAAACTATAGGCCAGTCTCTAATTTAAACTTTGTTTCAAAGATCTTAGAGAGAGTGGTGTCGTCCCAACTCCTGTCTCACCTGGACGAGTCCTGTCTTTTGACTGGTTTCCAATCTGCCTATAAAAGGTTCCATTCTATGGAAAGTGCCCTCCTAAATATACAGGATGATCTTTTCCTCAATATGTCTGAAGGCAGTACAACAGCCTTAACCCTCCTTGATCTCTCTGCAGCTTTCGACACGATTGACCACTCGATCCTGTTCCATAGGTTACATGACTGCTATGGCATCAATGGCCTGGATCTGAGTTGGCTCGAGTCTTACTTGTCGGACAGGACTCAATCAGTCAAGGTAGGCTCTGTACTGTCACATCCCATGGTTTTGAAATTTGGGGTCCCGCAAGGCTCTGTCCTGGTGGGGCCACTCCTCTTTTCCATGTACACAAATCCACTCAGTTCAATTATTCAATCTCATAGGGGTATCAAACACCATTTTTATGCAGACGACACTCAGTTATACATTACTCTTTCACCATCAAATTTCAGTCAGTCAATGACAGCTCTAACGGACTGCCTAAATGATATACAAAATTTCATGGCTGCAAATAAACTCAAATTAAACCCAGACAAAACAGAATTCATCCTTATTGGTTCAAAATACAGTCGTAAACAACTTCATTCGCTTTTTCCCACTGATATTCTTGGGAATAAAGTGTCACCTGCCTCAAATGTCAAAAACCTAGGAGTGGTGTTCGACCCCAACCTGACCCTCACAGATCACATTTCCCAAGTCATCAAGTCAACTGGGTTCCATATAAGAGATTTATATAGGATTCGCCATCTCCTTGACCTTAACACAGCAATACTCCTTGCAAATGCTCTCGTCAGTAGCCGAATTGACTACTGCAATTCCCTCTTTGCCTCACTCACTCTTTCTGAGCTCAAGAGGTTGCAGGGTGTTCAGAACTCCCTCTGTCGAGTAGTCACTAGAACCTCGAGGTACACTCATGCAACTCCAAATCTGGAA
Organism: Sabellastarte sp. h YS-2021; assembly: GCA_964017235.1. Lineage (NCBI taxonomy): Eukaryota > Metazoa > Annelida > Polychaeta > Sabellida > Sabellidae > Sabellastarte > Sabellastarte sp. h YS-2021. The sequence goes on from OZ024934.1 coordinate 91,885,511, forward strand.
AAACTACATTGGCTACCAGTCAAATACAGGATTCTTTTCAAAATTGGGTTGATCACATATAAGGTCCTTAAGTATGGTCAACCTGTGTACCTCAAGGATAAACTTCATCCATATACCTCATCAAGGAACACCAGACGTAGCAGTCCAAAATACAAATTCCTTCAAGTTCCTTCTTTTGACTCTAAAATACATAAGTCTCATAAGTATCTTACCAAATCTTTCAGCCATCATGCACCTGTTTTCTGGAACTCACTTCCTGTACATGTAAGAACCAGTCCATCTGTCACATCCTTCAGGAAGCACCTGAAAACCCACCTTTTCAAATCTGCTTTTCCGACCTAGTTTTCTTCGCCACGTTCACACCCACAACCATCGGAATACAGACCTAGACACGTCCCCCACTATGACTCGGATATTATATATGATTAGTTTAGCACACTGAGTTCCCCTTCGGGGAAGATATTGTGCCTGCAAAGCAGTAGATTTAGATTTAGATTTATAATTTGTTTACAGTTGAGCGAGTATTTGAAAATTACTCCCTAATGATATTGACGACCTACTAGAAAGGATAAGTTTACACTCTATTTGGCAATTTTCTGACTCGACTAGCATTAATGTTTCCAATATGGTAATTATTTGCCAGTGATAAAATTGGCAGCGTGTTTAGTAAGGTTTTTGAGCACCCGACAAATCACAGTCTGATGGTTTATGTAAGGACTCACAGTAATGAAACCATTCAAAATAATTCAAAATAAACAACACGCTATTTTTAGTGTTGGCCTAACATTATTTTTTATACAGTAAGAATGTTTATGATATCTATCCATGTAAATATAGTAATGAAAATGTGTCCTTACACACATGTGAGTCCTGTATAAGATTTTCCACAGCTAGGAGGTTTGGCTTCTTGACAAGGTGGAACCAAACAAAGCACTGGGTCTTTACACTTCTTTGTTGGCCTGGCTTTAGCTGGATGTACATAAAGTATTCAACACAGTGAATTTTGGTTTAAATACTGAATCATTAGAAATACAAATGTTTTTTATTGCCATACCAAAGGACGGCATTACTAATAACTACCAAAAGACAAAATAACTCTATGTCTATAACTGCCTAAGTAAAACAGTACAACTTGCATTTTTCATGTACATAGTGCAGTATAATTTATTCCTGTTCATGCGAAGCCAAGCAGTATCTTTAAAACAAAATACATTACATGCCAGTGCAAAAGTACAATACATAAATATTTAATATTTATTTCACTACTTACCAAAAAGCAGTATTATAAAAAGGCAGATTCCAAACATAAACCACTGCATAGTTGAATTGCCCTGAATAAAAATAACATAAGCAGACTTTGAATCACTTCTTGTTTTCAAACTATTTTGTTTCACCACAGATAAAGCATAAGTAAATCATGATTTAAATGATGACTGAATGCCATATGACACTCTGGCCTGTTATGTTTCAGTCCAGTCTTTGATTATTATTAAGGGTCAGGTGTGGTAATTTTAGCCAATCAAAATGAGGGTTTGGTACAGGGATACACAAATAAAAGAGATAAGATATATGAGGCCCTTGGACATATTTATTTATTTTATTATTTGTGTTAGTTGCACTCCTACAAGTAGCAATACTGAGGGCCTCTCCCTCTGGCTGTTGAACTTTTTCTAGTAATATTACTATTTCATGTCCTGATCATCATACTTTGAGCATGTTTTTTTTCAGACAAATCAATGTAATTTGTGATGACACCAATTCTGTTTACAAAAATGTTAAAAAGCCATCAATAATAGATGTTATTTTACTGGTAAAATAACTGGTAAAATACGTTTGTACTGTTAAAATAACACTAAAAATACCGTCAGTTACTTATAGCGGTATAAACATTGGCTGGGACAGTATTTACCAAAATGTATCAGTGAAAACTGAGCCAAAACAACCCACGTTTTATAGTAAGAAAAACTTTGAAAATGATTTTGATGATCTTTGGCTAAACCCATATACAAATACAAATATACCAATTGAAAGATTTAATTACAATTACCTTGCAACTGCTGTAACTCTCATATGATCCTTTAAAGCATTGTGATACACTGTCTTACATACTCTATCCTGTCATCATCAGTTTATTGAGTAAATCAAAGAACTATATGCCATCATGTAATTGTTTAGTACTGTGTCATATCTCTCAATATTTCATTGACCTCCCCCTGTTGGACTTGAATATGTCTGAATGTCGGTATGTATACTTCTTCGGTCCATCATCTTAACTGTAAGTTTGACACAGTTTCTGCATGTGGATGGGGAGAGAGAGGGCCATCTTGGTTGGGAAATCAGCAAAACACCACTGTGGTGGATGAACATGTCAAAATATTTTTTTTTTAAAACAAGCTCTAGCATGGTTCACACTTTTAGAGATCACTTTTTTTTTCTTTTTTTCTGTTTCCGGACATTTATGAATTGTAGTATAGATTGATGAGTATCTGTCTGTTCACTGAAGTTGGGCTACGTTTGTACTGGGGTGGATGACCGCTTTGGTGCACTACTCATGTCTCTGATAGCTTTGTGCTCGAACTAGTAGACCAAAAATCCTTGTTTTTTGTCTATTTTTTCATATTGGATATGGAAATTGTCTTTGTTCTAACATGTTTAAATGTATCACTAATAAACTTGTAGAAGCGATACTATTAATGGATCTCTCAAGTGTCAGAGTCTGAGTCACAAAAAGATTTAGCCTAGGTTTAGACTTAAAGTGAAGACTTTTGTCCCAGATTTAAGGTATGTCTTTAGATTAACACTACATGGATTTCACAAAGTCTGAATCTCAAGTAAAATTCACCTGGAAGCGAGCAAAACTTTTGTAATCAAAGATTAAATATGACCGCCATAAATGTTTCTCCACTTCAAAATTTGACATGGTTAGAAAAAGTATAAATATATAAAACATTTCCCTAGACCAGGTTTTGAAAGTTTTTATGTGGGTAGAAGGTTTCTTTTGCCAAACAGCATTTTTTTCTCGGATAAAATGTGTCCTACAAAACATATACGTCACTAGTGGTATATTTTGTGTAGGAATAAAGCCTTTGTGGTTATTTGATAAATCAGTCTGCCACTGTGGCCTAGCAGGTAACACACTTGTCTAGGAACTCAGAGGACGTGGGTTCAATCCCAGGTACAGGCAGATACACAGTGGCTCGGATGACCACTTAAAATGGCGGTCCTCTGTCATTGTGTCCTATCCCCAGTGGCAGGCTAAAGAACCTCAAGGACGTTGATAAATGGTGATCCTTGAGCCTCTATCTTCCATTTAGGGGAATGTCAGTTACTTGTGAGTTGGGTCTGTACCTGTCCAGTCAGATTGGTTAAATAGCCCTTTGAGTCCTGTAGTATATGGAGATATTGCGCTGAGTATAAATACACAATACAGTCTAAGCTTGGTCTTAGCTTGGTCACACTTTGTGAAATACACTTAATGTCCAGACTTAGCTAAGACAAAAGGCTCAAAATTAAGCCCATGACTTTACCTAAGATTGGCTAAGCCTAAGCTTCTTTGTGAAAGTGGCCTGAAGACAAAGTCAAAGTCGGTGCTTCATGTTCAGTTCAATAGCCAGGCTCTTGGGACAGGCTCACAAACATTTGTCACTTGTGCAGGTCTAACCCACAGGTGGCAATCTAAAACAGTAAAGCCAGGTTTTAGATTTGTGCCACGATAGTGTTCAGCAGTTTAAGGTATACAAAACAAGCAGATCACATGCCGTAGAAGTTGGTGTGATTTATATCTGACCATAAAGACATTTTGCCAATGCAAGGTACATTGCTGGAAGTGTCGGAAAAGTGCGGTTGGGATGTAAACCAATGGTAACATCAGAATTACAAGACAACTGCATTTACAATTAAAAAGTTAAGCCTTTATATTTGGTTTGGCTTGAAGTCTTTCAGGAATAGAAATTAAACTAGAACATTGCTTTGCAAGAGAAAAGAAATAGGGTTTTGTTGGGGTTTTGGGGGGGGGGTTTTTTGCATAGCAAAAACAAAGCATCCCAATGAGTGTTAATGATCTTGTAAAAATGACCATCTTCTTATGATTAATATGGTTTTTCTCCATTTATGCCAAAATACAAGGTTTCATAGATCAAGTTTTTTTCATTTCACGCAGAAATTCAAGATGGCTGCCAAAAATGGCGGGAAAACGATTTTTGGGAAAAGTCGCCAGTAGACTCTGCATATACCCTGTGGGTCAAAAATTTTTTTTAAATCGCTCTATTTTGCACCATTTCTGAGATAAATGCATTTTAGCGTTTTACGCAAAAATTAAAGATGGCCACCAAAAATGGCAGTAAAATGATGTTTGCAAAAAGTTCCCAGTAGACTCTGCAGAAAACCCTGTGGGTCAAAAATTTCATTGAAATCGCTTTATCTCGCACCGTTTCCGAGGCATCAAAGATTTTTCCTTTTCAGTGTTAAGAAAAATCATGGCATTTGGTTAATCATTAATAAGTCGGCCATTTTGTATTGGATCACTTCCAAAGGTTAAAGATTTCTAGACATACATATAACAAACCCACTTGCCAAATTTCATGTGAATAGGTGAAGCTTTTTTTAAGTTACGATCCGGACAAGTACACCCCTTTCAAAACATAATTTTGGTCATGTGACTTCTCTGATTGGTTGAAATGCCATGACACCATATTCAGACATTTTTCTCAGGGCTGCTTCATACATGTGCTAAATTTGAAGAGAATCAGCCCAGTGGTTGCCAAACTATAAGCAATAGAAAATGCGGGAGCCTCATTGGGTTTGAGGGGCAATATCAAAGACAGATAATTTTCTGCAATGCTAAAGTGTTATTTTGTACAGTTATTCCACTATTTATGTAACACCTTAGTATTTCTGTGACTCATCTGCACAGATAATGTAAGCTTGACATGTACAAATTTATTCATAATGGTTTCCCTAAATATTTCGCTCCACATCTATCCACATACCGCACTACTTACAATACTAGGCGCAGTCAGAGTGTTGCCAATTTCCTCAATGTACCAAAATTTCAATCTACAATTCACAAGTCCACTAAGCAGTTTGGCTTCAGTTTTGCCTTTGATGCTCCCACTGTTTGGAATTCACTTCCTGAAGACATTCGTGCATCACACACTATTGCCTCTTTTAGAAAGAAGCTCAAAACCTATCTCTACTCAAAGGCATATCCTCCTTAGCTCATTTTCTCTTATGGCTTCTCCGTGGTGCTGACCTGTTTTTGTCCCTGGACTTTGAATTTTGCATATTGCTACTGTTTTGTTGCACCTTAGAGTCCACTACTCAGTGGAGATTAAACGCTATAAAAGTCAAATTAGAATTAGAATTGACTGTAATCTTTGCCATCACTATATTTCGGGGCGGCATTAGGATGCTGACAAGTTTAGCCCTGGGGGTGTCCTATTACCGAAAATGATTGAAATTAGTATTGATCAATAATTGGATGTTATCTTGAATCTGATTGGCAGGAGTGTAGTCACCTTGAGGTAGAGTCAGTACCCTCTCCCATTTGAATTTGCAGGTGACTGGTGTAATATTGAAAAATTTAGAAGCTTTGAAAGTTTGATTGTGATTGTGAAGCATTGATAGCTAGACCTAATCAAGATAAAAAACAGTTAAGTATTTCCTAAAGAATAATTATGTTTACACTGATGATTAATTCAGTTAGTACGAATATTGTATCTAAATGTAAAGAGTTGCTGATAGTGAGTAAAATACATCATGAGTTTAAAGTACATTGGGAAATTTGGAAAGGAAAGGATGGTTGCTCTTTGAAGGTTCAGAGCTCTCTTGAGAGATAAAAAGGTGACTGTTTTAAAGATGTTGTTTTAAGTGGTTTCTCTTTAGAAGTGGTTGCTTACGCAAGTTAACTGTACTTATAGATACAACCACACAGTACAGTCAGACCTCTACATAAGACTACATTAAAATCACCAAACAGATTGGTTCATTGGTTCATTGATAACATTTTGACAAGCAATTGATAGAGTAGCTGGCATTTTTTCCCATAAAGTAGATTTCCAACCAATAAGTGTTGACATATTTGTTCCCAATAATTTGATGGATGGTGTACTGTACCAAACTGATGGTAAATGAATTATAGGAGATACATATACATACTCAAGGTGATCTGTTAGGTTGTGAATCCCAAATTGAGCTGTTTAAATGTATTAGATTTTAAACGCTTCTCGATATGAATCTTTTTTAAGTAGACTTGGGGTGTGGTTGTTGAAGCCCAACTTATGAGTCAACCCTTCTTAAGATGGGCTATAGACCAACTCAGGATCGATCCTAAGTTAGGTAGCCTATCTTCAGGTGGGCTTAGTCTAGGCTAGAACATATTAGCCCAACTTAGAATAATTAACTCAAGAATTTAAAGCTAAAATTTAATATTAATCAGCTAGTTTAATATTAATTTATTGTATCACACTCCATTGGTTGTTTTACGCATGAAACTGAATAGAACTGTATTAGTTTATTTAAATACTGAAGTTTCAATTATAAAGTTTATGTTTTTGAAATATTATTTAAGATTTGTTGTGCTTATCTTATCTGAAGATTTGGTAACAGATACTAGCCCAAGTTATAATTTGCACACATAGTTTTTATTTTTGAAATTAAAATTATGTTATCTACTTATTTTTCTACTTCAATGTTAATTCATTTCTTTACTTCATTATGCATTGATAGGCTTAGCCTTAATTCCTTTATTGTTCCAAAACTCTGTTTCAGTTAATCTGACAAAGTGAGGGTCATTAGGTCATAGGATGTCTGTTATTTAACCACTGCTTTTAACTAGATTTGTTTCACTTGTGCGGGGAGGGCGGGGGGTGGCAACTAGATTAGATCCTTATATATCTATTGTTTCAACATTCCTTTAAGTTGATAAATTTGACAATGTTTGTGACTGTGTAACTGGATTAGGCTTAGATTTGCCTTTTGTTCTAGGATTATTTGAGCTTGATTCCTTTCACCTCTGGTTGAGTAGCTAAGTAACAGGATTAATTAGGCATTGTTGTAAAACATTTTAGGTGCTTTGGAGTGATACTTTACATGTTTAAAGTTTTGTAAACAAACTGATTTATTTAATCATAATTTCCAAATGTTTAATGTTAAGCTCTCAAATGGATATTTACCCATATGACCCAGTTTTATGCGCAATGTGTATTTCATCAATTTGTGTCAGTTTTATGCATCAATTTATCAAATTGTTTGATTTAATTACATTTTCCAATTACTTAGCATAATTTAAAGAGGAACTTTATAATTCTTTGTTAAACTGAAAATATTTAATCAGGCTCACCAATAAGATCACCCACTATATTTGGCTTTACCCCTTATAGGTTTGATAGAATTAAGCCTCATTATATTTAGAGATTACTTTGATGTTAATTTGTTTCACTTTATGATTTGAAGTCTTCCCTGTTGTGTACTTCACCCACCCCAAGTGAAACAAATCAACATCAATAGAATGTTGAACCAATAGGACAAATCCAATTAAAAATCATTCCAGTGAAAGATAATTAAATCAACATCAAAGGAAATTTTAATGCCTGTCAAGGCTCAGGAAACACAATTCATTTCAGTTTCAGCAATTTAACACTCTTTCTTGAGGTTAGACAAATCAAGCATATGTATATAAAATAAAAAGGAAGTACAATGTACTTCTGTACAAGGGTCAGTTAAGTTTATCAATGTTAAAGTCATCTTTTTCATGAAAATTAATTTCCTTGTCAATAGTTTATATTATATTCCGCATAAAAATCATTCTTGAATTTTATTATCTTGAGTTGGGCTAATTTGTTTTAGCCTAAGCAGGATCCTAAGTTGGGCTATAGCCCATCTTAAGATTGGCTGACTCCTAAGCACAGGCATTTTAAATATTTTGTGACATAGGCTCTATTTAATCCCAACACCGCATTATGGATCATTCCCAAACTCTATCATCAGTCAGACTTATAGCAGAAATAATAGGGGCCACGGTGGCAGAGTGGTAACACTCTCGCCTCCCACCATTGAGGCGGGGGTTCGGTTCCTGGCACGGCCTCAAGTGGGAAAGCTGGTAGTTGCTTGCCATTGGTCGGCAATTTGCAGTACAGAACCCTGACAAATTTTATTTACTGGTTTCCTCTGCTCTTCCAACTACCCGTCATGATATGACCTGTACAGTGTTGAAAGCGACATAAAACCCCAAATAAATAAAAAAATAAATAAATATAGCAGAAATAAGTGCTAAATACACATTTTGAAAAACATCAATGGATGAAGTAAATATCAGAGAGCTAGCAAAATGTATCTTAAGCTAAATGATATATTATTGAATTCTATGCGAACACATTAAAACTATATTTCACTTGGTAAATAATAATTGAAAATACTATGTAAACTCACACTTTTAGCGAAATGGATAAAAATTTGTCTGTTTCATCATTTAAACATAGCAACCTACTTTGTAGCATAGTAAATGTCATTTTTGGTTGAATCTTTAAATCTGGAATTTTTATCGATGACATTGATATATTATTTCAGTGATATTTCAAAATCATTACAATTATGATAAAGTTATTTCTAAAGGTAAAGATAGTTCCATGGTGAACATGCATGGACTAAGTACAGCTAACAATGCTGAAGATTAATTTCAAAACAACCAGTTAATATTTAACTACAAGCCAAGGCCAGCTGTAAATCCTAAACATGTCCAAAAGTGGGTCAAATTAATAAGTGAGTAAACCTAAAGGTTTTATCTTAAGGGTAAGGGTCAGGCAAAGCAGTCTTTATACCATAAAATAGGATTATAATAAGGTAAACATATAATTGTGATCACATCAGGTACACAAAGTTTAGGATATTGGAGAAAACTGCGCATATTAGTTTGTCTAGATCCTGCCCTGAAAACCATTAATGCCCCTTTCACACTGGGTGGGTATGCCCCATGATTAGAAGTTTTACTCGGCAGTAGAACCACCTCATCCGATTTGTTTACATTACAGGCGGTGTAATTCACGGTTATAGCAGTTTGGCAAAACGTCCCTGTCCTTCAACAACCATTCGAGATTTGTATGAGACCTTGTGTCACAGTGGTGAAACATCCAATACCTTAATTCACCTTGTCTCGCCTTATTACACAATAAGGCCGAATCACAACCTTACATACATCGTGGACCACACCTTTGGCTACCATAGTAAGAAATCCATATGCGCATGCGTGAAATCGTCTACACATGCTCACAGTACCAAATTCAGAGGCGGAAAGTTCAAACATTTTAAAATTTTCTGTAGGATGTGCAAGGTAATGGACTCTTCTCCACTGACTAGCAAGTTTGCAAACAGAAAGAGATGGTGATCCAAGGACAGAGTTTCACCAAACGCGGCCTACCGCAGACAATACCGCCTGTAGTGTGAAAGGGGTATAAGCACCAGCAAGCAAATGTGAACTCCCCAGTATTCAAACGCTGGGCTTCGGAGGTGAGTGACGGGTGTGCTACCTACTATGCCAACACACTCCAGTAACTGTCTCTTATATGTCTGATGAAGGCAGAGGGACTAGTAATTACTGGTTTTCCAATTAGTTAAATGTATATTGTAATTTTCTTTTTCTTCAAATTATTAGGCACAGTATGGACGTGAACTGGTCGCTTATTATCAAGAAGTTAGAGCTTCTGTATTTCTGGGAAAGACAAACAATTTATTTTACTTGACGAGGTATTCAAACCAGTGAATAAAATATTACAAATTCTGTAACAATGTTTTATTTGCTCCAAAGACCTTAGACTTTACATTTCTAGGTAAAACCTTTACCGTATTATTACGATTACACACTACCACAACAAAAACTACCTGAAGACATTGGTTAGAGAAACCAATCAGTTGCTTTGAGTCCAGTCTAGGATTTTGCCCACCTGCAGGTTGCACAACACTTGTTCTTGACTCGCTTGTACTTTTTACAGACCTTCTTGGCATATTTTTTACCCATATTACGGATATCTTGGCATGTGCAATCAGTACATGTCCTTTTCTTCCATGTTACTGTTATTTTCATAAAGCAGTCTATGCAATCTGAAAGAAGCATATGAGTGTAATGTGTCCTGCCAGAGCCATAGAAAGATTAAAAATTAAATGAATATCAGAGCTTTTGATGATAAAGAAATGTTTCTATAACTCATGAATCCGCAAGGTTTTTCTCTTTATCATTATTCAAGTCCTCGCCCGAACTGGGTATCCAAATGGATTAATCAAGAAATGGGAGATTCGTTAGTGAGAATTGCTGAGCTGGTGGAAATGATCTAGTGATCAAGTCTCAGGGATTTAATCACTGCTGGACAAAAATATGTCACTCACATGCAGCAGCAACTGCTCCTAACCCGTCGTTTTTGTGGACAGTTTCAGTCCAAGCCTTTCACTTTATTCAAAAATACAGGTAACCAGGTAATATGAGTATATGCAGTTCACATATCAGAAATGAAACAGGATCCAGAACTGTTTTCCGCATGGGATCATACATCCCCAATATACAATCCACACAAATGATTAAACAAATCCTTTGGTCAGATTGGGAGAAAAATGGGCAAAATGGGTTTTTTTTTAATTTTCAAAATTTTTTTTACATTCGGACTGCTTGTCATTATATAATGACGTAAGATGATATTTGGGAACCTGGGCCCGTATTCACGAAAGGTATTAGCCAGGGCTTAGGCTTAAATTAAAATTAAATGAATCTGCCACTGTGGCCTAGCGGGTAACACACTTGTGTAGGAACTCAGAGGATGTAGGTTCAATCCCAGGTACAGGCAGATACATAGTGGCTCGGATGACCACTTAAAATGGCGGTCCTCTGTCATTGGTCATCCTTAAGCCTCTATCTTCCAGTTAGGAGAATGTCAGTTACTTGTGAGTTGGGGCTGTACCTGTACAGTCAGATGGGTTAAATAGCGTTTTGAGTTCTGTAGTATATGGAGATATTGCGCTGAGTATAAATACATAATAATAAAAATAATAATAATAATAAAGAGGAGACTTTTGTCTCAAGTTTCAAGACTTTTGTCTCAAGACTTTTGTCTTAGGCTTAGTGCTATTCACAAAGAATTTAAGACCAGTCTTAGGCTTAGCCAAGGACTCAACTTTAAGACTGGTTGGTAGTGGGCTTAAATTTTGTAAAGAGGACTTAAATATGGCCGCCATAAACTTTTCTCCACTCCAAAATTTTAAATGGCTGTAAATAAAGTATAATTATACAGGACACCTCACTAAATCAGTCTTTGATAAATTTATATGTGGTAATAAGGTTTTCCATTTCAAAACAGCACTTTTCCTTAGATAAAATGTATTGAATGAAGGATATATGTCATCACCAATAGTATAGTTTGAATAGAAAAGAAAGGTCACATGACACAGAAAACAACTGTGGTTATTTGATAAACTTGGACTTAGCTAAGTCACCCTTTGTAAATACGATTTTAAGACAAAACTTAGCCGAGACAAAAGTCTTAACTTTAAGATTGGATTTAAGTCTAAGACCTGGCTAAGTCTAAGACCCTTCGTGAATACCAGCCCTGTAATATGTTTACGTAAGTCTTCTCATCTGAAGAATCACCAGCTGTTTTCACTTTAAAGTTGGATGTCCCAGAGAGTAGTACTTGTGCAATTTGCCATAGAATGTCAAAATTACCTTTACAGGCATACTTCAAAATTAACTGAGAAGAGGCAGGTTTCATTTACAAATGAATGGTCTGACTTACTGCACTTCTGTGGCAACTGCTTTCCCTTCTTATCAACCCACACTGCATTGCATCCACCGCAGTAGTTGGAACTGGGGAAAAGGGTTAATATATTTTATTATCAACCACACAACGTACTTGACCTAAATACTGAGACATACAGACGGGGCAGTATTTTGTATATTCCCCAAACGTCCCCTTTTCCCATAAATGAATACAAATGCATAACTAAGCGTCAATTGTTTTGTAAATATTTCATTAGTTATGTAAGTTATATACAGCATTAGAAAGGTATTTTAACAGAGATTCTGTTCGTTTTGATGCATTAAAATATTTTGGAGAAATGCTGGAGTTTTTATATTCAGTGCCCTGAAATATGTTACAATCTTTTTACATTCTGTATTTACATATGGATATATTAGGCGTATTTCACAAACAAAAATCTGCGTAATCTGTTTAATCCAGATTCAGACTTGGATTCTTTGGATTAGCTAGATTTGTAAAATAAATTTTCTTTACTTCTGAATCCAAAATGAAAAAAAGAAGAAAAACCACTATAAATGTAATAAAAATCAATAATCTTTTAAAATTTACTGGCACAATTTGCCGCCAATATTTTCCAAAGGATTAGGATTCAAGTCACATCACAAGCGAATCTGTTGATTTGAAGAATCTAGATTTGACGGATTATGGTTGTGAAATACGCCTATATTGTTGAAATAAAATGGCGGATAATAAAAGCCAGTAAACCATGCCTCATTGGACATGTTCAAGAAACAATACATATATCACTCATAAAGACTGATGGTATGATACTAAATAATGGGGTTTTTTTGGTCTTCTTTTAACTTGTAAGTACACATACGTTTTACAGTTAATGTTTTGCATTCATTTGGTAAATATGGAAGTAATATAACAAACAATATAATACTCATGCTTTACACTCGTATAAGTTTTTTATCTCACAAAGTACCATCTCATATCTCATAGATTATGGTTGGTTTCCTCGTAAACCTAGTGATATAACACTACCTTACAAAGTATATATCCAAAATTACATGAGACCCAGGGGCCAAGGTGGCAGAGTGGTAACACACTCGCCTCCTATATCTGAGGTCGGAGGTTCAACCCCCAGACCTTATGTGGGGGAAAGTTGGTAGTTGCTTACCGATGGTCGGCAGTTTAGAGTACCTTGACTAACTGTATGTACTGGTTTCCTCTGCCCACAAAACTACCCATCGTGATATGACCTGTATAGTGTTGAAAGTGATATAAAACCCCAAATAGATAAATACATGAGACTGTTTTAAAAACAATGAATCAAATTTTAATGCTGTTTAAATGTACCAGTATAAATAAATATAAGGTTGAGAGTAGGCTGAGCAGATACTACTTGGGAGTACTTTAAGTACTTACATACACCTGGCCTTCTTGCTCTTTCTGCCACAATCAGGTTTAGCAGCAAATTGACACGGATCCACAAAACATTGTACCATGTCTCCCTGTTTACATCTTGGGAAAGCTAAACATACACAAGAACACACGTTTACAAATATCCGTGTCAAGGTCAAATATTACCTAAAAATTGCAGTGCATCAGTGGACATGAAAAGAAACCGCTGAGAAAGCCAGATCAGTTGAAGGATGGGTCAAAGGTTAAACATACAAAAGATTCTCAGACCTTAATGTTACACTGACTCAATTCACCACAACACATTTATCCTGATCCAACTGTCAAAAGTTTAAGGATTTTAATGCTGCAACTTTAACCCTTTGTCAGCTGTCGCCAAATGTGGTGCAAATGTCTAGAGTTTCTACACCAGACGTAGTTCTGGGTATGATCAAAGAGCTGTTACCATGGCAAAGATATTGAGACATTTTTTGGACTTGCAGATTTACGCCTAGCCTACTTTGGGCCACTGTCCAAAAAGTGTTATAATGTTAATGTTACCATTTTACAATATATTAACAGTAATGTCATATATCTTACTTATACATAAATATTGATGTGTGCATTATGATTCTGTAATGATATATAGCAGAATTAGATTAATGTGCATATTGCTTGGCATTTACTACATACATATCTCTTTTATGGACTGTACATAAAGTAGATGAAGGTAGTTTAGTGTTACATGTATTTATACTCGAAGCATTTACATTTACATTGTTGTATGATAATAAACCAGTTGCTCCGCAACATGTGTTTTGTTACTCGGGGGCTTGGGGGGACTGTGTTACCATTTTACAATATGGAGGTTACTTTTTTTACAACTTGGGTATTACCCTTTCACACTGGTCAGTTCAGCCATTTTACAATATAAATCTTTGTTGCCATATTACAATATGGATGTTACCATTTTACAATACACAAATTGCATTCTTGTTGCGAATTTTACCATTCTGGAATGGGGATCTTATAAATTTAGAAAGTGTGCAATAAACGTAAATTTAGAAAGTGTGCAATAAACGTAAATTTAGAAAGTGGGCAATAAATGTAAAGCAACTGTCTTGACGAGCATTTTGAATACCACATAATCCTCATCCAGTCAAATGATAAAATTCAAAAATATATGTCCCTTAAGAAATTGTACTGTAAAATGAGAAGATAATGAACATACCACAGGGATCACACTTGATAATTTTTCCACCTTTGCCGTTTCTCCAAATGGCATGGCAGCCATTGCAGTAATTGTCCCTGTCACAAAAATACAAAGAAATTATTACTTTTTCTATCCTGCACAAAAACTCCTTTTAAACAAGAGAATTCCTTTATTTTTCACTTTCATTTGTTTTGGTTTTCTATAAATCTCCCTTAAATTTACGTGATTAACTTTCTTTCTTTAAATAGATTGCCACTACTATTTAGGAAATTTTTATTTCTAAGTAATCCTTGTTTTGTATTCATTCAGGAACCTTTGGTAAACGGACCTCAATTTTAAGGAAGTTTCATGAATACAGGGTCTGTCCGTCTTGCTTATACGTCCACATTATTATAATTGGACTTGGCTAACGATCGTTTGTTCTATAAGCTTCCCTTAATAAAGGGGGCTAACTTCTTTCTTTAAAGATTATCCTTAAAAAGAAATTCTTCTCTTTGGTATCCACTAACTTTGCTTTGCTGAGAAGCCTTTGGTAAAGGAACCAGATAAACAAAGTATGGGCCCTGCGCTGTCCTCCTGGCTTATACGTGTACATTATTGCAGTTAAATTAACTTGGCCGACCACAGGCGAAAGTTGGAGTTTTATGTCCAGTTTAGCTACTAGAACTTGTCTAACAGTGTTGACCTTGAGGTTCACCATCATGTGGAAATACTGGTATGACAGCCAGAATTCAACGCTCCTCTCTTGTGAGTTGCATACGTAAATATATCAAGTTAATTAAGTCTTGCTCTTCAACAGGATCATAGCTTCTTTATAATTACAGTATAATTAAAGCCAACTTAGTAAAACATTTAAAAGAAACTAGTTGGATAAAATACTGAAGATATAAAAACAAATGTCACAATTGTTTTTACAAAAAAAAAAATATAAATTTATTTTAAAATTTCACAAAAGAATTTCAATTGAAGACATTGTTAGGTGTAACTGCGGAAGCTTAGTACCCAATATGGTGGGCGATACCTGACCATATATTACAGTAGCGGTCAGGAACCAGACTATATGCCACTGTGGCGCCTCAGATATGGGTGCATACTTTACACTGTAAACCTAGTTTTAAATATGTCTGTTGAAAACAAGAATGTGAGTTTAAACCAGTATTAGAAAATACAATACATGAGACCCTTACTCGCAAACTGCATTGGGGTAGAATTCTTTGCATGGTAACGTGGACACAGAACATGGGGCAACCAAACAATTGACTATGACGCCGTCACATTCTTCACCCTGGACAGCCAGCACTGCAAAACAGTAGCAGAAGCATAATATCTGTGTTTACGATTTAATGGTACAAAATGTAGTACACTTAAACTTGTTTCCACTTCTTCATTCTGGTGCTGCAGTATGGCCTTTTTGAAACAACATGTCAATTTATTAGTGCTGGCGTTTCTCTGTCCTTTAGCTCCTGTCACACTACAGGAAGTACGACCCGATTTTACAGACAGCGGGAAAACAGAGGCTGAATGCTGTACCTTCTGTGAAAGCCAGATACACACCTCTGGCCTCAGTTCTGCTACAGAAAAGGGCCAGAATAGGGGAGGTTGTGACACAGGAAAGATACCATAAAGATATACTGTAAATATACAAACTAAATAAACTGTAATGTTAGGGCGAACATATTGCTTGATAGAAGACAAAAAATAGAGAAACAGAACATCACAGAATTTGGAGGAAAGACAACAGACCAGTTACAGGAACGATAAGACATTCTGCAGTTGTCTTACTTGGTGCTGTTCATTGTAGGTGGAAATCTTGAATGGTTTAAAGTTTTCATGTGTGCAGCATTGGAAAGCAGAGAATATAACAGTATGCAAAGTTTACTGGTAGACACCTGGCAGTATGTGGAAGTTTTAGGAGATAAAAAAACACAGACAAACGTTGGCAACACTGTCTGGAATTGTGATCAGAGCATGACATTCTAACATCTATTTGATCTGATCCCATGGCCCAAACTCTGATGTGTGGCAGCTGTCAGTTCAGTGGGTTAGTGAGAGTAAAGCCACTTTACTCATATTTTAACCATTTAGTGACTATCTCAGGTTAGTATAAACACATGTTTTGTGATAATCAGAACATTAAATTTGTGTTGTAAAATTATAAAAGAAATATCCGCATTACTCTTGGCCTTTAATCCAATAACAATACCCAAGGCATCTGCCTTCAGCTGTTTACCAACAGAATTATTATTCATGGAATAAAAAAAATATGACTAATCACTTTTGAGCATCAGATAAGGTTTTTGGGGGGTTATTTTATTTTATTATTTTTTAAAGTATTTTCTTAAATTCATAAAACTGATTACATAAATTCACCCTTCTTGGCAAAGTTTAATCCAGTCTCCTATGTCTAATGTTGTAGACTTTCTACGAATCTGTCGGGAATTAAACACCTGCATGTTTCTGTGAAAGAGATATGATTCTCTCCAGACGGAAACTAATTTGAGATTAATTCACTAAAACAATTAAGGATGTATGTGCAATATTGTTTAACCAGTGGAAGCAACATGATTACGTCATTGGTATGAAATTGCTCTCACTCTCAGAACGGACAATACTTGCAACGAAAATGATTTGCAAAGTACAAACATACGTCGACTTGAGTTTTATATTTAAAAATATATTATTTCCATATTAGAACCTATAGGATAGCATTATTTATTGCCACTGGAAAAAATTTTTGACACACTCAATTCAGATTTTATCTTTGACAACATAGTTTAACAGTCATATGCTTGCTTGGGTCTGGTAGTAGATATGCATTAGAACATTTACGTTTTTTTTTCTTCTCTATGCTAACACACCTATGAAATTGCAACATTTGGCGTGTATTGAATTTAAGTTTTTAAACTGTCTCTTCTCCCTACACTGAACAATCAAATATTTGGGCAGCTTTCTCATAATCTAGCTGAAGTCCATACCTTGATATGACCACAAAAATCCAAGAACCAAAAGTAGCTTCATAGTTGTTCTCATTTACGCCCTGTTGCAGTTTTTGTGCTGAAATTCTGATTATTTCCCAAAAAACCTTCCCAAAATATGCTGCATACGTCCTGCAAAGTCAATAAAATAACCTTGTACTCTTTCATTGTTTGTCCAAACACAAAGAAGTAGACAGATGTTTTTGTCTATTGAGCTGGTGTTCCCTTTGTTTTCTCCAAGCAGGTCGGTGATTAAGTGTCCTTTAAAAACGTCACAAAAGCCAATGAAAAGAAAGATTGGCGTGTGAAAAGGTGTTGTGACGTTTATAAATTTATTGTAGTTTCTTGAATGTTGAAAAATTGTTTGTGCATACAAGATACCACAGCTTTTTTTCATTTCCCTTTTGAAAGCAGACAATCTGTGGAATATAGAGCAATATTCACGCTAAAGGCTGTTAATGCTAAGTTCAAACCCATTTTGGTCTAACAATCCTGATGTTATTCTGGCACATATACACAGTTTCCCCTTTTCCAAACCAGACTCACATCGCCCAAACGAATTTTTGACTGGCAGTTCTTCGTTTGTTTTTTGCCAATGTTAGTTTCTGGTAATGCCCTGACGGGCAGCAATTCTTGTGGAAAACAGGGAAAGAATACTGTAACCCTAATAAATCCCTGCAACAAACCTCTAGTTACAGTTTTTACTGCAGAATAATCTTACAATGGCCACAGAAAAGATACAGAGAAGATACTGTAAAGTAACCTTACGGCAAACGTTTAATTTCACTGGAGACACAGAAAGAGACAGAATAACGCAGAATTGGGCATAGAAGGGCTATAGAATGGTATGATACCCTACAGCTAGAGCCAGTTAACAGTAGCCTTCATCCCTAGCGAAAAGTTTCTGTGCGACCATGCAATGGACTGAAAAACACAGTGTGCAAAGTTTACAAAGTGAGACAGGATGTTGAGGAATGGAGCATAACACCTATGAACTTTACTGTCATCAGGGCATAGGGACAGATTCTTATAATTGCTCCTGATTTAGAAGTTGATTGGTTTTAAGGGAGGTTTGGCGCAATCTTCTATAACTGCGGACCATTAAAAAAAACTTGGGCCATGCATGTAAGTATTCATTTGGAGTAGTTTGGAAACTATACTTGCCAGCTATACAGTTACCTCTTACTGTCAATGTGTTCTTTTGCAGGAGATAGGTATGAATGACACCTCGATGTTGGAGTGTCTGTGGAGTTATATTTAGCATGATTTTACTCGCTTTATATGAGTAGGGAATGTATGTTGTCATAAGGTGCAAGACTGCATCCAGCGGAGATAAGTAAACACTGAGAGGGACACCATCGAGCTCAGTGGAAACTTCTGTTTACATGTCACATAAACACTAGTACGCTTATTCCAATTCCAATTCAACTTTTATAGCGCTTAATCTCTGCCAAAGTGACAGACTCTAAGGCGCAACATCATCAGCATAGTTACAAAAATCATTGTCCTTATCCATAGCTATGGTCGACATCACGGAGAACGCCATATGAGGTGGAAAATACTAAGGAGGATAAGCTTGACAGAATAGGTATGCCTTAAGTTTTTTTCTGAAGGAAGCAATAGAAGTGGCAGATCGTACATTATCAGGGAGTTCATTCCATATTTTGGGAGCATCATATGCAAAGCTTAGACCAAACTGCTTTGTGGATTTGTAAATAGATGGTTGGTATTGAGGAAGATGTAGAATTATACCATCAGATTGACTCAACCGAGTATTATAGGCACATTGTCTAACTTTGAGAAATGGGCTGAAATATTTTGGACAGTTAGTATGTAGGTATTTATATACCAACAAGGCAGTCTTGAAGATGCAACGGTGCCTTATGGGTAGCCAATGAAGGGCTTTTCTTAGTGGAGTGGTGTGATAAAGACATGTGGTTCTACAAATAATTCTGGCCAAATTGTTTTGAATGCATTGTAGCTTGCGTAGGTTAGCAACAGATAGACCCCTAAACAAGGAGTTACAGTAGTCAAGCCTACTGCCCACAAGTGCGTTTGCAGCCGTAAGAGCAGCATCACAAGTAAAGTACTGTCGAATTTGTCTAAGATCCCTCATCTGGATGAAACAAAGTTTACATACACTTTTAACATGTTTGGTGAAGGAAAAGTCTGAGTCAAACCAGACACCCAAATTCTTAATGGCATCTGAAGGTATCAGTGATTCACCCAATATATTTACTGGAAAGAATGGGTTAAATTTTTCTTGTTGAGACTTGGCGCCAAATATAATAAAGTCAGTCTTATCAGCATTCAGCTTTAGTTTATTTGCACACAGCCATAGTTTGACATCTTCAAGGCACTTTCCTAGCCGATCGAAGGCAATTTTTGCATTTTTGTGTTTGAGGTGAATAAACAGCTGTGTGTCATCTGCATAAAAGTGAAATTTGACATCTGGATGTTCAGAGATTACTTTGCTCAAATGTGTGGTATACAACAAAAAAAGAATATGACCAAGAACTGAATATATAATAAAGTTACGTAAAGAGATACGTTAGAGTAAATTCTGTGAAGCCTCAGGCATGTTTATAAGCATTTTATAGAAGTCCTCATTCCTTCCTATACTGTTACACTTCTGTCAGTAAACTTTGCATACTGTTATTTTTTCTGCAGTTTGGATATCATCAGGAAACCCATTGCATAAAATGGAAGCATCATGCACAAATATGTGGCTGAAATGCTTTTGGATTTATATGCTGGAGACAGTAACTGTGCAGCCTTTCAAAAATTCCTTTCAGGTATGCTCCATCTGCAGGCGCATTGGTGCATGATGGTTGAGTAAGGTAAAAGCTCAAATACTCTAGAAAAACAGTGTTGAGGTACTTGTAGACCTTGAGAACACTCCTGCATCTTAGTCCACAGATCTGCTCACTCTTGGTTCGTGAGGGGGGCGTTCAGAAATCCTTTTACATGTCCTATACTACTAATAAATTTGTCAGGCTGTGGTTGTTTATATAAACACTACCTGGGAGGCTGGGATCTGGTGTGATAATCTGATTACACCAATTACAATAAAACTATACACTCCACATACTTTTACATTCTTAGCAGTATACATGCATATTGTTAATGCTCTTCCACACAGTGTACACCTTTATGTTAATAAGAAGTGGCATAAATTTTTATTCTAAGGATATAATGAGACAAATTTAAGATTAAAAAAAAATAATAATAAAATGTAATAATATCCACTGGATGCATCCGGTTGATACTTTGATTTACTGTTCACTACACCACTGCCACCGTTATCCCACATAGAGATATTTTCGATGTTAAGGCTCTAAGCAGAAAACTACACCTGCTAGCATCACCAAATTTGCAGGATATCTTCATTGGGAGGTAAGATTCTCTAGGACTGAAATTAGCTTCATTCTGAAAACAAAAACAAATGGCCTTCCTAGGAATTTCTTTGAAAATTATCTACTTTTTACTGGCTGGTTCTCGTAACCAGAAGGTTGAATCTCTTCATAGGTCACGTATAACAGATATATATATCTCCTCTACAAACTTGCAGACATTTGACCATGAAGCTCTTCATTCAAGTTCATCCACAGAGTACCCCACACAACACACTTTAAAAGTGCCTATATCTCCCTTATTATTAGAAGTTGGCTTCCAAACCTTGAAATAATCTGTTGAGATCTGACACTAAATGGGAGCCTATTCTATTCCACTGGCACAGCAATGGCAAAACCATATCTGCCTATGGCCTTTCTGGGACCGACTGAGGAAACTGATAATCTATTTCCATGTGTGAGACTACTAGGCTTGATCAGGGATGACAGATAGGGGGATAGAGGTTTCTGGCTTGGGGATAGAGGTTTCTGGCTTTGAACATGAGGAGGTTGTATTTGAACAGAATACGATATGAAATGGGAAACCAGTGGACCTTTTCTATGTAAGGTTTAACATGACTTATTGTCCAATTTGAAAACAAAACAGCAAAGCGCATTTTGGATCTTTTGAAGTTTTGCAACACTGCCTTTGCTGGCACTATACAGTAGGGAATTACAATAGTCCAGCCGACTGCTGACTATAGCATTAGCCAGAAGAACTGCAGTGTCAACAGTTAGGAATTTACAGATACATTGAAGATCCCTTAGGTGATAACAGCCAGCACAGCAAACCGTTTTTTACTTCCTCTGCTGGTGTTAGAGAGCCTTGAAGGAATTTAACAGGAAAGTTTGGTATAAGTGACTGTCTGGAATATATATGGCCAATGAATTCAGTCTTGTCAGGATTAAGGTTCTATGCACACCTTTCATCCAATCCTGAACAGAAACAAGGCACCCAGTCAACTCTTTCATACTGGTGTCAAAATTCCTATTGCCATTATATTTTGGTGTCATCAGGGACAATGTGTGACTTTAAAACTTGAAATAACTTAACTAAAGGGGGTAATATAAAGAGTAAAAATGGGGACCTGGAACTGAATCTTTGTGGACACCAAAAGGGAGTTGGAAAGCCTTGGAAAACTTAATGTAAGTCATCTAATTTAATTTTCTGCTTGCAATTGTTGAGGTAGGAATTTATCCATGTCAACACACTACCATCCCAAACCAGTCTTTTAGAAATCATGTAAGATGGCGTGATCAATTGTGTCAAAAACTGTGGACAGATCTAACAATGTTAGAGCAACTGCCTTCCCTGAATCCACAGATGTAAATATATCATTATGGATCTTGAGGAGTGCTGTCTCAGTTAACTGAAAACTCTTGTATGCTGACTGGTGGACATTGGAGATCTCCTCCTGGCTAATAAAGTCATTTAGCTGTTAAGCCACAACTTTCTCAATTAATTTTGATATAAAACTGAGGTTTGACAAAGGTCTATAATTTTTCAAAACATTCTTGTCCATACTTGGTTTTTGAGAAGGGGAGTAACATAAGCAGTTTTAAAGCAATTCGGAAAGCTGCCCTGCTTGAATGAGTAATTTATGATATTAGAAACAAGAGTTTTGAGTGCATCAGCACATTCCTTAACCTATGACGTTAGAAAAGGATCAATGTCACATCTTTTAGTTTTAAAGGATGAAAGAATTTTTAGCACATCATCCTTAGAAACAGGGTTGAAGGGAGACAGGGTATTACAATCGGACTATGTTTGATGACTGGGATAGGAGATGAAGATTAGAAGCCATATCTAATTTTTAAACCATTTTTCGCTGAAAAAAGTCCAAACATATTTGCCAGGTCAACAAGATTTGTATGGTCTGTTAATGCATGGTTTGCATCAGAAGGCTTATGCAGGATCCTTTGGAAGCTGTTCCACAATAACTTCAGTTTCCCTTCATTTTCGGCCATGATTTCTGAAAAATGAGTACTCCTGGAATGTTCAAGGAGAAATTTGTAACGATTTTTGCTCTCTCACACTTCCTCTCGAAACATTTGGCAGCAAGAATGTCAACATTCCTGAAGTTTGGGGCTACTCTGGTATGTCCTTCTTCTTCACTGGAGTGTGCTTATCAAGAAGGTTGTGCAAAGTGGTGAGATATTGATGACTGAGAATATTAGTTGTTTAATCGGGACAACTGATAAGATCTGAATGCAGAATGTCTTCCCTAAACTCTTGGACATTAATTTTATGAATTTTACAAATTCTATCACAACCAAATTTACAGTTACTTTCACACAAAAAAAATAACTGTAAAATGGTAAGATAGGCCATCGGTAACTTTTGACCAGACTTTCGGGATGAAAGATTCTCTAATGCATAAAACATCCAGAATAGATGTGGGGGGAATTTATGATTTGAACCAAGCTGTATTGTTTTAGGACATAATTAAATTGTTTGGACCAAGAGTCTTGTTTGTCAAGATGAAAATTTAAGTTTACCAACAATATATGCTCACCACTTTATAGTGCTGCCCCTTCAAGAAATAACCCCAAACCATCTAGAAATTGGGCCTCTGGAACACTTGGAGGTTTGTACAGGACATGGGAAGTAACCTCCTGAGCAGAGCTAGTTGATAACTGAACAGAACTGCTTTCATATGCATGGTTGCGACACTGAAACACATGTCATCCTGAATAAACAAACTGACTCTGCATCCTCTCCGTATAGTACAAAGTATGGAAACATCTATAACTCAGGGGAGTAAAACTGGCAATCAAATTATCAGTGTCATCTGTCCTGAGCCATCTTTCGGTAAGTGCAATCAGGTCAACATTTTGTATGTTCACAAAAACTCCAGACTTGTTCCTGATTGATCTAACATTATGCAGGTGTTCCACTTGAGCCGACCCTAGTTGTGAAAGCTGTAGAAACGTACAAAAAAAGGCGCAAAAATAAAACAACTGACAAGACAGTACGATTCTAGACAGGACATGATGACTACACCGGCAAGCCAAAGGATTGGGGATGTTTATTGCATGATGAGTCATAGAAGTAGTATGACAAGCCCTAAACACCTAACACACAAGCTGCATCACAAACAGACAAACTGTAAAGACAAACAGACAAGCTGGGACACTTCCATGACTCATGACGACAAGACTGATTGATTTGGGGGGTCAGTATCCATAGTCGGGTCCAGTATCGGGATCCATATAACACTATATAAACCTCTCATCACATGTGACAAGCCACTCATTCATCACTGCAAACATAATAGCTACACACCAAGATGAACTGTTTGACAAGTTGAGGGTCCTTTGTTTTTTAATGACTTGAACATGTTATTTTTCATCATGATTTCCAGACAAAGGAGACAACAGAACCCAGCACCTGCCCAGGCAGCTGCACCACCACAGCCACAGGCCCAACCACGTAGGAGGAGGAAACCACAGAATCCATGGCTTATGCCCTGGATACATCGAAGAGAGTAGAGAGGGTGCTATAGAACATTCTTGGACGAGCTAATAATAACTGACATACCAGGTTACCGGAATTTCATCAGGATGCCACCTGCCTTCTTTGACTTAACTGAAGAAAGAATTTACCCTTGCTTCAGGACTCAGGAAGTCACCCACAAATTTCACAAAGCCACTACACTGAAAATTATTAATTTGTCGAAATGGTGCCTAAAACAACAAGTTTTCAAATTGGCTAATTCAAATGCCATTTTCTTGTTGGATGATAGCCAAATGTTGATAACTTATTACTCAGATTAACTGAAAACTGATGATAAGAAAAATAGTGCACTTAAACTTAATTTCATAAGAACTTGGCCAATAACAGGTGGCCAAAATGACAAATTAATTGGACTATCAAGGTCATTTTCTTTTCATAAGTTTGTCTGTTAATTTGTCCAACAAGAAAGTGACAAGTTAAAATTTGTCGATTGGGAAGTTTGTTGTTTTAGGCACCATTTTGACAAAGTCTTGACGAATTAATGTTTGTCAGAGGTTTCAGTGTAGAAGTTGGTTTGAAACTTGCAGTTACATTGAGGGACAGGAGAAAGCTACACTTCACTGCAGTACCATTGGTGGGTTAGCAGAACTACCATTTATAAATTTGTCCCCAAGGTGTGCAAAGCCATCCTTGCAGAATTTCAGCAAGAATATTTGATCTGTCCAGAACCAGAACAGTGTAGAAAAATTGAGGAGAAATTTAGAAACAGATGGAATGCCCCCATGCTGTAGGTGCACTAGATGGCAAACATATAGCTATGAAAAAGGCAAAAAAATTCAGATAGTGAATATTTCAACTACAAGGGTTACTTCTCTGGTACTGTTAGCCTTAGTCGATGCAGAGTACAAGTTTCTGTGGGTCAATGTGGGGGCCAGTGGTTCATCATCTGATGCACAGATATTCAACTGTAGCAAACTGAGAAGAAAACTTCAGAATGGCAACTTAGGGCTACCACCACCAGAACCACTGGGACCTGGAGGGCCAAATCTACACTACTTATTTTTAGGGAACGATGTCTGTGCCCTGATGCCTTGGCTGACCAGGGCAAAGAGAATAGCCAACTACAGGATATCCAGGGGCAGGAGGGTGGTCGAGAATGCTTTTGGAATATTAGTGGGAAGGTTCAGGGTACTGCTGACTACCATGGAACAAAGGCTAAAAGTTGTGAGGGGCATTGTGTTAACATGTGTGGTACTACATAACGTGCTGAGAAGTCATCAGGGTGGATCAGCAAGGCCACCCACTCCAGCAGACAACATATTACCACCACAGGCTGACCAGGCAGAGCAGGGACAGAATGAGAAGTTTAGAAACCCATCGAGGGAGGCCAAACATCAACGAGACCTACTGAAAGATTACATCAATAACCTAGTGACACTGGCTGGGCAGGAGGATAAGATTTAAGAAGACTGAGAGGAGAACAAGCTGTCATCTATCAGTGCTTTTTAAGACTACCCAAATATTCCAAGAACTTTTATTTTAATGGTGTCACACAAATAATAGACCAAATCCCAAACCATTATTAGTCCAATACTATTTAAACAAAATGTACCCCATTTTAACATATATTCTGAACAATTTCATACCTAAAATTAATCAAAACCAAATAAAGATTTAAACCCAACTCTTCAAATGTCAGATTTCAAACCCTACACACACATTTTTTGAATTTTAGAAAGAAATGTTTTAGTTTTTTTCCAAATTTGAGCAACAATTTCTGTTTTAATACTTTAGAATCAATTTGACCTGTACATAAATATATCATTTCACATAAATTTTATAATATTTTTTTTATTTACCACTACAACCCAAATAGCTTAGAAAAATATCTTTGAAGAAAGACACTCTCAATGAAATCTCGGTCAACAGTGAAAAATTAAGTCAATCAGTCACTAGTCAGTCTTTCAGTCATAACGTGTTGTTCTGTGATACTGTCTGTTTGTCTGTCAGTCCATCTACACATTCATTCAAAGTTAAGTTTTTTTTATTTTTGTGTATGTGTGTTTGAATTTTTTAATTTGTATCAAACATTCACTCACTCATTCACACAATTTTTGTTATGTATTTCGAGGAAGCATAAGTGTTGGACAGTGTATTTGTTTTTGTTTTGGGAAGAACAAGCAGCTGAATAATTGTTTTGGAAAGATTCGGATGGCCCTGATAAGGGCCTTTTTGGTAATACTTATTGCAGGCTAATCTGCTAATATGGGGTGACTCTGCATGCTGTGATGACATTGATGCTGATCTTTGTCGTTGAACATTCGCAATCACTGTTAGAGGTTCTGGTGCTGCTATCTGAGTTTGCTGCACAGCTGATGTGGAGCATCCAGTATTGTCAGTATGTATTCACGTCCTGCTGTGGCCTATGTTGCTTTTGGAAGTTGAAATGTTGTGACCTGTTGAGTTGTTGTGACCTGTCTCTTGCAATCTTCGGCCTTGTACTGTATTCCACTAAAAAGTTTTACTGTATCATTCCTGAAGGTCACAAAGTCACGCTCCTCCAGGTGTTCGATTTCGGATTAGAGATAGTTGCAAAATGACTGTCTTGGATTTGGAGTATAATCCTGATGTGCACCCAAGAAACTGGAAATCAGCGACTTCATCTGCTGGAACTGATCTAAAACTGGATCTTCAGCAGTAGTGGTGGCGACAGCAGCCGGTTGGTGTGAAGGGCTTGTGGTCAACAGTTGATGAGTAACATCTGATGTCATGCTGATTTCCATCTCAGATTCTGTCTCTCGTGAAGTGTCTGGAACTGAATCTGTGGCTGTGGCCCCTGAAGGTCTCAGTTGTGACTTAAACGTGGAAGACTTAGACACTCCGTTCCTTGTGATGTGACCTCGTAGAAAACTAAAACTGTCTCTCAATCAGGTCTGTCTTTCAGTGCTCTTCAATGCAGCTTGTCCTGACTTCGTGTGAGTGAGCTTGCCATATCTGGTACTTTGAGTCTCGAACCACTTCTTTACAGTGTTGACAGATAAATTCCTGGATGCAGCTAGTCTTTTACAGAGTCCCTCCTTCCTCTGCTTGTCTTTGAATTTCATGTGAATCTTGTCGTAGAGTTCTGCATTCTGCTTGACACACTCCACAATGGCCACAATCACTCAGGAAAATAGACTTCATTTGCCCCTTCTTCTGCTTGGATCGAGTTGATTCTACATCAGTGTCTGTGTCTTTTTGAGGTCACTTTTCTGTTCTTTAAACAGTCTCTTCCATGTGCTCAGTCCTTTCTGTCCTCTCTCTTTCCATCCTCTCTCTGCCCCTCCCCTCCTTCTCCTGTCCCTCCGTCTCCTCTCTCCTCCCTCTCTCCACTTCTTCTCTCTATATCCTCAGCAGTATCTCCTAACTAAAAATTGTGGTTGAGGATCAGTAGGTACTTTAATCTTTCTCCTTCTGCCCCTTGGCATGTGGTCACAGATGGCTTGTCTGTTTCACTTCAGGGCTTATCGGTTATAAAAATTCCCGACTCTAGGATGAAGATGTTAAAAGTTTCCAGCTGGCCTGGAAAACTTATACACATGTCGGGAACATTTACAGACAGGTCCACTAAGGTTACCGACAGTATGGTTATTTTTCCCATACAATCTGTTTCTCATCACGTACAGTCTGGATCACCATATTTGTGACAAGCCGGAAAACTGACAGGCTTGATGTATTAACTGACAAGGTGGGAAGTGTAACCAACAAGCCGTTAAGTTAAACCGACAGGCCTGTTGCTATGTGGATGTAGTTAGGCTCTGTTACAAGGCTCGGAAATGATCATAGAAATATCAAACATCTTTGATATTTCACCGACTCTTCCCGACAAGCCTGGAAACTACAACCGACTGTTACAGACTATGTAAACATTGGTCCCAACTCAAAAAAAGACATACTTACCAACTGGTCTGCTCCAGTGGAACACCCGCATTAAGGAGACATCCTGTAAAGTTTATCGAAACTGGGCCAGGGTTGAGGCTGAAATCACCAGAAAGTACAAGCAAGAAAGACACCCATGGCTTCACATTCCTGAAAGAGTACTAATGTAAGACCCTACGCTTGTGGCCCTGGAATGCCAAAAATGCAAGAGCAATCCTGTTAATTTATGAGTGAATGCCAGATTCAAAAGTGCAAGACTGGGCTGATGACAAAGGTGGTACACATAAACCAAAATGAGCCAAAGAACAAGAAAATTCAGATGGGCCAGAGACACGAATGCCAACCAGGAAGGAATAACAAACAAAATGAAGTAATCCATATGCATTTTACTGATAATGTGTATGTTGACTGGTGAGAAACCAACTGAAACTCCACTAAGTGTAGAGAGTAAAATTGTATAGTAAATGATAGTAATTATTTGTACCACTTTGTTTTGCTAAAACAGCTTTGCAGAAGCTATCTGACAGTCATAACTTATAGGACAATGTGAACAACACTGCTACATAAAATTCCTGGGGGTTTGATAAAAGCCATCCATTGAAAATGCTACCTTTAAAAATTTACCATATTTTCTGTGGCTTACAGCTATATTGTAGTTTAACATAGGAGGGGTTTCCTAATGAGGGTACCGTTAATTTCTTTATTTAATACTATTTTCTGAAATTTAAAAGGGAAAAGTACCCATTACCATTGTATGCTTGTAATTTGATGCATTGATAATGAGTAGAATACAATTTTCACAAATTTTTACTTGTTACTGAAAACTACGAAAACTACAGTTTAACCTTTTGATCTTTCAACTTTGAAAAACAGTTGCAGTATAAATTGATATAAAGGTAAACTGGTCGACTTTTTTCAGTGGTACTTCCTGTTAATCTAGAAATCTTTTACTTAAAAGAGACAGATTCCATGTGGTAGATAACAATCAAACTACACACTGTTCATTACTTTATATACAGAGAAACAGTAAAAGGTAAAGCATCTACTTCCGTTTTACTGTTTTACTGTTTTATGGTTTTGGAATACTATATTATCTCTCTTTAAAAGAGAAAACAGCCTTTTTCCTTTAAACCGTTTGTGGTATATTTTAGCAATTTATACTTTTTCCACAGCCAATTAAGTGAAGGTCATGTCCTAAGTAACCACTGTAGTCTTGGTTGTGACGTCACAATACAAAATGTTAACATATAATTGTGTTTTAAAGCTTTTATACTGGCATATAATGAACTATTCCCAAACTGGTTGCTAGAATTTATTAATGTTTGATAAGTGGATGAAACAAAATAAGGACTTTAAGGTCACCACTGCTTTATGGTGACCTTAACTCTCAACAATAACTTTAAAGCAACTTTAAAGTTGCCACTTATAGGGCCAATAATAAAAAAAATTACTTTGAGAATTTCAGTTATAATTGGTATCTGAGTGTTACTTGGACCTTAAAAGCTGTATACTATAGGGTGGTCTTAAACTCTGAACAATTATGACTTTAAGGTTATCCATTCAAAGCCCAATTAAATATAATTGACATGACAGATTCTACTTTTTTTGGTAATGCAGGTGTTCCACTGGAGCCGACCTTACAACTCTAGGGTCAGCTTCAAAAATCTTTAAGGCCACCCTAAAGTATACAGTTTTCAAGGTCCAAAGAAAATATGAAAGTACCAATTATAGCTGAAATTCGCCAAGTGTTTTTTTCAATTTTTTTTGCAGTGCAAGTGGTAACCTTAAAGTTGCTAAAATAGACTTATTGCCAAGAGTTTAAGGTCACTAGAAAGTGGAAGTACGCTCCTTACTTTGTGTCATCCACATACCAAATATCAATTAAATTCATTTGGCAATTTCAACTCTTTTAAGCCCATTCACATGTTAAAATTTGCACTGTGACGTCACAACTGGCCTACTGTGATTGCCAGGGACATAACCTTCACCTAATAAGCTGTGGGATACTTGGAAGGCCAAAATATACCATAAACAGTCAAAGGGAAAAAAAGCCTTTTTCTGTTTCAAATCCTGACTCTGATATAGTTTTAATAATTATAACCAGTCATTAGATAAAGGCCAAGAATATAGTATTTCAAAACCATAAAACAGTAAAACGGAAGTAGATGCTTAACCGTTTTGTGCTTCTCTGTTAATATATGTAGGTAAAGTAGTGAATGGTATGTACCTTGATTGATCAGCCCTCTATTTACTGGCATAAAACAATTTAAATGTGTGTTACTATTTCTTAAAACAATCAAACAGTAAACAGAAAAGGAGTATTAACTCTTTGTAAAAAGTTCTGAAGATGGAATGATTTTCAGATTAACAGTAGGTACCTTGTGAGAGGGTTTTAAACCTACTATTTTGTACTTTTCTATGTTCATCATACTCAAATTGATTACAAGTGTGTTTCAGTTTATTCAAACTAAAACTGTAAAAGGGTAACAAACTGTTTACCCTTTCAATCCCAATAAAAAGAGAAATATGTAAAGAAATTAATGGTAGGTACCCTGATTTTTCCTTATGTGTCCGAGTTCATGCATCTCTGCAAAGCAGCTTCCTCACACAGCTTAGTCTCAATTATGAGGCACTTATTTCACTTATTTCTGCTCCACACATATTGTATTTACCAGGTCACAAACAGCAAAAGCCTATAGAATGACATTATACCATTGTTTAATGAAAGTCCCCAGTAAACATTAAAAATTTTTTAAAAGATTTAAATGTTTACAAAACATTTTTAAACCCTTGTTTGAACCCTATATTTTGGGTTAATGTTAAGTTTTTAATGTTAAAAAATGTTTGATAAACACTCTCCATACAAATCAGAAGTTCTAGGTCTAGTAAACCTGAATCCATTTTTTTATGTTATCAATCTGGTAGAAAGCAATTCACAAGCAGATGTAAAGAAACAAAAAACCTGAAACTTTTTATAGCATATTTAGGTCTACTCTGAAATACTCAAGCAACTGAGGTTTGACTGGAAGCATTTGTTAAATATTTATAAAATAGCCGAGGAAATGAAAGTTATGCTGGAAAAAAGCAAAGCACCATCATCTCAAAGACAAAACAACCCATGAACTTATTTCCTATATACCAGCCTAATCTAGAATATTTCATTGTGCAAAACAATTCATCAATATGCCAAGTAAATAGAATTTTCAGGCCCATCATTTTAAAATGTTTTTGAAACATTTTCTGTCAAATGTTTTGACAACATTCTATCACAAACATTATTTTGCAGCCATATTTTCAGAATAATTATTAAATGTTTACCTTGAAACATTTGCATGCAAAGGTGGCAGTAAACAATAACAGGTAATTTTTTAGGACTTTTACAAAAATTACCTCACATGCAATGCCTAAAAGTAAAAATTGAATGGTTCACTCTTTCAGTTTTAGACATGAAATAAAATCTTCAGTGGTGGGCAACCTAAAAACATGTTGAATTTGACCTCAGACCACAACTAAGGTAATATTGCTAAGTAACGCAAAACTAATATATTTGACACATTGTAATGTTGATTTGTAACATTTTTCTAACAGTTGTCATAAAATTTTTAAAAATGGTATTCATAAAATGTTTTGAAAACCTATTATAAATGGGTTTCGTACCCATCATTTTTTAACCTTTGCCAAATGTTTCCCTCTAAACATTTGCAAAACTTAAAAATGTTTTCTGGGTCTTGGCCAGAGTACCTCTCAAAGCCAACCAATTTGTTTCCTTAAACTATATCAACAACTAAGGCTGAAATAGACTGGTTCAGTCACCTAAATAAGTATATTACTCCAGAAAACACAAATGAAATGTGCTTTACATAGGGGACAGCTAATTATTGTAGCTTTCTTTTCAATTCTTGATGAATGTTCTTTGTGTTTGTAAAAAAAGACAAAAGGTTAATACCAAGCAAAATAAAGCTTCCAGTGGCAGGTACGAACTCATGCGTTTTAAACACGAGCTCAGTTCTTATAAAAAAACAGCATTATTTGTCTCTACAGCCTCGATCTTCTACACCTAAAGGTTTCCACTTCCTCAGCATATTGTGAGGGTAAGTCAGCCATGTCTACTTCCCTATAAAAGAGGGGATATGGGTCATGTTGAGGTTGGTCTTGATCAGCAGGAGCCCTAGAGGGCTTGGAAGACCTATGTTTGTACAGAGGACTGAAGATGAGGACTGAGATGGCTATCTGGACCTAACCTTGTGTTTTCTTTTATCTGCATGTTTTTGAGGTAGGGAGAGAGGCTGTACGGCAACCAGACTAACCATATTCATGGGACATTCTAAAACTCGGACTTCTGTCCAACTTGGAATTCTACTTGGACTAAGCGGCGATAGCGGCGATGGGATGGAGAGGGGGGCAGCGGCGATGGGATATTGGGAGGGTGGGGGAGGGGCCGTGTTATGCATTAATTCAGCCAATCAAATGCATAAGGGGTTATATAGGTGTTTTCTGTTGAAATATCAAAAAAAAATACCTGCGTCCCCCAACACCCCCTCCCCATTTCCAAGTTGGACAGAAATAAAGGGTATCGCCGCTTGTGGCTGTTAATTGAGGAAACATGAGGCTCCAGGTGGGGTTTTTCTAGAAATATTTAATAAACTGACACAGATTACATCGTGGATTTGTACATCAGATGTTAATGAGTAAAGATGAGGCTCCAGATGGGGGCTTTTCTGCAAGAAATATATAATAAACTGACAGAGATCACAGATTTCCTGCAATATTTTACAAATAAAAAGACATCACAGCCATCGCCACTTGCCTTGGACAATAAACTGCTGGCCAACTACCCTTCCTCTTGACGTCCCCCAACACCCCCTCCCCATTTCCAAGTTGGACAGAAATAAAGGCGATCGCCGCTTGTGGCTCTTAATTATATATTTGTAAAATATTGTTAGAAACCCCATCGTAGCCTCACGTTTTCATCACTCTGTGGATGTACAAGTACCAGCATTTGATATTTTATTTGTTTTAAATATTTCGCCGCCCCACACCCCCTCCCCATTTCCAAGTTGGACAGGAAAGCCATCGCCGGCTATAGTGGCTCTTAATTATATATTTGTAAAATATTGTTAGAAACCC
Organism: Sabellastarte sp. h YS-2021; assembly: GCA_964017235.1. Classification (NCBI taxonomy): domain Eukaryota; kingdom Metazoa; phylum Annelida; class Polychaeta; order Sabellida; family Sabellidae; genus Sabellastarte; species Sabellastarte sp. h YS-2021. The sequence goes on from OZ024934.1 coordinate 91,918,732, forward strand.
CATCGTAGCCTCACGTTTTCATCACTCTGTGGATGTACAAGTGCCAGTATTTGATATTTTATTTGTTTTATTTGCCATCCCCCCCCCCCCCCCCCCCCTCCATCGCCGCTATCGCCGCATTACTTGGACTGTCGCCGCTATCGCCGCTGACCATCTACCCCTCCTCATTTCTTCTCAATTAAAATTAACGTCGCCGCTATCAGTCCGAGCGGCGATGGAATCGCCGCTTTTGTCCAACTTTTAGGAAGTACCCATATTCATACCTGGTTACCGTTTTAGTTCAAATCTAAGTTTTAAAAGGGCACCAGCCAACTACCTGGCTCGTCTATGAAAATAACATGTATTGCAACCGATTAATTTATATAGTTATATAACTTTTATTGATTCCATTAAATCCACAGAGTTTAAAATTTCTTTTACATTTAATTTATTAGTTCATATTTAGAAAATATCCGTGTTCATGTTTTGTCACTGTCAACAAAGGCATGTCAATTGAAAGTAACAGCCTAGGTGTAAACATGAAAGTGGAAGAACTTTTAAGGGAGAAATTACCTCCTCCATGGAATTACGGTGTGACAAGGGATGGTCGGGTATTTTTCGTAAAGTATGTAATTCCTTATCTATTTTCTTTAATTCAGAAATTATGTAACATTTTATTTTTGTAAATTAATATGCAGAAGTATACATGTCATTCAAGGTGTTCACGAAAAGTTCGGTCGAGGCACATAATTCCGGTTATTTTTGCAGAAGCAGTGAATCTTTTTTTGAGTACAATCAAGAATATGTCCAAGTTATAAATATACAATTTCTATGACAATTGGTGTAAATGCTAGGAAAATAATTGTGGAATCCCAGACTGGAAATTTATTTGTGAAGAAAGTTTACAATAATCTTGTCATAAAACAATTAAGTGACAAACTTCGTTGGTCGATGAAATTCACAGGCTGAGCAGTATATACATTTGAAATAGTGTACGAAAAAAATGACCCATTAAAAATGCTTCTTTAAAGTAATACCTCCCAGGGAAAATTAACATTACATTATTTACATGGAAATATACACACAGCATTCACGATTTACGTGCAACTCGCTGTCATAGGAAGTCGCTAACGGAAACTCGCTGACAAGAAATATGTACACGCGTATATATACATGTTATCTTATTTGCATATGGCCGTAAGTTCTGTAGTTTAAAGTATTAAATCTTCGTTGAGACGTCCATGTTATAAAATATTGTTAGGAAATGCCAGGTGAAATCCATGACCTCATATCTTCTCATGAATATTAATGACTTGGGTGCTAGGCCGTGAGTTATGTAGTTTGAAGTCTTCGTCTATGCTTCCATTTTATAAAATATTGTTAGGAACTACAGGGGAAATCCGTGACCTCATACCTTCTCATGAATATTAATGACCTGGGTTCTATGCCTGTGAGTTCTCGAGTTTAACCATCTGTATAACCTGCCATATCTAATTTGCATATTGTTGGCGAGTTGTGTCAGTGACTTCCCTTGTCAACGAGTTGCACGTACACCGCAACCACGCATAATTCCATTGGCACATTAGAACAACTTTAATTTCCACTCCTGCTAACATATGCTGACATTGTTAAACACACACTGCACACATATATATATATCATACTGTGTATAACATATATAGTTTTAAACAGGAGAATATTAATGAAACTAGATAAATTACAAAAATGACTTTCAACAGTGAATACATATTGGTAAAAGAACTTACTATAGACACTTTAAAATTCAAACTAGTTTTGACACAGTTCCAATCAGTCTTAGCAAGCAGTGTCTGAGAATACACAAACCCTTCCCCTTGGGTACTGCATGGTGAAAAAATGCAAACCACAAGGACACACAGAATGAATCTGGCTTCAGATACATACATCATTTGTTGACTTGTGTGATACTTGAAAGTTAAAAAGAGGCTGCCACTCTGACCGTCATATTGTCTTTTCATTTTACCTCTTTAATTGGTTTGCAATTAATGTCCCTACTACACACCTTCTTTAACTTTGTCTAAAGTCCTGAGTATTGTTGCCTTTTGTATAAAATCAACTCGAAATACTTGTGAAAATACAGTTAAAATTCTGGAGACTAGATCGGTATCTGCATCAGTTTTCAGGAAGACTGAGACACAATTAGACCCTAATTTGAAAATATGACCCAGATCCAGAATATAGTTTTTAAATTACGACAGTCATACTGATAAACAGACTCACTTACTTTACCCTTGCCCTCACCTGCCCGGGGCCTGGGTATTGAAAATTATTAAGAGTTTATCTATTAGTTGCCCTTGATAAACATATGGTGATAAATGAATGATAATTGTATTTTCAGTGAAGAATCTCATGAAAACACCTGGCTCCATCCAGTATCAGGTCAACCAGTGCAGACAGGTCACAGAACAAATGAAGGTAAATAGCAAAATGTATAGGCCATTTCATGGAAATATTTACATATTATTGTATCCACCAGATAGCATCCAGTGGATACTATGGATTACGCATGAGTACACCACCGCAGTGTGTAGAGATTTTTTCGTTACCCCTCTAGAGGCCAGGGTATTATAGGTAGACTTCTCAAATTTGCAGGATATATTCATATCCATAAAATCTTGCCTGGGAATAGTTTTGACCTCATTTTGAAAAACAAGATGGCCGCCATGGGCTTTTTTCGACTTTCAGCAAGGAGTTTCGTTGGCCCTCTAGAAGAAAGGGTATTATAGGTAGAGATCTCAGATTCGCAGGATGTGTTCACCATTACAAAACCTTGACGACATATTTTTGGCCGCATTTTGAAAAACAAGATGGCCGCCACAGGCGTTTCCTTTCAGTCATGAAAAGTGCTAAAATCTCCCTTATTATTGGTCCTAGTGGTTTGCAATGTGAAACCAGCCTATAGGAAATCATGGGCTGCAAATCTTTTGATGTGGTCAGATTTAACCTTGGGCCTCTCCTTCTAGGTCAAACGAGGATAGCCAAACTTAAAAGTGCTTATAACTCGCTTCTTATTGGTCCTAGAGGTTTGGGATGATAAACCAAAGTATAGGAAATCATGGGCTGTGAATCTTTTGATGTGGTCAGATTTGACCTTGGGCCCCTCCTTCAAGGTCAAACGAGGATAGGCAAACTTAAAAGTGCTTATAACTGCTTATTATTGGTCCTAGAGGTTTGCAATGTGAAACCAACCTATAGGCAATCATGGGCTGCGAACCTTCTGATGTGGTCAGATTTGACCTTGGGCCTCTCCTTCAAGGTCAAAGAAGCATAGCCAAACTTAAAAGCTTATAACTCACTTATTGGTTTTTGAGGTTTGCAATGTGAAACCAACCTATATGAAATCATGGACTGCGAATCTTCTGATGTGGTCAGATTTGACCTTGGGCCTCTCCTTCAAGGTCAAAGAAGCATAGCCAAACTTAAAAGCTTATAACTCACTTATTGGTTTTTGAGGTTTGCAATGTGAAACCAACCTATATGAAATCATGGACTGCGAATCTTTTGATGTGGTCAGATTTGACCTTGGGCCTCTCCTTCAAGGTCAAATGAGGATAGCCAAACTTTAAAGTGGTTATAACTCACTTATTATTGGTCCTAGAGGTTTGCAATGTGAAACCAACTTATGGGAAATCTTGGGCTGCGAATCTTTTGACATGGGCAGATTTGACCTTGGGCCCTTCCTTCAAGGTCAAATGAGGGTAGCCAAACTTAAAAGTGCTTACAACTTGCTTGTTATTGAAAAATGCTGTTTATCTTCAAACTATATTAGTTGGCCTTTTCCGGTGGATACATCTTGCATCTGGCCACAGATGTGTCCTTGGTCTAGTTATTGATATTTATAACATGTAATATAGGTTATAGTCTGTGTGGCTACTGTATTCATCCAATGTTAATGTTGGATTGAACTTTGTCATGCTGCTGACACTGACATTGTGTAGAGAGCTTACCACTAACTCATATAATTTTATACCTAGGTTTCTCCAATTTAAAACATATGTTCTTTATCACAAAACGTAGCCTGGGAATACTTTTGGCGTTAATTTGAAAAAAGCAAGATGGCTGCCACAGCTTGTTGTATTAACAAACTGTGGCTAGTTCCACAGAAGGTTGCATCTCTTTGTAGGTAATGCCCTCTATATGCATAAAATGCCCTCAATATGCATGTAGATATTTGACCATCAGGCTCTTTATTCAAGGTCTTCCATAGAATGCAAAGATCGCCCGATCAGCCAATTTTTGTCAAACTTAAGCTAATTATTGGTCCTATAGGTATAGAATCTCACAGCAATTTGTATGAAATCATGCATTAGGATTCTTTAGATATCAGATTTGACCTAAAACCCCTTCTTCAAGGTCAAATGAGAGTTATTAAATTTAAAAGTGCTTATATGTTGCTTATTATTGTTCCTGCAGGTTTAGGATGTGTGGAAAACATATAGAAAATCATGGGCTATGATGTATTTTTATAAAGTCATATGTGTAACTTTTGACACCCCCTATAAGGTTAAATGAAGCTAGCAAATTTAAAAGTGCATCTGACTTACTTATTATTTGACCCATAACTGTTGGATGTGATACCAAACTTTAGGAAAACATAACATTTCTTATAAATAAAATGTGCTTATTATTGGTCCTACAGGTTTGGGATATGTAACCACCCTACAGCAAGTAGTGGGCTGAAAATCTTTTGATGTGGTCACATTTGATACTGGACTCCTCCTTCATGGTCAACAAAGGCTAGCAAAACATGAAATTGCTTATAACTTGCTTCTTATTGGTCCTACAGGTTTATAACTAACCTGTAGTAAATCATGGGATGGAAATCTTTTGATGTGGACATACTTGACCTTGGACCACTTCTCTTTAAGTTCAAACAAGGGATTTCTGAAGTAAAACTTTAAAGAGGTTATAACTTACTAGTTAGTTGTGCTAGATTTTTAGGATTTGAACCTGCATATAGAAAATCATTGTGTGATTGGTCTTTTGGGTGTAATGACCATATTTGATCTTGGACCATTAGTTAAAGGACAAAAGGGGATGCCCAAAGTTAAAATGCCTATATAGTGGTTATTATTGTGCTTAATATGGGTGCTAGGAAAGTGCGTTTTACCCCACAGCCCTTAAGGGCTCTCGGGGTATTGTTTTCACCCATGGTGTCCGGATGGGCGGGCGGCGGGAAATAGTTTGTCCGGGCTGTATCTCAGAAACCGTAAGGTGTAGGAAGTTCACACTTGGCAGGGACATTGGTTGGGGGGTATAGGTGTGCAATGTCACGGTCTGACCTTGATTTGACCTTTGACCTTGCCGTAGTGACCTTGAGTTTGAAAATCTTGTCCGGGCTATATCTCGGCAACCCTAAGGTGTAGGAAGTTGATACTTGGCAGGGACATTAGTTAGGGGTTGTAGGTGTGCAACGTCATGGTCTGACCTTGATTTGACCTTTGACCTTGCCGTAGTGACCTTGTCCTATAAAATCTTGTCCGGGCTATATTTCGGAAACCGTAAGGTGTAGGAAGTTGATACTTGGTAGGGACATTGGTTAGGGGGTGTAGGTGTGCAACGTCACGGTCTGACCTTGATTTGACCTTGCCGTAGTGACCTTGACCTATAAAATCTTGTCCGGGCCATATCTCGGAAACTGTGAGGTGTAGAAAGCTGATACTTGGTGAGGACATTGGTTGGGGGTAGTAGGTGTGCAACATCATGGTCTGACCTTGATTTGACCTTGCCGTAGTGACCTTGACCTTTAAATCTTTTTCTGGGCTATATCTCAGCAACTGTAAGGTGTAGGAAGTTGATACTTGGTAGGGACATTGGTTAGGGGGTGTAGATGTGCAACGTCATAATGTGACCCTGATTTGACCTTTGCCATAGTGACCTTGACCTATAAACCTTGTCCGGGCTATATTTCGGAAACTGTAAGGTGTAGGAAGCTGATACTTGGTGAGGACATTGGTTGGGGGTAGTAGGTGTGCAACATCATGGTGTGACCTTGATTTGACCTTTTACCTTGCTGTAGTGACCTTGACCTATAAATCTTGTCCAGGCCATATCTCGGAAACTGTGAGGTGTAGAAAGCTGATACTTGGTGAGGACATTGGTTGGGGGTAGTAGGTGTGCAACATCATGGTGTGACCTTGATTTGACCTTTGACCTTGCTGTAGTGACCTTGACCTATAAATCTTGTCCAGGCCATATCTCGGAAACTGTGAGGTGTAGAAAGCTGATACTTGGTGAGGACATTGGTTGGTGGTAGTAGGTGTGCAACATCATGGTCTGACCTTGATTTGACCTTGCCGTAGTGACCTTGACCTTTAAAACTTTTTCTGGGCTATATCTCAGCAACTGTAAGGTGTAGGAAGTTGATACTTGGTAGGGACATTGGTTAGGGGGTGTAGATGTGCAACGTCATAGTGTGACCTTGATTTGACCTTTGCCGTAGTAACCTTGACCTATAAACCTTGTCCGGGCTATATTTCGGAAACTGTAAGGTGTAGGAAGCTGATACTTGGTGAGGACATTGGTTGGGGGTAGTAGGTGTGCAACATCATGGTGTGACCTTGATTTGACCTTTGACCTTGCTGTAGTGACCTTGACCTATAAAATCTTGTCCAGGCTATATCTCAGAGACTGTAAGGTGTAGGAAGTTTATATGTCGTAAGGACATTAGTTGAGGGTTTTAGGTGTGACACGTCATGGTGTGACATTGATTGACCTTGCTGTATTGACGTTTAAAATCTTGTTGTACCTTTGGGTCTGTCTGTTGATGCAGATTAAGCACTGTTAAAGTCATATTAGAATTCGTTAAGAATTTCCTTTTGCAAGTTCCCATTGTAACAGATGGAATTGCATCAAGTGAGCCACGGGCTTTTCTCCAACACCACACATAAGCATTCATTGAATGTATTGCCACTTCTGTATGCATGGGTAATATTCAAAACATCCAAACCATAATTCGGCCATTTTTTATTTACTGATAAGTGCTGTCATTTTATTATTGAATTGTTTTGTTTTAATACTTCATCTTTACATACATTTCTTTTCCTTAGATATTATTTTCTCTACTTAAGCATTATTTGGACCTTAATATAACTGACACTGCTCTGAAAGTATCTTGAACTTTGTACTGTTACACTACTTCTATATCTCATGGTGTTGAAAAATATTTCTCCAGGCTGTGGGGTACGGGCATCTCTGATGCTATTTTTAACTTTGGTTCTTTATCATATTTTTCTGGTAGGTACAAATATAGTTTAGTTCTCCCATGTGCTAGGTCTTGTTTCAGTAGTGGATGAAACATGCTTGCTTGGAATGTCAATGCGATTGTCAACTGACATTTAGATAAATATGATAAACTTCATTTCAATAAATTTCTGTAAAGTGGAATTTTTTTAAGCTGAAGTAAAACATGCGGTTAACCCCTTTTTGGTAGAACTCTGTGTATAAGAATCCCCATTCTAGAAGGAAGATATATTTGGATATTACCTCACATCTCCAGTGAAACTTAACCTGTTATCTGGAATTATCGGTTCAGTGGAATTGAGGTTTATGTTCAGCTACTCTTACATCATGCTGCATGGCTTATAACATGTTTAAGCCTTATGATTTTTTGTGACATTTACAACCGTGGATAGTTTGTGAAGGAAGTAGATGTTTACAAAGAGCATCCTGCTTGTAAAGCAAGTGAATCTGTGTCCTGGTTGTATGTCACTTGTTTTTATGACCACACAAGAATTAATTTGCACAAAAATTCCTTCTCCACAGCCATGGCATTCTGTCTGCATGATGAAAGTACCTGCAGACCACGTGGGTGTTGAGTCCATGTAACATGAAAGTTAGCCCATTTTTGGCAGTCGCCATTACCTATTGGCATGTACATTGGGATGTAAGAGAGGCTTCAATATGGCTCTTCCATATTGTGGAAGTGCTTCCCATCAAGCAGTAAAACTTGCTCAAAATGACATATCCTTTTCAGTGTGCTGGAAGCAGCATTAAATAAGATAAATGACTATAAGACTATATATAATTATTTCCACAACCGGTGTTTTCAAATTGAATCTTCCATTCTTTCAGAGTTACCCCGAGGATGGGAGTATGCCTACACAATTGAAGGAATCCCTTACTTTATTGAGTGAGTATACATGTTTGGAACTATTAATATTTTTTGTGATACAGTTGAATCTTTATCATTTGAAATATTTTGTTTGGGTAATAGAATGTTCATTAAAAAGAATATATAATTCCATATACAGAACAATGGTACATGGTATTTTAAAAGAGTGAAAAGATAAGTTTGTAATCTAAAAATGTGGACAATAGAAGTTTTGACAATAGAAGGTCTCTTGCATTTTATATTTGAGTTTTATGACAATGTGCTTCAACCTTTTTGACTTTGTTGGTCTTTTGTGTCTGACTTAGCACTGTAAAACTGCCTCAGACCCTTTGAACACAAAAGACTTTATAACTTAATAACATCAACCCATGGTTGGTTAGTTTTACGTGATATTTCTTTATTTGTCTGAGAGTAAGATAATGCTGGTACACTGGTAAATAGATTTTAGTGTAATTTTCTAAACATTAAATAAGGCCTTAGTCAGTAGTACTTGAATTGTGGTAACAGTACAAGGTAAAACCAAACCTGGCGTATTGGAAGACCCATGTACATTTGTTTTCACAGGAAAATAAATCGCAGATATCCCGGGTGATTGATTTCCGAATTAACAGATTCTAAGGCACACCATTCAAAAACATAAGACATAAATCAGAAGTCATTAAACATGGTAAGAGTCATGACCATAGGGACTTAAAGAAAGAACCTTAGTTAGCAAGCATTTAACCTTGCATTTTGCAGTACGTATATTACTGGTCCTGGAGGTTTGGGATCTAGAGTCAACCTGTGAGAAATCATGGCCTGGTCCCTTGTTTAGGGTCAGGTGGGATCATCTAAGCTTAACAGTGTATTTGCCTGATATATAATTTGTCCTAGAGGTTTGTATTGTGTCTGTGAATCTTTTGGTGTGGTAACAGTTGACTTTGAACCCCAGGTTCAAGATCAAACAGAGATGGTCAAACCAAAAAGTGCCTTCATGTCACTTAATATTTGGTCCTACACATTTGGGGTATTAACCAACCTGTAGGAAATCAAGGGCTGGAAAATTCTTTGATGTGATCAGATTTATAGAAGATTGCCAATATCGCACTCATTTTTGGTCCTAGAGGTTTGCCATGCAAAACTCACTCGTGTAATTTTGACTTTAAGGCTTTAGCATAAATGCCCAGTGGGAAATCATGGGCTGTTACCTTGCATGCTACAGACAGGCTTCTTTTTCTTCCAAGTTCCCTGATGCACAAGGTTTGGCTTCTAATTTCAAACAGTCTTTGGTGGTGGCTCAGAAATTTACCGATGGTGTAAAAATAATTGCACAGTTCAGTTAAATCCTTTTCTGTAGAAATTTGATAAGTAAGATTCAAGTGTTAATAGAAGTAGATACTGCATCTTGAAATCCCCTTTTCCATTGAAATTTACCGTGTTATCTTGATAAGAACAAGTATGTTAACTTTCTGATTTAATAGGATTCTGCTTTAATATTTTATTTTATTTACAGAAAAAGGTCCATTTTCATTTATGTCACCTGGTAAGCCCTCTTGATACAGTATAAGTACAAAATTTACCTAGAAGAAAATTTCACTAATTTTTAGTTTTTAAGAGATTATCCATTTCATGTAACAAAAATAAATAATATAGCTTGAAAATATTTCACTAAAAATTAATTTTCACTGTCCAAGCGTATGAGCTAGAATAGCTAATCCTAATACCCCATGAAATTTCAGCTTATAAAGTATTCTTGATGATGATTGAAATGGACTGGACCTTTCCCAAGTCATATGAATATGTTACAGTTCAATCCCATTATGCTGAATCCTGGCAGGACCTGAAAAATAGTTCTACTTAATCTGGAATTCCGGGTAACAGGCTAAGTTTCAATGGACAAAGCCTTCTACTTACCAGAAATGTCTTCCTACATATAGGGGAATTCTTCACAGTCCTACTTGATAAGGTTATTATAGTCTGCATGGTATTCTTTATTGAGTATCACAACACAGCATAGGTTCACCCACCTAGACTTTCAATTTGTGTAGTAAAGACATGCATTTATGCAAATTTGTTTTTTAATAGAATTCATTAGCTTTTGCTTTTATGTAGAATAATATGATAACCCATGTACATATAAACCAAGGAGTTTGTAATTGTAGACATAAGGTTAGACTTCAGGACTGACTCATTTGCATAGGAAAGGTGTAAAAAATACCTGGGAAATTGTTCTACATGTTGTTACTGGTGCTGTTTTATTTATGTCAATTATATATATCCTGAAATAGAAACTACAATTTTACAAGATTTGAAATTCTGTCACGAGAGGCTCCAAATGACATTTTTGTGATGGAAGTTCAAAATTTATCAGAAAGATTTGACAGGAGTTTTCTAATTGGAGATTCAGCTGGTTAGAATTTCAGATCTTCCACTATTACATGTCAGTAGGCTTTTATTTCAATCAAATACTTAAATTTTATAAAAGAGAAGGAATTCTTTTACTACCATTCTTTTAGTGAATGTACAACTGTTAATTTCATGAAATAACCATAGAGAAGGAATTCTTTTACTACTACCATTCCTTAAGGGCTGTCGGGGTATTGTTTTCACCCATGGTGTCCGGATGGGTGGGCGGGTGGGCGTCCGGGCGGGTGGGTGGGCGGCGGGAAATAGTTTGTCCGGGCTGTATCTCAGAAACCGTAAGGTGTAGGAAGTTGATACTTGGTAGGGACATTGGTTAGGGGGTGTAGGTGTGCAACGTCATGGTCTGACCTTGATTTGACCTTTGACCTTGCCGTAGTGACCTTGAGTTTGAAAATCTTGTCCGGGCTATATCTCAGAAACCATAAGGTGTAGGAAGTTGATACTTGGTAGGGACATTGGTTAGGGGGTGTAGTTGTGCAACGTCATGGTCTGACCTTGATTTGACCTTTGACCTTGCTGTAGTGACCTTGACCTATAAAATCTTGTCCGGGCTATATCTCGGAAACCGCAAGGTGTAGGAAGTTGATACTTGGTAGGGATATTGGTTAGGGGGTGTAGGTGTGCAACGTCATGGTCTGACCTTGATTTGACCTTTGACCTTGCCGTAGTGACCTTGACCTATAAAATCTTGTCCGGGCTATATCTCGGAAACCGTAAGGTGTAGGAAGTTGATACTTGGTAGGGATATTGGTTAGGGGGTGTAGGTGTGCAATGTCATGGTGTGACCTTGATTTGACCTTTGACCTTGCTGTAGTGACCTTGACCTATAAAATCTTGTCCGGGCTATATCTCGGAAACCGTAAGGTGTACGAAGTTGATACTTGGTAGGGATATTGGTTAGGGGGTGTAGGTCTGCAACGTCATGGTCTGACCTTGATTTGACCTTTGACCTTGCCGTAGTGGCCTTGACCTATAAAATCTTGTCCGGGCTATATCTCGGAAACCGTAAGGTGTAGGAAGTTGATACTTGGTAGGGATATTGGTTAGGGGGTGTAGGTGTGCAACGTCATGGTCTGACCTTGATTTGACCTTTGACCTTGCCGTAGTGACCTTGACCTATAAAATCTTGTCCAGGCTATATATCGGAAACTGTAATGTGTAGGAAGTTGATATTTGGCAGGGACATTGGTTAGGGGGTGTAGGTGTGCAACGTCATGGTGTGACCTTGATTTGACCTTTGACCTTGCTGTAGTGACCTTGACCTATAAAATCTTGTCCGGGCTATATCTCGGAAACCGTAAGGTGTAGGAAGTTGATACTTGGTAGGGATATTGGTTAGGGGGTGTAGGTCTGCAACGTCATGGTCTGACCTTGATTTGACCTTGCCGTAGTGGCCTTGACCTATAAAATCTTGTCCGGGCTATATCTCGGAAACCGTATGGTGTAGGAAGTTGATATTTGGTAGGGACATTTGCTAGGGGGTGTAGGTGTGCAGTGTTATGGTCTGACCTTGATTTGACCTTTGACCTTGTCGTAGTGGCCTTAACCTATAAAATCTTGTCCGGGCTATATCTCGGAAACCGTAAGGTGTAGAAAGTTGATACTTGGTAGGGATATTGGTTAGGGGGTGTAGGTGTGCAATGTCATGGTCTGACCTTGATTTGACCTTTGACCTTGCCGTAGTGACCTTGACCTATAAAATGTTGTCCGGGCTATATCTCGGAGACCGTAAGGTGTAGGAAGTTGGTACTTGGTAGGGACATTGGTTAGGATGTGTAGGTGTGCAACGTCATGGTCTGACCAGGATTTGACCTTTGACCTTGCCGTAGTGACCTTGAGTTCAAAAATCTTGTCCGGGCTATATCTCGGAAACCGTAAGGTGTAGGAAGTTGATACTTGGTAGGGACATTGGTTAGGGGATGTAGTTGTGCAACGTCATGATCTGACCTTGATTTGACCTTTGACCTTGGAGTAGTGACCTTGACCTATAAAATCTTGTCCGGGCTATATCTTGGAAACCGTAAGGTTGAGGAAGTTGATACTTGCTAGGGACATTGGTTAGGGGCTATAGGTGTGTATTATCATGGTGTCACCTTAATTTGACCTTTGACCTTGTCGTAGTGACCTTGACCTATAAAATCTTGTTGCACCTTTGGGTCTCTCTTTTGATGCAGATTAAGCACTATTAAAGTCATATTAGAATTTATTAAGAATTTTACTTTCATAACTTCCCAGAATTTCATCAAGTGAGCCACAGATTTTGCTCCAACACCACACATAAGCATTCATTAAATGTATTACCACTTCTGTATGCATGGTAATATTCAAACCATCTAAACCATAATTCGGGCCTTGCAGATGTAGATAAAGAGGGTTGAATTTTAGTTTGCTGATTAATGCTGTCATCTTGTTATTGAATTATCTTGTTTTAATACTTCATCTTTATATGCATGATCTTTCTTTTAAACATTATTTCTCCATTTAAACATTGTTTGGACCTTTATATAACTGACAGTGCTCTGAAAGTATCCTGAAGTTTGTACTGGTACAGTACTTCTGTATCTCATGGTGTTGAAAATATTTCCCTAGGCTGTGGGGTACGGGCATCTCTGATGCTATTTTAGTGAATGTACAACTGTTAATTTCATAAAATAACCATCTTTGTGAAATACATAATGTTCAGACAAAATTACTACAGAAATTTTACCGCAAACAGTGTTGTGATATTTTTGGTATGACCTTTAATTAAGCAAAGATTTTTGTGATATGTTTAATGAAACAAATTGACATTTTAGTATTGAACTAGAGACAGATTTAAGAGCATTAAGTCATTGATAATTTCTGTACAAGTAATACGGAATACTCTGGGAAAAATGCAGGCAGTGCTGGAAGTTTAATTAAAAGGCTTTATGGCACTGCTTAGGATTATCTCCCACCTGTTACAGAGGTCGGAGTTGATTTCTGTGAGAGTTACAAGCCAGTATTAAGGCTCATACCAGTGCCTGGGAAAATTTCACAATATTGGTGGTTTCATTTTTATTTTGTTTGCACAATTAAAAGAGTGAATACTGGAAGACTGTGTATGGCAAGAACCTTCAGTTATACAGGAATTTGGTAATAGATATGGTTAAGTTAATCTAGCACCTGCATAAGTACATCATTTTGTTGTGTTGCACTTCAAAACTGGGTATGTACCAATGTTTGGCTTAAACAGGTTCTGTTCCCATTTAACTTGTAGATTTCCTTGGAAATGTCCTAGTGTTAGGGCTTTTAGAAGTCTCAAGGAACATGTCGTTCAGTGAGTTGAAGTGCCTAGATTGTGATAACACATTATCTTCACCACACAAGTCCTGGGTTTGATTCCCGGGCCAGCCTGAGGCAGGAGAACTGGTAGTTGACTGCCAGTGCCTGATGGTTTTCATTACCAGAATCCTGACCAAAAATTGTATGCACTCCTTTCCATTGTGATATGACCTGTATAATGTGTTGAGTGTATTTGCTTAACCCATATTAATCTATCAGCAATCATTTGAGTTCAATCATTCAAAGGCAACCACCAAAAACCTTGTCTATGACAGATACAGTTAACTGCACGAAGAGTCAAACAAACCGCGGTTTCAAGTAACTTAAAGCCTAGTTATTACTGTTTTGTATAATTCAGTGATCTGGCCATTATCTAGAAAAATCTATATTTCAAATTGGTAGTTAAACAAAGTATAACAGATTAGTAAACCTTTTTCTCCTTAGTGAGGTATTCTTTGTAAATGTTAAATCCCCCATTAAAAGTTTAGAAAAAAAAGATTCAGCTTAAGAAACTAATGTCTTTCATTTTTTAAACAATCTCCTCTGCCTAAAGTGGCCAGGGATAAAGATAAAGGAAAAACATATGATACTGGTTACTAGAGGTTAACTTCTGCATTGTTAAGCAACTAACTTTCTCAATTTAGTTAGGGCTGGGGTTCGAACCTTACAACCTAGGTGAAAAGATCAGGATTTTGTTGCCACAAACCAAAATGCACTCCTTGCTATCTCCTACTGGCCGTCCAGCAGGGGAGAGGGGCCACAGTGGTAACACACTCACCTCCCACCTCAGATCAGAGTTTGAATCCTGGTGTAATGGTAAATCTCCCCCCCCCCCAAAAAAAAAAAAAAAAAAAAAAATACCCCCTGCCTGAAAATCCCCCCCCCCCCCCCCATTAATCTTCGACTGATGGTTTTGTGCTTTTAAATTATTAGTTTTAGAATACCTTTCATCTAAAACTATACAGGCCTGCAGTTTGTCATTTAATATTTTATTATCTGTTTAGATTTATGATAATAATACCTTCCATTTTGGTGGATCCATTGGCTTCACTTGTTATATAACTTCTTTGAATGCAACAAAATCGTGAAACTCATTATGCAGAACTGTACTTTAGCATTGTATGTTTTTATTTCATAAATATTACCTTCCAATCTGGTGAATCTATTAGTTTCACTTGTTGTATAACTTCACTGAATGAAACAAAATCATTGTCACTTATGGTATAAAAAATCTATGAATGAATTGAAATTATTACACCCTTTAAACAGCCCAATAATTTAGAATTTGATATTTTCTTCTGGTTAGGTTTATTATTATAATAACTTACATTTATACTTTCAGGTTTACTTTTTGGCAGAATCTAAAATGTGATCAATATCAGTAATCTGTAACACACTGTTACCATAAACAGATTAGATGTTTTGTAATCCGCATTTTATATCACCCTTTATGTTGCTTTCACATTGCAAAAATTATTGACATCTCTTATATTCTTTGGACACTGTTTAAATAAAGATAATTTGAAAATATTAATAACCTTTTAACATTATCACAGGTGGGCTGAAATTTTCATGGTGAGGGGGACTATTTTCTAGAAAATATTCCCCCTGGGGGCAAAATTTTACGGGGGTGGGGGGAGATTTACTTTTACACCAGAATGCTAGAAAGCTGGTATTTGCTTGCTGTTGTTCGGCAGTTTTATAGCACTGAACCTCGACCAACTGGTTTTCTGTGCGCTTCCAGGTGCCACGGTGACAGAGTGGTAACACTCTCGCCTCCCACCTCTGAGACCAGGGTTCAGTTCCCAGCCCCACCTCGTGGTAAAGCTGGTAGTTGCTTGCCTTTGGTCGGCAGTTTAGAGTACAGAACCATGACCAACTGTATATACTGGTTTCCTCTGCCCATAAAACTACCCGTCGTGATATAACCTATATAATGTGTTGAAAGCGACGTTAAAGTCCAAATAAATAAATAAATAAATTCTCTGCCCTTCCAACTACATGTACCTGTCACTATATTAACCAATAACGTACCAGCGTGATGTATAACACTAAATAAATGAATAATTCAAGCAGGCAGGTTATAAAATGTAGTGTGTGCTTCTGTGGGTTAGTCATGTGCCAAATTGCCTGAGGGTTTTTTATTGGTTAAGTATGTGTAAATAGACATATGACAATGACACCAAAAATTCCCCAAAGATGCTTTATTTTCGAGCCATATTTGAAAACTTTTCATGGATTTTATTTTATCCCCAGATGAAAGTCAGGGATATATTGGTTTCACGTATGTCGTGCCGCCACCGCTGCTGTACGTTTTGACTTGTGTGCGCGATAACTCAAAAACGCTTTCACGGAGTTCATTCAAACTTAGCACACACATGTATTTGGGTCAGGAAAGGATTTCAAAGGAACTCTATTTTAAGGTGACCTTAAACTCCCAATAATAAAGAACTTATGGCCACCTTAAGGTCAGAAATTTGACTTATTGCCACTTAATGCCCTCTAGGTCACAGACTATGTGGCTTATCTGGCTCAAATTTTACCTGCGAACACATTACTATATTCTCCTTACATATACCAAAAATCAAGACTTTATGTTAAGGTTAAAATTGTTTTTGAGGCCCATAAAGACCATGCTTAAACATTTTTTTCGACATTTTCCCCATATTTTCCCCTGTAACTCAAAAGTGGTAGGTCTGACAAGTCTGTAACTAGATAGATATAACTTCTACATGTACTCTAAGTGTACGAAAAATTTTAAGTCTGTAACTTTAAATTTAAGGTCACCTTAAAGTCTCTAAATTGCCCACAGACACCCATTTATGGACTTTTTGCCACTTTGAAGGCCTATAGTTGTCAAACGATGTGACTGATACAGCTGAAATCTCATCTGGGAATATATGATTATGTTCGTTTTACATGTGAGAAAAACCAAGGCTTTAAATAGATGTTTAACCTGTGTATGAGGACCATAAACCTGGAAAAGATAAGTCTGACAAGTCTCTAACTGTGGTACATATAACTGCTACATGAAATCTTTGTCAAAAATTTTAAGTCTGTAACTTTAATATTAAGGTCATCTTAAGGTCTCTTAAATGCCCACAGACCCCCAATTTATTGACTTTTTACCACTTTTAAGCCCTGTAACTGTCATAATATGCACCTGATACAGCTGAAATATCGTCTGGGAATACATTAATATGGTTTTTTTCATGTGCAAAAAAACAAGGCTTTAAGTAGACATTTAACATGTATGTGAGACCCATGAATGACCCACTCAGAGGACTTTTTTTTTTAAATTGATCCCCCAAAAATGAAAAAAAAAATGATTTGACAAAAATAAATTTAAAAAGTTTATAATAATTGTGAATCACACAAAATGGGTGCTGCAAAAAATACCCAGTGAATGCTTGTGGTGTGAGAGATGGCCTGTCTGGGTATATGTTGGCTTTGAGTCGGCGCAATCTAGTTCATGACTGGTATTGTTTTAGGTGACAATAAACTCTGAACAAAAACTTTGCTTTCATATTTTTAAGGTTGCCACTTTTAAGGGCCTATGAAATAGAATCAGTTGAACAAATTACATTCATTTTGATCATGTGTATTTAAAAAAAAATTTGTTATTTAGAACTTTCCAACCAATTGATTGCTTTGAAAAACTATCACGCTATCGAGATATTGTTATCCACGTAACACCATTGGAACATGTGTTAAAGGGGCTCTTTGATAAAAAAATTGTCCATTATTAAAATGATTGTTGATACAGTTCAGATGGACTTGAATGAGCAAGTTGAATTGAGACTTGCACCAGGTTACCCAGTGCCATTTTCACTGAATGAATTATGGCTCATGATAAAGTGTGTTCTTTGCTTCCCCTCATTATGGAAATGGTGAAAATGTAATGTTTAACCTAGAAAAATTGATTCTATGAATCAGTTTTTGTTATGCCAATGTAGCTTTTTAGTGCATTCCAGAGTGTGTATTTATTTGTGTGTTAAAAGCCAAAACATGATTATTGATTTTTCTAAAAAAAAATTATGATTAACATTTTTATTACTAGTTATTGACTTGTATATTGTAATATTGTACTTGTGGCTAATATTTATGTCAAACAACACAATCGCATCATTTCATGACTTTATTTCAAACTTAATGCAGTTAAACATTACAGATTATTTTATTTATTTATCTGATCAGTTGGTATGATCAGTATTCACCAAAGAGCTTTACTTAAAATAGCCAAAAAACCTTTTCTGCTCCAATTTTCATTTTTGTCGAGTTTCTTCAGTGCAAGGTGAAGGTCGAGTCTTTTGCTTGTATCAGATTAATTTGGTGAGCATAGACCTTTAATCTTTTCAAAGTTAAACTTTCAAGGTGCATACTCTGAAAGTGAGTACAATTGTACCTCATACACTATAGAAATGATATTATGAAAAATAAATTTTCCATCAATTTTTGGTAAATACAGGGTAAGTGCAAGCACTGGGCCATTGTACAAATACAAGTTGATCCTTGTATTTGTAGCCACATTAATCAGAGAAACACGTTCCAGAACCCAGTCACTGGTGAGCAGTATGCCATCCCTTGGTCCCCTGCCCAGAACATACAGCAGCAGCAGTTTGCACAACATCGCAGGCAACAGGACCCACGACATCAAGATCCAGTGCTGCAAAATCCACGGCACTTAGATGCAAGGCAACAGGATCCACAGCTACAAGACACAAAGCAGGATCCAGCAGAACTAGATCCTGGGCGACAAGATCAATGGCCACAAGACACAAGGCAACAGGAGAATCAGTACCAACATGAACAAAGGTAGACTGTGTGTTATGTGTTATTTCTCAGATATTCTGTGGTGTGTAGTAAGCTTTCAGTTGAACATATTGTTTGAATATCATAAGAATGGTGAGGTTTTTAAATAGCAAATTCATGAAATAGAATCTAGGTCAGCAGGTTTTTTTGGACGTATTTTCACTTCTTTATACAACTATGACATGTTGTGAATTGTAAAGTAAACGGAATGGAAGTGTTGTTTTTATGAAAAAAAAATCTTAGAAATATTTGAAAAATGAGTTAATGAAGTTATACAGTTACTGTATGATTTCATATCATCAGACGGGTAATAGATTATAGTGTCCCCTATTGTAATATATGCCCAATTGCAATTTTTTTACTAACAAGAAGAAAAATATCCCAACAGGTAGTTTCCTTTCCCTTTTTCATATTTTATGAGGGTTTTATCTTTTATACTCCTGATACAGGTACAAATCACCAGTGATCCAATTTGTTTAAAAATACCCAACTAAATTGAAAATGTCTGGTTATAATTGTGAAAATGTCAACATGTTTACATTGAGAAATGTATAATGTGTTCTGAGGCAATTTTTTTATACAAATATGGTATTTGGTCTCACACTTCAAGCTTAGTGATTTTTCAAATTAATCATTGAAAATGAGGTCATATATTGGATAGTTCTGATACAGATAAATCATCTCATTTATAAAATCTCTAGGAATATGTTTATTAACAAAATACAAAACTTCAGTGGAATTCCTGAAATATCACAAATGATTAATATGTTAGTGTCATTAAATACCAATGTTATTCCAGTCTTATTATCAAAAGTCAATGCAATTGTAGAAATATGTCAAGTTTAAACAACTTTTCAGTTACTAGCTGCAAGGCAATATATGTTTGTATATGTTATAAGTCATACAACATACATGGCTTGTCACTGGTTAAAATGGAAGGGATAAATGTTTCCCTTGTGAATAATAAATATACCTGTATTATTTACAACAAAATCAATGTACCATGCAATATTCAGTGAACAAAACAAAAAGAAATAGTTGTGGCTTATTAGACATACTTGTCAACACTTTTCTCCCAGAAAAATCACCCAAGCTTGGTAAATTAGCATTTTCTATGCTAAGACGAATGTACTTGAAAGCCTTTTTGGTAACCCCAGACATTGGCACTGTACTGCTAAATGCACACACAATAACATTTTATAATTACCTGGCTGTAAATGAAGATATACCACAAAATTGTACATTACTTTTAAAATATAAAAGCAACTTATAATGAGCGTAGTAGTGTATATATCCTCTTTATTGTACGATTCAGAAGATGTGAGAATTTTAAATGTCCTTTTAAGGCAAACTAAAATGTGAATTATTATGACTCATGATTGACTTATACTGCTGTTTCACTATCACCTCTGATCATTAGATTTTAAACTTCTCGTACTACTATGCCTGAGCTTTTGAAAAGAAAAGTAAAACAGACACTGAAGATGAGTTATTTTACTGAAAATATTGGCGTTATGATTTGCTCCAGCCTGCAGTGTTTCATGAAGATCACTCATAACAGCAAGCCCTGAGCCCCTGTTGTGCCCAAGACTAATCTTCTCATGGGATATGCCAACTCCGTTCATTTTTACAGAAGACCTAAAAATTTCTTGTTACACCGTAAAGGTTATTCATGACACCCTAATGATTAACTGTGATAACTGTACCGTAAAAGTTGGTTGTGAATACTGGGGACAGAAAGGCTCACTCGTAAATGTTTTCAATTCTGATTCTAATAATACTAATTTATAGCACTTAATCTCTGTCAATAGACAGACTCAAAGATGCATAATGCCAAAAATAGCATGTTTAAAATGAGCATCTCCCATTGCCACAATTGCACTGCTAACCTTCACGACTGAAAAGATAAGTCATGTGACCAATAAGATAATGCTCTGTTCTATATTATGAGGATGGCTGGGGGGGGGGGGGGTATTAGATCTGTTTTAATGGTTCAGTTTTTTAGATCTTTTGTTTCATTTATCTTATGCTATGGCCTTTCTCAACCCCTTTTGTTTACCACTTTGAATAATTCAATTTTCTCGTGCGAGCCCTAACACCCTGTTCCATGTTTACAATGTAGCACAAGACCTAGCCAATTTTAGAATTGACTTTACCTGACCTTATTTCTTTGCTGTTGTACAATTTTGCATTTTGTGTTATTTCACATACCATACAGGTAAGGTGAATGCTAATTTACCAAATCTAAATTTCAGTTTTGTATTTAACTATGAAATTCTATGTCCTCGCTGGTATGATCTGGCTGTGTGAATGGACCAACTCTTTTCAATATGTTTATGCATACTCATGCCATAGAGTCTGTCAGATGATGGAGATTAGCTGCTATAAAAGTTCTTATTAGATTACATTAGATTCAACAACTGAATTCTTGAAAAACTGCAGTACCGTTCTTCTCTCAATTAAAAAATAGTTAGATAATTCTCTAGTGGAACACAAAAGGCTTTTAGCCATAATTTTTTTATTTTTTTTAAGACATATATATTGGGACACACACGGTGAACATAATCTAACTACAACCTACAATAGTGTAGTCTTGTGTAAAATTTGAGTATGGGTGGTTAAATACATTATGCACTTGAAAGATATTATGTTAAAATGATTGCTTTGTGACATACTCCTACACAGTAATACTCGTTGACCACTGATAAATTTTTCGTATAAAGACTTGAAGTTACTCTTTTCATGTAAGACATTTTAATATAAACTGACTATAAAAAGAATTGCATTATATAAAATTAATCGAAGATAAACACATCTTGTATTCAAATTTGCAGGTGATATTTTACTACCATTCATTGTGCTTTCACTTTATCATACAAATCTCTGTCAAAGGAATTCACTTTTGGGAAAACTTGCAAAAGACATTTAATTTTTGTACACAATATTCATTCCAGTAACCGGTGTCAGTTAATCAGCTCTTCCAGAATCAATGTATTGCAATTTTAGTTGCAATCAAAAATTGATCGAACAATTGTGCATAATATTGCATAAGGACGTGCTAACAAAACAAAATAAATAAGATCATAGACTGTAACGTAACAAGCCATTCATGATAAATTAAGTATTTAAAACATGACCATTGTTTAACACAAGTAATCTTACCCTGTTGTCACTGAATTTATTTGAAGAAGGACTTTGATGTGAAACCAAAATATAAATCACAAAACTGAGACTGGTTCATTAAAAGTTTCATTTAGCCCAAGCTTGGTCTTCAGTTTTACTGCACAATTTGTGACCAGTACACTACAAATACCAAGTGTTATCAGCATTTTCAGATCAGCTTGACTAGTATTTGAGTTTTATAACTTATAGACTAGCTGTGAATGACCTTTGACAAATATTGGCTCAGTGCTAGAGACAAGTGGAGGCTATTGATGTGAACAAGACATCTAAAATGACTAACACTAAATAGCAAAAGGTTTTACTTACATTCCTCTAAAATGTCATAAGAGAGACATTTTCATGGTGTGATACATTCTCATTACCTCCTAATTTTGCTATCTCACCTGTCAAAAATGTTATCTTGCCTTTCAATCATCATGGCCAGAATTGTTTCTTTTATTGTTTTTGTAAAAAGGTAAGCTTAGACTAAGATATAAGCAGCACTACTGTATCTTACAGTGTCTTGTTCAGTATGTTTCAGTGAGTTATTTTGTGGCGCTGATATTTACATTCCAATCTGTGCATATTTTCTGACATTGATGCCAGTTTTTACCATATTTTCCCAAAATTTGACCAGATTAATACACTTACAGACCAGGATATATTGAATAGCAAAGGTTTAATTACTAATATGGCTGTTCAACTGTGAAGATAGAGTGGGAGCAATACCGATTTTGCCCATCTTGTACTTTGCTGTACATCCAGGATCAGCCATGGGGTTTTTTGGGCCTTCTGCAAAAATTGGATTGACAAATAAATCCTACCTTCATAGTCTGTGACAATAAAAACAATAAAGATAAAAATTTTTGCATCAAACATATTTATCAGAATACATTAATACGTTGACAAGAATAGTTTAGAACTGAACATTGAGAACAGTTTCTGTCAACAAAATTTATAATTCTGGGAAATCTGTTTAACAGAAATTAATATTGGCTCAATTGAAGCTATAAAGAGTCCTTATGTTGTGACTTTAGAGGGTCTACCATGTATCATTTGTATGTACAATCTTTCTGATATTGCTATCTCAGGCATAATTTAATAACTTGTAAAAATTATTTACAACTCTCATGGAAAGTATATGCTATTTCTTGTAATGGCAGGTGAAATTGGTTTACAATTAATTCAGTATTATCGAACTGATGTATTGCATAATTAAACTGAATTACAATTTTATTGCTGAATACCACTGACCAGTTTGCCCTGAAGCTTTGAGGCAGTCACAGTACAGCAGTAGTGTTACAAGATTTTGAAAGCATCATCATATTATGTAGGATCAATGTTTCTTTCTAAAATTTGTTATAAGGGTTAAGGGCCTTACCATAGGAAGAAGTGTTTAAATTTTTGGGAAAGATCTATATATATCCCCAAAAATAAAACTTGTTACACAGCCGTTACATGTGTGGCTCATAATTATATATCTCTCACTCTACTGAGTCCTGTCCTCAGGTGTTGCATAAACACTTTTTGACATTTAAGTTAATTTTGCTTATGTAAAGTGAAGATCTTAGGGGTACTGACCATGTTAAATACTTAACAGGAAGTAGCACCACTGACTCACCAGGCATTCAAGAGCAACTTTCAACTTTCCTACATAAGGTTAGGCCTACAATTAGATCTCATGACCCCAGAGGTGAAAGTTCACTATGTTATAGATACATTACACACATTTTCAACATGTTCACTTATTTCATAAACCCATATGTATATTTATAGAGCATCAGAGCCAGTCTTGGCTTCTGAGTCCAGTGAGACGCAGTCACAGGTATTCGTGAGACAAAAGTCAGACAGGAAAAGACAGGTAAGACATGACAAAGCTTGTCTGTTTCAGCATTTGGCTGAACAAGAATGGGTGTTCACAATTAACATTTACAATGTCTTTGAAAACAAAGGAGCAATATTCAACTGTATCAACTGAAATTCTGAGGTGAAAAACGGTACAAACCATTCAGGTTGCTAAAATTCTAACCACGATTGAGACTTGACATCCATAATGTTTTTATACACAATATCATAATTGAGAAATTCCAGTGTACCAATTCAGCCATGCTAATGGAAGTTACAATTAACTATAGAGGTGTGTCAGCTACTTGTCTACAGATAAAGTAGTGAGTAAGACACATTTCTTCTGACTGCAGATCGACAAACATGGTCCTTAAAATTCTGGCCAAGTTGCTCAGGAAATGTTTTTTTAGATTCTTTCAGTATACAAAAACCACTAAAAGGAATACATGTTTCATATTCATTATTGTCAACATATGTTATGTTTGCATTCTGACAAATCTTAAGTGAGGCACTGAACTGGTCAAACCATTTTAGCAAGGATCAGTAATATTGCAGGTTACAAACTGGTTTTAGATAATTATTTAGATCAATCAGCTTAACCAAAGCAATTGGCATAACAAACCAAATTCATTCTATTTTGTTTGTGTTTTCATCATATTCATAGCACTAAAAATATGATCTCAAGAAACTTTCTTAATTGTATCCCCGGACGAAAGTCGGGGATACTTAGGATTCAGTACGGTCACGCCGCCGCCGCCGCCGCCACCGCCGCCGCAGCGATTTCCTTTTGGACGCGATAACTTAAAAAATATTTTAGTTAGAACTTTCTAATTTGGTATGTGGGTATATATGGGCAATGCCACGAACGCTATTGTTTTGTGACCTTGGCCTTCAATCTCAAGGTCACTGGTGGCCTCTTAAAGGTCAGATTTTGGCCATTTTTTTCACTTTTTGGCCCAGTTCTCCTATACAGAAAGTCAGATCATCCTATGGCTGGTATATATAATACATATATATGTCCTCTGTAAGCATGCAGAAATTTGACCTTGAAGCTCTTCATTGAAGGTCATCCACTGACCGCCAAAGTACCTGACCGAGGGTCATTTTTGGCCTTTTTGGAGAT
The DNA here is from genome assembly GCA_964017235.1 of Sabellastarte sp. h YS-2021. NCBI lineage: Eukaryota > Metazoa > Annelida > Polychaeta > Sabellida > Sabellidae > Sabellastarte > Sabellastarte sp. h YS-2021. The sequence continues at coordinate 91,943,511 of OZ024934.1, forward strand.
ATTTTCACATTTAATGCTGACTATATTGCATGGAAACTATTGAAAATGGCTTTGGAGGTTGAGTACATGATGGACTTCTAGCATCCAGGCTTACTGGTTACAGATCTTCATTTAAGGTCATCCACTGACCGCCAAAGTACCTGACCAAGGGTCATTTTTGGCAAATTTGGAGATATTTTCACACTTAATGCTGACTACATTGCATGGAAACTATTGAAAATGGCTTTGGAGGTTGAGTACATGATGGAGTACCAGCATCCAGGCTTACCGGTTACAGATCTTCATTTAAGGTCATCCACTGACCGCCAAAGTACCTGACCGAGGGTCATTTTTGGCCCTCTATTTGTTTGTTTGTTTGTGAACAAGATAACTCAAAAATTGACAGATGGATTTTGATAAAATTTTCAGGATATGTCCAAAATGGTAAAAGAAAGATATGATTAAATTTTGGGAGTGATCCGGATCACTGTCTGGATCTTCTGGATCCATGAAATTTAATTTTTAAAGACAGATAACTCAAAAACTTATGGGTGCATTTTGATGAAATTTTCAGGAAATGTCCTTAATGGGACGAGGAACAAATGATTAGATTTTGGGAGTGATCTGGATCACTGTCTGGATCATCCGGATCCAGGCTGCCAGATGTGTTTGTGTACAATATAGCTCAAAAACTTATGGATGGATTTTGATGAAATTTTCAGGATATGTCTGAAAAGGTAAAAGGATGAAATGGTTGAATTTTGGAAGTGATCCGGATCACTATATGGATCTTCTGGATCCATGAAATGTAATTTTTAAAGACAGATACCTCAAAAAGTTATGGATGGATTGTGATGACATTTTCAGCAAAGGACCTAAATGGTACAAGGAACAAGTGATTACATTTTTGGAGTGATCTGGATCATCTGGATCCAGGCTGCAACATAATTTTAGGATGAATTTTGATGATATTTTTAGGATATGTTACAAATGGTAAAAGGAAATATAATTTTTAAAGACAAATAGCTCAAAAAGTCATGGGTGGATTTTGATGAAATTTTCAGGAAATGTCCTAAATGGGACAAGGAACAAGTGATTAGATTTTGGGAGTGATCTGGATCATCTGGATCCAGGCTGCCAGATGTGTTTGTGTACAAGATAAATCAAAAACTTATGGACGGATTTTGATGAAATTTTCAGGATACGTCTGAAAAGGTAAAAGGATGAAATGATTGAATTTTGGAAGTGATCCGGATAACTATATGGATCTTCTGGATCCATGAAATGTAATTTTTAAAGACAGATACCTCAAAAAGTTATGGATGGATTGTGATGACATTTTCAGCAAATGACCTAAATGGTGCGAGGAACAAGTGATTAGATTTTGGGAGTGATCTGGATCACTGTCTGGATCATGTGGATCCAGGCTGCCAGATGTGTTTGTGTACAATGTAGCTGAAAAACTTATGGACGGATTTTGATGAAATTTTCGGGATATGTCTGAAAAGGTAAAAGGATGAAATGGCTGAATTTTGGAAGTGATCCGGATCACTATATGGATCTTCTGGATCCATGAAATGTAATTTTTAAAGACAGATACCTCAAAAAGTTATGGATGGATTGTGATGACATTTTCAACAAATGACCTAAATGGTACAAGGAACAAGTGATTACATTTTTGGAGTGATCTGGATCATCTGGATCCAGGCTGCAACAGAATTTTAGGATGAATTTTGATGATATTTTTAGGATATGTTAGAAATGGTAAAAAGAAGAAGTGGTAAAAGGAAGAAATGATTCAATTTTGTGAGTGATCTGGACCACTATCTGGATCTTCTGGATCCATGAAATATAATTTTAAAGATAAATAGCTCAAAAAGTCATGGGTGGATTTTGATGAAATTTTCAGGAAATGTCCTAAATGGGACAAGGAACAAGTGATTAGATTTGTGCCAGATGTGTTTGTGTACAAGATAAATCAAAAACCTATTGACGGATTTTGAGGAAATTTTCAGGATATGTCTGAAAAGGTAAAAGGATGAAATTATTGAATTTTGGAAGTGATCCGGATCACTATATGGATCTTCTGGATCCATGAAATGTAATTTTTAAAGACAGATACCGCAAAAAGTTATGGATGGATTGTTTCAGCAAATGGCCTAAATGGTACAAGGAACAAGTGATTAAATTTTTGGAGTGATCTGGATCACTGTCTGGATCATCTGGATCCAGGCTGCCACATAATCTTGGGATGGACTTTGATATTTTTAGGATATGTTACAAATGGTAAAAGAAAGAAGTGGTAAAAGGAAGAAATGGTTCAATTTTGCGAGTGATCTGGACCACTATCTGGATCTTCTGGATCCAAGAAATGTAATTTTTAGAGACAAATAGCTCAAAAAGTCATGGATGGATTTTTATGAAATTTTCAGGAAATGTTTTAAATGGGACAAAGAACAAGTGGTTAGTTTTTGGGAGTAATCTGGATCACTGTCTGGATCATGTGGATCCAGGCTGCCAGATGTGTTTGTGTACAAGATAACTAAAAAACTTATGGACGGATTTTGATGAAATTTTTAGAATATGTCTGAAAAGGTAAAAGGATGAAATGATTGAATTTTGGAAGTGATCCGGATCACTATATGGATCATCTGGATCCATGAAATGTAATTTTTAAAGACAGATATAAGTGAAAGAAATAGTAATTAGCTTTTGGGAGTAATCTGGTACTATGGAGAATCCTGACCTGGTGCTCCAGGAAACAGGCTCAAGACCGACATATTCATGCCTTAACTATGTCCCGTCCGGGGATACACTGCGTCGAGACGCAATCTCTAGTTTGAAAAATGGAATATACTGCTTTCCTAGAAATTATGGTCATAGAAAATTTAAGGGTACCCTAAAGTTTTCCCATCCCCTGTGGATAAGTCTAAGGTTCATGTGGGCCACAGTAATTTTCACAGAAATTCAAAACTTAAAGGATCACTGGAATTAGATGTTATAAACTAGAGTATCAAAATAAAATTAGGTTTTCAAATATATTAATAGATTTCAACCAATAAGATGCACACCTATTGGGACAGTAAGATTTTGTTTGGATAATAAAAACTTTATAAAATAGAAGAGACTCATTAATGTAAATGAATAAGGAAATACAATTTTTGAAGAGTGAAAATAAATTCATAAAACCAAACAGAATGTCAGATAATAAAAGGTTTTCTTTATATGTTGATTAAAAATGAAAGAAAATAAGTAAGAAATGTTACAACATGGTTAAATTGACCTGAATGGAACACTGTCTGATGTGGCATTATGGCATTATTTAATGTACAAACATTAATGATGTAAATATTTAGACACGCAATAAGGCAAAAAGATGATATATGATCTACACCCTTTCATGAAGGTTATTCTAATGGGTGAATTGTTTATGCATTTCCAGATAATTTATAATGTACACAAATTTACACAGAAAAACCTATAGTCACCTGAAATATGCTGGAAGGGAACTTCATTAAAGTATCTATTTAGAAAGAAAGCAAATTTGTCTGTGTAATGTGTATGCTTAGTTACTATGAACTGGGAAAGTTTGCTCAAACGTCTGTGTGTTATGCCTGAAAATAAGTTATTATGTCCACCCCCCTGGGGGGTGGATATATTATTTTTGCTTTTTTCGCCGTCCGATGTCCGATGTCCAATGTCCGGCGTCCGGCGTCCGATGTCCGGCGTCACGCATGGTTTCCGCTCATTTAAAGGAAAAGTATTAGAGCTATTGTCACCAAATTTGGTATGCAGGCTTATTGGGTCAGTAGCTTGCTTGGGATTGCTTTTGGCTGTTGTACCTCTTTTGCTTACTGAGTAATACTTAAGTACAGCTATTTTCAGTACCCATTGGTTTCCGTGCATTTAAGCCAAAATAATTAAAGATATTTTACTACAATTTTGAATACAAGATTGTTATGTCCATAGCTCGCTTGGTATTGCATTTGGGACTGATAGCTTTGTCAGTACATGAGTAATAGCCATTTAGGTACTTCATTGTGTATTTTCAGTACTACTTTTGAGTAATTTGCTTCTATCTCCTTAACCGTGCGAGATAGAGCGATTTCGTCGAAATTTTCGACCCACAGGGTATCTAAGGAATGCAATCTTTGCAATTTTCCAAAAATTTTCCCCTCCCCAAAAATGGCGGCCATTTTGAATTTTCGAATTTTTGCCAAAAATGGCAAAACACAAATTTGCTTCTATCTCCTTAACCGTGCGAGATAGAGCGATTTCATCGAAATTTTCGACCCACAGGGTATCTAAGGAATGTAATATTTGCAATTTTCAAAAAAATTTCCCCTCCCCAAAAATGGCGGCCATTTTGAATTTTCGAATTTTTGCCAAAAATGGCAAAACACAAATTTGCTTCTATCTCCTTAACCGTGCGAGATAGAGCGATTTCGTCGAAATTTTCGACACACAGGGTATCTAACCAATGCAATCTTTGCAATTTTCAAAATATTTTCCCCTCCCCAAAAATGGCGGCCATTTTGAATTTTTGAATTTTTGCCAAAAATGGCAAAACACAAATTTGCTTCTATCTCCTTAACCGTGCGAGATAGAGCGATTTCGTCGAAATTTTCGACCCACAGGGTATCTAAGGAATGTAATATTTGCAATTTTCCAAAAATTTTCCCCTCCCCAAAAATGGCGGCCATTTTGAATTTTCGAATTTTTGCCAAAAATGGCAAAACACAAATTTGCTTCTATCTCCTTAACCGTGCGAGATAGAGCGATTTCGTCGAAATTTTCGACCCACAGGGTATCTAAGGAATGCAATCTTTGCAATTTTCCAAAAATTTTCCCCTCCCCAAAAATGGCGGCCATTTTGAATTTTCGAATTTTTGCCAAAAATGGCAAAACACAAATTTGCTTCTATCTCCTTAACCGTGCGAGATAGAGCGATTTCGTCGAAATTTTCGACCCACAGGGTATCTAAGGAATGTAATATTTGCAATTTTCAAAAAAATTTCCCCTCCCCAAAAATGGCGGCCATTTTGAATTTTCGAATTTTTGCCAAAAATGGCAAAACACAAATTTGCTTCTATCTCCTTAACCGTGCGAGATAGAGCGATTTCGGCAAAATTTTCGACCCACAGGGGATCTAAGGAATGCAATCTTTGCAATTTTCCAAAAATTTTCCCCTCCCCAAAAATGGCGGCCATTTTGAATTTTCGAATTTTTGCCAAAAATGGCAAAACACAAATTTGCTTCTATCTCCTTAACCGTGCGAGATAGAGCGATTTCGTCGAAATTTTCGACCCACAGGGTATCTAAGGAATGCAATCTTTGCAATTTTCCAAAAATTTTCCCCTCCCCAAAAATGGCGGCCATTTTGAATTTTCGAATTTTTGCCAAAAATGGCAAAACACAAATTTGCTTCTATCTCCTTAACCGTTCGAGATAGAGCGATTTCATCGAAATTTTCGACCCACAGGGTATCTAAGGAATGTAATATTTGCAATTTTCAAAAAAATTTCCCCTCCCCAAAAATGGCGGCCATTTTGAATTTTCGAATTTTTGCCAAAAATGGCAAAACACAAATTTGCTTCTATCTCCTTAACCGTGCGAGATAGAGCGATTTCGTCGAAATTTTCGACACACAGGGTATCTAACCAATGCAATCTTTGCAATTTTCAAAATATTTTCCCCTCCCCAAAAATGGCGGCCATTTTGAATTTTTGAATTTTTGCTAAAAATGGCAAAACACAAATTTGCTTCTATCTCCTTAACCGTGCGAGATAGAGCGATTTCGTCGAAATTTTCGACCCACAGGGTATCTAAGGAATGTAATATTTGCAATTTTCCAAAAATTTTCCCCTCCCCAAAAATGGCGGCCATTTTGAATTTTCGAATTTTTGCCAAAAATGGCAAAACACAAATTTGCTTCTATCTCCTTAACCGTGCGAGATAGAGCGATTTCGTCGAAATTTTCGACCCACAGGGTATCTAAGGAATGCAATCTTTGCAATTTTCCAAAAATTTTCCCCTCCCCAAAAATGGCGGCCATTTTGAATTTTCGAATTTTTGCCAAAAATGGCAAAACACAAATTTGCTTCTATCTCCTTAACCGTGCGAGATAGAGCGATTTCGTCGAAATTTTCGACCCACAGGGTATCTAAGGAATGCAATCTTTGCAATTTTCCAAAAATTTTCCCCTCCCCAAAAATGGCGGCCATTTTGAATTTTCGAATTTTTGCCAAAAATGGCAAAACACAAATTTGCTTCTATCTCCTTAACCGTGCCAGATAGAGTGATTTCGTCAAAATTTTCGACCCACAGGGTATCTGAGCATTGTACTCTTGGTAATTTCTAAAAAATTTTCCCCTCCCCTAAAATGGCGGCCATTTTGAATTTTCAAATTTTTGCCAAAAATGGCAAAACACAAATTTGCTTCTATCTCCTTAACCATGCGAGATAGAGCGATTTCGTCGAAATTTTCAACCCACAGGGTATCTAAGGAATGTAATCTTTGCAATTTTCAAAAAATTTTCCCCTCCCCAAAAATGGCAGCCATTTTGAATTTTCGAATTTTTGCCCAAAATGGAAAAACACAAACTGGCCTTAACCGTGCAAAATAGAGTTATTTTGTTGAAATTTTAGACCCATAGGGTATCTAAGAAATGTACTCTTGGCAATTTTAAAAAAAATTTCCTTTTCCCAATAATGGCGGCCATTTTGAATTTTCAAATTTTTGCCAAAAATAGAAAAACAGGAATTGGCTTCTATCTTCTTAACCGTGCAAGATAGAGTGATTTCGTCAAAATTTTCAACCCAACCAATGCAAAAAGGCATGAAGCTGAAATAAATTACATCTACACTATCAAATATTTAAGCATCATTGATATATTTTACAAATGAAACAGGGTCTTGTAAGACTACTGTACAATTTGGGCAAAAGGTTCATGGGTGGACATTACACATGATAATGTGTGTTCTTCTATGCTATCCTGTTTCTATTCGCATCTACTATCAACAGGGCGGCCTATTTCTAGTTTTTGATATTATTTAATATAATTAATTTTAGTTTATAGTCAAACCTCTTTATAGTTAAACACTGTTAAGTAGTATTGTTTTACACAGTATATAACCTTAACCAACTGTGTATACTGCTTTCCTCCGCCCTTCTAACTACCCATCACAATATAACCGTTACAAAGGTACCAGGCATAATGTAAAACACTGTATAAACTAAACTGTAAGTAGAAGTAAACATCTAGTTGTTAGAAGACTTTTGGCATTGAAATGTACCTTCTTATCTGAAACTTCTTTTTAAGTAGAAATTATTCTTTCAGTCCCTTGTAATCTGACTTTATGGGAATCTACCGCAAGTCATGGTTTCATACCACTTTATTGACACATTTTAAATTAGAAATTTTCACATTTAAATATTTTTCATTGTGAAGAATATAAGATAGGGCAATTTGTTTCATTTTACTGTGTCAGAGTGTCTTACAAAGAAAGTAACTTTTCAGCAGTAAATAACATGTTTGTCATATTTTCTACTTGAGACATATTCAGCCACCAGACACTTTGGGTGTCTTTGTCTCAGTAGTTTCAATGAATAGACCCCAAGAAGTGATTGTGTAAAATGATATTTATAAACAGAAGTGGTTTTGTAAGTTTTTAAACCCTTTATTAAGACACATATCTATTAAAAGGTTTGTAGCCTCGCCGTATTGTTTTAAAGAGGGGAAGGCTTAAAGCAGAACAGGGTACATTATGATTTCGATGTCCCATCGTTACAAGGAATACCCAGTTATGTTAGGTGACAAAGTCGCTAACATTTTGCAATTGTCTTCGTACTCGTACAGTATTTGCTCTCCATACATGTCATGTTCTTTGGAACTAGAACACCTGCAGTGATGCCTATCATTTTATGTGATCATAAAGCAAAATGTTATGCCCCTTTCCACTATTCACGGAACGGCCTCTTAAGGATTCCTCCTATCTTTCGAGATTTCGTGTGTAACATTCACACTACAGGCGGTATCCCCTGCAGTAGTCGGTATTTGGTAAAACGTCCTTGTCCTTCAACTACTGTCTGAGGTTTGTATGCGACCTTGTGACACAGTGGTGAAACATCCATTTACCTCCACTCGCCTTATGTCACTGTATTACACCAAAAGATGATTGAGTCACAACCGTATATACACTAGAGCTACTATTTTGGACAATTTAGAAAATAACATCAAACCATTTGTTCTTTAGGGCTTGTACATTTCGAAAATCAATATTGATTTATCCTACACTGAAATACGGATTGGCAAATTTTACTATAGACCAAGGCCTATTTGAATGACATCCATACCTGGATGTTTGAAAATCTTAAATTAAATCCCGAAAAAAGAGTTTATAGTCTTTGGTTCTATGGATAAGTGTAACTGGCTCAAAGATTCTTTCCCTGTGAATATTTTGGGAAACTGCCTCTCCCCAATGGATGTTGTTTGTAATCTAGGTGTATTGTTCGACTTTTAATTTAGTTTCACCAATCATGTAAATTCTGTCATTAAATCCTGCTTTGCTAACCTTTGAGATTTGCATCATATTCGACACTTCCTCTCATATGACGTCTCAGTCATGGTAGCAAATGCATTGGTCAGTAGTCGTTTGGATTATTGCAGTTATTTGTTTTTCAATTTGTCCTCCAAGAATATCACAAGGCCTCAGAATATCCAGAATTGTTTAGCACGCTTTGTCTCTGGTACTTCCAGATTTTCTCACATCACTCCAACCTTAAAGTCTCTCCACTGGCTTCCTGTTAAACAATGAATCATTTTCAAAACTCTGGTACTCGTAAAAAAGTACCTTACCACTGGCAAGCCAAAGTACTTTGCTCCGTATTTGTCTTTATGTACATCTGCTGTTAAAATAAGACATAGTAATCCAGAAAAGATGTTTCTCGAAGTTCCCTTCTACAGCTCTTCAGTTCATAAATCCAAAGTTCATTTCAACAAGTGTTTCTCATATGATGCTCCAAAATTTTGGAATGATTGTCAATGGAAATTCGAACCACTCCTACGCTATCAGGTTTCAAGAGGTGACTTAAACTTATCTCTTTCAGAAGTCTTTTCTACACTAGGTTTTCTCACTACCAAACATCGATAGTCCCCTGGTGACAACCTGATTATATATTATGACTTCTGATTTATACATTACAATTTGGATGGTGTGCCTTAGAATCCGCTAGATAAGAGATTAAGCACTGATACCTATAACATTTTTTAAGTTGCAGGTCCGCTGGATGTGGAAGGTTTTCTAGTAAACTTTGTACAATGTTACAAAGTGAATTGTAACAACATACACTTTAACATCTCTTTGGCGTCAGAATTTCCTTTGGTACAGTTAATCATTGCTCCATTGGTAGCAAGTGGTTTGGTCTCTCTCAATATTCATAAGAACATAGATGCAGTTGAATAGGGCCTTAGGGAATGGTTATATGAATTTGACCCTTTCAAATGTTTCAGTTGTATTTTTATGTTTATGAAATCAAAATAATGCTGATTTCGAATTGTATGAAAAGCCTAGACCTTGTGTGCAATATCCGTTTATTCTAGCCACCTGATACAGTAGGGCATTATGATTTCATAATGTGTAGTCCCTCTAAATGGCATGTCTGATGCTGGGATATTGTAATTCAGTCCTATTCCTCTAGATACTTGTGGGGGAGGGGAGACACGGTGGCAGAGTGGTAACACTCTCACCTCCCACCTCTGAGATTGGAGTTCAAATCCTAACCCGACCTCAAGTGGGAAAGCTGGTAGTTGCTTGCCGTTTGTCGGCAGTTTACAGTACAGAACCTTGACCAACTGTATGTACTGGTTTCCTCTGCCCATGAAACTACCCGTCATGATATGACCTATACAATGTGTTGAAAGTGACGCAAAACCCAAGTAAGTAAATAATAGATACTTGTGTGTATGAGAAAAACACATAGATGTGGGGAATCATGCCAAGTCTTAAAAAGACATTAGAATTCATGATTTCTATTTGAAATTTATACTTTATTCAGTGTATCATTTGCCTACAGGTTCAATTCGGGAAATTATTATAGTAAAGAACATTTTAATACACTGAGCAAAAAAAATTGTTCCACAACACCCATTCAGTGCTATGTAAATAACCCACCAGCAGAGCCATTGTAAAAAGTCTATTTGATTGAAAAAACATCTATTGCATACACTTGGAGTCTCCTAGGTTAAACTTTATACTACCCATTATATCACATTAATGTAAGGCTTTTATTTTTAACCTTCTGATGTTGTATAGAAAATCAGTCCTTATCTATTTGGATAATGGAGATTCTACTAACATTTTATTTGTATGTATTGAATCAGTAGTCCAGTCATTTTTTGGCTCCAAAAATTTGTGTGTTCAATTGAATTTAAGTGTCACTGAATACCCTTTAAGGGGACATTTTAACCTTGGATTTAGATTTGGTAATTGTGCGATCTTTGGCATGCCATAAAGCTCTAATACAGTGTAGAAGAACATGTATGATGACACTGTGAGTGTTAGCTTATTACACAACAGATAACTTTCTTTATCTTGAAATTGAGAAGGATAGCTTTCACTGAGGGTTTTATTTGATCAGGTGTCAGCAGTAGTACTGTAAATGTTATTAATTCTGTAAAAACATTCATCTTAAAATCTTTTCTCTTAAAAGTTGTGATAAATATTCTTTTATCTTGGCTTTCACTTTTGTAGCATGGGTTTGTGTCTGTCGCAGAGTATAATATGAAAAATATCTGATATAAATTAAACTGATCTTTAGTCTTAACCCCATTCAAGACCTTAACAGTCAGCCAGCAATTGATAACAAAGAACTTTCATCAGTGTCTATATGGATATTTACTTTCCCTTACCACTTGGTAAATTGAACCCTTTTCAGATTGGACCTAATTGATTAACTTGTTCTTTATGACAACATGAAAAAGATAAGAAAAACTTGAGGTTTGAGTTTTGGCAATATAAACTGTTAACTCTGGAATTTCCTATAGTAGTGTGAAAGTACTGCCCAATTGGTGTTGGTGAAAGGGTTGAAACCTCAGAATGTATCTCACAAAATAATTGCACCTTGTACTTAAGTAAAAAATACTTGATACCATGTTGTAACTCTGACTTTCTTTGAAAGTGTGACATATTACACATTACAATATTAAAGGACATCAAAACCCATCTTTTACTTTAAGAATATATAAAAAGCTAGCTCAGAGGTAGGTACCTTTAAATAAATAAGTAAAATATTTACAAAAAGCCCTCCATAATTCATTACAGACAAGTTTTCACTGAGACATTTGATGTATGAGGTTAAAAAAATAATAAATACATTTGTATAAGGATATGACAGAGTGATGTGTGTTAATGACAGAGATAATGCACTTTGTCCTTATGTATTGTATACAATGGGCCTTTTATGTACAAATTATCTCAGCAATTGAAATTCTCTGAATACCCCAAACACCGTAAGAACCTGTTGTCTTCTGTACAACCTTCACCACTGAATTGACAGGTAGTATATCCTTTCTTTTAAGCCTCTTCAGCTTGCATTTTTTCTCAACCATTTATGTTTTTGTGTACATGATTTGTGATTCATTTGGATTTGTGACGACAGCAACCTTTTCCCTCTTTTTATATCTCACAGCTTATCAATACTATTTAACTTTACATTGTTCCATTGGAAATTCGTTTTATTATTCGAAGTGGCTAACGAACAGGGACCCGGTCAATAGAAGACGTTACTATCGAACGGGTCACGTTTATTCTTTGTACAGATCTGTATGTAAGCATTCTTCATCTTGTCCTTTAATTTCATTGGTTCCTTACCTAATTGGTTTACTAAGTGGGTACTAATTGCTGAAATCGTCAGTATGGCTACCCTAACTCTGTATGTTTCTCAATTAGCCTTTTAATTTCATTGGTGGATTATCTGAATTAACGAATACTTGCTACACAAAATGTAGTAAATTGCATTCTGACATGATTACTGGGGGGGGGGGGGGGGGGGATTAAATTAGCAATTCAGACATTAACAAATTCTGACGTGATTACTGGGGCCGTATTCTATAACAGTAATTAGATAAGGTGACCTTAGATCCAAGTAAGGGATGATTTTCACTTTAAATTTTCTTGCACCTTGTATTCACTTGTAAAATAATACAGGGAACCCGATCGATAGGTAGCGTTTCTAATGATCAGGGACGGGGTCGATAGACTCTTGCTTTATTATTTTATCTGAAAAGTAAAGATCCTTAGCTAATGGGCATTCAGTAAATTTTCACCAAAAGTAAAAAAAAACATCTGAAACTCAACATTATATACAGATTATTATTGTGGTATAATCAGGTAAGATTATATCAAGAGTCAAGATCCTCAGTTCATCTGACCTGTTACCATGTACTAGATTCAAACCCAGTGACCATAGAGGTGATAGCCAAGATGTTTATTGACAATTTGAAAACAAGCAAGTCATTATAGTTGGCCTCTTGATTTTTCCAGGAGCTATGATACAGTATTATAAAAATTAGATGAAATAATAAAAATAATTGTGATTCATTAGTTTAAAAATTATATCCTGTTGCCACTTTAGACATGATTTAATTAATGGCTCTTTGTACAAAATTTGAAGTAATTCTGTACATTTCTCTGTGGTAATGAAAACCAGCTATCATATTTCATGCATTCAGACCTGTCGGAATTTTATTGATGGCTCCTTTTGTGTATATTGTAGAAATGCATTTAATTTTTAGTGCTCATAAAGACCTCTGTTTGGTGAAGTAATACAGAGTTGCAAAGAGTCTTTTGAACTTAAGTGGACAAACATAATGGAATGTCAACATCTCACATTTGTCTATTAAAAATACACCTGAGGATGTTTTTTTTTTATTTCAACAATCCTGACACTATGGAAGTATCTATATTCAGATTTAAATATACATGTATATGCTAGAGTACATACACATGTGTTGCAAGTTACCACACTTACAGTAAAATTGGCGAAATTTGGCCTTAGATCTAAATTACAACCAGTTTCATATTTAATTCTAGAGTAATTATAAAAACAACAAATAATGTGACTTTAAGGTTGCCATAACTTGATAAAAGTGGAACATTTAAGATCAAAATAAAGTCAGATTACATATTTCTGATACTGTGGCATATACACCAGGTATGACAGACCAAAATGAGACACGGTGCAAGTTACGGGATAAAAACCTCATTTTTTACTTTAAGGTGACCCTAACACTGATGGCAATGACAGCTCCAAAATTTTAATCACATCTTACTTAAGCATTTAGGGATTATTTCTGTGAAAATTTAAAGAAAATCCATTCATAACTTTTTGAGTTACGCTGTTCACTAACAAAATGACAGACAGACAAACCCCAATGATTACAGAACCTCCGTTGTTGGAGGTAATAATGCTTTGTGCTACTTTGAATACTAGTTATGACAGTGTATGATCAATTTCAGTTTGACACTTGGTTTCAAGCCTTGATACTAAGGGCCATATTCACAGAGATTTAGGTATTTATTTTACCTTTAAACAAAGATTTTTTTTTCTTTTTTGAGATTTATATCTTATGAATATATTTATTAATTGATTAATAACTTCATCAAATTGAGAATGCTGGCCCCATCTGCTCTAGTTTTGAATTTATCGGTGCCATAGGCCATATTTTGGAATTGTACGGTACTTAAAAAGAAGTGCACACTTCCTGTTGGTGTTTTATTGGAAATCACTGAGCTGTGAGATGCCTTATTTGATTGTCAAACAATTGACTACATATTTGTGCATAGAGCTCTCCCCCCCCAAAAAAAAAACATTCTCCAGTATGCTTTGGTCTATGTCTTATACAGATGAAGACATGTCTTTATACCTATAATTATTATAGTCCGATTTTTGGATACTTGCTTGCATAACAAAACCTACAAACTTGTTTTATAAATACCGGTATAATTTCTATATTACATACCTGAAGTCGGACTTATTCACATTTTTTTTTACTTGCTCATTGAACATTGAAAAGATATAAATCTATTTTAGATCGGATACACATAAATCTATTGATTATGTCAACACACTACCACCTTTGTAAGTAGTGTGTGTGTATTTGTGTAGGAAGATACTTCTCCAGTTGTTATGTCTCTCTGTGCGTCCTTTTAGCGAGTGTAATTGCGAAAAAAAAGTGGATGAACTATTCAGAAGCATTGAATTGGTGAAATCTGTGACATAACCAGTAGTCAGGTGTGTAGACTTTGGGATAAAGGACAGTTCATTTTGCAGAAGTCATAAGGAGAGTTAGAGTGTACAATGACAATGAGTGTTGAATGACAATTTGAATTATCTTTTTCAAAACTTAATGCAAGTGAATGGAAAATAGTGCATTGGCTGTCATACATGACGAGTGTATTGTACATTATTTCAGTTGGAACTTTACAAGGGATACACTGTAGATTAACTTGAACCCATAATATCCGTAGGATTTGGTTTTAATAATGAAATACACCATCTCCCAAGGTTTGGATCTCAAAATTGTTTGTACTCCTACATAATTTACCACAATTATAGTATTGTTGGAATCTGTCACCAACATCTAAAGGATTACATCGCTGGAGATTATTCTTGGTGTACTCTACATAAGTGGAGCTTTTAGCAGGTAGAAAAGTGCACTAATTTTCAAATATATTAAGAAACTCACTGCAACTAATTTTCATTGATGATTAGATTTTAACTATCACTGGTAGTTAATTTTAACTCTCCAAGCTTGTTAGCTAAAATAGCTAAACTTTGGCATTTAATATTAGAATGTAATTCAGCAAGAAAACTTTCTACTTGCCCAGTATTAAAGGGTGGACAGTATTAAATTGCTTTTATGCTTATGATCAGATTAACTAGGAGCAAGTTATGTGTAATATACACACATTGAATTTACTGAAACAGTTCATCACAGACAATGAGATAGACTGTAGTGAAGTGTTATTGTGAACTCAGTATTTGTAGCTGTATTTTTGTAGCTCAGTATTTTCCAATGGAAAATTAGTGTTTCTTTAACTGTGAATCAAAAGTAAATATAAACCAGGATATATAATTGTCTTTTCTGTCTTTTCAGAGCACAAAAAGAAAAAGTAAATCAAGGTAAGACTTTTTTGTCAATTTATTTTTTCTGTCTTCAGTAGGCCTACTGTGAGTTACAATCAAACTATGTAAAGTAGAATGCCCTTTTAAATAGTAATAAGTAACACTTCCATTTTATTGTCCTGAATTTGAAAAAGTATGACTCTGTAACACCTTATCTGATGAAACTGCACTGGCTTCCTATAAGACAGCACATTGTCTATAAACTGAACCTCAGTGTGTTCAAGGCAATTAAGTTCAACAAGAATAGCATAGTTTTAGCCAGAAATTATTTGAACCCTTGTGTCATTTTCTGGTGAACTTAAATGTTAGAGTTCCCCAATTAAATTCTGATTGTAATAATGTAATATTTGCAAATTTTGCTGACAAGATACATTATAGTTGGGAATATTGACTTTTAACTAGACTAATTCTGTGATAGATTATAATATCAATTGGCCAAATTACAGTCATTAGAAATTAGTGTAGTGAGTTATTACCTTATATTTATATGTCAAACATCATATTTCCCTCATTTGAACAGGTATTAACCATATATGGAGAATATTATTTATTTAGATCAACATGCCATATTTTTTGGTTCCTGAGGAGAGGAAAAAGGTCATAAATAACGATTTATTTGGGAAGGAAAGAAACTTAACTATTGTCTCAGATACAGTGGGTCTAATTGCAGGAAATCCTCCCAAGTCTGAACTAGCATATTTGACCATCGCTGTAGTGTGTCATAAGCTTTATTATGCACACTATGTTATCAAATGAACCCAGTACTTCATTGGGTCAGAAGGGTGATATTTGGCCAAAGAGAAATCCGCACAAGTATGCCTCTGGCCCACTTGGAATGTAACATGAATAAATAGCTCTTGAATAGTTTGCGCAGAGATAAGTGATTAACTGTCCTCCACTGTGGTAATGAGAAGGTGTACAAACATCAATTCACTGTGTCCCAACAGTCTATATCCAAAGTTACACAGTTACTGGTACATCCATTCTTTCTTGAACCTTTTCGTATCCATGTCTATTTTATTTAATCTTTATATTACCTCTTGGTATTTTTTTTTGAAATAAAAAAGAACAAAATTTCTTGTGTAATCAGTCTCAGTTCATGTTAACGCTGTATTGCCACATTATTCCAATAAAAATTCACCAACAGATGCAAGATTTTTTACTGAATGTGTAGATATGCACACAACACATATAACACTGAAGATAAGCTTTATATTTTAAGATTAAATGGTTTTGAGCAATTTACTGGCAAGTTGTTTACGTCCACCATTGTTATGCAAGATTTCATGCGAGACAGGAGCTAGAATTGTTACACGATCCTTCAGAAACAGCCAGTGAGTGCTGGTATCAGACACTAGCATATCTACTCAAAATATTATACATCAAAAGAAAGTGCGATCTCTGGATGGAAACAATCGAAACAACAAGCCAGAACAGTGATTTTCGGAGGATTTTTCTGGAAGACACGTTCTACTAAATCTCGAGAATTCTTGAATTTTAACCCCCGGAAAGGTATTTAACAAAAACACTATCTCTGGAACTACTCAATGAATTTCTGTCAAATAAAAGCAACAGAAACTACAAATATTTTTCTTTTGAACAGTATAAATATGATACTTGTAGCTTAAATAAAGTAATTATACAAAAACAAATTTCACTTAAATTCCACGGAAATGAAGTTTGTTGACAGGGATCAGCTTTTTCAAATATTTTTAAAACCACTTAATCCACAGATGCATATTATATATCATTAGATAACAAATTGAACAGTGTTTCTGTTCATTTTTGCTGTATTTAAATTCTTCCAAAAACAAGACCACTGCCGCGGTATATATCTCCCGCCGAGCGTTACAGGGGAAGAAATACTTTTCCAAGATATTCACAATTTTTCATTTTCCGCTAAAATCCAAGATGACGTTTTTCCCCTAGGCACAGAATACTGTTGTACTACCCTGTGGATCAAAAATTCGCTCGAAATCGCTCTATCTCTTACCATTTTGAAGATATTTTCAATGTTTATTTTCTGCTAAAATAAAAGATAGCCTCCAAAAGTGGCAAAAATTGAAATTTTTCCCTTTTGCATAGGACACTCTTGTACTACCCTGCGGGTAAAAAAATCGCTCGAAATCGCTCTCTCTCTTACAGTTTTCGAGATATTCACACTTTTTCATTTTCCGCTAAAATCCAAGATGGCTGCCAAAAGTGGCGAAAATTGAAATTTCTCCCCTTTGCATAGGATGCTCTTGTACTACCCTGTGTGTCAAAAATTTGCTCGAAATCTCGCTATCTCTTACGGTTTTTGAGATATTCACACTTTTTCATTTTCCGCAAAATCCAAGAAGGCCGCCAAAATTGGCGATTGAAATTTTCCCCCTTTGCATAGGATACTCTTGTACTACCGTGCGGGTCAAAAATTCGCTCAAAATCGCTCTATCTTGTATGGTTTTCGAGATATTCACACTTTTTCATTTTCCGCTAAAATCCAAGATGGCCGCCAAAGGTGGGGAAATTGAAATTTTTCCCTTTTGCATAGGACACTCTTATACTACCACCCTATGGGTAAAAAAATTCGCTCAAAATCGCTGTATCTCTTACGGTTTTCGAAATATTCACACTTTTTCATTTTCCGCTAAAATCCAAGATGGCTGCCAAAAGTGGCGAAAATTGAAATTTTTCCCCTTTGCATAGGACACTCTTATACTTATTATTACCATGAGGGTCAAAAATTCGATCGAAATCGCTCTATCTCGTATGGTTTTCAAGATATTCACACTTTTTCATTTTCTGCTAAAATCCAAGATGGCCGCCAAAAGTGGCGAAAATTAAAAAAATTTTCCCTTTGCATAGGATACTCTCGTAGTACCCTGCGTTTCAAAAATTCGCTCGAAATCATTTATCTCTTACGGTTTTCAAGATATTCACACTTTTTTATTTTCCGCAAATATCAAAGTAGCTATTACTCAGTTAGCTACAGCTCTGAAAATTTGCTATTACACAGTACATCAAAAAGTAGGTGAACAACATACTTTACAAAAATCCTCTAAATTCAACAGTTTTGCTATTAAAAGTGATTTACTCAAAGGAAAACAATCAAAGTAGCCATTACTCAGTTAGCTATGGACTTACAGCTCTGAAACTTTGCCACGACACAGAACATTAAAAAGTAGCTAAACAACATATTTGACAAAAATCCTCTAAATTTAATACTTTTGCAGGTATAAGTGATTTACTCAATGGATAACCATAAAAGTAGCTATTACTAAGTTAGCTATGGACCTACAGCTCTCAAAATTTGCCATTACACAGTACATCAAAAAGTAGGTGAATAACATATTTGACAAAAATCCTTTAAATTCAACAGTTTTGCTGTTCTAAGTGATTTACTCAATGGAAAACCATCAGAGTAGCTATTACTCAGGTAGCTATGGAGATACAGCTGTGAAAATTTTACATGACACAGTACATCAAAAAGTAAGTGAACAACATATTTGACAATAATTCTCTAAATTCAATAGTTTTGGAGTTATAAGTGATTACTCAATGTTGAAATTCAAAGTAGCCATTACTCAGTTAGCTATGGAGATACAGCTCTGAAACTTAGCCACGACACAGAACATTAAAAAGTAACTGATTAACATATTTGACAAAAATCCTTTAAATTCAACAGTTTTGCTGTTCTAAGTGATTTACTCAATGTTTAAATTAAGAAATTTCAAAGCAGCTATTACTCAGTTAGCTATGGACTTACAGCTCCGAAAATTCACCACGACACAGTACATCAAAAAGTAGGTGAACAATATATTTGACAAAAATCCTCTATATTCAATAGTTTTTGAGTTATAAGTGACTTTCTCAATGGTCAAATGTTAAACTTAGTGTAGCTATTACTCAGCTAGCTATGGTGCTACGCCTTGGAAACCTCACCATGATATAGTACATGAAGGAGTTGTTCAACAACATATTTGAGACCAATATTGTAACAGTTACAAAGATAAAAGCAACTTACTCATTTTGATCATTGTTAAAAACAGAAAATAGCTATTACTCACTTAGCTATCAAATAGACCCCTAAAAATGGTACCATCTTGTAGGCATGGAGAAAGTAGCTGAACAACATATTTTACAGAAATGTTCCAAATGCAGTTGTTTTGGAGTTATGAGCACTTTACTGAAAGTAGCCACCATTGCTATTACTTTTCTATGGAAATAGGTCTGAAAAAACAGCATCAAATGAAAAGACATAAGCAAAAATCAATACCAAGCAAGGTATTGAAATAATAAAGCTACATATACAATTTGGTGATGATACGTGCAAATACCCATGGCAGAGCACCCCAAAAAAAACCATGGCAGCCATGTTGTTAACACCCGTGGCGGCCATTTTGTTTTTCAGAATCAGCCGAAAAAGATTCCCAGGCAAGTTTTTCCATTGATGAATTTATCCTGCAAATTTGGAATCTCTAGCTATAATATTTTAAGAGATAGAAAGGCTTTTGTAAAAGCATGACGAACGGACGCACGCACGGACGGACGACATTTTATAATCTCCCGTACCGGGCCTATCGGCCGGCAGGAGATAATAAGGGAGAAAAAATTGTTGAAAGTCAAGTTTATTTTTTGAATATTTTCCTTACCCTGGTGTAATTTAAAGACTTGAAAATGGATTTTATGAGAACCAAGACTTATTTCACTGTGAGAGTCCATGAAATAAAATTTAAAAACTCATAGTTTAGTAACTGGATGTATCTTATTAATATTTGTTGAGGAATATCAGTAGAATCTTACTTGTACCCCATTTTCATACTTTGGTAACCCATTTTTGATCCCCCATGGGGTACACAGTACCATGTACCCTACATTTTGTAACCCTAACACAAACACTTGTAATGTCATAGATTGTCTTACAGTTGTATATCTGGGTTACCACTAGCCATAATTAACATTAATTTCCTGTGAAAGGATTCATGATCTGTACTTTGTACATTTTCCTCACCATTTCTTTTTAAAGTAACAGATTCTTTGACCCTTGTTGCTGTGGTATATTTAGTCTTAGTATAAAGGTCCATTATCAGCAAAGTAATAAACTCTCTAATCTTACAGTGGTCAATCCTCAATTCCTCATTTGCTCACAAGTTCAAACATTTCACTTAATGGATTTTAAAGCAAAAATAGCTATTTTTATAGGTATTATCATCCATCTCTCCACCACCACCCCAAAGTGAACCAATCTCTGACCCCATGTTTTGCACTATATCAATCCCTTGTGATTCAACTTAATGTCACCCTTAAGTGGAAAACTCTTGTGCTCATTATCATCATATATTGGTATTTTTCATGACACCTTATGATTTTATCTGTTGATTCAGAACTTTAGATGTGGATGGGGAACCTTATTTAAAATAAACTGGCCACTATCAAGACATGGGCCTTTGACCAGTTGACCGGTCTCACTGTAACTAATGACAGACCACCCACTATTTTGTATAGCTTAAATATTATAGATTAGCCTTTCATGAGCCTTAAATATATTGCAGCATATCTCCCATGCTGAATCTTTTCAAAACATTCGTATTTAGCACAGCTTGTGTTGTGGCAACTTTCTGTGGGTAGAGTGTGGAATATGGAGTTTACCACTGTGAAAACTCCCTTTAAGTTGTATTTAATTACTGGTCATTCTTATCAAGTGTGTGAATATTTGGACCATTTTAGGTCCAAGTGTCTGGTCTGTTATTAAATTTCACTAATCTTTCTGTATCTTTACTGGTAGGGTCATGTTTAAAGTTTAGGAATTACCGAATCCAAATTTCTGTAGTTCTGCTGTTGATAAGTCATCTGGAATTGTCACATAAATACAAAGATTTTATTGGACTTTAGAAAGTGGTTAAAGTAGAAGTAAATAAGACATTTCCTCTGTGAAAATTTTAACACTTACATCTCATTATTGTGTAGAATGTATATTGAGAGGTTGAGTGTCCAAAAGTACATATTACAATGCTGAATCTTTTCTCAGTGTAGAGTGGGACACTTGATTTATAAATGTAGTTTCTGTAACATGGGGATGGCCAGTAGAAAATGTTAATAGACCCAAAGAAATCGTAGTGAACCTTTTTTTCTTTCCAAAAGTTCTCAATTGCCACAACAATAAAAAAATCAAGGTATGAACACTGATGGTTTCCCTGGTTATGACTATGGCTGGGACAGGTGACAGTCCCGAGTACCCGCACTCTGACAACTGACCCGAATTCGAGTAATTGCGAGATTTAGTATCTACCATTAGAAGTCTTCTGTAAACAAATGGTAATAAAACTTTTGAAGAAAAACATCTTCTATTTAACCAGGTAGTATAGAATATGGAGTAAATGATATGTTGTTAAGCCATATTCACAACTTTAATTAACATTATGTGGTGGAAATGCAGAAATGCAGCATATTTTACACAAACATTTCATTTCGCGGGCGATAATACAATACACTGTGAGTACTCGAGTACTTAAAATGGACTCAAGTCTTAGCAAAGACCGACTCATCTATAGAGGCTCGGGTAACCGTTCGCAGCCCTAGTTATGACCCTGTCACTTTTCATGACTTTTGAGTTATACATTGTGTTTTAGATGGTGTACCTTAGAATCCGCTAGTTCAGAGATTAAGCACATGTATACCAGATACCTATCAGTTCAAGTTTTAATGTACATTTAAGCCTGTAATCAGGCTAGTCTATTCCCTTTAAGATTTGAGATGATTTAAACTTGTGACAATTAGCCTTTGTCCTCCCCTTCATTCATCACACAAAGCGAATGGACGGATAAATTGAGCCTCTTTTAATTGACAAGTCAGTGATAATTTATGGGCAGCAAAGCTTGGAATCTCACACCTTCTTATTTTTGAGTTTAAAAAAACGGGCTACTGATCACGAACATAGAGTTTATATGTTAATTATTTGGTTTTAAAAAATACAGGGATTTTCACATAAAGATGGAAGGAAACTATGATAAATATGATAAAAAATAACACTGTTATAACAGAACAAGTTAAACTGGAAACTAACATCTAACCTCTAACTGCAAATTGCCTAAATATTAATATTGCATCTAGTTAGGTGTAAACCAAGATTAATGAATGTTATGAAAGCTGTTAGGACTTTTAAGTGATAAATTATAACCCTTCAGCCCAGATGTGGCCTATATAACATACTATAAGGTGTAAGTAGGAATATGCAGTAGTAATTAAAAATGAGAAATTAATTAATTAAAACTTTGAACTTCTGGAATTTACCCTCTCAGTACCTGACATGTACATGTATTTCTATTCAATACCTATAACTGTTACAGGGCTCTACTTATAGAGGTTTGTATTTAGTGAATTAGAAATAAATCGCCTGTATTTTATGAAATACACATTATCAATTGGAAGAAACCATAAGATATTCCAAAGCTAAGGTCAAATTTCTAGTGTTAATAAACACTTGATAATTCTAGGTAAGTTTACAGGCCTGTTTATACCATTCAGTGCAGTCATGTCAGTACATGTGTAAATTTTGCTTAACTACCTTGTCCTTTTTGCCCCTTAAATGGATCTCATATGTTGGTGGTGCTCATTTAAAGAAAACGCCACCATGTAGCTAACCCCCAGCTTCACCCTTCCAGCATGTACATTTTAGTTTATAATGTGAGAGCTTGTGAGAGGTTTTTCAAAAGGCTTACATGCCAAAAAGGTTTTGAATCTTTGTTGTATGTGTCCTACCAAATATGAATCCTGACTTATTAAATTTAATGTAAACAACTAAAATACAAAATACATTGAACCACAAATGGGCCCCAATGAGTTATATATTTTTGGCTTGTTACTTTAGTTCATCAGGCCAGAATAGAACTGTGTGAACTCGGTATAAGTTAATAGTTACAGTGAGATATAACCCGTTTTGTGGTCTCAACCTGCAAGATGTTTTTTTTAACTTTTAAGCAACTTATGTTTAAGCCTTATTATATGTCAATGCACATAAAATACAATATCTTCAAGGAAACTGAAGCATTTATGCAAGGGATATTCACAACACCTGACAGCATACTTATGGCTCAGTGCATAGGCATTCAGACATTTCTATTTTACATAGAGATACAATGCTGAAGTCTGTACCAGGTGTAAAAAACGGTCCTCAAAAATGACGAGCAAGAAAGAAAGTAGACAATAAATGCAATATATAGTTGTATAAACAAGAAAGATAATGGGGCTTTCATACTTCTCCAGATGAACGGACCTGTCCCTAGATCAGCTCTGTTGAGTTTTGTACACAGATGTTGTTATGTATATTTTATGCCCCTGTTCCACCACACAATTGAGGCTCCTGATATTGGTTTCTTAAAAATGTAGAGTCCTGGACAGTCGGCTTGAGTCTGTTTGGATTTGAGTCTGTTTGGATGCGAGTCTTAATCTTAGGAGTCTTAATCCCAGGATGCCTTAGCTTAGTCCCAGGAGGCCTGGACTTAGTCCCAGACCACAACAAAAATCGGCCATTGCTGTCTGAGGAAATTGGTTATTAGTCCCAGGAAGGCTGAGGTGGCCTCAGACCAGTCTGAGACCCAGTCGGTCTTCCCCCTTCAGAATCGTGGTTCAAACTGATCACAAATGTGGCTTAATCAATTCTTAGGGAAAGATCTTGTCTGGTCTGAGGACATCTGAGGCTTCCCAATTCTTCCGTAGGACAATCTTGGCTTAATCCCACACGTGTATCCAGATTTCATTTTCCCACCCATTTTTCAGGTTTTTTTCACCGACTTGCAATGACTCTCAAGGGTCCCAGGACCAGTCGGGGATTAATCCTTTGGTTGCATAGGGGCATTACTATTTTAAATCATGTCATGGCAACTCTATAAAACTGTTTGTGATAAATAATGTCACAGTGTAAGTGTAAACCTGCAGACAACATGTGATCCGCTTTTGAAGCAACAATTGACTTGTTCAGGTTTGCACCTTGTCACTTTGGTCACTTCGAAGTGACCAGTAACGGCCATCAAAACAGACCCAAATGTGATATCTTAATACACTTTGGTATATGTTAAGTGACAGGCCCACATGAATGCTACATTTTCAACTACGCAGGGAAATGCCGTAACAAAAGAGTGAGAGAAGGGCTTAACTTTACACATAACTAGATACTTTATGTATTTGTAATATGATCTGGATCATTTTCAAGATGACATCAGATCTTCCTTTGGCCAATCCAAACCCACATAAAAAGTCACATGAAGATCCACTCATTACTTTTGGAGTAATGTCAACCAGAAAGCCAAAGTCATTGAAAATACATTGAAAATGGGAAATTCAGGATTTTTTGTATTCAGAATATGATCCACTGATCTTTCCTAAATTTCAGGCACTTCTTTCTCTCATCAGGCCCTGCCAACATGAAACGTTTCACAAAGATACGTTCATACAAGCATAACAAACATTATACAGACATAGAAACAAACATCTCCAAAAATATATAACTACTGGGAATGTGCATAGTCCATTCAATTACTTGATTTCACTACACCCTGTATTCATGGCTCTTTTTCTGATGCGATCTTTTGTACATTTGCAAGCATTTGTCGGGTATTAAGTCAGAAATCTTTTGTACTTTTGCAATTTTTTTGTCAGGTTTTAAGTCAGTTTTGAATGGAAGGTTCTTGTAACATTAGTAATTGTTGTAGCATTGTAATATATCCCTATGATAAAAAACTCACTATTGAAAATAAATTCATAGATCTGAGAACATAGTATATACCGTATTTATCCGTATTAATGCCCCCTCCCTATTAGTCTCCCGCGCCCCTCCTGTCTACCTAGTTTGCAAAGTTCATATTTCAGGGTTTTACATCCCTCTCAACAGCCAGCACCTTTGCGTTTCCGGGATTCCGAAAAAAAGATGCATTTTAGTACTTCCCCAATCGAATACCACTTACGAGAAATAAAGAAAGTCACAACAAAACAAAACAATTATGATCACAAACGCAATGAAATCTGCAAAAAATACGAGATAAACTTTATAATTTCTTCAAATTTATGGTTTGTTTCCAATATTTTAAGCTCTCTCACCATTTTTCATGCTGGCAAGCGAGATCAAGGCTGTAAGTGTCCATTATCGCCCATTGCCACTGGACTTGAGAGTTGATTTTTTATATAGGTAATAGTCGCCCCCCCCCCCCCCCCCCCCCCCCTCCCTTTTGAAAAATGCATCGCCCCCGGGGCGTTTATATGAATAAATACGGTATGTGTTTTTTCCACAAAATATAGCAAAGGGATGAAAGTGATGAAGTAACATCATTAGAATTAGCATTTGTTTGAGTGATAGTTATAATTTGATTGGAAGCCACAGGTAACAGCACATATATGTTATGCTTCAGATGCTACAGCTATTTAGACACAGTCTGTCATTTTTGAAAAATAGACCCATAAATATATTGCAGGGTTGTCAGCAGTAGGAGAAAAAAAGTAAATACTTTTAATTTTTTTATAAAAATTAGGGGAATAATATCTGATACAATGGCAATGATGAAAGTATACAGCACCTATTAGCTTGGCTGTTAACGTTAAAAATGTATAAACACTTAATACATTATTCAGGTTCAAAGTAAAAACTCACAAAAGTTAGGCCCATTAACTGATAAATGCTTCTGTTGTTCATCTTCATAAAAGACACTTTTTGTTTTAGGGTGGTCAAAGGTTTACCAGAACCTAAGAGAGATTTCAGTGCTGCAGTTTCACTTAAAGGCTGGCTGAATAAACAGGTAACTGACAGGACTTACTTGATTCAAAAAGCTTTGTACAATTTTTACAAAATCAAATTTAAGGGGGCAAGGCCGAAAAGTGTTTTGGTCTACATGGTGGAGCAGCAAAGCCATCAGAGACACGAGTAGTGTACTAGAATTTTTATGAAAGTCTGGTGACAACAAATTCAGAGTCAGATACATCCCATTCTTTCCTATACTTTACCAAAATTTTCCTAACAATGGGTTCATCTGTAAGTTTAATGGAATGGTTCACCCATGTCAGAGTTAATTCTTTTGTAACAAACCTATATGCTATGCTGTCATAGGAACTAAACTTAATCTGTTCCTGAAGTCTAAATCAAATAAATGCTTTATAATATTATATTTTAATTATACCAGAAGCAGAGTTTGAAAAAAAAATTAATAATTGTATATTTTCAGGAGGGTGGTGGTTTAAAGTCCTGGAAAAAGAGGTTCATTGTGTTGTCTGATTTCTGTCTGTTCTTCTATAAAGGTAACTGACAGTTCTTTTGATACTTCTGATGTTTAGGTGTGTAAGGATGTTCTTGTACCATTTCACTCACTGATAAGACAATATCCTTACAGTATTCCAAAGCAACATGGTATAATTATGTCATAAAAATATCCACCCTGTCTACAGGACTTACTTAAAGTTGGAATATTCATTAATTTAGTTTGTGAAAATTATCATTTGAAAGTAGTGAAATACTTGGTGTAGTTACATCAGAATAAACAAAATATTTTTGTATGGATCCATACTGTCACTGTAACTAATCGTTAAGTACCAATCACAAACATGGAAAAGCTCAAAATCTCAGAGCCATTTCATTGTACAGTTGAATAAGGATTAATAAATTGTTAGAGATTAAATTTGAACAATTTGAGTATATCCATAAAACAGAGGTTGTGATGTGTATTTGTACCCAGATTCCACAGAACAGGACTGTGTGGGGGCAGTGTCTTTACCCAGTTACAGCATCAACCCTTGTCTACACGACGGTAACATCAACAAGAAGTATGCTTTCAAAGTAAGGCCACAGTTTGCTTTAATTATATTGATCATAAGATTTTGTGTTCACTTAAATATGCATCACATATTAGTTGGTTGAGACTTGGATTAAACGGCTGAAAAAGCTGAAGATTAGCAGTATCTCTATGGAGGAAGCTTGTGTAAAGGCTTGAACTGCAGAATTGTAGAAGTTCAGGACAGTATCATTTAAAGACAATGGTTATGGTAAAATGGGGTCATCAGTGGCCTGTTGGTTAGCAAGTTTGGCATCTAATCACAGGCTGTCACCTCTGTGTGGGTGTTACTCCAACAAGTGACATTGCTGAGGACCTGTTCCAATATGACCTTTGCTGTTGAACAGGACATAAAACCCCTCTGACTTTGGTAAGATAAAATATATACCTCAGTATACCTGAATATGATGAATATGAAATGGAAGCCAAATCCCATTAAGATTAATCTGAAATTACTTTCTTCTACATTTAGGTATTGTGGCATGGTAAATATTTACAAAAAATTGTCATAAATTATTTTGTGACAAAAACAGCTGTAAGGAAACCCTTTCACCAACAAGGGAAGATAATTTTTACTACACAAAGGCTGAAGGTCACAACCATGAAAAAGATATCAGTTAAAACAGTTACATCCTCAATTTGATTTTCTGTATTAAGATAGGCAAAGTCAAAGTTAGGTTTTATATACGTTTACAAAACAAATTAAATAATAGATTTTCACTGCATAACATCACAATCCTCTTTGAATGACTTTATATCAGCCCTGATGAAAACATGTGACTTATTAACTAAATCTGTTTCACAAGGATAAGGTATCATTTAGAAGCTGCAGAGATGGACCAGTCCTAAAAGTAGTTCCAAATACTTCGTCGTTTACTCCAACAATGTGTTATAGTTTCTGTGGGGACTTGCTTTCAAATGAAAATGTGATGGCACTAGAACGGAATTTTCCTGCATCTGTGAGTTTTACCAAATTACATTGGCTCTAGGCTGTCCAGAGTGAACAAATAAATTGAACTGGATGAAAGACAGCTACTGTTGTTGGGATGAATAAATAAATAGAACACGTTTTATTAATGTTTTGACTGGGTGGTCGGTATTCACACTTAGGGTCAATTTGGGATGATCTCTAGTGCATTTCGGTCCACTCTTACTACAATATGTTATATTGTCACCCACTAGGGGACGTTTTTGGTACTATAAAACATGAAAGTGCCGCAAAACAAAAGAAAATTTTATATATTGAGGCATTTTAAATAATATCTATCATTTTATGACAATATAATAAGTTTGGAATACCTTTCACAGCTATTTTAATGCAAAAATATCATCATTTCCGGAAACCACCGTTGCGTTTATGGAGAGAAAATAATGTGTACACTAAACCGCATGAATACCAAATTGTGATTCAAATTTGGGTGGTTCTGTCTCCGGGGTGGATTTTTACCACTTATCACAGCCTTACATTTTAGATTTAACTGGGTGTAACATGGTTTGCTATTTTCAGGCTGAACATCAGAACCTGAAGACACACTACTTTGCTGCTGAAAATGAGGGGGACATGAAAACATGGATGAATGCCTTAAGCCTGGCTTCCATTGCACAGACCGATAACAAGTGAGTTCAGGGGGACCACTGAGGACACTGAGCTTAAATGTGCCCAGATTCCAGAAATGCCTGTCGTCTGACCCTATGTTTGCAGAACATTGCAGCAGATTGACTCAGCTTAAAAGACATTGCCTCCAGCTTGTCATGTCCTGGGTTTGAATCCTGGCCTGACTTGAAGTAGGAGAGCATATAGTTATATCCCCAGACGAAAGTCGGGGATATATTGGATTCAGGTCCGTCGCGCCGCCGCCGCCATAGAAATTTCCTTGTGGATGCGATAACTCAAAAACAAATTAATATTTTTTTTTCAAACTTGGTACACATGTTAAGGGTGCCCAAAGGAAGAGCCCTATTTTAAGGTGACCTTAAACTCCCAGTAAAAAAGAACTTATGGCCACCTTAAGGTCAGAAATTGGACTTTTGGCTACTTAGAGCCCTGTAGGTCACAAACTATGATGCTCAGCTGGCTGAAATTTTACCTGACAACACATTAATATGTTCTTAGTACATGTGCTGAAAATCACGACTTTAAGTTGAGGAGAAAATTGTGTTTGAGGCCCACAAATACCCCCACTTAGGGATTTTTTGCTATACTTTTCACATATTTTGCCCTATAATTTGGAAGTGGTAATTCTGATGAGTCTCAAGCTGCGCTAGGTATAACTTTGATATGTAATCCTTGTCTGTAGAAAATTTTAGGGCTGTAGGTTTACCCAAAGGGGTCGACTTAAGGTCTCAAAAGTGCCCACAGAGACCCAATTTATGCACTTTTTGCCACTTTCAAGCACTGTAGCTTTCAAACTATGTCTCTCATCTAAGTTAAATATCATCTGGGAATATATCTCTGTGTTTTCTTATATATGCCCCACCATTTAGGCCTTTAATAGACAGTTAACCTGTGTATCAGGACCATAAACACCCACCCGAGTGACCCTTATAAGACATTTTTCACATCTTTTTCCCTGTAACTTGGAAATGGTAAGTCTGAGAAGTTTCAAACTGTATTAGATATATATTCTGTGTGTAATCTTAGTATGTAACAGATTTTAAGTCTGAAGCTTTAATTTTGAAGGTCAAATTGAGGTCTCTAAAAGGCTCCCAAAGACCCAATATTTGGACTTTTTGCTACTTTTAAGCCCTGTGACTGTCAAACTATGTGACTGATAGAGCTCAAATCCTATCTGGGAAGATATTAGTATGTTATTTATATATGTGCCAAAAATTAAGGCTTTAAGAAGACATTTAACCTGTGTATCAGGACCATAAATCCCCACCCGAGTGACCATTTTTAGACATTTTTCACATATTTTTCCCTGTAACTTGGAAATGGTAAGTCTAAGAAGTTTCAAACTGTATTAGATGCATATTCTATGTGTAATCTTAGTATGTGACAAATTTTAAGTCTGAAGCTTTAATTGAAGGCCACATTTAGGTCTCTAGAAGGCCCCATAAAGACCCAGTATTTGGACTTTTTGCCAATTTTAAGGCCTGTGACTGTTAAACTATGTGACTGATAGAGCTGAAATCTCATCTGGGAATACATTATTATGTTCCTTTTACATGTGCCAAAAATCAAGGCTTCAAGTAGACATTTAACCTGTGTATGAGGACCTTAAACACCCACCTGAGTGACCCTTTTAAGACATTTTTCACATATTTTGCTCTGTAACTTGGAAATGGTAAGTCTGAGAACTTTCAAACTTTATTAGATACATATTCTATGTGTAATCTTAGTATGTAACAAATTTTAAGTCTGAAGCTTTAATTTGAAAGCCACATCGAGATCTCTAAAAGGCCCACAGAGACCCAATATTTGGACTTTTTACCACCTTTAAGCCCTGTGACTGTTAAACTATGTGATTGATAGAGCTGAAATCCCATCTGGGAATGCATTATTATGTCCTTTTTACATATGCCGAAAATCAAGGTTTTTAGTAGACATTTAACCTGTGTATGAGGGCCATAGACACTTGCCCAAGTGCCTTTTTTGACATTTTTTCCGTATTTTGCCCTGTTATTTGGAAATGCTTAGTATGACAAGTCTTAAACTGTATTTAATTTTTGTTTGTTATGTATGTCCCCCAAAAAGTTTCAGATCTGTAGTTTAATTGCCAAGGTCTCTTTAACAATTGTAAAATGCCCACAAAAACCCAATTTATGGACATTATGCCACTTTAAAGCCCAGTAACTGTCAAACTATGTGGGTTATAGAGCTGAAATCTTTGAATTTTTAAAAGGAAATGCCTGTCTATTTAAATTTTGAATATTAATAATGTTATGGCTATCTTAGTCTTTTAAGAACTTATTTTTGTGTGTTATACCTCTGCTTGCTGAGTTTTTCACTTTTTAAAATGAAACTGGTTAAACATATTCAAGTAGACAAAATGGACACTTTAAGTGAGCTTTAAGTCCCAATATTAATGAAATTATATCCTTATGTAGTAAAACTAGGGGATTTTTAACCCTCAACTAGCCCAGTTTTATTCAACTTGCCTCAGTTAATTTTGACACAGCTCCTACAGTTATGAACTCATTTCAGTTGATAATCACATACTTAAAATTCTCAATTCTTTTTGTATTTGAGTACCCCTTTTATATAGATTGTTTGTTTACCATTTATGCTGTAGCACTCCATCTCTTTGTAGTCCCAACCCACATCCCCCACCCGGATTCCCCCCACCCACCTCTGGGACCTCCAGCTATATTGAGTGACACTAAATAAACAAAGGTATTTAATGATATCAGATGAGAAACAAAGAACTCAATGGGGTTGCAGATCTTGTGTAATAGTGAGAGAGGTGTGGAGAAGGGGAGAGGGGTGGGGGTGGGAGGTGGTGGGCTTCATTACATATAACACAAAGGGGAGTCAGAACTGAGATTGTGTCACATATTTAGGTTGCATATATATGGACCACATATATAGGTATAGAGGAAATGAATAACTGAAAACAATTTGCAAATTCTAAAAATAATATAATAAAATAATAATATAAATAATTTTTTTTTAAATAATATTTTATTTGTGAACAAATATAGAAACAGATATGCGCTTTTGGGATTATGAATTTTAGAATGGACATTGAATCATCAATCATTTAAATACTTTGAAGGAAGATTGAAAAGTATGATGAGTTGAGTTAAAAATAATATTTTATTTGTCAACAAATATAGAAACAGATATGCTCTTTTGGGATTATTATTTTAGAATGGACATTCAATCATCAATCATTTAAATACTTTGAAAATAGGTTTAGAGTTATCATTGCAGGAAGATTGAAAATATAATTTGAGTTATGTATCCAAAAAAAAATTAACTTTAAATGTAGAGAAGATGATGGTAACAAATTACTAAGAATGAGTTGACAATTATGGTGCACAAAGCAAAAAAGTACCACAAAACAAATCCATGTATTTTTAATGCTATTTTCAAAACTAAGTAGTGTTCAACTGGATTTGTGCAAATAGTCACATGCTAGAACAAAAATCAATTTATATCTCCGTGTTCCACAGAAATCCACAGAGAGACGAAGAAAAAGACGAGGACGCAGGATTCTTCTCAGGGTCAAGGTCACCCAGCGAAAATATGAAGAGGTCAGTACAAAGGTCTCTCAAAATCCTTGAGAATTTTTCAGTAGATTTAATTTTATTGTTCCCACAGTAAGTCTGGGTCAAATGATGTAGGGTATTGAATACGGCATTTATGTCACCTGAATTTTACTTTTGGTAAAATTTGTTAATGTATAGAAGAATGATATCAACAATAAAGCCTTTATCCTCTTCTGTTGGCCATATATTTATTGGTATGAACTCACTTCACCTCGGTCTGTGGTTGTCCTATGGAATCTAGTTCTTGGCAACTCGGGGGGGGGGGGGGGGGGGGGGGGGGGGGGTGGAATACACCAAGGGTCTGTCTTGATGTGACTATAGGTATTGAAAGGGGTATAGATAGATGTTTTATTTTTGTGTCACATGTTATACATTAACAACATACAATTACACAAATTACATTAATACAAACATCCAGCCTATGAAGGCTTATGAGACACAGTTAAAAATTTATTTAATTTTCAGTAGGAATATATGTTTCAAAAATTACAACTGAGGATATATTTTGCAGTTAAATTTACTATAGTTGGGTGACTGAGTACAATTCTAACTTAGAACTATCATTAAGCGTTAAAAAATGTTTCTCAATTTTACAAAATTCTAACATAAATTTTTTTCTTTCTGAATAAAACCCTGCATAATACAATAAAACATGTAACTCATCATCTATTGAGCCACAATTACATCTTTGACAAAGACGTTTATCTTTGGGAATATTTCTGTACCTGCCACTGTCTACTTTTATTTTATAAGACCTCAAGTTTGACCTTGATTTAATCCAACACTAGTGGGACCTGGCAAATAGTCTTCAAGGAGGTTAATTGGTTGGCTGTTACAGTAATACCTGTGCTATGATATGTGGCATAAAATACAACTACAATTTAACTTCCTCTGTCATGTGGATTAATATCCAGCCGATAACAATATGTAGGAGATACTGATTGTTTTTTGTACATAACTCAAGCTTCTGATGTAAAATGTGAAAAAAAATCAATTTTGCTGACCAGAAGTTACTACTGGTGTGAACCTGAGTACATATTCACCGATATTTCTATTCATAAAAAACTGTCGCTGAGCATTTTCTCAAAAAAGTTATAAAAATAACACCCTTTCAAAATTGCACAGACACAGACAATATTTTCCTGCTGATCAGTAACTTGTTTCTAATATACTAGCCATTTTGTAATGTATGTAACTTTTGTATCAGTATCTCAGTATCAATAGAATTATGTCCACCCCCCTGGGGGGTGGATATATTATTTTTGCTTTTTTCGCCGTCCGATGTCCGGCGTCCGATGTCCGGCGTCACGCATGGTTTCCGCTCATTTAAAGGAAAAGTATTAGAGCTATTGTCACCAAATTTGGTATGCAGGCTTATTGGGTCAGTAGCTTGCTTGGGATTGCTTTTGGCTGTTGTACC
The DNA here is from genome assembly GCA_964017235.1 of Sabellastarte sp. h YS-2021. Taxonomy (NCBI): domain Eukaryota; kingdom Metazoa; phylum Annelida; class Polychaeta; order Sabellida; family Sabellidae; genus Sabellastarte; species Sabellastarte sp. h YS-2021. The sequence continues at coordinate 91,977,103 of OZ024934.1, forward strand.
TCTTTTGCTTACTGAGTAATACTTAAGTACAGCTATTTTCAGTACCCATTGGTTTCCGTGCATTTAAGCCAAAATAATTAAAGATATTTTACTACAATTTTGAATACAAGATTGTTATGTCCATAGCTCGCTTGGTATTGCATTTGGGACTGATAGCTTTGTCAGTACATGAGTAATAGCCATTTAGGTACTTCATTGTGTATTTTCAGTACTACTTTTGAGTAATTTGCTTCTATCTCCTTAACCGTGCGAGATAGAGCGATTTCGGCAAAATTTTCGACCCGCAGGGTATCTGAGGAGTGTACTCTTTGCAATTGTCAAAAAATTTTCCCCTCCCCAAAAATGGCGGCCATTTTGAATTTTCGAATTTTTGCCAAAAATGGCAAAACACAAATTTCCTTTTATCTCCTTAACCGTGTGAGATAGAGCGATTTCGTCGAAATTTTCAACACACAGGGTATCTAAGGAGTGTACTCTTTGCAATTTTCAAAAAATTTTCCCCTCCCCAAAAATGGCGGCCATTTTGAATTTTCGAATTTTTGCCAAAAATGGCAAAACACAAATTTGCTTCTATCTCCTTAACCGTGCGAGATAGAGCGATTTCGTCGAAATTTTCGACCCACAGGGTATCTAAGGAATGTAATATTTGCAATTTTCCAAAAATTTTCCCCTCCCCAAAAATGGCGGCCATTTTAAATTTTCGAATTTTTGCCAAAAATGGCAAAACACAAATTTGCTTCTATCTCCTTAACCGTGCGAGATAGAGCGATTTCGTTGAAATTTTCGACCCACAGGGTATCTGACAAGTGTACTCTTTGCAATTTTCAAAAAAATTTCCCCTCCCCAAAAATGGCGGCCATTTTGAATTTTCGAATTTTTGCCAAAAATGGCAAAACACTAATTTGCTTCTATCTCCTTAACCGTGCGAGATAGAGCGATTTCGGCAAAACTTTCGACCCACAGGGTATCTAGGGAGTGTACTCTTTGCAATTTTCAAAAAATTTTCCCCTCCCCAAAAATGGCGGCCATTTTGAATTTTCGAATTTTTGCCAAAAATGACAAAACACAAATTTCCTTCTATCTCCTTAACCGTGTGAGATAGAGCGATTTCGTCGAAATTTTCGACCCACAGGGTATCTAAGGAGTGTACTCTTTGCAATTTTCAAAAAATTTTCCCCTCCCCAAAAATGGCGGCCATTTTGAATTTTCGAATTTTTGCCAAAAATGGCAAAACACAAATTTCCTTCTATCTCCTTAACCGTGTGAGATAGAGCGATTTCGTCGAAATTTTCAACACACAGGGTATCTAAGGAGTGTACTCTTTGCAATTTTCAAAAAATTTTCCCCTCCCCAAAAATGGCGGCCATTTTGAATTTTCGAATTTTTGCCAAAAATGGCAAAACACAAATTTGCTTCTATCTCCTTAACCGTGCGAGATAGAGCGATTTCGTCGAAATTTTCGACCCACAGGGTATCTAAGGAATGTAATATTTGCAATTTTCCAAAAATTTTCCCCTCCCCAAAAATGGCGGCCATTTTAAATTTTCGAATTTTTGCCAAAAATGGCAAAACACAAATTTGCTTCTATCTCCTTAACCGTGCGAGATAGAGCGATTTCGTCGAAATTTTCGACCCACAGGGTATCTGACAAGTGTACTCTTTGCAATTTTCAAAAAAATTTCCCCTCCCCAAAAATGGCGGCCATTTTGAATTTTCGAATTTTTGCCAAAAATGGCAAAACACTAATTTGCTTCTATCTCCTTAACCGTGCGAGATAGAGCGATTTCGGCAAAACTTTCGACCCACAGGGTATCTAAGGAGTGTACTCTTTGCAATTTTCAAAAAATTTTCCCCTCCCCAAAAATGACGGCCATTTTGAATTTTCGAATTTTTGCCAAAAATGACAAAACACAAATTTCCTTCTATCTCCTTAACCGTGTGAGATAGAGCGATTTCGTCGAAATTTTCGACCCACAGGGTATCTAAGGAGTGTACTCTTTGCAATTTTCAAAAAATTTTCCCCTCCCCAAAAATGGCGGCCATTTTGAATTTTCGAATTTTTGCCAAAAATGGCAAAACACAAATTTGCTTCTATCTCCTTAACCGTGCGAGACAGAGCGATTTCGTCGAAATTTTCGACCCACAGGGTATCTAAGGAATGTAATATTTGCAATTTTCAAAAAATTTTCCCCTCCCCAAAAATGGCGGCCATTTTAAATTTTCGAATTTTTGCCAAAAATGGCAAAACACAAATTTCCTTCTATCTCCTTAACCGTGCGAGATAGAGCAATTTCGTGGAAATTTTCGACCCACAGGGTATCTAAGGAATGTAATATTTGCAATTTTCAAAAAATTTTCCCCTCCCCAAAAATGGCGGCCATTTTGAATTTTCGAATTTTTGCCAAAAATGGCAAAACACAAATTTCCTTCTATCTCCTTAACCGTGTGAGATAGAGCGATTTCGTCGAAATTTTCGACCCACAGGGTATCTAAGGAATGTAATATTTGCAATTTTCAAAAAATTTTCCCCTCCCCAAAAATGGCGGCCATTTTAAATTTTCGAATTTTTGCCAAAAATGGCAAAACACAAATTTGCTTCTATCTCCTTAACCGTGCGAGATAGAGTGATTTCGTCGAAATTTTCGACCTACAGGGTATCTAAGGAATGCAATCTTCGCAATTTTCAAAAAATTTTCCCCTCCCCAAAAATGGCGGCCATTTTGAATTTTAGAATTTTTGCCAAAAATGGCAAAACACAAATTTGCTTCTATCTCCTTAACCGTGCGAGATAGAGCAATTTCGTGGAAATTTTCGACCCACAGGGTATCTAAGGAATGTAATATTTGCAATTTTCAAAAAATTTTCCCCTCCCCAAAAATGGCGGCCATTTTGAATTTTCGAATTTTTGCCAAAAATGGCAAAACACAAATTTCCTTCTATCTCCTTAACCGTGTGAGATAGAGCGATTTCGTCGAAATTTTCGACCCACAGGGTATCTAAGGAGTGTACTCTTTGCAATTTTCAAAAAATTTTCCCCTCCCCAAAAATGGCGGCCATTTTGAATTTTCGAATTTTTGCCAAAAATGGCAAAACACAAATTTGCTTCTATCTCCTTAACCGTGCGAGATAGAGCGATTTCGTCGAAATTTTCGACCCACAGGGTATCTAAGGAGTGTACTCTTTGCAATTTTCAAAAAATTTTCCCCTCCCCAAAAATGGCGGCCATTTTGAATTTTCGAATTTTTGCCAAAAATGGCAAAACACAAATTTCCTTCTATCTCCTTAACCGTGTGAGATAGAGCGATTTCGTCGAAATTTTCAACCCACAGGGTATCTGACAAGTGTACTCTGCAATTTTCAAAAAATTTTCCCCTCCCCAAAAATGGCGGCCATTTTGAATTTTCGAATTTTTGCCAAAAATGGCAAAACACTAATTTGCTTCTATCTCCTTAACCGTGCGAGATAGAGCGATTTCGGCAAAATTTTCGACCCACAGGGTATCTAAGGAGTGTACTCTTCAAAAAATTTCCCCTCCCCAAAAATGGCGGCCATTTTGAATTTTCGAATTTTTGCCAAAAATGGCAAAACACAAATTTCCTTCTATCTCCTTAACCGTGTGAGATAGAGCGATTTCGTCGAAATTTTCGACCCACAGGGTATCTAAGGAGTGTACTCTTTGCAATTTTCAAAAAATTTTCCCCTCCCCAAAAATGGCGGCCATTTTGAATTTTCGAATTTTTGCCAAAAATGGCAAAACACAAATTTGCTTCTATCTCCTTAACCGTGCGAGATAGAGCGATTTCGTCGAAATTTTCGACCCACAGGGTATCTAAGGAATGTAATATTTGCAATTTTCAAAAAATTTTCCCCTCCCCAAAAATGGCGGCCATTTTGAATTTTCGAATTTTTGCCCAAAATGGAAAAACACAAACTGGCCTTAACCGTGCAAAATAGTTATTTTGTTGAAATTTTCGACCCATAGGGTATCTAAGAAATGTACTCTTGGCAATTTTCAAAAAAATTTCCTTTTCCCAAAAATGGCGGCCATTTTGAATTTTCAAATTTTTGCCAAAAATAGAAAAACAGGAATTTGCTTCTATCTTCTTAACCGTGCAAGATAGAGTGATTTCGTCAAAATTTTCAACCCAACCAATGCAAAAAGGCATGAAGCTGAAATAATTTACATCTACACTAACAAATATTTAAGCATCATTGATATATTTTACAAATGAAACAGGGTCTTGTAAGACTACTGTACAATTTGGGCAAAAGGTTCATGGGTGGACATTACACATGATAATGTGTGTTCTTCTATGCTATCCTGTTTCTATTCGCATCTACTATCAACAGGGCGGCCTATTTCTAGTTACAAGTTATTGTTATTAATTTTTTTTCTCTGAATATAAGCATCTGAGCAAATATAGGCTCATGTATTAGGCTTTAAAAGATACAACACCAAACCTCAACTCGAATTAGATTTTCTAAGATGAAAAACACATAATATTGATACTATTGATGAAGCCTGAGGCAAGACTCATAAACTCAGAAATTGTCAAGGCAATTAAGACAAGCGTGTTTTTTTTTATCATAAGAATGTGACAATTATGAAGGGACTTGGCCTTTGGGTCTTGTCTGTTTTGTGTGTACAATGTATAGAGTGATTTAACATAGAGGCCTATCACACCTGTATATTTACTGTATTTTGCTTGAAATTTAGCTCATTATATGATTCGACGTTTATTCACTGATTCAAGTATGTATGTAGTAATATTTTTGGACTCTTATTCAATATGTAAGTAGTTTAATATAGAAAGTGTACCCTGTGATGTTGATGATGAGCTTTATGGGTTTGCGGTCTTCTGAGAATTTAATATAAGAATTAAAAGTTTTTGTCAAAATGACAATCTATAGCTCAGTGTTTTTTTTTTTTGCCCAAGGACAAACATAAGGAATGCATGTATTATGTCTTACCCATTTATGTTTCCTGTATACTTGTGGGTTTCCATGCAGTCTGATAAATCATTTTGTACATAGATAGTGGGCCTATAGATAGTTGATGTGAGGACAGAATACATCTTTGTTCACAGTGATTTAGTGGCATTTGTTTTCAGTTGAATATTTCCATTATATCATTTGAAGCAAGGTTAAAGACTTTAATTCTCTTGTGATATATAAGTGTGTCGTTTCACTATGAAAGATTCCAGCTTTAAATACATTGCAGATTGGATGAAATGATAACATTTTGCCGTATAGACACACAATGATATTGTGTATAAATACCACAGACCAAAAGATCCTCATTATGATCCTTTTTGCAAATAGTGGGCCCCGCTAGAGTTACAACTATGATAAGTGGTATATATTTTCAAATAGATTTAAATTGTTGCATTCTTGATATTTATATAATTAAATCAATTATATTCGATAGAAACTATAATTTATTTTGTCAACAGAGCTGTATGTTCTGGAAGAGAGAGCCATTTGTTTTACCACATAATAAAAAGTATGTTTCTGATAACATCAATGGTGAACTAGTAGTGTACAGTGTAAAAATGTATTGAAGAAATCAATAAAATCTTTAATGAACTGGGGTCATAAATGTTGGAATGGTTGTCATTCAGTGGCTTTTATGTAGAAATTGCCTTAAAGGTCAAGAGGAAAAAGTGTTGTTGTTTTTTTTTCATGCATCAGAATAATTCTGTGAATGTCAGTTGTAACATATGGTACAAAACACAGTCACATACATAGAATCGTATTTTTAAACCAAGTTTACATATGTTCAACAAAAAATTTGCATGTGTGGATGACTTTAGAGTATGAACAGGATTTCAAAGAATCACTCCTGCAGAGTATGACAAAATCTTTGAATGAACATTGGTCTTCTATTAAATGTTTAAGTACTTGCAATTATTCTACATTTGTTCTCACTAGATCCCAACAATAAAGTAAATATTTTAATATACAGATGCAAGTACCATTCATAAAGACATTTGATTGTAAAATGTAATTTAACTGCTAATTTCCAAAATACAGATGTTACTCTAGATTTGCAGTTAGGAAATGTTCTTAAGCTTAGTTGACTTCCAAGTTTTCATATCCCCCAAAAAGATTTTGTGCATGTCTTAAAATATTTTGCCTCCTACAGTGACAGGGTTAGTGTCAGCTTCCAGGACATTAGTGGCTGACATGAGAGAAGTTAATTCCATTGCTTGACAATGTTATATTTTCATTTAAACATATTTATTTTCAACACTTAATCAATAATGGTAAATAGATTGAGCTTTTTTGCTTGGTAAAGTATGTAGAATTGATTCCATTATTAGGCTGCCCAGTTATATCGCTACAAGCAAAATAAATATAAAAATATTTTGAGTAGTTTTGTACATTTAAATATTTCTTTTCAGAATTTCATCCAATCAGCTCTTCCCTCCACAGCAACCTTACCGAGATGCAAATCAACATCAGCCATCTCATGGTTACCATAGAAACCAGAACCCTCACTATTCTCATGAGCGCAGTGATTCTTATTCCCAGGGATCAGGAAGTAACCGCTCCGCAATGAATTCCTCAGGTAACCCTGGTTATCGCAATTACCCCCACAACCAGTCTCCCCAGGTTGAGATGAGGAGTAACCCAAATCATTCCTACAGTAACTCTGAAGGAAGAAGCTCTGGTATCCATGACCCTTTCTTTGTGCAGAGTCCACCAGATGAGGGGTATAATATGGATGCTTATGATCCCACCAGACAAATAAAAAGCAGGCAAGACCATGTAGAGATTGACCGTCATCATCAGCATAAGGACAATAGAAATATGGATCAGAGAACAACAGATTCAACAACTAGACTGGCTCCTGGTTATGGAGGGGAACCCAGAGATATCTCCCCAAATCAAAGGCATCAGGATCAAAGATACTTCCCACAACATCAGCCAGATCAAAGGTTGCAACAAAGACCACAAGATCCAAGGCAATTCACAAGGGATCAAAGGCAGAGTGAGTATTATCAAAGGACACAAGATCCACAGGATCAAAGACTATTTCCACAGGATCAAAAACAGCAGCTGTACGATCAAAGGAGATTAGATCAAAGGGAGGAAGGCTACAGTTCTTCATCACAAAGACAAGGATCTGGTCAAGATCGGCAGCCTGTTAGTGGCTCAAACTCTCGCTTGTACAATAGTAATAACCCTACTGCAAATCAAATCCAAGACCAAATGAATACTCAAAGATATGACTCAAATCAAAGACATCACCCTCCTCCTACCCAACAGCAGGATCACATGCAATCAAGTCATCCAGGGCCAGAACCGAGACACAGTAATCAAAGTAGTCTACTAAGCCAAAACCAGACATTTCAACATCATCAACCCTTTAGATCTTCCCAGCAACACATCGGGGCGGCCCCATCTCATAGACCACTGCATCATGAGAATAGTATGTCCATGTCTTCTACAACGTCATCTCAGAGGGATATGTATGGTCATAGACATGGTGACAGACATTCAGAACGGTTAGTGGCACCATCTTCAGTAAGAGTTGAGCGGGTTTCTCCACAGAGAGGGCCAGAAGAAGGTGGACCATTTTCTGAGAGAGCTGTGGATGTACCCCGAGGTGACGGCAGCATGAGAGGGGCTGAATTAGGCTACAGACAGGAGTACAATACGAGGTATTGAGTCTTTTTACTCATCTGTTGCTGTTATATAATGCAATATGACTTTTATAAAGGACTTAGTGATGTATTTACTAGTGGATTTTAAGGGGTATGAAAAGTACAGGTAGAAGTGGGATTGTGTTATTGTAGTCTTTCACTGTAAACTATTCCAGTGAGCCTTTTTCTAAATGTTGGGATCACTGTTTCAGCACCTTCTAAGAATGTTGTTTAAAACATTTTTGTAAATATTGTTTGCTTCTTGGGAACAAAGTTTTGATTATATTGCTGTGAAAGTACTTTTTAAAAATTTTATTGTTCTATAAAAGCTACTTTTCACTAAGTAATACTTTCAATTTAAATGAACACTTATTAGTTGAGATATTTAAGGATTTCATGAATTAAATTTCATATTTGGCCAATAAGTACCATGAAAACTACATTCTAAATCTGCATACATTGTTCACTATAAATGCATTAGATTTCCATGCTTTATACAGACATACCAGCTGTGTATAATTATGCGTGTCACAGTATGTTTGGGCCTGGTTAATTAATGCCAGCTTTTGCCTATAGTGTTATCACATTTGCAAAAAGTGTCAATCTGTCATGTTTTTGCATTATGTAGACTGACTAAGCATTAAACTAACACATATTGTCTGGTCTGAATTAATCTGAATGTAACTGACATTTTCCTTATGCCATAAAGAGTGTGACATTTTCAAAATGTCAGAATGTGTAAGCTTTATGATTTTATACCTGACAATATCACTAGTGTTTGTGGGACAAACCAAGTTATTTTGTTGAAGGGATAAACAAAAGTAAGGCTAAATAACACTTAGAGCTGAGTTGAGTGAGGGAAATAAAAATACGAAAAACACTTAAGAGCACAATGTTGTTCTACCAAAGATAAATTTGGTCTATAACTGGGTAAAAAAGGAAGAAAATTAAATCAACAAAAGACTACCAAAGTTTTTATTTTGAATAACGTGTGAAATATGTTTACTGTTGTATGTATAAGAATCGTAAAAGTAAAACTAGGTATTTAAACAAGCAATACAAATAAAGCAGGTAATAAGTTATTGCACAGTCAAATCACATCCAATGGAAATCCTGTATTTAAAATTCCTTTTCAAATCTTCAAAAGATATCAGGCACAAAGATCTTTCTCTATTGATAATTACTGAGTTGTAGTATGGATTCATTATTCAGTTTTATACCCCCATTCCAGTGTTACAAATTTGCCTGGCAACTGCCCTAATTATACAGTCCCAAGCATAATCTTATTGGTCCTACAATCCATCTGTTCACTTATGAAGATTAGGAGCTTAGTCGCAGCAAATATAGATGCTGGTTCCATTTTTAAACATGTTTACAAACCTTTGTAAGTTAGCTCTGTCCCAAAACTTTAGTCTTTTCAGTTTTAACTTCTGATCTTTGTGATGATACAACCCATCTTTTGTGTGATACATCTAATCTGTCTGGAAATTAATCTTATAATACGAAAATTCAACTATTTCTTATGTATTTTAATTGTGGAAAGTTTTGACTTCAAAATTGATTTGAAAAATAGTGATTTTTACTGAAGCCCTTTTGAGTGAAACACTTCCAACTGCACACAGGTGGTTAGAATATTTCCAGTGTTTTTGAACTATATAAATTATGTTTTATGTCATGAACATATCAGTTATCAGTTAGGTTATGTAAGTTGTATATTGCATCATTTTGAACAGTCTCAAATCAAATCAATCATATTTAGGAACACCTGGGTATATATGTTGGTCAGTAAGTAGCAGAACTTTACTGGTCACTTGAGATTTGGTTTGTCAGGTTTCAATTGTGATTTATTTAATAGGATAGATCCGAGACACCCACATTTTGAACAAAGGCATGACATACCACATGACCCCAGACTTCAGCAGTCACATGACCACCAGAAGAGATCACCTGACCCACGAATACACCAATCACATGAGCAGAACAGATCACCTGAACAGAGATTGGACCAATCACATGAAGCAAGACAACAGTCATACCAGTATGGAGGTCATGACTCCAGACAGTCTCAGCAGAGACAGGAGAATAGGTCATACCAGCCAAATCAGAGGGAACACTTTGTGACAAAGGGGTGAGTGGTGGTGGTGATGGGGCTGGGTGGGGGATGGAGAACTCTGTTGTCATCTGGTACACTTAAGAGCTGTTAAAATAATACAAAATGATATGATAATCCACAATTTAAATGAGCCAGTATAATCAGTCTTTATTCAAGTTGAATGAAACTGTTGAAGTGCTTTTAGCATGATCAGACACCTGTTTTATTGGTGTTAATATGATTAAAATATCTGTTTCTGTCAAACTTTTTTTTATTTAATGCCTGAATCATTGTAGCTGAATGTCTATTTGAATGTTGTTAAAATGACCATAAATCTGTTAAATCTCTGTTTTAAGTTACTCATAATCAAAGGCTTTCTTGTATTGTTGACACATTTATTGATGTATTTGTGAAAGAGACTGTATATATTGGGCTATGTCTCATTGTGAGTGACTCTATATCTGTTAAAATTCTGTTTTATTAAATAAAAATCTCTAAGTGAAGTAAATCATATAAAAATTTTCAATTTGTACATTACAGTACATAGGGACGCTTGTTTGTGTATGGGAGACCTTCAGGCTCCGCCGGCTCCGCATTTTGTTTTCCTTATAACTCTGTAACCGTTAGGCAGATTCTTTTCAAATTTGGCAGGTTTAGGCAGTAGCCTTGGGGAATTTTTAGGCGGGTTGCGTGTAACCAACCCGCCCATTAGATTGATGTGTCCGACGTCCGTCTGTCTGTCTGTCCGTCTGTCCGTCCACATTTTTCGTTTCCGGACTCTAACTTTAAAACGGTTTGACCAATCAAATTCAAACTTCACAGGAAGATAGATCACCATCATAGCTAGGTTCCTTTCGAAATTGGTGAAATTCCGTGTGTTCGTTTGTCCGTTTTTCGTCCGTTTGTCTGTCCATCCATCTGTTTGTCCACATTTTCGTTTCCGGACTCTAACTTTAAAACGGTTTGACCAATCAAATTAAAACTTCACAGGGAGATAGATCACCATCATAGCTAGGTTCCTTTCGAAATTGGTGAAATTCTGTGTGTTCGTTTGTCCGTTTTTCGTCCGTTTGTCTGTCCATCCATCTGTTTGTCCACATTTTCGTTTCCAGACTCTAACTTTAAAACGGTTTGACCAATCAAATTCAAACTTCACAGGGAGATAGATCACCATCATAGCTAGGTTCCTTTCGAAATTGGTGAAATTCCGTGTGTTTGTTTGTCCGTTTTTCCGTCCGTTTCTTCGTTTTTGTCCGTTTTTCTGTCCATCCATCTGTCCGTCCACATTTTTGTTTCCGGACTCTAACTCGAAAACGGTTACTCCAATCTAATTCAAACTTCACAGGGACATACATCACCATCATAGCTAGGTTCCTTTCGAAATTGGTGTAAATCCATCTGTTCATTTGTCTTGTTCCTAAATTTAATGAGAGCAGTTGCTAACCTTGTTTCCTGCGTGCGCAACCCGCCTTTTGGGGCACCTCTGACCCTCTTGTTTTGAATACGCTGCAGTGACATTTCAACCAATCAGAGAGGTCACATGACCAAAAATGTCTTTTTTCGATGGGGAAGCTTGTCCGGATGATAACTTGAAAGGAATTTTATCAATTCACCTGAAACTTGGCAAATACATTCATTCTATTAAAATCTGGAAATCATTAGATTTTGGCATTGATTGGTTAAGAAATGGCCGAGTAATTAATGATTAATTAATCATTATGAATTTTCCAAATAAGGAAAACAGAAAAATGCTTATATCTCGAAAACCGTGCTAGATAGAGCGATTTCGACGAAATTTTTGACCCGCAGGGTATCCCTGTGGAGTAGTAGTTATCCCAATTTTCAAAAAAAATTTGTCTCGCCAAAAATGGCGGCCATTTCGAAATTTTCGCAAAATTTGCAAAACACAAAAATGCTTATATCTTGAAAACCGTCCTAGATAGAGCGATTTCGACGAAATTTTTCAACCACAGGGTATCTCTGCGGAGTAGTTATCCCAATTTTGAAAAAAATTTTGTCTCGCCAAAAATGGTGGCCATTTTGAATTTTCGAATTTTTCGCAAAAATTGCAAGACATAAAAATGCTTATATCTCGAAAACCGTACTAGATAGAGCGATTTCGATGAAATTTTTGACCCACAGGGTATCTCTGGAGAGTAGCCATGCCTATTTTCAAAAAAGTTTTGTCTCGTCAAAAATGGCGGCCATTTTGAATTTTTGAATTTTTCGCAAAAATTGCAAAACATAAAAATGCTTATATCTCGAAAACCGTGCTAGATAGAGCGATTTTGACGAAATTTTTGACTCACAGGGTATCTCTGCAGAGTAGCCATGCCAATTTTCAAAAAAAATTTATCTTGCCAAAAATGGCGGCCATTTTGAATTTTCGAATTTTTGGCGCAAAAATTGCAAAACACAAAAATGCTAATATTTCGAAAACTGTGCTACATAGAGCGATTTTGACGAAATTTTTGATCTTCAGGGTATCTCTGCAGAGCAGCTATCCCAAAGAGCTTTCACTTGGTGAAGTTTCAGACCCATAGCTAATTGCTCACCTACTCAAAATGAGTAAATGCGAATTACCTCTAAAAGTATTGCAGATAGCCAATTTTTCTCAAATAACTCATTCACCTACTTTTGGGAGAGCTTTCACTTGGTGAAGTTTCAGACCCGTAGCTAATTACTCACCTATTCAAAATGAGTAAATGCTAATTATCTCAAAAACTATTGCGGATACCCAATTTTTATCAAATAAGTCATTCATGTACTTTTGCGAGAGCTTTCACATGGTGAAGTTTCAGACCCGTAGATAATTGCTCACCTACTCAAAATGAGTAAATGCGAATTACCTCTAAAAGTATTGCAGATAGCCAATTTTTCTCAAATAACTCATTCACCTACTTTTGGGAGAGCTTTCACTTGGTGAAGTTTCAGACCCGTAGCTAATTACTCACCTACTCAAAATGAGTAAATGCTAATTATCTCAAAAACTATTGCGGATACCCAATTTTTATCAAATAACTCATTCATGTACTTTTGGGAGAGCTTTCACATGGTGAAGTTTCAGACCCGTAGATAATTACTCACCTACTCAAAATGAGTAAATGCGAATTATCTATTAAAAGTATTGCAGATAGCCAATTTTTCTCAAATAACTCATTCACCTACTTTTGGAAGAGCTTTCACATGGTGAAGTTTCAGACCCATAGCTAATTACTCACCTACTCAAAATAAATAAATGCGAATTATCTCTAAAAGTATTGCAGATAGCCAATTTTTCTCAAATAACTCATTCACCTACTTTTGGGAGAGCTTTCACTCCGTGAAGTTTCAGACCCATAGCTAATTATTTACCTACTCAAAATGAGTAAATGCTAATTATCTGTAAAAGTATTGCGGATACCCAATTTTTGTCAAATAACTCATTCATCTACTTGTGGGAGAGCTTTCACATGGTGAAGTTTCAGACCCATAGCTAATTACTCACCTACTCAAAATGAGTAAATGCGAATTATCTCTAAAAGTATTGCAGATAGCCAATTTTTCTCAAATAAATCATTCACCTACTTTTGGGAGAGCTTTCACTTGGTGAAGTTTCAGACCCATAGCTAATTACTCACCTACTCAAAATGAGTAAATGCGAATTATCTCTAAAAGTATTGCAGATAGCCAATTTTTATCAAATAACTCATTCACCTACTTTTGGGAGAGCTTTCACTCTGTGAAGTTTCAGACCCATAGCTATTTATTCACCTACTCAAAATGAGTAAATGCTAATTATCTGTAAAAGTGTTGCGGATACCCAATATTTATCAAATACTCATTCATCTACTTGTGGGAGAGCTTTCACATGGTGAAGTTTCAGACCCATAGCTAATTACTCACCTACTCAAATGAGTAAATGCGAATTATCTCTAAAAGTATTGCAGATAGCCAATTTTTCTCAAATAACTCATTCACCTACTTTTGGGAGAGCTTTCACTCTCTGAAGTTTCAGACCCATAGCTAATTATTCACCTACTCAAAGATGAGTAAATGCGAATTATCTCTAAAAGTATTGCAGATAGCCAATTTTTCTCAAATAACTCATTCACCTACTTTTGGGAGAGCTTTCACTCTGTGAAGTTTCAGACCCATAGCTATTTATTCACCTACTCAAAATGAGTAAATGCTAATTATCTGCAAAAGTATTGCGGATACCCAATTTTTATCAAATACTCCTTCATCTACTTGTGGGAGAGCTTTCACATGGTGAAGTTTCAGACCCATAGCTAATTACTCACCTACTCAAAATGAGTAAATGCGAATTATCTCTAAAAGTATTCCAGATAGCCAATTTTTCTCAAATAACTCATTCACCTACTTTTGGGAGAGCTTTCACTTGGTGAAGTTTCAGACCCATAGATAATTATTCACCTACTCAAAATGAGTAAATGTGAATTATCTCTTAATAGTATTGCAGATAGCCAATTTTTCTCAAATAACTCATTCACCTACTTTTGGAAGAGCTTTCACACACGAAAATGAAAAATTGTGAATATCTCGGAAAAGCTATTTCTTCTCCTTTAATGCTCGGCGGGAGATACACACCGCGGCAGTGGTCTTGACAAAAATTTTTGTCTCCCCCAAAATGGTGGCCATTTTGAATTTTCCAAGTTTTTGCAAAACACAAAAATGCTTATATCTCGAAAACCGTGCTATATGGAGCGAACTCAACAAAATTTTTGACCTGCTGGGTATCTCTGCAGAGTAGCCATGCCAATTTTCAAAATATTTTTGTCTCGCCAAATATAGCGGACATTTTGAATTTTTTAATTTTTTGCGAAACACAAACATGCTTATATCTTGAAAACCGTGCTAGATAGAGCAGACTGCGCTGACTTTGGTTCCCACAACAGTATAAGGCTAGAAATGAAGCATTTTCTTAATACTTTAGCACTCACCTTTATATCCTTTTCGGGACGCTTTGTTTTTGCTATGCAAAAACATTATCTTTTTTTTTGCGAGCGATCCTCTAGTTATTTCTGTATTCATTGACAAATTACCTCTCAATCTTTTATTTTCACACAGTTACGCCCAGCCATTCCCTCCTACCTCCCAGATGACCTCTGATCCTAGGCAACGACCTTCACACCAGAGAGACCTAGACCCATCTGCCACCCTTTCTACTGGTCGGTCTGATGAACCTTATGGACGGTCACCCAATCAGAGCCAGTCAAGCCAAGAGAGAGTCACTCCAAGAGCAGACAGTAAGACTGATTTGAATTTGTTATAATATTAGCATATAACCCCAAAATCAGCACAAAGAAGGAGCTATGTAATTATGCCATAAGTTAGCAAAATGCCACTCAGAAAGCCAGATTGGTTTAAGGTGCACTAGGCCTAATATTTCCTGCCATAACATGGTACATGCCTTAAATTGGTACAGATACTGAACTGAACAAGGTGACTCTGCCTGAATGAGTGCCAATCCAAGAGGAGACACAGGGCTTCTCTTGTTTCATTCCCAGATTTAAATTATGATGTTGAAAATAAGTCTGAAACTTTGGCTGAATCTGAGCACCAGTTATTAATTGGCAGAGAATACAAGTGTAATAATACAAATAACATCACAACAATCTGCATTACTGATTTTAATGTTAAATTTTTGTAGTCAGCAAGTTCATTTCATTTGTGTTAGCTCAATATACCAAATTACTCTTGAAGTGAAATCATATTTTCATAAAGGTTAAAAACTTTTTAAATTGTCTTTTTCTATTGAAATTAAACATGCAAATTTCCACATTTCCACATTTGGGTTGGAAGAGCCATCCTTCAGTTGTTATGCAGAATATGCTATAATAAGTATATAACAAGAAAAATCATTCATTCATAAATAGTTGGTTTCTTTAATTATTAACTTAGGCCATTTGAAAGCATTAGCACTGGTTCAGCAGTATTGTGAATCATTTAGTTAATACTTGAGTAATAAGTCTCCCTTTGTTTCATCAGACACAGCTGACAGTATGATGCCAGGGAGGAGTGGTTTGGGGGAAGGGGGTGGAGCCAAGTACTTTGAACCCCTGGTGATTGACACCTCACCAATCCATGAACCGAGCAATGAAACCCAAGCCAGTGGCACACCATTACTGAAGGCAGAGGCCAGACCAGGTCAGATGAATGTTTTTATTTTGTTCTTGGTTCATTACATATTTACACACAGTGACAACACTCCAGCAAGAAGTAATACTACTTAAGTAAAATTTTGAAAAATAAAAGTCTTTCATATTGTACTTTTTCAGAAAATGTAAATGTTGAGTACTTTAAAAAGTTTAGTTACTTTTAAAGTCAGAGTAAATATCAGGTATATATTTATATCCCCAGACGAAAGTCGGGGATATATTGGATTCAGGTCCGTCGCGCCGCCGCCGCCGCCGTAGAAATTTCCTTGTGGACGCGATAACTCAAAAACAAATTAATATTTTTTTTTCAAACTTGGTACACATGTTAAGGGTGCCCAAAGGAAGATCCCTATTTTAAGGTGACCTTAAACTCCCAGTAAAAAAGAACTTATGGCCACCTTAAGGTCAGAAATTGGACTTTTGGCCACTTAGAGCCCTGTAGGTCACAAACTATGATGCTCAGCTGGCTGAAATTTTACCTGACAACACATTAATATGTTCTTAGTACATGTGCCGAAAATCATGACTTTAAGTTGAGGAGAAAATTGTGTTTGAGGCCCATAAATACCCCCACTTAGGGATTTTTTGCTATACTTTACACATATTTTGCCCTATAATTTGGAAGTGATAATTCTGATGAGTCTCAAACTGCGCTAGGTATAACTTTGATATGTAATCCTTGTCTGTAGAAAATTTTAGAGCTGTAGGTTTACCCAAAGGGGTCGACTTAAGGTCTCAAAAGTGCCCACAGAGACCCAATTTATGCACTTTTTGCCACTTTCAAGCACTGTAGCTTTCAAACTATGTCTCTCATCTAAGTTAAATATCATCTGGGAATATATCTATGTGTTTTCTTATATGTGCCCCAACATTTAGGCCTTTAATAGACAGTTAACCTGTGTATCAGGACCATAAACACCCACCCGAGTGACCCTTATAAGACATTTTTCACATCTTTTTCCCTGTAACTTGGAAATGGTAAGTCTGAGAAGTTTCAAACTGTATTAGATATATATTCTGTGTGTAATCTTAGTATGTAACAGATTTTAAGTCTGAAGCTTTAATTTTGAAGGTCAAATTGAGGTCTCTAAAAGGCTCCCAAAGACCCAATATTTGGACTTTTTGCTACTTTTAAGCCCTGTGACTGTCAAACTATGTGACTGATAGAGCTCAAATCCTATCTGAGAAGATATTAGTATGTTATTTTTATATGTGCCAAAAATTAAGGCTTTAAGAAGACATTTAACCTGTGTATGAGGACCATAAATCCCCACCCGAGTGACCATTTTTAGACATTTTTCACATATTTTTCCCTGTAACTTGGAAATGGTAAGTGTAAGAAGTTTCAAACTGTATTAGATGCATATTCTATGTGTAATCTTAGTATGTGACAAATTTTAAGTCTGAAGCTTTAATTTGAAGGCCACATTTAGGTCTCTAGAAGGCCCCATAAAGACCCAGTATTTGGACTTTTTGCCAATTTTAAGGCCTGTGACTGTTAAACTATGTGACTGATAGAGCTGAAATCTCATCTGGGAATACATTATTATGTTCTTTTTACATGTGCCAAAAATCAAGGCTTCAAGTAGACATTTAACCTGTGTATGAGGACCTTAAACACCCACCTGAGTGACCCTTTTAAGACATTTTTCACATATTTTGCTCTGTAACTTGGAAATGGTAAGTCTGAGAAGTTTCAAACTTTATTAGATACATATTCTATGTGTAATCTTAGTATGTAACAAATTTTAAGTCTGAAGCTTTAATTTGAAAGCGAGATCTCTAAAAGGCCCACAATGACCCAATATTTGGACTTTTTACCACCTTTAAGCCCTGTAACTGTTAAACTATGTGATTGATGGAGCTGAAATCCCATCTGGGAATGCATTATTATGTCCTTTTTACATATGCCGAAAATCAAGGTTTTTAGTAGACATTTAACCTGTGTATGAGGGCCATAGACACTCGCCCAAGTGCCTTTTTTGACATTTTTTCCGTATTTTGCCCTGTTATTTGGAAATGCTTAGTGTGACAAGTCTTAAACTGTATTATATATAATTTTGTTTGTTATGTATGTCCCCCAAAAAAGTTTCAGATCTGTAGTTTAATTGCTAAGGTCTCTTTAACAATTGTAAAATGCCCACAGAAACCCAATTTATGGATATTATGCCACTTTAAAGCCCAGTAACTGTCAAACTATGTGGGTTATAGAGCTGAAATCTTTGAATTTCAAAAAGGAAATGCCTGTCTATTTAAATTTTGAATATTAATAATGTTATGGCTATCTTAGTCTTTTAAGAACTTATTTTTGTGTGTTATACCTCTGCTTGCTGAGTTTTACACTTTTTAAAATGAAACTGGTTAAACATATTCAAGTAGACAAAATGGACGCTTTAAGTGAGCTTTAAGTCCCAATATTAATGAAATTATATCCTTATGTAGTAAAACTAGGGGATTTTTAACCCTCAACTAGCCCAGTTTTATTCAACTTGCCTCAGTTAATTTTGGCACAGCTCCTACAGTTATGAACTCATTTCAGTTGATAATCACATACTTAAAATTCTCAATTCTTTTTGTATTTGAGTACCCCTTTTATATAGATTGTTTGTTTACCATTTATGCTCAACCCACATCCCCCACCCGGATTCCCCCCACCCACCTCTGGGACCTCCAGCTATATTGAGTGACACTAAATAAACAAAGGTATTTAATGATATCAGATGAGAAACAAAGAACTCAATGGGGTTGCAGATCTTGTGTAATAGTGAGAGAGGTGTGGAGAAGGGGAGAGGGGTGGGGGTGGGAGGTGGTGGGCTTCATTACATATAACACAAAGGGGAGTCAGAACTGAGATTGTGTCACATATTTAGGTTGCATATATATGGACCACATATATAGGTATAGAGGAAATGAATAACTGAAAACAATTTGCAAATTCTAAAAATAATATAATAAAATAATAATATAAATAATTTTTTTTAAATAATATTTTATTTGTGAACAAATATAGAAACAGATATGCGCTTTTGGGATTATGAATTTTAGAATGGACATTGAATCATCAATCATTTAAATACTTTGAAGGAAGATTGAAAAATATGATGAGTTGAGTTAAAAATAATATTTTATTTGTCAACAAATATAGAAACAGATATGCTCTTTTGGGATTATTATTTTAGAATGGACATTCAATCATCAATCATTTAAATACTTGGAAAATAGGTTTAGAGTTATCATTGCAGGAAGATTGAAAATATAATTTGAGTTATGTATTCGGCGTCTGGGGATACACCATCTTCCTTGGGGAGATATAAACAGAGTAGATTGATGTGCTGAAGTTCATATAATAATGGGTAATTATGTTTTAAAAAATTCCCGATCAAAACCTGTGGCGTGAGTGATGACCTGTCTGGGGATATGTTGGCGCCGAGTTGGCCCAATCTAGTTTCCATTGAAATCTACCACGTTTTCTGGGAAGGTTAAGTTGTGGGCTCAGTGGTGGGTAACACACTTGCCTTCCACCTCTGAGGTCTGCAGTTTAGACCCCAGATCCTATGTAGGAATCTTGGTAGTTGCTTACCAATGCGTGGCAGTTTACAGTGCCGAATCTTTACCCTCTAGTATACACTGGTTTCCTGTGCCCTTACAACTAACTGTACTGACATAACCCATACAAATTGTTCTAGGTGACATAAAGCCCAAATAATTTTACTCCCATGAAAGGTTACATAGCGAGAAATATTTAGTGTGGTTGATGGAGATATTATGTAAGAGGTTTAATCGGAGTGAGATCTGTGGGATAGTAACTGCATGTCATGATGGTGAAATGTCCAAAACTAGTCAAAACACAATCGTTAAAATATTCACAATTATAAGTAGATATATTTACATCATTGAAGTTGAATTAATTGGAAATTTCTGGAAGTTCAAGATGAATTTATTTCACAGTGACATGACTCTTTGAACAAATGAAATCAAATCAGTGGACTTGTATTAATTGGGATGGCAGTGTAACTGTATCGATAACAATAAAATAAATACATGGTGAAAAAAACACATAAACCAAGATGTGGAGAGCATCAGAGAAAAGAAATCTCAATTAAATTTTAAATTATGTTAAGAATACACCTGTACTCAGTAATGTGTAAATAAGGTGAATTCTCGTATTAACATTTTGTTGCCTGTAGGGGTTGGTGTAGAGTGCCCAGATATATAGCAATGTATGTGTGCTGTCTTGTAGAAGTATTAGGGCTGATATTTTTGCAGATTCACTACATTGGTTGCAAACTCTATTTTAGTCCTTTAATTTGTCTGCACAGTTTACTTTTACTTTAAAGTTATTTGAACCCTGATATATTTCGTAAGGAACAATTGGAGACGCAGGTTATGCACAGTTGCTTTTATTTCTAACTAAAATAAGTTATGTTTTTTGCAGTAGTGCCGCCTGACATGATGCCCAAGTTTGTTCATGAGCTGGCAGAATCTCAGACCCCCAACACCCGCAGTAACATGCTCACTGCCATGGAAACGGCCATCATACGCAGAGAGAGGGAGCCACTGGTCTTCCAGTATCCAGAGGTAATCTAATCTAATGCAGTTTATGTGTGCTTCCTATTCTCTGTACTGGTAGATTCCAAGATTCATTAACGACCATTGTGCCAAGATCATAGTGGTTGGAGACCAGGTCAAGGACCTCTTTCATACAAATACGTGTATTTGGCTGAAAACATATGCATTCTTAAAGCTTATTCCAAATTAATTAAATGATAAAATGATAAACATTTTCATTGAACGATTATTTTGAACCATAATAGGAAATGTAGAAATATGTATTTTATTATACAAAAGCTTTAATTCTGCACCAATGACATCCAGCAAACTAAAAATACCTGTACATGCTCATTATTTATTTGTCCTAACAACTTCACGTAGAAAAATACACAATGGGGTCATGAACTTGTCCATACCAATGGTCTCCAAGCACTAAATAGGGTGATCTCCAACCACTGGAAATGTTAAACATGCATGATTCCTTAAGGTGGAGAGGTGAAAAGATTTGTGTGTATAAATTACATGGTGCTAGGTAATATTATGATATACAGGATTGATATTTGGTGTAGGGCTATATATTATACAGTACAAAATCGGGGTTGGCAGAAAATCACTTAATGCGAGTAATAACTAGACTAAACCAACTACTGGTCAATATATTAAGGTTAATTTGATTCATTGAATTAGACTATAAGTAAAAAAAATTATCATTTATTATATTAGATAAGATCATCTTTTACTTAACTGGTATTGACTAATTTTGACCATCTTTAGAGTTCTGATTTCTTTGAAATGGTTAGCAGCAGCTGTTGGGGGGGATTGTTTAAAAAAAAACAAGACAGTCATTCAGTTTATATATTTTCCAGAGTATACAGTATGTAGTCAGTTGACCAGCCAACCCTGATTGAAATACACTGCAACTTATTTTAATGTGTATAACATTATTTATACTTGGTGCAGCAGATTATATTTTTTGGTTTAAAAATTAAAATATGATGCAGAGAAAGACAGTTTGTAAAAGGACATTGAAATATGCAACATTAATTTGGCATGTGGTTGTCATACCTACATCATTTATGTGGCTTTAAGATGTTCATCGGAGATCTTAAGATCTTATTTGTTTGAAGAACTTAAAATGCACATTTTCAAAAAAAAAATATTAATTTCTATTAAACATGGCCATTGAATAATTTAATAATTGTCATAAATGCAATGTAGTTTATCAGTGAAATGCATGTGACCTTCATTTGACCTTTTCTCCTTGACACTGTGATCTTTATCCTAATTTAACTTTCTGACCTCTGCCAGCCTGGGTAACACTTTGCCTTTGCAATTTAATAGAAAAAAATTATACTTGTAGAAGTAATGGTAAAGTTTTGTAATTGTGAAAACTCTGACCTGCTTATGTTAACCTTTGGCCTTGATGCAGTAAGGGCTTATACTAAAACCTCAATAAAACAAACCTGTCCAAAGTTCCAGTTTCCATTCACCTACATTGGTTAGTAATTCACATGGTTCCAACATATAGCATACAGTAAACACTCTATTGTACAAATGTTAGTGTACAATATTACATTTAATTCAACTCTTGACTCTGATTTATCCCGTTTTGTGAAACGTCCAATTAAAATCTTGGCCATTGTGAACAATGAAGGCTTTACTTTGTCATCTTAACTTTTCAATTTAGTGTTGTATAAAAATAGCTGTTTTAGTTATTAATTGTGGTAAAGCAAGTTTGAAATTGATTAACATTTTGCATGATATTTATTTGATTTGCCTGTTCTGTATGTTATGCCATAGTTCAGTTTTTTTTAGAAAAATATAGATTATCTTTTCACAATATATATATGTCTTGTTCTGTATTCCTTCATAGTATTCTTTAGTATTTTGAGAGAAAAGTGTTCAAATCCCAGAGATTCAAAAATATAATTGATGTTCTGTAAATGCAAAAACTAAATCCATAGAACATGAATGCATGCTCAGAAATATGTACACAGAATGTAAACATTCTTTATAATACTATTTATGTATCTCTGATTTGCAACACTGTTCTTTTCAATCCATTTATTTATTAATTTATATATTATTGCACTCACTTAAGTTTCACACGGTCAAACTTGTGTAAGAAATCTTTTATACAAGGGTTTTTCTGTGACAGTTTTCATTTTGTTTATCGCGAAACAACCTTTGTTGGGATGCCATAAAAAAAATTCAGCAGTTGAAAATTTATATTTGAAGTTGTTCATTTGAGGAACATTCTAATGTATAGATGAATGAGTATAATATAATAATTTTGAACCAAAGTAAAAAATAAAAAATAGAAACCAGACGGAAAGACATTCATTTAAAATTGTATTGAACTGTCTTTGCCTCAATACTTGCATGACTATGTCTATGGAATAATGACTGTTGAATTGGACTTTGTATTGCGCTTTAGAGTCTGCTTTGGCAGAGAGTAAGCGCTATAAAAGTTTAGAATAGAATAGAAATGCAAGAGCTTCAGTACCTTGACCAGGCATTTGTAACTGAACCAACCTTTAACATGAAATTTAATGCATAAATGTTGAAATGTGAGACAAACCCTCTATCCCCTTTCTGTAGAAAACTGTAAAATTGGAAACCTATTTGGAATGGAAACAAATATTAAGTCCTTAGTCGATTTTGGTTATTGACAATATGAAAATGGAAAATTTGTTTTAATTTTAATATTTCTGAGGATCATTCAAAGAAAGTAACCTTTGGGCAGTAAATATTATGTTTGCCATGTTTTCCACCTCGGGCATATAAATAAATGTACCAGTAAAATACAGCCTATATGTACAATGCCATTTCTTAGATTTATTTTTGGTGTCGTGGTCCCACCAGCAAATGTTAATTTTTATGTCACGATTCCATAACATAAAGTATGTGTACTCGTTCATAATTTCTCTTCTTTATTTTTTACAC
Organism: Sabellastarte sp. h YS-2021; assembly: GCA_964017235.1. Taxonomy (NCBI): domain Eukaryota; kingdom Metazoa; phylum Annelida; class Polychaeta; order Sabellida; family Sabellidae; genus Sabellastarte; species Sabellastarte sp. h YS-2021. The sequence continues at coordinate 92,000,502 of OZ024934.1, forward strand.
AAGTTTAACGAGTGTGTCTAATTGTTAACCCATTTTAACAGGTGAAAGTAGCCCACCGAGAACCCATCAAAACCCAGCACAAGCAGGTAGTAGTCACTAGTAGTAGTAGTAATCAACGCTACTCTGCCGCCAGTGCTTCTGATTTCTCGCTAACCCCTCCTCCCCTCCCCATGCGCACTCACCGACCCCAACCCAGTGCCAGCCTGTACAGTAGTAATAACAATAACCACTTACCTCGTAATACTAGTTCTAGCAGTAGTGAGCTTAGAGACAAGAATGCCAGTAGCCATGGTAACACCACACTGCTTAGTCACATCAAAGTACAGGTCACACCTGATAGTCCTACAGATTCATATAGTCCTTGCCATAATGAAGATGATTTCTTTGAAATGCTGAATAGGGGAGTTTTAGTGAAAAGCCAATCTGCCCCGGCATTACCCCCGAGGGTTAGGGATGTTAAACAGAAAACACTAGGTGTTGAGAGGGCTAATAACACCAACAAGCCAACTGCATTGGGAAATTTGCCTCAAGATACAAGATCAGATAACCATAGAGATGCACATGCCCGCAGGATGCAGCTACTGAGAAACATACGACGAGAACATGGATTAAACATAGAAAATGAGAAGAGTCTCCCAGGTCCACAATTGATGACAACCTCTGGTAGGCCCCAGTATAAGGTTGCACCAATTGACAAATCATATCCTCAGGAACAAGCCTCAGCATGTTTGGTAGAGGAGGAAGACATTTATTTTACAATAGACGATGAGAATACACAGACCTATACCTCACTCTCCTACACCTTACCTGAGATGTTCGATACTGAGGACGAGTTGCCAGGTGACCAGGGCCCTTGGTATCATAGTAGTGAGTCCTATAGTGAGGTTAGGGAAACAAAAATTCTATTTTAGAAAATAATAAATCAGTAATGTAGAATTCCTTGAATAGTGCGCTTGTTTGTTTACTGGTCTGGTTTTCTCGCTACCATGACTTTGTTATTACTGTATTATTATCATCAGCCTTCAGTATGTCTTGATTTTATTGTTGGCAATATTACTATGACTTTTGGTATGTATCATCATCAACTTTGAGAAAATTGTGATTGGCTCTTTGAGTTTTCACAAGGATACATGATTCAGCAGAAACCTTTTTCTCTTACCTCTGTTGGAAGCTGACTTGTTATAAAATACAAATCCCACAGTAACCTTAGCGAAAATCACTTGAATTATTTCAATAAAAAAACAGAATATGTCCAAGTGGAAACAATAGAAATTTAGTTTGGTGTACGTATTGTTGAAATATCCAGACATTGCTGGATTATGAAGATGTTATGGAACACCTATTATATTGGATAACTTAAACTCTGTTCAGACTGTTCAACTGAAGTATTGCCTTTGCTACAGTTGAATTCAATTTTATTGGCATGGCTTATCCACCACAGTTAGTTACGTGCTATGCTTCAGATATCACAAACTTCCTGGCTTTTTTCCTTTGGACAATGATACTGTTGTTTGGTTTTGAGGTCATGGTGGCCATGAGAGAATGCTTTAAAGTTGTAAATTACAAGACACATTTCGCACATTTCATCTTACTATAGTGTTGGAGAACTTGACCCCTTCACAGTCAAGGTTTTATCTGGCAGATTTCCTATTGCAGAGGCACACAATAAATTAAACAATATACAGATTACTTCGCTTAATATGCCTTTTAAATTAATGTTTTTTGTAAAGCTTTTGAGTTACCTATCACCTGTTGATATTTGGGGAGTTAGTTTTGCATGTTAAACTGCACATTTGATATCGCACTGATTGAATTGTGTGCAGGGCAAAATCAGCAAATATGGACAATTTAATACATGAAGTTAAAAGTATAATCTGGCTGGGAATGAGTTACAATATTGATATTATACAATACCATACTCATGTTTGGATAGAGCTTTATTCTACTTTCATGTTTTACTTTGCTTCCGTGACATTTGACATATTTCTTGGATAATATATCATGCCATACACTCATTTGTTGGTTTCTAGTGTCGATGTGTTGATCTTGTTTAGATATAAAGAAAATCTATTAAAAGGGTTTGTTTTAAGAGTATTACTGATTTGGTGAAAGTAAATATTCTTTATCATGTTTATATGATTCAAATTGATTGCATACTCAAAAACAAACTGCACTCAAACGAATTGTTTCACAAATTGTGTATATATTTTCAGCACTCCCACGCACCAGTAATTTTATCTCATTAACAAAAGTAGAAAACTGTGTTCCCTAAATTTCTGTTTATCTTATGTATATTTCCTCTTTACACATCCTTTGATTTCCCTATGGTTTTTGTTCATAAATGTTTTAATGGTCTATAAAAATTTTCATGCAGTAGAATTTTTACTTGCTTTAAATTTTGACTTCTTAAATCATACCATTTCTATTGATTATTCTTGGTGTATAAGTACAAGACAAACCAGTTCCACCCAGATTCCTGTATATTGCTGAAAGTCTTTTTAAATTGCCTTGCTTTTTTGTCAAAATTTTTTCAAAATCTATTTAGAGTAGATTGTAGATTTATGTTAAGTTTTATGTATTGGGGTCTTTGTTTTTATGCTACCACCCTCATGTAGGTTTATATCTCACACAGATTATTAGTTGCATAATCTATTGCTTCATTAGCATCTATTCTATGTTATATTTCTTATATCATTGTGTAATTTTTTAGTTTTTTTTTCAATACAAGTATGTGTTTAAATTTATAGTAAGTTACAGATACAAATGAAAGTGCTGAACATCTGCAAAACTGTGCTGTTTTAGCCATTATCATGTAATCTAATTTGTTGTGATATATTTCATAGTTTTGTAACTTTATTCATTCATAGAATGTACACTCAACAGTGGCCCAAAAATAGCCATGTGAAGGTTTATGTGGGAACTGTTATATTTACAGATTCATATGATTTTCTTTCCAGTTGCTCGCCACTTTTTGTCACAAAATGTTATGACCTCAAAGAAAAATACCCAAAGCATTAAACGACGCAAATTTGTACAGAGGTATACCGATGCCTGGTGGTTTACAGTGTTGACCATCTAGTATGCACTGGTTCCTCCACCCTTAAATTACCCATAGCAATATGACCCTGAGTGTTGAACGCGACGTAAAACAAAAAATAAATAAATTGTACAGAGGTATGCTCGGCAAGAAACAGATAAAAACACCTTTAAGTGGAACACTTAAGTATTTATCAGGTGTCATCCAGCATTAACAATACAAAGTATTTAAAGCCTTGTCTAGCATACAACACTGCTAAGTAGTTAAGTCCACATTTTTATCATTGACATTTTACTTAGCTTTCCTGCCCTCATCATTTCTTCTTCTTTCTGTTTTTACAGTCAAATCTATTTGATTAGAACTCCATTCAGCAGAATTTCTGTATAAGTAGAAGTAATTAGCTCCTTTTTAGCTGAAATTCTTGGTTAAATAGCAATATTTGCTGATCTCTAAAGCTAAGACTTAAATTGGTTTTAATTGTGTAGGGAGAGGTTAAGCTGTGAAATCTAAGCATATGAAATGTTTTTTTTTCTTTTGCCCATTATTCTTTAGGATGATATATAGAAAAAATGTGAGAAGGTTCATTTCTTACATCTGTTTATTCTCTAGGATGAAGTGGCGCCCACTCCTCAGGACAGGCTGCAAAACTTCTCTCATCGTAACAATGCAGGGTCCTATGCTGCTGAAACAAGGAGGTCAGGTGAGTCCAAAAGTTTTTGTCACAAAGCAATTTTACATATTAAGTGGCTGATTATGGCGGTCACTGATTGCTTGCTATCAGTCATCAATGTCTCACTGGACTTGGGTTTTAAACAAAGTTTTTACCAGATTTTGTTATTCTCTTTCTCTCTTTCTTTCGCTTCCCTGGTAGTAAGTGTGACTCTGACACATGATATTTTATGGGAAGTGCTTAAAGCCTGTCTCAACATGTCATTACATGTTAGAGATAAGGTGTCCTTTTTGAGACCTTTTTGCTACATCCAATGGACATATATCTTGAGAATATTGCTATTCCCCCAAGGGGTTAAACTGTGAGGTTTGTGATAAAGAGACAGTGTTCTATACTTTCTTTCAACAAATTTTAACAATTCTGAATAGTGATATTATGCAAACTGCATTGGAGAGTGTTATTTGTAATCATATGTTTAACCTATGAAGTATTTTGCTTTAAGTTTTGAGAAAGCAGGACCATGTGAGGGTCGTATTGCGCGTGAGTGAATTTTTGAAAATAAAATGGCCCACAGGAATGACTGTAGATGTCAATTAAGCATGTACTTCAGTTAAAATATATATTTATTTCACTCCATTTGTAGATTTGTGTTTTATTTTCTGCAGACACAAGGCTACAATCTAACCAGCCAAAGACTGGACAGTATGCCCAACAGGGTCATGTCCAGAACCAACCACAGCACAGACACTCGTATGGTCAACCAAACCCATACAGCCAGCCTGCCAGTCAGCCAAACCAGTATGTGAACAAACAGCCAAGTCCACAGCAACAAATGACAAGAAAATCTCCATACACAGAGAGGAAAACTTATGAGACAGGTAACATTGCAAAAATAAAATTAAAAAGTTAAGTTGCAAATTATTTTGTGTTGATAAATCAGAAAAAGTATTTGTGGTGTTTTTGGATCGTATGTCGTTGATATCAAGTTTTACAGCTTTACTGGTACAATCAAATGGCAATAGAATAATGCTAGTTATAATCTATTCTATTATGCTTAATATTTCAGAGATTGTGTAGTTAGTGAAGCATGTGAAATTGCCACATAGAAAAACGCTCTTATTTTATACACAACAAGAGCACTTGGAGTGTGCATGCCTCATCAAGGACCAACACCTCCAGTATTGCCAATGAATGCAATGATAAGAAAATTGTTTAAAATTTGACTGATTCTAGACTCTGATCAAGATCGTCAATAAAATTGAATCATCTGCTCCCTGCACCATTGTCGACATTTCCTGAAAATTTCATCAAAATTCATCCACAGTTTTATAGAGTAAGAAATCTAAAATTCGCCAGGAATCTAAAATTCGCCACCTCTAAAACCTTAGTTAATTTTATGAAGAAAATGATGTTTTTGTACAAAAATTGGTATTTTTCAGTTCAAAAAGCCTTAATTTACTATACAGTCAAGAAATCTTACCACAATTCATTTATTTTATTAGTATTTTCACATGTGGCGAATTTCAGATATGTGGCGAATTTTAGATTTCTTACTCTAAGTTGTTTTACAAATAGAGCCTCTTTGGTGGGGTTATTATATGAGACATTCCGATTGACTATACAGTTTTACATGTGTTATCTATTCTGTTGAAAAAATTTCCTTGAATTTTGCTAAATCATTGTTTAATTGCAAGAGATTGTTTAAGTGGTAAATTTTACATGCTGTTAGAGGTGTTATGTTTCCTAATCACGCACGGCACTAATCTGCTTGATACAGTTACTAATACCGGTGGTAGGTATTCTGAGCATTGATATACTGAAGTAATTTATTCTGTCTAACCTTCCGTCTGGCTGTAATATCTAATAATTCTTGTATATAAGCATTCATTCTGCTCTCACATATTGAATTTTTATATGTGGGGAAAGTTGCTGGAATTTGTAGTTGTTTTCTTCAGAAAATGTTGACCAATATACATACTTTCTGTTTAAGTATTAAGGAAATAACCAGCAACACACAAGGAAAGTGTCCCTTTGAAATAAACTATGTATGTGAGACTCTATCAGTAATTCAATCACAAGCAAAAAGCATTTATTTCCATTATAAATACCTTCCATTTATTGCTTGTTTTCAATATATTTTTGAGATTTTTTTCGCAAAATCATGTTCAAATATAGAATGTAATGGCTGACCCAGTCCTCTATTAAGTACTCCTGCAAAATGCAGAGAGACACTGTGCCGCTGTCCATTATATAATATTATTGTGTTTCAAGTACCGCATTCTTCAACTTGTACCAAATAATCCCTGAACAGCCACAGTCTCAGTTGCACCAGACAAGAAGTATATCGGTGTAACAGGTTGCTGTATTTAGATTCATTCTACCCATAATGTTTGTAGATGCGATGTATGGTAACCTCTTTAATGCTATTAATGTCTACAGTGGTGGAATATTTAGTAACTTCTGTTTGACTGGTCTGATGTATGTCTTAAAAAATTCATACCACGCAGAAAAATAATAGCTAAAAGTTAAATGAGCTAAATAGTATCCATTATGATGGTTTGATATTAATTCAATGGCCTTTTCTTTGTACTTTGCTAAAAAATATCTTGGGCCTATATTCATTTAGATTCTTGGTCGGACAAAAATCATTTATTTTTCTTAGAAAATAAGCATGTTTTTAAACAAATATAGATTTGCTGTTAATCAATATAGTTAGTGTAGATTAGTTTATTTTGCTGTGACTTTTAGTTGACTTTATTCTAGCTTTCATAGATTTTATCTGAAAAATAAATGGTATGTGTGTTGGATGATATGCAACACATCACAAACTGTCCCTTTTGGACATTGTTTTGGTGTTAGGTTTTTGGTCACTGGACTTTTCCTTTTACAATAACCAGCACCCTTTAAGGATGCTCACAGTAATTTGATGAAAAACACATACTTCAATAAGACCTTAGTTTGAGTAAGAAAATGATTTTAAATGGACAATAATGTGGTAAAGTGTACTGCACCAGAGGGTTAATTAAAAAGGCACTAATTTGAGCTGCAGAAAACTTTACTAACCTTCACACTGGGATGATTTGGGAGGAATTTCCACTGCATTTTACACCATTGCATCAGGGAAGAATGTTCAAGGAAGAACTGTATACTGACTTCGCCCAATTACAACATTTTGCAAGATTTGACTCTTCTGTTTGAATTTTTGAGAAAGGACAAAATCAAATCAAGCACAATATCTCTATACAACAGAGTTGAGGAAAATAAAACCTCCAGTGTATGGGTTGTGTTTTGTAGAAGTGTAATTATTGAAAGATGTAAACAGATAACATTAATTTGTGCAATATGGCGTGAGACCTGAAGTGTGTTGGAAGTATAAATGAAATGTACCACTGACATTAACATGCCTTCAAATAAAGTAACAAAGAAAACCTGTAAACATTTAGCCACTTGTTAAGATACAGCACAACAGATGTGAAATTAGCTATGGGTAGAGGGATGGGGGCATTGGGACTGAAACAGCCTTTTTGAAACGGCCGTTATTGATGCCCCAAAATTATTTTTAAAAGCTTTTATTTTTTTTAAATTTTTCTCAGGGACTAGAACTTTTTATGCTAGAGTTTGGTAATTAATATTTTTGCCAATTTTGCATTAGGAGAGATGGGAAGAGTAATAAAATCACCAAAATCACAAGTACTTGAAGAATTCCTCACAAGTCAAGAAATAGATGACCTCATTGACCTCAATGGTGAATTTCACACACTCTGCTGAATTTCATATTTCTTACTCTGTATAATCATAGTACTCACAAATTTGCTAAGAATGTCCGACATTCAGTGTAACACAAGGGTGAAATGATATTCCTTGGTTGCAGATTGTCATTTCCTGTGGTGACTATCACTTTGCTCTTCAATTAACGTGCATTATGTTGCTGAGTCTGCAGCTGAATTATTATATACTAGATATTGATATACCACAGATATACCACATACTCACTTGAAACAGCCCACAGGGTTCAGACCTGGTTTATAACAACATGTGGTGTTCATAGAAGGTTTCTCCTGATTATGACCTAAGCTGTTGGAAGGAGAGAAAATCTCTGTCTTTTGACCATTTGAAACAGCCCTTATTGACAGCTTATGGTGACCCAAAAATATTAGGCCAAAATTTCAGTTGGTTTTATCTCAATGATTAAGATTTTCATAATAGAGCTTATATTTTATGTAAATTTGTTGGGTTTGACCAAAATGATAGAGAGAATGTGGTATAATGGTAATGCCAGATACAGCAAGATGTAACAAAGGTGAACTGTAAATATTTGTGGAATGTAAACAGCTAGCTACTTTTATTACTGAGTGTATTGTGTGTGTAACAAGTAGATGTGCTTGTTAAAAGAATACAGTTAAACCCATTTAAGTAGAATGTATTTTTGTGTGGAGATAATAACCTCTTTATTGCTAATAGAAACGTTGTCATAGCAATGGAAATATATGAGGGCATCAGCTCAAGAACTTACACCGTAGGTGATCATGAATCCATAAAACTATACATGTTTTTAAACTAGATCTATAACATGCCCATGTGTGATAGTTCAAACAACAAATTCCACTGGACAAAGGATTGTGACCCTTTCACTACTAAGAAAATTGTATATAAATACAGTACAACCTTAATTATCGGAACTCATTGTACATTCAGGGGATATTTCTGGCAGTAAGGTTACAGTCAGCTGTAATTACTAAAATACATTTATACATAAAGCATCATGTAAACCGTCATCTGCAGGGATGGACAGGTACAAGCATGAAAGGGTTAAGTATACTGAAGCCATGGAAGATAACTATACAGGACCATTGACTGCTGGCCAACAGATTGAGGGCACCTGACTAAAGATTTACTTTGTTTAGAGTTTTTACATAGTGAATTATACTGCTTAAATGGGTTGAATTGTATTCATCATAGCTAGATATATTGAGTGACTGTTAGTAAAGGTGAAAGTCTTTTATCTATTGCATGTAACTAAATTATGTAAAAAAAAGCTGTTATAGAATCCTTTCTACACTGTCTTGCAAACATCTGCATCAGAGTTAAAAATCTTGAAAATCATGTTCCAATGTAACCATGATGATGATACAGGTTTTTGAAAAAGGGAATTCGCTAAAGTGTGGACATCAACACAATAACTTTGCTAAGATTAAAACAAAATGTAAACATTTAAAAAAAAATTCAACATATTAAAGCAAACAGTTTTGGCACTACAGTATGAAAGGTTCTTTTTTTAATACAAATATATGTAAAACAAATATTCAAGCCATCCTGTATGTGACCAGTAGGAATACTTTGTATATATTTTTAATAATAAAAAAATGTTGAATTGTGTAATATGCGGAAACAAGGAGAAATATATTGACAAGCTTCTAAATACTGGTGCATGGATAAGCCTTATTTGTTATATCTTAAAAAAACTAACAAAATGCTGCATAACTGACATCAGTGAATAACTCAGCCATGTACAGATAATGGGTGGCGTGTTTATTTATTTATTTATTTATTTGGGGCTTTACTTCGCTTTCAACACTGTACAGGTCATATCACAACGGGTAATTGGGAGGGCAGAGGAAACCAGTATATACAGTTGGTCAAGGTTCTGTACTGTAAACTGCCAACCAACGGCAAGCAACTACCAGCTTTCCCACTTGAGGTCAGGCCGGGAACCAAGCCCCAATCTCAGAGGTGGGAGGCTTGAGTGTTACCACTCTGCCACTGTGGCCCCCTGGGTGACGTGTTCAAGGTGTAGATAATTCCTATAAAAAATTATGGTAAATTGTGATATTGAATCAAAAGGCCACGTATAACATCTGCATGAATGCCAGTACAGTAGACTGTGTGTAAATAAATCCAGGCTAGGTCAAATATAATTATAAGTGGGCCAGTTTTCAGGCTTCAACATCAGAAAATGCCATATCTTTTTCGATATAATTAGAAGTGAGCCTTAACCAGAACCTAGTCTTGTGGACAGTGGAGGTTCTAGGTACAAAGTCTACTGTAAAAAAACTACTAATGCTGACTCTTCTAATTTGTGGCATGAAAAAGTAGACACCAATGGCCCATTCACACTGTTCTCTGCAGACGTATCAGCATGTGTCTGCATTTTAGTTCACGATCAGATCCTTATCGTTCCATAAATTGACCTCGTATTCAGGTGGTGATGTTTTAAAATGAGCCTTCCCATACTGAGACACGGCCACATCCTTCAGCCCTGTGGCATGTTCATTGTGGTTTACCACATAGTGCTCATGACAGGTTTTTCAAGAACTTCAAAAAATCTGACACATGCTGAAAACTCTGTGTTAGTTGAATGTGTCCTACCTTAATCTGAATCCCAATTTGTTTACACTTATTATAATGAGCGGATACTACTAAAACATGAAACGTGTCAAACAACAAATGAACTCCAGTGAGTTACATATTTTGTGTTTGCATGTATCTCATGAGGCTAGCACAGAACAGTGTGATGTAGGTATAATGTATGTGTCATGGGCCAAATTAAAACCAGGCAGATTTTAAATCTGCCTAGTCAAAATCAAAATTGTAATCTTGCCCATTATCACAATTTTGATTTTACCTGGGTCGATTTAAATCTGCCTGGATTTTTATTTTGCCTGTGACAGATATATAACAAGGTGACGTATTGTCTCATGTAATGATATAGCAGCTGAAAAATTGTAATTTATAGTCCAAATACTGGTAAATGGGATCAGTGTCTAATCCATCAAGTCTTTCAATAACATATATGGCCAGTACTATGTTATTTGTGATGTTGAAAGCAGAGCATGTTATAAAACATATGTGATCTTCAATGATAAATTTAATGTTTCTGTTCTTAGTAACAACAATCTCAAAATAGTTAATTGAGAAAAACTATTCAAGATGGTCTTTAAAATACTATATTTTATGAAATATGATATGTATATGCAGTAAATACTAGACCACTCTGTGGTTGGTGAAGCTAACATTTCTGGTAAATGTTAGATTTGTTACTGTATTTCTATAAATGTATCTTTGCCATGCCTTATTCAGCCACTGCAGTGCTGCCACCTATGCCAAACAGACCACCGCCTCGAAGAATGACATCATCGGAGAAACAGTCGATGGATGATAAAACAAAAACATTATCAGCCAGTGACTCGCAAGCACAGAAAACAGCCGCACAAGAGCTGAAAGACATGAACAAGCAGTCTGTGGAGTATTGCCATGAATTGGAAAGTAAAGAGGAACAGAGACTAAATAAGCACATCGCCGCCAGCTTTAAAAGGCTGAGCTTAGGCAGCGAACTAAGCCATAGATTTAAAGAGGAATCAGATTTGGGTTATCGAAATTCTAAAGATGTTAGAAAAAGTCTTGATCTTGAAGTGGAGCGCTCAATGATTAATGATATCGGAAAGTATGATCCAAGGATGGTGAGCACTCCAAATGCTGATAGTTATGGAGGAAATGATACTGTTAAAAACAATAGACTTAGCCACGGTTTTGCAGGATTTCTGGATGATAATCAGGGAGATGTGACATACTCTCAGAATAGAAATGACAACAATGAGCTGAGACAATCTAAAGACTATAGGCAGACAGACCAGGTGGCAGTTGTGGACATGCAGGATGACACCTTGAACTCCAGTAAAGGCCTCATGGAAGACATAGACCATGAGGTGACAAGTATCAAGAACAAGATCAGCAGTCTCAAGAATCTCCTGGAAGTAGAAACAAGGAGGCTTTCACCCGTACTTGGTGATGGATCAGTGTCAGAAGCATCCATGCCAAATAGTCATCATGATGGGCCTGCAGGAATATCAAGCCCATGGGATTATGGCATGACCAGAAACAAGGAAGAAGTAGATCTTAGAATAGAGAGGTTAAAAGAAGAACAGAAAGGAGATAGGCATAGTTATGCACATAGTGAAAGCCACAAGAATGCTCCAAGTAGTCATAGTAGGCAAAGGAGTTATGACAATACACTGTCTGCCAAGGAACAAGGAAAGGGTCAAATGAAGTCACAGCTAAGTCTTGGGAATGTCACTCACCAGCGACAAAGGAGCCCTGACCGTTACCCAAATTCTGGCAGAGACACAAATACTGTCATGCATAAACGACAGCGAAGCTTTGATAGCAACACTTCAGGTAGTCGGCATCAGCAACAACCTCCATTGCATCAGAGGCAGACCAGTTTTGACCGCACACCTATTTCAATTGCTTCTTCTAAACCCCCACCATATGAAAGACAAGCTAGCTTTGCAAGTAGTGTTGGTTCTTCTAGACCTGTGAAATCTCCCAGGTCTAATCATCAAGGAAATACCCATGGTTCAGGACGCAGGGACGTTACCAACTTTGACCAAGATGCCAATTCCATTGTATCCAGCAGTCAACAGTCTAGTTTACAGAATGTCAACAAAAGTCCCAGTTATGTGCACAGTATGTCAGAGAGAATTAAGGACCATGACTCCAGTTACTCGGGAGATCATAACAGAAGCAGCAGTTTTGGGGACAAGATGTATCCTCTTGCTAAAGGACCTTCATCAGTGTCATCCTCATCATACAAAGGATCAGAAGATAAAGGTAGAAGTTTAAACAACCAGGGTTTACAGCAAGGAGAGAAGACATGGAAGAGTCTCAAGGGTTCCCAGGAACTATACAGGAAATCATCGAACACTATAGAATGGCATGAAACCCGCCCGGGACTGTTTTCACCATCAAAGGATGACTCATTTCTACTGGAGAGGTCTAGGTCTGAGAAAGTGAAACAGAATATGGTCCAGCTGGAGAGTAGACCCAAGAGCTATGCAGAAGGACTTAAACCACCTTTAACAAAACTGGAGAAACTGCAGCTAGAGAATAAAATCAGTCGTTCGCTGGGTGATATCAACTTGCAGGATTTGGAGAAACAAAGTCATGAGTTTATGGACAAGGAGGGAATCCGGAGAGAAGGGTATGATCCTGAATGGGATGCAATAAAGAATGCACTCAAACACAGAGGTACTTAACATATTAGCATACAATGAAGTTGAACCCTGACAAGTTAAATACCAATAGACTTTCTAGTTGACCTTGAATTTATGGGAAAAATGGTATTTCTTATAGAAATGGCCTTCTAGATGTTAAGGTTTCAAGAAAACAGCGATTTATTATTAACACAAATTTGCTTGTTGAGATTTAAGTACCTGGAGCACAGAGTTATACCATTATAAAATTGGCTCCCTCAGACTAAAGTTTCTTGAAACAGGTTATAATTCTTTGGTAAACTTGGCTTCTTGAGAAAAATAGTTTCTGGAATACTGACGTTTTAGTCTGATAGAAAACATTACTTTGCTTTTACCTAAAAGGAAAACTCCACCATGTTGAACTGAAAGAGGTAAAACTACTCAAATTGTATAAACTCTTCCAATAAACTTGAGCTCTTGCTCAGATTGCATCCAGAGTCACATGTTTGTCATGAAATAACCTTTCACCTTTGAGCCATCCTTTTATTCTTGTAGTAGCAAAATATAAAACATTTCATACACTGTGGTTTCATTTATAGTTTATGCAAGGCACTTGCTTTTAATATAAGCAATTAATATACATGTATTAGGAATGAAAGTGAATACTACATCAGTTAATGTCGCACATTAATTGTAAATAATGGTTAGTTTCCTCATTTGATCAATTTTTTTGTGTTTGTGTATGTACAGTTCCCAACCTTTTCAATCAATCAATATTTACTTGTAAATAATCTCGAGCTTTTTGTCATAGTATTTTGGAAAATTTGCATAATATTACCATCATTTCCTCATTATCACCATTCTGACTAAATTTTCGAGAAAATTATCAATTGCACTGTCAGAAATGTTTCCTCAAATCTTGCTTGAAATACTAATTGTTATTGTACACATAAAATTTTCCAATATTAGGATGTCTATCCTCTTCTAAGTGAAAGCTATTAATGTCTTTAAACTCAAACTATCTTTAATGATTTTAAAAATTCTTGAACACACTTTGGACTTCTTGACAAGTAAACAACAAAGTTTCAACAAAATATACAGTGACTATTCAGCACTTTACCCTAGCATTAAAACTTTGGAATATGTTTGTGTGAGTAACCCCTTGAGGTAAGAAAATGTCTCAATTCAGAGATGAAGAAGTCTTATTTTTGCAGAAAAGTGTGACATTGCTATGTGACCTTGAATTCTGACAGATGTTTTTACCTCCCCTTGTGCGCACATACTCTTTGGTTAATATTTCTGCAAAGTTTTTCTGTTGATGGAATTTTTACTCATTATTCACACTATTGATATTTATCTTGTTTGTTTGTTTGTTATTTTCTCCATGTATTTCTACATAATACTTTTTGATGTTATTTCACAGTCTTGAGCAGTTTCATACGAAAACCATAATCAGTCATGTGTAAATCTAATTAATTGTTCTTTTGGCCTCTTGTCCTTGAGTTTGGTTGTTCTACAACTGGTTTGATGTTCCATAGGATTTTTTTTACTTATTATGAAATTTGTCCATGGACTTTGTCTTTTCCATACATTTCCATGCCAAAATACTACTGTGAAAAATTTGCTGCTTTGGTTGTCTCTGTTCATGATAACTGCAAAAATAATTACAGATCTTTCTAAAAAAAATGTGGGTAGGGGCTGGGTGTGGGTGTGGCCAAAGGAAGAAGTTATTGATTTTTTTGTGAAAGATCCAGATCATATTGTGGTTACCAAAAAATTCCTGAATCTTCAAAGGTCCCATTGTCAATATATTTTTATTGACTTTAGCTTTCTGGTGGACATTACAGTAAGACATCTAAAATTCGCCAGGAATCTAAAATTCGCCACCTCTAAAACCTTAGTTAATTTTATGAAGAAAATGATGTTTTGTCTTAGAATTGGTATTTTTCAGTTCAAGAAGCCTTAATTTACGATATATTCAACAAATCTCACCTCAGTTAATTTATTTTATTAGTATTTCACCATGTGGCGAATTTCAGATAAGTGGCGAATTTTAGATTTCTTACTCTACTCCTAAAGTAACTAGTGGATCTTCATGAATATGTTTTTGTGGGTATGGTCTTGCCAAATGAAGAAGTGATTAAATTGTCGAAAAGATCTGGATCATGTTCTGGACATAAAAAAATCCCAAAAGTTTTGAAATACACCCTGGTGGAGGGCTGCACTCTATGAGTACTTCCTAGTTTTATTTAAAGTCGGAAAATTTTGACTGATGGATAAAAAGAAGTTTATGGCTCCCACCTAGAGCAGAAACTTCGCAAAGAAAACAAACTCTCACATTATTCTACTCAGCTGGTTTTTGTCCCGGTTTTTCTTCACAATGAATTTTTGATGTTTCAGTTTGGCATCTAATTTGAAGCCAGATGTCTTTTGGTATTTAAACATATTCAAACCCTGGACCATCATTATTCTAGTTAAATAACAAACTATTCCAATTATTTGTCAACTATTTGATACTTTTTTGTAGATCTCCCTCAGGGCATGTCTGCACCCATGGGCCGTTCATTTGACAACTCCTCTGCTCCCTCTGCCCCGACCTCCCTGCCATACAAAAGTCCCTCCATGGGGCGCAAACAACCACCCCCACAGGACCATGGCTACAGCATTGGTGCCATCAAGGAAGACCCCAACATGCCCGACTCTGATGTCCTGGTGAGTGAGATTTATTATCCACCAAGTGCCGTATACAACCAGAAAAGTGAAATATACAGAGCGGGATAAATGTTTATATATAGCGACACCTCCTTACTGTGGATATTTAGTGTCAACAAGTGCTAATTTTTCATTAATATCTCAGAAACTATGAAAGAAACATCTATTATGTATCATTAGAAAGGCCTTTTTATAATGCGTCTGCTCATTTTTGTTGTCTAAAATTCCATGTAAAAATGACTAAGATAGCGTAAGTTAAAGATTAAAGTTTTTCCATTTCACTGTATGGTACCCATGTATATATGACAGCCTGTTTTTAGAATTCTCACTTTAAATATGGATTTATTAAACTTATAAATCATACAAAATGGTGGATAATAAAAGTAAAACATCCCTCATTAGTTATATTCAGAAAAAACATATCACTCGTGAACATTAAAAATGTAATACTCCTGTTACCCATTGGTATGATATTGTAGTCTTCATGCAGAACATATTTTTCTGTATATATCATTTTTATATCAGTTTTCCTGTGGTCTCTGCTAAATTTCTGCCCATGGTACAAAGACAAAGAACAAGTGTATTCTGTTCTTGAGTGAATAACACCTATAATTATCAGTAACAATACACAACAGCTTTGTATTAGACTTTAGTTTTCACTAATAATTACACCGTGTAACATTAACAATTGACACTACTGGTAAAACATATACATGTGAATTTGTTTTAATGAATTTGTAAAATGACTATGTGTAATTTTCAGGGAAAATCATGTATTTCATGAAAATGTGTTGTGCTCTGTGGTTGCACATTTTTCACTGTAACATATACTTGGCCAAAATAGAAACACAAGGTATAATGTAATTTATTCTTTACAATATTTATAATATTTTTTCTTGAGAAATTGTATATACAGTGAGTTTTGTGTTGGACGTTTCAGGAGGCGAGGCCTCTGACACATATCCACTCTGCCCTGGACAAACAGAGACTGAGACTCAGCATCTCAGCAGGAGATCTCATAGGAAAGAGTGTACGTACAATAATACATTGCAAGTGTGTGTTATCAGAATGGCTATGTGCACCATAACTGATTGCTGAGAAAATGGGATAGAGTGGACATATAATAATACATTGCAAGTGTGTGTTATCAGTTTTAGTAAATGCAATGGCTATGTGCACCATAACTGATTGCTGAGAAAATGGGTTCCAGTAACTATTACAAAAAGCCAACAATAAAGTTCTTTATGATAAAGCATAATTTCAGATAAAAATATTTAATTTTTTAACAGAATCCTCAATTATCACTACTGGTAAACAAAGTAAATAGTAGTACAGAATGTCAATGATGGCTTCCAAGCCACTTTGTTTAATAATAGTTGCACACAAGCAACGTACTTTGAAAACTGTTGGATGTTAAGCCAGTATAAAACAAGACATATAGTGGTGAATGTACAATTATATTTTATGGAAAACTGAAAGGTTTAACATGCTGCTAACTACTACTTCATATACCTTCATATCAAAGTCCAAAGAGAATAGAAATAGTTAAAATTATTGAGCTACAAATACTTTACTTCAAATGCTTAAGCTAAACCCTAAATACACAGAATCTCTGTTGCATTTGTTGGCTGATGGTTTTCAGCATGAGGAGCTGGTCCTACTTTTGATACAGTTAAGGCGAGCTCAGTCACGACTAGAAGGTGAGAAAAGCTACTTCAAAGGAACACTGGAAGATGCTAAACTCAGGTATGTTGTTGTGCATTTAAAGTCTTATTTAAAGAATTTTATTCATCAGAAACTCATACTAAAAGCACAAATACATAATAATGGGTTTATCACAGTAACAATGTAATGGTTAATAGTGCTATAATAATGATATTAAAGTGGTTAAATCATAAAAATTATAACTATTTATAAGGTAAAAGGAAACAAGTTACTGCATGCAAACAAATATAATCATTTCATTGGTGTTGGATTACAACTAACATTAATTAACTAACAGTATTTTTCTTGTATAATTGAAGCATTTTCCTTCAGTAACTTTGTGAGTAATATATAAGGCTTGTAAGTAACCAAAGAGCTATTTTACAGTAAATAAAACCAAGTTACTAAAAATTGATATACTGAGTAGTAGAACATTAGATAGTAGGTTACATGTGTTATGTATCATTACTTGATGTTGCAGACAAGGCAGTTTTAGCAGACTCCCTGGTGACATGAATCCAGACTTACAGGACTTGAGAAGACAGAGTGAAGAGGTGGACAAACAGGTAAGTCAAGTAGAAAGTGGGTTACTGAGTCTGTGACATTCATTTTTTGCCAATTAGTCTTGTGACATACATGAAAGCAAGTACTAGAGAATATAACTTAGTTTAAAATATTTGATAAAAGTTCTTTGTATGATTATCGCATACTTGTTCACAGCCCCGGGCAAGAATTGTTAAAAGTTGTAAATTTACCTGGATTATCTGATTCTCATTTGAAGCTTTGATATTGCTGTGAGTGAGTTAAATGGGAAAATGTTCTGTTCACTAAGTTAGCATTTTGCTAATTTTACAGCTGGAGGTTCACAAGCCACTGGTGAACCTTGTGGACAACTTGGTGACCATGGGCAGTCTGTATGGAGGCAACAACCTCATGATGGCTTCTCAGTACAAGAAGGTGGGGCTTTATTCTAATACTAACAAGGAAGTACTCCTTGATTGCAAACCTCCACCAAAGCAGCCCAGTATCACCATGTGGTAATTTCACCCAGATACTGACTTTTTATTTTTAACCTCCATAGTCAGATAGTGTGACCATGAAAATACAGTGAAAATGGGAATATTTTAACATTCGGGAAAATTTTGTATTCAGAATATGACCTAGGTTTTCCCAAAATTGAATCACGTCCTCCTTTATTCAGACACTACACTAAAGAAAATGTAGAAAATGTGTTCATCAGTTTTTGAGTAATCACCAACACAGACAGACAGACAAAGCACTTAAAACAATTAAAGGCCTCCTTGGAAGAGGTAATGACACTGTCACAGTGATTACTTGAGATTAAAAGACAGATTCATAGGTGCTCTAGTTAGAAGAGTAGAGAGTTCAAAGGTCAGTTCAAAAATCCAGGGACATTAAGAAGGGGTTCAGTAACACAGACAAAAACCAAGATATACAAAAACACTTTAGGTGGATATGCTTTTTGCAAAGAGATGGGATTTTAGTTTCTTCCTGAAAGTTGTGTCAGATCATGTCACTTATTCCATATCATGCCAATATACCGGTACTGAAAATCAAAATATAAATATCAAAATAAAGACCTAATAGATATTGGAGTTAGGTTATATTTGCTAGGCATTAAGTACAAAGCTCTTAAGACATGCTAATGCTATTATCTACATCAACTAATTTTCCACACCAAAAGATAGAATTGATCAACTTTTTATATTTAGTATCTTTTTGGGCAGAGTATCACATTTAATACAATTGGATGAGACATTCTCATCTCAAGTTTATACTTTTACCTTTGTCTTTCAGCATAAACTGCACCCAGACCAGTACACCGCTCCCAAGGAGATGATTGAATTTTCGCGGCGGCATCAGGAGCAGCGTCTGGTCAAGGAGCAGGAGGAGGAGCTGCGTAAACTGACAGAGGAGGAGATCCAGCTGGAGGAAAAGCTGCAGCAACTGTTTGAACTGGACAGAAGGTTACAAGAGAAGTCATTTCATGTGTCCAGTCTGCAGGACAACAAGGTCAGTATATTCACAAGTGTACATAATAACAAAGTCAGTTTTGTGGTCAGTCTGCAGGATAACTAGGTCAATGGAGCGGTCAAACTACATAACAACAAGTTCAGTTTAAAGGTGAGTCTGTAGGACAACAAGACGAGTATAGTGGTCAGTGTACATAATAACAAAGTCAGTTTAGTGGTCAGTCTGCAGGACAACAAGCCAGTATACATTAAGGTCATTTTCACATAAGTCCTTTTTCACAAAGAAACTGTATAAATCCATTGTAAAAATACATATATGCTAGCCACACAACAGTTTTTCATGATTGACTCTTTTATATTGTGATGACTCTGTAGTTAATCGATATAACAGGATTCGCTATTTTTGCAGGAACACTTGGAAAAGGCTTTTGACAGTGTGCGGAAGCAGGAAGAGTGGGAAACTGATCCCAGGGAACACAGGAGGCTGTCTCAACAGGTGAGTCATACAATTGTACCTTTATATAAAGCTTAATCATATTGTTTCTGAATAGCCATACGGAGATTGCTACATCTGCTTCAACAGCAAAGGTAAGAGGGACAGGACATCAGTTTTGTGAGCTGGATTGGATGAGTAATTGTATGCCAAACTTAATTACCGCCAGTCTGCTGAGGCTACTGAACCATTCAATCATTTCATTATCACCACTTCTTACTCATATTGGCATTGTGACTTATGGTGAACCATTACCTTTTATAAAAGCAAATATTTACAATTAATTTTAAACTGAACTTGCTTACAGAATAGGGATGTAAATCCAAAAGTATACAGTTTCCAGTGTTATAGTTAGAAAGTTGAATTTTCGAATATTTTTTGACATTTCAGAAAACAGGAATTGAACAAGAGTTGACACGGACAAGACAACAACTGGCAGAGTCATCACGAGTAAGTACAAAGTCTGATCTAATCCAAACACCTCTATAGCACTTAATGCTTTCTCAGATTTGACTAAATTAATATAGGTTTAATCTTCTCTTAACCTGTTGTATGGGCCACACAATGGCAGTTCTAAGGATGAAGGACACCAGTGCATACATATTAGTAAGTATTCTACACTGTTAAACACTGGCATTTGGCAAGCCACAACTAACTCTTCAATTGTAGACCAAAACTACAACTAACTCTTCAATTGTAGACCAATATCCATTATGTGTTAGAAATAGTAACTTTCACTGACCAATTAAAGACCAGATATTTATTTTTTCTACTGAAAATTTGGGGAATCCTCCATTTAAGTGTTCTACTGCTACACTTTGATTATTACTGCCCATGCTTCTGTTTAATTTGTTACCTAAATGCACAATAGATCCATGTGCTTCAAACTATACACTGTAAATTTTATAGGTGATATTCTGTACAGGTCACACTATGGGTAATGCTAGAAAATGTTGCCTGCTTGCCAATCTGAGACCAGTAATTTTCCGATGTCCAGTAATTGCATGTCTCCATCATTCCATCTTTGTTAGCTGTTCACTGTATTTGTTTAGGACTTAGAGGAGACGGCTGCAGAGAATGCCAAGGTGGAACATGAAGTGATTCTACTCAGAAAGAAGGTGTATGGTGCTGACAAGAGCTCCCCTACTGTGGTCAGTGTGAGCTCACTGTGTATAACTGCTTACAAAATATGTAATGATCACTCAAAATGGTGAAATATATCAGATATTCTTAGGATTATTAAACAAGGTAGTCATCCCAGATGGCTGATGGTTTCAAATAAAACTTTAAACAATTGTGATAAAGGAGAATGCTCTGAAATCTCAAGTTCTTGTTTTTCTTTGTGATGTGATATTATCGGTAATTCTATAATTGGACACTATGGATGAGACCTTATAATCCTGTCAATTTTGAAGTGGAAAAGTTAAAAAAAAAAGTTAACCAATTGAAAAAGTTAACTGTCCAAAATATTTTAGCCCATTTCTCAAAGTTAGACAATGTGCCTATAATACTTGGTTGAGTCAATCTGATGGTATAATTCTACATGTTCCACAATACCAACCATCTAAATCCACAAAGCAGTTTGGTCTAAGCTTTGCATATGATGCTCCCAAAATATGGAATGAACTCCCTGATGATGTACGATCTGCCACTTCTATTGCTTCCTTCAGAAAAAAACTTAAGGCATACCTATTCTGCCAAGCTTATCCTCCTTAGTATTTTCCACCTCATATGGCGTTCTCCGTGATGTCGACCATTGCTATGGATAAGGACAATGATTTTTGTGACTATGCTTATGATGTTGCGCCTTAGAGTCTGTCACTTTGGCACAGATTAAGCGCTATAAAAGTTGAATTGGAATTGGAATTGAAAGATTCCTTTCAAATTTGTGGTATTTCCAACCATTTATGGCCACGTAACTGGGCTCTTTTAGAGTTTTAGTTGAAATTGGTTATTGTTTGTAAATGTATAATGGTTATTTCAATATTTTGTTTCAAAAGGCTGCAGACAACATGAAAGCACGTGCCAAATTAGAGAGAGAATTGGACAAAATTAGCACAGTGATGGAAGGATTGAATAAACAGGGTGCCAAGCTACAGCAAGTCATGGATTCCCTGGGATCAGAGAGCAAAGGTATGAAATAATAAGTTAGAGCAACTCATCAAATCAGTGGGGTCAGAGAGCAAAGGTATGAAATAATAAGTTAGAGCAAGTCATGAATTCACTGTGGTTTGAGTGCAAAGGTATGAAATAATAAGTTCGAGCAAGTCATCAGCTCAGTGGGATCAGAGAGCAATGGTATAAAATAATAAGTTAGAGCACATCATGAATTCACTGTGATTTGAGAGCAAAGTTATGAAATAATAAGTAAGAAAAAAGTCATGGTAGCGGAGAGTAAAGGTATAAAACAGAAAGTTAAGCAACTCATGAAATGGAGTCATTGGAGTCAGAGATAAGGAATGAAATTATAGTAAGTTACAACAAGTCATCAACTCAATGAGATCAGAGAGCAAAAGGATAAAATAATAAGTTAGTATAAATCTTTAAGTCACTTGAGTCAGAGAAGAGAGTAAAAGGTATGAAATCTTAGCTTACAGCAAGTCATCAACTCACTGGTATCAGAGGATAGGTATGAAATAGTAAGTCATTAACTTGAGGTGCAAGGTGTTGATCTTATCATAACACTTACACAGTATTAGGCTAATTTAAATAGAAATTCCTTTACATCCAACTTGTTATGAAAACAGTTAGAGTTATTACATCTTCAAACATGGAAATGACAAGTATATTTGTAGAGAACACTTTTAAACTATAGAGATACACTACTTAAGCTTTTACATTGTAAGCCATTTAAACTCGTACTGATAAAAGTAAGTGCTTCGATGGCCAGTAACACCAGAAACAAGGACATTACATGATTCAGACTATAGCCTCTCACTGTTGTAATGTCATAAAGTGAAAAGTATCAACATTTCTGTGCATACTTAGATAATTCAAAGAGCTTTCCCTCGGTTGTCTGGCATCATAGTGGTTTATGACCTCTTTACACGCTTGTCCGAAATATAATTTTCGAACAGTTCTTTTGTTCTAAACATTTATAAGTCCTTCCCCCACCACATTATTTATATTCATAATTAACAATGTTGTACATAAGTACACAACTATGAGTTTAGATTACTCAGGTAACATAAATACAAAATACATAAGTATGAATTTACAGTAACATAAATACAAATCAGTGGTTTACTCACTTCATGCGATTTTTACCCCACAGCCCTTAAGGGCTGTCGGGGTATTGTTTTCACCCATGGTGTCCGGATGGGCGGGCGTCCGGATGGGCGGGCGGGCGGGCGGCGGGAAATAGTTTGTCCGGGCTGTATCTCAGAAACCGTAAGGTGTAGGAAGTTGATACTTGGTAGGGACATTGGTTAGGGGGTGTAGGTGTGCAACATCATGGTCTGACCTTGATTTGACCTTTGACCTTGCCGTAGTGACCTTGAGTTTGAAAATCTTGTCCGGGCTGTATCTCGGAAACCGTAAGGTGTAGGAAGTTGATACTTGGTAGGGACATTGGTTAGGGAGTGTAGTTGTGCAACGTCATGGTCTGACCTTGATTTGACCTTTGACCTTGCCATAGTGACCTTGAGTTTGAAAATCTTGTCTGGGCTGTATCTCGGAAACCGTAAGGTGTAGGAAGTTGATACTGGGTAGGGACATTGGTTAGGGGGTGTAGTTGTGCAACGTCATGATGTGACCTTGATTTGACCTTTGACCTTGCCGTAGTGACCTTGACCTATAAAATCTTGTCCGGGCTATATCTCGCAAACCGTAAGGTGTAGGAAGTTGATACTTGGTAGGGACATTGGTTAGGGGGTGTAGTTGTGCAACGTCATGGTCTGACCTTGATTTGACCTTTGACCTTGCTGTAGTGACCTTGACCTATAAATTCTTGTCCAGGCTATATCTCGGAAACTGTAAGGTATAGGAAGTTGATATTTGGTAGGGACATTGGTTAGTGGGTGTAGGTGTGCAGCGTCATGGTCTGACCTTGATTTGACCTTTGACCTTGCCATAGTGGCCTTGACCTATAAAATCTTGTCCAGGCTATATCTCAGAAACCGTAAGGTGTAGGAAGTTAATACTTGGTAGGGATATTGGTTAGGGGGTGTAGGTGTGCAATGTCATGGTCTGACCTTGATTTGACCTTTGACCTTGCCATAGTGACCTTGACCTATAAAATGTTGTCCGGGCTATATCTCGGAAACCGTAAGGTGTAGGAAGTTGGTACTTGGTAGGGACATTGGTTAGGGTGTGTAGGTGTGCAACGTCATGGTCTGACCAGGATTTGACCTTTGACCTTGCCATAGTGACCTTGAGTTTAAAAATCTTGTCTGGGCTATATCTCGGAAACCGTAAGGTGTAGAAAGTTGATACTTGGTAGGGACATTGGTTAGGGGATATAGTTGTGCAACGTCATGGTCTGACCTTGATTTGACCTTTGACCTTGGCGTAGTGACTTTGACCTATAAAATCTTGTCCGGGCTATATCTTGGAAACTGTAGGGTTGAGGAAGTTGATACTTGGTAGGGACATTGGTTAGGGGCTGTAGGTGTGTATTATCATGGTGTCACCTTAATTTGACCTTTGACCTTGTCCTAGTGACTTTGACCTATAAAATCTTGTCCGGGCTATATCTTGGAAACTGTAGGGTTGAGGAAGTTGATACTTGGTAGGGACATTGGTTAGGGGCTGTAGGTGTGTATTATCATGGTGTCACCTTAATTTGACCTTTGACCTTGTCCTAGTGACCTTGACCTATAAAATCTTGTTGCACCTTTGGGTCTCTCATTTGATGCAGATTAAGCACTGTTAAAGTCATATTAGAATTTATTAAGAATTTTACTTTCATAACTTCCCATTGTAAGAGATAGAATTTCATCAAGTGAGCCACAGATTTTGCTCCAACACTACACATAAGCATTCATTAAATGTATTACCACTTCTATATGCATGGTAATATTCAAACCATCTAAACCATAATTTGGCCATGCAGATGTAGATAAAGAGGGTTGAATTTTAGTTTGCTGATTAATGCTGTCATCTTGTTATTGAATTATCTTGTTTTAATACTTCATCTTTATATGCATGATCTTTCTTTTAAACATTATTTGGACCTTTATATAACTGACAGTGCTCTGAAAGTATCCTAAAGTTTATACTGATACAGTACTTCTGTATCTCATGGTGTTGAAAATATTTCCCTAGGCTGTGGGGTACGGGCATCTCTGATGCTATTTTTCAATATTCTTTGAATTTGCTGGTATAGTTATTTAACACCATGTAATTTTAATCAGATTAGATAAGATAAAAGAAAAACAATGTTTCTGTTATTTCTAGTTCCCAAACCTGAGAATTCACCAAAGAACAACTCAACCTACTATGTCACTGACCTCGACACTATGACCTCTGAGGACATGTCAAGGTCATCTGTTCAACCTCAACGAGATCCCAACGAAGTCAACTCATTCAAAAACCCTCCAGAAGTACAGAGATCTGTGCATGACGGACAGCTCAAACTCTCCTCCAGTGTACCCAATGTCTACAAACCGTCAATCTCCCCCTCTGAGCATGCTCAGAAGTTTGATGTCAATCAAAACACAGTGGGGCAAGCAAACTCACAGAGTGTGGGGATGAACAGAAGTCAGCCTTACGGGGCAGTAACTGGTCAGATGAGGAGTGTTCCTCAGGATGGCATCTACACAGCCAAGAAGATCTTTGTACACAGTCCTTCCCCGAGTAGGACTCCGCCTGAGACACAGGTGAGTTGAGATTTTAGCTAAAGCCATATAGCTATCTAATATGGCAAAAGACAAAGTGAGACAGAGTTCACACACATAGGGTTATACTTCAAGTGTATTTATCCAGCTCATTTTAATCAACATTTGTATGGAAAATTCATAAATGTCAATCAAAACATTGTGGGGCAGCCAGGCTCGCAGAGTGTGCATGCTTGAAAAGAAAAAACCTATCCGATAATATGAGGTTCATAAAACAGGGCTTGTATTTTGAAAACTGAAAAATTGAATGTGACATTGTGGACATGTGTAATCTTGGGAGAATCAAAAGGAATTGAATTTCATAAAATTAAACATTTGACCAATATTCAAATAATAGGTTCTTCAGCATAAAATATACTCTAGTTCTTGTTTCCCTCACTAGGTGACAGGAGAGAGGCTGGATTCGTCTGAATCTGATGTTCCCCAGTACAGTCCCATGGACATCAATGAAGCAGATGACAACACTAAGCGTTTCTATGGTGAGACATTACACAATTAAATTTTAGCTAATTCTGTCAGAAATGTATAGAGACAGCCTTGTGAAGAGAATATTGACTTTCAGTATTCTCCTATTTTCTTTGAAGTTAAGAAATTGTGTACTTAACACATTAAGAAGACTAAAATTATCCAACATTGTGATAATATACTAATATTAAAAAATTAAAAAGTATCAACTTTATTAACCTATTTGGCATAAATTTGTAAGATATTGGCCTTTCTTCACCAGGCATCCTTCCAAAAGAAAAGTCGAAAAGTCAGACATTACGAGATGTGAAGAAGCGGGAATTTGAGAGGAAGTCACGTGACCGAAGCCGACCAGAAGATATGGTGGATAATGATACTAATGTTGATACCAGAGGTGGGAGTGATAATACAATAACTACAAAATGCAAAACTTAAAATGAATAATGAAATTTGAAAGTTTTATGAAAGAAAACAAGGTTTAATATAACTATTGTCTGTGACTAATAGTCTAATAGTAGAAAGTACTTGCTTATTTTTGGTGTCAGAAGTTTGGGATGTCTAACCAGCCTGAAGGAAATCATGGGCTGGAGGGTTTTTGATGTGGTCAGATTGGGCCCTCCTTTGAGCCTAGGTAGCTGACCAAACTTAAAAGTGGTTGTATTTCACTTATCAGTGTCACAAAGATTGTATTCTAACATGGGTGCTGGGTAAAGTGATTGCTAACCAAGATGCTTTGTCATTCTGGTGGGTACACATATGCATCAGTTTTCCAAAGCAATAGGTCTCTTTATTGTGTGCCTCCTGTTAGCACTGAATAAACCAAGCAAGCACTAGATTATTTAATATTCTGAACCTTTGTAGCCCACTTAAAAGTCCAACCTGATACAGTGTAAGTTGATCAACATACCTAATAACTGTGACATACATTTTGAGCTTACACTGGAAATGGTAGATTTTCCCACCAATTGTTGTTATGCTGGCAAAGAATGTCCATTATTGTAACAACTGGTGTGTACTTGTATCCCTAGTACAGTACAAATGAAAGGATTACAGATCATATAAAATATGTCTGTTGTTGACTTTTTGGAACACTCGCCTCCTACCTCTAAGATCATAATTCGAATCCCCAGCCTGACCTCATGTGGGAAGCTGGTAGTTGCTTGCTTTTGGTCAGCAGTTTACATTACAGAATCTTGACCAACTGTATGTCCTGTATTCCTTTGCCCTCCCAACTACTTGTCACAATATAATCGATAAGGTACTAGGTGTGACATGCAACACTAAGTAAACTGTATGTACTTTTTAGACTACCGTAAGCGATCACAGTCACTTCCACGCCGTGTGTCTGACCCCTGGGGAGGGACACAAAGAGATCAAGACACCAAGAGTTTTGATGACCTGGTTCGCAGACCCAGGAGGAAGCTGGTATGTCTTTTCAATGGTCAATACCTGTAAGTAGAAGTCTCTCTTAGTAGCATTATCTCTGATATAATAAGAAGTGAAAGGTAATGTGACTGGTTCCAGCCAACAAAGACAATCTAATCTAGCTATATGTAAGAAATAAAACAATGGAAGGTCATGTGATCTTATCTTACGTAATGAAATCAACAAAAATAATCCACAAGCGTAAGCCTGTAACAAAGCAATGAAAGGCATAATTTCAGGAAATCAAACAGATGAGAAGATAGTTAATTATCTACTCTTTTTTAGGAACCGGAGTAGCTCTAGCAGAAAATAATATAAGTAATAAAACAAATAATAGATTATGTGACCTGCTTGCAGCAAATCAGATAAAAATAATTAAATTGTTATAATTGTATGAAGATGTAATAATTTCAACACTTTTCAGGACCCTGAGCGACGTAAGTCTGCAGCTGAGCGGTTGTTTCCTTCTTCAGGAATGAGTGAGCACAGATCCATCTCGTCAGTGAATCTCAACTCAGAGGACAGAGTGAAAAGCATCACATCCATCTTCACTCCCAGACCTTTCGGTACCCCAAGTGAGTAGAATGGAAAAACTTTAAGTAACTTGCTGTGCTTTTTGTTGCAATTAAAAAACCTTTGGTACTGCCAGAGATAAATGGGCAAACTAATACATCTTTTAACATCTGTGACTGGTTTTTAGAAGAAAACATTTTATCTTATTAAACGCAGGATTTTCTATCTATTGCAGTTAAATGTGTGATTTTTCTGGTGCTAAAGTGTTACCTTATCCTCGATAGTTTTGTACATTTGCTTTAGCATAAACATCTTTCAATCTGAATACTCCTGTCTGTATATGTGGCTGGTTCCCTATATATGCTAGTGCGTAAATGTGCATCAACTCGTGTCTGTGTACGTGGTTTATGTTTTGTTCTCTCTGTTAGCATGCAGCAGGGTGAATATTCAGATAATATAAAATGAGATAACATTACACTTTTAGCAGATGTATATCTGTACACAGTGGTCAAATGTTTTTGTCATTATGTATTGTTCTGAAATACATGCTTTTATGAGATTTTCACAAGAACCGCTCTTCTCGCGGTGAAATGGACAGAATGTACAATAATATGTAATTACAGAAAGCATGACATCAGTCAACATCTATTTACCTCAGATTTTTCAACATCAGCATTCATTGACAAGAAGCTGAGCCTTGTAGATCTTCTACTATAATAATGATAATGATATGTGTAACTCCTTGTGACAGGCAAAAATTCCCCAGCAGTGAGTATCCGTCCTGTAAGAATGCAGAGTAACCCTCAGCTTTCCACAGGGCCTTACACCTGGCAGAAAGATCAAGGCAAGCATCCTAGTCCTGTGATGTCCTCGCCACCCAGAGAGGGAGAGCCCAGGGATGTACCTGAACACAGCAAACCTCAGGTACAGGTCAATTTGCTAAATGTTTGACCTAAACTGGTTAAGAGTGGCGAGTTAGTTGGGTTATTTCATTGAATAGCTGGATGGTGTCTTGGTTGATTGATTGACCCCAGTAGGGTATGGTTGATTAACCATTAGGAAATGGTAATTATATATCTTATGGAAATTAAAATTTCATCCAAATTTGTCGATTTATTGGTTGTTGATTATTGGTTAATTGGATGATTGGTTCACTGATGTATTCATTACCAGAGTTTGAGACATCGAGTCAGTATGTTATATAGAAATATGCTGGTATAATATTATAGCATTTAATATTCAAAGGCATGAAAACTTGGGGTTATTTTTAAGATTATACATGGTTGTTGCATTCCTTATTTTATACAATAATATGTCATTTGTACTGGTAAAGCAATTCTTTTGATTCCTTGATTGTGAAAGATATAAATATTCACTGGCTGTGCATTTACTTATACAGATTTATGCCATGTGCCCTAAAACTTATCTATGTGTTTCAAATCTAGGTGACATTTGCTCCTCCTCGTCAATCCACTCAGAATTCTATACTACAGAAGCCATCGCCTGTTACTATAGCAACAGTGCATCCAGTCCAGAATGCCTCATATCATGACACTGACCACACAGAAAACATTACGACAAAAACTGGAAGCTCCAACTTCATGCAACAGTTCAACAGCTGGAAACAGAATAAACAGAACCCTACTGCAACTGTCAGACCCCTCCCCAACTCTCCTAGTCACCAGAAGAAGTCTCGATCTGCCCTGAAGAACCAACGTAGTAACCCTCGGCGACAGACTATCTCCAGCAGCCAGCCGGCTTGGTTCGAGAATCCTGCCAGAAAAGAGGGGGCAGTGACTTCAGTGGCTGGAGATTTGATCAGTGGGGTGAGTTGCTGGATATTATGGTGGTATAGTATTGTAATATCCTTACCTACTATTAATACCTGGGCTTCCGGGGATTCCCCTTTAGCTCAGCTGGTTAAAGAGCTAGACTTGAGTTTATTTCTGTGTGTAATCAGAAGGCCGTGGAATCGACGCCCAGCAGAACCAATCAATAATTTCTCTCTTTCCAAAAAAAGTATGTACTGATGAATATGTTGTAGGCAAACACTGTAATAAGGCATTTCACAACATGCCTAAAATTTCCAGATATTTCACGAAATGACTGATTCACTTAGGTTTGGTAAGGTCCAATGTCAGATTTGTTCAATGCGTTGAGTAAATAATGTAACTTTCATGGACAATTTCTACACATTACATGCCCAGGGGAAGTTCAAGAGAGTTTAAACTATCATAGGTACTTTTGAACAAGAGTGTACTTGGTAATGTTTCAAGTGATAGCTTAGAGAGGTATAATGTCCTGTGGTAGTTGCTTTCACTGCCTCTGAACTACAATTAAGACATAGTGTTGTGTTCTGACTGACTAAAGTGATAAAGGCATTTCTAATATCCCATGTATATGTCCAGAGCTGCTGACACATTGCATATCAGGGAATTGTCCTCAAGCTCAAGTGGTTTAAAAGTGTCAGAAAGCTGAACGTTCATGATTAAATAATGAAAATGTGATCAATCCTATGAGACCTGTGGACAGCTGAGCAATATTGAAACATTTACCATCGGGAAATTCCAATTTAATTTCATTGGTTAAATGGCTTTTGGCAAGTTTCACAAATGGCAGAACATCCCATGATTTTCTTACGTCTGATTTCACATTTTAGACAGCCAAAATGCTTTGTGGTTTTACAGCCTTAATTTGTAATGTTTCATAATTGAGTAATATCAGTTATTAATAATATGTTACTGGTTCCTTATTGTCAGTGTGTCAATGATCTTCTCTGTGTGTGTTGTTGCAGTTGTTGAAGTGCACTTACATAACATATTTGGTTGTGTAGTTTTTAACCAAGTAATATTGTGTTGTTTTCCAGACATTGCTTCTGTATTTCGATTTTGATTTGTTTTATTAGAGCACAGTTGCCTCTCAAAATATGTACCACAGCAATTTCATCATAAACCTGCATCATAAACCTGCACATTCATGAGAATGTTCATTGTTTTGGATTTTGTTGCTGTTCCTTCACTTCCAAACACCCCACATCCAATTCCTGAGTTTTTTTCTGAACAAATCATGTTTGAAGAGGGCTGAGCTATGGTAGTCTCCACTTGAGTAAGAGTATGAACCCATTCCAATGTGTATAATTTAAGTGTTATGCCCATGGATAAACAAACAGACGGCCATGATTACAAAGCATCTTTCTCCTCCCCTTCCCGGGGTGTGAGGCTATTTAGGTACATGGATGAATCGTCATTTGTCAGATTGCAAGGAACCACAACATACTGCTACTTAACCAGGAAGATCAAAACAGTGTGAACTCGGTCAAAAGATACCATCTCTACTTCTGCTCAAAGAGAATTGTAGTTTATCTTAATTATACTGTAGGAGAAACAGTTGTCAGGTCCCAATAGCAGAAAATGATATGAGACGAAGGTGTTTATAACTACACAAGGTTCTATTGTTTAAAATGTCTATGTTACTAATGTGTTTATGGTTTTTGTGTTGGCTTCATTAACGCTCCTTTTCACTTTTTCACCTGTCAATCATTTCTAGGGAAAGCCTGGTAGTGGGCGGGGATTAGTGAGGTCAGGGTCTCTACAGGAGTTGAACTTTGACAAGGACACCATAGACAAAATGGTGGTATGTATTAAAGGCCCGGTCACATTTATTTATTTATTTCATATAGAGGTACAAAAGAAATTGGCACAAAAGACCCAGCAAAATGAGTAAAGCATTATGTTGTTTTAAAGTATGCCATGTTTTGACATGAACAAATACTCCAACATAAATTTTAATTCCTCAGTATTAAACTTGGTATTATTCATATGCCTTGACAAATCTTTTCTGATACCTGATAACATCATCTCATTCAGTACTGTCTGTCAGTTGCATGTTTTGTGCATACTGATTGAGTTGAAAGCACATTCTATACTGGATGTAAATACTTAATTATATCCCCAGACGAAAGTCGGGGATATATTGGATTCAGGTCCGTCGCGCCGCCGCCGCCGCCGCCGTAGAAATTTCCTTGTGGACGCGATAACTCAAAAACAAATTAATATTTTTTTTTCAAACTTGGTACACATGTTAAGGGTGCCCAAAGGAAGATCCCTATTTTAAGGTGACCTTAAACTCCCAGTAAAAAAGAACTTATGGCCACCTTAAGGTCAGAAATTGCACTTTTGGCCTATTAGAGCCCTGTAGGTCACAAACTATGATGCTCAGCTGGCTGAAATTTTACCTCACAACACATTAATATGTTCTTAGTACATGTGCCGAAAATCACGACTTTAAGTTGAGGAGAAAATTGTGTTTGAGGCCCATAAATACCCCCACTTAGGGATTTTTTGCTATACTTTTCACATATTTTGCCCTATAATTTGGAAGTGGTAATTCTGATGAGTCTCAAACTGTGCTAGGTATAACTTTGATATGTAATCCTTGTCTGTAGAAAATTTTAGGGCTGTAGGTTTACCCAAAGGGGTCGACTTAAGGTCTCAAAAGTGCCCACAGAGACCCAATTTATGCACTTTTTGCCACTTTCAAGCACTGTAGCTTTCAAACTATGTCTCTCATCTAAGTTAAATATCATCTGGGAATATATCTATGTGTTTTCTTATATGTGCCCCAACATTTAGGCCTTTAATAGACAGTTAACCTGTGTATCAGGACCATAAACACCCACCCGAGTGACCCTTATAAGACATTTTTCACATCTTTTTCCCTGTAACTTGGAAATGGTAAGTCTGAGAAGTTTCAAACTGTATTAGATATATATTCTGTGTGTAATCTTAGTATGTAACAGATTTTAAGTCTGAAGCTTTAATTTTGAAGGTCAAATTGAGGTCTCTAAAAGGCTCCCAAAGACCCAATATTTGGACTTTTTGCTACTTTTAAGCCCTGTGACTGTCAAACTATGTGACTGATAGAGCTCAAATCCTATCTGGGAAGATATTAGTATGTTATTTATATATGTGCCAAAAATTAAGGCTTTAAGAAGACATTTAACCTGTGTATGAGGACCATAAATCCCCACCCGAGTGACCATTTTTAGACATTTTTCACATATTTTTCTCTGTAACTTGGAAATGGTAAGTCTAAGAAGTTTCAAACTGTATTAGATGCATATTCTATGTGTAATCTTAGTATGTGACAAATTTTAAGTCTGAAGCTTTAATTTGAAGGCCACATTTAGGTCTCTAGAAGGCCCCATAAAGACCCAGTATTTGGACTTTTTGCCAATTTTAAGGCCTGTGACTGTTAAACTATGTGACTGATAGAGCTGAAATCTCATCTGGGAATACATTATTATGTTCTTTTTACATGTGCCAAAAATCAAGGCTTCAAGTAGACATTTAACCTGTGTATGAGGACCTTAAACACCCACCTGAGTGACCCTTTTAAGACATTTTTTACATATTTTGCTCTGTAACTTGGAAATGGTAAGTCTGAGAAGTTTCAAACTTTATTAGATACATATTCTATGTGTAATCTTAGTATGTAACAAATTTTAAGTCTGAAGCTTTAATTTGAAAGCCACATCGAGATCTCTAAAAGGCCCACAGAGACCCAATATTTGGACTTTTGGCCACCTTTAAGCCCTGTGACTGTTAAACTATGTGATTGATGGAGCTGAAATCCCATCTGGGAATGCATTATTATGTCCTTTTTACATATGGCGAAAATCAAGGTTTTTAGAAGATATTTAACCTGTGTATGAGGGCCATAGACACTCGCCCAAGTGCCTTTTTGGACATTTTTTCCGTATTTTGCCCTGTTATTTGGAAATGCTTAGTGTGACAAGTCTTAAACTGTATTATATATAATTTTTGTTTGTTATGTATGTCCCCCAAAAAGTTTCAGATCTGTAGTTTAATTGCTAAGGTCTCTTTAACAATTGTAAAATGCCCACAGAAACCCAATTTATGGACATTATGCCACTTTAAAGCCCAGTAACTGTCAAACTATGTGGGTTATAGAGCTGAAATCTTTGAATTTTTAAAAGGAAATGCCTGTCTATTTAAATTTTGAATATTAATAATGTTATGGCTATCTTAGTCTTTTAAGAACTTATTTTTGTGTGTTATACCTCTGCTTGCTGAGTTTTTAGCTTTTTAAAATGAAACTGGTTAAACGCCGGTTAAACATATTCAAGTAGACAAAATGGACACTTTAAGTGAGTTTTAAGTCCCAATATTAATGAAATTATATCCGTATGTAGTAAAACTAGGGGATTTTTAACCCTCAACTAGCCCAGTTTTATTCAACTTGCCTCAGTTAATTTTGACACAGCTCCTACAGTTATGAACTCATTTCAGTTGATAATCACATACTTAAAATTCTCGATTCTTTTTGTATTTGAGTACCCCTTTTATATAGATTGTTTGTTTACCATTTATGCTGTAGCACTCCATCTCTTTGAGAGAACATGTAAACTGTGTAAAAAAGATGTAGAAGATGAGATACATTTTGTTTGTGTTTGTCCAGCTTTAGAGCTGATTCGTATGAAATATTTCAAAATTTTAAATATAGATAAATCTGAATTATTAATAGATCAATTATCAAGGGTATTAACTCATATGAATGTCAGTATGGTTATTAATTTTATTTTTGATTTGTGGCAAGAAAGAAAAAGTAAATTATATTGTTAATTTTTATGTATTGAATTGCTGTCTTTATTTACTGTATCTTACCTCAAAATATGTTTGCTCTGTTTGTTATTAACTCTCTATTTAAAGTGACTTATAAGCCCATATAGGGCTGGGTATTACTTCAATAGTTTTTGTATAATCCTTGTCAACATAATACATGTCACTATAATAAACTAATAAACTAAACTAAGTCCCAACCCACATCCCCCACCCGGATTCCCCCCACCCACCTCTGGGACCTCCAGCTATATTGAGTGACACTAAATAAACAAAGGTATTTAATGATATCAGATGAGAAACAAAGACCTCAATGGGGTTGCAGATCTTGTGTAATAGTGAGAGAGGTGTGGAGAAGGGGAGAGGGGTGGGGGTGGGAGGTGGTGGGCTTCATTACATATAACACAAAGGGGAGTCAGAACTGAGATTGTGTCACATGTTTAGGTTGCATATATATGGACCACATATATAGGTATAGAGGAAATGAATAACTGAAAACAATTTGCAAATTCTAAAAATAATATAGTAAAATAATAATATGAATAATTTTTTTTTAAATAATATTTTATTTGTGAACAAATATAGAAACAGATATGCGCTTTTGGGATTATGAATTTTAGAATGGACATTGAATCATCAATCATTTAAATACTTTGAAGGAAGATTGAAAAGTATGATGAGTTGAGTTAAAAATAATATTTTATTTGTCAACAAATATAGAAACAGATATGCTCTCTTGGGATTATTATTTTAGAATGGACATTCAATCATCAATCATTTAAATACTTTGAAAATAGTTTTAGAGTTATCATTGGAGGAAGATTGAAAATATAATTTGAGTTATGTATTCGGCGTCTGGGGATACATCATCTTCCTTGGAAGATATAAACAGAGTAGATTGATGTGCTGAAGTTCATATAATAATGGGTAATTATGTTTTTAAAAATTCCCGATCAAAACCTGTGGCGTGAGTGATGACCTGTCTGGGGATATGTTGGCGCCGAGTTGGCCCAATCTAGTTTCTGTTGTAATGTGTCTAATATTGTACTTCTGAGTGCTAAATTAGAACACTATTTTGAAACGCATTACAAAGTCCCATTTCTTAGTACATTGTGGCTCGATATCTGGATTCAGAAAGAGATTGGGGCCACTACCAATTTTATGAAAATATTTAAAATAATTGTTGTACAAACCCTGAACAAGATAGCTAATAAGGAGAGTAATTATGGTGTTTCACATTTTGCTTGTGTCATGCTAAACCACTGCTTCATTTTCAACATCGTAATACAGGTTATGCAGTGATATTTTCTGTCACATAAAACTACCAGCATCATTGTCAGACTGCCTTTCCTTTGTGCTGTCAGACAGATAAAAAAGTTTTAATTTTTCAGTCAATTCTACATTTTTATCATTCATGTGTACCTATGTTTATTTCCATTTAATTAAAAAGGTGAGTGTGGTCCTAAACCCAAATATTTTGTAATTATAATAAGCCTCTGTTAGTTGTTGTAGTTAAACAGTTTATAATTTGTACTTTTTGTTGTAGTTCAATTTTTTGCTTGTTTATTTTTAACACCAGTCTTAGTTCAATTTTTTTTCCTTTTGTGATTTAACTGTAAATCATTTTATTTCGTTAATCTAACCCTCAATAAAAAAGATTAATATATTTTCATGTAAGACCAGTGGAAATGTGTTCCCAACACACACTCTTGTGATCTGCTTTATCATATTGTTTGCAGAAATTTGTGCATCGATGGGTGTCAGATTTTTAAAAGTTTCAAGTTTAGTTGGCACCTTTTTGGTAAATGGATGCAACAATGTATAAAATGTCCTATTTAAAAAACCTGCTGTTTTCTCGTGTTTCTTGACATTCATCAAGGTCATCTGCAGATACAGTATGTTGAAAGCAACATAAAACCTGAGTCCCTCATTCAATGTACTTTCAGTTGTACACACCGGACAAGGTGGAGATTCCGGAGCGTTACATCCCAGACTCTGATGATGAGAGTATTACAGAGGATGAGCGACTGCAGAGACAGGAGAAAGCAGACAAGATGAGAAAGATGCTGGTGGAACACAGGTGAGTGGATGTCTGGTGTATTCTTTCTTGTGTACAGGTAAAAGAATTACAGATGACTACATTGGAGATTTTTTTTAATTTGAGGTGTAAATGTGGGGTAATTACAGGTGACTGGGTGGTAGGTGTATAAATATCAGGTTTATGGCAAGGTAATTACAGGTGAGTAGTTGGCAGTTGTACTTATGTCAGGTGGCGAGGTAGGGTAACTACAGGGGAGTGGATGGCAGATGTGTTGATGTCAGGTGAACAAGTTCCAGCTGTATTTATGTCAAGTATACAGGTTGGGTAATTACAGGTGGATAGACAACAGGTGTGTTGATGTCAGGTGTATAGGTTGCAGCTTTCTTAATGGCAGTTATACAGGTGGGGTAATTACTGTTGAGTGGATGGCAGGTGTATAAATGTCATGTGTAGAGGTGGGTTAATCATAGGTAGGTGAATGGCAGGGGTATTATAATCAAATGTAAAGGTTACACCTGTATTAATGTCACGTATACAAGTGGGGTATTTACCAGTGATTGGATGGCAGCTGTGTTTATGTCAGGTGTATAGCTAAGTAATTACAGGTGACTGGATGGCAGATTTATTAATATCAGGTGTAAAGGTGGGATAATTACAGATAACTGGATGGCAGGTATATTTAATTTTGGGTGTATAGCATGGTAATTACAGATGACTGGAAGGCAGGTATATTTTATGTCGGGTGTATAGCATGGCGGTTACATGTGACTGGATGGTAGATGTATTGATGACAGCAGGGGTAATTACTGCAGGTAAGAGATGGTGAGGTGTAATTGTATCCACCGGAGGCATCTGGTGGATACTTTGGTTGAGCTTTTGCTACACCGCCACCGCATGTAGAGAGATTTTCGGTGTTAACGCTCTCAGAGGAAAACTACACCAGCGAGGTTCACCAAATTTGCAAGATATTATTATTGGGAGGTACACTTCTGGGATTGAAATTAGCCTCATTCTGACAAACAAGATGGCCACCACAGGCATTTCTTTGAAAATTATCTACCTTTTTCTACTGACTGGTTCTCATAGGTGGAAGGTTGAATCTCTTCATAGATGATATGTATAACACATATGAATATCCTCTACAACCTTGCAGACATTTGACCTTGAAGCCCTTAATTCAAGGTCATCCACGGAGTACATAGCAGACTTTAAAAGTGCTTAGAACTCACTTATTATTGGTCTTAGAGGTTAGCAATGTGAAACCAACCTATAGGAAATCGTTGGCTGGGAATCTTCTGATATGGTCAGATTTGACCTTGGGCCCCCCCTTCAAGGTCAAACGAGGATATCCAAAGTTAAAAGTGCTTATAACTTGCTTATTATTGGTCCTAGAGGTTTGCAATATGAAACCAACTTATAGAAAATCGTGGGCTGGGAATCTTTTGATGTGGTCAGATTTGACCTTGGACCCCTCCTTCAAGGTCAAACAAGGATAGCCAAACTTAAAAGTGTTTATAACTTACTTATTATTGGTCCTAGAGGTTTGCCATGTAAAACCAACTTGTAGGAAATTATGAGCTGGGAATCTTGTGATGTGGTCAGATTTGACCTTGGACCCCTCCTTCAAGGTCAAACAAGGAAGCCAAACTTAAAAGTGCTTATACTTCGCCTTTTATTGGTCCTAGAAGTTTGCAATGTTAAACCAGCTTATAGGATATCATGGGCTGGGAATTTTTTGATGTTGTTCAGATTTGACCTTGGGCCCCTCCTTCAAGATCAGACCAGGACAGCCAAACTTAAAAGTGCTTATAACTCGCTTATTATTGATCCTAGAGGTTTGCAATGTGAAACCAACTAGGTCAAGTGATGGTTCACTGGCTTTGGGGGGCCACGGTGGCAGAGTGGTAACACTCTCACCTCCCACCTCTGAGGCCGGGGTTCGGTTCCCTTCAAGGTCAAACGAGGATAGCCAAACTTAAAAGTGTTTATACTTCGCCTTTTATTGGTCCTAGAAGTTTGCAATGTTAAACCAACTTATAGCATATCATGGGCTGGGAATCTTTTGATGTTGTTCAGATTTGACCTTGGGCCCCTCCTTCAAGGTCAGACCAGGACAGCCAAACTTAAAAGTGCTTATAACTCACTTATTATTTATCCTAGAGGTTTGCAATGTGAAACGAACTAGGTCAAGTGATGGTTCACTGGCTTTGGGGGGCCACGGTGGCAGAGTGGTAACACTGTCGCCTCCCACCTCTGAGGCCGGGGTTCGGTTCCCGACCTGGCCTCAAGTGGGAAAGCTGGTAGTTGCTTGCCGTTGGTCGGCAGTTTACAGTACAGAATCTTGACCAACTATATGTATTGGTTTCCTCTGCCCTACCAACTACTCGTCGTGATATAACCTGTACAGTGTTGAAAGCGACGTAAAACCCCAAATAAATAAATAAATAACACTGGCTTTGGTGAGTTTTCTTTCCGGTAGATACAAATTTGCATTGGTTCTCCGATGCGTAGGTCTAGTTATGATAGGTATAAAGATGGCCAAGATTTCCAGTCAGTATAAGGTATACATTTGAGATAAATTTAGGTGAGTTGATAACATCTTCTCTGATAGTTTAACAAAAGGATACTGTACTAAAAATCACAAGTAAAATTCTAATTGCAAAAAGTGTAAATGGGGTGATAGAACACAATATTTTGGTCAAGACAAAGTAGTATAATTAAAGGTGTACTGTTTATTGCAGTCTACAAGACTGGCAGGAAAGTGATATAAAGGGCAAGCAGGGCCTCCACCAGTCTCTGAATCAGGAGAAACGACGGCGGGAACAGGTGATGGACATCAAGTATGCCTTGGCCAGAGAAGTGACACAGAAGAGTAAAGAGGTGGCAGGTGAGTGGACTTGTACAATGAATACATTGTTTAAGTTTTAATTGTATAATTATCATCATTTTAATGGACTGTTACCTTGTACAATTATTTCTCTGTTAACATGGTAACAGCAGCTGTTTTAAGAGACCTTTTATAATGTGAAAACTGTAATTGGAGGGAGGTCATCCTATCTACAAATGTAGAATACTTAAATATCACCCTGTGTTGAAAGTAAAATACAAGACGGTCATTCATCTTAGAAAGGAAAATAACGGGGAGATGAGTCAATGTAGGAAGTAGAATACTAGGGAGGTCACTCTGTGTAGACAGCACAATAACAGCGAGATAAGTCAATCTAGAAAGTGGAATATTAGAAAGAGAAGTCAATCTAGAAAGTAGAATATTGGGAGGTCAGTCTTTGTAGGGAAGGAAAATTACAAAGAGGTAAGTAATTTTAGAAAGTAGAATACTAGTGAGACAGTCAGTCTAGCAGCAAAGTACTAGAGAGGTCACCCAATGAAAAAATGTTGAATGCAAATGAGGCCACATAGTAAGGAAAATAACATATGGAGGTTACTCAATCTAGAAAGTACAATATTTGGGAATTCACTTAGTGTAAACAGTAGAATAGAAGAGAGATCACTCAGTGTAGAAAGTAGAATTACATATAAAGTAAGGGGTGACTCAGTCTAAAATATAGATTACTGGAGAGGTCACTAGGTATAGAAAGAGTAATAGTAGTTAGGTTACTCAATCCAAACAAAGGATATTGATGAGGTGACTGAGTCAAAAGAGTAAATACTAGGGAGGTCACTCTATATAGTAAGAAAAATTAAGTGGAGTGGAAGGAAACTTAAAACAGTAAATGAACAAGACTGTCTCTGGACTGTGAGAAATTTCACCTGATGTTTGTTTATAACCTGTACAGCACATCATTTCACTTCCACTACATTGCAATGGAAAGGATCAAAGCAGTTAATTGCAAAAATTACAGCCATTCATTTAAATTGTGAAATGATAAAAAGTATATTTTATTTTAAAACACTAACATGATAAAGACAAAAGGAAACCTCTCCCACTCAAGACTCTTACCATGTAGTGTAGTGGTTGTATAGATTGACACGTTAACTACCTTATTCTGATGGTAGTAGGAACTTACTTAACACTTTAAAAAGTTAAACAAGTAGATGTAACATTGTTATAGATTTAACCATTTAACCTTTTGTGTATCTGTTCTAGAATGTGCTAATAACCTCATATATTCTCTGCACAACCTATAGTGCATATTTATAAACACGTTGGCATTTCCAATTCATATTTTGAACACAATAGCACATTGTCATAAGTTGGTATAATCTGACTGCAGACTGTTTCTTTTGCCTTTGTTATATGGTGATTAACATGAATTTCTTGAATTAAAATAAGGCATTCACACAAGCTCACCTTAAAACTTTCTTTACACCGCAAATATGGTACTTAATTTACATTTTTGGACTCCTTTTTAAGGGATGATATATGTCCTAAGTGCCCAGGTGGCTAGCAAAGGATGCATCTAATCACAGGCTGTCACCTCTGTGTGGGTTGGACTCCTACAAGTGGCAAATGCTGTGGACCTGTCCCAATATGACCCCGGCTGTTGAACGGGACACAAAACCCCAACTTTGAACCTTTAGGGGAAGATCATGCGATTTTACATGAAATTGGCACACAGTCAGCAAGCGTACAGCAGAAGGGTTAAAATTGTATCAATGATCCCGATTGGTTAATATTTGACCATATTGGGTTTTTTTTTCACAATTTGTACCAAATTATGACATGTGCCAAATTACGGTGGGAAGTGGTGCAATAATAAATTTTTACAAATTGGCCTTAAATAAGTAAATATTAAGCAAATACAGAAAAAAAGTGATGCATATAACTTTTATTGTTGTATAAAGAAAACCTGAGTTGAAGTCCAGATACATGAAAACACTGTAATATTATAGAGGAAGAAGGAAATACATGCTGGGACAAATTTAGTACATGGAGACTTACACTTGTTTGTTTAACCCTTTCACAGCTTGGACTACATATGAAAGAGCCAAGGAGTCTGAACTTTGATTCTTTACAAATCAAGGTTACTCTTAGATATAATGTATGAATATTGAATAAAGCTGTTACTGGAAATGCATTGTGCTGTTTATAGATACAAAGTCCTTTGATTAGAGCTGTATTAGGTTGAAAAAGTAAATATCATCAGAATTCCTTTGCTGTTAAAATTTACCCTCATACCTTTCACTGATTGTGAAATAGATGTTATTTTTCACCGGTGGCTCGGGTGTCAACTTAATAGAATTCAGCTGTGTCTTTTGGTCAATTTAACCTTGACATTTTAAATTTTGTAGGATATATTAAATAATTTTTGGCTTAATTATATTTGAAAGAAAGATAAACTCATTTTATTTATCAGACACACAGAGCAGTAATTCATTGCAAACATCCGATGGAGGAGGAATTAATTTCAACCAGGCATCTAAGTATTTCAAATGAAAAAAAAATGAAGAAAAAAAAATTAAATCAATAAGTTCTGCACCAATTGTTTATCTACAGGCAATATTTGAACCCAGGTGATATTTCACAAATTTAGAATAAAAATTAAATAGTGAAATGTATTTTCCAGAAAACTTTATTCAGTTATACAGGATGTGTGCTTGTGTGGCATTGTAGTTCTTTTATGCTTTCACTTTGCTGATGAAATCCAACTCAGTTTTCCTGCAATTACTACTTTTCAGGACCCTCTGGAAGAACTGTATAAGTAGAAATTTCAGGCAAAAGAAAATTTCAAGTATTCCCAATTTTTCAGATCTTCACTAAAATTGATTTTCACTGATGTTTACTTTCTTAGTAATGCCCCATTCGCACTACAGGCAGTATACCCTGTGGTTAGAAGTTTTACTCGGCAGTGAAATCGCCTCCCAGGATGCCTCATGTCTTCCGGGATTTGATGTATCCATAAGGTGTGACTTGCATGGCAACTGATGGAACACATGGCGGTCCTCTGTCATTGGGTCCTATCCCCAGTGGCAGGTTAAAGAACCTCAAGGACGTTGATAAATGGTCATCCTTGAGCCTCTATCTTCCAGTTAGGGGAAAGTCAGTTACTTGTGAGTTGGGGCTGTACCTGTACAGTCGGATTAGTTAAATAGCGCTTTGAGTCCTGTAGTATATGGAGATATTGCGCTGAGTATAAATACATAATAATAATAACCGTCGGTAACAAACAGCATGAGAGTAGTACAAATGTCTATCACCAAGAGACAACCTCCATTTACCTCCACTCACCTTAAAATGCCATCTGAAAAAAACACCTGATACCAAAACAAGAATGAGTCACAACCTTCTATAAATTGCAGACCATGCGTTCTGTTACCGTATGAAAAATTTGTCTGCAGAAGGTCACTGAAATGGGCGGACAGAGACTCACATATAAAGGGACAGTGATGGGGAGGAAAACAGACAGTGACAGAGAGTGAACGACGGTGTCAAATTCGGAGATTGTAGTTTTCATATTTCAAAACTTCCATGGGACGCTGAAGGAATGGGAGGGTGGGCCGCTGTATCACAAGTTTGCATACAGATGGCAGACAGTAGTTACATGATAGGGGTATTTTATTTAATGCCTATAGCCGCGTGCTATACCACCTGTAGTGTGAAACGGGTATAAGAGATTAATACAGATTTAGAATTTCACTGAGAATTAATTTTCATCATCCAAGTTTATTAGCTAAATTAGCTTAAGTTAATCCCGCTTGAAAATTTCAACTTATACAGTAAATATATGTAATTCACTGTGTAGTTTTGTAAACCATGGTTTGTTTTGTATTTTTTATAACTAACATAGTTATAAAATTGTATTTTCTGCAAGATTTTCTGTCAAAAATTGTTTTACTGCCCAATTAAAGGAAAAAGTGGTTGTTGCAGGATGGGAATCATTAACTGTGATACCACATTTGGTTTATGCAGGGGGTATTTTCAATAAGAATCATCAAACCCAATTGATTAGATATAACATATTACCTGCATGGCAGCAAAATCCTGTACAAACAATTATATTCCCATCAGTTTTTTGTTTTTTTTTTGCTTTGACATGAAAATTAATTTTGTGGGATTTTTTTGTGTCTGTTACCATGCTTAATGTACATCACTTTTGACTTCACAATGAGTCATTTTATTTTATGCCCTTTTTTCCTTCCCTTCCTTTTAAGCCCTTTTTTACCCAAACAACACCCCACTTGTTAAAAAGTTATTTAAACAGTATTTATTTACAAAACCACATGCAAATCAAAACCTTTAACTAGAACCCTCTAAGTATATTTCAAATCTTTGAATCCATTTGTCAATTGCAAGTTATCCTAATATGTGGAACTGCTGCTTAAGTAGATCAATTGTCTAGATACCTTTTTCAGTGCCCAGTTGAACTACTCATTGCATCAGTTGATATACAGATATCTCTTTTAAGGCATTAAAGTTTTAAAATGTTGGACCATTGTGCTAGGAAATAGGATGATAACAATACAACCATGAATTTGTTCTAAACTTGACTGCTACGAGAATAAACCATGGCTGTATGAAGGGGGTTTGAGGCCTATTTGAAGACACACTAAATGATCTGGTAATTATTGACCTCTTGCAAAAAGTGGGTTGTCTTATCAGTTTTTAATTGTTTTAAACATTTTATTTGCAGAAAATACTTTATATAACTATTACTTCTGTACAGGGAGACATGTCAACTTCATCATATTATGTGAAAGTCACCACTTAGAACACCCCATAAAATGATTATATTAACCATGTAATTAACATATTTTACAGAAATATTTCCCACGATTCAAAAAAAAATTTTCCAGTGGTGAATTTCACAAATGTGGCAAGTTTCACTTTTCTTACTCTGTAATATTTTTCATGCTTTTTGTGTTGATTTTTATTTCTAACCTCTATACGAAAAACAATCTCATCCAGCCAAATACCAATCAAACAATGCTGAAAAGCCAGTCAAGAAAAGGAATCCCTCATCATATGAGAAGACTAAGCGAGCCTCCTACTTCTCAACAAATCCAACATCCGGGAATACTACCACAGAGCGCCATCTAGGGAGCGACAGAGAACCTAAGTTAGCTGAAGTGAAGCCACTTAGTCACAACTCTACAGCCTCTATACAGCTAGGCATTGCACACACAGACCTGGTTCATGTAATCAAGCTGTTTAATATTTTATTCTGTACATAATTGGGCGTAAAAATAATCTTATTTGACACCTTCTACTATACTAACTAATATCAGCAATAAACTGACAAAATTTTTTAGAAGAAATGATCTATGTAGGCATCAGTTCGCTTAATCCAAGACTAAAAATCCTTTTCGTGAGCCTTTTATATGTGCTCCGGTTGGTGGAAAGCTGCAAGTAATGAAGTACCTATAT
The DNA here is from genome assembly GCA_964017235.1 of Sabellastarte sp. h YS-2021. Taxonomy (NCBI): domain Eukaryota; kingdom Metazoa; phylum Annelida; class Polychaeta; order Sabellida; family Sabellidae; genus Sabellastarte; species Sabellastarte sp. h YS-2021. The sequence goes on from OZ024934.1 coordinate 92,045,326, forward strand.
TTTAGTAGCTACAACTTAGAAATCAGTCGAGACAATGTAAGGTTAGTAACTACTGTATGTTTAAAGAATTTAAGTACCCTGAATATGGCTACCCATTTGAGTAGGTAAAAGAGTGAATAGGAGTGAGTGGGACTAATTGGAGTTTCCTCACATGTAAACTCCCAAGTATTAAATTATTGATTAGAGTCTTCACAAGTGAAAACTCCAATTGCAGTCTCTTCCAGTGGACTTGCTAGTTCCATTAAATTTCTTACCAGTCATAAAATACTGAAATAGAAAAAGAAACAACACATTTCAAGCAGATTTAAGCTCTCAGGTAGACCAGGGACCATATTCCCCAAAGGTCTTAGCCAAGCCTTAGGCTTAACATTTGCATACAGATATAGCAAACTTAAGCCTAAGATTTGGCTAAGACCTTGACTCAATACGGTCTCAAGTGATGTAGATGGCAAGAGTTGTCTCACTTCCTTGGCTATTTTCTGTATGCTTTACTCACGCTTTTACCATTCTTATTCAATAAAATAAAGAGAAAAGCATACTTTATTATTTTAAATCCCATTATCTAAACACTAGGATAAAACTAGTAGCTACTGCTTTACCTCTAACTTTGTGTTCTCTGTTATTTCTGCTTTGATGTGATATTGGGCTTAACACATTGGTAACCTGGTTTTTGCTTCATCCAATTTTTCTGTTCACCCAATTTTCTGTTTTATTCAAATTTGTGTTACATTTTGCACAATAAATGTCTAATGTGTCAAGTTTTAGTCTTGTTAAATGATATATTTTTTTTAAGATTTAAAAAGAGGCTGGATTTACTATGAGAACCTATATTTGTCCTCTTTCTCCACAACTGTTTATATCCTTTAGACTGTGAATATTTTGCAAAAGCCTATATTTAAGTGAAAAATAGTGGTACTTCTGAATTCTGTACTGTGAATAATCATTAAGTGTACTTTTTCATGAGTATCCAAGTACTCCTGAACAGTCCCACAAACAACACATTTTGTGGACATCTCCAATACTTTCCTCACAAATGACTTGAAGGTTTTTAGGCCATATGTGGTCTTCTGGTTAATACAGTGAATCAAAGAGATTGTAAAGTTTATGAATAAATTGTTATATTATTAGTATAAATAAATGTGGTTTCCCAGTAGCGATTTTCACATGTGTAGTGACTTTTACAATTTCAAACTTTTCAATCGTTGTGTGGTGTCAGTTTTCCATCATGTTGAATGAGACTTTTTTTTCCCAGTGAACAGAATGAAGGCCATGTCCTCTGGCAATGTCAATGGAGATCATTGGGGGGCGGAGCCTTATGATGACTCACAGTATGATGGACTGCTACAAGCTTTGCCTTATTCTCCACAGCAGGAGCAGGGGTTTTATGCCTAGTTTGATGGTGATAGCATCCAAACTATGCATTTTTCTGCCTTCAAAGTCACCACTGTACACAGAGAGATTTTGTTTTGTCTACAGTCTTATTGAAAAAACTACTTTTTCAAGTGTCATCAAAGTTTCCTGATATGACCACTGCCGTAGCAGCTTGACTTTAACCAAAGTTGGCTTTTTTTAAAAAAAAAACAAGGTGGCCACAACAGATGTTATCTTGAAAATAAGTTTATATTCTTCAAAGGAAAAGCATTGGAGATTTGATCACCAAATATTACATTTTCACATTACAGACTTATGGCATGGGAAATAAACATTCAAGATGGACAAACAGTTAATTCTTAATGGAGTAATACTCATGGCAGAACATTACCAATTATACATGTTTGTAGAGTGAATACTGTAAATTGTGCCTTAATGTAGCACAATCAGGAAGTTAAAATATTTAAAATATTTAGTGCATTGTTATTGCTTCATTGTTGAAACTTTAGCCAACCACAGAAAGAGATTATAATTTCAGGGACTTTAACCCAATACAAAATGTATCTTGTGCCAAATTGGAGCACTCATTACAATCACCTAACGATTTTGTTTTGGGGTATACCAGTAGTACTTCTTTAAGACCATTAATAAGTGTTTCTTCAAGTAAATTATCAACACTCTTACTCTTGTTTTCATGCTTAATTTAAGGGGTGACAAGTCTTATAGTCTGACACACAGAGTTCAGTAAAATCCACTGCAAGATCTGTGACCGGTTCCTGTATAGTGTATGCTTTAGTTTTACTGAACCCAGTGTCTATGGACAAGGGTTGGTGGTCATGACAAATCTCGAACTCTAATGTAATCCCTTTAATTTACTGTTAATTATGCAAAATATTGAGTTTCACAAAGCCCTTGGGTTGGTGTACATAAGAAAGTTCAAAAGTTTCGAATTGAAATTCAATCTTACACTTTAGTATGAACTTAGGTTAAATTTTACTAATATCTAAGGCTGAAATGGTTAGCATTATCTGGTTGTTGGGTAGCTTCCGGCTTTAGCTGACAACTTACTGGTAAACTGCTTGCAATATGTATAGTATCTTGTGAGAGGGGGAGGAAATAGTGAAAAGGTAAGATGTGCATGTGCCCATGATCTTAATGTTACAAACAATATAGCAGATCTCAAGATGGTAGAAATGTCGAAAATATGTGCAAATTGTGGAGTAATTGCAAATAAGTATCGTATTTTATAATTCAACATTCGGTGTATAGATAACACATAGAAAAAAATGTTGAAATTTAATGCAAGTCATTCAGTAATTGCAAATAAATGTCGTATTTTATAATGCAACATTCAGTTTACAGATAATAAGTAGAAAAAATGTAGAAAATATATGCAAATTGTTGGGAAATTGCAAGTAATTATCATAGTTTACAATTCAACATTCAGTCTATAGATAACATGCTTTGAACTGGTAACTTTTTAGGTTGTGATTCTAAATATTAAAAATTCTGACGATTACGTAAACATCCCATATGAGGTAATATCTATAAGAAAAAATTTAAGCAGTTCAACAATATTGGGGCCAGCTAGTGGTTGGGTAATGTAATATTGGGTTGATATAGTTAATTATTTCAGGCTTACTAGAATCAAGTAAAATCGTATCAGGAAAATAACATTTGAGTTTAAACTCATATTTTAAGTTTAAACCTTCTGTATAATGTTTTATTTTCAAAACTGAGATTAATGACTGAGTGGGTTAACAAGTTTGGCACCTAATCACAGGCAGTCCCCTCTCTGTAGATTTGACTCCCACAAGTGCTGTGCAACTGTTCCTGGCTTTTGAACAGGACTTAAAAGAAAAATGTAAATGAATTATGTTACAGAAATGTTAGTGTGTGTTTGTATGTACTTAGTTGTGTGTAACATCAACTCGTTACTATGCAGAGTGATATTTATGCATGTACAGAAGAGTTATGACCACAGTAGAGCCTCCTTTATCAGAACACGATGAGTGAGAAGCCTTATCTTGGGAAGTTATAAATCAATATGTACATGATAGGAGAATCCAATTAAAAGGAACACAGAGCTATGCTAAGTAGCTTTTTGCCCTGGTCACACCACAGGCAAGTGCGTCCCACAGTTAGAGGTTTTACTTGGTGGCGGCACCCCCTCTGAGGAAGCCTCATATCTTCTGTGATTTGGTGTTTCCAAAACGGCAACATAAGGCAAGTGGAGATGAGATAAATGGACATTTCGCCACTATGTCACAACTTTGCATATGAAGCTAACTCAGTAGTTGAAGGACAGTGGCGTTTCACCCAATGCCTATAACCACGGGTTATACCACCTGTATTTTGAGTGAGGTTTTATGATTTGACATGAACAGGACAATGCCTCTAATTAGCAAGTATTTCTAGATAACAGGGTAAATTTCTATAATAACAACCATCAGGGGACTATAAAGCCTCTGTCTAGTTAAATGGGGAGTCTAATTAACAGGTGTGTCAGGTTCTACTCTATGTAAATTGAGGCAATTTGAGAGTTTTCATAAATACTGTGTTTTTATTCTGTTCAGATAAAGGGGCTCTGTTGTTGAGAAGTTTCCATTCTTAGCTTTCAATATGTGGTTTCACTTTGTAGGCTTGCGTCATTATTTATAAATAGAACAATGTAAACGTTTATAAATACAACAATGTAATATATTATTGTGTACTCTTAAAATTGTACTATAAGAGAGAAGGAGGAGAGAAGGTCAATAAATATCTGCACAAGGGAAAAATTAGCAGACTGAAGTATCACAATTATGTAAATAAAAATAGGCAGAAAGATAACAGTGAAGAAACAGCTATAGTAATAATCTGTATAGTTGTAAATAAGGCTTGAAATGATATGAACTTTGGAAACATTCCAGTAATTCCTGTTTATTGTGGTTGTATATTGTACAGAAGGTGTCTGTAATATATGTAATATAAATCAGAAATGTAAAACTCTCCACAGCGTGTGAAATTTTTTTTTCTTTCATTTTGTTAAGTTTATGACCATGAGAAAATAAGTTGTCATCATGAGAAAATGAGTCGAGTGCACAAGATCTTCTCAAGATCCTTACTTCAGATATTACTGTAATAAATAGTGTAATTCCGGATTTGCTTTGTATATTACAACTCTCCAAATTAAATTAAGTGACAAGAAAAATCAAACTCATTACAGTTGAGATCATTCATACAAAGTTCTCATAGAAATAATCCAGCAAGAATATCTGATATTTATGAAAAAACCTCTGGTGAGTTTGTACAGTGGCTGAGTTTCACATGCTATGGTGAATTTCCCATTTCCTGCTATTTGTACAAGTCTAACCCAAGGTGTTTTAATGCCTTAACATTGCCATGTGATGTCATACCTCTTGTACTGATAATCAAAGGTTGTGTAGTGTGTCTGTAGTTTCAGGGTTTTTTTCATGCACAAGACTTGCAAGCTGTAAACGTCATTTGCCATGACTGTGTACACATGATGGTCACATGATGTCGACAATAATATACTACTAATCTTCCTAAATTCTGATTAAATTTTCACGTGAATTCTATTTTTGTGAAAGATGATGCAGTCTCTTTTACAATACAAAAAAACATGCCATTACATCCTATAGACTATATTTTCTGACAAAAATTCACATTTAACAACCTAAATGATATTGACTTAATATGCTCCTCCAATCATTTGTGTCCTCATTAATATCATTGTCAAATGCTGTGTTTGTCTTGGTGCCTGTGACTGTCTTAAATTTTAATTATGCATTAAATGAACAATATATGTGTACAGGATTGAAAATGGTATACTGTATATTTCCGAATGATGACTCCTATTTAAATTAATATCTTGCACTGAACATACAGAATGCAATTTTGAGTATTGGGTTTTATAATCATTTATGAAAAAAGTGAAAATGAACAAATTAAATGTTTTTTTTTTTTTTGACTTCTGGCTGGTCACTGATGTACTCATTTGAACAACTATGTAAGGTGCATTATACCATACAAAATAGGAAGTTTATAATTTATGTGTAAGCCATAGAAAAGGGTTAAAATATTGATGTTTTCAGCAACTGATTCGTATGTAATTTGTTGCTATTTTTTTAATGAATTCTACCACAAAACAAAAACCTGAATAAGGGTGTGCCATTCACACTTCTAAAATTTCATTTTTCAAATTAACATGCATTTCAAATTACTATTTGGAGTCTGGAAATCATCAATGCTTGGGTCAGAATTCTCAGAGAGAAAAGACACGGAGAAACAGTTCTTTACTTCATGCATTCCATCTTTATTTATTTTAGTGTCCTAACCAGTATGAGCATTTGTTTTTATGGCTTTACAATCAGCTTTAGTGTTTATCATTATTATTGTGCCTGCTTTTCTGTAAATATGTAATACATACTTGCTTGAGCAGTAGTTGTATAGTGTCTGCTTTTGTACATTGAGAATGTAGCTATACATGTAGCTGTGGTCTGTATAAAGTAAATGGTACAGTATTTGTAACAAAACTTTGACTTTTCCCCACAAAAACTATCTTGGCCAGTGGTATAGATTAAGACAGTTGTATGAGCTTATCATATTATTCCTAACATATCAGACAGTTGATTGGTTGTGCATGCCAGACCGACTGGAAGGCCTGTACCACTGTGAACTAAGCTTTTGAAAGAACTTTTCACTTTTCTTTTACCGATGGTTACAGGTGCATTCTCAGTTGATTGTAAACAACTTCTGAAATACCGCAAATTTTAAAACTGTCAAATATTGACAAGTACAACATTAACAGGACAGGAAAATATTTGGAAAAGAAAAGTAACACTTTAAGAATTTATTTGTGAACCTGTATCCAAAATTCACGGAGTAATGTCAGATATAATAAATATGCAAATAAATGGCACAAATTGTACAACCCGATCCATATTTTGACAATGAAAATTTGAATATTTTTAAATACTATCATATATGTGGGATTGTGTGTCATGTGATCTACACAAAACAAAGTTTATGAAAATCAAAAAGTTAGTGCTCTGTGTGGGTGGCCCATACAGGTGGTAGACAATATTTTCAGATTTTGTGGATTACTGATACAAGAACAGGGTTAAGATCTAAAGGCTGACGGGTATTGAGCTGGTGTAATCATAAGCTGGAAATATTTTTCCATGCAAATTGCTGTAAAAGGTTAATATAAGGACATTTTGTATTGCAGTTGTCAATACAAGTAACAAAATAATTGCCCATCAGATTGTAAATACAGATTTTGAGTTCTAATTGTGTTGAAATACCACACAAAGTATATTTGTAATTGAATCAAAGCATGCCAGTATAATCCATGTACTGTTCAACTTGAAACTGTGATTATTTAATGTAAATTAGATGTCAGTTTTTAATATTACAAGTGCTATGACAATTATTAAGTTGTAAATTCTAAACTTTTTAGGTCTTTATGCCATTATTCTGAGATCTGTGTTTTATTGTATCTCAACAACTGAAAAATGCAATGCAACAGTGCTATCATCCAGTTGTCTAAAAAAAATGCTGTATTTACCAACTTTTAACTGTGGTTATTGAAATCAAGAATTCCATGTTTACAAGTGCAATTTACTTTTGTATAGAATTTTGCAATAATTCCAATAAAGGTTTTTTACATTAATCTTTTATGATGTTTTACTGTTAAAGGAGTTGTTTTCCACAAAACATGCAAATAAGAGAACTTCATAATTCAGTTGGATTGTCACAGTGGTAAGACAGCAAACAGGATCATCGGTCTTTATTTGATTCATATAGACATAAAGAAATTCTAGTTACAGACATGAAATACCAGTTCCCAAAAACTACATATTTTAAACAAATGTGTGACAGATCATTGTACAGAAACACTTAATAATGTATACTTTTATATTTTGGCAATATACAATGAATTACTGTTTAAAACTTCAAATGTTTATCATAAAATAAAATGCATTGTACTTGTGGTTATATTTCATGTACACTGGTAGAAGCTTTTATTGTTGGGCGTAATTCACACAAATCTGGTTTTGATCAAATTTTTGTTTCGGGGACCCAGTTTCCAAACTTCCTTTCGATCTGAACACTGTCTGTGTGAAGGAAAAGGCAATGTATACTGTGTGTTGCTCTGATGCTTCTCACAATCTCGCATCAACAGTTATTTGTGGACTGTATTTCACTATAAAGACCTGAATTACAACACTGCTTTGGCGTTCTTGTGATCATTAACTTGGTTCAATTTAACTTGAAATGAAAGAAAAACTGGTACATCACAGTGCAAGATAGTTATAGTATCTATGTGTGATACATAACAGTTAAATGTAGCTGTTCTCAAGAGGTCGCTTGCAGCCTGGCCAACTCAAGAAAAATGAAATATAATCACTCAGCCGCCTGCTAGGTGGCAGTACTAGCAGTACTGTGGTGTCCTAGATAATGACGTATAACACAACTTCCTTCTTCGAGTTGGAATTTTATCCTTATAATTTGGGGGGAGTAAGGGTGGAACTCTGCTTAGTCCCAGATGGTAAACTTGTAGCTTATAAAAGTTACATTTAAGTAATAAAAATTTTCAATTTTATTGCACTACAATAGTTTAACATCTGGGACTAAGTGCTGAATGTAACTGCTAAGCAGGGGGATTACAGCTAAGACTGGATGTTTTTAAAGAATTTTTCTTGTATTTCCTTTATATTATAAGTATAAATGGAAGTCTGAGTATCACTCTCAGTCCCAAATACAGTGCACAAGCAAACAGAAGAAGGTACAATTACTGTCTGGATTTCTGAAGTCCTATGCTAATTATAGAAGTACCCCGCCAAGGCATCACTATCTATGCATGCAAGAATGAAAGTTTGGTTCTTATTTCCCAGCCTGGAAAAGTCATGGAAATTGATTCCAGGTTTTGGAAAATTCATAAAAAGTCATGGAAATTAAAAGGCATCCTCTCGCGAAACAGCTCTGTTCCTTTCTTTCATCCAACATTTCAATACAAGGATACGTTTATGTAATCGGATCAACTTTTTATGTCCTCCATATCTTCCTGTACTGTGACTAGAGCCTTGTGCACGGTTCTCAAAGGCAAAGTCGGCGGGAGCTTGTGGTCTCAGTACATATCTCTTTAATGCCACAAAGCATGTAAAAGGTCCTTGATTTTAAAGGTTTGGTAATGGAGAAGTCATGGAAAAAATATGGAAATTCAGTGGATACACCCTGCAAGCCCCTCTGGCTATGAGATCTTCTAAGTGATATATCCAAGTGAGCACCACAGAATTCTTTTGAGGCATCTGTAAAGATCTGAAAAGCATGGCTGAGTGGATGTAGTGGCTGACCTCAAAGGACATTTGCCTCCTTGAGCCACATTTTCAGTGTGGGTGGAGAGATCTTGGGATTTGGATCACCTTTTCTAGGGATTCTGGGTTCCTCCAATCATTTTTCACTCTGGGAATAGAGAGGCCATATGGAGCGGTGAGTTTCTAAGTGCTGCCACTGTGTCAAACTTGGAAGCCTGGCTTCAGGAAGTCCAAGGAGCTGTCTCATCTGAGCAGAGTGACCTTGTCATGTTAATGAATACAAAGTCTGACAAGCCCTGCATTGTCCTAGCCATAGCCTGTGTTATGCTGTGGTTGAACGTCATTTAGTACGCTAGCTCCACAGCTGTTCCTTGGCTTTTTTCCTCTTCAATAACTTTCAGTGGAGTGACCATACTGTCTTGAACCATTATTAGACAGCGACCAAAGCCAGAAACCTGGTTGCAGATGAAAGTTTCCTGCACAATGGGCCATTAAGCCGGTGCTCTTGTAGCCAGGTTAGATCTAGCAATACTGGTGAAAGCACTGTTGAATTTTGCTGGTTCCTGATGCCAGTAACTCTGGACCGGGAAAAGTCTTTATTTTCTAAGTACACATCCCAACACCTCTGAGTGTGAAGAACCTTCATAAACTGGTCCTTCGACAGTCCATTCATATAAGTACCACCAGTAGGATACCGAAACCCCTCTGTGTCAGGTTCAGTCTCTCCAACTCCCAGCAGAGCCAGTCATCTAGAGGAAGCTTGACCAAGGTCTTACTGGCTGATTGTCGTCTAGGACCAGCAAAAGGGTTATCCTACGAGGAGCATGAACCCAGAGTCCTGTTCCGGTAAGCCAGTTTCCTCTTCAGACACTTCTCCCTCTCCCTCAAGTGGATGTGCATGGAAAGTGAGGTCAGCTTCTAACTCAGGGTCAGGATACACCGGGCAACACCGGCTGTAGAAGTGGTAGGTTGTTGCTTGTCACTGGTACTGGTGACTGGCTGGAGTACTGGCATCACACCGTGACTGGTTGTACATCAACAGTAACTGAAGAAGCAGGTTTCTGGCTGATCAGTCCAGTAGGTACCGTGGCCGGTCACAGAGTATTAAGGAACAGCAACTGAAGAAGCAGGTTTCTGGTCAATCAGTCCAGTAGATACTCTGGCCGGTCACAGAGTGTTAAGGAACAGCAACTGAAGTGGTAGTTACCTGGCTGACCAGCACTGGTAAATGGGTGGCTTGAGATCTGACTGACCAGTTCAGCAGGCTGAATGAATGAGATCTGTTGAAAAGTCACCTTACTGGTAGGTTAAAACGTCTTTGCCAGTAACATTGCTTCTAGTCTGGAGAACCTCTGACCATTTAGCATCCAGTGCCCTGATTTCATCAGCAGAGAAAGAGCTGGGTTGCTCAGCAGATTTGTTTTTTTGTAGATTTGGATTCTTTTGCAGGTGTAGCTTTTGTCTTTTTAGTGACCACTTTCTGAACAGAGACTAGCATCGATTTCTCCAAGGATCTGAACAGATTGTGGACTTGCTGCCTTTTCTATTTGTGTCTTAAACATGGGGGGTAGCAAGCTGGAACTTCTGATCAGAAGTCAAAGAGTTACAGAATTCACAGTCTTTCTTCCTGACACAAGGGTCACTCCCCACACTCTTATCGCAACACTGTGCGGACTTACTGTGTTGGTCAAACGCTGCAATTACATGTCCACAGCTTCAGTGCTTTTGTTCTGGAGAGGCCATGATGTATATACAATCATTTGATATCAATCAATCAGTTGTCCAGGTGCTTAATCTCCGTATCAACGGATTCTAAGGCACACCATCCAATCCGTAAGGCATAAATCATGAGACATTAGACATTAGACATGATATAAAGTACTTGAAGAAAAAAAACGTCTCTGAAGTGAACATCACAAATTTTCCTCCAACTTTCGAAGAGTCTGAATGCACACACGCCAAATGAAAAAGATACTATGCCGTCATGGCTAGACAGGAAAGAAGTAGGGTGCACCACCTTGCGAATGCACACTATGATCTGTCCTGCCAGTGAAAACACAGACATCCTTTTCAGGCATTTGGCTGGACCAGTCGGCACAAACCAGTATAGCACATTGTCCATTAGGTAGGATGTATTCGCGCAATAAAATCTCTATGCAAGTCCTGCATCTTCTCTTCAAAGCAGGGATCTACAATCTTGTACCACTTTCCTGTGGCTGGGGGACATTTGATGTTTGAGCCTAAGCTCCTGGTTCTGAGCCACAGTTTTAGGTCCATGACTGAAAAAGTTGCCTTTTCATCTCACTTTCCTCTTTTTGACCTGCCTACAGTCCCTGTATATAATAGCGAAACTATTTTCCCTAATTTTCTCTTCTCTGGAGAGAGAGTTTGTTGGGGTGAGATGCTCTGACAAGGAACTCGCATGGTCTGTAAGACTTGAGTTTACATTTGTCAGTGCTTTTTGGGTGGGTTTTTGTAACATTCCTTGGCTGGTGATGCTCAGATTCTGAGTCTGAGGCACTTGCTGAGGTGTGTGCTAGGAATAGCCTGGTTGAAGAGGGAGCTCAAACTCAACCTCTATGGTCTCCTGCTTGGGTGGCCGAGGAATGACATCTTGGAGGGGTGTCCTTGACTTTACTAGTGCCAGCCTTGACAAGTATTTGTTGTTTCGAATGCAGAGCCATTTCTAATGTTATTACTGATACTAGTGTAAATTCTTCCGCATCCTAGTCTTTATTTTAAAAGGGAGATGACCTTTGTGTAAAACACTTTAAATACTTCATAAAGTGTCTTGTACATTAAATATTTGCACAAGCTTCCAAAACTACACAAAGGACAACTTTTATTGTTTGTCAATACAAAGATTAGACCCTACACATTTGCCATTGTTTAACAGTTGTGTGCTTTCCAAGATGACAATGATGTCACATGGGGGTTTCCCAGATACACCAAAGGACTCGATAGTTTTCTGTGCTTTTTATATTTTAACCTTTTGAAAGGTCAAACAATCAATGTAGCACAAAGTTTCAACCCCTACAACTTTTCTTTAATTTTGACAGATTCAGTCCCTGTAAATGCTACATAAATGCCAGAGTCCTGGTTGTCCATGCTTTCCGACATGACAGTGACGTCACTGGGGCTTCCCAAGGTTTTCCCTCCAATCTTTGCATGAACCTGGGCAGATTTTACATGATAAAACAAGAGGGTCAGAGGTGCCCCAAAAGGCGGGTTGCGCACGCAGGAAACAAAGTTAGCAACTGCTCTCATTAAATTTAGGAACAAGGAAAGAAATGTTAGGTTACCCACTTAAGGTAAATGTGTTCGACGTGCTAAGAAATGTAATACTTCTAATCTAAGTTACATTATTGTATCTATACTGCTGACATGCATTGCAGAACCTCAAAAAGTGTTACCGAAATGGTATATTATTTGGAATTCAATACTAGTTGGTTAGTAACTATAATTATTTACTAATAAACTCATTTGGCTAAAAGTGTATATGATTAGGTGCCTTTTCTTATCTTTATAAGGGTCTGCAAAACAATGTAAGTATATGCTATAAAATAATAAAGTAAAGAGTAAAAACTATGAAACGGTAATAACAAAAAATTTGGTGAAATTATTTTAGTGAGAACTTGGGAAATTTGGCTATAGCATATACTTACAAAATGTACCATAATATTGCATGGCACCTAATCACAAAAGATAATTTATTCAAATAAATGTAAGTCATAGTATTATTTACCATATGTACAGGATAAATGTGGACGGACAGACAGATGGACAGACAAATGGACGAAAAACAGACAAACGAACAGACGCAATTTCACCAATTTCGAAAGGAACCTAGCTATGATGGAGATCTATCTCCCTATCAAGTTTGAATCCGATTGGTCAAACCATTTTCGAGTTAGAGTCCGGAAATGAAAATGTAGACAAACAGATGGATGGACAAACGGACGAAAAACAGACAAATGAACGGACGGAATTTCGCCAATATCGAAAGGAACCTACCTATGATGGAGATCTATCTCCCTATCAAGTTTGAATTCGATTGGTCAAACCGTTTTCAAGTTAGAGTCCGGAAACGAAAATGTGGACAAACAGACGGATGGACAGACATACGGACGAAAAACGGACAAACGAACGGACAGAATTTCACCAATATCGAAAGGAACCTAGCTATCATGTTGATCTATGTCCCTGTCAAGTTTGAATTTGATTGGTCAAACCGTTTTCAAGTTAGAGTCCGGAAATGGAAAATGTGGATGGACAGACGGACGTCGGACACATCAATCTAATAGGCGGGTTGGTTACACGCAACCCGCCTAAAAACGAACAAATGGACAGAAAAACAAGACAAATGAACGGACGGATTTACACCAATTTCGAGAGGAACCTAGCTATGATGGTGATGTATGTCCCTGTGAAGTTTGAATTAGATTGGAGTAACCGTTTTCGAGTTAGAGTCCGGAAACAAAAATGTGGACGGACAGATGGATGGACAGAAAAACGGACAAAAACGAAGAAACGGACGGAAAAACGGACAAACAAACAGACGGAATTTCACCAATTTCGAAAGGAACCTAGCTATGATGGTGATCTATTTCCCTGTGAAGTTTGAATTTGATTGGTCAAACCGTTTTAAAGTTAGAGTCCGGAAACGAAAATGTGGACAAACAGATGGATGGACAAACGGACGAAAAACGGACAAACGAACACACGGAATTTTACCAATTTCGAAAGGAACCTAGCTATGATGGTGATCTATCTCCCTGTGAAGTTTGAATTTGATTGGTCAAACCGTTTTAAAGTTAGAGTCCGGAAACGAAAATGTGGACAAACAGATGGATGGACAGACAAACGGACGAAAAATGGACAAACGAACACACGGAATTTCACCAATTTCGAAAGGAACCTAGCTATGATGGTGATCTATCTCCCTGTGAAGTTTGAATTTGATTGGTCAAACCGTTTTAAAGTTAGAGTCCGGAAACGAAAAATGTGGACGGACAGACAGACAGACGGACGTCGGACACATCAATCTAATAGGCGGGTTGGTTACACGCAACCCGCCTAATAAGTAAAAACATTTATCTTCTCTGTACATTGACGCCAACATACCTTCTGTAAAGTTTCATAACCAAACTGGTGAAAGTCGAGTATCCAACAATATGTACATCCACTGGTAAAAAATGTTAACATCTCTGGCAATGAATGCATGTTAAGCAAAATGGTGGCGTGTGACAAGAAGGAAGTTGTGTTATACATCATTATCTAGGCCACCTCAGTACGGCTAGTACTGCCATCTAGCAGGCGGCTTGGTGATTAAAGAATCGTTTTTTTTTTCTCGAGTTAGCAAGGCCGAAAGTGCCCTCCTGAGAACAGCACTTAGTCCCAGGTGGTAGGCTATTGTAGCACAATAAAATCATACCTGTCAAAAAGTTTCCTATGCCTTTATAACTGCCAAAAATGATTTTAATACGCCTTACATTAAGAGATATACACAACTCTGAAAATACTATGGTACCGGCAGCGTCGGCTGTTTGAAAACAGTCTGTGAAACCAATAAGCGTCCCAGACGGATGCTAAATTAGGAGGAATTCAGGTGTACCACTAAGCCACATTCACTGTGGACCTCCTCGTCATTTCAAAATTTTGCATATGATCTCTTAAATATCAATGGTCATGGGTTTCATTATAACTCGTGAGGAAATGTTGGAAGCAAACCGCATTTTATTGCATAATATTTATTTCTATAACATTGATTCATGCATTCTACAATCTTTAGCAGAGTATAAAAGTTGAAGAGAAAACAACAGTTTATGTACAGATTTCGGGGATTCTTTTTTTTTATACACACAAAGGTACTGTAATAATAATAATATTACTATAATAATTAATCAAACATATCTATTCAAAGAGCACACATTTCATCTGCTGTACATATTGTACAAGTGCTGGTAAAACTGCAAAGAAAAAGAAGAAAAAAAACACATTCTGTATACTGTACACGTCTTAGTAAAACATCACTAAAAAGTTCCCACGTCAAGCATCTAATGCCTTTATACAGTGTTCACAATCCAACAAATATACTGGTGTTACATCTATAGAGGAAAGTTTGAACTTGTAATTTGTATTGTAGCATCCATACAGATGTCACTGGATGTAAACTCTACACGAGCTAATATTTTGACATCTGGGGACATGCGAGCCAGTTAAACTGCTGGGCATGTTCTTCTACCAGTGCATCAAGCAGATGCATAATACAGCAGAACCTTAATTATCCAACCTTCAATTATCCAAGTATTTGATATTATGACACATGGTTGTACTGTCCAAAATTTGTGATAGCCCATGGTTTTACTGTTCTATTTTATGAACATTTTCTTTTCAGACAAAAAAAATGTAATTCTCCCAAAATGTTGGATAATCAAGGATCTGTGGTAGTTTGTTTATAGTACTAAATGGTGAAACAGAAATGGTTCCTTCAGCTATCCTTCAGCTATCCAAAATACATACATGTATTGTGAAAGGTCAGATATGTATTCAAAGAACTGAAAAATAGGTTGACCATTTATGGACAAAACCCCAACTGTCTTCATTTAAGCCAGAGAAAATGCATACCAAAAGTGGCAATATTGTTCCACAACTGTTAACGTTATATTACTACAAATTATGGGATGCATCAAATATATACTTTTTGTGACACATTTTAAGCCATTTTTTATGTCACCATTGGCAGAATTTCAGTGTTTTTATCTCTAGATAATTAAATATTTAGAGGTGGCCCCTGTGATCATCTCACATGGCATTGCAGACTGATTAGTCTGTATATTAAATGCATTAATAACATAAAACCTCAGCTTCCCAAAATGTCCCCACGACATACTATACTCTATACTGAAGCCACCTTTGCTTCACATAAAGTCATTGAGATAAACAATTTGTTTCTTTAGCGATGAACTACCTTAGATTTCACTATAAAGTGACGCTACAATGTAATGCAAACAAAACTGACCATTTCAATTACCACTGCTATATACTACACAGATGCAAACCTTTTGTTTCAATTCCACAACAAAATAACATTCAAGGTTGGATAATACTATCCTAGACCACCAGTGCACCAACAGACAAGAAGTATTATGCAAACTTATCACGAGGTTTCAACTGTAATGGCAAGGGTGTATTCATATCATAATTTAAAATCATTCCACAGTTTAATGCACATTCTGCAACCATCATACAGAAGTATTTCATCATTAAATGCAAGCAGTAACTCAATCACATGACATACAGATTACAGACACACAAAATGGCTTGGACATAACACTTACACAGTTGTGACTTTATTAAAACTAACATTTTATTTACGGCTTTATTTTGGTGAATGTATTTAACGATAAATTGATGAGAAGTGAGTTGGAAAGTCAATGATATGCGACAAACAGATAATTCCTGCTTAGTTAAATCTAGAGGATGCGTCAACTTTATAAGTCCATCGAATGAGTTGATTTTGACTGTTAACTCAAAGGAGAGTTCTAATTGATGAAGTTTTACATGAGGAGGTTCAATTGCATGACTATCCAGATCAAATATAATGAAAGGAATGCAATCGATATCTCTTGGCACACTCACACAAAAATTTGTTTTCACAATCTTCATTTTGGTAAACTTTTGCTCAGAAAATTTAAATATTGCAGGTTTCCCTCGTCATGACATATTATCTTAAAATCTTCATTAAAACAGAAGTGTGTTTTTGAGTCTACTTTAAAGAAATTTACCATGTTTGAGTAATCAGCAAACACAATGCAACTTATCTGCCGTCTGATGGGATCTCAAAATAATTAATGCCCAGATCATGTTTTGAATAATATGGTAGAAATCTCTGAAGTGAGGGGTCACGGTGGCAGAGTGGTAACACTCTCGCCTCCCACCTCTGCGGCCGGGGTTCGATCCCCGTCATGGCCGTAAGTGGGAAAGCTGGTAGTTGCTTGCCGTTGGTCGGCAGTTTACAGTACAGAACCCTAGCGAACTATATGTACTGGTTTCCTCTGCCCTTCCAACTACCCGTCGTGATATGACCTGTACAGTGTTGAAAGCGACGTAAAACCCCAAATAAACAAACTCTGAAGTGATATCTCTTGATTCAATATGACTGGTAAGAACTAGAAACCTAGTTTTCATTTACATGGGCTAGAGAAAACCTCCACTAAAGCAGGACTTGAAGATACAAGGGTGAGTAACAGCTATAACAAATAATAGTCTTGCCAGAATAAACATTGCTGAGAATTATATTAGGTGGAGACAACTGAAAAAGCTGATGGTAATCAGCTTTAAATAATTCCCCTCCAACAACCAGCTAACTCCAGATCTGATATATTAACAAATAAAAATGCTAAATTTCCACTAGTATGCAATTCTGAAGGGTGTAGACTGCAGTTTGGAAAAATAATAGGTACGACTTTAAAAGTCATCACTTAAACACACTCTCTGCAAATGGGAACTTTTATACTAAAACTCTGAATATGAACTCAATGTCATGTCACCTGTGTGTCTAAATTAGCTAGAGATAAACACTTCACAATGGTACATTTAGACACAAGAAAAACCCGACATTCTTTACTAAGAAACTTCAGCTGAGCCCTCTTAAGTGGGCGATCAAAGGAACAGGAAAAAACTTGCATATTTTGAATGGAAAATTTCAAGGGATAATTCCAAGGGACGCTGGCCATTTACTTCTACTGAAACAAAAACCTCACATACAGAATTACAGAATTCCACTTAAAGGTTATTGTATTGTGTCTGTAGCATGTTTATGTGAAAATTGAGTCTACTATTTCCAGCCATCCCCAACTCGATTCAGAACAAATCCAAAACATGTACACGTATCACCGACTTTTAAGGGCACTTTTGTTATTATCTATATACCATGTTTTGAACATGATAAAAAGAAAACAAATCAACAACAGAACTGAGTAATAATAATAAACAAATCATATCTACAAGGGTAAACTATGGAAAAAAAAATCAAATTAGTTTCTCTTCCTTAATCTTCAGCTAAAAAAATGATAAAGTAAATCCTTGACCAGAGTATTGTTAATACAAAATAAAAACCTCTGTTGCAGAGAAGCTTAATTTCTACAAAAAAATCCCCCCATTTCTCTGACTATACCATAGCCCCACATTTTCCCCTAAACACTTTTAGTAAGAAGTTTTAGTGGCTTAAGGTCAGAAAACAAACATTACTCGGTTGTCAAAAGCCCAGTTAGATACCGATAACTTTCATAGTTTTTTAGTCTTTATCTCGTGTAGTATACAAATATAACTTAATATTACCACTTACGTTTTACAGTAGCTCTACAGAATTACTTACAGTCTGTAATGAAACACCTTGTAATATTAATTTTGTCATGAAGTCTGTTACCTGCTGCATCTGCAGAAAGTCCAAAAAATAACAGAGGGAAAAGTAACGGAAACACTTGAAGTTAGTGGAGTAGCACTGGTGTATACCAATGCGATTGTGGGTTTTTATATCATTGGGTCATACTGGGACAGGATCACATGTTGTAATGAATTGGATTTGAACCCACAACCATATGGGCAAGAACCTACTGATCATTTCTTAACCTTGAGGTCAACTGGGCCAATGAGTGCTTTGATGTGTGGGAGACTCGCATATCAATCTAAACATGATACAGAGGAGGTTTAGAGTGCTATAGCACTAGTTCTTTTGACCACTATATTAGTTAAATGTTGCATGAGCCACTGAAGTTGAGGTTAAGTGCAAACTGAACATAATAGTTTAAATATACTGTGTAGATTGTGAAATTATTTAGTTTTGTGAACTATCTTATAACAATCAAGGTTCTTTGGGGGTTTGACCAAAATCCAGATATTATGACTAGAAGATAAGCTAGGTTTTTATCTTTTCACATTCCAGTACCTTTGGAAGGTATTGTGTTTTCTTTTATAAATCCTAGGTTACTATGTGTGTTAGTTACTATCTTTAAAGGTTCTGTTTTGAACACAAACCCATTAAACTGGCCCAACATACCTCATGTACATGGTCCACCTTAATAAACTAAAGTTACTGGATTTTGATGAAACATATAAATTACCTCACTATAATGTTCCCATTAGACAGAGGATGATTTTGAAGAATCTGTTAAATTTGACATTCAATATCAATGTTCATATTTCACAATCATGGCAAATATGAAAACAGCTGAACCATGTTTAAACTCAAGAGAATTACTACGACATAACAATGAATTCCAGAAAGAAAGGATAAATTTCAACAGAAAAGACCATCAAGGACCTAGGGCCATATTCTACAACAATACTTAGATCATTGCTTACTTAGATTTCAAGTATTTCTTATATTTCAAGAAAGAAATGATGAAACATTCCAAACTTTTGTTTCGTGAATACAAAGTGCAAGAAAAACTAAAGTGGAAAACCTTCCCTTACTTAGATCTAAGGTCACTTTATCTAAGTATTGTTGTAGAATATAGCCCATGAATTTGATTTATCTACTGTACAGGAGTTACTGAATAAGAACAATGAAATTCAAAGTACACATATCAAAGCAAGAGAAAATAATCAAACTTTGTACCAGTTTTGTATCAGAAGAGTTCAGGGGCCTAGTGTAGTCACATAAACCCAGAAATCCCCAGAGGTCAAGGATAAAGAAGGGGGGTCTCCTCACTGGCAACTTTCAAATTTTCACACTTCTTGATCAATTTAAAGGCGAGTAATTATAGAAAGATAAGAAAGAAATTCCTTCTGCTTTAGGTAAACCAAATGCATTTAATCGACTGTCACCAATGTGCTTCACTAAACATTGAAGTTATATTTCAGACAATAACGGATATTTTCTGAATACACGAATATGCAATACTGACCCTGGGAATGATACTTCTATTCATCACACAATTAACAGAGAAGTGCTCTATACATATGATAGTCTCCAAGTTTACGTATACTCCAATTACCATGTATCTTATGGCATTATAATTTGCTGTGAGATACATTATTTTTTTCAAGAAATTTAAGACTAAAGTTATTATTGTTTTGGTTTTTTTTTCACTATTTTATGTGTATGGCATATACAAGTTCCCTTAACAAATATGATCATGTAAGGCTTACTTTAGCCAGCCTAAATCATTTTTACGATACAGGGTAAAAATATAGTGAGTGGGCTTTATAATCGGCAACAACATTGACACTGTAAACATACTGAGCAATAAACAAAATACTCTTTTAAATAGAGACTTTTAAAAATACTATAGTTATTCTGATCACTTCATAAAATGTTACAAAGCACGATGTAAAAATACAATACTATTCTGACAATTCATTATATCTGAACCTGATCATTCAAATTGCACAGTGTTATAAACTAGGTGATGTACAAACAAGTTGGGTAATGTAACAGAAATCAATGGAACAATGTGAACAGATTTACTGTAAGATCCACAATTGGCATCATCACACAATATTATGTCGGGTCGGAGAAACACTTCACCAAATTATGTAAACCTGCTAATACTCATAATTGTACTGACTCCAATTTAAATTGGACTTTTATCATCCTATAATTGTACTTATTCCAATTTAAATTGGACTTTTATCACCCCATTATTATCTGTTGATCAAGAGATTGATTTCTGGTACAGTGTATGAAATTTTGCTTAACATCACAGTGGGTTCAAACCTTTGAAATTAAGCAGAAAGAACCCACAAACTTGACAAGAATGTTCCATAAAGAGAACCAAATGAAAATCAGAGTTTCCAGCAAAGGTAAATTTTCTCATTATGTGGTAAAAGTTTTATAACATAAATTCCTGTTTATTTTAAAAAGAACCACATATAAATAAACTGAAACTTCAAAAATCACTCAATAAAATACAGATATACTCTTTCTAACAAGACAACAAATGAGGGTCCACATGTCCTTGACAGGACTAAATGCATGTGACACTACACAAGGTATTGCACTAAAAAAAACACACAGAAATCTATAGTGTAACCTCCTGCTATAAAACTCAACAGAGAAACATATTTTTTTTTTGGCTTTTTTTTTGTAAATAAATATATAACAATAATAACTGATAAAGACACGTACAAATGCATTCTTACATTCAAAGAATTAATCAATGTGTGTTCCAGGACATAGCTTTCTCTTCAGACAATCAGCGTTTTAATGTGACATCCATTCAGCTCAGTTCATGAAAGTACAGTAAACCCACTATATTCATAAGCTCCATTACCCCAATTTTCTGTAGTATGAATGTATCTTCTGATTTACAGTAAAATACCTCTTTGTTTTCATTAACCTCCCTTATCCATTTGGATATTTAAGTTGTCTCCCACAATCTCCACATATAGTATCTGGTGAAAAACAGAAGAAAAAAACAAAAAAAAAACATTGCCAAGGTCACTCTGAGGTCATTACTTGGATCTTGTAGCTTTATTTTTTTTTTACTTCAGTTACGTTTGTGCTTGGATGCATCAGACATACATCCTTCAAAATCATATTATGGATTATTTTGGAGGAAAAGTGTAAAGGTTGAGTAAGTGTAGGTGTACACCAGATTTTTTTTGTAAAGCATTTACTCATGAAACTGATTAATTAGCTAGACAAATGAAATTAATAATTTGTATGGCACGAACAGAAGCAAGGTTTAAATGTTAAAAACAAAAGCAAAATATTGGTATTAACTGTAGCAATGCAATAAAGACACTGTTTACTGAAAACACATGCTAAGACAACCAGGTTAAAAGAAAATAAACAAATAATAGAAAGAATAATCATTAAATGCATACAAAATATATTGTCAAGTTCATTTTGCAGCAAACAGCACAAGTTATTTAACTTATGTCCTTAGAAACTTTTTTTTTTAAATCTGAAATCACGGCCAACAATTTTGTCAACATATGTTAGCAAGGAACCAGAACTAGATATTGGGGAGGAATTTCTTTTTAATAAAAATGTTACAGAGTTCCAATGCTGCTCATCCTTGAACACTACCAAGCCACAGGTGAACCCAATCTTGCATGAAAATATGACTGCCACCTGATGAATAGTTTTTCAGTTATGCATACAGACAAACTGACAAACGGATGCGATTACAATATCCGTTCTAAAGTCCAGTTACTTCTACCTAAAA
The DNA here is from genome assembly GCA_964017235.1 of Sabellastarte sp. h YS-2021. Classification (NCBI taxonomy): domain Eukaryota; kingdom Metazoa; phylum Annelida; class Polychaeta; order Sabellida; family Sabellidae; genus Sabellastarte; species Sabellastarte sp. h YS-2021. Next base: position 92,067,197 of record OZ024934.1, read on the forward strand.
CTATCTTTTTTTAACACTGTTCTGATTGATGAGGTTTTTAGTGCTAATAACCTTTGAAATGACAAGTAAGAAAACACATAATTAGTACCTGTCTATCAACCTTGTATAATATAACTAATCAATAATATTTGCAAACTTCTACATTTTCCGGACCAAGACATTCTAAATGCTATGCAAATTTAATGCAAATGTACCATCTACTATTAGGGCTTCACAGATTAAAGGAAATAAATAGTGAATACAACTAGATTGATTAACTGTAATATGATTAAGTATCATAAAAGCCATCCACTGTACTTTTATATCTAAAAATTTGTCATTAACACTGTTGGACATTTTTTTAAACCCAAAACAAGCACTAAATTAAACTGTTATGTCTAATGGCTAAATATGGTTAATTCCACAGAAAGCTAAAAAAAAAAATGTCATAAAACTGACTAAAATCGCAGCTGTATCAAAGTAATATGCTTGCTGGCAGTTTAAGGGCATAATCTACCCGAAAGAAAATGCAAAATTGCAACAGTTAACACAGCATCATTATCAAAAATTATCATTCATACACAAAATAAACTTATCTTGAACCAAATGTTTCGGAGATACACTATATTGGTTAAAGTATTTAAAACCTCCCTGAAAATCAGTATTATATTCTGGATTAACTTTTGAAAATATCTTTAATTTAGGCGGATCTAATGGTCCAGCAAATAAAGAGGAAGTTCAGTCTAATGCCAGATGGAGGGAACCACTTATACAGTAACTTCAGGGCCACTACATTTGGGAAAACATAGTACAGTAGACTCTCTAGGAATAGAATCTGTGTAACTTTAATTGAGTTAAAAAAGAAACCAAGTTTCAGATCCTAATATCAGATGATTATCCTTATCTGTAGACGAAAGTTGAAGTTATTCATACCTCTAACCAAATCATATCAATATAACATATTCTATTTTTACAATGTCCACTATCAATTACCAAATAATGTTCCACTTTTTTTTTTTCTAAATCAGCCATTTTTTAAAAGACCATACGTTTATGATAAATGGGAGAGGGGAATCTCTTAAAGTAGAGAGATCTACTTATTAATCTTTCGACTCTTTCAACAACATCACTGACGCCAATACAACAGTTTCTGTACAACCCGAAGCAGTCAAAACTCTGGAGTAGCTGAAAAGAGCCTTGAGGTCTCAACTGTACTTCTGTACACATAAGTTGAATAAGCATAAAATCTGACCAAAGTCTTGCAGATACTGATGGTTCTATTTGTACGGAGTCTACTGTACTGGGATAATCTGACAATAACTGAAGACAAATAACCGGGAAACACACACTGACAAGGCAACAAAGAGAATAGTATTTTTTTTCTCTGTACATGTTCAACTTAGCTGTACAGGTCTGTATGTATAATAATTATATGTATATAATATGTATATGTATGTGCATTTATATATGTTAACTTTACTACACTTCTACTTAAAACTGTTAGAATAAATGAGCTAATACACAAAAATAATATACATATATATATAGCAATATGTGTGCCAATTCTTTGACTGACAGATTTTATTCTATTTTTGGATGACGGAGACTTGCAGCTTGATTATTGATCTCAGTCGTAGAAAAAGCAGGTCGTCAGTCAACATTTATTGTGGAGAAAAATGTATAAATTTACAGAAATATTTCCTGTTTCATATGAAGGCTTGCAGAATACACTGAGTGCCATTTTTCTACATAGAGTATGACTGTAATATATGATTGGTCAACTGGAATTTTAAAAATTAATACTTGGGGGCATATTCAAAAAAAAAAAAAAAAAAGTGAAAAGACACAAAAATGAAGATTTACTTAATAAAGATATAGAATTATATCTCCTTACATTTAAATACAATTTAAATAGCTGTGCTTAAGACAAACGTCAGGTAGGGATACAGAGTAGAGAATCTTCATTCACTAAGTAACACGCCATCCAGTACATTACGCATCTCAATCACTGAGTAACACATGTCACTCAATATACAACACATCATTCACTTAGTAACATACAGAAGAACCCCGCTAATCCGACCTCCGTGTAACCGAATCTCCGGCTTATCCGACTTCAAAGCATGTCCCCCAACATTTTACACACTACGCAACCGAATCCGGTGGGCGATATACAGGGATGTTATAAAATTTTATAAAAGTCGCCATCAAAAATGCCTGCAAACACAGCACACGTCTTTCGGTTATCTTACCTTTGATCTTTTATTGTTTATACAATGAAAAGACGCGGATTAGTGCAGTATTTATTGAATGCCGCCATGTAGCATATTTCTGTTGATCAACACTTGAAAGGGCCTATTCGATTGGCTGATTGCAATTCTAGAAACCTAACAAGGTGTCACTTTATTGGCCGGAGTAGTCTATCAAAGACTTTTGTAACAATTAATCTGTTAAACAATAAAATCAGCACTGATGTATATCTTGATTGTTTATAGGCTTTATATTTTATATGTTTTTTTAACTTTGTATACGAATTATTTCGTCTGTCATTCTCTTTAAAACTGGTACAAAATTTATTTGATCTCTGAAAAGAACGCCCTCATCTCCCGTCGCTATCCCTTGTCAAAGTTGCATCAAAATAGTTGAATTTTAAAACTTAAACAGTAATATACTACAACAAGAGGAGAGTGCCCGTGAACGGGCACTGTGTCAGCTGACTGAATGTTTTTGATTTGTGATGGTGATAATGAGAGGAAGGCATAATTATCAGGGAAAGGGCTGTACAGAAATACAGTAAATGGTAACTGAACAGCATGTTTGAAAGATATTCCGAAGCTGACAGAAGAAAAGGACAAAAAAGTTGTGCCCTGCAAATGGTATTATGAAATAAAGTAACAAGGTAATTGTTTAAGTGTAAAAAGTAGGTTAAAAATATTTAGAGAAATACTATAAATGCAATATCCTCGTTCGACCATGAAGAAGGGGTCCAAAGGTCAAATCTGACCATACCAAAAGATTCCCAGCCAAAGAATTTAGGATGGTTTACCATCCCAAACCTCTCGGACCAATAATAAGTGAGTCATAGGCACTTTTTAAGTTTGGCTATCCTTGTTTGACCTTGACGGAGGGGTCCAAGGTCAAATCCGACCACACAAAAAAATTCCCAGCCCATGATTTCCTGTAGCTTGTTTACCATCCCAAACCTGTAGGACCAATAATAAGCGAGTTCTAAGCAATTGTAAGTTTGGCTATCCTCAATTGACCTTGAAGGAGGGGTCCCAGGTCAAATCTGACCACACCAAAAGAATCCCAGCCCATGATTTCCTATATGTTGGTTTACCATCCCAAACCTCCAAGACCAATAATACGCGAGTTATAAGCACTTTAAGTTTGGCTATCTTCGTTTGACTTGGAAGGAGGGGTCTAAGGTGAAATCCGACCACACCAAAAGATTCCCAGCCCATGATTTTCTATAGGTTGGTTTTCCATTCCAAACCTCTAGGACCAATAATAAGTGAGTTATAAGCACTTTTAAGTTTGGCTATCCTCATTTGACCTTGAAGGAGGGGTCCAAGGTGAAATCCGACCACACCAAAAAATTCCCAGCTCATGATTTTCTATAGGTTGGTTTTCATTCCAAACCTCTAGGACCAATAATAAGCGAGTTATAAGCACTTTTATGTTTGGCTATCCTCATTTGACCTTGAAGGAGGGTTCCAAGGTCAAATCGGACCATATTAACAGATTCCCAGCCCATGATTTCCTACAGGTTGGATACAATGATTAACTCAACAGTGAGAACCTGAAAGAAGCTATTGCTCAGCTATGCCATGACATAGAGGTCTGCAATTTCACTATGTTATAGCTGACCAAAACGTCTGTGAATAACATATTTAACAAAATACTCTAAATGTAATAGTTCTCAAGTTACAACTGATTTACTCAAGAGTGAGAACCTCAAAGTAACTATTACTCAGCTATGCAATGAGCTACAAGTCTGAATTTTTGCTCTGTTATAGCTGACCTAAAAGTAGGTGAACAACATATTTAAGCAAAATACTGTAAATGCAATAGTTTTCAAGTTACAACTGATTTACTCAATAGTGAGAACCTGAAAATAGCTATTTCTCCGCTATGCCATGAGCTATAGGTCTGTAATTTCACTATGTTATAGCTAACCCAAAAGTAGGTGAACAATATATTTTAACAAAATACTCCAAATGCAATATTTTTCAAGTTATAGCCGATTTACTCAACAGTCAGTGCCTGAGAATAGCTATTGCTCAGTTGTGCCATGAGCTACAGGTCTGTAATTTCACTATGTTATAGCTGACCCAAAAGTAGCTGAATAACATATTTGCACAAATTTCTGTAAAGGCAATAGTTTTCCAATTACAACTGATTTACTCAACAGTGAGAACTTCAAAGTAGCTATTACTCAGCTATGCAATGAGCCACAGGTCTGGAACTTCACTATGTTATAGCTGACCCCAAAATAGGTGAATAACATATTGAAACAAAATACTCTAAATGCAATAGTTTCCAAGTTATAAGTGATTTACTCAACAGTGATAACCTAAAAGTAGCTATTACTCAGCTATGCCATGAGCTACAGGTCTGAAATTTTACTATGTTATAGCTGACCCAAAAGTAGCTGAATAACATATTCATACTAAATTCTCTAAATGCAATAGTTTTGCAATTACAACTGATTTACTAAATAGTGAGAACCTCAAAGTAGTTATTACTCAGCTATGCAATGAGCTACAGGTCTGAAATTTTACTATGTTATAGCTGACCCAAAAGTAGGTGAACAACATATTTAAGCAAAATACTGTAAATGCAATAGTTTTCAAGTTACAACTGATTTACTCAATAGTGATGACCTAAAAGTAGCTATTACTCAGCTATGCCATGAGCTACAGGTCTGAAATTTTACTATGTTATAGCTGACCCAAAAGTAGCTGAATAACATATTTATACGACATTCTCTAAATGCAATAGTTTTCCAATTACAACTGATTTACTCAATAGTGAGAACTTCAAAGTAGCTATTACTCAGCTATGCCATGACCTACAGATCTGAAATTTCACTATGTTATAGCTGGCCCAAAAGTAGCTGAATAACATATTTATACGAAATTCTCTAAATGCAATAGTTTTGCAATTACAACTGATTTACTCAATAGTGATAACCTCAAAGTAGCTATTACTCAGCTATGCCAGGAGCTACAGGTCTGAAATTTTACTATGTTATAGCTGACCCAAAAGTAGGTGAACAACATATTTAAGCAAAATACTGTACATGCAATAGTTTTCAAGTTCCAACTGATTTACTCAATAGTGATGACCTAAAAGTAGCTATTACTCAGCTATGCCATGAGCTACAGGTCTGAAATTTTACTATGTTATAGCTGACCCAAAAGTAGCTGAATAACATATTTATACTAAATTCTCTAAATGCAATAGTTTTGCAATTACAACTGATTTACTCAATAGTGAGAACCTCAAAGTAGTTATTACTCAGCTATGCAATGAGCTACAGGTCTGAAATTTTACTATGTTATAGCTGACCCAAAAGTAGGTGAACAACATATTTAAGCAAAATACTGTAAATGCAATAGTTTTCAAGTTACAACTGATTTACTCAATAGTGATGACCTAAAAGTAGCTATTACTCAGCTATGCCATGAGCTACAGGTCTGAAATTTTACTATGTTATAGCTGACCCAAAAGTAGCTGAATAACATATTTATACGACATTCTCTAAATGCAATAGTTTTCCAATTACAACTGATTTACTCAATAGTGAGAACTTCAAAGTAGCTATTACTCAGCTATGCCATGACCTACAGATCTGAAATTTCACTATGTTATAGCTGGCCCAAAAGTAGCTGAATAACATATTTATACGAAATTCTCTAAATGCAATAGTTTTGCAATTACAACTGATTTACTCAATAGTGAGAACCTCAAAGTAGTTATTACTCAGCTATGCCATGAGCTACAGGTCTGAAATTTTACTATGTTATAGCTGACCCAAAAGTAGGTGAACAACATATTTAAGCAAAATACTGTAAATGCAATAGTTTTCAAGTTACAACTGATTTACTCAATAGTGATGACCTAAAAGTAGCTATTACTCAGCTATGCCATGAGCTACAGGTCTGAAATTTTACTATGTTATAGCTGACCCAAAAGTAGCTGAATAACATATTTATACGAAATTCTCTAAATGCAATAGTTTTCCAATTACAACTGATTTACTCAATAGTGAGAACTTCAAAGTAGCTATTACTCAACTATGCAATGAGCCACAGATCTGAAACTTCACTATGTTATAGCTGATCCCAAAATAGGTGAATAACATATTGAAACAAAATACTGTAAATGCAATAGTTTCCAAGTTATAAGCGATTTACTCAACAGTGATAACCTAAAAGTAGCTATTACTCAGCTATGCCATGAGCTACAGGTCTGAAATTTTACTATGTTATAGCTGACCCAAAAGTAGCTGAATAACATATTTATACGAAATTCTCTAAATGCAATAGTTTTGAAGTTATAAGCGATTTACTCAACAGTGATAACCTAAAAGTAGCTATTACTCAGCTATGCCATGAGCTACAGGTCTAAAATTTTACTATGTTATAGCTGACCCAAAAGTAGCTGAATAACATATTTATACGAAATTCTCTAAATGCAATAGTTTTTAAGTTACAAGTGATTTTACTCATAATGGAAGTTACTGAAAAGCCCAAAAGTAGCTATTACTCACTTAGCTATTGAGACAGGCACCCAACTTACTCACCATATTGTAGCTATGAAAAAAGTAGCTGAATAACATATTTTAACAAAATGCTCTAAATGCAACACTTTTCAAGTTATAAATGATTTTGTGCATGATTTCATGAATTTTAATGCATTAAAAATTATTAAAAAAATTTATTAAAAAAAAAGTAAGACAGATCCAGGTCTCATACTCACACAAGAGAATCTACCTCTGACCTAGTACATATATGCAAGATATGAGAGAAATCCCTGCAATAGTCACTGATAAAATTGTGATTAAGTGTTGAAATTTTCACACTTTTGGTGGGGGTACCCCCCTTGTAATGTCTCTAGCAAACAGACGAACAGACAGATTTGCATGCCTTGAACAATTTTTCATCCTCGATAGATAAGGTATCTTTTAAAAAAACAGCACGTCTCTAGGCCTTGTAGTTTTGGAGGAGAAGTTGTTCACGCGGACGCGGACGCGTACGCCCACGCCGCAGAGTGACGACATAATGTCAGCTGACTGACAAGTCAGCTGACATAAAAACTAATTTGTGTAGGTTAGTAAACGTTTTTTTGTTGAATCTTTACAGGAAACTGTGTTACTGTTACCGGAAACGCATATTTATTCAAAATATTGTATTATCGCCCAAATACAGGCCTCCCAGAAACTGTTTTTCGTCTATCCGAACCCCCCGCATATCCGAACTTAGTGAATGTCTCCGGAGGGGTTCGGATAAACGGAGTTCTTCTGTACTTTATTTACTAAGTAACATAGACCATTCACTGAGTAACATGTCATTCACAATGTTACACAAGCCACTGAGTAACACGTGTCACTCAGTAAGTAACCAATATTCAGTGTGTTACACTTAGCAACATGTATCATTCACTAAGTAACATAGATCATTCACTGAGTAACACATGCCATTCAGAATGTTACCAAAGTCATTCACTGAGTAACACGTCACTCAGTAAGCAACACAATATTTAGTATGTTACACTTGGTAACATGTATCATTCACTAAGTGACATGCGTCATTCACTGAGGAACACATGTCAATCAGTGTGTTACACATGTCTTTGTAGTAGCAATTTAAATTTCCCTGTTACCAAAGTTCCTTCAAACTGTCCCATGTTGATTCTTACAAAGATAATGCTTTAATATCAACAGCTACCATCAAACAGAGGATGCAATAGAACTGTACATAGGCCAATATTCATTAGTCAATAGGCCAATATTCACTAGTCAATACAACAGACTCTCTACAAGTGGAACCAGCTACAACACTTCATATAGGACTTTGTTCAGTGGAATTAACCACCAAAGAGAAGTTCACGCCTGCCCAAATGTACAGGTGTCTGTGGTACGGATTTGGGGGTCCCATAATCCCACAATGCAACATTTCTGTGTTTACAAGTGGAGGTTCTACTTCGACAGAATCTACTGTGTATAAAACCCCTTGAGAACTCTTCACAAAAATCAAAACAGCTGGCAAATTTCCTACATTTTCACTCAAGAAATAAACAGACATATTCTATCTACCGCGGGTGTGTGGTTTATCTATTTACATACGGTTTAACCAGTGCTGCATATAAATAATAATATACATTATCCGTACACACAAAAACACACACACACACACAAATGACTATGTACATACCAAAGTGAGTATTTCATTTTTTTCACTAGGAGTTTTTTGGGGCTAAATAGGCCACCTCAAACAAAGAACCACAATACAGAAGGAAAGACAGGTTTCATCTTTGCATCACCAGAACCACACCAAATAACGGTAGGACAGAACTCAATAGATAACCAGTGATCCCATGGAACAGAAAAATTGTTAAAACTGCAAAAACTTTACTATATCCACACATGTGATCAACCTCAAAAATCCTTACATAATTACAAAATATAGTTCTTCTGCAGATGTTTTAACACAGCAAATGTTCGCATATACTTTCTGGATCGGCTGGTATCAAGAAAAAGGTAGATCAGGAGGGCATCAATGCAGAACCATTGCAATTCCCAGGACTCTGACAAAAAGATGCATTTCAGTAGATCCCCAAACAAATCAGCCTACTCACAGGAAGTGAAACTCGTGAAAACAAAACATCACTGTTCTGTTCCTAGAAATTGCTACAAGTATAGGGTTTGTTTTCTTATATTTAAAGTCTTCCCACAATTTTATGTGTTGATAACGGAGATGTTAGATGTGCAGTGTCATCATGGAATTCTACTGAAATGGTATCAATACCAAGATACCTTTAACACCAACCCATCCCCAGTAAAGTTACAGTCCTTTTACTTTTCTTTGTAAACCACACCATTTAAATTCTCTCACTATGGTTTCATTAACACCAAATTTTCTTCCAATTCTTACACATTTCTCAAAAATGCCATTCTTTTTACACTAACATCTTCTATTGTTCTGCAATAAAAAACATCTTACGGCCTTTTAGATATGCCATTATCAGAGTCAAATAAGAATATTGTTACACAGTGGAAACTTAAGGCTTAATTTATACCAGTAACTCATTGCAACATGTTTTCTGGTAACCAGAAAAATTAATATATTTTGCCTTTCCATTTATTTCACCGTCGTTTCAATTCATCAAGCCATAGCAAGGACAAACCTTTATAACATGATAACTAAATATTCGATAACTAGATACACTAAAACCTGATCAGTGAAACCTCAGTGGATGTGAGAAAAACACTTTCATTAAACCCAAGAATTCCTTGACACAGGCTAAATTGCAATGAGAAAGGCCCCACTAGGACTCAATATCTATTTCTACTTGGAAGAGAATTCTACCAAAAAGAGACCTACTTACAGGACTTTAAATTACACCACCTCCCACTGTTTTGCCACAAACTTAGTCACACAACGAAATATTCCCAACAAAATTTAAATTACTACATATTACTAAAGTGTCGATATATATAAAAAGGCAATGGACTAAAGAAGTAAACAAAAACAAAAGCAAAAACAGAACACACAAACTATCCATATACACATCTCTCTTCAGAAGACGTACATATGTCTTTTACAGTTGTATATGCAGGTCCATATATAGTCATTAATATATATAGTCATACAGCACAAACTTGAACACATGTTTATTAAAAATAACTCTTCCTCACCATCCAGTGTCTATAATGTCTCTAATAGTCTCATTAAAGTCCAAAACTGACCAAATTCAAAGATTTTTATTATGCCAGTGTGATCCAAGTAAACATCAAACTGTGATTTTCAAAATTACATTGGGCAGCCCATAAATTATGTTCAATTCAACCTAAGTACCATATTTTCAGCAGACCCATTAATTACCAGGGCTGCGAACGAGTACTCGAGCCTTGGTGTATGAGGCGGTCTTGGCTTGTACTCGAGTCCATTTTAAAAACTCGGTTACTCGCGAGGTATTGTATTATCGCCCACGTAATGAAACGCTTGTGTAAAATATGCTACATTTCAGCATTTCCGTCACATAATACCAATTAAAGTTGTTATTTTTGCTTGAAAACATACAATTTACTCCATATTCTATAATATATGGTCAAATAGAAGACGTTTTTCTTCAAAAGTTTCGTTTCCCGAACCAATTATTTGTTTACAGAAGACTTCTAATGGTAGATACTAAATCTCGCGGTTACTCGAATTCGGGCCGGTTGCCAGAGGGCGAGTACTCGATGCCATTTTTCAGCACCCGTCACAGCCCTATACGTGCCGCTTAATTACATGCACGAAAGCGCTCAAATCCGCAATGAGCTGCATTCTCTTTGTGGGTATGATGTCTTGCAATGACCAATTACAGTATTCTTACAGTTTTCGAGCTTCAGTGTAACATTTTACTCATTCATTTTGACAGATCTAAAACTCTGGATTGTTCAACCCCAGCATGACATGTTTTTTTTTTGTGCATTTAATTTGTTCCAAAACTTCAATATTTTTCGAAGTGAACTTTTACTAACCAGATCACAGATTCTGATGGATAATAATCCAAGTTTCCCCTTCTGTCTAAACCCTTGCTTGATCCTTTCCCTAACTATATTATCTGTTACAGTTAACAGATTCCCCTCCTCTCTTCCCATGCCACCATTTTAGAGAGGAACTTGCTATTACTGGATCACAGGCTCTGAAGGGCTATAAAGGGAGACTCTTCTAATGCCAAATTCCCTCTATACCCCGATTTCCAGACCCCCTTACTACCAGTCAGACATTACTACACTAGGTTCTCCTACTACCCACTTCCCACTTCAGCACCCCCGTTACCCCCACCCTCTGTTGTCACAGCAACAACTTGCTGATGAGGTTGATGCCCTTCACTATGGTTACTATGCTGCGAAGTAACCACTGCCCCACCAGCCTGTTGTTGTTGTATCGACTCTAGCGCGGCTTGTTGTTGAGCAGCTGCAGCAGCTGCAGCAGCCGCCTGCTGTACTAAAGCCTGTTGCTGTTGTTGCTGCTGCTGTGCAGCTGCTTCTTGCTGCTGCTGTTGTTGTTGTTGTTGCTGAGTCACCTGCATGTGGGCCTGTGTGGTTATCAGTGCTAGGCTGTTGTTGAGGGCCAGGTTCTGTTGTTTGAACTGCTCTATCATGGTGTAAGCCTTCTCCAGCTCCACTACAAGCCTCTCCACCTCCTTGGTCTTCTCTGATAAAGCCGTCTTCAGGTGTTCCAGTTCTTTTGCCAGGATCACCTCTTTTGAGTCTATAGCTTTTGCCGCATCAGTACCACCACCGCTTCCAAATTGTCCACCAGTGGGGAAGGCGGACCAAGGATTATACGCATAGCTGTTGAAGAGATTGTGTGCAGTATTTGGAGGGGTCGCATCTGCAGACGTAGCATTAGTGGTTGATGGCGGTCCGTTTACGAGTGTGGTAGTGGTAGTTTCCTTGGCAACAGAGTTGTTGTTAGGCTGGTGAGATTCAGAGACAGTTGTGGCAGCCTCTGTGCTATGCGGGGCCTGAGGGGTGCCAGGTTCAGATCTGGTGTTGGCATTACTGGCAGTCTCCTGTCCAGCGTTACTGTTCTGACTCGTACTGGCTTCCACCTGCTGATGCCACGACCACGATGCCTGCAAAACAAAAATAAAGAAAAACATTTCAGCTACTGATATTTTATTCTGAATGGGAACTGTTGGAAACACAGCTTAAATATGTGGAGTCCCCAGAATTCAATTAGTGTGAGAAGGAAGAGTACAATAGAACATTGTGGCCTTCTGGCCACTTCATGTGTTAGGAATATATGAAATATGCTTTAACAACAAGTAATTATCAAAGTATTTTTTGAGAAACCTGAAAATAGGAAGGTCAATGAAATTTACACAAAAGGTGTAAAACTATTAAGGCAGCAATGGAAAGCACTATACACACCTGTGAAGCTTGTGGGGTGTCAGCGTTGCCAGGGGAGGGTTGTGGTTGCTGGGGAGACTGGCCCTGTTGCTCAGCAGGCTGCTGTTGCTGGTGTTGGGCCAGGGCTGCTTGTTGCTGGGCCAGCTGGGCCTGGTGAAGCATGGCGATGTAGGCATTCAGGGCCATTTGCTAATAGTGGGAGAACATTGACCATCAGTGTACAGGTTTAGAGATTCGACACAAATACAATATAACTAGAAATAGGACGCATTGGCATGTGTAATGTCCACCCAAAGGGAAGCATGAGTTTTGCTCTAAAACTTGGACAAAATTGGCAAGAGTAAATTGCTGAGATACCCTGTGGGTGGTAAATTTCGACGAAATCACTCTATCTCGCACGGTTAAGGAAATTTGTGTTTTTGCATTTTTGGCAAAAATTTGAAAATTCAAAATGGCTGCCATTTTTGGGGAGAGAATTTTTTTTTGAAAATTGCCAAAAGTACATTGATTAGATACCCTGTCGGTCGACGAAATCACTCTATCTTGCACGGTTAAGGAGATAGAAGGAAATTTCTGTTTTTCCATTTTTGGCGAAATTCAAAATGGCCGCCATTTTTGGGGAGAGGAAAATTTTTTGAAAATTGCAATTAGTACATTTCTCAGACACCCTGTGGGTCGAAAATTTCGACGAAATCGCTCTATCTTGCATGGTTGAGGAGATAGAAGCAAATTTGTGTTTTTCCATTTTTTGCAAAAATTCGAAAATTCAAAATGGTCGCCATTTTTGGGAAGTGGAAAATTTTTTTGAAAATTGCCAAGAGTACATTTCTTAGGCACCCTGTGGGTTGAAAATTTCGACGAAATCGCTCTATCTCGCACACTTAAGGAGATAGAAGCCAATTTGCAAATTTAATAAGTAAATTAAATTTTTATAAGTTAATACCCTATCCAATGGACAATTGCTTTACCGGTCGGCGCGACCGGTCCCGCCAAACGTCAGAAAAAGACGTCCTGTATATACTACCGGCAGGACCGGTCACAGAGTGTGCATTCGCCAGGTGGCGCATCGTACTTCATTTCCTGTTTACCTATTGACGTCATAGCATCTTTTTCGTGTCTAATCCTAGTAAGACCCCTAGTAAGCTGATAGCGGGGCCGGTTGGGTGGGCCTTGCCTGTCCATTGGATAGGGTATTAACTTATAAAAATTTAATTTACTTATTAAATTTGCAATTTTATTGCGTTAATACATCCTATCCAATGGACAATTGCTGAATAACTACCGCTTGGTAGGCGGGTAAGCAGCTAGGGACTTATGTGAACTCATAACAACAAATTTGAACAGGCCCATTTGACCTAGGGTCAGAGAACCCTGAAAGGTCAAGGTCGGCCACTAACTCACCGGGTAACCGGGAGCCTATCGACGTTGCCCCCCCCCCTTTTTCTTTCCTTCCAGAGATGGTCTGAGAAGGGAAAGACAGAGAGAGAGGGGCTGAGTTCAGCCCCAGAAGAAATAAACTTCCCAAAGGAAGCAAGTCACAGTTTTTTGTTTTTTTTTGAAAATATATGTACACTCAACATATTTACACTATGTACATATCTAACCTATTTACAATATGTACATATTTACATATATACAACATCCCCTCACTTCTGGGCCTGGTGGTGCACCTGCTGGGCAGCCACTACAGGTCCCAGGTGGAAAAGCTCTGAGTCAGCCCAGGCAACATCCTTCAAATAGAATTGGGTGAAGGTGTTGTGAGATTTCCAGTGGCAGGCTGACAAGATCTGGTCTAAGGAGATCCCTGATTGGAAGGCCTTAGAAGCAGCAAAGGCCCTAACATCATGGGCTTTAACCTGATGTAAGGTGAGGGACTCCTGGTCAGAGAGCTCATAGCACAGAACCACAGTCTGTTTGATCCATGAGGAGATGGTGGCAGGTGAGATGTCTTTATCAAAAACCTCTTTGAAGGAGACAAAGACTAACTCCTTATTCTGCCTGAGGTCTGCAGTCCTGTCCAAGTAGTAGCGCAGGGCTCTAACTGGACATAGGGACCTGTCACCCTTGAGTGACCTATCCAGAGATGGTGCCAGGGCTGGGATGACCACTGGCGCCACACTATCTGGACCTTCCTTAGCCAGCTGGTTCTTGGATAGGAAGCTGGGTGAGGGGTACAAAGACACCTTAGACCAGTCTGACTGGTGTCTGATGTTCTTATGTAACCAAGCATGGATCTCACTCCTGCGTTTACCTAAACCCAAAGCCAGCAAGAAAACAGTCTTGAAAGTCAAATGTTTCAAGGAGGACTCTTTCAGGGGTTCAAAAGGAGCCTTTGTGAGCTGATGTAAAACCAGTGAAAGGTTCCAGGAGGGGATGCCCCTCCTGCCTTTAGGTCTGTCTCTATGGAAACTATCCAGGAGACGAGTGAGATTCTCATCTTTGCTGACATTAATGGAGGAATTGCCCAGTTTGTCAGCAATGGCGGATCTGTAGCCATCAAGAGTGCCTGGTTGTAACTTCTTGTCCTGAAACAAATACAGGAGGAAGTCAGCAATGGCTTTCAGAGGTGGTGCCCTGAAGTCCACCTGATTACTGAGGCACCACTTTGTAAAAATGGTCCACTTTGCCTCATAGACAGATCTGGTTGATCTTCTTTGAGGAGCCTCAATTCATGCTGCCACTGCCTCAGAGAAGCCTTGCTCCTTGATTGCTGAGGCTCTAGGAGCCAGGCATGTAGATTCAGATTCGACAGGTTCCTGTGAAGGACCTGGTTGAATGGCTGAGACACTAGGTTGGGTAGGTTGGGCAGACACAGTGGGATCTGGCTTGACATTGCTACCAGGTCCCAAAACCAGGGCATGTTGGGCCACCCTGGGGCAATCAGGATTATTCTGTTGCAGGGGTAGTCCTGGAGCTTCTCCACCACTTTGCCCAAGATGGCTGCCGGTGGAAAGGCGTATGGGTCCAGGTTCTCCCAGGAGAGACTGAGTGCATCCACTGCCCAAGCCTGGGGGTCTGGCACCGGTGACACAAACTGAGGCAGTTTGTTGTTGAACCTGGTGGCAAACAGGTCCACTTGTGGCTGGTGCCACCTGGCGCATACAGCTTGGAATACTGCTGGATGAAGTGACCACTCTGTTTGAATGGTCTGGCCAAGTCTGGATAGCTTGTCTGCTATCACGTTCAGCCGGCCGGGGATGTGACGTGCCCTGAGGGTTACCTGCTGTCTGGTGCACCAGGACAGGATTCTCCACAGTAGGGCACACAGTGACCCCGACTTCATCCCCCCTTCTTTGTTGATATAGGCAACCACTGTTGTGTTGTCTGTAGCTATCAACACAGTCTTGTTGCAGACCAGGGTTCGAAACTCCTTTAGAGCTAGAAAAACTGCTTTTAGCTCTAAGTGGTTTATGTGCAACTTGCTTTCTGGAAGGGACCACAGTGTGGTCGTCCAAGTGAGCGCCCCACCCTTCGTTTGATGCGTCTGTAAAGATCTGCAGAGCATGTTTTAGAGGGTGTAATGGTTGACCTAGTAGCACATTGCTTTCCTCCAGCCACCACCTTAGATGAGGGTGGAGGGACTTGGGGACCGGGATCACCTTTTCCAGTGACTCTGGGACCCTCCAATTGTTTTTCAAGTGCCACTGTATGGGTCTCATGTGGAGTCGCCCTAAGTGGACTTGTTTTTCTGTTGCTGTGAGGAGACCTATGAGGGACATGAATTTCCGGACCGGACATACCGGATCCGACATCATTGATCTGATCCTGTCTGTCAGGGCCTGCCAACGTTCTTCTGTTGGTCTGACCTTGCCCTCTTTCAGGTCGAACTGGTAACCTACGAAGTTGAAGACCTGTTTGGGTGCCAGTTCTGACTTTTCCTTGTTCACCAGCCACCCTAGCTCCTGACAAAGTGTGACCAGGGTTTGAGTATGCTGGAGACAGGTGTGGAGGGTAGAGGCTCTCACCAGCCAGTCGTCTAGGTACTGGTGGATTCTTATACCCTGTCGTAAGGCCATGAGCTTGACCTCTTTGGCCACCACTGTGAACTCCATGGGTGCTGTGGAAAGACCAAAGGGCAGGGCCTTGAACTGGTAGGATTGGCCCTGAATGTGAAAACGCATGTACTTCCTGGACTGACTGTGAATTGGAATGTGGAAGTATGCGTCTTTGAAGTCTATTGAGGTGACCCACTCCCCTACCTGTAGGGAGCTTCTTATGGTTTCTTGAGTCTCCATTTTGAACGACTCTGTGTTTAAAAAGGTGTTCAAAGTGCTCAGGTCCAGGATAGGTCTCCACCGGTTGTTGGGTTTGGGAACCAAAAATAGCCGGTTGTAAAACCCTAGGGAGGTCTGATTTGTTACCGGTTCCACTGCATTTTTGTTTGTTAGCTGAGCCAGTGCCTCCAAAAGGAGGGACTGTCTTTGGGGGTTTACATACTTGCTGATGACCATTGGTGACCTGGTTAGGTTGGGTCTGAACCGGAAGGGAAGGGTGTAGCCCTCTCTCAGTATTCTGATTACTTTTGGACTCGAACCCAGAGTTTCCCACTTCTCCCAAAACTGCTGAAGCCTTGCCCCTACAGGAAGATTTGTGACAACAGTTGGGACATTTGTGACAATTTTTACAGAACTCAAGTGATCTACACAGGAAACATCGTTCACATGGTTTATTTCTCTGATAGATTGACAATAAACGGGATTTACACCTTTCTTTTGCGGTGACCCGCTGGCAAAAGGAACACTTGCAACAAAAGAGTTTACATGTGATAATACAGTCTCGCTCTTGCTTGTCACTGGTGGTGGTGGTTTCAAACCCTTCATCTTGTCGGATACATTTACAGAGTTCACCAATCCGACCACATTTGAAACACAGTAATTGTCATTTATGCTTTTTAAATCCCCTGGCCGGCTTCTGGCTGAAGTTTGAGGCTTTACCACCACCTTTCTGAGCAGTTTGCCGGTCTCTAATCTGCTTCCATGCCGGTGTATTGGGCTTCCGGTCCGGCTGGTGAGGGGTTCGATTGGAGGGGACGTATGGATGAAAACGTCCAGGTTTCCTCTGTGTGGTACCAGCAGAACGCCTCTCTTCACTACGTAAGATCTCTTCAGCCTTGACCAGTAAGCTGTCCGGGAAGAGTGAGAGTTGGTGGACTGGAGACGTGCGTAAGGCAGACAAGGTGTCAGGTTTAACTCCACCTCGTATGAACTCTAAATAACTGTCCCGACGGGCCAGAGTGAGATTAGCCATGCTGATAAAGACTCCCTTTGAGAGATCCTGCATGGTACGCTGCATAGCCTGTGAAATTGACCGGTTGAATGTAACCAGATACTCCAGTTCCTCAACAGCCTGTTGTTGTTTCTCAGCACTTTTGCCCTTTGAGGAATCGAACCTGAGGGACTTCAACTGGGTGACCATGGAGTCCTGTACTTTCGTGAGGCATCTGGATAGGCCAGCAGCGTGATTACACATCACTGATTGCTCTCTGAAGGACCTCTCCCACCTTCTAAGGGTGTCCTGGCTGAAAGTACGGGAAGCTGGAGCAGAAGGTAAGCTGCGCCTTGCAACTCTAGAAAACATACTGTTAAGTTTTGCCGGTTCCAGAGACCAGTCACCAACAGCCTGGGTAGACGTATCCTTCTTAACAGCTTGCATGTCGTACCACTTTGAAGAACGGGGTGTTTTGACAAATTGATCACGCAGCAGTCCACTGGTTTCTGTATTCCTGGAAGGATAACCTTCAGCAATAGTTACATTTAGTTTCTCCAGCTTTTTACAAAGCCATTCATCCACCGGCAATTTAACTGACACTTAACCGGTAGTCTTCACTCTGGAACCGGCAAAGGGACTGTCATCCATAGATGCAGCTGAGGTGTCATAATCCGGGATTTGATGCCAGCCCATGAAACTCCTCACCCCTCTCAAGGTTTCCCGGTAATTTGCATCATCAGAGAGGTGCTGGTCAGTGTTTGTTTCCGGTACATCACCCTGGTAGTGAACACTAGCCGGTGAAGCCGGTTCCGCATCCAACTCAGCCTCACTGTCAGATTCCCTAGCAACCTCAGTATTCTGGCCAATGGGAGGCGACTGGTTAGACAGCGTAGTTTCATAACCGGAAGGCAGAACCTCAGGACCCGCACCGGGAGCCTGTGTAGGCTGGGTGGCAGTCCCTGCACCGGGAACCAGTAAAGGTTGGGTGGCAACAGTCTCAGAGGTACCGGGGCCCTGAACAGGGTGGGTAGCACTCTCATTTACTTCCTTCACAGCTTGTGTACCGGGAACCCCCAGCGGAGGTTGGGTAGCCGTCAACTGCGTAGCAATGTCACCAGTGCCCTCAGAAAACATAACACTTGTAGAAGCACCCGGATCAAAGAAGGGGTGTTCTCTGGGCACCACAGAAGCAGAATTCACCGGTCTCACAGGAACAGCAAATGACTGGTTAATCAGCATTGCTTCCAGACGGGAAAATCTCTCACTCCACTTGTCATCAAGGGACTTGAGGTCATCTGAAGTGGGCTTACTGCTGTGCTTCCGTTTACTAGACCTTGGGGAGCCATCAGAACGCTTCTTCTTCTGCTTGGGTGTAGAATCAACAGGAGACTGCTTTCCTGAATTAACAGGACCCCGCAGTGAAACCTCAGACGGATCAACAAGCTTGGGAGACGTACTTGTCAAATCTTCAGATTTCTTCTGGCTAGAGCGTTCTTTCCGTTCCTTGTAGGTCGGGGTTGCTAACTGGTGGATCTGAGCAGGCGTAAACGCCTTACAGATACTACAATCCAACTTCTTCACACAGGGGTCGTCTCCCACCCCCTTGTCACGACAACGCGCGCATTTCTTATGGTTGTCGAAAAGGGCCATAACGTGCCCGCAAGAACCTCGCTTCTGTCCAGGAGACGACATTATGATCAGAAACGTAGTAGAAGTATACAGCACTAATAAACAAGCATTCTGACGCATGCATTTATCTCCCGCCGTATAAATTAGATGTCCTAAAGATAGTGGAATATAAATTTTCCTGCGAGATGGAGGCACATGTAGAAGTGACAAGTTTAATGTTTGATTGCAATACTTTTAAAGACAAAAGGCATTTACTCATTTTAGTAGCTATTACTTTGCCATCCAAAGAGCTACAGTTCTGCCACTTCATTATACAGATCAACTCAAAGTAGGGAAACACGTCTTTAGAAGAAATAGCCTATCTGTACTACTTTTAGAGATACAAGACATTTACTTATTTTAGTGGCTATTACTCTGCCATCTAAAGAGCTACAGTTCTGCAACTTCACTATGTGGTAGATCACCCAAAAGTAGGTGAATGACTTATTTAGAAGAAATTGCCCACCTGTAATACTTTTAGAGACTAGACCAAGGATGCATCTGTGGCCAGATGCAAAATGTATCCACCGGCAAAGGCAAAAGTAGCTATTACTCAGCTATGGCACGAGCTAGAGGTCTGAAATTTTAGTATGTTATAGCTGACCCAAAAGTAGGTGAATAACATATTTGCACAAAATTCTCTAAATGCAATAGTTTTCAAGTTACAAGTGATTTTACTCATGATGGAAGTTAGTGAAAAGCCCAAAAGTAGCTATTACTCACTTAGCTATTCAGATAGACACCCAAGTTACTCACCATGTTGTTGCTATGGAAAAAGTAGGTGAATGACATATTTTAACAAAATACTCTAAATGTAATACTTTTCAAGTTATAAATGATTTAGTGTTGAGTAAGAACTTCAAAGTAGCTATTACTCCGCTATGCAATGAGCCACAGGTCTGGAATTTTACTATGTTATAGCTGCCTCAAAATAGGTGAATAACATACTGAAACTAAATAATGTAAATGCAAAAGTTTTCAAGTTATAAGTGATTTACCCAACAGTGATAACCTAAAAGTAGTTATTATTCAGCTATGCCATGAGCTACAGGTGTGAAATTTTACTATGTTATAGCTGACCCAAAAGTAGCTGCATAACATATTTGCACAAAGTGCTCTAAATGCAGTACTTTTCAAGTTATAATTGATTTAGTGCATGATTTAATTAATTTTAATGTATTAAAATTTATTTTAAAAATTCATAAAAAAACTTAAGCATGTGAAACTTCTCCAAAATGTAGGTGAATGAGTTATTTGAAAAATACTGGCTATCTGCAATACTTTTAGTGATAATAGGCATTTACTTATTTTGAGTAGGTGAGTAATTAGCTACAGGTCTGAAACTTCACCAAGTGAAAGCTGTCCCAAAAGTAGGTGAATGACTTATTCGAGAAAAATTGGCTATCTGCAATACTTTTAGAGATAATTAGCATTTACTCATTTTGAGTAGGTGAGTAATTACCTACGGGTCTGGAACTTCACCATGTGAAGGCTATCCGCAATACTTCTAGGGATAATTAGCATTTACTCATTTTGAGTAGGTGAATAATTAGCTACGGATCTGAAACTTCACCAAGTGATGGCTCTCCCAATAGTAGATGAATGAGTTATTTGAGAAAAATTGGCTATCTGCAATACTTTTAGAGATAATTAGCATTTACTCATTTTGAGCAGGTGAGTAATTAGCTATGGGTCTGAAACTTCACCAAGTGAAAGCTCTTCCAAAAGTAGGTGAATGAGTTATTTGAGAAAAATTGGCTATCTGCAATACTTTTACAGATAATTTGCATTTACTCATTTTGAGTAGGTGAATAATTAGCTACAGGTCTGAAACTTCATCAAGTGAAAGCTCTCTCAAAAGTAGGTGAATGAGTTATTTGAGAAAAATTGGCTATCTGCAATACTTTTAGAGATAATTCGCATTTACTCATTTTGAGTAGGTGAGTAATTAGCTACGGGTCTGAAACTTGACCAAGTGAAAGCTCTCCCAAAAGTAGGTGAATGAGTTATTTGAGAAAAATTGGCTATCTGCAATACTTTTAGAGATAATTAGCATTTACTCATTTTGAGTAATTAGCTACGGGTCTGAAACTTGACCATGTGAAAGCTCTTCCAAAAATAGGTGAATGAGTTGAGAAAAATTGGCTATCTGCAATACTTTTAGAGATAATTCGCATTTACTCATTTTGAGTAGGTGAGTAATTAGCTAAGGGTCTGAAACTTCACCAAGTGAAAGCTCTCAATTAGCTACAAATGAGAAAATAGCTATTACTCACTTATGGCATGCAATAGAACCCCAAACTATGTACCATCTTATAGCTAAGGACAAAGTAGCTGAACAACATATTTTAGGCAAACACTCTAACTGCAATAGTTTTGGAGTTACAATGGCTTTACTCAACAGTCAGAATTTCAAAGTAGCTATTACTCAGCTATCAAAGATTCAACAGGTCTGAAACTTTACTATGTGATAGCTTACCAAAAAGTAGATGGACAACATATTTGAAAAGATTTCACTAACTTTAATACTTTTGAAGATATTTGACATTTACTTCTTTTGTTATTTAGCTACAAATGAGAAAATAGCTATTACTCACTTATGGCATGCAATAGAACCCCAAACTATGTACCATCTTATAGCTAAGGACAAAGTAGCTGAACAACATATTTTAGGAAAACACTGTAACTGCAATAGTTTTGGAGTTACAATGGCTTTACTCAACCGTCGGAATTTGAAAGTAGCTATTACTCAGCTATCAAAGGTTCAACAGGTCTGAAACTTTACTATGTGATAGCTTACCAAAAAGTAGATGGACAACATATTTGAAAAGATTTCACTAACTTTAATACTTTTGAAGATATATGACATTTACTTCTTTTGTTATTTAGCTACAAATGAGAAAATAGCTATTACTCACTTATGGCATGCAATAGAACCCCAAACTATGTACCATCTTATAGCTAAGGACAAAGTAGCTGAACAACATATTTTAGGAAAACACTGTAACTGCAATAGTTTTGGAGATACAATGGCTTTACTCAACAGTCGGAATTTGAAAGTAGCTATTACTCAGCTATCCATGGTGCAACAGGTCTGAAACTTAACTATGTGATAGCTTACCCAAAAGTAGATGAATAACATATTTGAAAAGATTTCTGTAACTCTAATACTTTTGAAGATATTTGGCATTTACTTCTTTTGTTATTTAGCTACAAATGAGAAAATAGCTATTACTCACTTATGGCATGCAATAGAACCCCAAACTATGTACCATCTTATAGCTAAGGACAAAGTAGCTGAACAACATATTTTAGGAAAACACTCAAACTGCAATAGTTTTGGAGATACAATGGCTTTACTCAACAGTCGGAATTTGAAAGTAGCTATTACTCAGGTATCCACGGTGCAACAGGTCTGAAACTTTATTATGTGATAGCTTACCCAAAAGTAGATGAATAACATATTTGAAAAGATTTCTGTAACTGTAATACTTTTGAAGATACTTGGCATTTACTTCTTTTGTTATTTAGCTACAAATGAGAAAATAGCTATTACTCACTTATGGCATGCAATAGAACCCCAAACTATGTACCATCTTATAGCTAAGGACAAAGTAGCTGAACAACAACTTTTAGGAAAACACTGTAACTGCAATAGTTTTGGAGTTACAATGGCTTTACTCAACAGTCAGAATTTCAAAGTAGCTATTACTCCGCTATCCAAGGTGCAACAGGTCTGAAACTTTACTATGTGATAGCTTACCAAAAAGTAGATGAACAACATATTTGAAAAGATTTCTGTAACTCTAATACTTTTGAAGATATTTGACATTTACTCCTTTTGTTATTTAGCTACAAATGAGAAAATAGCTATTACTCACTTATGGCATGCAATGGGACCCCAAACTATGTACCATCTTATAGCTAAGGACAAAGTAGCCGAACAACATATTTGAAGAAAAAGTTGTAACTGCAATAGTTTTTGAGTTATGAGCCCTTTACTCCAAGTAGCTAAGATAGCTATTACTCAGTTATCTTTAGGCCTAAGTCCATAAAACCAAAAAAATTTCCGAGGGCGTGAAAATTCATTGGGACAATTAATTTACAAAAAATCTGTAGCTGTAGTAGTTTTGGAGGAATCTGCGTGACTAACTAACGCACGCACACACGCACGCACGCACGCACACACAGGCATCATTTCATAATCTCCCTCCCAGGCGAAAGCCCGGCGGGAGATAAAAAACGCGTAACTGGGATGAGTTCGTTGTAGAAAACACAAAACGTATCTCTGATGAAAATGTCTGCACACTCTTTCGCGCCAAACGAAAAAGATGCTATGACGTCAATAGGTAAACAGGAAATGAAGTACGATGCGCCACCTGGCGAATGCACACTCTGTGACCGGTCCTGCCGGTAGTATATACAGGACGTCTTTTTCTGACGTTTGGCGGGACCGGTCGCGCCGACCGGTAAAGCAATTGTCCATTGGATAGGATGTATTAACGCAATAAAATTGTGTTTTTCCATTTTTGGCAAAAATTCAAAAATTCAAGATGGCCGCCATTTTTGGGGAGAGGAAAATTTTTTTGAAAATTGCCTATAGTACATTTCTTAGATACCCTGTGGGCCGAAAATTGACAAAATTGCTCTATCTCGCACAGTTAAGATAGAAGCAAATTTACGTTTTTCCATTTTTGGTAAAAATTTGCAAATTTAATAAGTAAATTAAATTTTTATAAGTTAATACCCTATCCAATGGACAATTGCTAATCCGGTCGGCACAGACCGGCCCGCCAAACGCCAGAAAAAGACGTCCTGTGTTTCCACCGGCTGGCCGGTCCCAGTACTGTGCATTCGCCAGGTGGCGCATGGTATTTACTTCCTGTCTAGACAACATGATGTCATATCTTTTTCGTTGTCTAAACCTATTAGACCCCTAGTAAGCTGATAGCGGGGTCGGTGGGAGGGTCTTGTGTCTCCATTGGATAGGGTATTAACTTATAAAAATTTAATTTACTTATTAAATTTGCAATTTTATTGCGTTAATACTTCCTATCCAATGGACAATTGCTGAATAACTACCGCTTGGTCGGCGGGTAAGTTACTAGGGACTTATGTGAACTCACAAGTAATAGCAAATTTTAACCTACACTCTAGGCTGACTTCGTCAGGAGACCTATAGGCCCAGGCCTGGGTTGACCTTAAGGTCAGGAACCCTGTAAGGCCATGGTCAGTTGCCAGCAGCCGGTTACCCGGGGCTATACCGCCGTCGCCCCCCCCCCCCCCCCCCCCCCCCCCCCCCCTTTTGCAGACCTGCTCTGAGGTAGGGGAACAGAGGGATGAGATCAGTCCCAGGATGCAAATAAACCTCCCGAAGGAAGCACGCCACACTTAAATCTTATGTACATGAAGAACTGTTTATACATATATACAAATCTCCTCAATCTAAGGGCCACTTGTGGATCTGCTGAGCAGCCACTACCAAGCCCAATTGGTAAAGCTCTGAATCAGCCCAAGGCCCGCCCTTCAGATAGAACTGTGTGAAGGTATTATGTGACTTCAGTGGCAGGCTGACAAGACTGTATCTAAGGAAACTCCCGACTGGAAGACCTTAGAAGCATCAAAGGCCCTGGCATCATGGGCTTTAACTAGTGTTCTCAATTCACCCATTTTAGTGGGACCGGGTAGGTAGTAATTTCAACAGGCGGGTACCCGGGTACTCGCGCAGATGGGCGATAATAGCTGATACTACAAAAATTTCCATGTTTACAAACTTTAACTTTTCACAAATAATAGTTTATTTGTTGTTTATATAGGTTACCGTTTTTGCATTCAAAACATTAGGACACGGAAGAAATGTTAAATAAAAAAAGACTTCTGTACATACATTCAAAACACGGTTGTTTACTGCAGTGTCCATAAAAATGGAGTCACATGACCTATCAGGAAAGCATCACAGTATTGCTAGAATGTATCTACGGAATTGAAACTTTATTTTTTTTTTCAGATAGGTAGTGATTTTTTATTGATGTAAAATTATCAAATACTGTGTGAAAATATTGTAATTTTATTTATTTAAGGTGTGCATGTCACTATATAGCCATTTGACAAATGCATAAACAACCAAAATAAAAGACAAATAAAATACTATAAATGGTGAACAAGGGTGAAAAAATAATATTCTTGTGCATTTTAATTGAATAGTTTAATTTTTAGGTGAATTAATGAAGTCGAGATATGTCTGTACTTGGTCAGCCAACGTGGGCGATATTTACAGCAATATAGCTTAGATTCGGGTACTCGGGTAGGTGATTTCAGATTCAGGTAAATATTCAGGGTTCGGGTACCCGGGTATCCGGATACCCGTTGAGATCACTAGCTTTAACCTGATGTAAAGTGTGGGCCTCCTGGTCAGAGAGCTCATAACATAGGATCACAGTCTGCTTGATCCAAGAGGAGATAGTGGCAGGTGAGATGTCTTTGTGAAAACCTTTCTTAAAGGAGACAAAAAACCACCTCCTTATTCTGCCTGAGGTCTGAGGTCCTGTCCAAATAGTAGCGCAATGCACTGACTGGACAGAGGGACCTGTCAGACTTGAGGGATCTATCCAGAGTTGGGGCCAGGGCTGTTATAACCCCTGGGGCCACACTGCCTGAACCCTCTTTGGCCAGCTGATTCTTGGAGAGAAAGCTGGGTGATGGGTACAGGGACACCTTTGACCAGTCGGATCGGTGTCTAATATTTCTGTTTTGCCAAGCATGTATCTCACTTCTACGCTTGCCCGACCCCAGGGCCAAGAGGAAAATGGTATTGAAGGTCAAATGCTTCAAGGAGGCCTCTTTAATTGGTTCAAAATGACCCTTGTCAGCTGGTGCAAAAACCAGGGAGAGGTTCCAGGAGGGGATTCCCTTCCAGCCTTTGGGTCTGTCTCAGTGGAAACTATCCAGGAGACGAGTGAGATTTTCATCAATATCAGGATATTGATGAGCGAACTTCCCAGTCTATCAGCAATGTCTGACCTGTAACCGTCAATGGTGCTGGGCTGCAACTTCCTGTCCTGAAACAGGTACATAAGGAAGTCAGCAACTGACTTTACAGGGGGGTGCCCCGAAGTCCACCTGATGAATGATACATCACTTGTAAAAATGGCTCACTTGCCTCAAAGACTGATCTGATTGATCCCCTTTTTAGGAGCCTCAATTCTTGCTGCCACTGCCTCAGACAAGCCCTGCTCCTCGATTGCTGAGGCTCTAGGAGCCCTGCATGGAGATTGAGATTTGTCAGATTTCTGTGAAGATTTGATTGAATGGCTGTCAACAGGTTGGGCAGATTGGGCAGGCTCAGTGGGATTTGGCTGGACATGGCCACTAGATCCCAAAACCAAGGCATGTTGGGCCACCCCGGAGCAATCAGAATGATTCTCTTGCATGGGGAGTCTTGCAACTTCTCCACCACTTTGCCCAATATGGCTAATGGTGGGAAGGTGTATGCTTTCAGATCCTACCATGGCCGACTGAGCGTATCCACTGCTGTGGCCAGGAGATCCGGTACTGGTGACACAAACAGAGGCAACAAGTCTATTTTGGGCCGGTGCCACCTGCTGCCTATTGAGCGTAAGACCTCTGGAAGGAGAGATCACTCTGTTTGGATGGTCTGGCCTAGCCTGGATAGCTTGTCTGCTACCACGTTCAGGCGGCCTGGAATGTGTCGGGCTTTAGAGTCACTTGTTTCCTGGTACATCAGGTCAAGATTCTCCATAGTAGGGCACAAAGTGGGCCCGACCTCCTGCCTCCTTCCTTGTTTATGTATGACACTACTGTGGTGTTGTTGGGTGCTACAAGTACTATCATGTTTGAGCAAAAGTCTTGGAACTCCTTTAAGCCAGAAAGACTAGCTTAAGTTCTAGACAGTTTATATGCAGCTTGCTTCCTGGAAGGGACCAGGTTCCTCTGCAGTGTGCTCATCTAAGTGAGTACCCCACCCTTCTATTGATGGCTTTGATGCGTCTGTAAATATTTGCAGAGCATGTTTTATTGGGTGTAATTGTTGGCCTGTAAGTACACTGTCTTCCTTCAGCCACCATTGTAAATGGGGGTGCAGGGACCTGGGGATTTGGATCACCTTTTCTAGTGATTCTGGTACCCTCCAGTTGTTGAGATGCCACTGAATGGGTCTCATATGAAGTCGGTCTAGATGAACTTGCTTTTCTGTAGCTGTTAGTAAACCTATCAAGGACATGAATTCCCGGACCGGGCAAGCCGGTAGGGATAGCAGTTTCAGCATTTTCTCTTGAAGGTTCGGACCCGATCAGACCTGAGGTCGAACTGGTAGCCTACAAAATCGAAGTCTTGTTTGGGGTCCAGCTCTGGTTTCTCTAAGTTCACCAGCCAACCCAGTTGCTGACACATTATTTACTAGTTCCTGTGTATGTTGGAGATAAGCCTGGTGGGATCTGGCTCTCACCACCAGTCGTCTAGGTACTGGTGGATTCTTAACTCCTTGTGTATGGCCATTAGTTTCACCTCCTTTGGTATCACAGTGGACTCCATGGGTGCTGTGGACAAACCGAATGGCAGGGCCTTGAACTGGTATGCCTGACCTTGGATGTGGAATCTCAGGTATTTCTTGGATTGTTCCTGTATAGGTATATGGAAGTAGGTGTCCTTGAAATCTATTGAGGTAACCCACTCCCCTTGTTGGAGGGAGGTCCTGATGGTCTCCAAAAGGTTTGGTTTGCTCATATCTAGAAAAGGTCTCCAACGGCTGTGTGCTTGACTAGAAAGGGAGAGTGTAGCCCTCCTTTAACAATTGTACTACCTAGAGTCCAGCCCCTAAGCCCCCAAGGCTTCCGAAGTTCCCAAAAAATGATTTAGTCTGGACCCTACAGGCAGACTGTGTGCCACATTTGGGATATTTGGTAGTCTCACAAACATTTTCTGTCCCTCCGGACACTGGTCCGGCCTGGTGACAATGAAAACCAGTTAAAAAGGCCATCTGTTATTGCTGTGGTCCAGTCCGGTGGGGCTGACACAACTCTTCACATTTTATTGACTCTTGGCCCCGGGCCAGTCGCCTGTAAGGTGGAGAATGTACATATTGTCATTTGTATGATGGCTGACCCCTGAAGGGACACGATCAAAGCTTGTTGAGTGTGGACCACCTTTTCTCTTGCTGTTCAAAAACCCATTTGTTTTCTCAGTAACCAGCAATTTTTGGCTATAGTAAATCTCTGTAGCCTGTGATACTCTGTAACCAGTAAACTGGTAGGCTGGGCTGATCACTGAATTTAGTCACTGGTCTACTAACTAAGTGATCCCAAGGTGGGTCTGCTGGTCGGTTCCGGTTCTCTGTAACCAGTATTGAAAAGGGGCAAGACAGTAATTGCACCTGATAGCAGGTCGGTAGTCTCTGTCACTAGCTGGTGTGAAATAGAACTGCTCAGTGAAAACTGTATAGCCGGTAACCGGTTGATGAGCTCTGTAACCGGTTGAAGCAGTTTCTGTGTAGGAAAAAACCTGTCATCAGTCTTAGGCCGGTGAATAGGCTGCTGATGAGGAGTGGCCAGCTAGTAGAAGACCTGTGGGTTGGTGATTCTTGGTGCTGGTTGGTAATAGGCAGGAAGGTTCTGTAACCAGCTAATATGAAGCAAGCTGTTCAATGCAGGCTGTGTAGCCGGTACCCGGTGGGTACACTCTGTAACCAGATGTTGAAAAAACTGTACAAGGCTGTGTAGCCGGTACCCTGTCGGTACACTGTAACCAGTTGTTAAAGGAACTGTGCAGCCGGTCGGTACACTGTAAACAGTTGGTGAAGCAACTGTACAAGGGTGTGTAGCCGGTACCCGGTCGGTACACTCTGTAACTAGTTACTGAAGGAAATTTACAACTATCTTTTGTGTTGAATTCAATCTACTGCACGTTTCCTTGATTAATTAAAGTATTTCTTTTAAACGCACGTCCTATTTGAAGATTTGACAGTTGCTGGGAAAGCCCTTGTGAGCTATTTTTAGAAACAATTGTTGGTCGGCGTGTCACGTGACCAGCTTGTTGGTCGGAAGGACACGCGATTGGCTGAATGAACGCGTTCTTTGTGTGACGCTTAAACAGGCAAATGCGCAGTATTCTGCTCATCCACAAAACCCACTACTGACACCAAAGGCCAGGTCCATGAGAGAGGGACTGGTATCACAGTAGACGTTAGTTGTGAAGAACCCAGTAGCAATGTGTAGAAAGAATTGCCGGTTAAACGTTAGCTGGCTGGTCGACTGATGCTTGTAGCAGAGAAGTCTGTACCAGTGCGCTCTGGAGGTGAATTTCAGGAACTAAAACTGGAATCACAGTAGACGTGAGCAGAAAGAATGCACTTCCGACCTTTTTGTTCGGTGAATCACGTGATCAGCTTCGTGACCTGGTCGGTGAATCACGTGACCAGCTTCGTGTAGAATATGACGTCAGAGGTCGTGTTCTTTTGAGCTGGTCGGTCGGCTGATGCTTTAAAGCAGAGAAGCCTGAACCAGTGCGCTCTGAAGATGAAGTCCTGGTCGGTGCCAGTCTGAAGTCGGTTCTTCTCAGCCGGCTGTGCACTCAAACCAGTGTCCTGGCCATCCACTGCCCTTTTTACCGACACATGTGCCGGGTCCACAAGGGTGGGACTGAGAGTGACTGAAGATGAAATTCTTTCTATGTCATAGATATGAAGTTCTGATGAAAAACACCAAATACTCGAGCTAGGCTGGTGTGACTGATGCTTTACAGCAGAGAAGTCGGTACCAGTGCACTCTGAAGAAATCTGAAGAATTCATTTCATGCTTCTGATGAAAAAACACTAAATACTCGAGCTGGCTGGTGTGACTGATGCCTTAAAGCAAAGAAGTCGGTACCAGTGCGCTCTGAAGAATGCACCTTCAGGGGGATTCCTTTTTACAGTGTTCACAACTGCGTAGACTGAAGTTGTCCGTGATTCGTATTTGTAGAAAAGACGTTTCTATGGTGATTGAAACTGGAAGATGACCAAAGGTACATTCAAACAAGACACGAATAAAAATACCTGTAAGTAGTATATCCATTATTTCCTTAATATTGTCACTTTGCCCCTGACAACACAATGGTTGAATGGGAGGAAACTAGGAAAATGGCTGCCTTTATAATTCATATTCCCGTCCTACTGCCCTATCATCAACACTAAACTGAGTCAGCTAGGGAGCGTTTCCAGCAGATTTCTTAATGTATATCCGTGCTTGATATGTAGGTAACACTTCTACAATAAATTATTTGTAAATAAGGTAGAAAATCTGTCATAATCCACACTTTTCCTTAAAATATCTGTAGATTGTTGAAAACACGTCTGCACAGTACACGCGCCAAACGAAAAAGACGATAAGACGTCATGTTGTCTAGACAGGAAGTAAATACCATGCGCCACCTGGCGAATGCACAGTACTGGGACCGGCCAGCCGGTGGAATCACAAGACGTCTTTTTCTGGCGTTTGGCGGGCCGGTCTGCGCTGACCGGATTAGAAATTGTCCATCGGATAGGAAGTATTAACGCAATAAAATTGAAAATTCAAAATGGCCGCCATTTTTGGGGAGAGTAAAATTTTTGGAAAATTGCCAAGAGTACATTGCTTAGATACCCTGTGGGTTGAAATTTCGACGAAATCGCTCCATCTCGCACGGTTTAGAAGGTAGACATATTTATGTTTTTTGCTATGTAGCTATTACTCAGGAGGTTAAAGCTATGACCACCAACAACAATACCAAGCAAGCAATTGACGCTATAAACCTTTACACCAAATTTTAAAAAGATGAGTTAAATATGTTTCCTTTAAAAGAGTGAAAACAGAAATGCAATTCAGAGTAGGCTCAAAGTAGCAAAGCAGCTATTACTCAGATAGCTACAAAGCTATCATCGACGAAAAGCTATCCTGGCCAAACTACTGACACAATTATCCTTCATATAAATTTTTGTGAAGCTAGAAAACATTGTTTAATGCTTAAAATAAAAAAGCTACTCAAAGTAGCTAAGTAGCTATTACTCAGTTATATAGCTATTATTACTAGAAGCAATCCCAAGCAAGCTATTGACCTAACTATTGCTCATACCAAATTTGGTAAAGATGTGTCAAATATTTTTCCTTAAAATGCCCGGAAACAAAAGTAGTACACAAAAGTAGCTAAGTAACTATTACTCAGTTAGCTATAGAGCTATCTTCACCAAAAGCAATCCCATGCAAGCCATTAACAAAGCTATCATCGACCAAAAGCTATCCTGGCCAAACTATTGACACAATTATCCTTCATATAAATTTTTGTGAAGATAGAAAACATTGTTTCATTAAAATGTCTAGAAAAAAAGTCAACTCAAAATAGCATAATAACTATATAGCACAGTAGCTATTACCCAGTTAGCTATAAAGGTATTATCACCAAAAGCAATCCAAGCAAGCTACTGCTCCAATAATCCTCCATCCAAAATTTTGTAAACATAGGTGAAATACTTTTCCTTTAAAATGCTTAAAATAAAAAAGCTACTAAAAGTAGCTCAGTAGCTATTACTCAGTCAGTTATATAGCTATTATCACTAAAAGCAATCCTAAGCATGCTATTGACCTAACTATTGCTCATACCAAATTTGGTAAAGATATGTCAAATATTTTTCAGTAAAATGCCCGAAAACAAAAGAACTGTACAAAAGTACCTAAGTAGCAATTACTCAGTTAGCTATAGAGCTATCTTCACCAAAAGCAATCCCAAGCAAGCTTTTAACCAAATAAACACCCATACCAAATTTGGTAAAGATAGGATACATACTTTTCCTGAACATAGGTGAAATACTTTTCCTTTAAAATGCTTAAAATAAAAAAGCTACTAAAAGTAGCTACGTAGCTATTACTGAGTGAGTTATACAGCTATTACCACTAAAAGCAATCCCAAGCAAGGTATTGACGTAACTATTGCTCATACCAAATTTGGTAAAGATATGTCAAATATTTTTTCCTTAAAATGCCCAGAAACAAAATAAGTACACAAAAGTAACTAAGTAGCTATTACTCAGTTAGCTATAGAGCTATCTTCACCAAAAGCAATCTCATGCAAGCTATTAACCCAATAAACACCCATACCAAATTTGGTAAACATAGGATAAATACTTTTCCTTGAAATGACCGGAAACCAAGCGTGACGGACGCAAGAAAAAGCAAAAATAATATGACATAAGCTATTTAGAAATATAATACAAGAATAGAAACATTCTAATGGAAAAAATTATAATACAATGAGAAATATGCAAGAAGAGTTCTGGGATTGGTTTGTTCAAGAGGTTGAAAGTGTTGTGTTATGACCAGTTTCGCAAAATTATTCGATGTAAACAAAATTGCTTTCCAGTTATCACCAATTTCCACAGGAACTGCAATTTCTGATATTAGGAGGTTAAAAGTGGGTTGTATTTACACTTGTTCTACTGACAGAGTTTACTCTATGTAAGTGTCACAGTGGAAACTCCAATCCAGTGCCATTTCTAATTCCCCTAGTGGTAGTTCCAATTGGAACTACCACTAGTGCTACTTCCAATTGGAACTACCACTAGTGCCATTTCTAATCCTTTGCTGATAAACAACAATTAGAAGTAGCACTAGTGGTACTTCCAATTGGAGCTACCACTAGGGGGATTAGAAATGGCCCTGATTCTTGAATTGACTTGTCACGAAGAAGTTCATCATTTATCACAAACTGTTTATTTACATACAGTAAATGACAATACATACAGTATTTACATACAGTAAATGACAATACATACAATACACAATATGCGGTCTGTTCACAAGTTTTAATGTTTTATATCACTTGAGGAACCACTGGTTTGGAAGTCTTCAGACAGTACAACACATTTCTGGCATCAATTTTTTGTACTTCAAAGTTTTTGGAAACCCAGTACTTAAAGAAGCTACAGCTTGATCATATTTCTCTTGTGATATAGAGAAAGTACTTCTACTCTTTTCCACTAGTCCATCAATATGCTTTTCAAGCTGTCTCACAAACTCAGACTTCTGTTCATCCATACTTCTTTGTGCATATGAAACTTTAGAGATAATAACTATTCACTGTTGTTACCAAAAGTTAAACTGACTATTGCCCAGATGGGCTGGTCTTATATAGACACAGCAGCAGTGTTAATTACAGAAATGTATTCCTTTGATTGCCCCCCATTTATGTGTTCTGAAGAAAGATAGATCAAATGATGGCATGGATTACCTGCACAACTATAAGCTAGAAGATTAAAGGTAATTGCTGGAAATTGTCACAAAAATGTTGATTTGATAATTTTAGAAATTACACCTTTCAAAGATTTAGTGCCATTTCTAATTCCCCTAGTGGTAGTTCTAATTGGAACTACCACTAGTGCTATTTCTAACTGCCCTAGTGCTGCTTCCAATTAGAAGTACAACTAGTGGTAGTTCCAATTGGAAGCAGCACTAGGGGAATTAGAAATGGCACTAGTGGTAGTTCCTAGGGGAATTAGAAATGCCACTGGATTGGAGTTTCCACTGTGACATAAGCAAAATAAACATATAGAATACCTGAGAACTGGGGTCTGCAGATGCCTGTTGACTTTCTGTCTGTGTCTGCTGAGCTTCAGCCCAGGACTGGGAGAACCCTGACCACACAATAACATGTAGATATAGAAAACTACTCACACTATGGACAGGAGAATAGAGAAATGCTTTAATAAGTTAGAGACCGTTGAGCAGTACAATCATTTCTTTGACATATATGGAGTAAAGAGACTTCACATTTGCAAAGTGTGTTCAAATGAAATGAAACTACAGGGGGGGGGGGGGGACAGCGATTCGCCCATAAAAACAGCAAAATGAAGTTTCTTGAGAACAAATATGCAGTGTAGTTTTATAAAAGTTATCAGAATGAAAAGAGGTTCCTCAAACTGTAAAATGATAGTAGCATCATAAAATATATTTTGTGATAAGTACAAATACAACCATAGAACTTGTCCCATGGCAATAAGATTGGAGCTGTTGGAAAGTGGACAGCATTTCGTCAATTATTTTATACTGTTCCCAAAAAAGTTACAAAGACTGTTAAACACTTTGCAAACAATAGTTAAAGCTAAAGATCAATTCTTCTCATTGTATTCTAGCACTTAATGAAGTTATAAATAGTATTTATATTGACCCCAGACAGAGTTTAGAGAACATACAGCTCTTTGCATCAGTCAGATGCAGTTTGTTAGTCATATTTTCACTGACATATAAACTTTTTTATTCATCTTTATAATCCTGCATGCTGTCAGTTCTAAAATCTTAGAAAAGTATCAAGACATGTTGCACACTTTTCTATGCTATAAGGCTCCTTCAGTAACAACACAGATATTAGTTTTAAATGAAATACAATAGAAACTGGCGAATCGCTGTCCCCCCCTGTATATGTAACTGATATTACCATGTATACAAAAACATTATAGAACATCAGACAAAGCAGTCAGTAAATTGCAACATATAACATTCCATGCTATATTCCACTTTCCAATATCTTTCGCTAAGGTCCAAGTAGGGCTGCCACGAGTAGTAATTTTACTACTCGAGTACTCTTTAACCATTACTCTACTCTTGAACGAGTACTCTTTTTTACAATGAAATCAAGAAAATGTACCATTTCACTGTATAATTTGATATATTGCACATCATTTCTGACAAAAAATATAGTGGAAAATTCAAAATTTTAATGCAGACGAGTACTCTTTTCCTGATTTTGTACTCTAAATAATCCAGTACTCTACTCTTTGACGAGTACTCTACTACTCTGTGGCAGCCCTAGGTCCAAGTCAGGGTTTAACATTTCGTTCAACAGTCTGGGTCATATTGGTACAGGCCCTCAGCACTGGCACTCTTAGGAGTCTAAACCCCAGAGGTGATAGACTCTGATTGGATGCCCAATATTTTGTTGAGTTTTTATCTGAAATCTATTAACCTGTACTCCACCCCTAAGTAGTTATTTTTATGTATATTAACTGTGTTCTCTTTACATGTGGCATATTTACCTGTATAGTATCCTGTTTGCCTGTATTCTATTTCCTTTTGTATCTTATTTGTTGACCTTTATTTTGTCGACCTGTTACACATTTACCTCTACCCGGTTTTTTTACCTGTGTTATGCATATGTGTATATTATTTACCTGTATATTGTTTACCTGTGTTTCATTTACCTGTGTTCTGTTTACCTGTGTGTTGTGCCTGTTGTTGCTCTGTGGTAGTTCCACCATTGACTGGTTGTGACCCCGTGACCCCTGTCTGACCTTGAACCTGGCTCTGGGCAGCCAGCTGACCTACAAAGGTCACACACCACATCTGTGATTTGCAAAATGTTAGCACAGACATTGAATTTTAATGCCTCAAATGTTACATTTTATGTAATGATATTGGAAATAGCAGAAAATCCAGAAATATTAACAATATCTTCTCTTGCAAAAAATAATACTAATCAGAACACAATATGCTGTTTGAAGGGCAAAAGCAGAAAGTACTTTTTATAACCCCTCAGTACCAATGGGCCTAGAGTGTAACATACAATATTGCAAATTTAATAAGTAAATTAAATTTTTATAAGTTAATACCCTATCCAATGGACAATTGCTAAACCGGTCGGCGCAGACCGGCCCGCCAAACGCCAGAAAAAGACGTCCTGTGTTTCCACCGGCTGGCCGGTCCCAGTACTGTGAATTCGCCAGGTGGCGCATGGTATTTACTTCCTGTCTAGACAACATGACGTCATAGCATCTTTTTCGTTGTCTAAAACTATTAGACCCCTAGTAAGCTGATAGCGGGGTCGGTGGGAGGGTCTTGTGTGTCCATTGGATAGGGTATTAACTTATAAAAATTTAATTTACTTATTAAATTTGCAATTTTATTGCGTTAATACATCCTATCCAATGGACAATTGCTGAATAACTACCGCTTGGTCGGCGGGTAAGTTACTAGGGACTTATTTGAACTCACAAGTAATAGCAAATTTTAACCTACGGTCTAGGCTGACTTCGTCAGGAGACCTATAGGTCCAGGCCTGGGTTGACTTTAAGGTCAGGAAACCCTGCAAGGCCATGGTCGGTTGCCAGCAGCCGGTTACCCGGGGCTATACCGCCGTCGCCCCCCCCCCCCCTTTTTTTGCAGACCTGCTCTGAGGTAGGGGAAGAGAGGGATGAGTTCAGTCCCAGAATGCAAATAAACCTCCCAAAGGAAGCACGCCACACTTAATTCTTATGTACATGAAGAAACTGTTTATACATATATACAAATCTCCTCAATCTACGGGCCACTTGTGGATCTGCTGAGCAGCCACTACCGAGCCCAATTGGTAAAGCTCTGAATCAGCCCAAGCCCCGCCCTTCATATAGAACTGAGTGAAGGTATTGACTTCCGTGGCAGGCTGACAAGATTGGATCTAAGGAGACTCCCGACTGGAAGGCCTTAGAAGCAGCAAAGGCCCTGACATCATGGGCTTTAACCTGATGTTAAATGTGGGCCTCCTGGTCAGAGAGCTCATAACATAGGATCACAGTCTGCTTGATCCAAGAGGAGATAGTGGCAGGTGAGATGTCTTTGTTGAAACCTTTCTTAAAGGAAACAAAAACCACCTCCTTATTCTGCCTGATGTCTGAGGCCCTGTCCAAATAGTAGCATAATGCTCTGACCGGACAGAGGGACCTGTCAGACTTGAGGGATCTATCCAGAGTCGAGGCCAGGGCTGTTATAACCCCAGGGGCCACACTGGACACTCTATGGCCAGCTGATTCTAGGATAGAAAGCTGGGTGATGGATACAGGGACACCTTTGACCAATCGGATTGGTGTCCAATATATCAGTTTTGCCAGGCATGAATCTCACTTTTGCACTTGCCCGACCCAAGGGCCAAGAGGAATACCGTCTTGAAGGTCAAATGCTTCAAGGGGGCCTCCTTGATTGGATCAAAGGGAGTCTTAGCTGGTGCACGGCCAGTGAGAAGTTCCAGGAAGGTATGCCACTCCTGCCTCTGGGTCTGTCTCTGAAGAAACTATCCAGGAGACGAGTGAGATTTTCGTCCTTACTGATCTTGAAGGGTGAATTTCCAGTTTATCAACAATGGGTGACCTATAACCATCAATGGTGCTGAGCTGTTTGCCAAGCATATATCTCACTTCTACTCTTGCCCGACCCCAGGGCCAAGAGGAAACTGTCTTGAAGGTCAAATGCTTCAAGGAGGCCTCTTTAATTGGTTCAAAATGACCCTTGTCAGCTGGTGCAAAAAACCAGGGAGAGGTTCCAGGAGGGGATTCCCTTCCGGCCTTTGGGTCTGTCTCAGTGGAAACTATCCAGGAGACGAGTGAGATTTTCATCCTTACTGATATTGACGGGCGAATTTCCCAGTCTATCAGCAATGTCTGACCTGTAACCATCAATGGTGCTGGGCTGCAACTTCCTGTCCTGAACTAGGTACATAAGGAAGTCAGCAACTAACTTACAGGAGGGGCCCCGAAGTCCACCTGATGAATGATACATCACTTGTAAAAATGGCCCACTTGCCTCATAGACTGATCTGATTGATCCCCTTGAGGAGCCTCAACTCTTGCTGCCACTGCCTCAGACAAGCCCTGCTCCTCGATTGCTGAGGCTCTAGGAGCCCTGCATGGATATTAAGGTTTGTCAGATTTCTGTGAGGGATCTGATTGAATGGCTGGCAACAGGTTGGGCATATTGGGCAGGCTCAGTGGGATTTGGCTGGACGTAGCCACTAGATCCCAAAACCAAGGCATGTTGGGCCACCCCGGAGCAATTAGAATGATTCTCTTGCATGGGGAGTCTTGCAACTTCTCCACCACTTGTCCAATATGGTTGATGGTGGGAAGGTGTATGCTTTCAGATCCTACCATGGCATACTGAGTGTATCCACTGCTGTGGCCAGGGGATCTGGTACCGGAGACACAAACAGAGGCAACTTGTTGTTGAACCTCATAGCAAATAAGTCTATTTGAGCCGGTGCCACCTGCTGCAGATTGAGTGGAAGACCTCTGGAAGGAGAGACCACTCTGTTTGAATGGTCTGGCCTAGCCTGGATAGCTTGTCTGCTACCACTTTCAGCCAGCCTGGAATGTGTCGGGCTTAGAGTCACTTGTTTCCTGGTACACCAGGTCAAGATTCTCCATAGTAGGGCACACGTGGGCCCGACCTCATGCCTCCTTCCTTGTCTATGTATGACACTACTGTGGTGTTGTCAGTTGCTACAAGTACTATCTTGTTTGAGCAAAGTTCTTGGAACTCTTTTAAAGCCAGGAAGCCTACTTTAAATTCTAGATAGTTATGTGCAGCTTGCTTCCCGGGAGGGACTTGGTTCCTCCTGCAGTGTGCTCGTTTAAGTGAGTGCCCCACCCTTTTATTGATGCGTCTGTAAATATTTGCAGAGCATGCTTTCTTGGGTATAATGGCTGGCCTGTAAGTACATCGTCTTCCTTCAGCCACCATTGTAAATGGGGGTGCAGGGACCTAGGGACTTGGATCACCTTTTCCAGTGATTCTGGTACCCTCCAGTTGTTTTGAGATGCCACTGTATGGGTCTCATATGAAGTCGACCTAGACTAACTTGCTTTCTGTAGCCGTCAGTAACCTATCAAGGACATGAATTCCCGGACCGGGCAAGCCGGTAGGGATAGCAGTTTTAACATAGTCTCTTGAAGGTTCTGTCACCGGTCCAGAGTCGGTCGGAACCGATCAGACCTGAAGTCGAACTGGTAGCCTACAAAATCAAAGTCTTGTTTGGGCTCCCGCTCTGATTTCTGTAAGTTCATCAGCCAACCCAGTGGCTGACACATTATTTACTAGTTCCTGTGAATGTTGGAGACAAGCCTGGGATCTGGCTCTCACCAACCAGTCGTCTAGGTACTGGTGGCTTCTTAAGTCCTTGTGTATGGTCACAAGTTTCACCTCCTTTGGTATCACAGTGAACTCCAAAGGTGCTGTGGACAAAACCGAATAGCAGGCATTACCTGGATTGTTCTTGTATAGGTATATGGGAGTAAGTATCCCTCCTTGAACATTTGTAATACCTAGGGTCCAGCCCCCAAGGCTTCCTAAGTTCCCGAAAAAGGGCTTAGTCTGGACCCTACAGGCCCATTGTGTGCCACATTTGGGACATTTGGTATTTTGATAAACATTTTCTGTCCCTCCGGACACTGGTCCGGTCTGGTGACAATGATCCAGGTTAACAGTCTCTCTGTTCTTATTGTGGGCTGGTGGGACGGACACAACTTTTCATATTAATAGACTCTTCGCCCCGGGCCAGCATCCTGCAAGGTGCACCATTTACAGAGCCATTGTCATTCGTGAGATGTCTGACCCCTGGCCGGACATGACAAAATTTATTATCTTTCCCGCCAAGTCCAGCACTGATAACAGGTTGTTGAGAGATGTGATAAGGGAAGGTTGCCTGGCAGTAGGTTGGGACACTGGCATGTCACATCACCAAGACCACTGACCGGTCAAAGAATTCTCTGTAACCAAAATTAACCTTAGGCAACTCTGTCCGGTACCAGGACTCCATACCCGGTATTTAACTGTAACCAGCAATTCTCTGTAACCGGCAGAAAACTGGCAGGCTGGGGTCACCAATCAATTTTGACAGCTACTGGCCTATATATTTTTTTTTTTTTTTTTGTAACCAGTTGGCTCGCAGCATTATTCAGTAAGGACTGTGTAGCCAGCACCCTGTTAGTAGACTTGTAACCCGTAGGTTGAAGCAAGTGTACTAGGCTGTGTAGCCAGTACCAGCCGGTACACTGTGTAATCAGTTGTTGAAGCAAGTGTACACGGCTGTGTAGCCAGTACCAGCCGGTACACTCTGTAACAGTTGTAGCCAGTAATAAAAAACTGTAACTGGCAAGAAACTGGCAGGCTGGGGTCAGCAACGAATTTTATAGCCGGTACCGGCCGGTACACTCTGTAACCAGTTGTTGAGGCAAGTGTACAAGGCTGTGTAGCCGGTACAGGTCGGTACACTCGGTAACTAGTTGTTGAGGCAAGGGTATAAGGGCTGTGTAGCCAGTATTAGTCGGTACACTCTGTAACCAGTTGATGAAGCAAGTGTACAAGGCTGTGTAGTCGGTGCACTCTGTAACCCATTGCTAAAGCAAGTGTACAAGGCTGTTCAGCCGGTAGGTACACTCTGTAACCAGTTGCTGAATGAAGTTTACAACTATCTTTGTGTTGAATTCAGTTTCCTCCATTAATTAAAATATTTCTTTTAAACACACGTCTTCTCCGTAGATTTGACAGTTGCTGGGAAAGCCCTTGTGAGCTATATTTAGAAACAATTGTTGGTCGGTGTGTCACGTGACCAGCTTGCTGGTCGGAGGGACAACGTGATTGGCTGATTGGAGATGACGATCTGCTTCGTGAACTGGTCGGTGTATCACGTGACCAAGTTCGGGGATATGCCCTCACTAGACGCGTTCTTTCCTTATATCACAGTAAACGTAAGCTTACTGGTCGACTGATGTCTGTAGCAGAGAAGTCTGTACTAGTACGCTGGAGGGATTACAGGAACTAAAAAACTGGAATCACAGTAGATGTGAGCGCAAAGAATGTACTTCCGACCTTCTTGTTTGGTGAATCACGTGATAAACTTCGTGACTGGTCGGTGAAAACACGTGACCAACTTCGTGAAGACACGCGATTGGCTGACTGGATATGACGTCAGAGGTCGCGTTCTTTTTTGCTGGCCGGTCGGCTGATGCTTTACAAGCAGAGAAGTCTCGACCAGTGCACTCTGTAGATGAAATTCCTGGCCGGTCTGAAGTCGGTTCTTCTTCTCAGCCGGCTGTACACTCAAACCAGTTTCCTGGCCATCCACTGCCCTTACTACCGACACAATGGCCGGGTCCATAAGGGTGGGACTGAGAGTGACAAAGATTCCTTCTGTGTAGTAAATACTGGAGAGGTCGGTTGAAGAGATCTGAAGAATTCACCTCTTGCTTCTGATGAAAATATACTCGAGCTAGGCTGGTGTGACTGATGCTTTACAGCAGAGAAGTCGGTACCAGTGCGCTCTGAAGAAATCTGAAGAATTCATTGCTTCTGATTAAAAAACATCAAAAACTCGAGCTGGGCTGGTGTGACTGATGCTTTACAGCAGAGAAGTCTGTACCAGTGCGCTCTGATGAAGAATGCACCTTTCATGGGGAATCCCCTTTATTTACAGTGCTCAAAAATACGTAGACTGAGGTTTTCCGTGATTTCTAAGATGTTTCTATGGTGACTGTAGCTGGAAGGTTATAGATGGTACATTCAAAACAAAAGACACGGATAAAAATACCTGTAAGTAGTATATCCACAATTCCTCAATAAAGTCGATCTGCCCCTAACAACACAATGGTTGAATGGGAGGAAACTAGCAAAATGGCTGCCTTCATATTTCCCGCCGATTACTGCCCTATCATCAACAAAAAATTGAGTCAACTAGGGAGCGTTTCCAGCAGATTTCTAAAAGTATATCCGTGCTTGATCAGAAGGTAACACTTCTACACTGAAAATATCCACATATAAGGTTGAAAATCCGTCATAATGCACACTTTTGCTTAAAATATCTGGAGATGTTGAAAACACGTCTGCACAGTACACGCGCCAAACGAAAAAGATGCTATGACGTCATGTTGTCTAGACAGGAAGTAAATACCATGCGCCACCTGGCGAATGCACAGTACTGGGACCGGCCAGCCGGTGGAAACACAGGACGTCTTTTTCTGGCGTTTGGCGGGCCGGTCTGCGCCGACCGGTTTAGCAATTGTCCATTGGATAGGATGTATTAACGCAATAAAATTTCAGAATTTAAGTCAAAACTGTATTACAACTTTGCTTGATACGTTATTTCAATATTAAAACTATAAATGTTGCTATTCTGAGGATGGGTATACTGGTGATCACACCGA
The DNA here is from genome assembly GCA_964017235.1 of Sabellastarte sp. h YS-2021. NCBI lineage: Eukaryota > Metazoa > Annelida > Polychaeta > Sabellida > Sabellidae > Sabellastarte > Sabellastarte sp. h YS-2021. Next base: position 92,109,145 of record OZ024934.1, read on the forward strand.
ACATGTAAAGTGAGGGTACTAAAACAGACTTGCGGTCAATTAGACAAAGTTATATACCACGCATTTCTGTCAAAATACACAACTGTAATCAAGGTGCTGCAGGTATTGAACTGGCAATACTTGTTTTACCCACGGAAATAGCGAGTACTGAAGTGAGCACTCAGGAAAAGAGAACTTGTTTCTTATTTGATATCAGCCGTTTTGGCAATTACTTATTCCCACAAAAATTAAAATGATGGTACTTTCAGTTGAACTTAATGCCAATTCTAGTTACTGCTACTTCTAGTTTTGGTTTTAACAAAACAATTTTCAGTACACACATTTTTTTCAATCCAATTACCACATACCCTGTAACTGGTTCTGGAAGAGCACAGCTTGATTGTGAGTCATCTGTTGCCCTGGAAACAGATGTACAGGCAGCTGCTGACCCCCAGCCTGCTGAGACTGCAACTGCTGTTGTTGTTGTTGCTGCTGTTGCTGCTGCTGTTGGGCCTAGAAATTACAGAAAACAAACATCACATGGAAGAAACAAAGTACAGTACAACACAGCAGTTATGCTGATATAGCCCCAAAAAAATCTTCTTAAAAGTTTTAAAACAATAAAATGCAAACTCACGATTCTTTTTACATAAAAACAAGTGCTTAAGTACATTCCAATTCTCACCTATGGAGGAAGTTATGATTTATGTATTCTTATAAAATTGACCTTCGATGAGCAATTGTCTTTATCTACTTAAAAGAAAATCCAAACCATGGCATATTAAGGCTGAAAAGGTTATCTGAACTAACCGAATAACAAGCCATCAAAATTAAAGTATTTGATCTGTTTTTTTTACTATCCAACACACTGGGTGAAATTTCTAGTTTTCAAGCACCTGACAATTCCCCTCACTGTATGTTTACATCCAGGAAACCTGTCTATGCGATGTTTTCAGTATTTCCTAAAACATGCTAAACATCAGGAACAGTTAACCGGATACTCGACAAATGATCCAAGATGCTATTCGGTTAAATTATGCTAATTGTTTCAATGTAATTACATACTACAGAGAATCCATAAAGAAGAACAGCTATGTTACACAGAGTATATATACCCAAGAAATCCTCCTGTATCCCAAATATAAACCTTGGAATACTTTTACGCTAAACAGCAACACTTGAGTTGGTTTTAATTATTCAAAACCAGTTGTTAGTTTGTAATCAATAACCAGCTTTAAAAATGGTCTAAAAAGGTTTTAACACTACAGTTTGGGCTTCATTAAGCTGGCCTTTGAAAAATGTTAACAATATTTCACTTAAATTCTGAAAGAAAAATGAATGTAAAAGTCCACTGGTTTAAAAGTAAATAATCAGCTGTTCGTTTTTACCATGAACACAACAAAACAGATAAACCGATGTCCAATTTAATATTTCAAACCTGATGTTGCTGAATCTGCAGTTTCTGAGTCTCCTGCTTATCAATGACAGTACTGGCCCCTTTCTTTTTCCGTGACCTTGGCTTTACAAGGTCAGATGCCTGTAGCCCCGTTGCCTTGAGGTACTTCTGGACTTCTTCATCATACCGCACCTGAGAACAAACACTTTCTCTTTAAAGGAAGTTTAGTCACCCAAGTATAATATTTTTAAATACTGATATAGATTTTTAAAAACTGAAATAAATAATTTATGTAAAACTATGTTAAGTTCAACCATGTCTTTCACTCAGCAGTGATTTATAATAGTGCTGCGACGATGTTTGAAGAAGTTCGATAGTTCGCTCGTTTACGTCCCTGATTTCGGAGTTCAGTTCAAAACGTCTGAAATTCGGACTTTGCAAAACGTTTAGAAATCCCCAACATCACACCACATCCCAACGGATCCTATTTTCTCCCATCTATAAAACTTGTTTCTATTGTTGAAAATATAGTGGAATTTATTTTAAAAATATATGTATTTTATTTTTTTGCTATATTTTCAATAAAGTGACAAGATTTTATGTGAGATTTCTGCGTTTTAACTGGTTTTGAAAATGTTGTTTCGAAGATCGAACTAGACCGAAGTTCGCTAGCTTATACAGATACCAAACATCGAACCCGATATTCGAAGCGATTTCACAGCACTAATTTATAGAATAATTTGCAATTTAGTACAGGTAACTTACAGGTGTATATTTTGGTAACTCTATCCACTGGTTACCGAAAGCAAAAATACAATGAAAAACCTGGTATGTTTGATTTAGTAAACATCATATGTTTTCAAATAGTACACTTGAGCTGTAACTTGTGTATAAATATGAACCATCACGAGTATTTTGAATAACTTTTGAGGACAAGTGTCTAATATATTGACAGAATATAATAAAATACTGTGAAACATTTTTTTTTTTGCAGTTGAATATTTTTGAACACTTATGTTAAACTAAGTGAACATATGAGGAAACCAGTTTTGATTACAAGAAAATGGAAGGTACGATCAGTGTGTTTCGGTCAGAAATAGGTTTCATGTTTACTGTTTTCTACAGCAGTGAACCATCTCACCTTGTCCTGTGTAAAATCATCATTATATCGTGTCTTCTCTTCGTCTGCAAGCTCTCTCCACATCTTGCCGATACTGGCCCCGATTTCACACACTGACATCTGTGGGTTCAATTCTTTCACTCGTGGCCACACCTGCAGCAAGAAAAACACACATGATCTCATTCCTCACTGCCCCTTCAAAACTTTCATGATCTATATTTTCAATTTAAGCCTCTATCTTTTGCTTCATACGAAAGCACAAACAAAATACAGAAATCTTTCCGTGTTCCTTATCAAAATTGACCCCTATCTTCAAATTAAGAGGTAGGTCAAAAGGTTAATTTGTAAATACTTTTACGATGGCATTTCTCATCATTGGCTTTAGTTACACTGTGACTGGTTTTTCTTCTCTTTGCAAAAGAAATAACCACCCTAGTTTTTGGCTTTGTCTCAGTCTTTCTGGTTATATGATTATGGATTTCTGCTTTTCTGTATTATGCACCTAGAGTCTGTCTTTAGATGGAGATTAAGCGCTATAAAACACCACCAGAATTAGAACTGGACCTCTGATCTTAAAAGTTTAGTACAGCAGACTTTGTACAACCAGAACATCCAATATCCAATAGATTTGGTTCTAGGTATAGCTAACTGATGCTTGTGTCAGCAAAAAAGCATCATTTTATGATGTACAGACCTCCAAACTAATTTTACCTGATTCAGCTATTGAAATCAGTTGTACATAGATCATTTTTCCTCCTGACTTTGTGAGACTTGCCCTTTTATAAGGAGTGAGGGGTTTAATACAGTTGTACAGACAAAATTTAGGACATCAGCCTTACTGTGCAGAGAATCAAAGCAGTTTTCACTATTAAATAGTTACTCTGTAGTTTAGACAGTTAAGTATAAAACTTCTGGGACCCCATCTAGTTTTGAAAGTAGAAAACAATAGGGAAATGCAAATTGGGCAGAGTGGAAATGTGGTATTAAAATGCAATATTCTCATATTACTAATGGTCGGACCGGTTCTGAAAATAAAAACCGGTTTTCGGGGCTTTGAAACCGAACAAAGTCCGGGATTTCGAAAATTACAGAGACATAATAAAAAGTTTTACGCCAGCGTACATGAGCTACATTCTCAATAGGAAATATACATTCGCGAGATATTTGAAGTTTGTAAACTTCATTTACCATAAATGTAAAGCGAAAATGTAAGTTATTTCCTGAAATATATATGTTCTTTATTGTACTGACGAAATATTAACCAGAAGAAAGCGTAATATAATGACGTTTTCAATAAATATTCTTTGCGGATTTCGTCATTTCTACCTAAACGAAACGCGGTATACCGGTTTACAGTTCACACCACTACATATTACATGGACAGATAATGGAGGTTCTGCTGTAGACAGACTAACTAAACTAAATTCAGTGGTTTGGTGGGTTTATTTTTTAATAGAACATATCCACTTGAGACATACTGACCCACATTTAGGGGGCGACAGCTTTAGTTCATAGAATCGGCAAACTACTCTCAGTCTCACTGAACCACATGCTGGGGTGAAAGCCTTATAGAATGAGCCAAGTACTTAGAGATTTACTGAAACTCCTGCTAGTGGTCAGAGGTTCATAAAATAGAATCAAGCAAACAGATCTGAAAGATTTATATAATAATCAGGCAAATACTTACAGACTTACTGAACCTCATATACGGAGTGAGGGGTTTCTTGGGAGGCTTCATATTCTTAATACTCTCAGCCTTGGCTGCTGCTTGAGCCTGTAGATGTGCTTGCTGAGCTATCAGGGCCGGATCCTGAAAATAAAGTCAAAATATTTAAAACTGTGAATTACATTCTCTGACTTTATCATGGTTACCATATGAGTTATATCACTGCACAATGGACAGGTGTATTGGTAGAAGAAATTCGCACCTTCATATAAATGTCACCATCACAGTTATTCAGGCATAAAATAGCTAGAAAAGGGAATGTCAAAACTGACAAACCAGAGACACTACACTAATTAGTGCTGTAATGAGTTGACCGAAACTCGAGTCGTAATTCGATGGGCGATATTTGGGGATAACATCAGTTTACGCAATTTAAACTCGAGTTTTTAAGAAATAAATAATGATATACTAATCTTGTTACAAACTAGCACTTTTGCAATTTATTTAACCACAAAGACCTAAAAATCAATGAGCAATGGTCGGTTTTTTATTTCCCTTATTTACATGGCTGTTCCATAAAGTGCTCATACATATCTGTACAAATTTAATTGGCAACAAAATATATTTCCTTGCAATAAAATGGTACTAAACACAATTACGTAATGGCGGATCCCTTAATGACAATATTTGGACATTGTTATTTTATTTATATTCAGTGTTGATTCTAGGAATTTCAAAAAGTGGGGGCGATCCCCCACCACTACACAAAATGTGGGGGAGTGGCTAAAAATTATGGGGGACGACTTTATGATAAAGTTTAAACCAATAAAAAATACATTTTCAGTTTATTTAGACATTTTTAACAGTGGACTTCTATTAATTAGTGGTGAATTCAAGGCTAGTGATAGAATTTTTAAAAAATGACTGAAAATGGTTATTTACACATCGTGGTTTTAAGTTTTCATCTAAAGTGACGGCATCACAAATTTAGTCATTATACCATCAATTTGTATGAATATGTTGGAAAAAGAATACCATGACCTCATGAATATTAATGAGTAGTATTTGATCTTAAAGCAGAAAATATTGAGAATTAAGACCACCATGAAAATCTGTGACCTCATTAATATTAATGAGTTGTCCGTTAATTTTGATTAAGTAAAATATTTTTCTACACATACATTGTTGGGAAATCCGACAGATACATACACCCGTACAGTAGGGTCAGCACTACGTAGTCCTTAAGTACTCAACTATGACCTGTTGTGGCAACAATCCAGTCTACTGTAAGTTTCGTTTTTAATGCTGCCATTTTTTTATATAATCATCCACTTTAGCTTAATTTTATGTTTTTGGGTATAATATGTCCAAATACTGTCTGTACCTCATAATATATTTGAGTTCGTAAACTATGACGAAACCACAATCGTCAACTGGCATTATTCGAAGAACGTTTCGACAGAAAAATCAAAACCTCGATAAAGTCTCGATCCGTGCAGTGTTTCGATTTTCTAGATCTGTCGTCTTTTCGCTTCATATATTTCCCGCATCACCTTGTGTACTACGCGTTCTCATATAATTTGGTTACCGCAGACTCCAAGAAAATTCGCGTTTGTAGGCGAATTAATGCGCGATCCCGCGGAAAACGCATCCTAGAAGCAACTCTGTATATTTATGCCATTTACTCGAGTTTAACTCGAGTTCAACTCGCATCTAACAGGCGATCCTCGATCTACAGAAATCACTAATGATTACAGCCCTAACACTAATCCACATTATACAATCTATACAATGAACAATGTTACAAGAGTATCTGATTAGCTACACAAAATGCTAATTAAGCATTTGATCAGCAGCAATTTTTCATTGATATCCCACCAACACAAAAATATTCTGACTCTCGGATACCGAAAAATTTTGCATTCTAACATATCCCAAGTGAGGCTCATGAAAATAAAGCATGATAGTTCTGTTAAAAAGAATTCGCTGTAGAAAATTTGAAATCTACAAAGAACAAGGCCACTGCCGCAGCGGTTATCTCGCGCCTTAGAATCAGTAATAATGGAGAACTAAAGGAGATATAAGGCCTTTGTAGTAAGATAACCCCACTTAACCTTGAAGAAGGGGTCAAACTTTCCTAGCCATATATATTTGGTGCATATTTAATGAACGTAGCTGCAATATTTCAAGTTTTAGAGCATCTTAACGATTTTTAAATAATTGGCTATGGCGGCCATTTTGTTTTTCAAAATAAGGCCAAAATTTTTCTCAGCCAAAAGATTTGAAGGCCAGGACTTTTGATGATCTGGCTTTATATTCTGAAGCCATAGCACCAATAATAAGGGTGAAATAAGGACATTTTAGTGTGACGACCCCATTTAACGTTGAAGCAGGGGTCAAAGGACAAATTCAACACCTGGAAAAGATTCCCAGGCCATGACTTCCTACAAGTTGTTTTCACATTCTGAACCTGTAAGAACAATATTAGGGGAGATATAAGGCCTTTTTAACAGAATAACCCCGTTTGACATTAAACATGTGATATGGCGGCCATTTTCCTTTTAGAACTAGGTCAAAATTCTATCAGGCTAGCTTTTCTAGCCATATATCTTTTGTGCAAATATGATGAAGCTAGCTGGAATATTTTGAGATTTAGAACAACTTTATGATTTTTAAACAATTGGCTATGGCGGCCATTTTGTTTTTCAAAATAAGGCCAAAATTTTGCAGAGACAGGTTTTTGTAGCCATAAACATTCCCTGCAAATTTGATGAAGACATCTTTATAAATGAATGAGATGTTAAGGTGTATGTTAAAACCTAACAAACAGACGCACCGACGGATGGACAAACAGACACACGTATGGAAGGCGTTTACAATCTCTCGACCACAACCTATGCTTTTTCATGGTCTGTCTTTACAATCTGAAGCCATAGCACCAATAATAAGGGGGAAATAAGAACGTTTTAATGTGATGACCTCATTTAACCTTGAAGCAGGGGTCAAAGGTCAAATTCAACACCTGGAAAAGATTCCCAGGCCATGACTTCCTACAAGTTGTTTTCACATTCCGAACCTCTAGGAGCAATATTTGAGGAGATATAAGGCCTTTTTAATAGGATAACCCCGTTTGACATGAAACATGTGACATGGCAGCCATTTTGTTTTTTGAACTAGGCCAAAATTACTATCAGGCTACCTTTTCTAGCCATATAGCTTTTGTGCAAATTTGATGAAGCTAGCTGGAATATTTCAAGATTTAGAGCACCTTTACAATTTTCAAACAATTGGCTATGGCGGCCACTTTGTTTTTCAAAATGACGCTAAAATTTTTCAGAGACAGGTTTTCAGAGCCATAAACATTCCCTGCAAATTTGGTGAAGATATCTTCATAAATGAATGAGATATTAAGGTTTATGCAAAGACGTGACGGACGCACGCACGTACGGAAGGTGTTTTATAATCTCCCGACCACGGCCTTTGGCCGCAGGCGGGAGATAATATGGGACAAAAGTAAATAATTACTTCACATTTAGGATTTGTTTCTAACATTTTAAGTTATCCTGCAATTACCGTATATAAGCTGACAATCGAATGTCGCTTGTAAAGTGTCGTCACAGTATTTTAATGGGATGGTCTAGTAGATGTATATCATGGTAGAAACTCCAATCTGGTAGAAACCCCAATTGGACTTTCTACTAGTAGAATTCAAATTCTACCAGATTTGACTATCTACCACCATAGTTGAAATTCACATTTAAATTCACATTTAAAGTTGAAATATTAATTCAGTAAATAGTACATGACTCTAGGTTCAATAACTAAATACACACATACAGGTTCAATAATAACTAAATACACACATACATGTGTATATAACTGTTCCCTTTGAATACTGAAGAGTAGGGCTGGGATGGGTGCTAAAAAACAGTTCAGAGTACCTGCACTCGGACAACCGACCCGAATTCGAGTAACCACAAGATTAAGTATCTACTATTAGAAGTCTTCTGCAAACAAATGGCAGCGAAACTTTTGAAGAAAATCGTCATCTATTTAACCAGGTATTACAGAATATGGAGTAAATTATACGTTTTTAAGCCAAAACCACAACTTTAATTGATATTATGTGGCGGAAACGCAATAATGTAGCATATATTATTACACAAACGTTTCACTTCGCGGGCGATGATACAATACACTATGAGTACTCCAGTAGTTAAAATGAACTCGAGTCCCAGCAATGACCCACTCGTCTATCAAGGCTCGGGTAACCGAAGAGTAAACTCCATTGTCTAGATCTTTACTTTTGCTTCTTTGAAGAGATAAAGTAGCCATGCTTCGTGGTTTAGGTAAACTAAATAACTGCAATTTCAAAAGTTGTGTTTGAAAAGACAAATGGGACATAACTCTAGATCATTATTATTATTATTAAGGTTCTGTCAATCAGCCAGAGTAACCCCTTAAATAGCAATTAATGTGATGAAAGGGTAGTGGTCGGACCGGTTCTGAAAATTAAAACCGGTTTCCGGGGCTTTGAAACCGAACGAAATCCGGGATTTCGAAAGTGTGCAGAGATATGGTACAAAATTTTATGCGAGCGTACATGAGCAATATTCCCAATAGGAAACATGGATTCGCGAGATATTTTGAAGTTTGTAAACTTCATTTACCATAATATAAAGTAAAAATGTAAGATGTTTCCTCAAATATATACGTTCTTTATTGTTTTGATGAAGTATTAACCAGCAGTATTAACGTTTTCAATTACTGGTACTTAAATATTCTTTGCGGATTTCATCATTTCTACCTAAACGAAATGAATTGCGGTATACCGGTTTACCGTTCACACCACTATGAAAGGGTAAATGCATGGTTTTGCTGTCTGTACCTTTACACATATTAATGATGGGAATCGCCTCCAAGTTGCATGGTCGATTAATCGTCCATTTTTCTGAGCGATGATCGAGCCATAATCGATTCCATTGATGGTTATATCATGAAACACATTCCGGGATGAAGTGTATGTTGATGCGGTAGGAATAACGGTGTTCCGACATTTAGAATCCACCAAAAACACTCACTTCCTGTAAATATGGCGGCATATATAAACAAACCCAAAATTCATGACAAATCTGTCAATTTATTAAGGAAACTATAAAAAGCGTGGATAAGTAGATACATAAAGAAAGGTAACTAAAGATTACGAAATTTTCAGTGATAATGATGAATCAATGGGCACTACTTCTCGATCGATCATCGCTACTACAGTGAATTTCGACCAATCATTCGATGTCTGTAGACAATCGTTCTACCACTAACACATATGTCTGTGACTTTCTAATGCAACAGAAATATATAACTTCTATATTTTCATTTTCTTTAAGTATGTACCTTAGAACTATGTCCAAATGTGACAAGATATAACCAAGCTGAAATGAGTGAACCCCTTAGTAAGTGCCCTTTAGGTGCTGAGAAGTGCGATTTTACTAGGGCTGGGACGGGTGTTAAACAACAGCCCAGAGTATCTGCACTTTGACAACTGACCCGAAATCGAGTAATCGCAACTTCGCAAGATTTAGTATCTACCATTAGAGGTCTTCTGTAAACAAATGGTAGCGAAACTTTGGGAGAAAAACATCTCCTATTTAACCATGTATTATAGAATATGGAGTAAATTATACATTTTTAAGCCCAAACCATATCTTTAATTGATATAATGTGGCGAAAATGCAGAAATGTGGCATATTTTACAAAAACATGTCGTTTCAAGGCCGATAATACAGTATGCTGTGAGTACTCGAATTGATAAAATGGACTCGAGTAATAGTAAAGACCAACTCGTCTATCGAGGAGCGGGTAACCATTTGCAGCCCTAGCGATTACCAATTAAAATTGAGTATGTCTGAAACAAAGAGATATTTTCAAAACCAGCTAGAACTGACACAAGACCCATGAAACTAGTGTTACAATTTAGGATGTGATACTGGTTACCCGGTTTCCAGAAAATGGTGCGGATTGCTTAAGAAACCGAGTACAAACTGGCGAAGCGGGTAACTAAAAAAATATTAAATATAGCGTAAATCAATTAAATACTCAGATAAACCTTAGTTTATTTCTTTAACTGATATTAGTTTTTCACATAATTTTCCTTATTTATACAGATATTTAACATTATTTTTCGTAATGTTTTGTTTACGTCATCTGCCATGTTTGCTTCTCTGACATTTCCACTGGGTGACAACTAAAACACGATTACCCGAATTTGGGTCAGTTCTTTTGTGGCGAATACGAAGTCACAGCCTTAGTTACAATCAAAAGAAAATATGGAAACTGGGTTCCGCTGCATTCATTTGAATTAGTTTACTTCCCCCAGGGGGAGAATTTTCTAGGAAATCCTCCATTTTTAGGGGAGAAGATTTCGTGGTACACCGGAGCTACCAACACATCCCTGATTCTGAAAATGGGAAATATACTGGTAAATAACACATTATAACTTTTTAGTAATTCACATATTTGTTAAGGTAAATACATAGTATCTTCAATCCAAAGGGGAACAATAATTGTTTTTAGTACATCATGAGGAATCTACTTTGTACTAGTGCTGGGGGATCGCTGCTATTTTACCTGTCGATGTTTGTATCAGAATGTGAACAAAGTTCGATCAGTGCCGATCATGGCATCAAAAGTATAAACCAGACCGAAAAAAATCAAATATGAAATAAAACAAGGATATGGACACAAGTCGCCACAAATATAACCAAAATATAACCTAAAAGCTTTTCCCAAATGTCTTCCCTCATTCCATATCATGATTTATTTATTCTCACTTGCGATTGGGTAATTTTATGATAACTTTGGCAACAGTGGGAAATCCCCTGAGGTGTTTTCCGTTTACTTTATAATTTTGCATTTATGGCTAATTTTTGTTATTTTAACTGGTGAATGCACAAAATTATCCCAAAATATTACTTTATTATGTCAAAAAGGTTACAAAAGAGTGAGTTTAGCAACTATCGGTTGTATTTAAGTTTTACCGATCATTGCTGGGCAGTGACCCAGCGACCGATAATACCGAAGTTTACAAACATCGTCCCAGCATTACTTTTTACTATCAACTTTCATATGTTGGAAGAATGACCACAGGATCTATGTGGAATCTGATTACTTCTATAAACAACAGTCCTGATCTATCTTGAATGTCAGAAGTATTTTTGATAAATGAGGCACAAGTGGTAGACTTTCACCAAATCCTTTTATCTTCTGTGTAATGTATGGGTACTGTATGACTTTTGGAGAAACCGAGACTATCCCCTTTACTCCTGAATGCTTGTGGTACAATGAACTACCGTAAGATTCCAATTTAAGTTTAACTGTTCAGGTTACCCATGAAAACAAATACAAAGACTTGGAGCAAGTCTACACCAGTGGCTGTGAAACTGCAGTTTATGACTCAGAGGTGAAACTAGAAATAGGACGTCCTGTTAAAAGTACCTGCAACATACGAGAAGAAACAGGATAGCATAGAAGAAAACACATCATGTGTAATGTCCACCCCATGAACATTTCACACCAATTGTACAATAGTCTTTTGTCCTAATGGAGGGGGGGGGGGGGGGGGGGGCTTTATCCTGGAATCTAGAAGACTGCCCTACTAGTAGGTGCTAGCTATTAATAGTTTTTTTTGCAAAAGATTCTAAAATTCCAAAATACCACCATTTTTAGAGAGAGGAAAATTTTTTGAAAATTCGTGAAAGTAGATTGCTTAGATACCCTGTGGGTCGACGATTTCAACAAAATCACTCTATCTTGCACGGAAGCAAATTAGTGGTTTGGCATTTTTGGCAAAATTCGAATATTCAAAATGGCCACCATTTTTGCAGAAAGGAAAATTTCTTGAAAATTGGCAAGAGTAGATTACTTAGACACCCTGTGAGTCGACGAAATCCCTCATCTCGCACGGTTTACGATATAGAAGCAAATTTGTGTTTTTGCATTTTTGGCAAAAATTCGAAAATTCAAAATGGCCGCCATTTTTGGGGAGAAGAATTTTTTTGAAAATTGCAAAGAGTAGATTACTTAAATAAGACACCCTGGGGGTCGAAAGTTGACAAAATCCCTCTATCTCACACGGTTAAGGAGATAGACCTATAGACCGATTTATGTTTTTTGCTACGTAGCTATTACTCAGGAGGTTTAAGACAGAAGCAAATTTGTGTTTTTGCATTTTGCAAAAATTCAAAATGGCCGCCATTCTGGGGAGAGGAAAATTTTTTGAAAATTGCCAAGAGTACATTGCTTAGATACCCTGTGGGTCGAAAATTTCGACGAAATCGCTCTATCTCGCATGGTTTAGGGGATAGACCTATAGACTAGAGCTGTAATTAGGGGTGGGACGAGTATAAATTATTCGGGTCGATTACTCGCAGATAAAAACTCGACTCGACATCGAGCCCTCGCGACATTTAGTATCCACCATAACAGGAAACGACATCCAATATGGCGGCTCCCGTAAACAAAAAAATATAAAGATAAAAGCTTTGAATTGCTTGAATTAGCTATTGTCAGTACATAATATCAATAATATTATGTTACAAATGGTGGATTATGCGATTTAATGAAAGTAAGGTATGTTATTTATGTTTTATTAACTAAAAAACGTGACCGGTTCTATAGGTTGTTATATATACACGAGTAATCGACCCCAAGAATTGGGGTCGAATTTTCGTAAAATTCGCCTCGCTCAGCGAGTGTCGACTGCTCGGTCGCACCCCTAGCTGTAATCATCAGTGATTTCTGTAGATCGACGCTCGCTTGTTAGATGCGAGTTGAACTCGAGTTGAACTCGAGTAAATGACACAAATATAAATAAAATAATTATGTCCAAATATTGTCATCAAGGGATCCGCCATTAACATATTTAGTACCATTTTATTGCAAGGAAATATATTCTGTTGCCGACAGGTATGTATGAGCACATTATGGAACATTCACATAAATAAGGAAATAAAAAAAACGACCATTGCTCATTAAATTTTTTGTCTTTATGGTTCGATAAACTGTAAAGTGCTGGTTTTATAACAAGACTAGTATATCATAATTTATTTCTTAAAAACTCGAGTTTAAATTACGTAAATCGATGTGATCCCAAATATCGCCCACCGAGTTACGACTCGAGTTTCGGTCAACTCGTTACAGCACTACTATAGACCTATTTATGTTTTTTGCTACGTAGCTATTACTCACGAGGTTAAAGCTATTACCATCAACAACAATACTTAAGCAAGCAACTGACCCTATAAACCTTCACACCAAATTTTACAAAGATGAGTTAAGGGGCTATCAACGTAAGTACATAAAATTTGTTTACGTAACGTCCGCCAGATGGTGAAGCAGACAGAGTCACTGTTGCTATGCACGGACTATTATTTACGAGAGGGACAGTGACGTCATTTTCTTTCAGCCGTTGAAAAAGATCAGTATAAATGATAAAACACTGCATTTAGTACTACGTTTTGTAAACATTGCTCTTGCCTTCTATATATGTATAGCACCCACTTGGAAAAATCAATAATGCTCTTGTAGATCTTGCCAGTTTACTACTGTTACTGTATGTGAGTGCCAGTCTTTTCTGCACTGATAAAATGAACCCACATTTTTAAAACATGCACTGCGTGTGTATTTAGCCTTTCTGCTTACTTACAGTGAAACATTTCTTTACACACACTGAATCTATATTTGTATCATCTTAATTGTTAATATAATAAATTTATCTAAAGTTATACTATTCTGATGAAAATTTCTTAAGTGTAACAATAATTTACAAAGCTTTGTTTTCATTAGTCAAGGCACTTCTTACATTGAAAGAGTATCTGTCCATATAAAATATAATTCTCACTGATGGAAGATAAGATGTACATATATTCAATGAGAATGGAGTAGTTTACTTATAAAAATATAGACATAACATGTTAGGAAAAATTGTTTTTATTTAGAGATATATACACTAAGATATAGGAAGCCAAATTAAAAATAGAATATTTTGTATAACTACGCCTTAGTTACTGGTGAGAGGCTATAAAAGTTGGCTCAGAGAGAAGGGAGATGCTTCTGTACTGTGACACAATATATAAACCATGCTGTTCTAAATAAAGATCTAAATACATACACAAGCCTCCAAACGCATACAGATTTATTTGAATGATTTACAATTTTAAATAGTGGTTTCTTGACATTTTAAATGAGTGTAATGAGAAATAGAGATGAAAAAATGAAAACATAAAATGTTGTGTTTCTTTGTTTTTATCTCTGAAAATAAATGCCCAAATTAAATGAAAATCTAATTCATTCAAAATTTTTGTGAGACATTTTTCTTTGGAATAGTGTATAAAAAACTGTTGTTGCTTTTCTTGTTGTATGTTAATTGTGTCACAACAGGAAGGTATGCACTGTTTTAGGTGTCCAGAAATAGAACATATTTATTTCACATTTATCTTTGTTATTTGGTGTTTATATGTAAAAATATAAAACTTTAAAACAACAAGGACATTTTGTTGTATAACTTTATTTCTCTTATTCAACATATCACAGAACAAACAAACATATTCTCCTCAATAATTTGTGACTTTAAGCCTAAGAAATATACATCCCTGAAAAAATCATTCCCTTGTTGAAACCACTTTCGTCGGGCCGTAAAAGTAATGCGTTACGTTGATAGCCCCTTAAACATGTTTCCTTTAAAATAGTGAAAACAGAAATGCAATTCAGAGTAGGCTCAAAGTAGCAAAGCAGCTATTACTCAGATAGCTACAAAGCTATCATCGACCAAAAGCTATCCTGGCCAAACTATTGACCCAATTATCCTTCATATAAATTTTTGTGAAGATAGTAAACATTGTTTCATTAAAATGTCCAGAAAAAAGTCAACTCAAAATAGCATAATAACTATATAGCACAGTAGCTATTACTCAGTTAGCTATAAAGGTATTATCACCAAAAGCAATCCCAAGCAAGCTACTGATCAAATAATCCTCCGTCCCAAATTTTGTAAACATAGGTGAAATACTTTTCCTTTAAAATGCTTGAAATAAAAAAGCTACTCAAAGTAGCTAAGTAGCTATTACTCACTCGGTTATATAGCTATTATCACTAAAAGCAATCCCAAACTATTGACGTAACTATTGCTCATACTAAATTTGGTAAAGATACGTCAAATATTTTTTCCTTAAAATGCCCAGAAACAAAAGAAGTACACAAAAGCAGCTAGGTAGCTAAAACTAGCTATTACTCCGTAAGCTATAGGGCTATCTTCACCAAAAGTGTTCCCATGCAAACTATTAACCCAATAAACACCCATACCAAATTTGGTAAAGATAGGATAAATACTTTTCCTTGAAATGATCGGAAACCAAGTGTGACGACGGACGGCGGACACCGGAAAAAGCAAAAATAATATGTCCACGCCCCAGTGGTGTGGACGTAATTCTATTTTAATACAGGCTGTTGTGCAAGTGTTTGATATTAATACTGAAGTTGCTTTTCAATTCCTTCACTAGCCATCTTCCACTTATATAGGGCAGTGACAAAATACTCAATACGCCTTGAACAAAGAGGTGTTACCAAGTATGTGAAAGTAAATTTTGCCCGCGTGTTCTTGCCATTGCAATATATTTTAGCAAAATGTCCCAAAAAGGTTTTCAGATGATTTCACTTTCACAATAAAATCTATTGCTTTCCACACTTCTTTCAAAATTTCTTTATCATTCTTCTGTTTTGACATATCTCCTGTTTACAACACAGCTACTATGAATGTGGAAGAAAATAAGTAGAGCAAGTACTTGAGTGCAAGACAACAAGTACTTCACCTTTTGTATCCATCCCACCCTATACAGTACAGAGAAACAGGGAATTTGTTATGCTGGGACCACACAACTGTTTCTACATGGGTCAATTGAACTAACTCAAGTTCTGCATCTACAGACTATGAGTGACTTTTTATATCTAAGTTGTGTTCATCATTTGATTGTAAAAGTACATTTAACACTTATCTGTATGTTCTTAAATTAATTAACTTGAGAACTAGAATAGCAGTTTGTAACTTTAAAAGATTTATTGACTTTTAAAATTAAGACAAACCATCAATTGTTATCATTTAAAACATTCTATTGTTGCAAACTTGCGAAAAGTCTATATATCAACCAGGTACTTGAGAAGCCTACTTTTCAAAACATCTTTTAACCCTTGCTGTATATTTATGGAAGAGAAAAGGATGTAGTGAATGTTCCCAAAAGTAGCAAAAACATTTTCTTGACATTTTGAGAATGTTTTTGTTTCAGCAAGAACTTGTTAGCATAAGTCTGACATGTGAATTGTCCCCATTTAATCAAAAGATTTTTACTAACACGGAAACCATATGCAGAAAGACAAAACCGCTTCATATTTCCTTCTACTTTATTAAACTTGATAAAAAGCTAAAGGAAATAGTTTCAATGTGTAATTTGGAATATTTTGTATTCCTGGGGAATTATTTTGATCTACAATAAACATCTAAAATACCACTCCAGTTAAAAATAAGACCTGATTCAATCAAATACACCCCTAGTACAGAACCCCTTGACTATAATTTTTATCCATCTTTTAAAAAATAAATTTATGTTCCAATTTATATCCAATCTACCAGTTTAACAACCTCAATCCCCACATAGGCAGACTTTATTTATAAAAAACAACCCTCATAAAAGTTCAAGAGAATTCTGAGAGCAAACAAAAAACTACTGATCACAACTGTGGGTGGGAAAATCAAACCAGCTTTCAGAGGCCTTGAAATTGGCGAAATCCAGTGTTTTCATTTGCACATTACCATTACGGTGAAATTTTGTGAACAAGACCCATAACTGAAAACAAGAAATGACAAAAGAGAAAAGAGTCTGTAAACACTTTTATAACTCTTCAAATTCTTGATACCGAAATCATCTACAGAAGCGTACATGCCTACATGTAGCCTTGCATTATCACCCATCCCTGAAAACGTGTGCAATATACACAAATGCCCACCCTTTCCAACAAAATTTCAAGTCCATACTGTTGAGGAACTTTATTATTTATTTTATTCATATTATACTTAATTTTTATCTGCTTAAAATTTTACGAAAAGTGTATAATTTTAAGCATGGCCAAAATGTAAACATAACCAGGTAATAAAAGTGCGAATTCCCCACACACATGATTAATTATTAGAATGGCTGAGCCATGGCAGGTATAATGCATTTGATTGGTTTTCTGTATGTGAGCAATACATTTATTTTATGAAGGCGAATACTCCGATTTAATACATACACTGTTGAATTAAAAAGCACTATTTTGTAATATTGTGAGGTATGCTGTTTATTTTATTTATATGTGGTGGCTTTTATTACGTTTACTTGCGTTATGGGTTTGATTACGTTCAGCTATATGCCCACTTGCCCATGCTCGCATTATCGCCCCTCCCCAATTTTTCCTGTCTTTCTAGCGAAGGGACCATGGGCACTACTGCGGTGGAGGTCAGTATATTTCATAAAATTTATAGGTGAAATAATGTATGGACATTGCAAAATCCGCTTTCTTCACAATGCAAAGCATCTTTTCCGTTGTTTATACATCTTTTCCGTTGTTTATACCACAACCAAACGAAAAGGCCAAGACCAATACTCCATTAACAACATAACACAATTGTTATCAGATGTTTTTAATAACCTACATTTATTGTTATGTATATTCTAGTGCTCGGACCGGCTGAGAAAATAAAAACCGGTTTTCGGAGCTTTGAAACCGAACAAAATCCGGGATTTCGAAAGTGTAGAGATATATGATAAAAAGTTTTACGCAAGCGTACTTGAGCAACATTCTCAATAGGAAATATGGATTCGCGAGATATTTTGAAGTTTGTAAACTTCATTTACCATGAATATAAAGCGAAATTGTAAGTTTTTCCTGAAATGCTCTTTATTGTTTTGATGAAATATTAACCAGTAGAAAGCCTAATATGATGACGTTTTCAATAACCGGTACTTAAATATTCTTTGCGGATTTCTTCATTTCTACCTAAACGAAACGAAATGTGGTATACCGGTTTACCGTTCACACCACTAGTATATTCTCATTTACTTATTGTTATAAAGAGTTTGGCTGAATTTCCAGAGACATTGCAGTTTCTGAGATAATTTTCTCTTGAAACCAGTATCTTGTAGCGCTGTAACGAGTTGACCGAAACTTGAGTTGTAACTCGGTGGGCGATATTTGGGACCACATCGATTTACGTAATTTAAACTCGAGTTTTTAAGAAATAAATTATGATATACTAGTCTTGTTATAATACCAGCACTTTTACAATTTATCTAACCATAAAGACAAAAAATTTAATGAGCAATGGTCGTTTTTTTATTTTCTTATTTACGTGGATGTTCCATAATGTGCTCATACATACCTGGCTGCAACAGAATATATTTCCTTGCAATAAAATGGTACTAAATACGTTAATGGCGGATCCCTTGATGACAATATTTGGACATTATTATTTTATTTATATTTGTGTCATTTACTCGAGTTCAACTCGCATCTAACAAGCGAGCGTCGATCTACAGAAATCACTGATGATTACAGCTCTAGTATCTTGTGCAAGACAACACTGGGGTTAACATTAATGCTTGTGCTATATTCAAAAATACACAAAAATCAAACTTTTCTCTTTATGCTAAAAATGTCTCGTGTATTAGGAAGTCCTAATTTTATATATTATTACACTAAATTTTCATGAATATATAAGATACTCATTCGTCCATTCATTATTTTTATTGAAGTTTTTATGTATAGAGAAATGCTGACTATGATTATATTTTATACAATTCACAGACAGAGAATTTATTTGCTGACTGACACAAAGATCTCTACACAACAAATATTGATCAACCATTATGAGTCTACCATTAAGGGTACAACTAGATTTTTATTATTAGCTCTCCTTTTTCATCCATATTTAATCTATTTAACAGGACATATTTACCACATGTAACTAGCATTTATCAGATCATGACAAATAAAAGGCACTGTTTCATTTGTTTATGGGTAACAGTAATATGACCTTGTAATAACAGGCAAAAAGAAGAAAGTGTTCAAAAGCCCCACTGGTATTAAACTCAAACTGTTGGGGATTTTTTCTCTGGTTCACATAATATTGTAACTTAAATGTTTTGAGAATATTAATTTCACTATCATATTGCTATTAGGAGTTTGTCTTGGGTTAAACCACACTGAATCTTAAACCTCGATTTTTCCCTTTTATTGCATTGACACACCGTCAAAATATTCTCACAAATTTATCGAACTGGAAAATATGTGACAAATATTTTGGCAAATATTTTTTTTTTTTTTTGGTATCATGCAATATATTGCCCCCAATACTTTATTTATATAAATTCATAACAAAAAATTTAACATGCATAAAAATATCTACATGAATGGGAGCTCACTTCACTTCTTGCTGCAACTGATATTTAAATCTGAAAATTACAAGTGTAGAAAGCTAAAATATTTTAACACAAAACTCTGAAGAAAGGCACCTTGGATATATGAATCTTACATGCTGTTAAAAACAAGGCCACTGCCGCAGCGGTTATCTCCCACCTTAGAATCAGTAATAATGGAGAACTAAAGGAAATACAAGGCCTTTGTAGTAAGATAACCCCACTTGACATTAGTGGGTGGACGATTAGACGTGTGCTCGATTAATTGTCGATGACAGTGCACAATCGCGGTCGGTTACAAATGTTTCCTAATGATCGCTTATTTAGCTTAAATCTTACCTTTCTTTATTTTTCTCAATATCCACATACTTTTTATATATTTTACGTATTTTTACTTAATAAATTAACTGATTTGTGATGGATTTCGAGTTTGTTTATATCTACCACCATATTTACAGGAAGTGGGTACTTTTGGTAGATTCTCAATGTCGGAACACCATTATTCTTACTGGACTGACCTATACTTTATGATGGCCAACAATGGAATAAAACTAGATTGGGCCAACTCGGCGCCAACATATCCCCAGACAGGTCATCACTCACGCCACAGGTTTTGATCGGGAATTTTTTAAAACATAATTACCCATTATTATATGAACTTCAGCACATCAATCTACTCTGTTTATATCTCCCCAAGGAAGATGGTGTATCCCCAGACGCCGAATACATAACTCAAATTATATTTTCAATCTTCCTGCAATGATAACTCTAAACCTATTTTCAAAGTATTTAAATGATTGATGATTGAATGTCCATTCTAAAATAATAATCCCAAAAGAGCATATCTGTTTCTATATTTGTTGACAAATAAAATATTATTTTTAACTCAACTCATCATATTTTTCAATCTTCCTTCAAAGTATTTAAATGATTGATGATTCAATGTCCATTCTAAAATTCATAATCCCAAAAGCGCATATCTGTTTCTATATTTGTTCACAAATAAAATATTATTTAAAAAAAAATTATTTATATTATTATTTTATTATATTATTTTTAGAATTTGCAAATTGTTTTCAGTTATTCATTTCCTCTATACCTATATATGTGGTCCATATATATGCAACCTAAATATGTGACACAATCTCAGTTCTGACTCCCCTTTGTGTTATATGTAATGAAGCCCACCACCTCCCACCCCCACCCCTCTCCCCTTCTCCACACCTCTCTCACTATTACACAAGATCTGCAACCCCATTGAGTTCTTTGTTTCTCATCTGATATCATTAAATACCTTTGTTTATTTAGTGTCACTCAATATAGCTGGAGGTCCCAGAGGTGGGTGGGGGGAATCCGGGTGGGGGATGTGGGTTGAGCATAAATGGTAAACAAACAATCTATATAAAAGGGGTACTCAAATACAAAAAGAATTGAGAATTTTAAGTATGTGATTATCAACTGAAATGAGTTCATAACTGTAGGAGCTGTGCCAAAATTAACTGAGGCAAGTTGAATAAAACTGGGCTAGTTGAGGGTTAAAAATCCCCTAGTTTTACTACATAAGGATATAATTTCATTAATATTGGGACTTAAAGCTCACTTAAAGTGTCCATTTTGTCTACTTCAATATGTTTCACCAGTTTCATTTTAAAAAGTGAAAAACTCAGCAAGCAGAGGTATAACACACAAAAATAAGTTCTTAAAAGACTAAGATAGCCATAACATTATTAATATTCAAAATTTAAATAGACAGGCATTTCCTTTTAAAAATTCAAAGATTTCAGCTCTATAACCCACATAGTTTGACAGTTACTGGGCTTTAAAGTGGCATAATATCCATAAATTGGGTTTCTGTGGGCATTTTACAATTGTTAAAGAGACCTTAGCAATTAAACTACAGATCTGAAACTTTTTGGGGGGACATACATAACAAACAAAAATCATATATAATACAGTTTAAGACTTGTCACACTAAGCATTTCCAAATAACAGGGCAAAATACGGAAAAAATGTCAAAAAAGGCACTTGGGCGAGTGTCTATGGCCCTCATACACAGGTTAAATGTCTACTAAAAACCTTGATTTTCGGCATATGTAAAAAGGACATAATAATGCATTCCCAGATGGGATTTCAGCTCCATCAATCACATAGTTTAACAGTTACAGGGCTTAAAGGTGGTAAAAAGTCCAAATATTGGGTCATTGTGGGCCTTTTAGAGATCTCGATGTGGCTTTCAAATTAAAGCTTCAGACTTAAAATTTGTTACATACTAAGATTACACATAGAATATGTATCTAATAAAGTTTGAAACTTCTCAGACTTACCATTTCCAAGTTACAGAGCAAAATATGTGAAAAATGTCTTAAAAGGGTCACTCAGGTGGGTGTTAAAGGTCCTCATACACAGGTTAAATGTCTACTTGAAGCCTTGATTTTTGGCACATGTAAAAAGAACATAATAATGTATTCCCAGATGAGATTTCAGCTCTATCAGTCACATAGTTTAACAGTCACAGGCCTTAAAATTGGCAAAAAGTCCAAATACTGGGTCTTTATGGGGCCTTCTAGAGACCTAAATGTGGCCTTCAAATTAAAGCTTCAGACTTAAAATTTGTCACATACTAAGATTACACATAGAATATGCATCTAATACAGTTTGAAACTTCTTACACTTACCATTTCCAAGTTACAGGGAAAAATATGTGAAAAATGTCTAAAAATGGTCACTTGGGTGGGGATTTATGGTCCTCATACACAGGTTAAATGTCTTCTTAAAGCCTTAATTTTTGGCACATATAAAAATAACATACTAATATCTTCTCAGATAGGATTTGAGCTCTATCAGTCACATAGTTTGACAGTCACAGGGCTTAAAAGTAGCAAAAAGTCCAAATATTGGGTCTTTGGGAGCCTTTTAGAGACCTCAATTTGACCTTCAAAATTAAAGCTTCAGACTTAAAATCTGTTACATACTAAGATTACACACAGAATATATATCTAATACAGTTTGAAACTTCTCAGACTTACCATTTCCAAGTTACAGGGAAAAAGATGTGAAAAATGTCTTATAAGGGTCACTCGGGTGGGTGTTTATGGTCCTGATACACAGGTTAACTGTCTATTAAAGGCCTAAATGTTGGGGCACATATAAGAAAACACATAGATATATTCCCAGATGATATTTAACTTAGATGAGAGACATAGTTTGAAAGCTACAGTGCTTGAAAGTGGCAAAAAGTGCATAAATTGGGTCTCTGTGGGCACTTTTGAGACCTTAAGTCGACCCCTTTGGGTAAACCTACAGCCCTAAAATTTTCTACAGACAAGGATTACATATCAAAGTTATACCTAGCGCAGTTTGAGACTCATCAGAATTATCACTTCCAAATTATAGGGCAAAATATGTGTAAAGTATAGCAAAAAATCCCTAAGTGGGGGTATTTATGGGCCTCAAACACAATTTTCTCCTCAACTTAAAGTCATGATTTTCGGCACATGTACTAAGAACATATTAATGTGTTGTCAGGTAAAATTTCAGCCAGCTGAGCATCATAGTTTGTGACCTACAGGGCTCTAAGTGGCCAAAAGTGCAATTTCTGACCTTAAGGTGGCCATAAGTTCTTTTTTACTGGGAGTTTAAGGTCACCTTAAAATAGGGATCTTCCTTTGGGCACCCTTAACATGTGTACCAAGTTTGAAAAAAAAATATTAATTTGTTTTTGAGTTATCGCGTCCACAATGAAATTTCTACGGCGGCGGCGGCGCGACGGACCTGAATCCAATATATCCCCGACTTTCGTCTGGGGATATAATAATCGATTTGGGGTCGATCATCGGTTGGAAAAATGGACGAATAATCGACCCTGAAAGTTGAGGGCGAGTCCCAACACTACTTGACATTGAAAAAGGGGTCAAAGGTAAAAGTCTGCAATTGGAAAAGTATCAGGCCACGACTTCCTTTAAGTTGTTTTCACATTTGGAACCCCTAGTAGCAATGATAAGGGAGATATTAGGCCTTTTTAATAGGATAATCCAATTTAACATTAAACATGTGATATGATGGCCATTTTATTTTTGAAACTAGGCCAAATTACTATCAGGCTAACTTTATTATCCATATATCTTTTGTGCAAATTTGATGAACCTAGATGCAATATTTCAAGTTTTGGAGCATCTTAATAGCACCAATAATAAGGGAGAAATAAGGATGTTATAGTGTCAAATTCAACACCTGGAAAAGATTCCCAGGCCAAGACTTCCTACAAGTTGTTTTCACATTCCAAACCTCTAGGAGCAATATTAGGGGAGATATAAGGCCATTTTAATAGGATAACCCCATTTGACATTAAACATGTGATATGGCGGCCACTTTGTTTTTAGGACTAGGCCAAAATTACTATCAGGCTAGCTTTTCACTCCATATATCTTTCCTGCAAATTCAATGAAGCTAGCTGGAATATTTCAAGATTTTGAGCACCTTTATGATTTTCAAACAATTAGCTATGGCGGCCATTTTGTTTTTCAAAATGAGGCCAAACTTTTGCACAGACAGGTTGTTATAGCCATAAACATTCCCTGCAAATTTGGTGAAGAGATCTTTATAAATAATTTGAGATATTAAGGTTTATGTAAAAACATGACGAATGGATGGACGGGCAGACGGACGCACGCATGCACGGAAGGTGTATTATAATCTCCCGACCACGGCCTTCAACCGCAGGCGGAAGATAATAAACAAATTTTTGTTGTCAAATGATATCTCAAAATTGTTGCTGGTAAATGAATAACAAATTATTGTAAATTGCCTTTCTGTCTTGGAAAATGACGATAAAATTACTTTTGATTAGAAACCTATTAAATGTGACCCTTTACTTACTAAGATATATTTACGTATACTGAATAATACTTTAAAATTGTTTTGACTTTTCAATAAAAAGTTAAGGGATGTATGTTTTTAAATTGTCACAAGAACAGTCTTTGAGTGTGACTCAGGTGAAAAATGGGGCTAAATATTTGCAATGCAAAAAGTGATCCCAATTCCGATGCTTGTATTTTTTGTGTTTTCCAACTGGAAGTAATTATGAAGCAAATATGGAGAGTTTGGGGTTGGTTTCACAAAGCCCCCTTTGGAAAGGACCTCCTTTGGTAAAGGAAGGTCATTTTTATTCCTCTGGGAAGGCCACCTTAAAATTCAGTTTTACAAAGCTTCCTATAAGTCTCCTTACTAAAGGTCTTCCTTGAAACTTAAGGAGGGAGCAAATGTTCTTTAAAGTTATTAAACATTCCTTGAAGGACACTTCCTTAAATGTAAGGTAGGTTCTTAGCTTCCTTGAAATTAAAGGGAGTTTTGCAGGTCTTCTTTAAGGAAGTGGGGCTTTTAATGCCTTTATGAAACTGAGACTTTATAATGGGGGAAAAATTCAAGGAAATCCTTGAATTTAAGGTGACCTTTAGTTTAAGAAGGCTTCGTGAAACCGGCCTCAGGGGCCAGTTTCAAGAAGCCTCCTTTAGAAAGGACCTCCTTTAGTAAAGGAAGGCCATTTTTATTCCTTTGGGAAGGCCACCTTAAAATTCAGTTTCACAAAGCCTCCTTTAACTCTCCTTACCATAGATCTTCCTTGAACCTTAAGGAGGGAGCAAATGTTCTTTAAAGTTATTAGACATTCATTGAAGGACACTTCCAGGTCCTCAGTGGCCTAGTGGTTAGCAAGTTTGGCATCTAATCATAGGCTGTCACCTCTGTGGGTTCGAGTCCCACAAGTGGCAATTCTGAGGACCTGTCCCAATATGACCCTGGCTGTTGAACTGGACGTAAAACCCCAACTTTGACCTTTGAAGGACACTTCCTTAAATTTAAGGTAGGTCCTTAGTTTACTTGAAATCTAAGGGACTTTCAAGGCTTCTTAAGGAAGGAGGCTTTGTGAAACTGAGATACTTTAAAGGAGGGAGAAAACCAGGGAAATCCTAGAATTTAATGTGACCTTTATCTTAAGGAGGCTTCGTGAAACTGGCCCCAGATGTCAAAAAATTTTTATGAAAATGCAAATATATCTGTGAAAATAAGGAAATATTAGGTAAACAATTTGGTATCAAATTGGGCCTGACCCATGTCACACCCATTAATGACACTTTAACAGCTTCAGGAGTATCCAGTTCTCTACAGTGAACCCATTTTGGAGTAGCCAGACACACTGTCACATCCCTAGGATACATTACACCCCATTCATACTACAGGCGGCATCGCCCGCTGTAACCCGTGTTTGGTGAAACGTCCCTGTCCTTGGATCGCCGTCTGACATCCGCATGCGACCTTGCGAGTCAGTGGCGACCTAGTTTTTCCGACTACAGTAACCGAAGGTGTTGTCTACAGTGTACATAATGATCTTCAGTGTAATACGGCGACATAAGATGAGTTAAGGTATTGGTAGTTTTGCCACGTGTTCGTCTGATGGCTACCAAAGGTGAGTTAAGGTTATTGAAGGTTGCTTCTCAGTGACAAGCATTTGTAGTACTGTCATCCCACAGTTATTGACGGTTTAAAAACATGTCCAATCATTGGCTGTCCGCCTTTAGTATGAACAACTCGGACAAAATGGGGCGACCTGGAGGCGTTTCCGCCGCAGAGAAAAACTTCTCACGAGACAATCGCCTGTAGTGTGAATGGGGCATTAGTTGCAAAGGACAATCAGTGTACATAGGGAACAACATGCCAGTGGTGCGATGTGTATAATATTATCTATAAGACTAATGCTATGAAAAGTGAATATCATAATATCATGGAGGAAACTATCAAATAATATTGAACTTCTGATGATAATATACAAACATTGTATCCAATGGCATATTAAATCTTTTCAAACATTACAAAGCCACACGTTTGTAATTATCACGATTCGTAAATGTTTTCATCAGCTGTAATAGAAGAAACCACATCTCCACTGGGTTAATTATCACAAACAGGTAAAACACACACATACACACACATTGTGTAGCTTGTTTTTTACACTGTCGTGTTTTAATTGATTCTCTTTAAAAAAGTCAAATTTTTTTTTCAAAATATTGTTACCATGCCAACCAATAACACAATTTATCATTTTTGCTTTCCCCCTTTTTTGTGAATTCTTGAAACAATTTAATACAAAGTTTTTTCAATAGACATAGAGACAAGTCATCGCACAAAAGTGGTACAAAAATAATCACCAAATTTCCACAATATCACCACATGAAAAAAAATGGTGTCTTTTGGGGACCAAAAAAAAAAAAAAAAACAAACAAAAAAAAAATCAATAACCACACTTATATTTTAAGTTCCTTGTGATGATATCACAATATCATCTTTGACAATGGCACTCATAATATAAAATAATATATATCCTAAGATACATTTTGACTCCATAAAAGAAAATCAGATCCTCCAATATTCTTTAATCATAAAAAAACATCAAGGTTTCCTCAAGGTTTCCTCTTTACCTTTACCGAGGAGGTTAGTGATCATTCGATTCTGATTCTCTCTATGTATGATTACGTAAA
Organism: Sabellastarte sp. h YS-2021; assembly: GCA_964017235.1. Taxonomy (NCBI): domain Eukaryota; kingdom Metazoa; phylum Annelida; class Polychaeta; order Sabellida; family Sabellidae; genus Sabellastarte; species Sabellastarte sp. h YS-2021. The sequence continues at coordinate 92,136,332 of OZ024934.1, forward strand.
ATATCAGAGATAGTGCTTTACTGTAACTTGAGTCATAACTATGGGTGATATCTGGAAATCGCACTGATTTACACAATTTAAACTCGAGTTTTTAAGAAAGAAATAATGACATACTAACCTTGTTACAAACTGACACTTTTGCAATTGATCAAACCATAAAAAAGATAAATATCAATACGTAATGGTCATTTTTTATTTACCTTACTTACATGGCTGTTCCATGTAATACACTATTTCCTTGTAATAAAATGGTACCGAACACAACTCACAATAACAACTCAACATTATACTGTATATTTGTGCATTAGCCATTTACTCCAGTTGACTCGACTTTGAACAGGTAATCCTCATTCTTTAGAGAATGCCAATGATAATAGCACTATCAGACATGCTCCTACCCCTTACTCTGTGGAAATAGCAGGTTGGAGTATTTTGTGGTGTGTTTGATTTTGTAAATGACACTACATAATTTTCCAAAAGCATACATGAGCATAAACTTGAATTTATGAACCGCAATATACCTTATGAAGACTTTTGAGGTAGCCAGGTAAGTGCCTTTCTGTCAGCAAATAGGTTTCCAGTTAACCATTTTCTACACTAAATATAGCAGATGTGAATCAGCTCAAAGATTAGGAGACTTTCAAAATAGACAGCATAAGACGTAAGTTTTGCAAAGGTGCAGGAGAAACTAAACCTAGTGCATTGCAGAACCAATGCTAATTGTATCCACCAGAAAGACAACTCACCAAAGCCAGTGAACCATCATTTGACATTGAAGGAGGGGCCCAAGGTCAAATTTGACCACATCAAAATATTCCTAGCCCCTAATTTCCTATAGCTTGGCTTTACATGCCAATAGTGTTGAAGACGGTAACCAATAAACCTATTTGCCACCCAAAACACACTGATCCTGTTTGTTCCGTTTTCTTCTAATCAAAACTGGTATCCTCACATATTCATTATTTTAATGTAATTTTACCAAAATATTCAACAGCAACAAATATTCACAGTATTTTATAATATTCTGTTAATATATTAGACGTTCTGTCCTCAAATGTCATCAAAAAGAACATTGCAGCTCACCTTTATATGCGAGTTACAGGCCATGTACGCATTTGTAAACTTATCAATGTCTTGACATTTACTAAACCAAACGCATCCGGTTTGTCATCGAAAATTCACTGTAGGTAACCGGTTCTACAACTTGGACTCAACCACAAAACTCCATGCCAAACCTCTAAGATCAACAATAAAGGAGGTATAGGCACTTTTAAAGTCTGCTATGTGGAGTACCTTGGCACTCTGTGGATGATCTTGAATGAAGTGATTCAAGGGCAAATGTCTGCATGCTCATAGAGGACATATATCTCTTATACATGACCTATGAAGAGATTCAACCTTCTAGTTACGAGAAGCAGCCAGCAGAAAAACATAGATAATTTTCCCAGGGCGGCCATCTTGTTTTTCAGAATAAGGCTAATATCAGTCCCAGAGAAGCTTACCCCCCAACTAAGATAACATTCAAATTGGGCAAAGCTAGCCAGTGTAGGGTTTTCGGTGGATGTAATAATATTTAAGGAGGAACTGTACATAACTAGAAAATATCAAAACAAGACACTTTAATAGTAAGATGACATCCTTAATTAGCACATTAAATTTATGAAGGTGTAAAATTTTTTAATTGAAGTATATTTGTGACTGTCGTTGGAGATAGCACAATTAGGGATAAAACTTTATTATTTATTTCTATTATGTTTCTACAGTTTAACTTTTCTTTCTATTATATGTGTTGGCAAGTGAAGTGGCAATTTTAAAATCTCACTACGGTATTTCCGTAAAATGCTTTCAATACAGGGACACCAGGTTCTACCAACCCATCCCTATCAGGCACCATATTCCATAAAAAGTTAACCACTTAATTAATGGTAAAAGCACACAGCTTCTCAGTGACCAAATTAAGATACTCGTTTCAACCTTAATTCTTAAGCGTCATTTCCCCTGTACCTTTACATACCTTACACTCTGTGTTCTGAATGACACCTTATCAGTTCTACTTTTACACCTCTTCTATATCTCACATCTAAAAAGTTAGTTTTCCATAACTGTGGGGTATGTGTATCTCGGAGGCTATTTTTAATCTTTAACCGACAGACTTGTAAGCCCTTATTTATATTGATTCAGTTAACACACTGTACACAAACATTCCACTCAAATGGGACTACCTGCCTTGGATCTCTTGCTTTTTCTGGGCTTGCTGTGTGTTTTGCATTTACACTCAAATTACCCATCAATCTACTAGTGCTGCAACAGTGTTTGTAGAAGTTTGATAGTTCACTCGCTTACTGACCCAAAAACCAATGTTCAGTTCAAACATCTGAAATTCAGACTCCGCACAACATTTAGAAATCACCAACATTAAAACGTATACTATTTTCACCCATCTATAAAACTTGTGTTGTATCAGGAATATGGTGAAACTTGCCCCAAATACAAATGGATTTTATGATATTTACCATGTTTCAACAAAGTGACAACATTTTACATCACATTTTTGTATTTTTCACTGGTTTTGAAAAACATTGATCTGATGATCAAACTATATCAATGTTCACCAGCTTGTATGGATACCACAGTTCTAGATGATTTCACAGCACTACCATCTACTCTCTGACTAATTCTCAACCAATCTGTAACAGACCTGGAATCACCTGCCGGGAGGTAGATTCACTCAATATTAGGGCTACGAATGGTTACTCAAGCCTCGATAGATGAGTCGATCTTTGCTAGGACTAGAGTTCATTTTAAGTTCTCGGTTACTCGCGAGGTATTGTATCATCGCCCGCGTAATGAAACATTTGAGTAAAATATGCTACATAATATATATCAGCATTTCAATCACATAATATCCCTTAGACTAATGTTGTGTTTTTCGCTTCCAAAAGTATAATTTACTCCATATTCTATAATATCTGGTTAAATAGAAGACGTTTTTCTTCAAAAGTTATGTTTCCGGAATCGAATATTTGTTTACAGAAGATTTCTAATGGTACTAAATCTCGCGGTTACTCAAATTTGGGCCGGTTGTAAAAGGGGGAATACTTGGCGCCATTTTTTAGCACCTGTCCCAGCCCTACTCAATACATAGTAAAATGCCTAATGATCTATTCACTACTTCGAGGACAATGAAACAAAATACTGCCAAGGGCATCCATGATTTTGATCTGTACATTTGAAACTTTTACTAGATCAGCAGGCATATTAATTTAGAAAATTACACTCAGCTAAATTTACCTAAAAAATAGCTAAATAATAGGATCAGGATTAGTGGTGGGATCGCCAGCTTAAATGACAGATGGAGCATCACTTGTTAGAAGCGAGTTGAACTCGAGTTAAACTTGAGTAATTTTCGGGATAAAGTATTTCATTTGTTAGCCATTAATATGGCGAATATATTTTACATAACCGTACACGAGACAAAATTTTTACCTGGAAATGGGCTTTCGTGATATAATTTAAGTTAAATCTTCATTGATTTAAGCCAGAATAAAGTAAAAAGGCAATATATTGTTGAAAATATTTCAGATATTTCTATTGTTTTGGTGAAGTGTCAGCCTTAGATGTTGACGTTTTCAAAAACTCGAGTTTCACTTGCGCAAATCGATGTGACCCCCAATTATCACCCATCGAGTTGTAACTCAAGTTTCCGTCAACTCGTCCCAGCACTACCTGATCACGTACTGGTCAGAAAAATGACCGAGTACTCGGCTTCAAACATCAAGGCTGAGTCTGAAGTCTCAAACACTGCCATATAACTACTCTTCAAGAAGTATTTGGTGAATTTGTGACACTCACCTGTCCCGGATGTGCCTTGTTCTGCTGCTGTTGCTGTACTTGTTGTGCATGCTGTTGCAGCTGTTGCATGTGTAACTCCAGTTGTGTTGGCTGCCCTTGCTGCTGACCTGGAGTGGCAGGGGTCGCTGACCTTGGAGTACCCACTCCACCTTCCACCACTTGTTGCTGTTGTTGTTGAGGTGGGGGTGGTGGTGATCCCAGTGAGTTACTGCCTGGGGTGGGAGGGGCAGGGGATTCCCCTGACCCCATAGAGTTCTGGTGGGCTGGAGAGGGTGCCATCCCAGGGAAATGTGGTTGTTGAGCAGCTGCTGCTTGTTGCTGGGCAATAGCCGCTATCTGTGCTTGTTGGTGGGCCAGGGCCTGGTCCTGGGTCACAAAGGTCATTGGTACGCCCCCGGGTCCCTGAATGTAAAAAGGCATGGCCGTGCTTTGGGCAGCCATCAAGCCCTGAGCCAACTGCCCCCCACTGCTTGACGGTGGTGCCCCTCCTTGACTGACTTCTGTTTGACTTTCAGCTCCACCTCCTCCAAACTGCTGCATCACCAGCTGACCAGATGCAGTGACCTGGGGGAAGCCCCCCACACTCATAGGAACCTGAAAATGCATAGTATCTCAATATGTGGCCAGTGGTCTTGTCATTTACCTCAACGGCTTAGAAAATAACACAGTCATGTTAAAATTTTCCCAACACTCACAGGAACCAGGACAATACAGGGAAATACACCTGCAAGTCTTGCTGTTTTATTTGACAAAACTTAAATGTAAGCTTTTTTGTACGCTGAATGTCAAACCCAGATGGGAAACCTTAGAAGGTCCAGATTCAAGCCTAGTTTTTCTCTTGCTAGGAATACCTTTGAAACTTTAAAAAGGCAAGGTTACCTGTGAAGTTGCAGTGGTAATGGCAGCCTCTGCTGATGAACTCACTTTAGCAGAAGTTTCACCTGTTTACAGAAAGAAAAACATTCATTAGCAAATAAAATTTTACAGATGTATGAGATTTAATGAAAATTTTATATCCTCAAATAAACAGAAATATTACAACATAAACACAAGTCCACATCGTGTCCTATTCATTAGTGATCATATATTGATATTTCAATATCAATCAATATATCTTTCAGAATTTTCATACTGATACTAAAAAAGTTAAGTTCAATACTATTTCCAGCACCTGCCAGGAAGAATTTGGAAAAAAGTGTCATAGGTTATAAGTTCCATGTAGTATAGTTATTGATAGGGGTGTGACAAATAATTCAGGTTGATTACTCGCGGACAAAAAATCAACTCGACATCAAGCCCTCGCGTAGTTTAGTATCCACCATTACAGGAAACAACATCCAATATGGCGGCTCCCGTAAACGACAAAAATATAAAGATAAAAGCTTTGAATTGCTTGAATTAGCTGATGTCATCATTTAATATACTTAATATTATGTTAAATATGGTGGATTATGCGATTTAATACCAACAAGGCATGTTATTTATTTTTTATTTCCTCAACAAGAGGAGAGTGCCCGTGAACGGGCACTGTGTCAGCTGACTGAGTGTTTTTGATTTGTGAAGGTGATTAGAGGACAGAATAATTATCAGGAAAAGGGCTGTACAGAAATACAGTAAATGGTAACTGAACAGCAAGTTCAAAAGAAATTCCGAAGCTGACAGAAGAAAAGGATAAAAAAAGTTGTGCCCTGTAAATGGTATTATGAAGGAAAATAACAAGGTAATTGTTTAAGTGTAAAAAATAGGTTAAAACATATTTAAAGAAATATTACAAATGCAATATCCTCATTCGACCTTGAAGAAGGGGTCCAAGGTCAAATCTAACCACACAAATACATTCCCAGCCCATGATTTCCTATGGTTTACCATTCCAAACCTCTAGGACCAATTATAAATGAGTTATAAGCACTTTTAAGCTTGGCTGTCCTCATTTGACCTTGAAGGAGGGGTCCAAAGGTCAAATCTGACCATACCAAAAGATTCCGAGCCAATGATTTCCTATGGGATGGTTTACCATCCCAAATTTCTGTCACCAATAATAAGCGAGTTGTAGGCACTTTCAATTTTCGCTATCCTCATTTGACCTTGAAGGAGGGTTCAAGGTCAAATCGGACCATATCAACAGATTCACAGCCCATGATTTCCTGTCTGTTTACCATCCCAAACCTCTGGGACCAATAATAAGCGAGTTATAAGCACTTTTAAGTTTGGCTATCCTTGTTTGACCTTGAAGGAGGGGTCATTGAAGGTCAAATCTGACCACACCAAAAGATTCCCACCCCATGATTTCCTACAGGTTGGTTTATCATCCCAAACCTCTAGGATCAATAATAAGGGAGATATAAGCACTTTTCATGACTGACAAAAAACACCTGTGGCGGCCATCTTGTTTCTCAAAATGAGGCCAAAAATATTCCCAGACAACATTTTATGGTTATTAATATATACTGCAAACTTAAGAAAGCTAGCTATAATATTTTTTTTCATCAGAGCAGTAATGGTGAAATCTCTCTCTACACACTGCGGCTATCCAGTGGATACAATGATTTACTCAACAGTGAGAACCTGAAAGTAGCTATTGCTCAGCTATGCCATGACATAGAGGTCTGCAATTTCACTATGTTATAGCTGACCAAAAATTCTGTGAATAACATATTTAACAAATTACTCTAAATGTAATAGTTTTCAAGTTACAACTGATTTACTCAACAGTGAGAACCTCAAAGGAACTATTACTCAGCTATGCAATGAGCTACATGTCTGAAATTTTACTATGTTATATATAACCCAAAAGTAGGTGAACAACATATTTAAGCAAACTACTGTAAATGCAATAGTTTTCAAGCTACAACTGATTTACTCAATAGTGAGAACCTGAAAATAGCTATTGCTCTGCTATGCCATGAGCTACAGGTCTGTAATTTCACTATGTTATAGCTGACCCAAAAGTAGGTGAACAATATATTTTAACAAAATACTCCAAATGCAATATTTTTCAAGTTATAGCTGATTTACTCAACAGTCAGTACCTGAGAATAGCTATTGCTCAGTTGTGCCATGAGCTATAGGTCTATAATTTCACTATGTTATAGCTGACCCAAAAGTAGCTGAATAACATATTTGCACAAATTTCTGTAAATGCAATAGTTTTCCAATTATAACTGATTTACTCAACAGTGAGAACTTCAAAGTAGCTATTACTCAGCTATGAAATGAGCCACAGGTCTGAAACTTCACTATGTTATAGCTGACCCCAAAATAGGTGAATAACATATTGAAACAAAATACTCTAAATGCAATAGTTTTCAAGTTATAAGTGATTTACTCAACAGTGATAACCTAAAAGTAGCTATTACTCAGCTATGCCATGAGCTACAGGTCTGAAATTTTACTATGTTATAGCTGGCCCAAAAGTAGCTGAATAACATATTTATACGAAATTCTCTAAATGCAATAGTTTTTAAGTTACAAGTGATTTTACTCATGATGGAAGTTACTGAAAAGCCCAAAAGTAGCTATTACTCACTTAGCTATTGAGACAGACACCCAACTTACTCACCATATTGTAGCTATGAAAAAAGTAGCTGAATAACATATTTTAACAAAATGCTCTAAATGCAACACTTTTCAAGTTATAAGTGATTTACTCAACAGTGATAACCTAAAAGTAGCTATTACTCAGCTATGCCATGAGCTACAGGTCTGAAATTTTACTATGTTATAGCTGACCCAAAAGTAGCTGAATAACATATTTATACGAAATTCTCTAAATGCAATAGTTTTCAAGTTATAAGCGATTTACTCAACAGTGATAACCTAAAAGTAGCTATTACTCAGCTATGCCATGAGCTACAGGTCTGAAATTTAGCTATGTTATAGCTGGCCCAAAAGTAGCTGAATAACATATTTATACAAAATTCTCTAAATGCAATAGTTTTTAAGTTACAAGTGATTTTACTCATAATGGAAGTTACTGAAAAGCCCAAAAGTAGCTATTACTCACTTAGCTATTGAGACAGACACCCAACTTACTCACCATATTGTAGCTATGAAAAAAGTAGCTGAACAACATATTTTCACAAAATGCTGTAAATGCAACACTTTTGAAGTTATAAGTGATTTAGTGCATGATTTCATGAATTTTAATGCATTAAAAATTATTTAAAAAATTTATTTAAAAAAAAGTAAGACAGATCTAGGTCTCATACTCACACAAGAGAATCTACCTCTGGCCTAGTACATATATGCAAGATATGAGAGAAATCCCTGCAATAGTCACTGAGAAAATTGTGATAAAAGTTGAAATTTTCACACTTTTGGTGGGGGTACCCCCCTTGTAATGTCTCTAGCAAACAGACGAACAGACAGATTTGCCTGCCTTGAACAATTTTTCATCCTCGATAGATAAGGTATCTTTTAAAAAATAGCATCAGAGATGCCCGTACCCCACAGCCTAGGGAAATATTTTCAACACCATGAGATACAGAAGTACTGTATCAGTACAAACTTCAGGATACTTTCAGAGCACTATCAGTTATATAAAGGTCCAAACAATGTTTAAATGGAGAAATAATGTTTAAAAGAAAGATCATGCATATAAAGATGAAGTATTAAAACAAGATAATTCAATAACAAGATGACAGCATTAATCAGCAAACTAAAATTCAACCCTCTTTATCTACATCTGCAAGGCCCGAATTATGGTTTAGATGGTTTGAATATTACCATGCATACAGAAGTGGTAATACATTTAATGAATGCTTATGTGTGGTGTTGGAGCAAAATCTGTGGCTCACTTGATGAAATTCGATCTCTTACAATGGAAAGTTATGAAAGTAAAATAAATTAATTTATAAAATAAAAATAAATTAATTTATAATTAAAATAAATTAATTTATAATTAATAAATTCTAATATGACTTTAATAGTGCTTAATCTGCATCAAAAAAGAGACCCAAAGGTGCAACAAGATTTTATAGGTCAAGGTCACTACGACAAGGTCAAAGGTCAAATTAAGGTGACACCATGATAATACACACCTATAGCCCCTAACCAATGTCCCTAGCAAGTATCAACTTCCTCAACCTTACGGTTTCCAAGATATAGCCCGGACAAGATTTTATAGGTCAAGGTCACTACGCCAAGGTCAAAGGTCAATTCAAGGTCAGATCATGACGTTGCACAACTACATCCCCTAACCAATGTCCCTACCAAGTATCAACTTCCTACACCTTACGGTTTCCGAGATATAGCCCGGACAAGATTTTTGAACTCAAGGTCACTACGGCAAGGTCAAAGGTCAAATCAAGGTCAGACTATGACGTTGCACACCTACACATTCTAACCAATGTCCCTACCAAGTACCAACTTCCTGCACCTTACGGTTTCCGAGATATAGCCCGGACAAGATTTTATAGGTCAAGGTCACTACGGCAAGGTCAAAGGTCAAATCAAGGTCAGACCATGACGTGGCACACCTACACCCCCTAACCAATATCCCTACCAAGTATCAACTTCCTACACCTTACGGTTTCTGAGATATAGCCCGGACAAGATTTTATAGGTCAAGGTCACTACGGCAAGGTCAAAGGTCAAATCAAGGTCAGACCATGATGTTGCACAACTACACCCCCTAACCAATGTCCCTACCAAGTATCAACTTCCTACACCTTACGGTTTCCGAGATATAGCCCGGACAAGATTTTCAAACTCAAGGTCACTACGGCAAGGTCAAAGGTCAAATCAAGGTCAGACCATGACGTTGCACACCTACACCCCCTAACCAATGTCCCTACCAAGTATCAACTTCCTACACCTTACGGTTTCTGAGATACAGCCCGGAAAAACTATTTCCCACCGCCCGCCCACCCGCCCGCCCGGACACCATGGGTGAAAACAATACCCCGACAGCCCTTAAGGGCTGTGGGGTAAAAAAAACAGCATGTCTCTAGGCCTTGTAGTTTTGGAGAAGAAGTTGTTCACGCGGACGCGTATGCCCACGCCGCAGAGTGATGACATAATGTCAGCTGACTGACAAGTCAGCTGACATAAAAACGTAATCGCTTCAATAGGTTCTTATATGCACACAAGTAGTCAACCCTTAAAATTGGGATCGAATTTTCGTGAAATTTGCCTCGCTCGGTGAGTGTCGACTGCTCGGTCGCACCCCTAGTTATTGACACTCATACATTAGAAGACTTATCCTAAGATTTTACATAAAATTGAAATGCTTTTATACCCAGCTAGTATTAAAATTGTGGTTAGTTACACATATCTTTTAATCAAAGTGGTGTTCCATGATGTGCACATACATACCTTTACAATTTAACCGAAAAAAAATATACATATCCTTTGAATAAAACGGTTCTAAACACATCTGCCCTATTTTTTTCAAAATATGGCTCAGGCATTAATTATTTTCAAATGGCATCAGATCAGGCGTTAAACTGAACCAGGCGTTCTTTTGAAATACAAAAACAGTGTCATAAATTGTAAACAGTGTGCTTGGTACCAGGCGTTAATTTGAAACAGGCGTTTATTTGAACCTGGGCGTTATTCTGGAAATTTACGGTATTGATAATATTTGGACATTATAGTTTTTCTTCATTACTCGAGTTCAACTCAAGTTTAAGTCGCATCTAAAGAGTGAGGCCCAATCTTCAGAAATCGCCAATGATAACAAAAAACAAAAAAAACCTATTAAACTGGTTTTAAGGTAACAAAACATAAATAACACACCTTATATACATTAAATCGCAAAATCCACCATTTATAACATAATATTCAATACATTTACTGAAGACATCAGCTAATTCAAATGATTCAAAGCCTTTATCTTTACAATGTTTTGTTTTTTTTCGTTTACAGGAGAACCCATAAATAGATGTTGTTCCCTGTTAAGGTGGATCCTTCACCTTGCAAGGGCTCAATGCCGGGTTGAACTTTTATCTTCAAGCAATCGACCCAAATTATCTGTACTCATTACACACCTACATCTCACCTTGTTGTGCTGTTGAGGTACTGTGTTGTGGATAATTACTATCAACGGAGGTCTGACTGGCCATCACAGGGTGTCCCACCTCCAGCTGGCCATAATTTATAGAGCTATTCAAATACAGGCAACACAAATGTATCTTTGATTTGTCAAGATAAACTTTTAAGCAACTTAGAGATGGTTTAAAACCACCATTTTAACCGTTCTTAAAGGGGGAAAAACTGAAGATACCTTATCCAAAAGTTATTTAAAATATTACCTATTTGTAAACATAGGCCGGTTGGTACTTGGAAGCAGATTTTATGCATAGGTATCAATGCAAAACCTTTCCTTTTGCAGGATGCTAAAGAAGTTGTGTTCACAACTTCACATGTCATTTTAACTGAATATTCCGACAAACAAGAAATAGAGTTGACAAAAACCAAACAAATTAATCAAAATCATAATGAAAAATCTGCAAAAATTATTTTGAGATGCAGAGTGCTCAACTACTTATTAGTGAGTGGAATCGCCTCAATTTTCGCGGTCGATTATTCGTCCAATTTTCCGACCGATGATCGACTTTTTTACTCCACTGTAAGAAAATATATTATGAAAGACTTTCCGGGATGAAGTATTTGTCAATCCGTAAGAATAACGGTGTTTCCGACATTTAGAACCTACCAAAAGCACTCACTTCCGGTAAATATGGCGGTAGACATAAACAAACCCAAATTCGTGACAAATCTCATTATTTATCAAAGGAAAGTTAAGGAAATAGCTTAAAAAATAAAAAACACGTGGATATTGAGACACATAAGGAAGGGTAAGATTTAATCGATTTCTAGAAGTTGTCAGTGACCGAACGCGATTGTACCATAACGCCGACGATTAATCGAACGTTGGTCTAATCGTCCCATCACTACTACTTATAGACACATATTAGACATTAATTCTAAAGGGAGAATAGCAAGAAATAAAAAGATGACCTCCAGAAGTATTGCGGGTAAATTAATCAATAAATTCCAGTTGAAATGATGTTTATCTTTGACTTTTTGGGCATTTGGAAAGCATATCCGTGTAATCATTTTACTATTACATTTTTGTAACAAGTGAAACAAAATATTAGTGGTCGGCTTAGAAACGAACGAAATCCGGTATTTCGTATATTTGCTAGTGTGCAGCAAAATTATTACCACGGCGTACATGAGGCAGAACTTTTAACTGGAAATGGCTTTCGCGAGAAACTATTAAGTACGTAAACATGATTTTTGCTCAATATTAAGTAAAAATGTGACATATTTCACAAAATATGTATATTTTTTGTCGTTTTGATGAAGTATCAGCCATTAGGTGACCTAAAATGATGACGTTTTCAATAACCGGTTCCCAAATATTCTTTGCGAATTTCGTTGTTTTTGTCAGAAACCAACTAAAAACCGCATACCAGTTTATTGTTCACAACACTACAAAATATACTGCTTGGCACCATATCATGGCACAAACCTCAACATGGCAAAAAAAGGAAGAATGAATTTTTATTAAAAATTGATTATCATTGGTAAAACCTGTGCCCTTTTACATGCCAAATAAGGAAGTTAAAATGACAACAGAAATAAATTAAATATCTTCAGAACTTTCCGTATGCAAATTGTGCCAAGTTGGGGCGCTGATTTCTAGCAGAATTATATGGCCATTTAAAAAACATCATAAAAGGTTAAAGATTTTATTTTATTTATGTAAAGACCATCAGTTACTTGCACTTGTGTCAATGCACATTTTGATCAAAAGAAATCCATGCAGCTGCAATCAAAACTTGCAAAATTAAGGTTTTTGTGTCCTGTCGTGCCAAGTTACAGCAGCAGCCGTATATAGTTTGCAGGTAAACCATCATAAAATTACTTTCTTTGTGTTATTTACAAAAACATAACTTGCTACTTTATTGAAGCAATCTATAGTTTAGTTGTTAGTGAGGTCCTCACTTTCATCATGCAGTGAGGGGTTGACAAACATTTATAATGTTGGACAAACAAGTATGAATCAATAGCTATAATACAGGATTAAAGGTATGGAATGATATAGCTAATAAAAGGCATCCTAAAAACTGATATGTAGTCAGGTATTTGGAATGCACAGGCACTATTTTAAGATTGGGTTAAATGGGGTGAATCTTTCCCTGAAAGTGTATAGTACATTGTATAATATTTAAGAAATCAATACAGCAGCTGTGTATCTATCTGTTAATTCATCATAAAGCATGACACATTCGTAATCCTGGAACAAATAAAAAGATACTGACCTCGTTGGCTCGAACCAAAATCAAAGTAAAACGATACACTAGATGGGCGATAATATAAGGTTCTCCGGTGTGGAAAATTAGGTCAGTTTTATTTACGAAAATTCTAAGACACCAAAGGGTCAATCAATAAGAATTTTTTATACAAAATAAAACAATAAATGGGCAATGATATATTCATACTTTTAATCACCAAATAGGAACAAATCAGGTCTAATGAACTATGATAAATCTTTCCTTATCGCTTGTGTGCCCAAACACAAAAACAATCTGGAACGAGGCTCAGAATGTGGTTTCCACCTAAAAATACCACTAGCTAAGGTGCATCAAAAGTTTAACGTTTTTAAAAATTGCAATTTTAGTTTTTACTTAAGAACTTTTGTGTAATCTTGTATAGTTCCTGCCAAGTAATTGATACTGGATTTCTTTTAACCTGTCAATCAAAGACATGCAATATTCTCCTTCTCTCTCTCTGTTTTGGATAAATGAAGATTGTAGTTTGTAAGTTTTAAAGACCACAGTGCATGAAATTTTTTTTGTATCCTTGTACAGATTATGTGTGTAACAACACACCTGCCAAGTCCCATCTTCAAACTCCCACTAGAAAGAACATTAAAAGCCAGTTAAATCTGACAGTTGGAAAAAACAAAACAGATCCCTCTCTGAAACTGTGCTATGTCACACAAGGTGATTTCCCACTCTGATCTCTGTGTGTACAATACAAAATAGTGTAAAATGAAGTGAAATTATTGTTTGATAAACTGGCTTGGAAAAGGTCAGATTCAGTCAAAAAAAATTTTCCTACACTTAGTGCAAGATTCTTCTGTCGAATGAACTTGAAATATTGTGTGATCACACACAAATAATGGTCTTATATTTCAATAATTAACCCTACAATTTGTCTGTAACTTGTGTTCAAAAGAGTGAACAAGTGTGTATCTTTTAGTGTAACAATGCAGCTTCTGATGGTGTTAGTTTTTAAATAAACTGATAAGCAAGTTTTTCACTCGTTCTCATCCACCTTTTCTCAAAGTGTGATAAAATTTTAAGGCATCCTTGATTATTCAAACTCCTTACTTTCAGAACAGAGAGAGTTAGCCCAAGGTTCAACAGTCAATAGTACATTGTATTAGTTCTTATGAACAGATCAATATTCATTACTAGCTCTAGTTGACCATTAAGAACTGACAGTGACAATTTATAAAACCAGCTGGTCAAAACACACTGTGAAAGACTCAGTGTATTGGGCTCTTTTATATTGGGCTACACTGCTGCTAATATTAAAAGTAAGCAGTCTGAAATGACCAAATGTTTAAGCACACTGGTTCAGTAGCAGGATGTAGAGTTTAATACACTGGAGATCTGAACCACATTCTGACATTTTATTAACAAGAGTGTGTCTTTCATTGTATCTTCTTTTAATAGCTGTAGGCATCAGATTGCAATGTTCATGTAAATTTGAGCCTGAAAGTTAGTACTTTTAAAGCATGAAATTCTTGTAGTAATACAGAAGAGTAGTGTACTTTGTTGATTATAAAACATTTTCATGTACTTTGGTGGAATTGTATGCAAGAAATAACCACGTTAAAGACTATACTCAAAAATTTCATTGAAAGTTCTACAACCCAAGCCAAAAGAAAAAACTAACACTTTACTAACAACAAGATGCACTCAGAGAGAGCAAAACGCTCAACTCTTAGTGACCAGTCTCTCAAGTGATATAAAGTATTGTACGGAAGACAATAAAATAAAACCAAACATGTAAATTAATCTTCATAGAAATATCAAGTAGAAAGTTAAAGTCATTAAAAATACATTGAAATGGGACCTCTGAAAAATCATGATTTTTTTGTATCCAAAATAAGATTCAGATCTTTCTTTTAGTAACTTCTTCCTTCAGTCAGGTCCTACCCACAAATTTTTAAATAAAGATCTGTTCATTAGTTCTAGAGTAATGTAAACACACACACACAAAAAAAAACAAAAAAACAAAGAGACAATTAAACAATTAGCACACAAAAATATAAACTGCTGGTGGAGGTAAAAATATTGCTTAAAGATCACTTCTTGGTGAAAATCACGCATGGTAATTTTTTGTGATGGACTGTCGAGGTATTGAAAGAAAAAAGAGAAAATAAAACAGAAATAATAATTAATAAAAATAATGAATATATCACCTCCCTCTTTATTGTGTTTATGTCAATTTCAAGCCATAAAATGAGAAGAAATATTTTTACTTAAAGTTAGCAAGTATCACATGCTAGGTTTGTGACCTCACAATGACAGTTGCATTGTGACATCACTGAGTGATGACATCATCAGAAAGTAAAATATTGATTTTTGACGTATGTGATGAAGAGAAGCAGTTTCACTGTGAATTCCCTATTAAAAATAAGAAAAACTCTCTCCTGGCATTAATTTTCAAGTAAATTACACCAAATTTGGCAGAATCTGTCTGTGCCCCGTGAAATACCTTCCCACCAAATTTGAGATTGATTGATGTTGTAGTTTTTGAGTTACAAGGGAAAAACGGTGCACAGACAGGGAAGCAGATTTCACTGTAAAAGCCCAATTACAAATAAGAAAAACTCTCTCCTGGCTTTAATTTTCACACAAATTACACCAAATTTTCAAGAATCCGTCTGTACCCCATGAAATATCTGCCCACCAAATTTGAGCTTGATTGGTGTTATAGTTTTTGAGTTATAAGGGCGAAACGGTGCACAGACAGACAGACAGAAACAAACTGATCACAATAACCCTCTCCTATCGTCGAGCGTTAATGATTGATACACATTAATAAATGGATGACTGTAACCCAACCAGCTCTTATATTTACATTACTTATGGTTAATATTTAAAATGTTATCTCTACGGAATCCTCACTCTCACACACTCTCTCTCTATCATTGACAGTTTTAGATTGAGTCTGATTGAGGGCTTTCATATTAAAGAATAAGTGCTAATTATCATATTAAATTTTAAAAACTTTTCAAACAAAATTAAAATGCAATTAAATCAGTTACATATTCAGTTACATCCAATCCTTCCCAATACATTTATGACAAAAACCATGGCAAATGTACAGTTGTGTGCCTTGTGTTTCGTCACAACTCCTCCACACATGTTTTCAGGGATGTCATTCTATATGCCACTTTGAGAGGCTGTATCTCAGTGGGGATGCTTTGATTGATGTCTGGTTTTCATTACTGGGATTGTGTTACTCTCTGGCATACACATACAAAGTTTTAAAGAAATTTTTTTCATGCACTTTGGACTTTAAGTCATGAAAGAACAGAAATAGCAGCTGGGTAAAATATGAAAGTGTTGTATGTATTGATAGATTAAGTGTTTGTTCTATTCATATAATTTATTTTGATACATTAATTCAAACTGTGAAAAAAGTAAATATATTAGTATAGAACCTATGTGAAATAGAAACACCAGTAGCTTCCCACAAGATATAGTACTATTAAAATACTTACAATTACAGTTAAATTTTAAAGGCAAAAAATAGCATCAGAGATGCCCATACCCCACAGCCTGGGGGAATATTTTTCAACACCATGAGATATAGAAGCAGTGAAAAAGTACAAATATCGGGATACTTACAGAGCAGTGTCAGTTATATAAAGGTCCAAATAATGTTCAAGTAGAGAAAATAATGTCTAAGAGAAAGAAAATGTATGCAAAGATGAAATATTAAAACAAGACAATTCAACAGCAAGATAACAGCATTAATCAGTACACTAAAAGTTATGACCCTATAGAATTTATTAACTGGAGAACAGATGGCAATGGAAATAGCACAATTATGTAAAAGTACATATAATATAATCAGTTCCAGCAATCCATATATCTTTGTCATAAGAGAAACATGTCTCATATATGGCAGGTGAACACACTTTGGCCGAGCCAAATCTAAAGGTCACATCATTATGCACACCTACACCTACATGCCCCTACCAAGTGTCAACCTTCTACACCGTACAGAATTCAAGAGCCCAGACAAGATTTTAAAACTCATGGTCAATACTACAAGGTCAAATCAAGGTCACACCATGATGCTGCACACTTACAACCCCCAATTGCAACCAATGTCCCTTCCAAATATCAACTTGCTACACCTTTTGGTTCAGAGATATAGCCTGGATAAGATTTTATGGGTCAAGGTCACTACAGCAAGGTCAAAGGTCAAATCAAGGCCACACCATAACATTGCACACCTACAACATCTAACTAATTTCCCTACCAAGTACCAACTTCCAACACCTTACGGTTTCCGAGATATAGTCCAGACAAGATTTTCAAACTCAAGGTCACTACTGCAAGGTCAAATCTCAAAGCAAGGTCACACCATGACGTTGCACACCTATACCCCCTAACCAGTGTCCCTACCATGTGTCAACTTCCTACACCTTATGGTTTCTGAGATACGGTCTGACCAAACATTTTCCAGCCGCCCACCCACCCTGGATGACAACAATAACCTGGCAGCCTTAAAGGGCTGTGCGATAAAAAGCAAATGGATTAAAATTTAGGCTAAAATTAAAGTCAATGATTACTGTGGTGTGAATTATTAATATGATAAACAACCAAAATGATCAGTTAGAAAATCATTGTTAGTCTATACAAACCTAAACTAATTAAAATAAATGATATATTTTCAAAAAAACATTATTTCACAACAAAATCATTGTCAGTCTATACAAAACCTAAACTAATTAAAATAAATGATATATTTTCAAAAAAACATTATTTCACAAGAAAATCATTGTCAGTCTATACAAAACCTAAACTAATTAATATAAATGATATATTTTCAAAAAACACCATTTCACAAGTTTCCTAAACTTAATTAGTTAAGAAGACTTTAATAAAAATGACAATCAGAATTGCTGTGCATGAGCCACAACATCATTTTAAAACAACAAAAGTTTGTTGTAAAATCCCATTAGTTTATACAAAACCTTAACTGAAATGCACAATAATTGACCTATGCACAATAAATGTAATTTCAGAAAATTCCCTAAAAACATTCAGTGAATTTGCGAAGTAATTTACTAAAGTTTCAGGGAAAATGTTCAGGAAATTCCGGAATTCCCTGATTACACAATTTCATTGTCACATATGTACTCTTTTTCAACACTAACTCTAAGTCAGTTTTCTGACATGAAAGAAGAGTTGTATTGTAGACATGAAATACTGGTGATTTAGCATTGATAATGATCCTGACATATTTTCAACACTAATAGTTAGATTTCTGACAAGAAAAAGTAGTTATGTTTCACAAGAATAATCAACACTAAATCTTGTTTAGATTTCCAACATGAAAAAATAGTTATGTTTTAGACAAAAAATGATGTACACTTATTTAATAATAAATCTAAGTTTGTTTTCTTAAGGGAAAAAGTAGTGATATTATGGAACAAAAAACATAGTGAACATGGGAAATTTTTTTGACATGAGTATGTTGTGTACCTTCCCCAAAAGTGGTGAGCTTTAATATTAATAATAGAGTGATAATTAGGAAATTTTGATTCATCCTTCTTAGTTCTTACATTGTCCTTTTTTAATTTGTGCATTTGTGCATTTTACCTAATGGACTACTTTTTATAAGTTAATAAATTAATTACTCTATATCTACAATATATTTGGCAAAATTTCACATATACTTTGTGTTTTAAAAGCAGCTGTGGTCTCAAAGGATAGCAATCGAACTGTATATCAGTTTTTAAACTATAATTCTACACAGAAAACTACCCTGTGAAAACTACCCTTTCTTATATATAATATTTATTGCATCTCCAGTAAAAAATAGCACATTGGTGGATCATCAAAATCACTAGTATGTAATGAATACAAACATATTTATAAAATCTATGTGCTTCTTCCCTTAAGTCAAATCACTTTTCAAAAGCAGCATGAACCTATAACCTCTTCAGTTATAACATTTTATCACTCTGAAATATAATAACTCAGTGGGGTCATGGGGTTCACATACTTCTCTTATCCATGTCCTTGATTTACTCACTCCTAGGTCTATGACTAAAACTAATTATTGACAGGACCACACAATAGGAAATGTATACTCTTTCTCAGTAGTATGGTGTGTGCTTTGTCTAGCTAGGTCCACTCTTTTGTGGTCAAAGTTAAAAAAACTAATTAAGCTGGCACAGCAATGTGGTGAAGTTATAGACATTCAGCTGGGTTGTGTTTTATTTCAAACTACATTCAAAAGAAGAATATTTTGGAAGAGAGGCAGCAAAAAATGCATTGGGATTTTACTTGAGAGTTTCTTTCTAATTGTAATGTCTATTATTAATATAATACTTAATAAATCTGACTGGATAAAATAATCAGGCACAGAGAATGTCAGCTCCCAAATATTTGTTTAAATATATCATCAAGAATTCATTGTATTATTGAAATTGGATTATCTTATTATATGAACATAAAATAATGGATATCTAGGTGGAAAATACAAAAGATCATAATATATATATCCCAGTAAACATTACAAACGTTTATAAACGTTTATAAACCTAACTAGCAACGGTTTAGATTAGGTTTAAAATGATGGGTCCGTAAACGTTTGCCTATAAACGTTTATAAACGTTTATACATAAACGTTTATAAACGTTTATGTATAAACGTTTATACATAAACGTTTATAAACGTTAATACACGTGTTTAAATTCTGGAGAAATATTTGTGTAAGTATACCTTGCTGTCTCACTGTTGTTTGAAGCCATCATTGTATTCTAAGTGGAGATACAAAAGTATATAATATCACCAAATTATATACTTCTATATATCTACTTAGAATGTAATGATGGGTTCAAACAACAGTGATACAGCAAGATATTCTTACAAAAATATTTCTCCAGTTTCTCTCAAAATGGCTGTCATCCCAAATGAAAGTGAGGTTAAGATATTTTTAACCCTTTGTAAAGGTTTAAAAACGTTTATAAACCAAACTAATGTTGCTGAAACATTTATAAACCCATAATATTGAATAATTGTCAATATTTAGGTTTATATTTGGTTTAAAAAACGTTTATAGGTTTACTAAACGTTTATAAACGTTTGTAATGTTTACTGGGATCTATATACTGTGTGATGAAGTTCGATTGCATGCAATATTATGAACAGATACAATGAAACAACCATCCTCAATGAACAAGTAATCCTATATGCATGAATTAAATGGAAAATTACCATTTCACATATTATTATGAGAATTCAGCTAGCCACATGAGAACCAGTGGTTTGAGTTACTAAATGAGAAATAAAAAATATAAATGCCATGATTCCATAAAATAATTAATCGGTGTTGGAGTAACATAGATTAAAAAATTGGACCTTGCTAAGAATAATTTGCAAATTCAAAATATACTTGAACATTCTTTCATCCATTGGATTCAGCCCCATTTCACCCATTGGATCCAACTAAAGCCAATGTCCCAATGCATTGTTTAATCTAAGGACACTTTTTGTGTATTACCATGTAACATAATTAAGTTATTGACTTTTTTGTATTGTGGTGTAAATGGTCATCCTTGAGCCTCTATCTTCAAGTTAGGGGAATGTCAGTTACTTGTGAGTTGGGACTGTACCTGTACAGTCGGATTGGTTAAATAGTGCTTTGAGTCCTGTAGTATATGGAGATATTGCGCTGAGTATAAATACACAATAACAATAACAATGGTTATTGAACCCTGTTAAATAGATCTATTTATAGGCTGGGGGAAATCCCTCTTTGCTTCTATAACATCAGTGATTCTATTAATAGATTTGGGGAAACCACTTAACTAATTTTTAGAGCTTCCTCAGTAATTCTAGTAACAGGGTTTCCTTTCCAATAAGTTCTATAATCTTCTGGCCATTTCCACAGCTGTATATAAGTGCTATACATCTGACAACGATGACAGGTCTTTCTTGCTATAAGGATTGTTTGTTTATTTGGGGTTTTACGTCGACAGGTCTTTCTTGCTATAAGGATTGTTTGTTTATTTGGGGTTTTACGTCGCTTTCAACACTGTACAGGTCATATCACGATGGGTAGATGGAAGGGCAGAGGAAACCAGTACATACAGTTCGCTAGGGTTGTGTACTGTAAGCTGCCGACCAACGGCAAGCAACTACCAGCTTTCCCACTTAAGGCTGTCACGGGGATCGAACCCCGGCCTCAGAGGTGGGAGACGAGAGTGTTACCACTCTGCCACCGTGGCCCCTCTTACTATAAGGAAAGCTAATTGTATCTTAGTATTCCTATTCTGTATTATTTACATTTTATTGTGAATTCTTGTTGGTGTGAACTGGATACAATGTGTGGATCTACCAAAGAGTGGATTTGATGTACCAGGGATATTTTTTGTATCAGGATATAGTGTGTGGACTACCAGTGGATTTACTGTTCTTTGGATATTGTTTGTATCTGGATATAGTGTGTTGATATACCAAAATGGATTTGCTGTATTGTGGGCATTGTTTACATCTGGATAAAGTGTGTGGATCTACCAGAGAGTGGATTTATTGTGTTCTGGATATTGTTTATATCTTGGAGCAGACAGCATAGTTGTGCAAACTCTCTGAATATCTGTATACAGCCATTCTGTGTTGTTGGACATTAGAAGGATCATACGATAAGAACATTCAAGGTTATCAGACACTGAAGGGATCACAGGATACACATACCTGTGTGGATGAGCCACATTTTGTAACCATGAGGGCTTTAAGCATGTAAAGGTCCATTTCTGACCTAAGGTGACCACAAATTCTTTAACATTGAGTTTGAGGTCACCTTTCAATAGGGCTTCTCTCATTGCCCCATACAAGTGTGCCAATTTTGAATGAAATCTGTGAAATCTTTTTCTTGAGATTTTGAGACATCACACATGAATCAACATGTATGGTGGTGGTGTGACATGCCTGAATCCATTAGGTCTTGGATTTCTGTCTGGGGATAGAACTACTATGGAGGCATAGGCTTACCAGGGATACTTAATAACCCAGATAGCATTCCGCCGTCGGACCGACGTTGGCTATTGGTCGCATGGTCGGCAGATTTTGCCGACGTTGGGCTGACGTTGGCTTGCCAACCAACACTCTGGTTAGATGTCTCTATATTTTGCCGACGTTGGGTCGACGTTGGGCCAACGTTGGGCCGACGTTGGCTTGCCAACCAACACTCAGGTTAGATGTCTATATTTTGCCAACGTTGGGCCAACGGCGGATTTTTATTCAAGATGGCGGCGAGCAATAATAGGGGATTTGGGGTAACTTAGAAAAAAATATTTATTATGGGATGTCTAAAAATCATATTTCAGTGAGCCCACAAATTTTAACTAACCATTTAACAATTTTACACATAAAAATAATATTCTCATTAAAAATTCACACTACAAAAGTTATCAATGAACATCATCTGATTGGCTGATGCTATACGTTCAAAAAGGTCAAAAAGCCGTTGGCCCAACGTCGGCCCGACGGATGTGCCGACGTTGGGCCAACGTCGGTCCGACGGTGGAATGCTATCTGGGAAGAACAATTGTAAAACTACTCAGAACAGTTCTTTGTGAATTAGGATCCGACCAAAGCTGAAAATTTTGGTTATTTGTAAAGAGCAAAATTTATTGTATTAATATACATACAGATGTGCATAGGTTTCATGTGGTTTCTGACATATCTTTTCCATGATCTACACTTCTTACCTTGGTG
The DNA here is from genome assembly GCA_964017235.1 of Sabellastarte sp. h YS-2021. NCBI lineage: Eukaryota > Metazoa > Annelida > Polychaeta > Sabellida > Sabellidae > Sabellastarte > Sabellastarte sp. h YS-2021. The sequence goes on from OZ024934.1 coordinate 92,159,176, forward strand.
GAATTTTTAATTGGACCAATGTTACTCTTGAGATGTTCTTGGTCATATTGAGCATCATATTAAGACAGACGATTGGAATTTTGAAAGAATGTCATAAACTTGATTCAAAGGTCAAAGTTGGGGTTTTATGTCCCGTTCAACAGCCAGGGTCATATTGGGACAGGTCCTCAGAATTGCCACTTGTGGGACTCGAACCCACAGAGGTGACAGCCTATGATTAGATGCCAAACTTGCTAACCACTAGGCCACTGATAAACTTGATTCAAATCTGCAACGCTGAGTTAAGAGCCATGGGATCATTGTAAACTTGAAACCTATTAAACAACTAAGACCCAGTTTAGTTAATTGAATACTTGCAAATATCATAGTAGATTTAGAATTTATGGATTTAATGATTCCAAACAGATGGCATCCATGATATGCTAACTGAAACTGACCATCCAATAAAAAAATTTATTTCCAGAAATCAATGTTTGAATAACAAAATTGATTTATTAACAGACAACTATGTCTTTTTAATAACTGATTAATAGTGAAGCACAAATAATGCTACCTTACTATTATCATATAATTAAATATTAATCCTTTATTATTATTATTAGTATATGCTTTAAATATTAATTAACAGCAGATGGATATATAGATGAAACATTACACAAAAGATATATTGCACTATAACACAAATATTCAATAAACATGAATAAAGTTATTAATTCAAAATTTGAATATGGAATGTTAAATACAGACTAGCACAGAATTAGTGCAGTAAATTTTATACTATTTAAGTAGTGTTTGAGAACTTATATCAGATTTAAGTATAATGTTTGTAAATGTCTTTCAGAAATTAATTGGTTGGCTAAATTCTACAAGAACAATATGTTAAGATACGTTTGAGATCACTCTACAGAATAATTTTACAGAAAGTTTTCAACCAGATTCAACTATTAGACTTTTATACAAAGTTATTTCTGCTGTTATCTTTAAATTTTCTGTACTCAATCTTCACAATCAGCAGTTAAATTGTTGGTATATATAAAGCCATCAAGACCTTTCTACCAATTTATCAAGATCATTGTTTTTGATATACAACTAAATATATTTGCAAAAGTAAAAATGATTTTTCTAATTTGTTTTACCAAAACACAAAGCAGTTTCCATTTTCCAGAGTTACAGATACAAAATATCGTTAGAATAACATTTATCAACAGATTTCTATATAAATTTTTAAAATTAGCCTTGTGTAAATCCAGAGGTCGAGCTGCAAGCCTATCAAGAGTTTTTCACATCAAAGTCTAATGGACTTTAAGAAGGCAAATGGAGCCAAATAAAGGCTATAGGTTTGTTAATATTATGAATCTTTCTGAGTGCTTTTAAATGCAACTCAGATTAAAACTAGGTTATTTCACAATGACTCTAATATGAAGACAGCGTAGAATCTTGAATTCTGACATGGTAAACTTGCAGTCACCACCCTGACTATTTCTGATACAACATGGAACAAACTATATTTGGGAAATCCTTTCAAACATCACCTCCACTATAATTTGAACCTCATGGGAGTACCCTTTACCTCAGCCTGTTAAAGAGGCAGATTTTATTTTTATGTGTGCACATCGAGAACCTAGAATCCAATCCTGGCTGAGGCAGAGTACTCAATCTACCACATTCAGTTGTGTCATGTGATTTGCTCTATTTAACACAGTAAGTAAGGGTGGGACAGAGTGTGTATTTTTTTTCTGAAACAAGGTAACCACAAAAGTCGATGTAACTGTTGCACACAGTCATGAATAAATCTTCCAAATCTGGTATAATTCAGTCAATTTATTTTTTCATACACTTTAAAATATTTCATGCATATTTCACTCACTCAAATTATCAATAATTTTGTTTCCATTAGCTACCATTATGAAGTTTTTTAATAGTTACTCCTAACTGTAGGGGTAACAATCCAGGCCGGGTTTACTAATACACATCAATGATTTGTCCACTCACTGTCTCACCCTTAAAGTGAAAAATAAAAAAAATACACAGTCGAACTCTAAACTAAAATTCTTATGTGATCAGAAAAATAATCTGTCCCCTTTTCAAGGAATTCCAGATATTAACAGGTTAAATTTCACATGAAAAGGCCATTTGAGGGTCTGATATTCATTTCAACCCAAATTGGGGTTCTTAATTAACATAGTTTTACTTCAAAGCGTCAAACTGTACATTGTAACAATGTGTGACACAACAATCATACAAAATATATAACAATCATTTTATGCAAAAAGCACCAAGGTGAATCAAAGATATAAAAACTGATACAAAACTGTAGTGAATATAGAAATAACACAAAGCTGTAATAAAGTATAGTACTTGTGAATAAATGACATCAAACTTTGGTCTTAAAAATTTCCCTGTTTACTTTTGCGATAATGTACATTTAATTCACAATTAATATAATACCTTACATACTATATTAAAGCTTCAGCTGAAGTCCTTTTTGGAAAAATATAGTTTTTCCTCCCATAATTTTGAACAACAGAGGAGTAGCTGTGCTTATTTTAATGGGTTTCTGAGAGCTTCCACATTTAGCTTCAACTTTCTGAAGTTTATTGTTAAATGTGAAACCAACTTATAGGAAATCATGGGCTGGGAATATAACAAGGAAAGATGAAACTGTTGGCAGAGTCTCTCCTAAAGTAATGGAAAGCAAAACTCACTCAAATTCTGCAAGAGATAGACTTGAATATTAAATGTCCTGACATTTGCAAAATCATTTCACCTTTGATAAAATTGATGTAAAATTCACAGTAAAACAACAGGTGTTTTTTTCCGAATGAGGAGTTCCCATTCCTTTTTTTTACAATCTGTATCAGCTAATGGATAATATCTGAATTGTACCTACAGCCACTATCATGTTTTCTCATCATTTGTTTATTATTACCCTATTACTATTTTTATTAATGTAATTATTATTAATGTAATCATGTCTTTTTTTCCATGTGCAGAATGCAGAAACTGTATATTGGATCTGGATTATATATCCACACAAGGCGGGTTCTGAAAGTGGCCAGTCTTCTGGATTGAGCCTCAATATTTTTTTTCCTTATTTATCACAAATATTTTGTACATATTGGGAACAAAAGGTGACAAAAGAAGATTATATTATACAAAAGACAAGGCAGATGTGCAGCCAGGTCACTAAGTGCAAAGCAATTAAAGGGTTAAATTTTGTGTTTTTCTTCAACACTACTCACAGGTGACGGTTTTACAGTTTGCTTAGGGGTTGAGTAATCAATGTTCAATAAAATAGCCAAATTTCACAAAAATTCTACCCCTATTTTAGGATTCAAGTGCTCGCGTATCAATAATCTACCATCCAGATGGTTACGTTTTCCCATAGTGAAACATTAATAACACATCTTACTTACATTAAATCACAAAATGCACAATTTAATTATATGATAATACACCATTTTTCACATAACATTCAGTATTTTGTATGGTGACAGCCACTTTCAAATGATTCAAGGCTTTTATCTTTATATCTTTTTTGTTTTCAGCAGCTGCCATATTGAATGTTGTTTCCTGTCAAGGTGCATACTAAACTTCGTGAGGGCTTCATAATGAGTCGAAATTTCATCTGCGAGGAATCAAACCCAATTAGTGGTACTCGTCACACCCCTAGTTTGTCGGTTTTCAGCCACTGTTTATGTACATTTACTGTCCAATCCTATGAGGCTAAATTCTGTTAAGTACAACTCAATTTTTAAGGGAAATAAAAATCAGGTTCTCTGGTCATGCCCAATGAAGTTTACTCTAACATTATTTTGACTTCTTGGTTAAATAGGAATATTTTTAAGTTCCTTTATATGTGACTTAACAGAGTTTGTATGAAGTTTTTCAAATTTTATAACCACACAACAAAACACAGGATGTTGAGCCCAAATTGAGCTAATTGAGGTTTTTTTCGGTGAGTTAAGAGTGAGAGTCAAACGTTGTTTAAAGATGTGAACAGTCAGGCATTTTAGTTTACATGACTAAGATCATAGAGCTATTATTGTGTGTCTTTACACCTATTCCATATGTCAGTCAGATTAGTATGTGCTCTGAAATGTATCAAATCTCTGGGGTGGGGTGGGGTGTGTGTGTGTGTGTCTTCTGGAAGACCTGAACATTTTTATCCTTAATTTTTTGCAATATTGCAGAACACAGAAGCAAAAGACTGATGCAAAACTTCTCAGGTTTTGCACCTTGTTTGCCTAGATATCAGTTTAAAACCATCAAGCACTTGAACTGATAAAAAATATTTGAGATACTCTTCTGTCCTCTGGCACATCCACAGAATATGATCCGGTATATACAGAGAAAAGTGTCAATGAGCAATAAGTAATAAGTTCCTTGAATTCAGTCACTTTGCATTTAAACAGCTAGTGTGTTCAATTAAAATATATAAATATTTTACTAAAACTTAGGTTTTGTAAGTTAAACACTGTCATTTTGTTTTGCAACTATACAACACAGCAAACATACCTGAAGTTTTTTTTCCTTGCGTCAGTAATCTGAGCTGTTCAGTAAATAAACAGTTTTACATTAGGTCAATTTTATATGTTCGACCAAAATCAACAAGTGACATGGAAACACAGCACTAAAATCTTTGGCAGTTTGAATGAAAACACAGGACAAGTACAACTTATAAGAAGAATTAACCAGCAGTTTCACTAACCTGGTTTTTATATTTTGCATAGCAATTAGTATCAGTGAAATTTAAAGTAAAATAACAACCTTTTATATACAATGTACATTCAAGTAACAAACACGAAAACATGTGTAGTTGCTGTGTAAATGTACAGGAAACACTTCATATAGTCCACAGCTACAGTTACCCAAATATCAATTTTGTAAATTCCACCACTGCTCTCTGGAAGCCCACATTTTCATAACTATTAAAAGTTTTAAACCCTAATTTTAGGTCACATTTGATTATCTTATGCATGTTTTCAACATAATTTTGTTTATTTTAGCAGTTACATCACATTTTATTTACGATAATTTGTTTTACATCAACAGTGTATCGGGGAAGGTTATGAACTGATCATTCCATTGAACCCCCGTTAACTGGTCACTACATAGAACATTTATTAATATTTACAGCAAGAAATTTACCTTAAAAACATTTCTCAACGTTGGCCAGTGAGTTGGATGGCTCCAACATATAGCTGTGGTCAGGAAATGGCAAGTGTATTTTTCGCAATAAAAAGTAAATTTGTCACAGTTCGTAAAATTCAACCCTGATGGAATCCTTGTAGAGTAAGAAATCTAAAATTCGCCAGGAATCTAAAATTCGCCACCTCTAAAACCTTAGTTAATTTTATGAAGAAAATGATGTTTTTGTCCAAAAATTGGTATTTTGCAGTTCCAAAAGCCTTAATTTACTATACAGTCAACAAATCTCACCACAATTCATTTATTTTATTAGTATTTTCACATGTGGCGAATTTCAGATATGTGGCGAATTTTAGATTTCTTACTCTAGGTAAGACCCAAATGAACAGAGGCAGAGAAGTCGATTTTTGCAGTATTGTATCATTTTTTACACATGTCGAAGAGAAATGAATAGACATAGTGAAGCCAATTTTCGCAGTACTGTACAATTTCTTACAGTACAGAAATCTTCTATCAGTATAGATTACAGGCAAATTCTTACTGTAAACAACATCTCAATGTACAATTTCTTACATTACGGTTAATATCTTACAGTACTGATAATTTGTCACAGTACAATTTCTTACAGTTTTGAAAACACTTTTGTATAATACAATTTCTTACAGTTCTGTCTATTTCTTACAATACAATTTTTACAGTACAAAAACACACAGCCAGTTTCCTTCAGTACAATTGTGGACAGCATAATTTTCCTTGCAGTACACAAAATTCTTTACAGACAATTTTATACAGCACAATGTTCTATATAACAACCAATTTGTCAAGGTGCTACAAATTATTGACAGTACAAGAAATTTCTTGTAGTACAATTTGCAGCAGTACATTTTTGATTCAGCAGCCAAAATATCAGAGAATGTAACAATCTCCCAGTGACAGAAAGTGGTTATTTTCATGTACATAACTTCAATAAGGGCAGATATGCAATATACAATAAAAATACATTGCTTCTTTCCACAATTAGCATAAACTCGTTTTAATTTAACTCCCAGATTCATGAAAGCCCCATGTTTTGACACGCCTCCACTTCAATGCTGCTCATAAAATCTGTACAAGTCAACTATAACTGACTAAATTCAAAGTCTACTTTACATTCCAATTAAAACTACAGACATATAACAGCAATGCTGTTTCAGACAGCTCATTAAGAATACCAAACAAGGTTGACAATAACACACGGTCATTTTCAATGACTTTGACAAAGAAAGAGCTATTTATTACAATGGCAAAACAATCTTATTAAATGACTGGGAAAATTTAGTTTATTAATTCATATCAAGGAATAACAATAATAGTTAATCAACTGCCTGATGTACAATATACTTTTTGAGCAAAGATATGTTTAAACTCCTGAATTATAACGTATAACATTTATTTGGCTGTACTATGGTCTTTTATGTACACATTTATGTACAAATGTATTAAGTGGGATCAGACCAGATAAATATTGCTAAACCAGAATTTCTAGATCTCAGGGTAAACTCCAATGGAAAATTACCTCTGAAAAAGAGGCTACGTCATAACAGAGTTCTACTTAAAGAAATATGTACATATGTATAACACATAGCATGCTCTAATTACACTGAAGCTGAGAAGACTTCACAGAGCAGAGCTGTAATGCGAGTCATTTGATTGGACAAGAGTAAATCACAGATTAGTTGAAGATAAAGTCGTGGTTGATGCCCATCTCTTATTCTTTGTTTCTGGAAAGACAAAGTGGAAAATTCTGTTGTTGTTTTACTCTCTGTAAGTTAAATATTTGAATACTTGGGGCACTTTTCACTGGCACAGAATTTGTAGTTATATGAACATGAAGCACTCCCCAATGGTTTGGAACTATTGGTTATATGAAAATGTAGCACTCCCTACTGGCCTGGAGCTTGTGGTTAAATGAATATGTAGCACTCCCTACTGGCCTGGAGCTTGTGGTTATATGAAAATGTAGCACTCCCTACTGGCCTGGAGCTTGTGGTTATATGAAAATGTAGCACTCCCTACTGGCCTGAAGCTTGTGGTTATATGAAAATGTAGCACTCCCTAATGGCCTGGAGCTTGTAGTTATATGAAAATGTAGCACTCCCTAATGGCTTGGAGCTTGTGGTTATATGAAAATGTAGCACTCCCTACTGGCCTGGAGCTTGTGGTTATATGAAAATGTAGCACTCCCTAATGGCCTGGAACATGTGGTTATATGAAAATGTAGCACTCCCTACTGGCCTGGAACTTGTGGTTAAATGAATATGTAGCACTCCCTACTGGCCTGGAGCTTGTGGTTATATGAAAATGTAGCACTCCCTACTGGCCTGGAGCTTGTGGTTATATGAAAATGTAGCACTCCCTACTGGCCTGAAGCTTGTGGTTATATGAAAATGTAGCACTCCCTAATGGCCTGGAGCTTGTAGTTATATGAAAATGTAGCACTCCCTAATGGCTTGGAGCTTGTGGTTATATGAAAATGTAGCACTCCCTACTGGCCTGGAGCTTGTGGTTATATGAAAATGTAGCACTCCCTAATGGCCTGGAACATGTGGTTATATGAAAATGTAGTACTCCCTAATGACCTGGAGCTTGTGGTTATATGAAAATGAAACACTTCACAATGGTCAGGAATTTGTAGTTTTTTTTTTTTTTTTACAAATACATGTATGTCTATGTTTTGGCAAAGTAAGCGATCACAATTGGTTACTTCTGAATTAAAAAGATTTGCAGAAAAATTTTCCCAATGGCACACTCATCAATAATAAAAATAAGATGCACATATTATTGGAGAAATCTTAAATCAATTTAAGTAAAACACATACCCATCTTACCCCCTCCTTAAGATAAATATTTGACTAAGTTATGTCAGGAAAACTTCCTGGAAGAAATAATTTGTTGAAGTAATCCACTTAATTTGGCTGGGCTTTGTGTTGAACAGCAAAAACGGTATTGCAGCCTCCGAATTTAAAGCTTGAGTGAAACATTATATGAGATCATTTAAACACCACAATAACTTTGTAGTTATTAAAAGTGGGCACAATTTCAGTACTTTATAGTATTACCTTGTTCTTGAGCTGCAGTTTAACCATCTTTGATCTCTACATGCACCAGTAGCTGTGCGCCCCAGATCTTTTCACCATGACGAGTCTTCAGGTGAATTGTCCGGAAGCCTGCATACAGAAAAGGCAAAGATTTTAGTATAATTTGTAAGATAACATTTTACAATTAAAATTACTGTTAAGTCACAGTTAGTCATACTTACATTTTGGTACAGCTTAAAGGTGTACCAACCTGGACTGATTTTCCAATAAATCCTCCATTCATATTCTTCTCAAATGCATATTCTTCTTCTTATAATTTTCTTACAAAAGAACATTTGCAAGCAAACAATTCTTAGAAATGAAAAAAAAAATCTTAGAAGGAAATCTTAATTTCTGTGGAAAGTAAGTAACACCACTCTTCAGGCTAAACTGTTTTGTACCCGTCATTAAAAATGGTGAACTATTTATTTTTAATTCTAAAATGGTAGGCTGCGCAGTGAATGTGGACACGTCTTTTGCGCAATGCTTGAACCGCGAATATAGAACAGTAAATAAAGCACGCTGTTGAAATCTCGTACATCGTCCCTTCACGTACAAACGTAAACAAACAACTCGTGGTGAAATAAAACTTAAATTATATGCAGCAAATACTAAGTCAAATAATTCTGTAGGGGATTTTATCAATATTTCATTTAAAGATGTAAATAAATAATTTCATAAATATTTACGAGATCACGGAATTCTGTGGGTATTTCCTAACAATATTTAATCCAAAAGGCTGTTTGCACATCAATCACTATGCATGTTTAGTTAATGGAACAGCCAACATGGTGTTGGATCTGTTTTGAATTTTGCGTAAGTTATACTGCTTATTTTGACGAAATTATTAATATAACCATTTTAGAATAGGAATAAAAGACAAATTCTCGTGCTTTATGATGTTTTTAAACTATCGATCGGCTGTATTAAAGCACTCAGCCCTTCGGGCTTCATGGCTTAAATATTCAGCCGCTCGATAGTTTAAAACCATCATAAAGCACTTGAATATGTCTTTTATTCCTATATTAACCCCAACAAAAGCTATGTCCATGGAGTAAGTTCTGCTTTGTTGTATGTACTTTACTGCATCCGGTTTAAGTGGTACACATATTTGACACTGCACTGACCTTTTGCCCATCAAGTTGAGGTGAACACATTTAATATTGCACCTTTTTATTGTAGTTTGTATACTATTTATACGTTAAAAAGTTTAAATAAAAAAAAAAATATTGCACTGACCTTGCTGCATATAGCTGAAGGACAAACACTGACTTAACTGAACTGACTTAAATGGCACAAGACTTGGATCTTCACTGACCTTGCTGCAATAACTTGATAACATACACCTGATATTGTACTGACCTTGATGCATACAGCTGACGGGCATACACACGTAACAGTTAAACTGTACAAGCCTTGCTGCATCCATTTAAAGTGCACACAATCAACCTTGTGCTGACTTTTCTGTATGCACTTAAAGGACACACACATTATCTCAAAGTGACCTTGTTGCAGACTTAACTGGCACAAAAATTAATGTTGCACTGACACTGCACACACAATTGAACATGTACTTAACTTGTTGCACGGACTTAAATGACACAATAAATTTAACCCTGAACTAACCTTCCTGTAAACACTTGAAAGGCACACAGTACTGGGCCACCAGTTCATCACGTCCACGACTTTCGTGGTCCATGACACGGAACCTGATCACACACAGCTCCGGCAGAGTGATGTTAAAGGTGAAGGTCTCATCCCACACAGGGTGGAAGCCTAAGTGACATACATAAGAGGTGTTAAGCTTGTCTTGAACATTTTTCTGTGAATGTAATTGGAAAATATCTTTTACATAATGGTAAAGAAACTAAAGCAATTCAACAGCTTTGAGTTGTACTGCAGTAAACAAAAGAACATAAGAATAAAATATGTGGTAGAGGAGACCACTGTGGTATCACTGTAAACCATATATAAACCACAGAATCTGAACCAAATTTCTTACATAACATAAAACAAGCATGTAACCATCCAACATGGGGGAACCAGTGAATTACTAGAACTTCAAAATAAACATTTCACACAGACTTTGACCAGTCTTAGAAACTAAATTTTTAACTTATAATGTACTTAAACAAATCACAATTTGGTGCACAGTGACCAGTATATGTATTTTTAACTATTTATAGATCAGGCATTACTTAGTCTAACCTTTAAACTTAAAAGAGAAACAGTAAAGTAGACAGTACACAGTCAAACCCCTCTAAGCAGAGCCCAAACAACTGTACTTCTTTTTTACAATTAAACGTACCCTGTAAATGGAAAAGCTCATTAAGCTGAAGTAGTTAATGGTCGATTAAATTGGGTTTAACTGTATATTTACACACATGTATTAAAAAAATTCAAATCTATTAAAAATACAGATCAATTAGTAGTTTTTTAATTGTGCACAACACAAAGAGTTGCTATGGTTACTTAGCATTCCCATGAAGGAGACAGTGGTTGTTAATCTGTTAAACTTTTGTCAGTTGAAAAATTATGTTGGATTAAAAGAGTGCAATAGGTTAAACAAGTGTACAATTTTTGCAAAAAAAGACCACAAACACCCTGATTATTTTATGTACCTTTGTACTGTACTGTGTAAAGCTCTGGTTTTATTCGATCAAATATACTTGAAATTATTTGTTGATTGACTTATCAACGAAAGTTGGGAAATTAAGTTCAGATCCAGTGCCTCAAAATTTCTCTGTACTGCTGAGTTAACTCTACTTTTAATGAAATCCTTTGATACCTTCGAACCTGGTGAGATACTCGGATGCAGAGTTTCAGGACTCCTATCTCCATAAGGTACAAAGAGTATCCTCCATATTTGGGGGGGGGGGGGGATACTGGAATCTGTATCTCTCTTGTTTTTGTCACATCAAAATAGCCATTACTATTATACTCTATATGTACATCGATGCAAGTAAACAATAGCAATGTAACTAAAAACTACAATACAATATACAATAAAATTTTGAAAATCCCTGGCATTGTACAGAACAAAGGTCTTGACTGGAATGTATACAAATGCAGGTTAGAAATATCTATCACACAAACTAAAATTAAAGTAAAAAGCACACACACAGCAACAGATATCATGTTGAAAGATAGCCTGGTTAACTGTTTCTAACTTGCTATTGTTTAAAGTACTTTTTATTTGATTGCAACAAACAAATAAAGATATGAAGCTGACCCCTAGCACACAAGAAATTCAATAAACTATAAAAATGATAATACTTGAAATCAACCAGGATTTTGTGATAACTGTGATATTCAATAGAAAGGGGTCCCTGAGGACGTTATTCCAGTTCCCTTCATTGGAGAATTATACTTAGTACAATTCTATGTAAAGGTTTGCCAATTAATTAAATCACTAAATCCCCCCCATCTATTTCGTCTTTATGTAGGCACAGTAAATATAGAACTAGATTGGGCCAACTCGGCGCCAACATATCCCCAGACAGGTCATCACTCACGCCACAGGTTTTGATCGGGAATTTTTTAAAGCATAATTACCCATTATTATATGAACTTCAGCACATCAATCTACTCTGTTTGTATCTTCCCAAGAAGATGGTGTATCCCCAGACGCCGAATACATAACTCAAATTATATTTTCAATCTTCCTGCAATGATAACTCTAAACCTATTTTCAAAGTATTTATTAATAAATGATTGATGACTGAATGTCCATTCTAAAATAATAATCCCAAAAGAGCATATCTCTTTCTATATTTGTTGACAAATAAAATATTATTTTTAACTCAACATCATACTTTTCAATCTTCCTGCAATGATAACTCTTAACCTAATTTCAAAGTATTTAAATGATTGATGATTGAATGTCCATTCTAAAATTCATAATCCCAAAAGCGCATATCTGTTTCTATATTTGTTCACAAATAAAATATTATTTAAAAAAAAATTATTTATATTATTATTTTATTATATTATTTATAGAATTTGTAAATTGTTTTCAGTTATTCATTTCCTCTATTCCTATATATGTGGTCCATATATATGCAACCTAAATATGTGACACAATCTCAGTTCTGACTCCCCTTTGTGTTATATGATGAAGCCCACCACCTCCTACCCCACCCCTCTCCCCTTCTCCACACCTCTCTCACTATTACACAAGATCTGCAACCCCATTGAGTTCTTTGTTTCTCATTTGATATCACTAAATACCTTTGTTTATTTAGTGTCACTCAATATAGCTGGAGGTCCCAGAGGTGGGTGGGGGATGTGGGTTGGGACTACAGCATAAATGGTAAACAAACAATCTGATATATATCAAAGGGGTAATCAAATACAAAAAGAATTGAGAATTTTAAGTATGTGATTATCAACTGAAATGAGTTCATAACTGTAGGAGCTGTGTCAAAATTAACTGAGGCAAGTTGAATAAAACTGGGCTAGTTGAGGGTTAAAAATCCCCTAGTTTTACTACATAAGGATATACTTTTATTAATATTGGGACTTAAAGCTCACCAGAAAATAACAGTGTCCATTTTGCCTACTTGAATATGTTTAACCAGTTTCATTTTAAAGAGTTAAAAACTCAGCAAGCAGAGGTACAACACACAAAAATAAGTTCTTAAAAGACTAAGATAGCCATAACATCATTAATATTCAAAATTTAAAGAGACAGGCACTTCCTTTTAAAAATTCAAAGATTTCAGCTCTATGACCCACATAGTTTGACAGTTACAGGGCTTTAAAGTGGCATAATGTCCATAAATTGGGTTTCTGTGGGCATTTTACAATTGTTAAAGAGACCTTAGCAATTAAACTACAGATCTGAAACTTTTTGGGGGACATACATAACAAACAAAAATTAGATATAATACAGTTTAAGACTTGTCACACTAAGCATTTCCAAATTACAGGGCAAAATACAGTAGAAAATGTCAAAAAAGGTCACTTGGATGAGTGTCTATGGTCGTCATACACAGGTTCAATGTCTACTACAGGTCTTGATGATCGGTACATGGAAAAAGAAGACGCTTAATAATGTATTCCTAGTTGAGATTTCAGCCCTGTCAGTCACATAGTTTAACAGTCACAGGGCTGAAAAGTGGCAAAAAGTCCAAATATTGGGTCTCTGTGGGCCTTTTAGAGACCTCAATGTGACCTTCAAATTAAAGCTTCAGACTTAAAATCTTTCACAATCAGAGATTATACATAGAATGTATATCTAATATAGTTTGAAACTTCTCAGACTTACCATTCCAAGTTACAAGGCAAAATATGTAAAAAATGTCTAAAAAGGGTCACTCGGGTGAGTATCTATGGTCGTCATACACAGGTTAAATATCTACTAAAGGCCTTGATGTTCAGCACATGTAAAAAGAACATAATAATATATTCCCAGATGAGATTTCAGCTCTATCAGTCACATAGTTTAACAGTCACAGGGCTTAAAAGTGGCAAAAAGTCCAAATATTGGGTCTCTGTGGGCCTTTTAGAGACCTCAATGTGAACTTTAAATCAAAGCTTCAGATTTAAAATCTTTCACAATCAAAGGTTACACATAGAATGTATATCTAATACAGTTTGAAACTTCTCAAGACTTACCATTTCCAAGTTACAGGGAAAAATATGTGAAAAATGTCTAAAAAGGGTCACTCGGGTGGGTGTTATGGTCCTCACACACAGGTTAAATGTCTACTTAAAGCCTTTATTTCTGGCACATGTAAAAATGACATAATGATATATTCCCAGGTGAGATTTCAGCTCTATCAGTAACATAGTTTAACAGTCACAGGGCTTAAAAGTGGCAAAAAGGCAAAATATCGGGTCTCTGTGGGCCTTTTAGAGACCTCAATGTGACCTTCAAATCAAAGCTTCAGACTAAAAATCTTTCACATTCAAAGGTTACACATAGAATGTATATCTAATACAGTTTGAAACTTCTCAGACTTACCATTTCCAAGTTACAGGGAAAAATATGTGAAAAATGTCTGATAAGGGTCACTCGGGTGGGTGTTTATGGTCCTCACACACAGGTTAAATGTCTATTAAAGGCCTAAATTTTGGGGCAGATATAAGAAAACACATAGATATATTCTCAGATGATATTTAACTTAGATGAGAGACATAGTTTGAAAGCTACAGTGCTCGAAAGTGGCAAAAAGTGCATAAATTGGGTCTCTGTGGGCACTTTTGAGACCTTAAGTCGACCCCTTTGGGTAAACCTACAGCCCTAAAATTTTCTACAGACAAGGATTACATATCAAAGTTATACCTAGTGCAGTTTGAGACTCATCAGAGTTACCACTTCCAAATTATAGGGCAAAATATGTGAAAAATATAGCAAAAAATCCCTAAGTGGGGGTCTTTATGGGCCTCAAACACAATTTTCTCCTCAACTTAAAGTCGTGATTTTCGGCACATGTACTAAGAACATATTAATGTGTTCTCAGGTGAAATTTCAGCCAGCTGAGCATCATAGTTTGTGACCTAGAGGGCTCTTAGTGGCCAAAAGTGCAATTTCTGACCTTAAGGTGGCCATAAGTTCTCTTTTATTGGGAGTTTAAGGTCACCTTAAAATAGGGATCTTCCTTTGGACACCCTTAACATGTGTACCAAGTTTGAAAAAAAAATATTAATTTGTTTTTGAGTTATCGCGTCCACAAGGAAATTTCTACGGTGGCGGCGGCGGCGGCGCGACGGACCTGAATCCAATATATCCCCGACTTTCGTCTGGGGATATAATTACAGTCAGTGAACATATGTCCAGAAAACCAAAACAGCCTAACAGCTATTTTCCTTATATAAATGTCTTCCCTTTGAAAGTGAATTGATAAAATACTTAAGAATTGATATCCCACTAATTGGTTGGAAGATTGAAATACTCTGGAAAATGAAGTATATCTTCGATATGCGATTTTACACTTCATCCATTGTTTTCCTGGAGTGAAAAAATCTCTGTCAGATGCCAGGGGTTGTGCAAAACGTGTATTATTCACTTTTTATAACCTATTACTATCTCTGCTAAGGAGGTTATGTTTTCGGTTGTGCGTGTTTATTTGCAAAATAACTCATAAAGTTATGGACAGATTTTGATGAACTTTTCAAGGAATGCTGACAATGTCACAAGGAACAGATGACTTGATGTTGGTGGTGATCCAGGTCAGCTTCTAGATCCAGGAATTTTTTGTGAAGGATTTTTTAACTATTGCACCCGTAATCAATATTGTCGGTGTTGGACCTTGCAGGAGATATGCACTCTCTGAGTGCTCTTGTTTCACAGTTGTTTTTCAACTGGTCAGTAATACTATTTATACTACATGGTTTTACTGTGTGCCTAATGTTGTAATACCAAGTTCTTCAAATGCCTTGAGTTTGTCTCATGACTGCCCTGATGTGACTTCTCTTTACACTCTTGAAAGTTTGGGAGTATAATTGTGGTGATCATATGTACCTGTTTGAAAATATTCCACATGTTTAAAACCTTTGTGAGTATTTTTATCCTGACTACTTACAAATGTTCACTTCAACTGCCTTATAACCTATCTTTAGGGTGCTACAACCCATCTTTTCAAGGCACAACTTATCTTCCTGTTAAAATGGAGCAGATATCATCCTGGGAGTAGATTGATCATTAAAATTTGATGAGCACTGCATGAGATTGACTGGGATATGGTATTACGAGTTCTTCCTATGAATCGTACTGATTGGGAGCAGGTCACAGGTCTGGTTATATGACTGATATTTTTCACTTGGTCGTATTCTTTCAGTTTTCCCTCCCTTTTTTAGCAGGATCAGTTATAGCAGCACTCCCCCCACGAGTTTAAAATCAGCCAGGTAGCACATCATAAAATAACTTTTACAGTGGTCAGCTTTCCTGTATGCTACATGCTATAAAGAACTGCTGTGTACAAAACTATACAAAAGCTTATACATATACAGTATTACACTTGAATTGGTTATACATATGACTTGCTTAAAATTGTGTATGCAATGAACACAATTCTAATTTTTGATGTTGGGATCAGGTATATTGTTCCACTAATGCCCTAGTTCCACTTATAAGGGTTCTACATATGTAGGATCTGTTGTATTTTACCAATATTTGTAAACTTGGTAGTGTTTGATATCACAAGGTATTGGTGTCCTCCCAATAACATGACCTTACAAAATATTAAGCTCATACATATACTTTCAGTTGACACACTATTTAATGTTTTAAAATTGGTCAGTCCAACTGTACACCCTATACGAAAGTTTCTTTTTTCAAACCAGTCCTTAAAAATTGAACAATCTATATGTCTAAGCATTGATCCTATTCACACTATGTTCTGTGCTACATAGTTTATGACCATACAGTACATATACTCTTTTCACATGTGATTTTTACCGTTGTTTTTATCGTGCTTTGTCTCAATGCCTTGGTCATCCTCTTCAACACTAAATACGTCTACCTTCACATACGGGTCCAAGATATTCTCATTGTCGTCATCTTCCTTTTTAGGCAGCTGATATCCACTCATAATCTGCAGTGTGCAGTCATAAACATGCTTATTGGTCAGAATCAAAACCAGCTTAATGTTTACTGGCTGGAAACAAAATGGAGTATGGAGCTGTAAATGTAACAAATGAAGCTACCCTTGTGGATCTGTAATGGATGGGCCTAGATGTTCACTGGTAGGGAAACAAAATACAACTTTGCGCAGTCATGGATATTTATATAATTACCGGTCTTATGTTGGTCAAAAGTAACACTGTGTGCAGTCAAACCTGTTTATAGGCTTAAAACAAAATATGGTGTGCAGCCATAAATATATGTACCGGATGTAATAAAACCAGTCGTGTGATTTCACGGAAACCTATGCATTCTTGGTTTAAACTGTAATGTGTATTAATAAATAATTATTGGTTGGAAACAGAAGCTGTGGTGTACAGTTAAAACTATGTTTGGTGGACAAACACAAAAGTAGCAGTATGGCAGTTATCAATGTGAATATATCTGTTGGCCAGATGCAAAACCTGTAGTGAATGTTTCATGGTTCAATACAACCTCTGTGGTGTCCAGTCATAGGTGTGCTTATTGGTCAGAAACAAGATTTGAATACATTTGTTGGCGAGGCAATATCTAACGCAACAGTTGTCAGCCAAGCACGTAGTACCTTGCCATACATGGGACACTGTGTGTCAAGGTTGATTAAGGTGGAGAAAATATTTTTCTGTAATTGAATTTGATGAACCTTAGCTTTATTATCATAGCATTCTGTGGACAACATTTCCCTGCCTTTTATACTCAGCTGTACCATGTCTGTAATAGTTCCTATGTGTACTGATTGACTACTCTAGTGCAGTAGAAAAGAATGAAACCAGAATATTAACATTTTAAATGTACAGTGATATATATCTGAGGTTATTTTTCAGACCATTCATGGTTATTGCGTTTTATAATCGTTCTATCAGGTCACATGTTGTGATTTGTGCTGGAACAACAGTATTGTGATTGTTTGGTAGTGCAAGAGTTTAGGAGTTAGGCCAAATTCTCACTTTATGGGGTTTGTTTGCCAGTGTAGTATAGCTAAGTCAAAAATGTACTCACAGCTTTCTCAAGTACTGAACAATTGGAAATTGTAGCACAAACTAAGTCATATTAGAGTAAGAAATGTAAAATTCGCCACATATCTGAAATTCGCCACATGTGGAAAGACTAATAAAATGAATGAATTGAGGTGAGATTTGTTGAATGTATAGTAAATTAAGGCTTTTTGAACTGGAACATAACAAGTTTAAGACAAAACATCTATTTTTCATAGAATTAAGTAAGGATTTTAGAGGTGGCGAAATTTAGATTTCTGGCGAATTTTAGATTCCTTACTCTAATTCTAAAATTTTAAGAAATTTACTGGAATTAACTTTCACTGAAGGTCAGTTTCTACTGAAGAGATAAATGCAGATTTTAATATTCAGTGTTCAAGGTCATTCCACTCAAACAGTTGGAATTAATGCCTTGTCAAATTTTATGCAATGGATGGATCTACAGTCAAAAGGATAAATTGAAGAACAAACCTTTACAGAAAGTAGAATTTAATTTGCCTGATGTTAATATTGTATTGAGAAAGCAATAATCCACTGAATGACATGAATGGTATGACGTGTCTTTTGGATGCTTAGCATTGGAGCTTAGATTCTTTTATCAATATTATTCATTATTCTGGAGTATGCTACTTCTGCGATATACATACAATAGTTTTGGCAAAAATGATACATAAAATAAAAACATTCACATTTACACACTCTCTGAAACAAAGAACAAGAACAAAATGCTATATTTCAAGATATACTACCCTAATATAAATTACAAAATCAGTAAATAATGCAACTCAGATTGATATTAAAAGAGACAACTCAAAATAATACTGTAAATATCAAATGAAATGCAGAAAGTCCAAAAGACTGACAAAAAGACATTAATATGTATACCAAATATATTTTTCTGAAAATAAGATTTAAAGTGTCATATATTAATGACCATGACATAAACTTAGTAGATCCTAACACAAAGCTTCATAGGAGTTGTGAAGTAGTGTACATACCTTCACCGTAATACTTATAGGTTAATCAGTGCCTTTTGAGTGCCATAGTATGTTACATGAGAATTGCTTCTTATTCTATGACTGTTCAATTTTGTTCATGTTATACTCTTACATGACAATACTCCTTACTGTGTGCTTTTTTCCATGCATTAATAAAACTAATAATATACCAATTCTGTTATCACTATTATTTACGATAATTACTGAACACAAACCCAAGTCTATTTCAAACTACCATGTATTAGGTGTTTATTATTGCAAAAAAAATGAGTAGAACATAGTGATGTACTTCTGCTGCACAGAGAAGTTAATACAGAAAACTGGGTTAGGTATTTATTATCATGCTACATGGACAGACTGATAGTAGAGTGAGGCCAGCATGATAATTCTAACTACTATTTTAAAGTAAAATGAATAAAATAAATACGTTACTGGTTTCTGTGTGCACTGACTAATAAATTTCAGTGTTTTAGGTTTGGTTCAACATGTGAGATCATACTAAGTAATGTAACTTGTGGGACTCAAGCCAACACGGAGCTGACAACTTGTGCTTACATGCCAAACTTGCTACCTACTGAACCAAAGAACACTCAAATTGATCCATAAAAATCAGAACATATAACAAAATTGATAAAAAAATGTTCCAGCTAATATGTAAATATCTGTGTTTTGTTTTGTTTTGTTTTATTTCTAGATCATAGCCTAAGTTTGTCAAAGTTTGGGTTTTACGTCCCATTCAACAGCCAGGGTCACATTGGGATGGGTCCTCAGCATCGCCACTTGTGGGACTCAAACCCACAAAAGTGACGGCCTATGATTAGATGCCAAACTTGCTAACCACTAGGCCAATGTTAGGCAAAATGGCAAATTTCAACTTGCATCATTTTGAAGAAAATATTCAAAGTTATAAAGGTTTAAATTTGAAATTATTTTGTAGGTGCAAGCAGGTCAAGCTCCTTGGAGAAGAATGCACCATTACTATTATTTCAGAAGTGCTGTTTACCATACATATCTAATGGTTAAACCAGGGTCAAACTTTTACCCAATTTATTGAGTGTTTCTACTGAACATAAACAGTTTTGAATATACTTTTTCAGAAATCTAGCATGTATACAATTATATAAGTTAAAAGTTACATTCCCCAAGATGTGGGATTTCTCAAAATGGTAACATTTTTATGATCAGCATTTTGGAATATACTGTGAAAAAACAAGGTATAAACTAAAAACACTGAAAGCCAAATCAATTTCAAATGAAATTCTTCAAAATTGTCAAAAATGTATCTACCAATTTGTGTTAACAATATAAATATTGGGTGGCTATAGCAGAGAAACAATTCAAATGAATGGTGAAGTTTTTTGGACAAGGATGTGCATGCAACATATCAATGATTAAATCTATCACAGTGTGGACACACTTCACTATCACTCTGTATGATGCTTTGTATTAGATCAACACACAAATTAGTTCAGTAGATGCACAAAGGACCTTTTCCCCCAAAGTAAATAGTCAAGAAATAACATGCACAGCTGAACTCTCCTGTCTTAGAGTGTAAACAAGTAATCAGTGACCAATAAATCAGTCACAATTCTCAGATTTCATGTGGGTGTCTGAATAGTAGACATTTCAACTTATTTAACCAATCGTTCAAAACTTTGTAACTGTCAAAACCCACAAGGAGTAAAATTTAAAATCACAGCATTTGAGTTTCTCCTACATTATCAGGCTTTTAATTAGAATTTTTGAACCCCCAGAGATAGATATGCAGCATAAAGTAAGAGTTCAACCATGAAACATTACCGTCAATGTAAATAGGATAGAACGTGTGAAGGTATCAGACATACCATAATACAAGGCTTTGTACACTGAGAACCATGGATAATGCATTATACTGCAAGACCTTATGTAAAGCACTCTTTTCAAAGGATTCTTTTGGTAAAAAAGCCAATTTATGGCTGAAATTCCCTAAGACATACTGTTGTGGCTGATGTGTAAAACAAAGCATTCTCCCTCTGTACCTGATTTCAGCTACTATAGGTTCTACTTACATGGAAGTCAGAAGAACCTCAAAAACAACTAATTAAAAGTGGAAAAGGTGTGTTCCAGTGCTTTACATAAGGTCTTCTGGAATAGTTTCATAGACACACTTCAGTATATATTCACACAATAGTCAAACTCAATTGAGTGCCTGAATAAATGTTGTCAATGCTATTGAATAATATGGCCTGACTGAATCGTAACTTCTGTGCGATTTCATGAAAATCAAAGAGCTTAGGGTAAAACAAATAAGATATAAATGAGTTACAAAATTCAAAAGGTATATAACACTCAGGTTGTAAAACAGAAGAGACCATATTACAACAAACCATTAACAGAACATGAAAGATATATAAATTGTACCTGGCAAGTGGTGAAGGAATTAAAATTCAGTTGCTACACTGATATCAAATTATTAGTTGACTGTATTGATGGATGTTAAAAATATTGCTTGAAAGCAATTTGGTAAATACTGGTGCATTGTTTTGCTGAAAAGAGTGAGCACTGTTAAGTATATGAGGTATTCGATTTAATATTAATAAGACTACGAAAAAGGTATGAAATTTTATAACATAGGTTGATTCTTCAATTGTTTGGCTTGAAAGTTTACAAGTCAAAGAAGCGTATGAATGGCTTGCAAACTACTGCCCTATTAGACTAAGTTATTATGCCTAGGTGATCCCTTTCTATACATTTTATCTGTACATACTTTTTGCCTGACAACTATCATTCTTATGCTTCTAAATAGAAACCTAGCTTCTGGTTAATACAATAGGAAAACTTCCCGAATGACACATGCAGTAAACCTTTCTAAATTATTTATAATCCATATTTGTAGGTTACAGATTTTCTGAGATATTACTGAAAAATCTGAAGTTATTGACACTAATTATCCATGGTCAGATGACCCCGCTGTATACAAAAAAATTATATCCCCCTCTGTATATCCCTCTATACGGGTCAAATAGGGCTGGCGGTGGATAAAAAATATCGAAGAACGAACAAACCCACATATATCCATCTCACACCCCACACTTCATCGCTCCAGCATGTGTATTAGAGTGCAGGTCATGAGAGGTGGGTGGATATTTTCTAAAAATCAAGAAAACAGCAGTCCCGAATGCAAAACTCTTTGTGAGCTTTGTCAAATCACCATGAAATGTGAATCCTGCCAAAAGTGGCCTACCCAAATGTGAATCCTGCCTAATGTGGCCTACCCAAATGTGAATCCCACCTATTAATGTGTCCTACCCAAAAGTAAATCCCACCTAAGGTGGCCTACCCAAATGTGAATCCCACCAAAAGTGGCCTACCCAAATTTAAATCCAACCTTATGTGACCTACCCAAATGTGAATCCTGCCTAATGTGGCCTACCCAAATATCAATCCCATAACCCAGGGTAGACCAGACCAGTTCACTTGTAGTTCCTGATGCAAGCACAGAAAGGTGTAGCCTAGATATTCAAAATGATATTTTAACAGACACTTGTGATATTTGTTTTGAAATTTGGAATTGTATGACAGTCCATATTGAAACATCAATAAATACAATCCCTCCCTAACCTGCCAAGTCACTTTAAACTCAGGCAAAAGAACTGTGAATGAATATTAAAATACACAAAATATATTAAATAAATAAAGATACAAGCACTTGAATACGATAATAATACCATTGTTTTGAATAACTTTGGTGTGTTGTTCCATGGGTCGTTTTTTCTGACTAATGACATCTACTTTCACATAGGGATCTAAAATATCTTTGGTTTTCTTGTCTCCTTTTTTCTTTGGAAACTGATAGCCTGCTATGACCTAAAATGCCAAAGTAAAAGTGATAGAAAACAAGTGAAAGTGGCACTTTTTACATCCCTTATAACAACAATAACAGTTTTACCAGTACTGCTACCCAGCATATGTTGGCCGCAGGCATAAGTTGGCCGCCATCACCACACCTTCACAGGGCTTTAACATGAGTGGCCTACTACACTCTGAAATCATGTATAATTGTTAAACTTATTATATGCACCAGTTTTCATTGGTGTGCAATAACCTATTTGTCTTTCTGGAGCCTGTAGATGAGCCGCGGCCAACTTATGCCTGTGGCCAATTTATGCAGGGTAGCAGTACAGACGTCAGTAAAGCATAACAAAGTGCAAGAGATGTATTCAAAAACATGATGACAGAGGGTACAAATCATGTGATTAAATAAGGAATTTGTTAACTACTGAACCAATCAACCTTATGTAAGTGATCAGACAACCAGATAAAACCTAATCAAATGCAACATTTGTTCTTCCATGTAAATGACTTTATTTCCACTTATCTTTTCACATTTTGAATTAGTGCTTTTGATGGTGTGGGATTACCAAACTCTCCAACAGGCTCGTCTGCTATATATGTGGTACAATTTATATTTATGTGTGAAACATCATAGTGTAATATAACATACCTATCAGTGGGTAAATCATTTTGTTGTATGGACATCGATATTGAACATAGAAATATTTCAATACTGGGCGATATCGGGGGGTAATACTGTCTACTAACTAGTCCGTATCCGCCAAACTGAAGACATTTCATTTAGCATATCCCCATTTGAATGGGAACCGGAACAGGAAGTAAAATTTACCAAAACAAAACAAGGCAGTTCTGATAAAAAAACGTTTCAAAATCTACAAAAATATTAGGTAAAAGTTTGTAATTTCTTCAGATTTAGAATTTATTTCAAATATTTTAAATGTAATTTTTATGTTATACATCAGTTGGGGATATTGATAAACGTGCTTTTATGTCGATATTGGCAATCCTCTCCCAAAACAATAAATATCGGCATTATCGATAAACAATTTACCCACTAATACCTATGCCTGTCCCAAAGCAACAAAAATTGCCTGTATCGAAAAAATGATGTGCCCACCAATCATTGAATTTGTGACCATGAAACATTGCAGTCACTTGAAAATAACAGGGACATATATTATAATTTACAAGTGTTTTTGTCCGCTGTTAACCCAAATTTCTTAAACAACTGAATATTCTTATATTTTACTCACTTGACCTCTATATGCAGATTTTTCACAAAACCTACTTAACCTAGATTGAAAATATACACGGAAATAATTTTAACACAAAATACTGCTTGTTTGTAATCATAAAAAGTATAAACATTTCTTTCTCTTTCAGAAATTTCCACGTTGAAAGTTGAAACATTTTTGAGGTTATGAAAACATAAAATAAGAGTTTGCATTCACCAGTATGTTCAGGTTAACTTCAAAATTATTTATTGTGAAGTATATGAGCCTTATATGGCTATGAAATTAAACTTGAAAGACTTCTTTGACTGGATGAAAATACATGGAAATACTCTTTGGATAAAATATATTCTTTGACAAACATTCCTGTATTTCATATCACTGCTCTTTTCCCCAATATATGATACACTTTTGCATTAATTTACTTTGCGATATAGCCCCTATATAACTTGAGCCTCAAATATCCATGAAATTTACTTTCTAGTTATCTCTAAAGTCTACTTGTACATGTAAAGATGTAGGTATTTTCTGAATTCAAATCTACTCCTGATAGTATGTATATCCAAAATTCAACCTACGTTGGTTCTAGCTGTATAGAGATTGCTGTATTTACATATTTTTTAAACTGCTTATGGCTTTACTGTCATTTCCATTTCACTATTACTTTGTATAAACTGGCAAACCACGTTTTTTTTCAATAAATGAGTGTATCAGACCCCCTACCTTCAACACCAGGGTTTTCTTCCAGCCTTGAGGAGGGTCATTCTTTGGGTTAAATGTACTCTCTTCAGCTGTAAGGAAACATATCACATAATTAACCAATGTCAAACTTAGCCTCAGTGAATTCTAGATATTGCAAGGAGTTGGAGTTGAACCCACAGACCCGACAGCTAACTGACACTATGCCAAAACTTAACCACTTGGTCTCTGAAAGTTTCTACATTCTCAACAAGGTACCAGAGCTGTGAAATCACTTTAAGTTTTGGGTTTGATATTTGATATCTCTTAGGATTAGCAAACTTTGGTTTAAGTTGATCATCTGACAAAAGTAAATAAAATGTAAAAATCTACGTCAAAATTATGTTAGTCTGTTAAAAATAGTGTAAAAATATATCAGCCATAGACAATTTGAATAAATTTCTCAATATTCTCAATAGAACGTATGTTTTATAACTGGGAAAAGATACAGATCTTTAGTTGCCATGTTAGAAATTTCTGAACACTTATAGATGTTGTAGAGTCTGAATTTCAAATGTTTGAACTGATCCTTGTTTTCCAGATAGAGATTGACGGAACTGCTGAACTTGTACAAACATTGTCACAACTTCATTAAGTACAGTTGTACCCTAGTAAGTGGGATCTTAAGGGACCTCAAAAGTACTGTTCACTCATGTAGGATTTCCTGATAATCGATAAGTATCCAAAGAAAGTGTCTTCAAATGATCTGATATTTTTACATCTACTTAAACAAAATTCAAGTTTCAATATTTAGAGCTCTATTTAATGGAGTATGTTCAGGGGAATAGGCTATTCTCTGATCAAGACTTCAACAAGTGCAAAGAGCCTTTAAATAGAACATTTAAATAATGGATTGGAGATTCCACTATGTGAAATTCTAACACAGACTTCTGTTAGTGAAATCACTAATTTCTCCGAATTGAAGGATTGCACTAATTATTTATCTAATTACTCACCACTAAAAGAGCAACAGAGACAGCAATGAAGAGTATGGAGTATCCTAGTATCCTAAAATAATGGAGCACCAACTGCAAGTCAACAAGCTTGGCACAGGTTATCGACTATACCATCAACTGGTAACAGAGGGATAAAATCATGATACAGTTCATGATTTTCATGCTTATATCAGATTACCAAAGGGAAAATACTATATATGAAAGGCTTAGAAATAAAGGCAAACAAAGATATCTATGTGCTTGCTGGCTCAATGGTTACTTTCTGGTTTTCAGGTCACTTAATGCATCAACACCTTCAAACTGGTTCTACCTGTATCTGAATTTGACTTGGTTTTCTATGTACACAATCTAACTGGTACATACGTGAGGTGAGAAAGGAAGGCTTGAGGATGTAGCCGCTGCCTCCATTGTCAAGGAAGAAGCCTTTGTAAATGTGCATGTCTTCATCAGGGGTCTGGTAGTTCAAGGCCACTGAAATGCATCCATTATATAAATAAACTATGTATAAGACATTACAAACTCCATGCACCAAAAACACTAAAAACCAATGCATTTCCCCCAAAAATATAACCTCAGGATCAATCATTTTTAAACTAGATTGGGCCAACTCGGCGCCAACATATCCCCAGACAGGTCATCACTCACGCCACAGGTTTTGATCGGGAATTTTTTAAAACATAATTACCCATTATTATATGAACTTCAGCACATCAATCTACTCTGTTTATATCTTCCCAAGGAAGATGGTGTATCCCCAGACGCCGAATACATAACTCAAATTATATTTTCAATCTTCCTGCAATGATAACTCTAAACCTATTTTCAAAGTATTTAAATGATTGATGATTGAATGTCCATTCTAAAAAAATAATCCCAAAAGAACATATCTGTTTCTATATTTGTTGACAAATAAAATATTATTTTTAACTCAACTCATCATACTTTTCAATCTTCCTTCAAAGTATTTAAATGATTGATGATTCAATGTCCATTCTAAAATTCATAATCCCAAAAGCGCATATCTGTTTCTATATTTGTTCACAAATAAAATATTATTTAAAAAAAAATTATTTATATCATTATTTTATTATATTATTTTTAGAATTTGCAAATTGTTTTCAGCTATTCATTTCCTCTATACCTATATATGTGGTCCATATATATGCAACCTAAATATGTGACACAATCTCAGTTCTGACTCCCCTTTGTGTTATATGTAATGAAGCCCACCACCTCCCACCCCCACCCCTCTCCCCTTCTCCACACCTCTCTCACTATTACACAAGATCTGCAACCCCATTGAGTTCTTTGTTTCTCATCTGATATCATTAAATACCTTTGTTTATTTAGTGTCACTCAATATAGCTGGAGGTTTCAGAGGTGGGTGGGGGGAATCCGGGTGGGGGATGTGGGTTGGGACTACAAAGAGATGGAGTGCTACAGCATAAATAGTAAACAAACAATCTATATAAAAGGGGTACTCAAATACAAAAAGAATTGAGAATTTTAAGTATGTCATTATCAACTGAAATGAGTTCATAACTGTAGGAGCTGTGCCAAAATTAACTGAGGCAAGTTGAATAAAACTGGGCTAGTTGAGGGTTAAAAATCCCCTAGTTTTACTACATAAGGATATAATTTCACTAATATTGGGACTTAAAGCTCACTTAAAGTGTCCATTTTGTCTACTTGAGTATGTTTAACCAGTTTCATTTTAAAAAGTTAAAAACTCAGCAAGCAGAGGTATAACACACAAAAATAAGTTCTTAAAAGACTAAGATAGCCATAACATTATTAATATTCAAAATTTAAATAGACAGGCATTTCCTTTTAAAAATTCAAAGATTTCAGCTCTATAACCCACATAGTTTGACAGTTACTGGGCTTTAAAGTGGCATAATGTCCATAAATTGGGTTTCTGTGGGCATTTTACAATTGTTAAAGAGACCTTAGCAATTAAGCTACAGATCTGAAACTTTTTGGGGGACATACATAACAAACAAAAATTATATATAATACAGTTTAAGACTTGTCACACTAAGCATTTCCAAATAACAGGGCAAAATACGGAAAAAATGTCCAAAAAGGCACTTGGGCGAGTGTCTATGGCCCTCATACACAGGTTAAATGTCTCCTAAAAACCTTGATTTTCGGCATATGTAAAAAGGACATAATAATGCATTCCCAGATGGGATTTCAGCTCCATCAATCACATAGTTTAACAGTCACAGGGCTTAAAGGTGGTAAAAAGTCCAAATATTGGGTCTCTGTGGGCCTTTTAGAGATCTCGATGTGGCTTTCAAATTAAAGCTTCAGACTTAAAATTTGTTACATACTAAGATTACACCTAGAATATGTATCTAATAAAGTTTGAAACTTCTCAGACTTACCATTTCCAAATTACAGAGCAAAATATGTGAAAAATGTCTTAAAAGGGTCACTCAGGTGGGTGTTTAAGGTCCTCATACACAGATTAAATGTCTACTTGAAGCCTTGATTTTTGGCACATGTAAAAAGAACATAATAATGTATTCCCAGATGAGATTTCAGCTCTATCAGTCACATAGTTTAACAGTCACAGGCCTTAAAATTGGCAAAAAGTCCAAATACTGGGTCTTTATGGGGCCTTCTAGAGACCTAACTGTGGCCTTCAAATTAAAGCTTCAGACTTAAAATTTGTCACATACTAAGATTACACATAGAATATGCATCTAATACAGTTTGAAACTTCTTAGACTTACCATTTCCAAGTTACAGGGCAAAATATGCGAAAAATGTCTAAAAATGGTCACTCGGGTGGGGATTTATGGGCCTCATACACAGGTTAAATGTCTTCTTAAAGCCTTAATTTTTGGCACATATATAAATAACATACTAATATCTTCCCAGATAGGATTTGAGCTCTATCAGTCACATAGTTTGACAGTCACAGGGCTTAAAAGTAGCAAAAAGTCCAAATATTGGGTCTTTGGGAGCCTTTTAGAGACCTCAATTTGACCTTCAAAATTAAAGCTTCAGACTTAAAATCTGTTACATACTAAGATTACACACAGAATATATATCTAATACAGTTTGAAACTTCTCAGACTTACCATTTCCAAGTTACAGGGAAAAAGATGTGAAAAATGTCTTATAAGGGTCACTCGGGTGGGTGTTTATGGTCCTGATACACAGGTTAACTGTCTATTAAAGGCCTAAATGTTGGGGCACATATAAGAAAACACATAGATATATTCCCAGATGATATTTAACTTAGATGAGAGACATAGTTTGAAAGCTACAGTGCTTGAAAGTGGCAAAAAGTGCATAAATTGGGTCTCTGTGGGCACTTTTGAGACCTTAAGTCGACCCCTTTGGGTAAACCTACAGCCCTAAAATTTTCTACAGACAAGGATTACATATCAAAGTTATACCTAGCGCAGTTTGAGACTCATCAGAATTACCACTTCCAAATTATAGGGCAAAATATGTGAAAAGTATAGCAAAAAATCCCTAAGTGGGGGTATTTATGGGCCTCAAACACAATTTTCTCCTCAACTTAAAGTCGTGATTTTTGGCACATGTACTAAGAACATATTAATGTGTTGTCAGGTAAAATTTCAGCCAGCTGAGCATCATAGTTTGTGACCTACAGGGCTCTAAGTGGCCAAAAGTCCAATTTCTGACCTTAAGGTGGCCATAAGTTCTTTTTTACTGGGAGTTTAAGGTCACCTTAAAATAGGGATCTTCCTTTGGGCACCCTTAACATGTGTACCAAGTTTGAAAAAAAAATATTAATTTGTTTTTGAGTTATCACGTCCACAAGGAAATTTCTACGGCGGCGGCGCGACGGACCTGAATCCAATATATCCCCGACTTTCGTCTGGGGATATAATTAACTGGACAAGGCAGGAAACTGAACAAGGCAGGAAATTGAACTTGATGTATACTTACCTTCACCTTTGGTCCATACATCTCTATAGGTCCATACCTATCTACTTTCCAAAGGAAAATGTGACTACCGGGTCATAGTTTTATAGGAATCTCTTGCCTATTGAATTATTAAGAAGTTGTTTTTGCTCAAATTTTTATTTCCTTTTGGTTTATTTTCAAAATTTGTCCAAACCTATCTGGTAACCACAAACATCTTGGGCATGGGGTGCATTGTTGGAAGGGTTACTTTGCAGGTTATATAAGATTTTTCTATGATTACATTTGCTTAGTTTGTTCCCTTAGGCCTTACCTATCTGATTTCCACATAGCCACATGGGCATGGGTTCATAGTTGGAAGAGTCAGTCCTCCTACCAGCAGGGTAGATGCGGCTGAGCTGGCGTTTGTTGTGTTCTATCCAGGCTGCAGGCTGGCTGTCTATCAGATCCTTGGCTTTACGCTCTCCATATGAAGACATCTGCTTGAAGTTCTCTGTAAACAAAAAATTAACTCCTTAAAGACCTTATCTGTCGACTGCTAGTCGACAGGAATGTGTATTTTACAGTACCATGTCTGTCGGCTAGCAGTTGATACCCCCATATGATATGCTACCTTTCCTTCAGTACTGTAGAATTAAACGTCTTGGTATAATGAAATATGTTATTTAAAATATTATGTACAAGGACATTATGGATGACATGAATCACTTGTGGTGTGTGTTTTAGCAACTGTCTGTAAGCTCTTCATCCTGGATTTTCCTTCAGTATAGTAAAATACTACTCCCTTGGTGGCAAAGGGGTTAATATTAATCCTATCACATAAAAGCCAGAAATGTCATGGCCTTTTTGCTTCTATCACAAGATGTTTGAATCAAACTTCAAATGATGACTTTATCAGTTCTTATGCCAGTTGCTGAGTTTTTTTGACTTGAAAAACATTTCATTGCTTACACATGATTCATCTTGGCATTCTTTAATTCTCTGAAGGAGGTATTCTGATAAATGATAATAGCTGTGTCAGGGAGTTCTCTGGTCATCATACCTGTTTTTAGTTCACAAATCCATGGTAGGGTCCTTACATTTTACATTAGCATTGTCAAACCCTTTGAAGGATGCAATCAGGGCATATGATGACTATACCATACAATTCTTTAAGCTTCTTGTTTTTTTTCATATTTTTAGTTTAGACTTCTCATATAAAGTTTAACACTTTTCATTTTCATGGGTAAGATTTTACTGTGTACCGCTATAGTACAACTTACGAGTGGTTTTGGCATTCTCAAACCCTTTAAATGATGCACTCTGGCAGATGATGACTATATCAGACAGTTCCTTGGCCAGCTTGTGTTTCTTCTCTTTCTTGGACTTCTTGCTGAGTTCCTCCTTGAGCTGGGCGTCCACTGATTCTTCATCACACTCTATATCTGCCGCCTCATCTTCATCTGAAACCTCCCCATCGTCTTCTTCCTCCGGAAGTTTCTTAGCCTATTGTGAAACAATATCAAGCAAACGCTTAAATTTGAGAATGAGAATTGATTTGATCTGATGAATTTATAATTCCTTTCAATGTCATATTATATGGATATGTTTTTTGAGTATATATCCTTGGTATACCAAAAATCGGTTGTTTAAACATGTGTAAAATTGATGGTAAAAACTAACACCACACTGGTTAAGATAGGTCTTTCATATGATAATTTAATCTACTGCTTTGAAGGTACAATATTCACACAAGGAGAACTGAGTATGCTAAACCAACAAGAGATAGATCAATCACAATCAAAGAAAATATAAAACAGTTAAACTTAATCTAAAGAGAGTCTGAAGATGCTTAAGATGATAACTATTTGCAGATACTCAGATAAAAAATATTCACTGGTGTGGCACAATGCCTATTATGTATAACTATGAATGTGCTAGATATAAAAAGACCATTGCCAACTGGGACCTCCCCAATTATGTACAAAAACTATATAAACATTATCAACCTGCAAACAATTTTATGTGATGTCAGTAGTGACTAATTTCTCAGACTGACTGCAGCAGATACACCATAAAGGTGTACCAAAGATTGGAATCTGTTTTTATAATATATTGATTTTTTGTTCATATCTTAGAAATAGATGGAACATGGTATTTTTGAATAATGGTTTTCACCAAGTCTAAGATATAAATATTAAAGTGTCACCAGAAAACAGATTTTTGTGCAGAAATTAAAAATTATATTCAAGACTGCACGGATAAAATGTATAAAAAACAAATTCAAAAAGTCAAAAACTAAGAAATATCCTAACCAAGTTACAAAAACATCTGTTTAAAACTACAGAAAAAGGAAGAGAGATTAATTTTCTAACAGCCAAATCCTAGTGTGATACATGTAGATAAGTGACAATTTGGATCCAACATGGTCAAGCTGAAAAGTAGTATAAAGTACATAATGATGTAAAACAGACATCAAGTGTACTAAAAGCCACAAACATCATGCAAACTATTATGCGCAGGATGTGAAATTCACCAGAGTAACAATAACTCTCCAACTGGGAAAACTCCCATTTTACTATGAATTGTGGGACATAATTATCAATTTGCAATTTCTGTGGCAATTTTAGAACATTAATAAGAATCTGAAGCTAAAACATACTTATTCAAACATCTTTATGATAAATAATTTCTGCATAGCAGCACTTAGAGACATTAAGTTATAAGCGCTATATAAAGATCATGTGTTATGTTTAATTGGAATGACTTTTATTTTAAATATACATGTGTCCCCAAATGGCATATTTCACATACTGTGGAGAATTTCACACATCTTATTTCCCTGGTTATAAACTAAAGAACACCCTATACAGCCAAACAAAACATGCAAATTCCTATAAATTTAATGACAACTTTGAACACATTAATTGTTATTTGTATAGTGTACCTTTATGGTAAACTATAACACACTTTAACATATATTTAAAATAATATTGATGCATAATATACCATAAGTTTTAAAAGTTAGTGTTAGAGGATCAGTTCACATTCATGCTAAGCTGAATGAATTTCTACATTTGGAAAGTAATATATAATCCTTAACATACCTCTTGGTGCATCAAATTACCACATGACAGAGAACTGGTCGTAATATGTTATTATTATTAAAGGTAATGATTATTAGTAGCTTGAAAACTGTAATTTACGGACTCGTGTAACGTTACAACAATATTACAACCAGTAACAGCATTATACTATAATTGTAAATAAAATAAAATGACCTGGTTGAATATTAGCAAACCGAATAGAATACATACCAAAGAAACAATAAGGTGTTGTATATTGAAACTAGACCTGAAATTCGTCACTACATAAATTGGTGCTGTATTTATCTAATAAAGTATGATAATTTCTCCATGGTTATAATTTTTAATTTGACAAATTGTATACTAGTGATAAATGCAGAATTAAACCTTTTGAAGAATACAGAATTAAACCTTTACAATGTTGTATAACATGTCTTCAGCAGACAAAGGGAAAATTTTTCAATTTAAGACTTCAACACAGAAATTCAATGGGGTTCTGTTGGCCTAAATGCAAAGATTTTATTAGTTAGGCTTATATTCAGACAGGTTTCAATATTTACAGATATCAATATGTTTTATCAATTTCAAACAGTTACCAACCAATGTATGGACTTCACAGATGGGTGTGAACTATCACTCAACACCCTCAACATCTAACTCTTTTATTAATATTTTTGCACAACAAACTGACTACAAGGAACCAAAAAATAAATTAAACAGAAAAGGAAATTTAAATATAATGGTAAGTGATGTAATGACCATAATGTAATAAGTGACAAAGTAATCACAAATGAAGTACTGCTAAACCTGTGGGTACCATAACAGATATTTGGCTGTATAGCAATCGCCAGGATTACCCCACAATAACTAAAGTCATTGGCAATGTCAGGTATATATAGAGAATGCGGGAATGTAAAATGCTGGTGAAATATTTTTTGGCTTCGGTGGAGGTTCACACTCTCTAAGTTCTGTCTAACTGCTTATTGTATATTAATTGTAAAAATAGGAAAACAATTTCCAGTATTGATGCATATGTATGTTCTATTGAAGCAGTTTCATGCTGGCATAGAGATAATTTATAACTGACTGATCTGTGCCATATGGCGAGTGTTTGAGCGCAGAAGCCCATTACATACGCTTTCCAATATATTACTGACAACCTTGGCTTTACACTAATTCCCACAATTACATAGTTTCAAGGTTTCAGTTGGGGCCACGGTGGCAGAGTGGTAACACTCTTGCCTCCCACCTCTGAGGCCGGGGTTCGGTTCCCGGCACGGCCTCAAGTGGGAAAGCTGGTAGTTGCTTGCCGTTGGTCGGCAGTTTACAGTACAGAACCCTAACGAACTGTATGTACTGGTTTCCTCTGCCCTTCCAACTACCCATCGTGATATGACCTGTACACTGTTGAAAGCGACGTAAAACCTCAAACAAATAAACTGTAAAAATTTTATTGTAATTTAACTTTAAATGATTGCTAATCATTTGGGTACACTACTGCAATCATTCATAGTTATGAACTCAATAGACTGATACATAGGTTTTTCAGTTGGGTTCACTATGGAAGTAATTCATAGGTATGAATTCAATAGACTGATACATGGTCTTTCTTTTGAGATCACTATTGAAGTAATTCTTAGGTAAGAATTCAATAGACTGATACATGGTTTTCCAGTTGGGTTCACTGTGGAAATCATTCATACTTATGAACTCAGTAGACTGATACATGGGTTTCATTCGAGTTCATTTTTGAAATCATCCATAGTAATGGACTGAATGGATTGATAGTGGTTTTCTGAGAATGGACCAATGAAGGATGGTGCTATACCTTTTACACTCTTTGGACTTGGCTTGATTATTCTTAGTCTTGACAAAGACTCTTGAATCATCTGAATCCATGGCATTAGCCTCGGGTAGATAGAGAGGTGAGGGTGTTTGATCTTTCAAATCATTGAACACACAACTGGAAGGAGTTCACAGTTTCTCCTTCATCAATACTCCTAGCAGAGAACAGATGACCTCAGAGGGTCACAATATTGTTCAAGCTGGTTTTCATTCCTGCTTTTATGCTAGTCTGGATCATTCTTTGACTGAAGAAATGACCTTTTGCCCCTTTTAGAGCTCTAAGATTTTATCTTGATATTTTCAGATCTTAGATAGGGGAAGTATGTGCTATACTGTGCATGTGTGTATATGTATGTACTTTTCAGGAGGCATTCAAGGAGCTACCATGTCAACAGGCAGACAGTTTTGCTAGCTGGTCAAATATTTGACCTTGAAACTTAGAATGTTTCTTTGGCCAAGGCTCAAATTGCTCCTTATATGGCTGGAAGTCACACTCCACAATTTATACTTTAACTTGTGACCTGAAAGTCTAATGAAGGTCAGATTAATCGTTGGAACGATAGTATCGCCATGTGGTTCCTTCATAAGTTGTGTATTGTATGATACATTACAGTAATTGTATGTATATGTACAGTTCCAATGGCCAGATCACGCTGTTTAGGGCTACCTGAAGGCCCATTGGAAATACCAAATCAGGTTCCTGTTTTTGGGTAATCATCTGATCTGGTGTAAAGGCCCAAGGAATGGGTTAGTAGGTGGTCTTATCCATATAAAGGAGCACAATCTCCTGTTATTACCAATGCGCCTGTCCATGGTTGGGGAACACATTGGTATTTAGTGTTATAAAATTCCAAGGTGGGAATTTTTCAATGCGTATTCTTGACAATTCCAGTTTACTTAATAACAGAATATAACTACATAGGTTATGTTGTTATGTTGCTAAGTATGCCTATCATACTCTTGTACTTATCACCACAAGTGTGTTTTAAATTAGTACATTGGATATAAAGATACATGCAGGGCCAAGGCGCCTTTGGGAAGGTTGCCAGGTAGTGCTTACATATATAACTATTAAATGTTATTTTGTTAAGTTACTTTTATTGGATAATATAGTCTGGTACTCACAAGATTTCTTGAGATATGTACTTTGACTTTTCATTTGGTTATACCTGCTTTTGGTGGCAAAAATATTAAAAATCCCACCACCAGTATGGTTGTAATCAAGCACTAGTGAGGATAAGGTAAGGTTATTTTACGCAATAAAATGTAAAAATTTTATTGTAATTTAACTTTTTATAACTTTTTATTAACTTTTTATAACTTTTTATTGTAATTTAACTTTTTATTGCGTAAAATACCCTTACCTTATCCTCACTAGTGCTTGATTACAACCATACTGGTGGTGGGATTTTTAATATTTTGCCACCAAAAGCAGGTATAACCAAATGAAAAGTCAAAGTACATAATCTCAAGAAATCTTGTGAGTACCAGACTATATTATCCAATAAAAGTAACTTAACAAAAATAACATTTAATAGTTATATATGTAAGCACTACCTGGCAACCTTCCCAAAGGTGCCTTGGCTCTGCATGTATCTTATATCCAATGTACTAATTTAAAACACACTTGTGGCGATAAGTACAAGAGTATGATAGGCATACTTAACAACATAACAACATAACCTATGTAGTTATATTCTGTTATTAGGTAAACTGGAATTGTCCAGAATATGCATTGAAAAATTCCCACCTTGGAATTTTATAACACTAAATACCAATGTGTTCCCCAACCATGGACAGGAGCATTGGTAATAAAAGGAGATTCTGCTCCTTTATATGGATAAGACCACCTATTAACCCATTCCTTGGGCCTTTACACCAGATCAGATGCTTACCCAAAAACAGGAAATGATTGGGTATTTCCAATGGGTCTAAACAGTGTGATCTGGCCATTGGAACAGTACATATACATACAATTACTGTAATGTATCATACAATACACAACTTATGAAGGAACCACATGGCGATACTATCGTTCTAACGATTAATCTGACCTTCATTAGACTTTCAAGTCAGAAGTTAAAGTATAAATTGTGGAGTGTGACTTCCAGCCATAAAAGGAGCAATTTGAGCCTTGGCCAAGGAAACATTCTAAGTTTCAAGGTCAAATATTTGACCAGCTAGCAGAACTGTCTGCCTGTTGACATGGTAGCTCCTTGACTGCCTCCTGAAAAATACATACATATACACACATGCACAGTATAGCACATACTTCCACTATCTAAGATCTGAAAAATATCAAGATAAAATCTTAGAGCTCTAAAAGGGGCAAAAGGTCATAACTTCAGTCAAAGAATGATCCAGACTAGCATAAAAGCAGGAATGAAAACCAGCTTGAACAATACCGTGACCCTCTGAGGTCATCTGTTCTCTGCTAGGAGTACTGATGAAGGAGAAAACTGTGAACTCCTTCCAGTTCTGTGTTCAATGACCTGAAAGACCAAACACCCTCACCTGTCTATCTACCCGAGGCTAAGGTCATGGATACAGATGATTCAAAAGAGACTTTGTCAAGACTAAGAATAATCAAGACATGTCCAAAGAGAGTGAAAGGTATAGCACCATCCTACATTGAACCATCCTCAGAAAAACCACTATCAATCCATTCAGTCCATTACTATGGATGATTTCCAAAATGAACTCAAATGAAACCCATCTATCAGTCTACTGAGTTCATAAGTATGAATGATTTCCACAGTGAACCCAACTGGAAAACCATGTATCAGTCCATTGAATTCATACCTATGAATTACTTCAATAGTGAACTCAAATGAAAACCATG
Source organism: Sabellastarte sp. h YS-2021 (assembly GCA_964017235.1). Classification (NCBI taxonomy): domain Eukaryota; kingdom Metazoa; phylum Annelida; class Polychaeta; order Sabellida; family Sabellidae; genus Sabellastarte; species Sabellastarte sp. h YS-2021. The sequence goes on from OZ024934.1 coordinate 92,196,465, forward strand.
TATCAGTCTATTGAATTCATACCTATGAATTACTTCAATAGTGAACCCAAATGAAAACCCCTTATCAGTCTATTGAGTTCATAACTATGAATGATTGTAGTAGTAAACCCAACTGATTAGCAACAACCTCCCTGTATCAGTCAGTGTGGTAGAAATCAGATTTTGCCTGTGAATCCAAGGGTCAAAAATCTGCTATTAAGAAGAGAGGAGGCTATTGGAAGACCAACTGAATCTCCTTGAATCAGATTCAAAAAGAACCACCTTGCCTTTTTTTTTTTTTTTGAAATATGGCAGCCTTTCATGATTCTCTAGTTGATAGCTGTTCACAGAGATTCCTCTATTCCATAGGGCAAAAGTGATTTTGAGTCAACTAGGTCCCCAAACCAACACATCCCTGGTCACCCTGGGGCTCCTGGTAATATGTAAGAAGTTGAATTCGCATTTTTTTTTTTTTTTTTTTTTTTTGTACCACCTCTGAAATGAGAAATACTCAACTGTAGGATACTCAATACATCTACAGTCATTGTATTGCATTACATTAGGGTATTAGACTGGTGAAATAAACACAGATAGTTTGTTCTTTATCTTTGAACCAAAGCTATCTAACCTAGCAGTGTGCCAAATTTGGCAATTAATGCGAAACTATGGGATGAAGGACATTCTGTTTGAATGGCTTATCCCTGTATGAAAAGAGGTTGATATCACACCTTGACAGCCCTAACTGTGTTGGGCCCTCAGACAGTGTTGTGGGCTTCCAAAGGACCATTAGATATCAGACCCTCAGACACATATCTAATGAATGGGTCCCTCTTGTTAAGATAAGACAACACTGTGCCATGCCATTATCTGAAGTAAAACCCTGTACTGTGAAGGTGAATCTGAAACATTATCAGAAATGCAGCCTTGAGTACTTCCTGGTTTCTGGTTTCCAATGGAATTTCTAAGCAACATTTATGTGAAAAATGTCCATTGGGATAACATGTAGGTTATAGATTCCTATAAATGACATTAGAATCATGGGAATGAAAATATGCTAACAAACTTGCATATACCCATCCATAGCCTTCTGAATACCCTCTCCTTTAGGGCACTAAGACCTGGTAAGACCTCTGATTTACATCAAAACAGATATATTTTCAAAGGTATGAACAACATCTCTGAATGTGTAAGGATTGTGAATATTTATAGGTTCTAAAAAACTATAAATGACAGTAGAATTCTGGAGTGGTTTACAAACTTGTATGTACACCATCCATAAACTTCTGAAATATTCTTGTCGGTACCAGTATGTATACGCATGACCGCGCATGCGCGTGCACCGGAAGAACCCCGTTAAGCCTCACTTTTATTTTGGTCGTGAGGGAGTAAACATCGTTTGACACGATCTTCGTTTGCGAAGAATTTCAACATGGCTGGTGAGGAAGGAGATGTTTTTCAAAAGAATTCACGCTTTCATAGAAGGGGAAAGTGGATTTCTTTTCTTTTGATGTTAGCCAGCCCTTTTTTGCAGGAACTCAGCATTTTTCAGTGGCTTTACGGCGTTTACAGACCTTTTACATGGTTAATAGTAGGTTCATGTTCGCCAATTAACAAGAAGTTTTTCCTCGACATTGACAAAAGAATTCATCTTCCTGGCTCCAACACATCTATTTCATCTTCTGACCCTCTGCACACAGCTTATACTAGCACGTCTAGAAGCTATGCAAGGTCCCTCAACTTTCTTATTGATGAACAGAAGGGCTTCATAGATGTCTTCTACTTCATTGTTTTTAAATAGATGTAAAGACAGAAGATACTGCCTTCAGCAAGAGCTACCTCTTCACAATATTATATCAGATCTCCTCCTTGAATCTCAAGAAAGGGTAGTACCTCTGTCTCCTCTAGTGAGGTAAATATGGCAGAGGCAACCCCTATAACAGAAGTTCTTCTCATCAGATAATTCACACCTACAGGTCACAGACTTTCAGTTAAAAACAAATGGCAGTTTTTCTTCCGATGAAGCAATTGGGAAGAGACTGCACTATGGCAATTAAGAAGTATTTCCTTCTAACTGATCATATTGGAAACAAATTTATTTCATTGGTCAGTTATATACAACAACATGAGACAGCCATGCTGAAAATGAAGGGTTTCTTCTACAAGGCACTACCATGCAGGGTTATTAGTTTTTCAGAGGTTAGAACGTCACTGAAAATCGGCCATTCTTTGTCTTCTCTCACTTAACAAAAGATTTCCATTGGAGGAGGAGGCTGATGGTAATAAACTTCATTTGAAAACAAGTAACATCTCTATTTTGGAGGTAGATACGACAGAAGCTGCTGGGATCAAGAAGAACTACCTAAGTTAAACCTTCTCATCCATTCAATTTGGTATGGGAAGGGTTTGCTTCCATCACTTTTCTACCATATGGAAGGTCTGTGTTGGGGTTTCTCATTGTAAAACACATCAATAGATTTCTCAACAACAGCACACAAATGCCAGGATTTTTCAAAAGCATTTGTTCAATCTTTCTTGTCATCCACAACTTTATGGTCATATTACACAGTTTTCAACCATGCAATTTAAAACACAGTATATTTAAATGCTATGGTTGTCCATCTTCTGTTCACAATTCTCGACAAGTAACCCTCAAACTTGGGAAATTCTGCAATTTTTTGGTTTGGATCCAGTGGACCAACACTTCATTAAGACGTTGAAGTACTGCTCAGCTACATTCAGACCTAATTTCTTCTGGTTTATTGGGATGTTTTAGAAATTAAAGAGGAGGCATTATGGGCAAGGCTTGCAACATGAACTGGCTTACTACCACATATATACTAATATGTCAAGAATTAACAGAACGCATCACAATCCATCAGAGGTATTTCTTTTGGAAGTGACAACCAAGGTTTAAAAGATGATGGCTGGAGGTTCTTTTACTGTAACATCTAATTTAAAAACGGATGTCATCTCGAAATTGGCCACTTTATGAAGTTCTGCAATTCGCTGAACAATGAAACTACCCTATCGAATTGTCGAGAATTCCCACAATTCATAGCGGTTGTATATTCTGACAGGAAACAACGATTCAATGGATGAAGTGTGCATCAAATGCTTCTATATGTTCAGTTAATCTCAGTAAAATGCTTACAGAGCTACAGTTTTACAGTATATTGGTGACCTGTGAGGCTAGTGTATATATCAGACATCACACGGCTCTTAGGATGCAAACTCCAGGGTAATCAGTACTCCATTTGCGAAGGTGGATAGGTAGTCGCGTTACATATATCAGACGCGTTCTTCCTGGATCCCAGGTACAACTACATGTGAATCTTCATTGTTTCTTTACTGGTAAAAGAATGCATCTTGGCATAGGTCGTTCTTTTCATTTCACACGTCCACCCTTTGGTATAGCAACGGCTCCACTCGAATTTGTTCTCGCATTACCACATTCATCAGTATCGATGGTTATATACTGCCGCCTACATCACAAGCTTGCTGGTAGAAATCGAAGCAATTAGTGTCCTGTGTACAGAAACTACATTGGGTGATAAGCTTTTGAAGTCAGAACTCATCCCAGCAAAACACGTCCATTTCTTTGGTTACTAATTCAACCATGGCAAGGGTGAAGTGTCCCTGTAGAAGAAGAGTGGGAAATTCAGATATGTTGTTCATACTTTTGAGAATATATCTATTCTTCTGTGAAAAATCACAGAGGTATTACCAGGTCTTAGTGTCCTAAAGGAGAGGGTATTAAGAAGGCTATGGATGGGTATATGCATTATATATATTAGCATAATTCCATTTCCAGAATTCTATGTTATTTATAGGAACCTATAACCTAGAACATATAATCCCGATGGACATTCTTCACATAAGTGTTGCTTGAAATTCCATTGGAAACCAGGAACCAGGAAGTACTGAAGGCTGCATTTCTGATAATGTTTTCAGATTCACCTACAAAACTACAGGGTTTTACTTCAGATAATGGCATGGCACAGTGTTGTCTTATCTTAACAAGAGGGACCCATTCATTAGATATGTGGCTGATGGTCTGATATCTAATGGTTCTTTGGAAGCCCACAACAATTTCTGAGGGCCCGCCACATTTATGGCTGGCAAGGTGGGATTTCAACCTCTTTTCATACAGGAATAAGCCATTCAAACAGAATGTCCTTCATCCCATAGTTTCGCATTATTTGCCAATTTTGGCACTCTGCAAGGTTAGATAGCTTTGTTTCAAAGATAAAGAACAAACTATCTGTGTTTATTTCACCAGTCTAATACCCTAATGCAATGCAATACAATGGTGGTAGATGTATTGGGTATCCTACTGTTGAGTATTTCTCATTTCAGAAGTGGTACAAAAAATGGGAAGTATACTTCTTACATATTACCAGGAGCCCCAAGGTGACCAGGGATGTGTTGGTTTGCGACCTAATTGTCTTATTCTCAAAACCACTTTTGCTATACAGAATAGAGGAATCTCTGTGAACAGCTATCAACCAGAGATTCTCGAAAGCCTGCCATATTTCAAAAAAAAAAAAAAAAAAAAAAAAAAAAAAAAAAAAAAAAAAAAAAAAGAGGCAAGGTAGTTCTTTTTGAATCTGATGCAAGGAGATTCAGTTGGACTTCCAATAGCCTCCTCTCTTCTCAATAGCAGATTTTTGAGCCTTTGATTCACAGGCAAAATCTGGTTTCTACCACATTGCCATGATACAGGGATGTTATTGCTAATCATTTGGGTACACTACTGCAATCATTCATAGTTATGAACTCAATAGACTGATACATAGGTTTTTCAGTTGGGTTCACTATGGAAGTAATTCATAGGTATGAATTCAATAGACTGATACATGGTCTTTCTTTTGAGATCACTATTGAAGTAATTCTTAGGTAAGAATTCAATAGACTGATACATGGTTTTCCAGTTGGGTTCACTGTGGAAATCATTCATACTTATGAACTCAGTAGACTGATACATGGGTTTCATTCGAGTTCATTTTTGAAATCATCCATAGTAATGGACTGAATGGATTGATAGTGGTTTTCTGAGAATGGACCAATGAAGGATGGTGCTATACCTTTTACACTCTTTGGACTTGGCTTGATTATTCTTAGTCTTGACAAAGACTCTTGAATCATCTGAATCCATGGCATTAGCCTCGGGTAGATAGAGAGGTGAGGGTGTTTGATCTTTCAAATCATTGAACACACAACTGGAAGGAGTTCACAGTTTCTCCTTCATCAATACTCCTAGCAGAGAACAGATGACCTCAGAGGGTCACAATATTGTTCAAGCTGGTTTTCATTCCTGCTTTTATGCTAGTCTGGATCATTCTTTGACTGAAGAAATGACCTTTTGCCCCTTTTAGAGCTCAAAGATTTTATCTTGATATTTTTCAGATCTTAGATAGGGGAAGTATGTGCTATACTGTGCATGTGTGTATATGTATGTACTTTTCAGGAGGCATTCAAGGAGCTACCATGTCAACAGGCAGACAGTTTTGCTAGCTGGTCAAATATTTGACCTTGAAACTTAGAATGTTTCTTTGGCCAAGGCTCAAATTGCTCCTTATATGGCTGGAAGTCACACTCCACAATTTATACTTTAACTTGTGACCTGAAAGTCTAATGAAGGTCAGATTAATCGTTGGAACGATAGTATCGCCATGTGGTTCCTTCATAAGTTGTGTATTGTATGATACATTACAGTAATTGTATGTATATGTACAGTTCCAATGGCCAGATCACGCTGTTTAGGGCTACCTGAAGGCCCATTGGAAATACCAAATCAGGTTCCTGTTTTTGGGTAAGCATCTGATCTGGTGTAAAGGCCCAAGGAATGGGTTAGTAGGTGGTCTTATCCATATAAAGGAGCACAATCTCCTGTTATTACCAATGCGCCTGTCCATGGTTGGGGAACACATTGGTATTTAGTGTTATAAAATTCCAAGGTGGGAATTTTTCAATGCGTATTCTTGACAATTCCAGTTTACTTAATAACAGAATATAACTACATAGGTTATGTTGTTATGTTGCTAAGTATGCCTATCATACTCTTGTACTTATCACCACAAGTGTGTTTTAAATTAGTACATTGGATATAAGATACATGCAGGGCCAAGGCGCCTTTGGGAAGGTTGCCAGGTAGTGCTTACATATATAACTATTAAATGTTATTTTGTTAAGTTACTTTTATTGGATAATATAGTCTGGTACTCACAAGATTTCTTGAGATATGTACTTTGACTTTTCATTTGGTTATACCTGCTTTTGGTGGCAAAAATATTAAAAATCCCACCACCAGTATGGTTGTAATCAAGCACTAGTGAGGATAAGGTAAGGTTATTTTACGCAATAAAATGTAAAAATTTTATTGTAATTTAACTTTTTATAAGTCAAATACTTACCTTATCCTCACTAGACTGCATAGCTTCTAGACGTGCTAGTATAAGCTGTGTGCAGAGGGTCAGAAGATGAAATAGATGTGTTGGAGCCAGGAAGATGAATTCTTTTGTCAATGTCGAGGAAAAACTTCTTGTTAATTGGCGAACATGAACCTACTATTAACCATGTAAAAGGTCTGTAAACGCCGTAAAGCCACTGAAAAATGCTGAGTTCCTGCAAAAAAGGGCTGGCTAACATCAAAAGAAAAGAAATCCACTTTCCCCTTCTATGAAAGCGTGAATTCTTTTGAAAAACATCTCCTTCCTCACCAGCCATGTTGAAATTCTTCGCAAACGAAGATCGTGTCAAACGATGTTTACTCCCTCACGACCAAAATAAAAGTGAGGCTTAACGGGGTTCTTCCGGTGCACGCGCATGCGCGGTCATGCGTATACATACTGGTACCGACAAGAATATTTATTTTAAAAATATTCTCGTTTGGTCGTACTTGTTTGCTCCCGCCAACACGTAAGCACTAGTGAGGATAAGGTAAGGTTATTTTACGCAATAAAAAAATAAATCAAGGTTTCAGTTACATGCTGTCACACCGATTTATAGGCTTCATAATATTAACACCAATGTTCACTATAATTACTTAAACGAAGCAAATACCTTGTGTCACTGATAATAATCATCTTAATATTCTACATAACAGAGAACTACTTAGCACCTGAATCATTGTATATAAAATTCTGCTTAAGAGATTGCTACTCAAGTACCTGATATATTTCCTAAAAAGGAAATATTACTTAACAGAGAATTACTAAAGTACCTGATACGTTCTACTTAAATAGAATTTCACTGAACCAAATTTTACTTAGAGGGATGGTCTCTCATTTGGAGAATTATTAGAAGGCTTGATGTACCTACCGTAATTACACTGCAACTACACAGTTGTAATAGGTTTAACTTAAAAATTGTTGTAAACCCCTCTTCTGTCTCTGGATATTGAAATTTAGTCTACTGCTTTTTTGGTTTTGTTGCGCCTTAGAGTCCTCTTGTATGGGGAGATTAAGCACTATAAAAGTCCAATTAGAATAGAAATTATAGAATAGAAAAAAACAATGTATTTTCATCAACTTATCTTTTAAGATGAACTTCATACTTTCTCGGTATTATTCTTACTGATATTTAAAGTATTTTTGCATCTTAATATGATTTGGATTAATTTTCCTTTTAGATAAAAATCACAAGTAATTCTACAAGTCTGTTCCTATATATCAATTAACAGAAGTCACAATATGAATGTTATCTGTCATATGATATTTAGTTTAGATCTGAAACAAGTAGCAAAATTTCCTAGCCGGGTAGTCGCTTGCATTAACCATTGACTAACCGATTAACTGTTTCTGGGGTTTGGCATGTATGAGAAATACCGAAAACATCACATGTATATGTGTTCCAGATGTAAACAAATAAAATGGCGGATCGCGAGATGCTGAAAAGCAAAGAATTCACCAGATTGTATGGGTAAATTGGCTAATGATGTAATATTTTGATATTTTAAAAATAAAATGCATAGAAAATGTTTTAATTTGATACTTTTTTAGGTCTTAACTCGAGGTACTCATCGTTCCAACGATCGCATATAAAATCCGCTATGTGGTGATATGCACAAAAAACAGTTAACCGATTTCAACAATATTGGCGTTGACTAGTGCTTTGATAACCTGCTAATCGATTAGTACAAATAATCGTTGCAGCTCTAATTTAGTTGTGCATCAAATTAATACATTATAAAATATTTTGCTGAAATCATGATGTATACACATAAGTACATAAGTTTAAAGTTAATTGGTGGTTACCATAGTTATCACTTCCCAAAAGTAAAGAATTAAGAATATGTTAAATTTATGCTTATCCCCATTCTTTTCACTGAAACTTAAAAATATATATAGTTTTATTGATGGCAATTACAAGTCTAGCATATTTCATCACCAAAAATCTACAGAGAAACTATGTTGCTCAATAGCAATAATTAATATGTCAAACACTCTATGTGTAACTTCAGATATATTCTTGGTATAACAGATTTTAATACTCAATATTCTACAAAACTAGAACAAAACGAGTGGCTGTTGACCAGTTCAAGCATGTCTATAAAATCCTTATATTCATTAACATTACAAAATCAAACAATATACCAGGATTCGGTATGGACTGGGGGGTTCTAATTTGTATGAAATATGAATGAAAAATACAGCTTTTTAAAAAAAAATAGGACTGCGAAATATTGTGAATGACGATAAAACTGAACAAATGATGAGTTGCCACTTATATCTTCTAAGAGGTAGTGTTGTGAAGGGTCCTCAGTATTCTGAATTGATTTATCACTCTTTCTGACAACCGATGACTGAGTCCAAATCAATTATACAGACACCTTGTTTGGTTAATTTCTTGGTCATTTTACCATTAAAAATTGTCCAATAAGAAGTGTAGCTATTTCTAGTTTTCCAGATGTAGTATCTACATAAAATCTATAGATGTAGTATCTACATAAAACACATTTCAGTTTATTGCACAAAAATGCAGCTTAAAATTACCAAAAAAATGACTAAATGTGTTGATTATTATTAGAAAAGGGAAGGTTTCTATAAAATTATCAATGATTTCAAATAGTCAATACTCAACCAAAATACTACAATGTCATGGACTATTCATTGAGTGCATGTCCAATCGCTCTTCCAGTAATTAGAGGTATGTTGAACATTGTATATTTCACTGGTCAAAAACCATAGGCACCTTTTACAGCTAAGAGTTAAACACTAGCCAAACTGTAGGGGTCAAATTATGTGACTTAATGTTAATGTCATAAATCTCTCTAGGCATGGCAGCGGCGACATACCGAGAGCTAAACCAAAGTATCCACCAGATGCATCCAGTAATTTAAAAAGTATCTTTTTCAGTCATCAACAAAGAATGAGCAGTTGCGAGTATAAAGCAAGTCTATTTCATGCAATAAAATGCTTTATTAAGATATACCATATTTATTGCAATAAAGGCCCCCTCCCTATTAATCCCCCCCCCCCCTTCTCTTCCTTTGCAAAATTCATATTTCGGGTTTTTACATCCCTGTCAACAGCCAACACCTTTGCGATTCCGGGATTCCGAAAAATGGTGCATTTTAGTACTTCCCAAGCGAATATCGCTTACAAGAAATAAAGAAAATAAAAACAAAACATGGCAGTATTGGTCACAGACGCATTGAAATCTGCAAAAATACAAGATAAAACTACATAATTTCTTCAGATTTAAGGTTTGTTTTAAATATTTTAAGCTGGCTCGCCATTATACATGCCAGCAAGCGAGATCAAGGCAGCAAGTGTCCATTATCGCCCATGGCCACTGGACTCGAGATATGAATTTGTTTATCTGTAATAATTGCCCCCCCTTTTGAAAAATGCATCGCCCTGGGGCGTTTATTACAATAAATACGGTATATAATCCAGTTATGTGAGTAAACATACACAGCTGTAAAGTAATCAATGCATTATTTAAAAATATCTCTAGTTAGTGTGTCACTATTCACAGTAGCCACAAGTAAATTCAGCGAAACTGAAAATTTCAGGTGTTTAAGCTTTATCAATAAATATTAATAAAGTTCCAATAAAACATCGTCTGTATTAACTGTTTTCATATCAATGACAAACTGATTATCAGTTTTGATACCTGGGAAGAGGGTTGGGAGAGATATTACTTTCTATATCTAATAGATTATGAGTTACAAGGATGGTTTTGATGTGTAACAAATTACATAGTCTACCAAAAGGTTTTTCTACAGAATACACACATTAACCCGGGCTACTTATTTTTCTAAATCCAAGTTTAACATAACATTGCTCCAGGTAAACTGTTTTGCCTCAGGTGTAATGTTTTAACAGAGAGAAGGGTGTTCTATGCATGGCATACCATGAAAAGTTCATATCAATTTATTAGTATGTGTTACATAAAACCCTGCTGCAAAGCCCCAAAACCAAAACAGAGTTAGTTCAATATATACAAAAAAAATATATGTAAATAACTGAATGTTTAATTGTATTCTGTAATACTACTACACTTATACACCATTACACAAATGTCACCTTTTCTGGAGAAGGACTGCCTCCCTTCCCTTTATGTTTTTTCCCCTGGAAAATAATTGAAGGAGCAATGACGACCAGTATATATATTATGTGTAGATATCATCATCTCCTGTAAACCATGGTCGTCTTCTGTACTTTAATCTGAAATAGTGGCATTTGTAGTCCCCAAGAGGTCCCCAGTGGCCTAGAGGTTAACAAGTTTGACATCTAGGCACAGGCTGTCACCACTGTGTGGGTTCGACTTCCACAAATGTCAATGTTGAGGGCCTGTGCAATATGACCCAAGCTGTTGAACAGGAGGTAAAACACCAACTTTGACTTTGCAGTGCCCGAGTGTAGTGGAACTGTGTGAAATTCAACCTCAAGCAACGAGCATAGACATTTCTACTTCACAGGTACCACTGTACATTTTAGGGCATTTAAAAGTGTACTCAAACACTTGGTAACGAATAAAGTGTACTGGACAGAATAAATAAAGTACATATAACTACAATGTAAAATGAGCCCTGGTAAATGTCAATTAACTTGGCTTTCTGCTATTTATGTCTATTTAGAAGGGTATTTTACTCAATGAAATCCTACATAAAAGGGTTGGACTGTACATGTCAATATCTCCACTTTCTATCATTCTTTAGCTTCTGCTGTAGATGAATCTGAAAATATTCTACTTTGCTGCCACAGTTTGTCATTTTATATGGTACAAAAACACAATAATTTAGAGATATACATAGTGATACATGCATCTATTGGTGGGGGTCCAGTTTATGACCAGGTATAAAGTCCTAATATTCGTTTGCACAGGAAATTTGCTTTATGGAATGGCCTTAAACAGGTAATTCTGGGTTGCATACAAACTTGCAAATTTAATAAGTAAATTAAATTTTTATAAGTTAATACCCTATCCAATGGACAATTGCTTTACCGGTCGGCGCGACCGGTCCCGCCAAACGCCAGAAAAAGACGTCCTGTATATAATACCGGCAGGACCGGTCAATAGTGTGCATTCGCTAGGTGGCGCATCATACTTGCTTCCTGTCCAGACAGAGTGACGTCAGTTCATCTTTTTTGTTGTCTAAACAGATTTAGACCCCTAGTAAGCTGGTAGCGGGGTCGGTTGGGAGGGCCTTGCGTTAATACATCCTATCCAATGGACAATTGCTGAATAACTACCGCTTGGTAGGCGGGTAAGCAGCTAGGGACTTCTGTGAACTCATAACAAAACAAAATAGTACAGGCCCATTTGACCTAGGGTCAGAGAACCCTGACAGGTCAAGGTCGGCCACCAACTCACCGGTTAACCGGGAGTCTACCGACGTTGCCCCCCCTTTTTTCTTTCCTTCCAGAGTCGGTTTGAGAAGGGAAAGATAGAGAGAGAGGGGCTGAGTTCAGTCCCAGAAGAAGCAAGTCACAGTTTTTTTTTTTTTTTTTTTTTTTATATAATATGTACATATTTACATATATACAACATCCCCTCACTTCTGGGCCTGGTGGTGCACCTGCTGGGCAGCCACTACAGGACCCAGGTGGAAAAGCTCCGAGTCAGCTCAGGCAACATCCTTCAAATAGAATTGGGTGAAGGTGTTGTGTGATTTCCAGTGGCAGGCTGACAAGATCTGATCTAAGGAAATCCCTGATTGGAAGGCCTTAGAGGCAGCAAAGGCCCTGACATCATGGGCTTTAACCTGATGAAAGGTGAGGGCCTCCTGGTCAGATAGCTCATAGCACAGAACCACAGTCTGTTTGATCCATGAGGAGATGGTGGCAGGTGAGATGTCTTTATCAAAACCCTTCTTGAAGGAGACAAAGACTAACTCCTTATTCTGCCTGAGGTCTGCAGTCCTGTCCAAGTAGTAGCGCAGGGCTTTAACTGGACATAGGGACCTGTCACCTTTGAGTGACCTATCCAGAGATGGTGCCAGGGCTGGGATGACCACTGGAGCCACACTATCTGGACCTTCCTTAGCCAGCTGGTTCTTGGATAGGAAGCTGGGTGAGGGGTACAAAGACACCTTAGACCAGTCTGACTGGTGTCTGATGTTCTTATGTAACCAAGCATGGATCTCACTCCTGCGTTTACCTGAACCCAAAGCCAGCAAGAAAACAGTCTTGAAAGTTAAATGTTTCAAGGAGGCCTCTTTCAGGGGTTCAAAGGGAGCCTTTGTGAGCTGATGTAAAACCAGAGAAAGGTTCCAGGAGGAGATGCCCCTCCTGCCCTTAGGTCTGTCTCTATGGAAACTATCCAGGAGACGAGTGAGATTCTCATCTTTGCTGACATTAATGGTGGAATTGCCCAGTTTGTCAGCAATGGCGGATCTGTAGCCATCAATAGTGCCTGGTTGTAACTTCTTCTCCTGAAACAAGTGCAGGAGGAAGTCAGCAATGGCCTTCAGAGGTGGTGCCCTGAAGTCCACCTGATTACTGAGGCACCACTTTGTAAAAATGGTCCACTTTGCCTCATAGACAGATCTGGTTGATCTTCTTTGAGGAGCCTCAATTCGTGCTGCCACTGCCTCAGAGAAGCCTTGCTCCTTGATTGCTGAGGCTCTAGGAGCCAGGCATGTAGGTTCAGATTCGACAGGTTCCTGTGAAGGACCTGGTTGAATGGCTGAGACACTAGGTTGGATATGCTGGGCAGACACAGTGGGATCTGGCTTGACATTGCTACCAGGTCCCAAAACCAGGGCATGTTGGGCCACCCTGGAGCAATCAGAATTATTCTGTTGCAGGGGTAGTCCTGGAGCTTCTCCACCACTTTGCCCAAGATGGCCAAGTGACCAGTTTCCCCTTGCTATGTACTCGTTTAAGTGAGTGCCCCACCCTTCTTTTGATGCATCCGTAAAGATTTGCAGAGCATGTTTTAGAGGGTGTAATGGTTGACCTAGAAGCACATTGCTTTCCTCCAGCCACCACCTTAGATGGTGGTGGAGGGATTTGGAGACCGGGATCACCTTTTCCAGTGACTCTGGGACCCTCCAGTTGTTTTTTCAAGTGCCACTGTATGGGTCTCATGTTAGTCACCCTAAGTGGACTTGCTTTCCTGTTGCTGTGAGTAGACCTATGAGGGACATGAGTTGTCGGACCGGGCAAGGCGGATCCGACAATATTGATCTAATCTTGTGTGTCAAGGCCTGCCAACGTTCTTCTGTTGGTCTGACCTTGCCCTCTTTCAGGTCGAACTGGTAACCTACGAAGTTGAAGACCTGTTTGGGAACCAGCTCTGACTTTTCCTTGTTCACCAGCCCCCCTAATTCCTGACAAAGTGTGACTAGGGTTTGAGTATGGTGGAGACAGGTGTGGTGGGTAGAGGCTCTCACCAGCCAGTCGTCTAGGTACTGGTGGATCCTTATACCCTTCTGAAAAGCCACGATTTTGACCTCTTTGGCCACCACTGTGAACTCCATGGGAGCTGTGGACAGGCCAAAGGGAAGGGCTTTGAACTGGTAGGACCGACCCTGGAGGTGAAAGCGCATGTACTTCCTGGACTGACTGTGAATTGATATGTGGAAGTATGCTTCTTTGAAATCTATGGATGTGACCCACTCCCCTGCTTGGAGGGAGGTTCTTATTGTCTCTGGGGTTTCCATCTTGAACGTCCCTGTGTTTAAAAAGGTGTTCAAGGTGCTCAGGTCTAGGATCGGTCTCCACCGGTTGTTGGGTTTGGGTACCAAAAAGCCGGTTGTAAAACCCCAGTGAGTTTTGATTTTCCACCGGTTCGACTGCATTCTTGTTTATCAGCTGATACAGTGCCTCTAAAAGGAAGGACTGTTTGGTTGGATTGTGGTAGTTGCTTATTACAGTCGGTGACCTCGTCAAGTGGGGTCTGAACCGGAAGGGGAGAGTGTAACCCTCCCTCAATCTCTAGCCACTGTCTGACCAGCTGGGACCCGAAAGGGTAGGCTGGCTGACTGGTCAGGTAGCTTGACAGGCATTTCACCGGGACCACTGACTGATCAAGAATTCCTCTGTAACCAGTTCCTTAGGCTGCCACTGGTTGGCCTAAACAGTTGTTTTGGCCTTTAAGGAACTTCTGCCGGTCTGTCAGTCAGTCCTGGAGACCTGCCCAGTACCAGGCCTTAAACGGTTATATGCGAGGCAATGCTCTGTAACCGGTTCCTGGTGGCTCCACAGTTCTGCATAAACTCACCGGAGTTGGCAGAACTGGGTGAACTACTTCTTAGCAAGGATAGGCTCATATGAAGTTGCCTTCTTCCTGTCCACAGCTGTGGTTCAGCAGCTTTTCTCTGCAATCAAACAGGCTCTGTAACCGGTCAAACCGGTAGGCTCTGAGAGAAGGCTAACTGTTGAACCTGTTCTCAGCACTGAATTTGAAGCTGGTTCCTTGCCAGTAAGGATGGGAACAGCAGATTTCTTGTAACCAGCAGCACTACGGTTCCGGAACCAGCAACACTCCGGAACCGGCAAGTCTCTGTAACCGGCAAACCTGTTGTCAGCACTGGATTTGGAGCTGGTTTCTTGCCCTTAAGGATGGGTACAGATTCCTCTGTAACCGGTAACACTCCGGAACCGGTAACACTCCGGAACCGGCAACACTCCGGAACCGGCAACACTCAGGAGCCGGTAATTCTCTGAACCAGTAGCCCTGCTGTAGGTCACCAGCAACTCTGTGTAACCGGTAATCCTGTTTAACCAGTAGCCCTTGCTGGATTTCTGTGACCACAACCGGCAGTCTGAACAGAACTGGTGCCGGTATCCCTCATCACTGGCTGGCTAGTGACCCTACCGGTAGCCTGAACAGGACCGGTACCGGTCCAAACTTCTGCACAGGGAAGATAAGGGTCTCAATGGTCACCGCAACTTCTGGTAGGTGAACCCTCTGAGCAGCCGCAACGGTGGTCTGAACAAGACTGGAACCGGTACCCCCAACAGTCACACCAGTGGAAAGGCCTCTGGTGGAGGTTCCAGTATCAAAACAGGGCTGATCACTGGTAACCACTGAAGGGGGGTTCCTTGACAGCTTCACAGGAACATGACTGGAACCGGTACCCCAACAGTCCCACCAGTGGGGAGGCCTCTGGTGGAGGTTCCAGGATCAACAAGGGGTGATCACTGGCAACCACTGAAGGGGTTTCTTCACAGGAACAGCACCCACCGGTAGTCTGTACAGACCGGAACCGGTACCCCCAACAGTCCCACCAGTGGAAAGGCCTCTGGTGAAGGTTCCAGTATCAACACAGGGCTGATCACTGGAACCACTGAAGGGGGGTTTTCACAGCTTCACAGGAACATGACTGGAACAGGTACCCCAACAGTCCCACCAGTGGAAAGGCCTCTGGTGGAGGTTCCAGGATCAACAGGGCTGATCACTGGTAACCACTGAAGGGGTTTCTTCACAGGAACATGACCCACCGGTAGTCTGTACAGACTGGAACCGGTAAAACCCATCACTAGTGCTCCCCACCGGTAGTCTGACCAGAACTGGTACCGGTAAAACTCATCACTTCTTGTCAGCTGAACCAGTCACGCTTGGGGATTTGCTTGCCGGTAGTTGTGTTGAGATCTGTGAAGTCACATGACCGGCACCGGCAAAATTTGCAGAATTCAAAGACTATTTGACATCTAACTTCTTCAGGTCAACAGACGAGTTGCTGGATTTCTTCTTGCCAGTTAAAAAGTGGTTGTAGAGTGACAAATACTCGTCTTTTCTTCTAAAACTTCTGTTGAAAACACGATTCCTCCATTGTTAAATGCGTATCACGTGACCTCCATTGTTGAATGCGTATCACGTGACCAGGTCCGTGTCACGTGACAAGCATAAGCTGAAAGTGATGACGTCAGACGATGCATTCTTCTTTCCTTCTAATTTCTTCTCGTCGACATACACGCAGTGTTACTCGACAATGTAGAATTAATGGAGGGTGAATCGTGGAGATTACACGCTTCTGACCAGCAGAAGGAATGCTGCAGGGACGACACACGACCTCTCACCCACGATTCCTCTCGACGACAAGTACACAGAAATTCTTCAAAACTGGCTATAAAACACTGGATAATGCCTCGTTTAAGTCCTGGAGAGGCCATAAAATGTATGTAACACAATAAATATATTTTCAGATGAAAATAAGCTTTAATTTCGTAGAATAAACCGCGTTTTCTTCAAACTTGGAAATAAATTCAAAACGCGTATGCACACTACACGCGCCAAACGAAAAAGATGAACTGACGTCACTCTGTCTGGACAGGAAGCAAGTATGATGCGCCACCTAGCGAATGCACACTACTGACCGGTCCTGCCGGTATTATATACAGGACGTCTTTTTCTGGCGTTTGGCGGGACCGGTCGCGCCGACAGGTAAAGCAATTGTCCATTGGATAGGATGTATTAACGCAATAAAAATCATCAATTTACAGTATTTGTTGCAAAATAAATTTTCTCAGGCTTATTTGTATGCCAAATAAATATATAGTATCTTGTACCCACTGCCTACCAATTTGGGGTCAAAGGGTAGCAAGTATATAGGTTTAAAGAGGGTCTCCCCTCATATTTTAAATTCTATGTATGGTGTACGTGGCGGTCACCGAATGCCAAGCAAAGCTTACCCAAGTGTTTTCATATGGTATAGTATAATTACATTTTTATGAAATAAAAACCTGATTTAATATTGTATATATAATTTAATATTATAAATTGTTAAGTAGAACATGGACATGAACTGGACATTCTGACATAAGTAATGAACATGCATCACAATCGGTAACACTACTCGTAAAATTCACATGTCTGTTACATGCATCCACATCTGCATTAGTGCAGCCCAAGACATTTTGGTATAAAACAGTGTAGTTATCCAAATTCATGAATAAGGGTCAAGACACCATTTTATAGATGCAGTGTTTTAAATAAAGATATCTGGGGTATTACCAGTGCGGATATGAACAAGTGTATTGCTAGCCTTACAGAGAACCAATACACATAAGCAGTCCATGGAAAACTCTATGAATCTGTTAAATTTTCCTATATTTTCCAAAAGGATTAATGGCCATTTACCTCGCTCTCACCGTCTGATGTTCTTTCGTTTACCTATTTGGGTTTAATGTCATTTTTAACACATTCTATAGGTCCTATGAGAAGTCCCATGGTTTCATGGGAGGATTATTAGAATACTCTTGGTTTAAAAATTTTCTTAATACTCAGGTTAAAACAATTCATGCCGAGGTGTATAGTTTATGCTTTTAATTGATTTATGAAAAGAAAACTAGAGCAGCCTTCACACAAGACAAATTCTAAGAATACAAATATTGGTAAATACAGACAATGATCAAACCACATTGTGTCAACACACAACTGAAGACTTTCCAACTTATGGTCAGTGTCAAGATTTGAACCTAGTGCCTCAGTCAGGTGTGTTGTGAACTACAGCATTAACCTTGCTATATCCCAAGTATTTCATTGACTTAAATCTAAACTGCTTTGCATCCACAATAGTCTCTCCACAAAGGAAACTCAGGGCACTACACAAAAAATCGTGTAGAAGATGGCCAACCGGAACCTACTTGCTAACTAAAAGACAGATCTTCTGCTGATTTTCCATTTACTCATAATTAAAATCGGTTTCTTCATATGTTCACTATTTCAACATAAATTCATCAAAATATTCAACTACAAATAATATTTCACAGTATTTCATAATATTCTATCAATATATCAGACATTCTGTCCTCAAAAGTCTTCAAAAAACACATCGTGGTTCATTTTCTACCTGCAAGTTCTTTATCATGTATGTGACTGAAAACTTATATCATGGTGTTTACTTTATCAAACACACCTGGTTTTTCATCGAATTTGCGTTTTCGGAAACCGGTGCTAACATATGGAAACCAACCTAATCACCACCAGAACATGGCCAAAGCTCATAGATAGTCGAGGGACTTGTCAGGTCAATAATCCAGGGTTGTGAGTGCTAAGACTGAAAATATTACACTGGGAAACTTAATTTGAAGAGCTGAGTCATACACATATTAAAACATCAGACAGCATGCATGAGAGAAAGAGTCATTTGGTGCACTTTTTTCAGAATACACTCTTTAATTTTAGAACAAATATACATCAATTTTCAACACACGAAATTGGGACTCTTTAATATGGATGATTGGATATCTGTTCTATGATCCACATAATACATATTCACATTTTCATATCACATAACAAACACAATTCGGCAAATTTTACATAGAATACAGTGCATTTCTTAAAAGCATGGCATTATCAGAAAACACATAGACACCACTGTAAAATACCATGGCATAGGAGCAAGAGAGAAAATAATACTTAAAATTGCTATCCTTGAGACATGCTAATCATCTAAAACGAAATTAAACAAATACCTCACACATAACTTGATGTTTTATAAATGAACTACCCATACTTTTGGGGATCAACAAAACAGTTTCAATGTTTAAGCCATTTGGCTGACAAACATTTCAAAATATGCAAAGGAGTCTTGGTGGATCAGCTACGTATAACAACGATGAAACTGGCATTTATTTCTTGTTTCTGGCAGGAAGTGACTTCGAGTTTGTACTCCACAGAAGAGGATGCCAGTCTGTCACAACTTTACCTTTGCAATAACTCGTGTTGGTAAATAATTAGGGACAGGGTGGAGAGGGCCAGGTATCTATAAAGTACCTTTTCCAAGGGAACAATCTGAATGATGATTGCACCCAAGACGTATGACTAAGAAGTAAACACCCCAACCACTAGGCAAATTGTAAAAATTAAGTATGCTCATTAATGAAACCACATCACATACAAAAAACAACAAATGTGTGTATTACAGATAATATTTACAAAATACTTCAAAAATAAATACAAAATAAATCTTCATGGTTATCTTGGAAAGAAGACATAATTACAGATCAGTGGAAACCAAAAGACATTTTAATATAAATTTATTTGTATTGCTTTGAATAAAAAATAGCATCAGAGATGCCCGTACGCCACAGCCTGGGGAAATATTTTTCAACACCATGAGATATTGAAGTAGTGTAACAGTGCAAAGTTCAAGATACTTTCAGAGCAGTGTCAGTTATATTAAGGTCCAAATAATGCTTAAGTAGAGAAAATAATATCTAAGGAAAAGAAATGTATGTAAAGGTGAAGTATTAAAACAAGATAATTCAATAATAAAATGACAGCATTTATCAGTAAACCAAAAATGGCAGAATTATGGTTTGGATGTTTTGAATATTACCCATGCATACAGAAGTGGCAATACATTCAATGAATTCTTATGTGTGGTGTTGGAGAAAAACCTGTGGCTCACTTGATGAAATTCAATCTGTTACAACGGGAACTTGCAAAAGGAAATTCTTAATGAATTCTAATATGACTTTTAACAGTGCTTAATCTGCATCAACAGACAGACCCAAAGGTGGAACAAGATTTTAAAGGTCAATACAGCAAGGTCAAAGGTCAATCAATGTCACACCATGACGTGGCACATCTAAAACCCTCAAGCAATGTCCCTACCAAGTATGAACTTCCTACACCTTACAGTCTCTGAGATATAGCCTGGACAAAATTTTATAGGTCAAGTTCACTACAGCAAGGTCAAAGGTCAAATCAAGGTCACACCATGACATTGCACACCTACTACCCCCAACCAATGTCCTCACCAAGTATCAGCTTCCTACACATTACAGTTTCCGAAATATAGCCCGGACAAGATTTTACAGGTCAAGGTCACTACGGCAAAGGTCAAATCAAGGTCACACTATGACGTTGCACATCTACACCCCCTAACCAATGTCCCTACCAAGTATCAACTTCCTACACCTTACAGTAGCTGAGATATAGCCCGGACAAGGTTTTACAGGTCAAGGTCACTATGACAAGGTCAAAAGTCAAATCAAGGTCAGACCATGATGTTGCACACCTAGAACTCCTAGCCAATGTTCCTACCAAATATCAACTTCCTACACCTTACGGTTTCTGAGATATAGCCCGGACAAGATTTTATAGGTCAAGGTCACTACAGCAAGGTCAAAGGTCAAATCAAGGTCAGACCATGACATTGCACACCTACACCCCCTAACCAATGTCCTCACCAAGTATCAGCTTCCTACACCTCACGGTTTCCGAGATATAGCCCGGACAAGATTTTAAAGGTCAAGGTCACTACAGCAAGGTCAAAGGTCAAATCAAGGTCACACCATGACGTTGCACAACTACACCCCCAAACCAATGTCCCTACCAAGTATCAACTTCCTACACCTTACGGTTTCCGAGATATAGCCCGGACAAGATTTTCAAACTCAAGGTCACTACGGCAAGGTCAAATCAAGGTCAGACCATGACGTTGCACACCTACACCCCCTAACCAATGTCCCTGCCAAGTATCAACTTCCTACACCTTACGGTTTCTGAGATACAGCCCGGACAAACTTTTTCCCGCCGCCCGCCCACCCGACAGGACACCCGCCCGCCACCCCCCCCTCCGGACACCATGGGTGAAAACAATACCCCGACAGCCCTTAAGGGCTGTGGGGTAAAAATGGAACGATATCAGTTGATAATAGTTAAAACATTAAGAATAACTGAATAAAAATAATTGAAAATGTAAAGTGAAAAAATATTTTATAAAAACAATATGCAATAAAGATATGATTTTATATTTCATGTCAGAATTCTGACTTCAAACCAAAATTTACATTAATTTTATCAAATGCTGACATGATATCTATGAGAAAGCAACAAATCACCAGCCTTTTAAATTCAACAAAGAACCCCTCCA
Source organism: Sabellastarte sp. h YS-2021 (assembly GCA_964017235.1). Lineage (NCBI taxonomy): Eukaryota > Metazoa > Annelida > Polychaeta > Sabellida > Sabellidae > Sabellastarte > Sabellastarte sp. h YS-2021. Next base: position 92,217,727 of record OZ024934.1, read on the forward strand.
GATTTCATATGTACATTTATCTATAGAGAATATTTGATAGTGTACGAGGACATTAACTCACCTTTATTACGATTTTTCCTTTAAGTTGTTCTGGACTTGGCAAACAAGTAGCACTGGATGGAAGTGGTTCCTTTAGCAATTTATCTGCAAGAAAAAAAAAATCAGAGATGCCTTCACCGCACAGGCCCTGGAAATAGCACTAGACACCATTACATATAAAACTGGACAAGTCTGGTACAAGTCTGGAGCAATAACACTCGAGACACAAAATGTATGCAATGACAAAGTTTCAAAACAACATAATTCTACAACAAATTGACACCATTATTAATTAAATTAAACATCCATATATCTTTTTGATAGGAGAAATATGGCTCAAGCATGGTAGTACAAACATTCTGACAGAGCTAAGATCAAAGGTTACACCAAGGTTTACATCAAGATCACACCATAACATTGCACACCTACACCATCCAACTAATGTCAAAATTGTAATTAATAAAGGTTACTGGGATAATTTGTATAAAGTATGATTCCAAACCCTTAAAAGAAATTATTTTGTTTGGTTTCAATACAGAATCATTCATAGAATTCTGGGTACAAGAACTATATTTGACAAAATGAATATAAGTTATACTGCATTATGTGTTTTCTGTACAATGTGACTTGAGACAATGATTAATAGTTTCATAATGTGTCCACTGATCTTTCAATTTTGGACTAAGTTGAATTATTCTTAGTCTCTAAATTTTCTGAAAAAAAAAACAATCTTTTTCTAGTAAAAATTCTTTGAGTAAGAAAAATAAGTTATGATAAACATTTTTATAATCAGACTGACGGGAAAAGTTCCCAGTGCAATATTCACATTGGATGCAAATAAGTACCAGTGGTATTTTCATCATCGATTAAAAATATGCAGTGGATACACCATTTATTGATATTGGTGATAATAACTAGGTGATATTTCCTGTTAGTGGTTGTGGATATGCTAGAATATACTTTTTTGGTATTCTGGCTTGGGACTCTTTAGTAGACAATATCAAACGATATTGAAATATTTTTACATTCAATATAAATGTTCACCATCAAAACTAGAAAAAGGTTTTTGCTGACAAAAACGAAGCGGCCCTGATGAAAAAGTGCGAAGTAATTCGTAAAAGATGTTAACATATGCAATATGTTGGTAATGCTTATAATTGTATGAATGGTAAATTAATTCTAAAGAAACCTTCCTGTGAGTAAGCCTAATTCATGTCAGTTGGGGGCTGCAAACCCATTTTGTAACTGTAAGAGGCCACAGGTGGACTTCAAGGTGGAGAGAAAATAAGAATGTCCCTTTTGGCATCCTTGATAAGTGTGCAAATTGAACCGACATCAGTTGATCAATAAGATAGTTGGAGACTGAACACCCCCTCCTGTTACTGTCAGGTGGCCATAACATCAGTCATATTGGGGCATTAAGTTGACCATAAATAACAGTGTCCCTTTTGACATCCTTTATAGGTGTGCAAAGTTTAACTGAGGTCAGTTGAACAATAAGACAGTTGGAGGCTGAAAACCCCCTTATTTCACTTTAAGATGGCAACCACTCTATTCATATTGAGAGTTTACGGTGACCATAAGTATTATTTTTTTATCTATTTTAATACCAGTGATAATTTAGATATAAAAATGGAAAAAGAAAGGAGCCAGAGGATTTTATAAAAATTTGATGCTTTAAGCAGGCCATAGGTCCATTAACATTTTGAGTTTAAGGTCACCATAAAGTCAGGATATTCCTTTGGCAAATCTTAATATATGTGCCAAGTTTAGTCGAAAAAAGTGAAAAACTAAGTGAACTGGAGGGCTAAAACCCCCTTTTTTGACATTAAGGTGACCTTAAGATTGCAGATACAGGGCTAAAACTTCAGCATGTGAAAGATTATCAAAAAGTAGCTGAATAAGTTATTCCAACAAAACACCGAAATCCTGACCGTTTTTGAGATACAGACCAAGTACCTATTTTTAAAAAATTTACGAAAATAAAACGCCACCCATTCAGGCATCTATGGTCCGATTGATGAGAAAATCCTTTCCAACCTTCGAAATTTGGTCTAGAATGTACCTGATAAATTTTATAGCATAGGTGTGTGTGGTTTTTTCTGAAACGTGATGACGGGGTGTTTTTGAAAAATGCTTAAGGTTACCTCAAGTAAAGCTTAGGTTCTGCGCAAAGTATCCCAAAACTTTTTCCCGCCCCTATAGTTTTAAAGAAAGATAAGAAGGAAAGAAAAATTTGAAAGCCCAAGAAGTTATTCAAGGGAGACCATAATCCTGCGGTGGCGGCGGTGATCAGTCGAACTTCGGTGAAAACAAATAAGCGTCCCGAACGGGCCACTTAACGGGCCGCTTAGCAATGTACCAACTGACAATATGGCATTATATGCAGAAAACATGCAGTGTATACAGGCAATTTATCTGAGAAAAAATAGTATCAGAGATCCTCTCAATGAACTGGGATATAATGAATATGGCCAATGGGCCTTACCTCCAAAGATACTGATCATGTACTTTGCCATCAGCCTCTGTTGTTCTACTGAGCAGTGGTTTTCTATGGACAGGATGACAGGATATCTGAAACACAAAGAGTTCTATTGCAGCTGAATCTTCTCAAGTCAAATGTTAATACACTGGAAAATATTTCTATTTATCCATGAATTTTAAATTACAGGGTAAAATGTATTGGAATTAGATGCACAACTTTTTTTTTTTTTTTGAAGAATTACTTTTATTTTAGGTGAAGCCATATGCTATTTGAGAAGGCAATTGCTTATGTCTGTCGGTTTCATGCAATATTTAAATTTATTTTGTAAGTTATTAATGTGTCTTTGGTATAAACAAGAAGAACCATTTTCCTGTACATTCTTACACATACTTTCTGTCATAGCTTATATCCACAATGCTTGTAGCATAAACATGAACTTTATCATACTAATCAAAAAACAGAACTATTACTGGACAAAAGATTTCCTCTCTACAAAAATATCCTTTGTTCCAGCGAAGCAACAATTTCCTGTATGCATCCAGGCATGACAATATAACTACTGGAGAAACTACTGTAAACACAACACAGTGAAATACAGTTTCCCAATTAGCTTTATATACTCACGGGGAAGCCTCAAAAGCGTAGGTGTCTATAGCTACAATGACATCTTTGAAAGCAATCTTGGAGGTTAGAGTGTGGCCGTGATAGATGACTGGGTCTCCACTGGCACCATCCCAGCAGTCCACTGAAAAAGGGAACCAAATGTAAGTGAAATATACATTCATGGGCACACTGAAAACCAAAGAACTGGGATTAAGTGAAGACTACCACTGGAATTCATACTAAGGTTCTGTCTAGAGACAGGCAACCAGATTAATCCGAACATGTAACTAGAAATCATAATAAAATACTACCAGAGGTATTACATAATACAAGCAACCAATTTAAAGAATGATAATTATGGACAATTTGTCACAGGAAACTAGGCTACAATAGTACAGAAAAAAATAGTACTGGAGATGCCCATACCCCACAGCCTAGGAAACAGTTTACAACCCCATGAGATAAAGAAGAAGTGACACAGTTTAAAGATCAGGAGACTTTCAGAGCAAAGAGTGAGACATGACGTTGCACCCTTACACCCCCCTAACCAAAGGGCCCTACCACGTATCAACTTCCTCTACCTTACAGTTTTTGAGATATAGGCTGGACAAGATTTTATATCTCAACGTCACTACAGCAAGGTCAAAGATCAAATCAAGGTCACACCATGACGTTGTACACCTACAACCCCTAACCAATACCCCTAGCATGTGTCAACTTCCTATACTATATAGTTTCGGAGATATGGCCCAGACAAGATTTTAAAGGTCAAGTTCACCACAGCAAGGTCAAATCAAGGTCACTTCATTACGCTGCACACCTACACCTCCTAACCAACACCCCTACATAGTGTCAACTTCTTATGCATTACAGTTTCTGAGATATGGCCTGGACAGTTTACAAACTACAGGTCACTAAGGCAAGGTCAAAGGTTAAATCAAGGTCACACCATGACACTGCACACCTACAACCCCCAACCAAAGTCCCTGTCAAGTATCAACATCAACATCTTAGGACTTCTGAGATACAGCATGGACTAGCTTTTTCCTGCCACCTGCCTGCCCATCCAGACACCCGCACAGCCCTTAAAGGCTGGAAAAATACAAGAATATCTTTTAACAAATAAAGCTGAACTTTATGCACTGAAACATCAAATCAAGCCAAAAGACTAGCTGAGCAATGTTCTGGACAAGTTTTCAAACTACAGGTCACTAAGGCAAGGTCAAAGGTTAAATCAAGGTCACACCATGACACTGCACACCTACAACCCCCAACCAAAGTCCCTGACAAGTATCAACATCAACATCTTAGGACTTCTGAGATACAGCATGGACTAGCTTTTTCCTGCCACCTGCCTGCCCATCCAGACACCCGCACAGCCCTTAAAGGCTGGAAAAATACAAGAATATCTTTTAACAAATAAAGCTGAACTTTATGCACTGAAACATCAAATCAAGCCAAAAGACTAGCTGAGCAATTTTCTTTAAGTAATAGCTCTGCACGAGTCTCCTTTGTGAATACAACCTAAGGAAACCAGATTGCAGAACTCAAGGAACACCATGGCCCAATGAAACACAATGAATGGGGGGGTCTAACAAAAACATTACAAGTTCACCATAATGAAAGGAATGAGGCTATAGTAAAAATATTTGCACTCAAAAGAAATACAAGGAACCACGCTAAACCAAATGCATTAGCAATCTACAGAAATGCAGAGAACCAGGCCAGAGCAATAATATTTGCAATCCACTGAAATACAAGGCACCAGGCTAAACCAAAAATATTAGCAGTCTGCGGAAATGCTGGGAACCAGGATACGGCAAAATATTACCAGTCCACTTGAATACAGAGAGCCAGACTAATAAACTATGGGAAGACAGCCAAGAGGCACAGGGAACATTATATATTTTGTCAAAAACATGCTACATTGCTAAAATATGTACTACTCACACTCTACACATCTGCAGCCTCTCTTCAGCGCTCTGATGTACATTTCCACTTTACTGGGTCCCATCAGTTGGTCCTCTGCTAGGTAACTGAAAGTCATAGACTGAGACATGCCAAACTGGGTTTACACGCGTCATGTTTAAAATAAAAACTAAATTCAGTTGAAAATTTTATTGGTCATAATTGTTATTCATAAACATCTTCAGACTGATGTTAACATGACATGCTACACCTCTCCAGTCTTGAGGCCTCAATGGTGGAATAGTTCACAAGTTTAGTCTTGATACAGCTGACTGCCATGTCTGTGATTGTGGGTTCAAATTCAGCTCATAGCAAAATGTGGGATGCAATGAGGACCTGTCCTGATATTACCTTAGGTGTTAAAAATGATGTTAAACTCTTAAACATTTATTACAGTCCAAACTGTACCACTATTAAGCCAAAATAGCAACATGCCTGTAACTCAGGGATCGGTCTTGGGTTCTCTGCTTTTCTAGGCAAGTGTGTTACCCACTAGGCCACAGTGGCAAACATACACAGAATACGTACGTGTTGTGAGAAGAATCTATGAAGTAGTCACACAGAGGTCTGGTCATGTCTTGGTAGACTCTGTCAAACTTATGGTCGAAGATATCCAGCACTGGGGCGTTGAATAAAGCATGGAAGCCTGCAAAATACAGCAAAACTTCGCAATTCCTTTACAAAAAACATACCAAAACATGAGAGCAAAGTTCAATAAAGTTAGACACATTTAAAATAGCATTTTAAAAATATCATATTTATAAGAAACTCAGGGAAAATCTTCCTGTATTTGCACTGAAGAGTATTTGTTGAAGACTAGAGTATATGTAATGGAGTAGCCCAGTACATAAATAAAGTCTACTCAGATCAGACCTCGACCCTATATTTAATATCCTTTCCTAGTGGATAGGGATATAAAATTTCAGAGATGTACGAATTTCATAAGTAGTCTACTCCAGTATCCTTTATGAACCAGAATCCGGTCCACACCACTTTCCGGTCTAAATGATTTTAACGTCAGACTTATGAATGTTTTTTGTGCAATAATATTAACAGAAGATATATATTCTTAAAAGAGAAGTGTTTTGGTTATACGCAGGAGTTTAGGGAACAAGAAAAGTGCGCTAAAATGTTTCAAATATTACTGCTAAAAATGACTGCACACTTTTAGTAACAGACTGGAAATAGGTAGAACAATTACACAGAGTAAAGAGAATAAATAAACAATTGGGAAAACAGTTATCTTTTTACTGTTGGCAGTTTTGGTTCCACTCTTACAATCTTAACCGAAAATCAGTGTGTGAGTTTTTCAAAGAAATTCATGTAATTCTGCTGTCAGTATTTACCACTAATTTCCATGAGCTAGACTTAACCCCATAACATCAGAGGCTCAGTCAGTACACAAAGTTTGTGAGAAAAGTTTGTGGGTTGACCCAAGAACTGCAACTCAAAACTGTTACAGGTCCATAGCAAATGTTATAAGTCTGTATTTCAATGTACGTTATATCTGTTGACGCGGCCCTAGTCTTGAACTAATTTTTGACATTGAAAAATATATACATACCGTATTTATTGTAATAAACGCCCCCTCCCTATTAATCCCCCCCCCCCCTTCTCTACCTTTGCAAAGTTCATATTTCGGGGTTTTACATCCCTCTCAACAGCCAACACCTTTGTAATTCCGGGATTCCAAAAAATGGTGCACTTTAGTACTTCCCAAGCGAATATCGCTTACGAGAAATAAAGAAAATAAAAACAAAACATGGCAGTTTTGGTCACAGACGCATTGAAATCTGCAAAAATAGGAGATAAAATTACATAATTTCTTGAGATTGAAGGTTTGTTTTAAATATTTTAAGCTGTCTCGCCATTATACATGCCAGCAAGCGAGATCAAGGCAGCAAGTGTCCATTATCGCCCATGGCCACTGGACTCGAGATATGATTTTGTTTATCTGTAATAGTCGCCCCCCCGCTTTTGCTAAATGCATCACCCCCGGGCGTTTATTACAATAAATACGGTATATCTCTAGAAAGATACACATCAATGACAATAGTTATCAGTCTTGGAAGGGGGTAGTTGTAAATTACCTATACTGGGCTCTGTGGTAAGAAAGATTGCTGATAACTGATATCGTTATAATGGCTGCATTACAATAGTCACAGTATATCCTAGAGAAATGGGGTGCACTCTGCATAGGTGCCTACTGTACTGGTCAAAGTGAAAACTTGCTTACCATCCAGACTGAGCATGCCTTCTGACTTGACCTTGGGACAAGGTTCAAACTCGGCTATTAACTTGGCACAATCTTCTAGTGTCAGAGTTTGCTAATAAAACACAAGAAAACAACATGCTACAGCTATAATTCAACAGTTTCTGACCTTATTAAGATTCCGTAATAAATCTTATTTTAATTGTTAAATTTTTATTAAAAATAACAAAAGTTATTATTGTTTTTTCAATGAATTATTTCTATTTATTTTTTTTTTCTTGAGAAATTATAATTTTATTCGTTATAAATCATACATTGCCCTTCTGATATCAGGGAACAACCGAATTAACAGGGAAAGCTTTAATGTTTATCTTGAAATATAAAAAACTTTTGGGTCACCAAGAACTGAATAATAAAACAAACCAATTATTTAGTGTGTATGAAATCACTTGCTCAATACTCACTATGAGATATTAAATATATCCAGAGAAGTTTACTTTGTAATTTAATAAATGGCAAAATACTGTGTTTAAAAATAAAAAAATTAAATGTCACATTTACAAAAATCCCCTGGCCACTAGTACGAGAAGATGCTTTTCTATTCTAGTCCAGAATAGAAAAGAATATTATATTCTCATACTGGGGCTAAGTTAACATTCTGAGAGTGTCAAAATTCTCCCCGAGTGGAACATGTTAAATTGCTAGACTTGAATGCATTCCTGTGCGTATCAGAAGGACCCAGCACTGTAGTTTTTTTCTGATTTTCAGAGCACTGAACCATTGAGTATTTCCTGGTAATTTACAGGGTATTTTTATGGAAATCAGACCATAATGAAATTATTCCATTTTTGACTTTGTCCTGAAATGTAAATACACAAGGAAACCTTTATGACATTATGGGATCCATTCTCACCTTTTCTGCATCTCTGAAGAAATCCTGTAGCTCCTCACTGTCCAAATAGGCACCTTCATAGTTATACCTGTGTGTACAAAACAACAGATGATGTCACAATTATAATACTTGAGTATTTGTTAGAAATACAAACTTCTTAAACACAAACTCTGTGATGTAATATCTCCAAGAATAAGTATTCTAACATGACATGGTTGTGCTTGCGATTTGGATTGGTTAAGATGTCGTCTACAATTCTGCATATACCGCACACTCATCCATCATATACCAAACAAATTATTTTTCTATTATTCTAGTTTATCAGTTTATAAACAAACTTGCAGTACTAAATTGTCAACTGATGATTATTTTAATTTTTTTATTATTTTATCAGTTTACCATAGTGACATGTATAATTTCACTATTATCTTATTATTTATGACACTTTTATTAACAAAACAAATTCTTCCTCCCTCTCTCACATGTTCAGATAATTTAGATCAAGAAAATTGGAGTTATAGACCCTAGAAAGGTGGGTTTCACAATCGCTATCAGTGATAGGGTCCAGCAAATTTCAAGTTTATTATTTCTAAGTAAAAAGGAACCTTGTTCTACCACTCTGTTGATTTTGATATTGATATGTGGCCATGGCAGTTATGGTATTATTTTCAAAAGTAACCTAGCTTCGGTGGTGTCCTAAAAACCCCATTCACAATACAGGGGTATCACCTGTGGTAATCTGCGTTTGGTAAACGTCCCTGTCCTTGGATCACCTTCTGACATCCGTATGCAACCTTGCGAGTCAGTGGCTAACCGTTCATTACCTTGTGCATCCTGCGAAGTTTTAAAATATTTAAATTTTCCACCTCTGATTTCGGTACTGTGAGCATGCGCAGACGATTTCACGCATGCACGTATGAATTTCTTTCTACGGTTACCAAAGTTATGGTCCACGGTGTACATAAGGTTGAGATTTGGTCGTCTTTCAGTGTAATATGGCAACATAAGGTGAGTTAAGGTATTGGCCATTTCATCATGTGTCTGTCCGTCAGCCACCAAAGGTGACTTCAGGTTAATGGAGGTTGCTTCTTGATGACCACTCTTTGCGGTACTGTCATCTGTCAGTTATTGACGGTTAAAAAACCTGTGTCCAATCAGTGACTGTCCACCTGTAGTGTGAACAACTCGGACGAAATGGGGCGACCTGGGGGCAGTTCCGCCGAATAACTTCTAACCACAGGAAGTACTGCCTGTAGTGTGAATGAGGCATTACCACTCTGTCAAATTTCAAATTGATTGATGGAAGTGTCTTAGAGTTAGAGTGAGGAAACCAATATGCTGATAGACATTCGAATGCACTGACTGGTACCAATTTCAAAAACAACCTACCCCAGGTGGTGTCATATCACCCTGTCAAATTTAAAATCGAGTGGTGGAAGCATCTTCAAGTTAGAGTCTGGAAACCAATAAACCCACAGTCCAGGAAATCCTTGCGTTTCATATCCAGGGTGGGTGCTAACCTTAATGCTCCAATTTGTACCATATCATTTTCAAAGATGTACACAGATATTTGGTATTCATACACCAGTTATACATGTTAGGAGATATAACTTCATCAGATAGACTTCAAGGAAAGTTTACAAGGCTCTTGGTCTTAGCAGTATGCCATTGCAAAAGCCAGCATATGTAAGAATACATAACATAAGGTATAAACTAAAATTTCATAATCTGAACTGAAAAGTTTCCCTAATTATAAAGAAACTTGAACCTTTAGCAAGGCTACGTGGGTGCTTGTGAAGACATGGACCTTTCAAGGAGTGGTGACTGAGTAGTCATGGGTAAAGTCAACTTATATACATATCTACAAAATAGACCAACACATAGCAATAGTGAGGATAAGGTAACGGTATTTTACACAACAAAATAGACCTCTGTTGTGTCTTTAAATCTGGTTCTACTTTTTTTCTAGATTAGACTTTCACTCGTAACTTTTATACAGAGTCTGCTGTAGTGCCTGCCAAGTTTGTTTTTGCCAGTTAAGCACAAAACATTAACAGTGTTACTGACAATGTTAACATACATGTTTTATAGTCCATCAATGGACCATCTAATATGCAAACATTCTGGCTGAGTAATATTTGATTTGATAATAGACAGCTCACAAAACAAAAGGAAAACACAAATTTCAAACAATACATATTAGTTCATAAAACTGAAACTATGGATAACAAAGAAGTTTGGATAATAGAGGTTCTATGGTATCTGAGTTTGTCTGAAACACCTTCAAATGACGTGTAGTCTTCACCAAGCTAAACAAAAACATACAAAAACATAGCCTTGCTTAAGGCCCATATGTGTATAATATGTTCAGAATAGGTGCAGAAATATTTGGCAGTCATAAGGTACGCATTCAGAATTTCAAAGCAAGAAGTCAAGCTCTCCAGAAGAAGCTCTCTTAGCTGTTTGTCAGTACATGGATGAGTACATTATAGAAACTGAAACTCCATTATCTGAACTGAAAACTTTCCCGAACTGCAAAGGAACTTGAGCCTTCAGCAAGGCTAACAAAAATATTACATAAAAATACATATAACTATATATATACTTAACCATCTGACAAATAAACTGATACTTAATTTACTTAAAAGTATGTAAACCTCAGTAGTAACACACTTCAGTGTTCTTGGGAAAATCAAACACCTCTGTCAATATTTGTGCCGGAAGATAAAGCTTCTGATTCCTACAAACCAAGGTAACTTTGTGAATACACGAAATTGACATCAATACAGAAATTAGTGTGGACTGTCACCTTTCATTCTCTCATATACTTATTATCAAGATCTGCAAAAGAAAAAAAAAATAAATAAATAAAAATTTAAAAAGTAATCGTTTAAGATGGTGTTTTGGTCTACATTTGTTATAGCTTGGTCAATAATTACTATCATTCTATTCTTAGAATAAGGATTTTTTTTTGAATATGGGCATTTTTCTTGGAAAAAAAAATCCAAGCATTCAATCCTGTTGTCTTACCATATAGAATAAGTGGTGCCTGTGGGAGAACAAAACCCTGGCCTGGGTTTTCGGAACCAGACATTAGCCAAAATTCCCTGAAAAGATTTATGGAGTTACGGACGTGAAATTGTCAAAAAAAAAAAAAAAAATCCATAAAAGAAGTTTAGAATCTCAATCTGGATAAGGATCACATTTGAGGAAGAATGTGTCATGGATGGACAACACCTTGAATTTGTGAAAATATGATCCCTATTGGATATACAGTTTTCAAGTTATACATGTAAAGAGACAGACAAACAAATGGAAGAAATAACAAATTTTTCCTCTGGGTTGTGGTGTAAAATGCGAGGGTGTGTGGGTGTGTGTGTGTGTGTGTGTCCCTGGTACATATAAATTCACCTATGCAGCCACACAGGTTCCTGTGTCATATGAGACGACTGATCCACTAAAACATGTCACATCCAATGAGGTAAATATAACATTTATGTAAGTGACATTCTTTGGTCAAAGTAACACATAGGACTAGTGTCACCTTTTAACAGCTTCAGCATTGATTAAGTATTTCCACTACCCTGGACACAATACCAATCTGTTACAGATTACTGCCCAAAGTTGAAGTAGTTCTCACTTCTCCAGATGAATGACACTAATCTCAGACAGGACAAGGCACAATAAACTGGGCAGGAAAGTTATTGAAAGTGAACAAAGGTATCAGATTTTGTTTTTAATTCTGACACTGTGACTTCACAATGGAAACAGATATCATCGCAATTTTACAATAATTTTTGACTTGGGATTTTCTATACCCCATCTGTGGATTTTCTATGGGTTTCTAAATATCTGGGGATTTTCAGCACATCCATTTATGATGTTTATGTGATAAACCCAGTCTAGCTCACCTTGTCCAATAGCAGTGTCAAGTTGCGAACTCATAGCCTTTTATGCTGCACAATTTTAAGATTTTATGGTAATAGTACAAGATATATATACCAAAAAAATATAACCAACATATCCTTGTGTATTTCAAATCAACAACAACTGAGCATCTACCCATGGAACATAAACAAAAACAATGAACACCAATTCTTAGCAGGGCTTTTTCCATTAAAATTCAACTGGTTAACCAAAAATCCTGGTTGAGAAACATTAGTTTTATCTTTTGATTTTTAACTTTATTTAATAATTAGTTAATTGTCCAGAAAGACATCCAAATCCAATGTCAGAATAATGGCTGCAAAAGATGCCATTTTCTTACAAGCAGATAGGACTTTGTGAATGTTATGATCCAAGTACAAATTAAATTTACTTTGCACTTCGCTCGCAAAGCTCGAGTAAAGCGAATCCCACACACTGGAACACCAGACACCACAAAGCCATGTCACCAGTTTACTTTAATGTGCAACTTATTACAATTGATGTAATATCTCCACCCTTTTAAGCTGCATGCAACACGACACAAAACAATAGGACACAGCTTTGAGAAAGATGTTCTTGTGGGAATCTTTCAATCATATTTAATTTAATTTTAACAATATGGTAAATATTCCATGTTTTTTTTTGGTAATGATCTCTTTACGCCAAACTGTCCTATGAGTCTTGAATCTGAACAGAATCGTAGGAAAAAAAAATCTAAAAGTTGATCCAGAAATAAGAAATTTGTTGTTTTATTTGGAGAGCAATGTTATATGCTGACAATACTGACTGATCTCATAAAAGTTAGACAATACCCTCCCCTCTAAAATTGTTTTGTATCTGGTTCAATTGTATTTTACTCAATGCATATACAGAAGGTGTGCCATACGAGTTCCAACTTGATTATTATATTGTATTTTACTCAATACATACCGCCTTAATAACACTGGAAGTTAACGTTTATTTACAAAATTTCATGCACTGAAACGGCGTATTGTCTAAACCCTGTCTCTGTGCTAAACTCGTTCAAGCTAATGGTGTTCCAGAGATTCCATATATCTGTATCTGGGTCTGCTCACCAGTACATTGCACTTGGCTGTGGTGCATTATGTCCTTGCCTATTTTGTCTGGCATTTTAGTCTACACAACATTTACAACACTGGATATAGTACTATTTAGGCTTCATGCATGACAAGTACAACATTAGGGTACACAGATAGTTTTGGGTCTGTCTCCGCTGTAATATGTTTCCACTTAGTGTTATAACTGCATACAGCATATAAGTAAGACAAGAAAGCGTTATGAGAAAGCTACTTTTGGGAGTCTCCTGGGTAATATTTCCACTTTACACATGCAACATACAGGTAAAACATTAGAATATCGGGTCTTCACCTCCATGCAGCTCACCTTTCTGTTTTACCTTTATTCTTTACTACTACATTCTTCAGAGGTACAGTGTCAAAGCTGAAAAGTAGTCCCACTTTATTCACTCTATAGGTTATGTATTCATGCATCTGTTTCTGTTTGAATTTATTTGCCTTTTTTCACTAAGTCTGATGACCAATGAAATACCGTATTTTTTTCAAAATATGGCCCGTGCGTTAATTATTTTCAAATAGCATCAGACCAGGCGTTAAATTGAACCAAGCGTTCTTTTGAAATACAAAAAACAGTGTTATAAACTGTAAACAGTGTGCTTGGTACCAGGTGTCAATTTGATCCAGGCGTTTATTTGAACCTGGGCGTTATTTTGGAAATTTACGGTATTTAACAGGAATGGGCCAGGGTACTTTGTACTCGCAAACATGTGTACCCAAGTACATTTTTTCTTGTACTCACAATGTATTTTTTGTACTCGATATCAAATGTACTGGCACATGTACTCAAGTACATTTTGGAAGAATTGGCTATTTTACATATTCTCTGTAAACATTATTCCTGGAACAGTGTTTAAGGTCTGCTGATAATGATGGGATTCCAACAGTTTTATCAGAAAGCTGATTAATATGGGTTTTATGATATTTAAACACATTCTTTAGTGTCATACTATAAAAGGTGATTGCAAGGGTGGAGGAAAGTGGTGCATATCAGTTGAAAAAGAGTCAAAGCTGTAAACCACCGGGAACCAGTCTATGCAACTGCAAGCTTCCTCATTCTAAGCAGGAAACTAAGATTTGGACCCACAGCCTGAGCAGTGGGAGAAGAGTGTCTTACCACTGAACTAATAAGCCCCAATGTTCATGCATGAAACTGGTACACGCAAAACACTTTGTATCATACATACAAATGAACACGAAACATTAGCATCAGAAAATATATGTAGTAATACTTAGTCCAGTGAACATGTTGACATTCATACTAATTTAGCTCATCATAAAAGTAATATACTAGTTATTAGCATCTGTTATTCTGTTATATATATTCATCATGGTATATCTTTATTAGTTTATAATATACTATATCCTGTTATAAAGATTCACCATAACAATAACATTAATAACAAAAAACAAAGAAACAGTTTGACATCACACAGCCATAAATTAACAGAGTAATTAAAACAAACACTATTACACGAATGGATTCTATATTTGAAGCATAGTATATTCACACAAAGAAAATGGATCATATTAAACAAATGTACATAAAAATATTTGTAAGACAACATATAACAAGTATTTTCATTATAACTGTGACTTTAAGGGGAGTCTGCCAACTTTACCTCATTCCGTCATCATCTGGTTGAACATTTTGCTGACTCTGAAATCATGCTTTACATAAACCCAGCATTATTGGGTAAATCATTTGGCTGTGTGGGTATCGATATTGAATGTAAAAATATGTGGGGGGCCGGGGGTGTGTGTGTAATTTTGTCAACCAAATAGCGTGAATCCGGGATAACAAAAATAATAAATATTGGCAATATTGATAAACAATGTAAACAATGTACCCACTACCCAGCATATGACAAATCACTGACTTCTATCACAGCTTTTGTGTTATTTTTAGGTTATCATACTGACATTTTGAAGAGTTTGCCCACCTCCCACCATCAGGTCATCATCTGGCAGAATAGGAAGAATTCCTCTATATCCAGAAAGAAATAGCCTTACTTATATAAATAAATTAGCTATTTGATGAAATCACTCCATGCTTATTTTTTTATCTGTGTTATACCTACACATAACTGGTGATAACCTTTTGTTGTGATACTGACTTTTCAAATAGTTCATCGACTTCATCCCGTTTGGTCATCATCTGGTAGAAGAGAATGAACTCGTCAATGTCCAGGCAGTCTTCCTTCTTCTTGGTTTTCACATCTTTCTTCACGTCAGCCATCTGATTGAAACAAATGCAAAACAAAGAGCTTTATAACCATGTCATTTTATGCCTATGGCATTGTCCAGGCCCATGTATATGGGATCTCCAGGACTATGTCTATGTAACAATGAACACAAAATTCCTGGGTCCATGCTATCTGTAAGTTTTAGAATGTTAGAAATTAACTTGCTTCTGCAGTGAGTGATGGACATTTTATTTTTACCTCCTTCAAGCCCAGCAGCAGAGGTTATGTGAATGTTGGATTCTATTTATACGTTAGCAAGAATATGAAGAAAGTTACTGCATGGATTTATACAAAAATTCACAGGTCTTTAACAGAGAACTAAATTTTTGTAACGATTTGCACTATTTCTGGCGTAGTGATTTTTCTCAAAATATTTTATCATTGTACTCATAAGCAATTGTAAAGGTGTTATACCTTGGCTCTCCAAGTACCCTTATTTGCTTCTGTGAAGCGAAATCTGTAGCATTTGAGATACTCAGAAGCCATAGTTGACATCCCTGATGTTTACAGTCAAGTCAAACATATATGGCCAAATATGAGCTTCATTGGATGATGTTAATAATATGCCATTAAAGCTTGAGTTTAGATACTTGATGCTCTATATGTTCGCAAGGAAATAATAGCATACACACTGGTCACACTGGGACTAAGTTTATTCAAAGTATTTTCGACTTAACACGGCAGTATGTGACTACACTTTTACAGTACATAAATTTTCACAGACAATCAAACTTTTCTAGGTAACTAATTTTTTTTTATCTGTACAGAGATTGGTCAATTATATGTACATTTTTAATACTGCAGTTATTTGTGAATTCTGGCAAAAACCGTCCCAAACCTAAATAGCTGAAAATTGCACCCAGAAGCCACATGCAGTGAAGCAGTACCTCAATTTGCTTTTAGTAATTATATTGTTGGAGGCTGAAGTATAAGTATTATTAGCAACATGTCAAAATGAAACAAAACACAGGTAGCACTTGCAATCAGGCCAAACTGTTTACATGCCGCTGTTGGCCATATATACTAGAACGCTATTTTGATTACAGCCTATTTTTTAATATGGACTTTCCTTTCTTCCTCATTAGCATTTGGTGAAGATTCTCATTGATTTAGTGCTTTATAAATGCTTCAAATTTTCTTTTTATAGAGTTCCAAAAACCCGGTCAGTGGAAAATTTTGAGGCCCTGCCATTTAAAGCTGAAGTAATATTTCCTTCTAGTGTAACCAATCGACAT
Organism: Sabellastarte sp. h YS-2021; assembly: GCA_964017235.1. Classification (NCBI taxonomy): domain Eukaryota; kingdom Metazoa; phylum Annelida; class Polychaeta; order Sabellida; family Sabellidae; genus Sabellastarte; species Sabellastarte sp. h YS-2021. Next base: position 92,234,428 of record OZ024934.1, read on the forward strand.
GTTGCACTAGCTGTCTTCCAAAATAATATAATAAAACATTGGAATTGTTAAGATGCTCAAAAGAACTGTTACACCTGAAGTGACTCAAAACAAATTTTCACATTTTCTGCATAGTGCCCTTCTTGTTACATAGGTGGAGCTGACTTAAGATAACCTTTGTCTTTAACAACAAAGAAATTTAAACATAAAAATGAAATAGATATTTTTTTTTCTCTAGGGCATCAGTAAACATACTTTACCCAAGAAGTATTTTATGGCTATTTTCAGTAGTTTATAAAGTTTTCTATTGACTTTATCTTACTAATCCAATACAGGCTTAAAACACTCTATCTGTTGTATTGAAAATTATACCATGCATGTTTATCATCAAAATCAGGTGGTAAATTGCATTTCAATTTTGTTATACAAGACATGATGTGGAAAAACACTACCAGATCAACTCTCTATTAACAAATATTATGCAAAAGAGAGGTCAGTAGTGTCGGTTTCCAATCTGGATTGGCGGTTATGACAGACTGAAGATAAAGTAATATATTATTTTCTAGCAGAAAGTGTGAATCCTTTATTTATTTATTTATTTGTTGTTTTACGTCACCAGGGTCATATTGCGACGGGTAGTTTTACAGGTGGAGGAAACCAGTGCATACTGCACTGTAAACCACCGGGCATTGGCAAGTAACTACCAACTTTCCAACATGAAGCGCCCGGCCCGAGATTGGAACCGGCAGCCTCAGAGGTTGGAGGCGAGAACTCTAACTGCTACACCACCAAGCCCCCATGTGTAAATCCTTTAAGCAGAAAGTAATAAGAGATCCCAAGAGTCATTTCCATTAAAATATACCCTACTATGAATCTACCTTGACATATGAAGAGCGAAAGTTACCTTTCTATTCCCTCTCCACCTACCTGACTCTGTCATTACATATATTGCTTTCAATATAATAAACAACTAATTTACAATTTACAAAAGGGAAAGACTGTCACCTTTTTAAGAAAAAAAATGTCTATCATAAATTGATAAAAACATGCACCTACGTCTAACAAGAAAGAAGGAAATAATCGCATACACATCAATATGTTTGTAAATAAGACAAACAGAAAGGGCTAATTTTGTACATAATTTTCATATTTGTACTTTTACAAAGAGAACTACAAAAGGTAACTAAATACTGTATATACCACAAAAACGACTGCTATTTGCTTGTTAAACACATACAGAGTAAGAAATGAGAATTTTGCCATAGTATACACAATTCACTACTTCAGGCAGTCCCTTTAAAAATAACACAACATAATCAAAATTTTTGTGGTAATTTTAAATCAAATGGTTAATGTAGTTAGAAAAATCACAAATGTGAAAAGAATTTCAAAGAATTTAAGAAAAGAGACGGAAGGTTCCTAATACTGGCAAATTTCACATTGTTACTCTATATCATACATTAAATTAAGTGCAAATTACAATCAACAGTGTGCTTATCTGTCATTGAGTCACAATGTCAACAATGGCATTAATAATAATCACAGCCACTCATATATAATGTTTTGTGGACATAAATTATCAATAAGATGGAAAGAAAATTAGTGTTTTTACCCAATATCTGGCTAAACTTATTTATGTACAGCAATTGTATAATCATCTTATCTCAATCCAAAGGTTGTAATGATTGTACTTCAAACTATTTACGACTTTCACAAATATCTGGGGTTTTTTTTGATAATTTTTGTAATTTTATTGATATCCTGAGTGTTTCTTTAAATTGATTTTACATTATTAATGACATAAATAATGTAAAATATTTAAGACATGTCTTAAGATTTTATTTATTCCTGTTTTAGCTTGAATGGAAAATGTCAGTGCTAACTTTTGTATGTCCCGTTTAACAGGTAAGATCATATCAATTCAGGTTCTCGGTGTATTCTGCATGCTGCCCATAGCTGCACTTGAACCAGCAACCACAGAGATCTGAGCCCAGTAACTGACTTATAATCTGTCAAACATTAAAGGTCGTTACACATCTACGCGGTGTGGTGTGGCAAGGTATGATTTTTACTACATGCTAAGCAGGCAAATTTTCTTTACCTTGCACATTTGGGCGATTTTTCACAGCAGTTTTCAGTAAATTGTTTTTAAACTATGAGGGAAATGACTAGAATAGTTAAATTAATTACATATATAATTAAATATCTAATAACCCACAGTACATTTCCACACCTATCCTACCCTTACATGCACTTAATCTCTCCACAATGAAGAGCCTTGTTTACACCCCGTTTCAATTAATTAACTGCTGGCTGTGTTGTGTCTATATATATTGTCATCTCTTTCTCTATTATAAGTACTTAATCCAACAAACAAGCCCTTGTCCAGTGTGTCCCTTTTAGAATTACTGGTAATTGCAATCCTTATTCAAATGAACTATGTGTCTATTTGGACACAACATATTTTATCACCTATCTCATCAGTAGTTAATCCCTTCACAATGAGTCTGTGTGCTTTGCATTTTGTTTTCCAATTAATATATTTGTGTAGAGTCTGTAATATATTACCATTTATAACATGTGGGAAATCCAAGAATTTATGAAAACTTGGGGGAATACAGTGAAAAAGCTGCGTTTTTTTGGGAAAATTAGGAAATTTTCTAAATGGAAAAATCCGCACCGCACTGCATCGCTAGCTGCCGTGCCGCACATATATATAAGCACTGAACTACTTCCATTATTTCTATTTTATTTAGCCGCGCCACGCTACTGTACAATGGGCTTAAGAGACAAAATATGGGGGGTTTGCAATAACAAAAGACACAATAATAACATAAACAATGAAAGATGAACAATCCTTATAACCGATTTCTTCAGTAAAACTACTGATATCAATTCCATGTAGCTTATTTGGCGGAGTTTTAAGTTGCTGATCCAATATTAGTCAGGTCTTTCGGAGAGTACTTTCCACACAATTTTCCCCATTATGTAGAATTCCTCATTAAGTACAATTATTTTTCTGAGATATGACAGCAGTTGTTTTGTCATTTTTATCAAATTATTAACTTTGTCTGCTGGATTTTGAGAATTAATACCTGACCAATGTTTTGAAAGAGTATTGTAGTCATCATTAAATAAATGTATATATTAACCAAATATGTGAACAACTCATTCTGTTTTATCTTGAAGAAAATTACACTCCAGAAAAAGAAAGCAGAATCATAGACTGGGAAGTCTCATTGTGATATTAAGAACTTTAAGCATGATCCAACAAAGTCTTAAGTTGCATAACATTGATGTTTAAACCAAGTAAGAAACAGTGCAATCATCATCAGTTTCTTCAATTATATAACTCAAATTGTGTGCTGTATTTTGCAATTAATGTGAACTGTTACCAAACCACTACGATGTGTCTCATTGTACATGATACTCACATGCTCCGACATCGTTTCCTTTGAACATTATTTTAAAGCATCAACAATGACATAAATAGTTGAAAATGACCTCTGCATGTTGTAACATAGCGCTGTTGTTTTATTGAGTTGCAACATTTGAACAAATAAGTACTTAACACGTAGAATCCAGAGCTTGAATCCTTTGAAAGAAAAAGTACAGTGGGTTCTTCAATGGATTTCCCCCTTTCAAAGAGAATTGAATAGATTCCCCTTTTTTGGTAACAGTAATTGTCCCTGCTGTACAGAAATTGTAGGTTTTGAAAATGGTAAAAAAACCTACTTTTCAAAGTATTTTAAATATATTTAAACATATTTGCAATTTCAAATACTCAACAAAAGTATTTAAATTCAAAGTGAATACAAATACTATTCTCTATCAAATGATTTGAAACACTTATAAATACTAGAAAAAGCCCAAAATATTCAAATACTTAAAATAGAAATACTACATAGATAAACCCTAGCCCCAGTTTCCTACCCAAATGGAAGTATTTTCTCATCTAGTCAGATTTAATTCAACACAATTAAGCAGCACAGTGAAATGTTCCATTATTCAAACATGTTTGGAAAAAATTTTCTTCAGATAACAGAAACTATACAAAGTGGGTGATTTTCTTTGATGTCAGCACAGTTAGGAAACTTTAACATCACAGAATTAGCTATTTGGATCAAGGAAGTTTGGACGCCAATGCCTTGCCACTTCTTTTTGACACCATTCTGTGTATGTGTGGAGAATATTTCTGTCTAACCTGCATAAGACAGAGAATATTACATGCTTTCCCAAGCATGCATAATTATTATAAGAACCAGTACACAATTAGAGGGTGAATGTTGTGCTTCCATGCAGTTCTCAAAATTCCATTTCTCTTTTCTGGATGCTTATGAAATTATAGTAAGTGTTTTGGTATTAAACCTAAAGGCCATTTGCAATTGGTAATGAAAACAAATACATAAGCAATTTGATAACTTTTATTGCAATGCTTTGGGGGCTGTTCCATTTCTGCCATAAATCATAAACCTTGCTCTCGATTGTGAAAATTTGGAATCAGGAACTGAATCTTATACATCAAAATGATCTCCAAGCCATCATACAGAGATCCTGTATGAATAAATACAGGACTTCCTGTTAGGTTTACGAGTACAGCACTCGTAAGTCCATCAGGAATAGTTTACGAGAATTTGACTGCCTTGAGATTATTGCAAACCTTTCCCTATTCTTATCAGAATTATGATATTGTAAAACCATAGTACTGTCATCTGTTCAATCTTACCGCGATGTTAAACCTATCTTACACTGGTACAGCAATCTTTTACATCTTATAGGAATCTTAAGTTTATCTTAAGGCTTGTAAACCTACTGTAAAGCAATCGTAAACTTTTCAAAGAAAATGTGTGATAATCTCTGTCTTAATCGCAAAGCTATCTGAATGAGATCTTATACATGTTAAACCTAAAGTAAACCTATTGCAAAATACATCCCTGGATCGTGCATTTTTTTTATTATTTAGAATCGTATACCTATCATAAACCACACTCACAGAATGGAACATGCCTCTTATACAATGCAACCTGTATCTTAAAACCATTTATTCTGCGAAACAGATTAAGTTGAACAACCGATGGTTCATAAACAAGAAGGCATATTTTGGTGTCAAACAGTTGGAAATAATAAATTTAGTATAGTGAAACTCTTGTTATTAAATAATATATTTGGATAACAGAATTGTAGATAATAAAGGTTGTACTATAAATTGTTGGAACATTTCATTAAATGGTGGGAAATCCAACAAATATTCCATAATATTGCCACCTATATTTGCTGATCATGCACTACCAATATTGTACATGAAAACACAACCTCGGGTGTAAAATATTTGTACCCCTCAAAATTGATTAAGTTTTTAATGTAATTCCATACAGAAGCTTATTGGTTGATATATGCATTACACACATCTAGAAAGATCATGCAAAAACAAGCATTTTGTAAAGACAGTCAAAAATAGCAGTTGTTTGAAGCAGTAAAATATACTGATATTGAGGACACATTCAATGAAATAAACATATAGATTATTGAAACTCTTGTCATAATTAGTAAAAAGCTTAAGATTTAAGACAGTTTTAATCTCTCACTGAGAACTTTAAATAAGACTCCTTATTTTAGACTAATAAAAAACTAGACCTACGCATCAGAGAACCGATGCAAATCTGTATCCACCAGAAAGACAACTCACCAGAGCCAGTGAACCATCAGTTGACCTTGAAGGAGGGCCCAAAGGTCAAATCTGACATCAGAAGATTCCCAGCCCACAATATCCTGCAAGTTGGTTTCACATTGCAAACCTCTAGGATCAATAATAAATAAGTTATAAATCCTTGTAAGTTTGGCTGTCCTCGTTTGACCTTGAAGGAGGGGCTCAAGGTCAAATCTGACCATATCAGAAGATTCCCAGCCCATGATTTCCTACAAGGTGGATTCACATTGCAAACCTCTAGGACCAATAATAAGCAAGTTATAAACACTTTTAAGTTTGGCTATCCTCGTTTGACCTTGAAGGAGGAGTCCAAGGTCAAATCTGACCACATCAAAAGATTCCCAGCCCATAATTTTCTATAAGTTGGTTTACCATCCCAAACCTCTAGGACCAATAATAAGCGTGTTATAAGCACTTTTAAGTTTGGCTAGCCTCGTTTGAGCTTTAAGGAGGGGCCCAAGGTCAAATCCGACCACACCAGAAGATTCCCAGCTTATGATTTCCTACAGGTTGGTTTACTATCCCAAACATCTTGAACCAGTAATAAGCGAGTTATAAGCACTTTTAACTTTGGCTATCCTCGTTTGACCTTGAAGGAGGGGCCCAAGGTCAAATCCGACCACACCAGAAGTTTCCCAGTTCATGATTTCATATAGTTTGGTTTACCATCCCAAACCTCTAGGACCAATAATAAGCCAGTTATAAGCACTTTTAAGCTTGGCTATCCACGTTTGACCTTGAAGGAGGGGCCCAAGGTCAAATCCGACCACACCAGAAGATTCTCAGCCCATGATTTCCTATAGGTTGGTTTACCATCCCAAACCTCCAGGACCAATATTAAACGAGTTATAAGCACTTTTAAGTTTGTCTATCCTCATTCAACCTTGAAGGAGGGGTTCAAGGTCAAATCTGACCATACCAGAAGTTTCCCAGTTCATAATTTCCTATAGCTCGGTTTAGCATCCCAAATCTCGTGGACAAATAATAAGCGAGTTATAAGCACTTTTAACTTTGGCTATCCTCGTTTGACCTTGAAGGAGGGGCCCAAGGTCAATCCGACAACACCACAAGATTCCCAGTCCATGATTTCATATAGGTTGGTTTACCATTCCAAACCTCTTGGACCAATAATAAGTGAGTTATAAGCACTTTTAAGTTTGACTATGCTCGTATGACCTTGAAGGAGGGGTCCAAGGTCAAATCTGACCACACCAAAACATTCCCAGCCCATGATTTCCTATAGGTTGGTTTACCATCCCAAACCTCTAGGACCAATAATAAGCGAGTTATAAGCACTTTTAAGTTTGGCTATCGTCGTTTGACCTTGAAGGAGGGGTCCAAGGCCAAATCTGACCACATCAAAAGATTCGCAGCACATGATTTGCTATAGGTTGGTTTCACGTTGCAAACCTCTAGGACCAATAATAAGGAAGATATAAGCACTTTTAAAGTCCGCTATGTGGGTTACTTTGGCACTCCGTGGATGACCTTGAATTAAGAGCTTCAAGGTCAAATGTCTGCAAGGTTGCAGAGGATGTATGTCTGTTATACATATCACCTATGAAGACATTCAACCTTCTACCTATGAGAAACAGCCAGTAGAAAAATATAGATAATTTTTAAAGAAATGCCCACGGCGGCCATCTTGTTTTTCAGAATGAGACTAATTTCCTTCCCAGAGAAGCTTACCCCCCAATGAAGATATCCTGCAAATTTGGTGAACCTAGCTGATGTAGTTTTCCTCTTAGAGCGTTAACGCCGAAAATCTCTACGCCCGAGGCATCCGGTGGATACAATAAACCTACATATTAATTATTTTATCCAAGCACCAAAGATACCTCAGGGAAAAGGATACAGTCAACCATGTATATCACAAGCTTTAAGGACATAAAAAGCATAACTGTTTCCAGAAATACAACCATCTAATAACAAGAATATTTCCATACAAACAGTGGCATTATGTCAGTCCTTGAAACTAGCATCTGAGTCCGAAGCACACAGTAGCATGATCAGCCTGTAATTGCCATGAGTAAGATTTTCTGTCAGACTTAGATGTTTGGACTTCTAATAAATACCCATTCAAAACTATGAAGAAACATCTCTCTGAAGAGGCTAAATTAATGGACCACCTTGCTCAATGTACTTGCAAAAACTCATCTTGTATTCCAAAGAGGCAAAGAATAGCATTCAAGGATTTCAATTCAGCTACCTTTACAATTTCTACGACCAATAATAAGGAAGAAATAAGAGAGTTTTACTTTTCAACAAATAAAAAAATCGAACTAAAATGATGAAAGAGAGCAACCGACATTTTGGAAAAAATTAGCACTCTGGCTCAGAGACTATCATATACTGAATCTACCTGCAAAATTTTGCTGCTGCAGCTGTGACCATATCCATAAGTATTCATTAAGCATTTTTTTCAAATCGGTAATTTTGATAATGTGACCTCTTGGAAAGACAAAGATTGGTGGGATTGAATGAGAACATTTATCTCATGTCAACACTATATGTACACCAACTTTGAATTAAATCAGCTTGGTAGATAAAAGAGTTTTCCTAGAAAGTACGGGAGTCTGTGGAAAGTCCTGTTTACAGATACTACATCCCCCCAACCATGTCCTACATAGGGCTACTCTCCCATTTATAATTATGAACTAATTTTGCACAAATTTATTTAAATCTAACACCTGTGAAGGTAATGGGTTTGAACACTTGTATTTATTACAAACACACAAAAATATAAGTCACTACCTTTTGTACAGTATATTGCTAACAATTTACATTGAGGTTTTGGAGTTTTCTACTTCTAATAGGTTTAATATGTACAATACACCCACGAGAATATTGTGATATATATATGATTTGCACTTTTGAAAGTCAAAGATGTCAGGTCTTTTTTACATTTTTCTCCAAAAGCCAATTTTATTTTTGGACAATGGCTTGCAATTGTGTGTGGCAACATGTTGCCATGACCTGGAGTCAAATTCAAGATCACACACATGAGAGGGTAATAGTCAAACTTGGAAACGACTAGGTCACAGAATTGGCAAGCACACCACAGTGAAAGCTTCACAAAAACACTTTGACGATAAAATAGAATAAGAAATATTAAGTCAGCACCCTTTAAAAGTTAAATACAAAATACACCTTAAACTTTTTTTTATTTTTAAATTTTTTTATTGGGGGGAAGATCAGACACCTAATGTTAGTACCAACAAAAATGAGAAATGATATAAGAATTTCCCACATGTCGATGAATTAGAAGATGGGGTTTTCTCACTCTGCAAAATGTCAACATTTCTAACTCAGGATGGGGTTTATTATCTCTGTGTTGTGCTTTGAACCCCTAGCCACAGAGATGAAAGACAAGTAATTGTTTGCCCAACTGAACAACCACTATGCCATTGAGGCTGCTACTAATTGCTATTTCAAATAGTACTGCCAAGGTTACAAATACTGTGTATACAGAAACACCAAAAGATCAAGCCAAAAAGTCTTAGTACATTAAAATAAGATATTTGTTTGTTTTCAACCTTCAAACAACAAATCCTGAAAAATATTTATCAAAACATACAAATGCGAAAATGTCCTCAGTGACCTTATTTAATAAAAGATTGCAGCATTTAGTTAAGAACTGTGATTTCTGCAAATTGTCACATCAGCTCGACAGTCCAACTAAATATAGAGCACTCGGGGTGGGCAAAAATAATCCAACTAATCTTTTCTACTTTGGCATAAAGATGTGAAATTCACCAATGAAGAAATCTTGCAGTTTTTGACAAATTATGACATATTTAAATCACTAATTTTCAGACAATTTATTCTTTTTCATCTCTTATTGTATCACACTGACTGTTACTTCTTCTCTCTTCATTTTAATGGAGCACATAAGTATTGAGTTTTATAAACTGTGGCAAATTTCACATTTTTTAATGTAATTACAAAATTTACACTTGTAAAAGTAGGTGGTTCTCTGTTGTGGGAACAAAATCACTGGATGTACCTAAATCAAGTGGTAACTTCTGGTAAAATAAATATAAAAAACAAACACAAGCAATATTAGTACTTAGTAATTGAAATACTAGCTCTCTACAGTTGTTGGGGCAGGGAAAATAAGACACCAATAACAAAAAAGAAAAATAAGATAAAAGCCAACAGGTGTACGTGTGCTAATATGGTACATACATATTGCGTAAAATGGACACTTTTTGTTTTATTCCACAGAATCTATCATTGCCATATTATGAAGACTGCCATAATTTTCAAACCAGAATGTCGATGTTTGGTATTTTCTTTGTATTTTATTTTTCAAATGCACATATGATTACAAGCTAAAATAGTGAACAAGTTTGACAAATGACCCAAAACCAAAGACGTAATTGGGTAATTTTTATCTCTTTTCTATAAAATCATCCTTACTGGTAAGTACTCTGGGAATTACAATAAAATAAATTGTAATTCAGATCACATGAGCTTCAGTCTTCAGCATATGTTTGAATTTCCTCTGTGTCTGTACTTTATCAGTAATTTAAAAGAGAGTTGATTTATGTAAATACAGTAAGCATCTCAATTTAACTGAAAAAAATTTCTATACTCAGGCTGTGTTCATGAAACGGATCCAGGAAAGCTGAGCCCCAAAAAATTAGCTCATGCTTAGCCAAAAATTTAATGTGGATTGTGTTTTTTGTTGACAAAGCTTAGTTGAGCTTATTTTTGGCTAAAATTTTTGGCTTTACTTTAAGAAAGTTTACATCTTTCATCTTACATAAATCTTTCGTAAAATATGGCAACATCTTCAATAATAGATACAAGAATCAGTTCCTCCATTCTTCAATGTGTACTGTTTAATATAATTGCTTTTGTCAGCCTAACTTTAGGGATATTAAGGTACACAATGGGCTGACTGCATGGACTATGGATTACAACATAAACATGGGTTGTAGTGAGAATATTTACTGTACTTGACACATCTCCTCCTCTTAAAATACCAATAATAAAGTGCAGACTATGAGGACAATTTATATTCTGTGGCACTCGCTTACCTTCCATCTGCGCTTATAAATTTCTTGCATAGCATCCTAGGTCACAATCAGTAGACAAGTTAGGAATGAAGTTACAACTCATTGGAATCAACTACTACCTGTGTGCATACTGTCTATACACAAGATCTTACAAATATTCATAAACTTTCATGGGGAAACAACAGCCAATAAACGTTTAATTTTCTTACATGTGAAGGGTACCACACTTTTTGGAGTGTTGTTGTTAACAGATCGGTTTTTGCTGGAGAAGTCCATGATACAGAACCTACAAAACTACACCAATATGTCCCCTTTGTAACTGTTGACCATTCAATATCTACCAAAATGATCTCCAGAGAGCTTTAATGATTACAAGAAACTTGAAGATTTGTAGTTTCTTATTATTGAGAGCTTAGAACTACTAAAGTTTGGAAGCTAAGCATATTTCTAATAATGTCGGTCATTCAGATATCAAGACTACAAAGTGACATACCAAAACACAATACCTGGCACCAGGATAAGGCAAATAAAATAATTGGATAGCCTCAAAATAAAAGAATCAAAACATTAATCAGAAGCAATAACACTTTTTGGTCTCCTTCTTTGCACATTTCTGGGGGGTTTCAAAGCTATTTTCTTGAACATGTTTTCACTAACTGCACTTTCTGGTGGTGAGATTATTTGTCTGGGAATAAAATAGTATTACTAGAACAATCATTTGTTTGGTATCCAGGAATCAGAACATTTTTACATAGAGAGCAAAGTGACATGAAAACTTTGATACCACCATATCCCTACTTTTAATATAAAGGGTCACACTGGCATATATGTACACATGCACTGTATCGTCACCCATGTACAAAAAAAAAGAATTAAAACGCAAACTAAACAGGTTGGAGCTATATCGATTTCACATTATTAACTTTAAAGGTAAATACCAGATAGCCATTATTTATTTCTCAGCAGTATTGTTCAAATATTCTTTGACAACAACAAATATTTGGTAAATATTTTTTGCATTGTTAAATTCATACTTTGCTAGCTTCATTTCTTCACAGTTTTTAATTTTCTGATTTTTATAAGCAGTAATAAAAAAAAATAAAAATTTAGCGGACGAAACCACCTAAGTAACGTTACAGATATCAAATATTAGCCAGAGCCCATGAGTAAATAACTGAATGGCTATTTGCTATTTTTGTCAGCCTCGATAAGTATAGTAACTATGCAGACATACATGTTACATGAATACAGAAATATTAGCAAAAATCCCTCCTGGATATAAGCCATGAAGCATGATTTGGCTGTAATTAGGAAGGGTCAGAAGTATTGCTAGAGTAAGAATGTTTTCAAACAAAGGTTTTCTACTTGCAAAGATATTGAACATATTTAATAAGTGCAACAGACATATAAGTATGCAGAACAGAACATTTTAAACAAAGGTTATTTAAATGATTTAAAATACTACAATATGAAAATAATATTTGGATAAGATATACATACACATTAAAGTAATCTCTTGAACATGAAATTTTAAATATTAAAATGTATATTTACATTTACATATGTTGGCCTTCAAGACTAAAATATTGTTGTTTATGTTTTACAGCTATAAATGATATAATCTGGTTGATGTACCACATGGTTTGAAGAACAAATACCATATTTACACATATAAATGTCCTCTCTCTAAAATATGTGCCCCCCATCCACCCCCACCTCCTGTTTGCCTTTGCAATTCCAGGATTTTGAAATAAGTTGTGTTTTTTCAATCCCCAATTGAATAATTGCTAGCTATAAACAAAGAAAATCAAACAAAACATGGCAGTTTTGAATAAGAATGCCTTAACGTCTACAAAAATACAAGGTAACAGTTTAGAATAAATTTTTTCAGAATTAAGTTTATTTCTAATATTTTAAATTCTCTCACAATTATATGTACTGACAATAGAGATAAAGGTTACACAGTGTGTAATTATTGCCCATTGTTCCCCGACACTTTATTATTGGTTTGTTTATCGCAAACAGTCATCCCCCACCCTCCTACTTTTGAAAAATGCACCACCCTTGGGGTGTTTATATGCATAAATACGGTAAAATACATTTCAATGCAAAGGCTATGCAAGTTATTTATTCCTAAAACAAATAACAAATTTAGCAACACACATAATTTCTTTTCATCTGAAACTGTTAACACACCACATATCTGCCTTGGTTCTACTTTAGTTTGGTTATTTGTTTATTCTATTTAGTTATAATTTTGTTCATACAGACAAATAAAGGTTCAAGTTCACCCGCCGGGGTGGGGGGGTCATATTGGGATAGGCCCAAAGCAGTTGTCACTTGTGGGAGGAGACAGCTGAAATTAGGTGCCAAACATGTTAACCCACGACTTAACCATAGATCTTTTTCACAACTTTTAAGTAAAATTTGGTCAAATTCAATTCCCCATTAAATAGAAATAAACAGTAGGTCCTTTAAAGGTCTTTTCCGTTGAAATGTACACTGTTATCTGGAACTTCTGATTAAATAAAAGTACACTCTGATCCCCTGTAATTTTGCAGGACTCCACTATACAATAATTATGAACAAAATAGTAGGCAGCCAATACTGGATTTGTTAGCATGTAATTATATGTGAATATGAGTAATAAGCTTATAGTTGCATTTTATATCGGTTAGATGTTATGAATGCTGCATCACTTTTGTCTAATAGTTGATTACTGGTGATTACAACTAAATGAACAACACTGAAAAGTAAACTGTAACAAAACAATCTTTATCCACATTAGAACAATTCAACAGATGCCATTCAACAAACATAAATGTTAATCCATAATCCAAAACTATTCAACTTAAATTAAACCTGATTGTCTAACTTCCAACAAAGAAGAGAACATCAATGCAGGTTAAAACAGAAACCTCTCTGCACAAGTAAAACAACCACAAACAAACATGGGAGTCTTACCTGAAATCTGACCTTTGCCGTTTCAAGGTCAACTTCAATGTTCAAGTGTTTCATCAAACTAACAATCTCCTTCAAGGTCAAAGTGTTGTCCCCATTTTTGTCAGCCAATTTGAAGAGTTCCTTCATCCAGCTAAATAACAAATTCAGATGATCCACTTCATCCCCTTGTACAGCTCAATATCAAGCAGCATATAATTAAACACTACAAAGAGTCCCTTTGTCTAGCTGAAATTAAGCAAAACTTAGTTAAACCCCAAATTAAGTCCCTTTGTCTAGTCACTGCATAGTTTTATAGTTAAGAATTTACATCCTGGTACTTCAGCAATAACTCACCCATTTAATTTTTAAATTGCACAATGAAGTTATTGAACTGAAAGTTTGAACTGACAAATAAAGAATGCAGAAAGTTCAAGCAGACTCAAGTTGAGCAATGTAAGAACATTATCAGAGCAACTAAGTATTTACTACACTTGTTTGGTAATCTATAAAAATATTAAAATCCTACATCATCACAAACTTGTTAATTTGGTGTCCCTGAATTTAAAGTAAATCTTTTAATAGTTGAAAACTGATGATCAAAATGTAAAGTAGTTCTAACATGCAACAACATCTGATTCTGGAAAATACTGTAGCATGATAGTTCAAAAACAATACTGAAAACACTCTTGGCATTAAAATTGAAATCCAGGAATCTATATTCATGGATATTGCTACATATCAAACTACGATTCCTCCCCTTATTTAACTATCTACTCACATGTCCTGTTGCTGTGACAGGTTTGCCTCTCCCATCTTTTTGATGAGTAGTTTGAGTCCTTTTACCCATGCCTTCTGTACTTCCACAGAGGGTGCCACCAGATCCAACGTCCTATGTCCCTCACCAATAATTACCGACATACAGCGCTCAGGCTGAGAGGAAAATACACATGTTGTGATAGAACAGTCAAAGAACTTCATTCCTTATGCCTGTTGGTTGTCAACAAAATTCAACAAACTGGTGAGGTTCAAATTCTAAATGTTATCAGATGCATACAAGACTATAATAAGATTTAATAACACTTTATTGACACTACACACAATTTTGCCATCAAGCATTATAACTATACAAGTCTGACTGAAAATTCTGTCAAGATAATCCTGTCCTGTCATGTCTTATAACAGTGTTGGGATTAAAATATAATATCCATATTGAAAGTTAAATTTGTTCAAAATGTGTGTTAAAAGTAGAAATCCAAATTCTTTACAAAGATGAAGCCACATTTACATCTTACACTTTCTAAGATATAGTCCTAACAAGATTTTATAGTTCATGGTGACCAACGCAAAGTCAAAGGTCAAATCATGATATTGCATACTTACACCTCCATACCAATGTCCCCACCAAATATCAACTCGTTACACCTTATAGTTTTTAAGATATAGCCGGGATACCGAGACAAGATTTTAAAGATCCATATGGATCAAACTGTCAAATCAAGGTCACATCACGACATTGGACACCTACAACCATTGGTTTCATATATATATATATATTTTTTTGAAAAGTTTTTACATCACCTAAGCTAGGAAACTTATTTTTATTTTTTATTTTAAATTACATGAATTAGTATTTTGATGCTAGTGTGCTGAGAACAGTGTTCACAATAAGGTCTGCTGGCCACATTGTACATTTGAAACAAACCAAAAAAGGGCAAAATATTTAGTAATTTTTTGTGACAGGTCTCTACCACTCGATGAATTATTTTTTTCATGATAAAAGCTTGAAATTGTGTCTTTTTCTACTTTAAAGTAAAAGAATAAATTTATGCAGACTATTTTGTAATTTAATAAGTACAAAAGTTCAAATGGACGAGTATGTACAAGGAAGCTTTTTTCTGAATTTTGGTTCCACATAAATCCATTCACTCTTTATCGAGTACCAGACCACTCTACAATAGCACTAGTTGAAGGATAAAATTGTGCAAAATAACTTGATACTGAGTTATTTATTCTGAGCTAAGGATTCTGGTATATAGCCAATCATTAAAAAGTAGCAATAATCTACCAATCTACTATGTTAATATTCTCATGACTGTCGATTTTCAACCGAGTGTCTAACAGTCAATAACCATGCTCATCAGCAATTCTGTTTTGCAGGTTCAATTTAAGAAGATGTTACATATATTAATAAAAAAAACTGAGTAACTACATAATAAATATAAGCATGCAGTTAACCCTACCTGAACAACATCACCTTTTGAAAACTTGGGTGCCCTCTTTGTAAAGTTATCTGTCATGTGACCCTCCCTTACTTCCACAATATCTGACACTGAAACTAGAAAACCACAGCAAGTTATAACAATTAACCAGGATATAGTTTTAGCACAGTCAAACATGTAAATTAGCTGACAAAGTGATGGATGAAACTGGTAAGTTTTCAAAGTTTTTAAAAGAATATAGGACTTTTTCTCTAGGAGTTTTGACTGTAACTGTGGGTTGACACTTAAGGGAATGTATTCATAAAACAAAATAGCCTAAAATATATTACCTGGAGTTTACTTTAAAAGGCTGTACAGTTAAGCTAAATTTGGCTTATCTCTTTTTCTATTTTATTCAGAACTTCTATAGCTCTTAATCTCCACATTTAAACAGGCTTTACGGTACAGCTAAGCAGTATTGTAAAATTCATCAGTCTATGGACATAGCAATGATTGTTACCAAATAAACACCGGTAAAATAACAAACATGGTGGAAGGCCTTGCAGAATGTTTTAGATTTGAGTTTCTTCAACTTTCTTCCTGAAAGAGGTGACACCAAGTAGGCTCAGAACCAACATCATCATGCAATTTATTCCAGATTGTAGGAGCACCCAAATTAGAACTAGACCTATGGATCGGAGAACTGATACAAATTTGTATCCACCTGAAAGACAACTCACCAAAGCCAGTGAAAAATCACTTGACCTTGAAGGAGGGGCAAGCAATGATCAAATCTGACATCAGAAGATTCCCTGCCCACGATATCCAGCAAGTTGGTTTCACAAACCTCTAGGATCAATAATAAATGAGTTATAATCACTTTTAAGTTTGGCTGTCCTCGTTTGACCTTGAAGGAAGGGCTCAAGGTCAAATCTGACCACATCAGAAGATTACCAGCCCATGATTTCTTATAAGTTGGCTTCAGATTGCAAGCCTCTAAGACCAATAATTAGCGAGTTATAAGCACTTTTAAGGTTCGCTAGGGGTCCAAGGTCAAATCTGACCACATCAAAAGATTCCCAGCCCATGATTTCTTATTAAGTTGGTTTCACATTGCAAACCTCTAGGACTAATAACAAGCAAGTTATAACCACTTGTAAGTTTGGCTATCTTCACTTGACCTTGAAGGAGAGGTCCAAGGTCAAATTTGAACACATCAAAGATTCCCAGCCCATGATTTCCAATAAGTTTTTTTTTTACATTGCAAACCTCTAAGACCAATAATAAGCAAGTTATAAGCACTTTTAAGTTTGGCTATCCTCGTTTGACCTTCATGGAGGGGCCCAAGGTCAAATCTGAACACATCAGAAGATTCCCAGCCTGTGATTTTCTATAAGTTGGTTTCACATTGCAAACCTCTACGACCAATAATAAGCAAGTTATAACCACTTTTAAGTTTGGCTATCCTCGTTTGACGTTGATGAAGAGGTCCAAGGTCAAATCTGACCACATCAAAAGATTCCTTGCTCATAATTTCCTATAAGTTAGTTTCAGATTGCAAATCTCTTGGACCAATAATAAGAGAGTTATAGGCACTTTTAAGTTTGGGTATCTTCGTTTGACCTTGAAGGAGGGGCTCAAAGTCAAATCTGACCATATCAGAAGATTCCCAGGCCATGATTTCCTATAAGTTGGTAACACTTTGTAAGCCTCTAGGACCTCTAGCTAGTTATAAGCACTTTTAAGTTTGACTATCCTTGTTTCACCTTGCAGCAGGGGTCCAAGGTCAAATCTGACCTCATCAAAAGATTCCCAACCCATGATTTCCTATAAGTTAGTTTCACATTGCAAATTGACCAATAATAAGTGAGTTATAAGCACTCTTAGGTTTGGCTATCCTTGTTTTACCTTGAAGGAGGGGCTCAAGGTCAAATCTGACCACATCAAAAGATTCCCAGCCCATGATTTCCAATAAGTTGGTTTTTTTACATTGCAAACCTCTAAGACCAATAATAAGCAACTAATCAAGTTATAAGAACTTTTAAGTTTACTATCCTCGTTTGACCTTGATGGAGGGGCCCATGGTCAAATCTGAACACACCAAAAGATTCCCAGCCCATGATTTCCTATTAGTTGGTTTCACATTGCAAACCTCTAGGATCAATAATAAGAGAGTTATAAGCACTTTTAAGTTTGGGTATACTTGTTTGACCTTAAAGGAGGGGTCCAAGGTCAAATCTGACAGCATCAGAAGATTCCCAGCCCATGATTTCCTATAGGTTGGTTTTACATTGCCAACCTCTAGGACCAATAATAAGGGAGATATAGGCACTTTTAAAGTCCACTACTTGGGGTACTTTGGCACTCCGTGGATGACCTTGAAGAGCTTCGAGGTCAAATGTCTGCAAGGTTGTAGAGGACATGTTTATATGTTCTACATATCAGCTATGAAGAGATTCAGCCTTCTAACTATAAGAAGTTAAAGAACCAGCCAGTACAAAAAGGTAGATAATTTTCAAGGAAATGCCTGCGGCGACCATCTTGTTTTTCAGAATGAGGCTAAATTAAGTCCCAGAGAAGCTTACCTCCCAATGATGATATCCTGCAAATTTGGTGAACCTAGGTGGTATAGTTTTCCTCTGAGGGCGCTAACGCCAAACATATCTCTACGCGCAGCGGTGGCATAGCGAAGGCTAAACTAAAGTATCCACCGGATGCCTCCGGTTGATACAACTATAACCCAATTGTGTCTTTGATTTGTGCAATCCCTAGAAACCTTCTATCTGGTCTTCCTCATCCTGTGGTGTATTTGCTCTTATGGGGATCAGAAACGGTCTGAAATAGCTAGGATGACTACTGCTAAAAAACTTGTAAATAACTGTAGCCATCTTAGAAATACTGTGTATTAAAATTGTGCATACAGATCCTGACATTAAGGTACAATTACCTGTTTCAATTTAATGGCTCAAATGCCAATAAATGGACAAACAGTAGAAGTTCTGCTTATGTTTTTCATATCATGCTAATCACAGACTATGTTGTAATTAGGTTAAATCTAGTAGTTTACAACCATATCTCACCCATTTCTTTAGTATAGGGACAAATTCGGAATGCCTAGTTTCTTAAGTGAATTACAAACATACAATTTTCTAAATTTAAACAAATGGTGTTGGAATAATGGGGGTGTCCAAAAACTGTCACTAAACACAGAATTGTTGGGAAGGCATTCATAAATGAAAATCCAATCACTGCGCAAAATTCTACAGTATGCTTTTAATTTTTCTTTCTATAAGTGTCATAATTGATCCATTCAATACAAAAGTTTGGTGTTTAAAATGCTTATAACTCAAGGCCTTTGCACAATACAATGAAGCAAGTTCATCCAGTCAAAGGTTAAGAAGACACTTGGCATGTGCAGGCTTTCAAACTGAAACAGACTGCTACTTGCCTTTCATGCATCAAAATTTGCTGTTTTATAAATTTAAAAGTGATGCCCTACATGAGAGAAACTTAGAACATTTCTAAATGCAACTCATCACTTAGTATAAAATTGTCTAGAACACAATGTGCATACTTTCAGTATTTTGGAACTTTTTTTAAAATTTTACTTATCTTGCTGGCTGCAATGAGTAGTAAATTCTGCACCAAGTACTCTTTTACCATCACTGTGCAGCTTAAGACTATTCAGTAAATAGGCAGACTTAGCATCATTTTCCATTACATTTTGTCTTTCAGGGAATATTTTAAAATAGCTTGTAGTGTACATCAAACAAATAAACAAAAAAAACAGTCTTTTCTTAATACTACTATTTCATGTACTCTATTATTCAATGTTTATGTCATTTACAACACAACCAAAGGCAATGGGCCATTGTGCATCATCCAAAAGATATTCTTGCTTATTGAAAGCCTGTATACTTAAACACATTGCAAAGATATGTTGATACTTTTAACTCTTTGGACTTCACAAAATTAATGAAACAAGACTAAATAACAGTTGAAACCGCATGTATTATTTTTTTCCACTTCAACTGGTTTGCAAGTCTATATTTACTACTCTTTGTACTTGAAGTGTAATTAAGACATGGCTTACTAAGCACCAGGAAAAACTGCTGTAACACCTATATTTTTGTACCCGCATTCTAACTGCATATAAAACAGGCTTGAACTGTTAAGTTCCAGTTAATTTTAGTGGACCTTGTGTAAGTAGAATCTGAGTGCCAGTGGGCTTTAGGTGTGCATGGATTCAGCTGAACCTATATTCGGAGGTCGCAATATCATACAATTCAGTATTTTGTGGGTATAAGTGAATTAATTGGCCATAGCACAGAAAAATAGCTTGTAGATAATGATCTTTGTACACCAGTCAACCGTACCTCAGTTGAATGCAAACTTTCACTGTTTAGTATGTACTCTTCCAACAAAACTATAACTTTCATTTTACTTTTAATTTTCTTAAATACTTGTATTATACTTCATATTAATGAAAAAATATATTTCCAAAAGCATTGCATCTTGTATCTTTCAGTTGTATGACATTGGACATGCTTTATGTTTACAAATCTTGTTGACACGTGTTCAGTGAAGTATAACAAAGACATCTAGATGGATAAACACTCCTAAACACCCATTTCCCCATATATACCATATACCTTAAAAATAGTGCCCACTTTTTAAAGTTAAGCAGACTGAAACAAAGGACTGACATCCAACACACCTAGAATGTCATTGAGTGTGAACACCTTTTTAAATTTTTATCAATATAGACAATGAGGTCAAATTAACCTCTTCGTTTGTGGTGTCTGGCTACTATTTATTTTCAAGCTATATTTTTCACATATATTTTGTAACAGCTATAAGTTTATAAAAACTTTTAATCTATTCAATTCAGTGAGTCAGTGAGACATGCAGTCCAAAACTTTTACCGCACTAAAAAAATGCTTTGAAATAAGGGGTGTGACATGCTGAATTCAATAATATAACATTTTCAAGTGGAACTGCCTTTGCTTTTCAGTGAGGGAACATGTGTGGAATTGTATTCAAGTAATTCATACTCAGTCCAGTGACTTATACTCTATAAAAATGGGTAGCAATTTTATTGTATCACCAGGATAAGAAATCAGTAAACCTATATTCCCTATTTATATATGCATTCTGCTTATGGAGTGAAAAATGACCATTGCAAATTTGCAATACCACATTATCTTTCATTATGCCCAAGGTCCAAATTCTGCCATATTACTAAGGAAGAAGCAATATACTTGTTATTTCTAAAAATCTGCTTGTAAAAACTTTTAGTCACTGACAAAACTTAGCTTAAAGCAAAACTTTTAACTTTGTCCATTACATTTAAAAAATTTTTTTCCCAATTCAATACCCAATTTTATACGTTAATACATGGTGCCACTTAACTCTGTTTAATGGCTGGGATTCCCCCAACCACATTTTTTGCATGTAATTATGTTCTCAGAAATTTCTTATACAATAAAGGTCACAAGCAAAATTTATCTTGTTTCAAAAATTGTAAAATTTGCTGCACTTTTGCCAGTTACCATAAGAGCTGGCTGATTTAAAATTCAGGATTCTTCTATAGTACAAGATACAACTGTCCAGATCAAAGGTTCTTGGAGGTTCCTCAATTCTGTCTATCTGTATATAAAGAGAAAAACACTTTGGCCATAGCTTTGCCTTTGAATCTCCCACAGTTTGGAATGATTTATCTGATGTCAGGTCCATTCTGCCCCTGCTCTCACCTTTTTCAGAAAAAGATTGTATCTCTGAGAAAGGCATTCCCAACTTAGCATATGCACTATCTGGCGTCTCCATGATACTGGACTTGGCAACGGCTATGGAACGATGATTTTTTTAATTGGATCTTGGTGTTGCACCTTAGAGTCCGCCTGGCAGAGATTAAGCACCATAAAAGTACAGAATAGAATCGAATGACTATTCCTTGGCTGAGATGAGAAGGAAAACTATGTGATTTCTTAACTCGTACAACTGGAAAGATTGCCCACATTGCCTGAGTTGCTGACTGTATATATAATGCACAACAACCAACTGCACCTCAAAAGCTGGCCTAAATCTGTGCATTGTTGTGATAAATATCAGCTCAAATTATCATAAAAATATACAGATGTAAGGATATGCAGTTCCCCCTTTAGTTACATGCTCTGGCTTAGAAACAGATTGTGTGATTATGACTGAAAAATATATAACTATACTAACACAACCACATATTAAGCAGCTTTCACATTGCTGAAAGCATCCCAAATTCCATTCAAAGTTTCAACAAAGAATGTTTTCGTGTACAATTTACAATTGTCTTGATTTGAGAAGATTCTAGATGAACTCAAAACAGTTAAAAATATGCCAATTTGATATATTTACATTGTATACAAATGTTTTTAATAAAAGCACTGAATAATAAAAATAATGGTCAAACTCTTCGAATAACACACTTAATCTCCTCAGTTTATCACCAAAAATAATAAAATTTAAAAAAAATAATTATAATTTGAGTTTAATTGAAATATATTATACCGGTAATCATTCATTACTGAATTGGTATACCTCACATGACATTAAGTGATCATGTGTTAAAATAGCTACTCGAATAAATTTTATTCTATGACATATCTAATCGTTTTTTCCTCTACTTGTACATTCTCGTACTAATTGCTGTGTGCTTTAATATATATAAATAGAATAGTACTTCACCACATCTCACCACCCACGCAATAATGAAACAGGATTTTGAACACAGTATTAAGGTAAAAATAGGATACCTAACTTATTTTACCAACTTTTACTCATTACAATATGTTAAATTACAGTGACCCAACTTTTCTCAGGGTAAAACAGCCACAAAGTATGAAATTGACAGGTTAAGTACATTGATGAGGTTAATAAATTCATCTTATACAATTTCTACTTTGATGTTTCTTTTACTCCAACATAATACAAACTCAGCCGAAAACCCTGAAGTTATATTTATTCAACTCATATCTCACAGCTCTATAAGTATTGTGTGCAGTGTTCCATGTCAGTATTTAGTATATATGTCAGTAGAAAACCACACATTCAAATTTAATTGATCAGTTAACATTTTAACTATCAATAAAACTCAAATGATGATCTTCAAAATATCTTTTTGTTGATATTTATTTCACTGTCAGCTTTTGTTATACTATGATTTATTTCTGGTTTATTTAAATTATTTTTTTTGCAAATCTTCTGGCATGAAGTTGTTGTTCCAGTCTAATAAAGTTTAATGCAGAGTTTTTTTCCATCATATTGACACTGCATGCATAGAGGGTAAATCTTGTCTTTTAAGAATATATATTGCATATATATACGTGTATTTTTGTACAGAGGAACTCTGATTTAACCCTAACAGTCAGAGCTATATATGCCTGGACTAACTTAGCCCAATTCAGTATAGTGAGAATTCTCCAACTCTCAAAGAGTTCAAACACCTGTAACAACCTTATTCCCCTGTCAAGAGTTTGTCTACTGACTGCTACCATTATATGCATTCCAGAGTACATTAATGGTGATCATGGACACTTGTCACAATTATTCATGTTGAGTCATGACTCATTATTCATGTTTAAATACTATTGTCAGTATTTCTGTCCTAGGTATTCACAACTAATCTGGACAATACTGTCATAAGAAGTGAGGACAGATATTTTTGATATTTGTCAGTTCCATGATTTATCATGTCTCCTCATTCTAATTCTAATTCTAATTGGACTTTTATAGCGCTTAATCTCCCCATAAAAGAGGACTCTAAGGTGCAACAAAACAAAATGCAGTCGACAAAATTTCACTATCCAGAGACATAAGGAGGGTTAAGCACCACGGAGAACGCCAGGGGATGATCCAGGCTAAGGTGGGTATGCTTTGGTGTACAGGTAGGTTTTGAGCTGCTTTCTGAAAGAGGCCAGGGAGGGAGAGGCACGAATCTCATCTGGAAGAGCATTCCACACAGCGGGGGCTCATTTCATGATACAGTAGAACCTCTATTATCCACCCTCTTGGGAGAGTAAAAATTAGGTCGGATAATAGAAAGGTCGGATAATAGGAAGGCTAAAATAACAGGCTTAAATGGAGCTGGTAGAGTGGGTCTGAGGTTGGATAATTGAAAATTCAGATAATACGGGGCACTGGGGGGGTCGGATAATAGAGGTTCTACTGTACAACCACTTTTTCTGCTAAAAAAGAGTCGAGTTATTTCATTGAAGAGAGGGATACTGAGAAAAAGTCTGCCTATTAATCCTCAAAAGAAAATTAGAAATTATAGGTTTGTCCAAAATTTTATAATTTTATTAGTAGATTCCTGTTTGACCCATGCACTTCTTCAGGGCTTCCCTGTAGTCAGGTACTAATTGGGACTTGGTGTTAAAAGTGATCTTTTGAATTGTGACGGTCAGATGCAGACCTGTAGTCAGGTACTAATTGGGACTTGGTGTTAAAAGTGATCTTTTGAATTGTGACGGTCAGATGCAGAAAGAAATGCCTAACTTTTATTGGTTTTACCACTTTTCTTTTCACTTGTATATTTTGTCAGTTATAGCCCCATTTTTGATAGGATTAGTCACAAGAGCCCCCACCCCCCAGTAATGCAAAACTTTGTATAGAGTAAGGAATCTAAAATTTGCAGCACGTCTGAAATTTGTAGAAATATTCATAAAATAAACAAGGTGAGGTTAAATCTGCTAAGTCTTAGTAGATTGAGGGTTTCTGAACTAAGAAATATCAATTTTAAGAGAATACATTACTTTCTTCCGTACATTTGCTCAGGAAGGTGGCCAATTTTTAGATTTCTGGTGAAATTTAGATTTCTTGCTCTATTACTTAAGATGAAATACCTTTCCATCGTAACTTTAACAAAATGATATATTTAAAATAATATTCATAATTTCAAGGCAATCTGTATTCCTTTGTTAAAGAAATATTCTTTTAAAACTAAGAATTGAATGCTAAGAATGAACATGACAATGAATATGGGTCCAGAAATAATTTGTCACAGTTGCTATTGAAAAGATAATACTAGTATTTCAATATGGGATTTGTAAAGAACATCTTTATTCTTACTGAATTCAGGGTACCAAGACAAAGCATAACTCTCACAGTCAAAATAGCTATGAATATACGGGTCTTTATTGCCACACAATTTAAACTACAATTCATTAATTTATTGCTTTATACATGTTATACTTAAGATTGTGATTATGTCAGCACAATAACCAGGACTATAAGCAGTACAAAATTCACATGAAAGAATATAACAATGACCTATAATGAATTGGAAACAAGCAATCAGTCCCCGTGAGCAGCACAATGGCAATTTTATAATGTTATAGCTAATTCAAAAGTAGATGAATAAGATATTTAAAAATAATTCTCTGAATGCAATACTTTTCAGGTTACAACTGATTTACTCAACAGAGAAAACCTCAAAGTAGCTATTGCTCAGCTATACAATGAGCTACAGGTCTGCAACTTTACTATGTTATAGCTGACCCAAAAGTAGGTGAATGACATATTTAAAAAAAATATTCTAAATGCAATAGTTTTCAAGTTACAACTGATTTACTCAACAGAGGTCCTCAGTGGCCTAGTGGTTAGCAAGTTTGGCATCTAATCATAGGCTGTCACCTCTGTGGGTTCGAGTCCCACAAGTGGCAATTCTGTGGACCTGTCCCAATATGACCCTGGCTGTTGAACGGGACGTAAAACCCCAACTTTGACTTTGATTTACTCAACAGTGAGAACCTGAAAGTAGCTTTTGCTCAGCTATGCCATGACCTATAGATCTGCAATTTCACTCTGTTATAGCTGACCCAAAAGTAGGTGAACAATACATTTAAACAAAATACTCTAAATACAATACTTTTCAAGTTACAACTGATTCACTGAATAGGGAGAACCTGAGAACAGCTATTACACAGCAATGCCATGAGTTACAAGTCTCCAACTTTATAATGTTATAGCCAATTCAAAAGTAGATGAATAGCATTTTAAAACAAAATTCTTTAAAAGCAATAGTTTTCAAGTTACAACTGCTTAACTCAACAGAGAAAGCCTCAAAGTAACTATAGCTCAACTATGGGATGAGCTACTGGTCTGCAACTTTACTATGTTATAGCTGACCCAAAAGTAGGTGAACAACGTATTTAAAGAAAATACAAATAAAATGCAATAGTTTTTAAGTTACAACAGATCTACTCAACAGTGAGAAACTGAAAATAGCTATCGCTCAGCTATGCCATGAGCTATAGGTCTGTAATTTCACTATGTTATAGCTGACCCAAAAGTAGGTGAACAACATATTTTAACAAATACTCCAAATGCAATATTTTTCACGTTACAACTGATTTACTCAACAGTCAGTACCTGAAAATAGCTATTGCTCAGCTGTGCCATGAGCTACAGGCCTGTAATTTCACTATGTTATAGCTAACCCAAAAGTAGGTGAACAACATATTTAAATAAATACTCTAAATGCAATAGTGTTAAAGTTAGAACTGATTTACTCAACAGTGATAATCTCAAAGTAGTTATTACTCAGCTATGCACTGAGCTACAGGTCTGAAATTTTACTATGCTGTAGCTGACCCAAAAGTAGCTGAATACCATATTTATACAAAATTCTGTATATGCAATAGTTTTCAAGTTATAGGTGATTTTACTCATTATGGGAGGTACTGAAAAATCAGAAAGTAGCTATTACTCACTTAGCTATTGGGATAGACACTCAAGTTACTCACCATGTTGTAGCTATGAAAAAAGTAGTTGAATAACATATTTTAACAAAATGCTCTAACTGCAATACTTTTTCAAGTTCTAAGTGTTTTAGTGCACGATTTCATGAATTTTATTGCATTAAAAATTATTTTAAAAATTAATAAAAAAATTAAGACAGATCCAGGTCTAATTCTCACACAAGGTAATCTACTAGTGGCCTAGTACATATATGCAAGATATGAGAAAAATCCCTGCAATAGTGAATGAGAAAATTGTGATAAAGGGTTGAAATTTTCACACTTTGGGTGGGGGTACCTGACTTGTAATGACTTTGGGGTACAGACGAACGAACAGAACTGCATGGCCTGAACAATTTTTCATCCTCGATAGTTTAGGTATCTTTTAAAAAAAAACAGCATGTCTCTGGGTATTGTAGTTTAGGAGGAGAAGTTGTTCATGCGTACGCGTATGCCCACGCCGCAGAGTGACAACATAAACAGTACTCCTTTCTTCTTTGCTTTGATTATTCATGCAAATATTTTCATAGAATTGACAAACTCGGTGATTTCTGGACCTTAAAAAAGCAGTACATGACATCTGTGTCCAATGTGTGCTCAAGAAGACTTCAAAGAGTGTATTTTGAGCAGCAATGGTAAACAAATATCAGAGTACAAAAACAGAACTCACCTTTAGACAAGTCCTTCCCTGAACTGCAATTCATACTGGTTTTCTTGGAGTCATTGTATCCAAAAGTCAGACAGTCTTTATCCAGGTAGAAATGGCGACGATATAGTTTTTTCTTCACTTTCAAGAAACTGTCACCTCTTTGCATCATTTGAATGTTTGGGTTAACTGCCAACAAAAGGTACACAATTTTAAATTTCTTTCATGGCATTTCTATTAAAGCCTTTCTTATTATTTTTTTTTCAGAAATGGCTCTCTGGATATGCATTTTTCTAGGGCCTTGAAATGAATAAAATATGGCATTGCAATATGCTTATGCAATATGTCAGTGATATGGTGAAACTTAAGAGTGGACAAGCATGATCGAGCCACAATTTGAAACTGGAATCGTTTTACGCGAGATTTTAAAGTTTAAAAAATCCTCAATTATACCAATGAATAAAATATGGCATTGCAATATGCTTATGCAATATGTCAGTGATATGGTGAAACTTAAGAGTGGACAAGCATGATCGAGCCACAATTTGAAACTGGAATCGTTTTACGCGAGATTTTAAAGTTTAAAAAATCCTCAATTATACCCCATATTAATATGTTTCTTTTGGTGTCTTGGTATAATACCAGGCAGTACGGAGAAAAGCCCTACACTTTTTGACGCCCATGGAGAAAAGCCCTACAGCATTTTGGCAAACTGTGGAAAAAAGCCCTACACTAATTTCTCAGACCGTGGAGAAAAGCCCTACAACCCTAAAAATTCAGTAGCATATTAAAAAGGTAAAATAGCTATTTAAAAGCCCTACACTGATCTCTGAGACTGTGGAGAAAAGGTTTACAACCTAGAAAAATGGTAAAAACAACTGTGTATCTAAAACCTTAGTTAATTTTATGAAGAAAATGATGTTTTTGTCCAAATATTGGTATTTTTCAGTTCAAAAAGCCTTAATTTACTATACAGTCAACAAATCTCACCACAATTCATTTATTTATTAGTATTTTCACATGTGGCGAATTTCAGATATGTGGCGAATTTTAGATTTCTTACTCTAATAGTTGCAACCATATACACACAAACTAAGAGATGTGGGAATGGTTACTAAAGTCTCAACTGACAAGACGGTTTATAGGTTTGATCAAGTGCACACCTCAGCATTGAGTATCCATAAACAACTATATAATAAACATATAATTGACAGACATTCACAACATTTAGTTGGTATCGAGCTGAAGGTTTGACATCCTTTAAATTTGAATAATTCAGTGTTTTAAAAAACCTTTTTTATGTTTATTTTTCTTTCAGCATTTTGAAATCCCAGTCCATACAAATGGAGTCACAGACCTTGGCAGAAGTGAAAGCATTGCTTGAATGTAGTTTTAAAATTACAACTTTCTCTGTTATTTATTAATTTTTTTTATGTTGTTTAGTCTTTAAAATGGATTAGATTGTTTTAAAAGTGTATAATACTGTACAAATTTATTGCTATATTTATATTTGAGGTGAATGTATCATAATATAGACTGTAAGAAATAGACCAACATTTTTTGCCATTTAGAAATGGCCATTTAATCAATATACTAGCAAGTTTCAAAGAGTTCCTGTCTTTGGCAATGCATAAACACTTGGTACTCGATGGAAGACATTTTACCAAGACAGTTGCTTTCAGTCAGGCCAGTTTCACTTACCTGTCCTACCCTATAAAATACAAAAGTAATATTCAAAACTCCATTAATAAATCCAAGTAATCTACCAAATCTAATTATTTTGAAAAGCTTTATTCCACAACTAATGTTTCTCGGGTGCTAGAATTATCCAATACAATCTTCAAGAAAACTTTCACCAGTTTCCATTTACACAAGTAAGTAACCCTACATTTACAACTGAAACATGTTTTAATGACACTGAAATACTGCAATAACCAATACAATATGGATATGTTCCAGGTTAGTTCAATCAGGTATTATCTCTCATTTTGCATGTTTTATTAGCCTACACTCAGATCTGCAACATATTAACTGCAGTTCTATGGCAAAAGAAATTTTTAACTTCCTGCAACCATGCTGTATATTTAATTTATTGCCATTAATTTACTTAAATCATCACTTTAACTACCACTCTCACCTTATGTTTGGTATCCTTCATTCTTTGCTTGAGTTAGGAGTATGTGGAATTTATAATGAATTGAAAAATAGCTTTTTAAGTTTCTGCATGACAGTAACTGGCACTATGTCTGTTTCTGATATCAAAATGTTTAACAATGATTAAAAATCTTCCCATGGTCATAACTACTTAGAGAGACTAAAGATTGAAGTACCAATGAAGCTGTAATGGGTCTAATTTGAAGGAATATGTCAAGTAATTACAAGTGAATTAGAGAAGGTAATATGTGGTTTTCATTAAATAAATTACCGTTAAATGTCACAAAAACTAATTCTATGGTTTTTGGAAAGGAAAATAACAACTCCAGCGAAATTATCAAATTTAATAATCACACCATTGAAAGAGTGTCAACAGCGAAGTTTTTGGGAGTCATAGTCGATGAAAAATTGAACTGGAGTTTTCATGTGTCTCATGTCTAAGAAACTGGAGGAATGCTTTTGCTAACAAAACCGAAGCATCCCTGAAAGTTTAAAATGCTTTGTGGTTTTAATAAGCATGCTGTAAAGCTAAGAATGCACAAAGCTGCGCCGTATGCTTTCCCAATACCTCTTAATATATTCTGAAGCTATAAAAGCAACGAAAAAGGAGATATAAGGCAAAAACTCCAAAGCAGCTATTTATGACCCCAGTTTGGCCCATAAGGGGGGAGGGGGGGGGGGGTAAAACTGACCGCTATTTAGACTCTCCACATATGCTTTCCCAATACCTCTTAATACATTCTGAAGCTATAAAAGCAACAATAAAGGAGATATAAGGCAAAAACTCAAAATCAGCTATTTTATGACCCCAGTTTGACCCATAAGGGGGGGCCGTGGGGTAAAACTGACCGGCTATTTAGACTCTCCACATATGGTTTCCTATTACCTCCCAGTACATTTTATGGCTCTAAATGCAATACTTAAAATAATAGGGGGGTTGACCTAAATTTAAGGCTTTCAGATGGGAAGGTGTCAGAAAATCACTCATAAATGAGACATTTTTTAAGGGATTGCTCCCAAAATCTAATCAGCTCGCGTTTTCAATAGTATGAACACGTGTGTCAAATTATAAGGCTGTGGTGGACCAGTTCACGCCTGTGTACCTATTCACGTCTACCCTCAGTTTTCTTAAAGAATTATGATTTTTCACAGAAAAGCTGTTTACCACAACATAGATAATTCACAGTGGCTATTCTGATGACAGTCATCGGTAAAATAGAGTATGGCTTATTTTACCGACAGTCAACAAAATTAGGTTCAGGCTATTTACTGACTGTATTAATAATGGATTTGATGTTTACAAGCCTATATGTAACTGTAATTCATGCATTGAGTGAACAGTATTCCAGAACAGACATGTACAGCTTAAAACAATGAAAAGGTAGATATGAAAATTATGTTAAGTTCTTTGATTTACCAGGTGAGCAGCTATTTGTAGTGTATTTAGGGTTTGACTGAATTTTTCAGTTTTTCATTTGTGTATGATATAGTGTTATTGCTGATACTTTCCCATTTCTCCTTTAACATTTTCACAAAATCAAAGAAAATATGACTAGCCTGTCATTTGATTTACACCGATCAGGGAACCATTACCCTATAAGAAGAAAATAAAACTTATTACTAAAATACATTATATTCACTGTAAAAAAAAGGATAATGCAAAACATAATTTTGAGTAATGAAAAATTGATCAACCCTATTTTAAATAATATATGTAGTTAGTAAAATAGCCTGAACCCTATTTTGCTGACCGTCGGTAAAATAAGCCATGCTCTATTTTACCGACGATCGTCAGCAGAATAGCCACCAAGATATAGATACTCATAACTGTTATAAATATATGACGTATATAGTAATCTATTTTTTTTTACATACTACGCCAATTGTATTATTATTATGTGTTGCTGGCTTAGAAATAAACTATTATTTATTTTATTTACTGCACTATATTTATAGATGTACTGCTTCTAGGCATAAGTTGGCCGCCTCTAATTTAATTGGGCCAAACAGACAAATAAGTCTTTGTACAGTGTTTAAAACAAATAAAAAGCATAAATGTAATAATGATGGACCATTTACGATTGCAATCAGCTTTTAAATTTGTAGCAATTTCAAGATTAGGTGATGGCGGCCAACTTATGACCGCGGCCAACTTATGCCTAGAAGCAGTACTGTACTGTGGAGCAATGATGAGGCGGTGACTGAACCATTCAAGTGTACTGTACTAATATCCAAGTGAAACAAAATAAAAACGCAGTTAAAATATACCTGGCCTTCTTTTGACTTTCCCTCCACTTGGAATGTGGGAAGGAACTGTATTGTTGTTTGTTGCCATCGTATTTCACCACTCTAAAAGCAATATTTTATCCAAAACTTGGCCAAGATAACACGCCTATGTTATTGGAAGAAATTGACCTAGATTAATTAAATAAACATAACCGATCATTTCATAGGTCCAAATATTTCGGCTTACCTTAGGTGGAAATCAGTCAGAACGCCACCAAACCATAACGCCACCTCCACAACGCCACCACCAGAACGCCACCATTAACCAACATTAATGTACAGAATATGCAGATACATCTTGGGTTTATTAATTTATTTTTCTAAGAATAGTAACAACCTGTTAAAGAAACTAAATAAAATTCCTATTGGCAGAGTTAAAAGCACAATACAATATATATGACTTGGTTTTAAAACATTTTCTCTATGTAGACATGTACAGCATTTCATAAGCCTTGGTTATAAATTTTCCTTTATATAAGATGGGAAAAATATTTTCTGTTGAGTTTAAACCTTGCTTGCAAGATAATTACTCCCCTACAGATCAAATATGCGGGTGCAAAATATAGTGGGAGTCATTATCCTGCATTACACCGGGAAAGCCACCCTGCGAGACAAGTGTAAGATTACCTGCTCCACTCATCAATTAACATCTAGCAGGAGCTGCATGATGAACCACCAATCCATCATAGTAACTAATGTATTTCGCAGGATCTTTGATTTCTGAATTTGAGAAAAAAGCCTCCAAGGAATTACTCCATAATATCAAATGATTGTAAAGAATGTGACACAGATAACTTCCAAAACTTTTTAATCAGTCCAAATTAGCCAGTGCATTTCCGGTATGTTGATGTCAGGTCCAGTGTGGAATATTATCAGAAATGCTCACACATCTTACATCTGGCTGATGAATAACAAGAACGTTAACTAGAATTGAAAAGTTTTTGTACTGTAGATAGTACTAGATACTTATCTTTACAGACTTCATTCATTTCAACTACAACACTGGTCTTTAGTTTGACTGTGACTTCTGCCTTTCTGAACATATGCAAAATGTCTGTAAGGTTTGTTGTAACTTAGAGATTTTAACTGAGTTTGACAGTTTCTCCTTCATGAAGTTTCCATACATTTAACCAGTGCTCTTGTTAGGGGTGGCTTGGACTACTGCAGCTCACTTTTCAGGAGTCTTTTCAAATCCAATCTATGTCAGCTGTAATGTATTCCAACAAGTGCTGCTAGGATTGTATTTATAATACACGCAGATCCTTTTCTTTTAATACACCTACAATTTGGAATTTATTTGCCTGATCAGATGTGTGCCTCCTTCATTGCCTCCATCAGAAAGAAACGTAATTCTAAAATATCCTCTTTAATCCTGCTACTGCAGAATGTTGACCTTTTTTCCCACCCTTAAAAATTTGAAATTATACTTGTATGTTGTAACTAAGAATTTACTTTTTTCAGTGAAAATAGAGTATTGTGGAAAAATTAAAACCCATAGGAAGCCATAAATTAACAGAGTGGAGCCAAACTCAACATCTTACAGAGACAGGATAGCCTCTCAATCATCCTAGAGACAAAGATTCAAACCAACTAGGCAGATTGGGACTGTTTGATGCCACAGGAGGAGAGTTAGATGTGCAATAAAAAGATATTTAAGTATAGGCTTTTGTGACTGTGCCACCAAAGCAGAAGCTGTGGTTGTTGAAAATAATGGCATAAGAAAAACAATAACAGGGTCTTAAACAAAAGATGTTGTAAATATTAAGACGTGACAAAGACAAACAAGATTCAATGCATCGAGTGGGTTTGGCATGGTGGGAAAAACATAGAAGTGAACGAGGATTGCTTGTTATCACAAAGAACAATCTATGCAAAACTGGTGCACATAGCTAGAACCCAGTGAAGATGTCAGAAAGACAGATTTGGGCTTAGAACACTTTGGATTTTTTGACCTTGTATCAAGCAAAGGAATATGATATTTGGTTATACATACAAGGATTTCTCAAGTGCCAGAAATATCTATGAAAAAAGTTTACTGCCTTAAGAGCCCACCCATTGTGAAAGATAGTAATCCAGGATTGGGAGACGTAAGTAAGAAATCCTGAGTTCATCCTGAAGGATTGCAGCATTTTCACACCTTCCATGGACCATGTAATCACACATGTACTGTACAGGTCACAGCACTGTTGCAGAGAAGCTGAATTATATGTGTTTTAGAAAGTAATAAAAATAACCCATAAAGGAAATGTATTGAGTTCTTGCAAATAGAATCAATGAAACTGACCAATGCTCATCTTATACAATGAGTATCAAATGATCACCTTTGACCTAATAAACATTCGTGAAATTACTGGGCACACCAGGTAAGCATAATACAGCCTATCGTGCACCAGCAACAATAGTCTGTCTACTTTATTCACAACTACATATACTAGTGTTTCAAGGCTTTTTTACTGGCTGTTGAACGGGACGTAAAACCCCAACTTTGACCTTTGTCAAGGCTTTTTTATTGCATTGTATGCAGTATGCATGCATGTCACTCTTGTGGAAAAGTTTAAAATAATTGAAATTGAAAATGTCTTTGATTGGGGGGATATTGGGAAGAAAGTTACCAAACTGTGAGAAAAATAACATTAGCTCTCTTCTCTTGACTTTGTGCGAATTTTTCCAAATGTGACATCTGGCTATTATACTACCTAATTTCATAAAACAAATCATATTTTGTATTTCTAAAGGTGTTAATTTATTCAATGAAATTGTATTCCTATAGTTTTTGTGAAAATTCTAGCCTGTGAGCCTGAACGTTATCTCTTAATACCATTTTGAAAGATTAATCAGTTTAGGAATGAAAGAATTTTAAACTGGGAGCCATAATTCTTTTTATGCAATACTATAATTTTAACATAACAGTATACTCTATCTGTTACTCCAACAAAATCAATCCATCTCAGTGTGGTCAACTACTTGACATACAACAATTATTCTGCTAACAATACGGCAATGGAACCCTGACATCTTTTCCAGTGTGAGTTCGGCATCATCTCTGTGACTGACAGTGCATGTGCTTTATATTTTTAATATATCTTTGTGGATCAGCATGATGACATAATGCCTTATGTCTGCATGCATGAAAGTAGTTTGTAATACCCACAGATCCAGATACACTATTGATCGCAAGTGTGAGCGAGTATGGCGCAGTAACAATTCTGCAGTTAACCGGAGTAGATATTGAGCTGCTGTCAATTGCTACAATTTCCTACTGGAACAGTCAAGACGCAGGCACTATTCTACAGTTATTACTGAAAATAATGGGAACCCCAAGGCTCTGTGGAACACTTTCAAGAAAATCTTGCACAAATCCTCAAATATCATCCTATCCAATCATATTAGTCCTATCGACTTAGCTAACACTTTTTTTTTTTTTAGTGACAAAATTGCAAAAATCAGAGTTGCACTAAAGTCATCAGTGCCTGTTTCCCTCACAAGACCGAATAGTAACAGCACCGCCCTGTCCTCTTTTGAGCCTGTATCTGAGGACGACATCCTCAAAATCCTAAAATCATCCACCACCAAATCATGTGACCTGGACCCAATACCAACCACACTAGTCAAAGAGTGTGCACTTTGGTCACTCCAATAACCAATATTATAAACTACTCACTCAGAGAAGGGCGCTTCCCAAACTGTTTCAAAAACGCATATGTCACCCCCCTTCTCAAGAAACCTAATTTAGACAGAAATCTCCTCAAAAATTACAGACCGGTATCCAACCTCAGTTTTATATCCAAACTGATTGAAAAAGTAGTGGCTAAACAGTTAAATAATTATATCGATAGTGAGGGGCTCTCCAATGTCAACCAATCTGCCTACAGGAGACTCCATTCCACAAAATCAGCACTCCTGAAAATCCAGAATGACATTGCTGCTTCGATGGACTCTGGTAAGGCTGTTGCACTCACATTGCTGGTCCTCTCAGCGGCTTTCAACACTATCGACCATGACATTCTTTTTAATTCCCTCATGGATTGGTTTGGGGTTGATGGCACTGTGTTAAGATGGATCAAATCCTATCTTTCAAACCGCAAACAGAAGGTTAAACTAGGTAATAGCTTTTCAGATGCTTTCTCACTCCCATATGGTGTGTCCCAGGGCTCTGTCCTGGGCCCCCTCCTTTTTTACTACCCCTCTCAGTAATATCATTTCCAATTTCAACGTCACCCACCATCTATATGCTGATGACACCCAAAGATATCTAGCACTGGATCATAGGAACTTTGATTCCAGTTTTGCTGAGCTTACTGAGTGTCTCACATGTGTCCAAAACTGGATGGCTGGTGTAAAACTTAAACTCAACCCCGAGAAAACTGAATTTATTATCATAGGTGATAGACAAGCCAGAGAGTTCCTTCATCAACAAATTCCCTACTCAACTTCTTGGAAATTCTATCTCCCCTACCGATACAGTCAAGAACCTAGGTGTTACTTTTGACTCCGGAAAAACCTTTACCAGCCACATAACCAATATGTATCGCGCCTGTTACTACCAACTTAAGAACCTAAGATGCATCCGTAAATTCCTCAGTGTGGAGACTGCAGCCTTGCTTGCAAACTTAATGATCAGCAGTCGACTTGACTACTGCAATTCCCTACTTTATGGCATAAGTAAATACAATGTAGCTAAACTCCAAAAGATTCAAAATGCCCTTTGTAGAATTGTTTTTAGACTTGATAGAACTAGCCATGTCACTCCCTTTCTTCAAAAACTACACTGGCTCCCTATCACATACCACATTTTGTTTAAGTACAATCTAATTACTTTCAAGGCTATCAAATTCTCTCAACCCATATACCTATCATCCTTGATCAAAACCAGTTGTTCTTTCCTCAGTCTCTCACAAAAAGGCCATTGATAGGCAAGGTTTTGTAATGGCTTCCCCCACAGAATGGAACAGACTCCCACAATCAGTATGATCACAACAAAAAATAACAGGTTTCCGTAGCCAGCTAAAGACCTATTTGTTTAGACTAGCATATCCTCCACCATAGTACATCTCCCTGGCAGGCGCTAATTTTGAATCTCGACCTGATACGTCCCTGGACTTTCCCTTTTTGAGCTCAAGTGTATTAGAGGATGTTACATCAATTTTGCGCCATATAAATGTTTCTATTCTATTCTATATCCTAGGAAATGTCTATAGGAATTAAACATAATGATTGAAAATGAGCTCTAAGCTTTCAATTTAATAACTGAGTACAGTTTTTATCATGTTCAAATGATTTTTCATAATTATTTGGATATGACACAGTTTCATCCTTGCTAGTTATACAAATTTATTTATTTCCTTTGATAAACAATAAGAGTAAAAAAAAGTAAAATTTATCTTTTGTTACTTACATTGAAATTCTTTAGTTGTCACTATCTATACAAAATTAAAGTATACAGAAGTAATGTCATAAAAAAGTAACATGATGTGCCAAGACATGTTTTATAAATGATTGTGTTAGTATCAACAGATTTACTACTATTACACATATCTTGTATGATCATGCACTGAAAACATCTGACAAATATTAATTTAAATTTTAATAATTTTCAGTGTGATAATCAGACAAATTTTGAGTTTTCCATGACTGTGCTAAAATATTATAAAAAATGTATCTTTTTTGTTACATTTAATCTAATCTAATCTACTGCTTTGCTGGCACAATATCTTCCCCACACAGGGGAACTCAGTGCACTAGTTAACGAAAATCATTATAAGGAGAGTCAAGGGGCATTCAAGGTCAATGGTAAGCAGACTAAGATGGGAAACTGGAGTTGAAGAGGTGGGTTTTGAGGTGTTTCCTGAAAGATGCAACAGAGTGGATTTCTTATTTGAAAGGGAAAAGAGTTCTAAAGAACTGAGGTGTAGTGATTGACAGAATAAGAAAAGTGTTTGATTGATTTATGAACTTTACATTTGAAAATGGGGTATGTAGGAACCTGAGTTTTGGGGTGCTTCGCCTAGTATAAGCGAGTTCACAGTTTCGAAGTGCGCATGCGGTAACAGGTCCTATCGTTTCCGGGTCAAAGTTCGAGAGGTGTAGGAAGTAACTTGGAATAACAGAAACCAGTTTTAAAATGTTCTTTAATGTAAACAAAGTATTGATTGTTTGAAAAGTATTTTAATACAAAACGTTGTATGATATACTAAACCAATGCAATCCACATCACTTTGCTTGTGTCATTTTGTAAAAGGAAACTTTTGACCATTGATCACCGATTATCGCTCAGTGCATATAAGGGTACTTTTACTCTTTTTGCGACAGGGTGTTGTAAAACCTTAAATAACTTTGGCATTTCTGAACGGATTTTCATGAAATAAAAACCAGAAGAAAGGTTATTTTCATAGCTTTCCAATGATATAAGTTTAATGGATGTAGGTTGA
The DNA here is from genome assembly GCA_964017235.1 of Sabellastarte sp. h YS-2021. Taxonomy (NCBI): domain Eukaryota; kingdom Metazoa; phylum Annelida; class Polychaeta; order Sabellida; family Sabellidae; genus Sabellastarte; species Sabellastarte sp. h YS-2021. The sequence goes on from OZ024934.1 coordinate 92,272,565, forward strand.
ACGACTGATATTTGAGAATTTTTTGAAAAGCGAAAATGTCAGATTTTAATACATTTTTTTGAAATACCAGGGCCATTAAATCCTGAATAACTTTGGCATTTTCCAACCGATATATTTTAAATTAAGGCCACCTAAAAATCAGAATTGTAGCTTTTCACTGATTTAAGGCCATTTATGTCTGAGCATTTTCCTGATTTTCTAGAATTTTGTAAATATGCAAAAAGTATATGATTGTAGTACTGTTGTTATTAAGGGCTTACAAATGCCCTTGTAAATTTTTGGACGAGTTTTTGTCAGTTATAGATTTAACTGTACTCCTTCATTAATCTTAAGGTTGCCATTAAATTTCAAAAATGTTTTTTTTTGTTTTTGTCATTGCACTCAGTATTGCAATACAGGTGACATTGAACCTAGGCAGAGGTATGCAAGCTCCGAGTGCTCTTATTTACCCAGATACGATTTGACTGTTGGACTGATATATGTTGGTTATTGGTCTATGGCTAGCAGTTATTGCTACCCTTAAATTTAGATTTATTTTTTTGTTTTATGTCAAGTTCAACAGCCAGGGTCATATTGTGACAGGTAGTTTACGGGTGGTGGAACCAGTACATACTAGTTAGTCAATATTCGGCACTGTAAACCACCGGGCATCAGCAAGTAACTACCAACTTTCTAACACCCGGGTCGAGATTCGAAGTTTCGAACCAGCGACCTCAGAGGTTGAGTGCTTTTTTTCATCTAACCTTTGAGTCTTGCCTCAAGGTCAGACAGGATCGACTAATCAAAAAATCATGTCATGTATCTCCCACAGTTTTATTAGTATCATTGCAGCCACCAGCTGAGGTTATGTAATCATTGGGGTTTGTCCGCCTGTTAGTGAACAGAGTAACTCAAAAAGTTGCGAATGGATTTTCTTCAAGTTTTCAGAGTTTCCATATATTCTTAAGTAAGAAGTGAATTAATGTTGGAGGTGCCAATACCAGTGCCACTAGTGTTAGGGCCACCTTAAATTTTAAAAATGAGGTTTTTTATCCCAGAACTCGCACTGTGGCTCATTTTGGTCTATTATACCTAGTGTATATGCCACAGTATCAGAATAGAAATGTAAATATGACTTTATGGTGACCCTAAATGTTCCATTTTTATCAAGTAATGGCCACCTTAAAGTCACACAATTTGTTGTTTTCATAATTTCTCTAGCAAGTGTGTGCAGGTCAGTATGGGGGAACATTTCTATTATCTTCTGACATTTAATTCCTATAGGTGTTTCCTTGCTTTTCATTTGCTTTTCATTCGTATGGGTCAAATTTGGAATTGCAGGGGCCACGGTGGAGTAGTGGTAATACACTCGCCGTCCACCCCTAAGGTCTGCCATTCAATCAGACCCTATGTGGGGAAATTGGTGGTTGCTTACCAATGGTTGGTAGCTTATGGTACAGAACCTTGCACAACTGTATGTGCTGGTTACCTCTGCCCCCAAAAACACTTATCGTGATATGACCTACGGTATACAGTGTTGAAAGTGACGTTAAAAAAACCCCAAATAATTGGGAATTACAAAATTGTTTTGACTGCGGACCATCCACCTTCACTATGCTTGCAGGGTTTACTCCAGGTTTGTATGGAGCTGCTCCATGCAGGGGGTGAAAAGTCTTTTCTTTGATTTCATATAATTTGTTTATTTATATTCACATTCCATTTGTGTTGTTTATTTCACAAGTTCTTTACATTAATATTCTTTTTTAATAAAGTATATTAATATTATTAAAACAACATGAACTTAAGTGCATAAAATATTACTTAATCCAATACATAGCTAATGGTTGTGCAAATTATAACTATACATATAAAGACAACTCTTATTACATTAAAATAATTTCTAAAGCCAATTTCATTCGATTTCATTAAATGATTTATCATTATCTGGTCATAGTAATGAGGTTTATCAGTCAATCAGCCTTGAAAAAATATCCATTATGTGGGACAGCAAAGTTATTCAGGATAATTTAGGATAAGACACAATTGTATATGTATCTGACATCTTCATTTGCATCTTTGTTCTTCAGAAATAAATACTTTGTATATAACAACTGAATGAAACACAATTGTGTGGAAAAGCATTTTTATGCACATTTTTAAAAATACCTCAAAAATCGGTCAATCTGTATATATTGTTACACATATATGTTTCACATATTATATATTATATATATTATATATTATATATATTATATATTCGGCGGCAGCGGACTGATAACATGGCGAGAAACAAGTAATTCCTTTGATGAAGGGGTTCAAGTGACAGAGTAGTGTAGTTTAATGCTTGTATCAGGCTATTTCTTTCTCAAACAACCAGGAATGATGTTTTTAAAGTAGAAATATAAAATAAATATTTTCATCTATTCCTGCAAAGGCAGAAACAAACCTGCAGTAGTGGATGTATATTTCCATCTTATGTGGCAATTAATAAGTATTATGTTTACAAAAAGAAATATATATGTTTTTTTTTAAAAAGCAAAGAGTAATTATTCAGATTATATACACCGATATAATAATTGTTATTTTTCTGAAGTTTATTTATTTTCCTAAATTGATATCTGTCTTTCTTTCCTTTCTATTATATATTTGTCAATCATAACTCTAAAGAATCCAAATAAACTCTCATGTTATTTTAAATATGGTCATCAAGAATGTTGCTCATGAATATTCATATTCTGATAAGGTAAAATAGTTATAAAATCAGCCCAGTTCTCCAGACAGCATACGGCTTTGTATTACTTGCAATAAACTTTAAGGCTCTAAAATAAAATAGATAAGCAGATAATACAGGGATTCAGATGAAATTTATTAAATAACATTTTCTTGTCTTGTTCATTGAATAATCATAATATTTTAAGTCTGTAAACATGATTTTAAATAAAAATATTGACTATTGCATTTGTGTTTATTGTCATATTTTGGTGGGATTTTAAAATAATTTTGGAGAGATTTTCAACAAACCATGGAGATGTAGCACCAACCACAATGATGGCAGTTTTTAACTTTATTTTTCATCCAAATCCGTCCATTATCTGTGGAGCAATTTGCCTGTAAAGTTGCAGAAAATTGTCAAAAATATATGCATTTTTAAGATTGCTGAGCTTTAAAAAACACCTATTTTCGCCCATCTAAGAATACTGAAAATGGTATTTTAAAATATTTTTTCCCAACATAAAACGCAAATTTTGTAAATCTATATGTATGGTTTTATGTCCACTTACCATTCTAATGAAATATGTCCCTTAATGCAGGTATTTACATCAATTAGTTTTGTCAACTTCTTATTCATAGATTTACTTCCTACACCTCTTGACCTTTGACCTATCGCCCGAGATCTACAACGAGAATGAGACGTCTGAAACTGTGAACTCGCTTATTTCTGGAAGAGGTGTAGGGGTGAATTAATTCTCTTAGGTAAGCTGGTTGACCTTGGTTGAGAATTTTGTATGTAATGAGGCCTATTTTAAATTGCACCCTGTACTTGACTGGGAGCCAATGAGTTTTTTTGTTCAGTTCAGTTAAGGTACAAGATATTGTAATATTTTAAATCATTTATTTAAATGTCCCCCATTTCTGTATTTCTTTTGGCTAGAACTAGCAACTAGTTTCAGCTCATTTATCATTGTAGTATACTGCTTTTTTGGTTTCAAAAGTTTCCTATAAGCTATATACTGAGTGCAAAGTTCTGTTACAATATAAGGACATTGAATTATTTATTTTCTCTGTATTCAATAGAAATGGTCCTTTGTGCTGATCTTACTTGTACTCTGTAGTTGTGACAATATAGTTTGTTGTGGGGAGGAAGGGGAGTTTCTAGAACCTTCATGTATTCCCTTTTTTCGTGAAATGTATTGATTTTCTACTTCTCTCTCTAGAATATTCTTGAAGACAAAACAGTAAAAAAGGGTGGAAAAGTCAAAGTTGGGATTTTATGTCCTGTTCAACAGCCAGATCCATATTGGGACAGGTCCTCAGCATTACCACTTGTAAGACTCGAGCCCACACAGAAGTGACAGCTTGTGATTAGATGCTAAACTTGGTAACCACTAGGCCATGGAGGGCCTATGTAAAGGGGCATGGGAAGTTTGTTTAATTTTGTGTTGAACTGGTGCACTAGATGGACCATAGTCTTTGAAGTTGTTATATTGTGGATTACTTTTTATCTGTAAGAATAAGACAAGATCCCACAAAAGGGCCCATCACTAATTGCATACTTGACCTACTCAAATTGGTACTACACAGTATGAACTTTACATTTAATGGTGACCATTATTTACAAACAGGTGGCACAGCTATGGGAACTGCATTAGCCCCAAACTATGCCAACCTAATTATGGACAGACTTGAAACCAAGGCTCTCGCTGGCTACCCATTAAAACCATTAGCTTGGAAAAGATTCATTGATGACATTTTCATGATATGGACTCATGGTGAGGATTCATTGAACAAATTCATTGAGCACCTTAATTCACTGCATGAGACAATTAAATTCACATATGAGATGAGTTACAGTCAAATTGACTTCTTGGACACAACTGTTAAATCTAACCATAATAGAGGCCTTATTACAACACTGTACAACAAACCTACAGATACTCACCTGTATCTGGAACACACTTCAGCCCATCCTAACAGTATCCTCACCAAAGGACCATATGGACAATATCTCAGATTAAGGAGAATTTGCACCTTGGACATTGACTTTGAGTCCAATTCTAAAAAACTCACTGGTTACTATACCTGAAAAGAGGTTACCCATTCTCCTCGCTCAAAAACATTATCTTAGAGCAAGGAAATTTAATCAGGATGGGCTTCTTGATACAATTCCAAAAGAATTCACAGATGTACCCTTCATGGTCACACAATTCAATCCAAGAAACCCCAAAATTGGTTCTTTGGTTAAGGACAATTGGAACATAATTCAAAACACAGAAGAGTTGACACAAATCTTCAGAACAAAACCCTTAATTGGCTACAGGAGGTTACCTAATCTCAAAGATATACTCACAAGTAGTAGTATCTTGTACCTACCAGTACCTAAACCCCTTACACCGGCAACCCAATTCTTGCCAATATGCACCAGGTTTGGTAGATGCACCTACTGCCCCAAATTTAAGAAACTGGAACATATCACCAGTTTTCACACTAAGAAAACATTTAAATGTCAGACACTCCCTCCCAAACACAAGATCACTTGTGAACTCTCAAATGTGATTTACATCATTAATTGCAACCAATGTGGCCTCCAATACACTGGAGAAACCAAAAGACCTATCAGAAATAGGATGTGTGAACACTACAGTAGTGTCCAGAAATTCCAGGCTGAGAAGGCCACTCCAGTCTCTAGGCACTTTACACAGAAAAATCATTCTGTGAGAAACAAGGAATTCAGTATCTTGCATTGGATGGGGGATCCAACAAGCCCAAATGCAAAAATCAGGTGCAGGCGCCAAGAACTGTGTTATATTTGGGCATTCCCTACACTCCACCCAGCAGGCATCAACATGTTATGTATGAGGATATGCCCTCTCATTGCACCCCTTACCCAGGTGCACCCTCTCCCCTTTACTTTTTATCTCTGTTTGAAGTTGATACACACTGCTTATTACACACATTTTATGGTGAAATCATTGAGTGAACATAATGTATAATGTCTGGATCTGACAAAGAGTGGATTGCTCTATATTGCATATTGTTCACATGTTGGATCAAGTATCAGAGTTGACAAAACTTACTGAACAATTGAATACAAGCATTTTGTGCTGGTGAACACCGGACAGATAACTGGACAGCTTGCTAGAACAAGTGGACATACTAGTGTTACCTGTTAAGCTTATAGAACTGTGGTGAGGTCAGGTTGATTCAATTTTGTTTACTCCCATTGTATTATTAAATACCAGGATATATCAGTTGACTGTAATTATTTTAAGTGAAACTTTCTGTCATTTACTGTTGTAACTTGAAAGCAACCGGTAATTGCTACTGACCTTGCCCCAATGATTACAATTACAATGGTCATATATTAAATCTGCTAGTACCTTTCATTTTGGAGGACAAGTCAAACAAGTTCAAGCTAAGTGATCGCATCGCAAAATAGATTGGGGAGTCTTAATTACTGTTAAACTTTTTTCAGCAAATAGAATTAAAGTCAAAGTATGTGTCATATAATTAAAGAAGTCCCCACAAAGCAAGAACAGAAAACGTAATCTTTAATGATCACATAATAAAACTGGTCCTCTATTTACTTTTAATGCAATAGAAGTATCAGACATATCATAACCTAAAATCCCTAACCTTTGCTGTGTGAATCTGCATAACACTGATCCTTATGTATCAGTCATAACATAAAATACCTGAACTGTTTAGGCATTTTATAAAATGATTGAAAATGCTCATTTATTGCATGCAATGTCTAGGTACAGGGATTGTCTGTATAACATATATTTACATATCACCTTTGTTTATGACAAAAGTTGATTGATTCCGCAAGAAACAGTTTCTTTTATATGGATATCTGTGACACATGCACTATTGCAAAGGGGTCACTGTGGTGCAGTGGTAACACACTTGAATTCACCTCTGAGATTCTGATGTCGGTGGTTTGAAACCCGGACTTTATGTGGGAAAGTGGGTAGTTGCTTACCAATGGTTGGTAGTTTACAGTTCAGAACCTTGATCAACTGTAGGTATTGGTTTTCCCTGCCCACTAATTTACTCATCGTGTTATAAGCTATATAGTGTTGAAATGACGTAAAACCACAAATGAACATTGTAGTAATGAATGTTATAGTCATTAATATCAAATTAGGTGTGGAAGACTAATATTTAAGAAATTTTGACCACATTTATGTTACAGATTGGTACAAAAAAATTAGTCTCAAATTTGATTATATCAAGCTACTGAATCAAAGAAAAATTTGTTTGGATAAAAAAATAAAACAAATATAGAATTATTTATTTATTGTGAATGGATTCATATTTAAGCAGTCACCAAGGCATATCAAATACTCATAAAGTTTACAGTGTTCCACAGAGTTAATGGTTTTGACATTGATTTATATAGTTTACATATTTATTTTCAGAAGCAAACTGACTACTGCAAATTCTCCTCATCAAATTGTCAATTTTTAAAAATATTTCCACTTGATCTTATTGTGCTTCATATTGAATTTGTAAAATATGTGTTAACTTTGAAATTTTACAATACATCAGATAAGTAAAAAGTTACAAAATTTGCTGTACTATTTACTCATACTAAATCTGCAAATGTTTTAAAAAGACACCAACGAGAGTTATAATATTGATTGTACATGTCATCCGAAAAAACTCACACCCAACAACTCGCACCCAAAAAACAAACAAATAAAAACATTCAATATGTGTACACCTCTATTCAAAAATATAAGGTGACGTTAGGTTTTGTAGCAATATTTATTAAATAAAAAGACTGTTTGTACATAAACATGCTGTTTAAAGAGAAAATACTTCAAATTGGTGCATGAAAATCATTATTATTCATTTTGTCTGTGTGTGTTTTGTATTTATACTCAGCACAATATCTCCACGCACTACAGGACTCAAAGCACTATGTAACCCATCTGACAGTACAAGTACAGTCCAACTCTCAAATAATGGACATTAACCTAATTGAAAGACAGAGGCTCAAGGATGACCATTTATCAACGTCGTTCTTTAACCTGCCACTGTGGATAGGACCCAATGACACAGGACTGTACCTGTGATTGAACCCACATCCTCTGTGTTCCTAGACGAGTGTGTTATCCACTGGGCCACAGTAGCAGATTATTATTCATGTAAGCAAAGAAAATATATGAGGTCATGGAATCTGATAAGGTTTTCTAACAATAGTTTAATAAAAATGCCGTTTGAAGAGGAAATACTTTAAAATCATGAGCGGAATTGCATAGAAAATGAGATCATGGAATCCTCTCGGATGTAATTTAACGGCTAGACTAATGACAGTAAATTTTAACGTTGTTTATTTACTTTCGGCCCTTCTTTCGGGTGCTTGTTCTTTGTGGCTTAAATATATAATACAGACGAATGCACCAGTCATACCATAGAGAGTTAAGCTGTTTTGAATGATACCATAACAGCTGGTATAAAATTGATAACTTCTTCATTACTAAAAAATAATTTTCTCTTGTTTTTGCTTATGGGTTAGTGCACTAGCACACAGTCACCAGTGTAGCTGGCGAAACCAACTAACGACGACTTCCGTGCGTGTTCGCTATGCCAGCTATCACCAGTGCAGTATCGCCGTTTTCATTGTTAAAAAAACTGGTGTGACATAAATTTTACAGAGTGTCTTCGGAACCGACAAGGTCGGGTCACAATTCTTTTAATTTCAGAACCGTTACGTTCATATTTTTACTATTTGATGTGTGGCTGTTGAATTAAAGCATGCTGTCGATGAAAATAGATACATAAAACCAGGAAACCAGTCTACTTTTCATCTGCAAACGTGATTAATTTCATTAACCAATGAAATAATTTGTTACTGAAACCTCACTTGAGACCAAGTATAACAAAGTTTGTATATTTTTCTACAAAATAGCTTCAAAACTAAAGATATTCTAAAATGTCATGTTAGAATAGAAATTTTGCAGTTCCGATTTTGTTATGAAAACATTTATAAAATATATCAAGGGTAAAGACATTTTTCTTTAAAATGGGCCTTAAAGCAAATAATTGGTGAGCCATTTCCATTGGCGGTTCTGAAAGGGATTGTTTTCCGATCTGTCAGTGACTGTTCTGAAGCCACAGCGTAAATTTTATGCATAAACTACAATAAAAGTAGGGCGTGGCTGCGGTACGGTAAAACCGTTCCCTAGAAAATAAGCTACAGTACGGATTGCCGCACTCCAGAACTTTGTCTTGAGTGCGGTTTCAGTAACAATTGTTTTCATTGGTTAATTGAATTAATCACGTTTGCAGACGAAAAAAATAGACTGGTTGTCTATATCTCCCATGTGTAAAATATGGTAGGAAATACCCATCTTACCCTAATATTTTCTTAAGTCTGTGTGTGCAAGCACTATCATTTGATATTCTATTTGTAAAATATTGCTAGAAAACATCAACTAATTGAGGTAAGAGTGTCTCAAGTGAGGTTTCAGTTACAAATTATTTCATTGGTTAATTAAATTAATCACGTTTGCAGACGAAAAGTAGACTGGTTGCCTAGATCCTCTGTAAAATATGGCTAGAAACCCCATCGTGACCTCATACTTCCTTAAGTCTCTGTATGCAAGAACTAGCATATGATATTCTATTTGTCAAATATTGTTAGAAAACTATCATTAGAAGGTGCGGTAAGAGTAAAATATTGCTAGACTTCTGTTTGTAATATAATGGGATATTTAACCGCACTCGAGTCAGTTTGCTGGAATACGGCAAATGAATGCTACCGTACTGTAGAATTTCTTCTCGAGTGCGGTGTTTTACCGTACTCCAGCCACTTCGATAAAAGTATGGTGTTCTTATATAACTTCAGCGTACTAAGCAGCTCATGATGTATAGCCGATGTACCGGTTTTCGATATATTCACATTTTCGATCATTTATACAATAAGCTCACAGTCTCGTTTTTTGGATGACGTTTTATAATATTTTACAATAAATATACAATTACACTGAACCAGAGACTTCATGGATTTAATTTTGTTGTTATATTTCTGATCATTTTGGTTACGTTCATTTTGATAAACATCATTGTCCATTTATGTTGTCATATCGAAAACCCGTCAATCGAGGATATATATAAAAACTGCATGAATATTAAAACAAAGCTAGTACTACATAATGACACCTAGTGCACTAATGCCTTCACATGAAATACGAGCATCTCGTGACCATGACAGCTCATGACCAACAACTCGTACCCAAGATTTTTTTTAAACAACAAAAACACACAACAAAAGGCTTTCCAAATATGTGACCGTTATATACTGAAATATCAATGTTTTATTTTCTGGTGGTGATAATTGGTAACCGGAGATAATTGGTAGCAAGGCAGTAGTTTAGGAAACCCCCACGGAATTCCATGACTTCATGCTTTCTAATTTGCATATTTTTATTTTAAAATATTGCAGGGAAACACCACAGACTTCTGTCTCCTCACGTTTTCTAATTTGCATGATTTATTTTATAATAGTTCTAAGAAACCCCCACGGAATTCCATGACCTCACATTTTCTAATTTGCATATTTTATTTCACGATATTGGTAGGAAACCCCCATGGAAATAAGAGAATTTGAAGTATTTGATCATTGACTAAACAGACTTCAAGCAGCATTTCTATTCATTAAATATAAAATATTGTTAGAAAACCACACCTAATTGGGTGATCTCATATTTCTTCATTAATATTATGACACAAGTATTTGATATTCAAGTGTGTATGAGTTGTGGGTATGAGTTGTTGGTCACGAGATACAGTGGTCATGAGTTGCATGTAAATCCTTCCCATATATATTCTAAAGCCACATTTCCGTGGCAACAATGTGGTGGTTTATTTTCATGCTCCGCATAAAAAGGGAAATGTGCAAGTCATTAATATTTTGATATTACTTCTAAATTATATTAATCTGAGTGTATTTGAGTGAATAAAAATATTAGAACAGTATTTATGCTTATAAAATAGTGTTAGGAAACCCCATGGAATTTCATAACCTCATATTTTCTTGGGACGTAGCAAGTGCTGATTATTCATGATCAAATAGAAACATGGTTTGAGACAATATTATCCATTAATCCATTTTTATTTGATTTTTATTAGTTCCTAATGTATTTTAAACTTAAATTTAAAGAGATGTTTTATTTGACAATAATACTGTAAATGATATTTTGGGAAATCCAACGGACTTCTGTCACATCTTATTTTCTTTAAAGTGAGCCATGTTCATGTGTGTACAAAGGCAAAGGAATGTGAATTAAATACTACAAGGAATGTAGAAGTAAAGAGCTGCTTTACTGCCACATGAAACATGGTTGTAGTCAGTCCGTATTATTTAATGATGCTACTTTTATCACAAGGCATAAAAATAACGACGTAAAAATAAAGTCAGTGGTGTCAGATCCAGTAATATTTAAACAGAGTGGCTACTTACCCAGTGGCTGTGTACGCTAGTAGTGATATTGGTCTAGCATACCGATGGCTATGTACAGTTGTACACAAGATCTATATCACTGTTAGTGTACCCAAATTTTAGTCATTTCTTCCTTAGCTCATTTCTGATATGTCCTTTAAACTTTGTGAAAATGTAACAATAACCAAGTTATTCTGCTGTTTCACCATGCAAACCCATGCTAAGCTGAACAATTTTAATCCAGAGAGTGATCGCTGGCCCATTTCTGACTATTGGGAAAAATTTCCTTAAAAACTAATTTCTTCACAATGCCTTGGATATTTACCTCTTCAGTACGCAGTAAAAGGCACTAGTGTTAGGAATCGGTCTAAAAAATCAGAATAGATTAATCAGTAATTCTAAGCGATCGATTATCGATTGTAATCGATTTTCTGCTTGCTTTGTAAGAAAAACAGAATATTTTTTTTGCCAAATATAATAACAGTAGTTTTCTGATAGGTCAGTGGTGAAAAAAAAATCCAGGTTATTTGGTTACAGTTTGGGCAGTGTTCGAAACTTGTGCAAAAAAGTTAATGGCTGTCGGGCTTGTAACTTTGGAAAGTTGGAAGCCCTGTACAAAAGTTCAAGTTCCATTTAGAACTGAATAACGTGGATATTTTTTAAGATAGAAAAGAAGTGAATAGTGAAAAAAATGCTCACAAATTGTATGTGGTAGCATGTGTACAATTTTTTCCCAGATGATGAGACATGCACTTACAACATGCACATGCATACAGTAGAGTCTGAATCTACAAGTTGAATTTCAAAACTCCAGGTTATTTGGTTCAAGTTCAGGATGGGGAAGGGAGTTGGTTAAAATACCAGGAGATTAAAAGACTCGGCAAAAATGTGATTATCTATTGAAGTAATCTTAACAGTTACAAATTGTTATTTCTTTTTGTCATCAACCCTTTTCAACTCATAAATCATTTGAGGTATTTTGAATGTAACTAAAGCATATAAAACAACCAATCAACCTTAAAAAATAACCATTGTTTCAACCAGTTTTGTTCAATGTAACACCACACTAACATAACCATGTCTTACTTGTTCCGACTTCACTTAAATGCAAGTATCTCCATCTAAGTCACCGATGAGGTTTATATGTTGGCTTCAATACAAAAAGTTCCCTGTTCTCCTTTTCCTCTTTGAATCTTACTGTAAAACTTTTGCCTATTATTCTGTTTAATTTCTCTCATCATGAAAAAAATATTCCATGATTTTCCCTTTTTAAGCAGATCTTCATGATCTATTCATTTCATATAATTATAATTTTTTTGATACTGTACAATTCTAAACATGACAATGTAGTAAACATTTCCGTTTTCTTATTTAACAAAATTTGTCAAAAATATTCATGGCAGACTGCTAAAGTATTACAGTAGTGTGATCTCTCTCCACTTGATTTATGGCCAAGGTTGTTATTCCCCATTTATAGGGAGTATGCATGTTGTGTATGAAGCAGTGAAAGTTAAATTTAATTTAGGTTGAACTTAGTTTATTGTATTAAAAGATCTTCTAAATACGTACAGAAATTTAGAGTTTTAGTTGTAACCAACAGGAAGTACATAGTACATACTAGTGAAAGAAACATGGCAGATAATGTAAACAAATGTTACGAAAATAAAATGTTAAATATCTGTAGAAGTCAAACTTAGGTGGTTTATAATTCTTATTTTCAATTCACAATCGATTCTTAAAATTAGAATTGATTTTCTACATCGAAACTTTTAAATAGACGTCGAATCGATTTTCCGTTGAATCGTAGGACCACTAAAAGGCACTGATATCGAGTGCACAACCATTGAGTGCATACTACCTTGGGTAATAAGAAATTGGGTATGCTGTAAAAAATTTGTAGTTTTGGGTGCACACTAGCAGTGATATAGATCTTATGTGCACAACTACTAGGTACACTAGACCGATATCACTGCCAGTCTACACAACCACTGGGTAAGCTAGTAGTGATATGGATCTTGTGTACACAGTCACTGGGTATGCCAACAATGATATTGATCTTGGGTGAACAACCATTGGGAACATAGAGTTTACTGCCTTGGGTAGAGGGTAGTTGGGTATGCCAGTATTGCACACAGCTGTTGTGTATGCTAGCAGTGGCATAAATCATACAGTGATATCATTTGTTTACCCACCCATTGGCACAGCTTTTGGTACACTAACAAATAACAATGATATAAATCTAGGGTGCACAACTGAGCTTAGTGCCTTTATGGATACAAGATAGTTTTGTATACCAGTAATGCACATATGCAGCCATTGGGTATGCTAGCAGTAAAATAAATCTGAGGCACACAGCCATTGGGTACTGTAGCAGTGATATAGTTCTTGCATACACAGCCATTGGGTACACTAGAAGTGATATAGAGCTTGTGTACCCAGCAGTTGGGTACACTAGACTGACACCACTGCTAGTGTACACAACCGTTGGGTGTGCTAGCAGTGATATTGATTTAGTGTACACAGCCATTGGGTAAATATCCTCTACCTTATTTAAAACACCTATATAACTTGCGATATAAGCAAACAATGTTTGCCAATACTAGATACCATAATGATAAAAACTGAGCACCAATCTTTACAGTAATAAAAGTAGAATAGCCCTTTCCTGTATACATTCAAATAAAATCATGGATTTCCTGCTATAACAACCGGAAATAACAAACTTTAAAAAGGCTGTCAAAAATAAAGTAAATATTACATACTTAATCGATATTATGTGAACACACTGGAATCACAAGGATTTATCAAATATGTTTAGAATATTTTGTGCTTTTTAGCCATTATAAATGCTTGAAAAGTGCTTTTACTTGTGTGGATACAACAGAAGTACACAAATTTGCAATACGCTGAAGTTATATAAAACAGCAGTACAAGTTTGGCAACTCACAGACCTGTCGAATTTTCACCCTCTGTCATTTCATCAGCAATAGTCCTTTTTAAATCTAACATAGCAAATTATTATCTAACATTATTCCGCCTGGAAGTTTGTGATTTATTCGCCGATACAGATAAGCTTGTGTGTGGAACTTTACGTACAATGACTCTTGCCCAAAGGACCTTTACCAACAAAGGACTTTACCCACCACAATTTTACAGGGGAGGAACTTTGCACAAAATGATGATAAGAAATAATATCCACAAAACTAGCTTTTTATTGCGTTAATACATCCTGTCCAATGGACAATTGGTAATTCGGTCAGCGGGGACCGACCCACCAAATGAAAGAAAAAGTCACCTTATATGTGTCCATTATGAACAAGTTGGCCGGTCCCACTGCACTTGCCAGGTGACGCATCGTACTTCCTTCCTGTCTAGACAAATGTGACATCATTGCATCTTTTTTGTTAGGCGCTAACTGTACACACAAATTTTAGAGAAGTTCTTCAAAACTGTGGACTAGTGTCTAATTTACTACTTATTTGTAGTCTAACTTAATACTAGCTGTTTACAGACACAGATAGATCATAATGGCTTCATCAGGACAGAAAATGGGTTTGTGTGGACACTTAATGGCGGGGTTCGACTCCCACACGTATTGTGCCCATTATAGGGATAAAAATAAAGGCGACGACCCCTGTGTTAAGAACATGGATTGCAAGTACTGTAACTCTCTCTGCACTGAACAAAAACCAAATTTATCTACACCATCATACCAGGACAAGAAGAAAAAGTGTGAACAAAAATCCAGTATGCAGGAATCTGACAGTACTTTAGTTGAGCCCTTGTCTGTCACTGTTATTGGGGTTGCTTTATATGTTGGAAATTCCAGCAATACTCCAGCAAAAGTTGACAAGAAACATGAAAATTCTGTGGAATCTGAGAAGAAATCTAAATCCAAGAAAGCTGGTACGTCTGTTAGCAAGGGCTCTGGAAGGAATGACCGGCTAAAAACCCCAAACCCACCACAGACTTTAAATTAGAGCAACTTGATCAGAAATGGTCTGAGAGGTTTAGTAGGCTGGAAGCAATGCTGTTGTCAAAGACCTTTAACCAGCCAGATCCAGTGTTTCAGTCTAGCTAGCTGTGGTTGGACCTACAGCTAAACCTCCACCTGCCAGTACTGTAGACAACAACCAGCCATTCTTCAAACCTCAGACCGACCAATCTACCACCAGTCAACAGGAACCGACCAACTCTACCGATCAACATAGTAAGGTCCAGCCAGGTATGCAGGCACAGTTCAAAACACTACAGGCCGAACAAGCCAAAGGGAAGTTGGCTGACAAGACAGGAGCTGCCACAGAAGACTCTTCAGTATCCGATAAACTTCAGCTACAGTATAACACGGTGTGTAGGCCAAGGCCATGGAACACCTGTCAGATTTCACCTTTGTCTCCATGGCTAACATCACTCTCTGTAGAAGGGACTCGTACTTGGCTCATGAGAAGTCCAACCTGAAACAGGACACTCTGGCAGCATTACATCAGGCTCCTCTGGACCTACCAACACTATTTCTGGACTCTGTGTTAAAGAAAGCCAAAGATGATATTGGTAGGTTTGAGGACAAGACAAGGGTTGGTCTCATGGTCAGGCTGGTGGCAGAAGGGACAACAGATTTCACCCTTACAAATGGTCGGACAGACAAACACAGGAACAAAAGTCTGGCAAGCCAGCTTGAAAACAACTGGGTCGTTTTAACAACAAGGGAAAGAGAGGTGGTTGACAGTCATCAAGTTCTCCTCACATCCGGCCAGGGGTCAGCAGTCATATAAATGACGATTACTGTGTAAGTGCTCTCAGGCTGCTGACCTGGGGCAAAGGAACTGTTAATTGTGTAAGAAAGTGTGAGCCCCACTGGACCGGACTGGACCACAACAAGAACAGAAGGACTGTAAACTCAATTCGGTGTTACCAAACCGGACCAGTGTCCAGACAGACAGTAAATTGTTTTCAGTCAGTTGTAAATGCAAACTCAGTTGTTGCAAATTATGCACATATTGTTCAAGGACTGCCACAAAGGAAAGACGTAAATCTGGCTATTGTAAGACGTCAGTCATTAAAATATGTGACCAATGTTTCCTGTGTAGATCAATTGTCTTCTGTAAAACTTGCACCAAATGTCCCAAATGTTGCACAAAATCTGCCTGTAGAGACCCTACTGAACCAATTTTGGAAAACTTGGGAAGCCTTGGTAGCCTGACCCAGAGTGGTACAAATGTTGAAAGATGGTTACACCTTACCTTTCCAAACCAGACCGAACTTGACCAGGTCACCCACAATCATCAGTTGCTATGTACATCCTTACAGGAACCTCTGCCTGTTGGAGGCATTGTATCAACTGACAAACAAAAATGCAGTAGAGTTGGTCAAAAATCAAGAATCTCTGGGTTTTTACAACCGGACAGACAAACACAGGAACAAAAGTCTGGCAAGCCAGCTTGAAAACAACTGGGTCGTTTTAACAACAAGGGAAAGAGAGGTGGTCGACAGTCTAACAAGTTCTCCTCATGTCCGGCCAGGGGTCAGCAGTCATATAAATGACAATTACTATGTAAGTGCTCTCAGGCTGCTGACCCGGGGCAAAGGAACTGTTAATTATGTAAGAAAGTGTCAGCCCCACTGGACCGGACTGGACCACAACAAGAACAGAAGGACTGTAAACTCAAGTCAGTGTTACCAAGCCGGACCAGTGTCCAGACAGACAGTAAATTGTTTTCAGTCAGTTGTAAATGCAAACTCAGTTGTTGTAAATTATGCACATATTGTTCAAGGACAGCCACAAAGGAAAGCGTAAATCTGGCTATTGTAAGTCATTAAAATATGTGACCAATGTTTCCTGTGTAGATCAATTGTCTTCTGTAAAACTTGCACCAAATGTCCCAAATGTTGCACAAAATCTGCCTGTAGAGACCCTACTGAACCAATTTTGGAAAACTTGGGAAGCCTTGGTAGCCTGACCCAGAGTGGTACAAATGTTGAAAGATTGTTACACCTTACCTTTCCAAACCAGACCAGGTCACCCACAATCATCAGCTGCTATGTACATCCTTACAGGAACCTCTGCCTGTTGGAGGCATTGTATCAACTGACAAACAAAAATGCAGTAGAGTTGGTCAAAAATCAAGAATCTCTGGGTTTTTACAACCGGCTATTTTTGGTCCCAAAACCAAACAACAAGTGGAGACCTATACTAGATCTGAGCAATCTCAACAAATTCCTAAAGGCAGAAAAAATCAAAATGGAGACACCAGAAACAATCCGGACCTCGCTACAGACTGGGGAGTGGGTCACGTCCATAGATTTCAAGGGCGCCTACTTCCACATACCCATACAAAACCAATCAAGAAAATACCTGAGATTTCATGTACTAGGCAAAACATACCAATTCAAAGCACTACCATTTGGCCTGTCCACAGCTCCCTTGGAGTTCATTGTAGTGACCAAAGAGGTCAAATTGATGGGTTTACAGAAGGGTTTAAGAATCCACCAGTACCTAGACGACTGGTTGGTCCAGGCCAGATCCCACGAAACTTGTCTCCAGCATACACAAACACTAGTAGCTCTTTGTCAGGACCTAGGTTGGCTAGTAAACATGGAAACATCAGAACTGGACCCCAAGAAAGTTTTCGACTTCGTAGGCTACCAGTTAGACCTGAAAGAGGGCAAGGTCAGACTCATCCTGGACCAGTGGCAGACACTGACAACCAAAATCAGAGAATTATTAATGGGACCGACCTGTCCGGTCTGGGAACTCATGTCCCTCATAGGGCTGTCGAGTTGACAGTGTCGACAGCAACAAAATACAACAGGTTCACCTAGGTCGACTGCATATAAGGCCCATTCAGTGGCACCTAAAACAAAACTGGAGGGTCCCAGAATCACTAGAAAAGATGATACCAGTTCCAAGGTCGCTCCACTCCCATCTAAAATGGTGGCTTGAGGAACACAATGTGCAGGGTCAACCATTACACCCACTAAAACATGATCAGCAATTGTTTACAGATGCATCAAAAGAAGGCTGGGGCGCTAACACTGCAAGAAGAACCTGGTCCCTTCCAGAAAGCAAGCTATACATATATTACCTGGAACTAAAGGTGGTCTTTTTGGCCCTAAAAGAGTTCCAAGACCTCTGCCAGAACAACATATTTCTAGTAGCTACAGACAACACCACAGTGGTTGCATATGTAAACAAGGAAGGGGGGGATGAAGATGGGCCCTCTTTGTGCCCTTCTATGGAGAATCCTGACCTGGTGTACCAGCAAACAGGTTTCTCTCAAAGCCCGACACATTCCAGGCCGGCTGAATTTGGTAGCAGACAAGCTATCCAGGCTAGGCCAGACAATTCAAACAGAGTGGTCCCTCCTTCCAGAGGTCTTCCAGGCAATATGCAACAGGTGGCACCAACCTCAGATAGACCTCTTTGCAACAAGGTTCAACAACAAACTAGCCAAATTTGTGTCACCAGTGCTGGACCCCCGGGTCTGAGAAGTCCATGTACTCAGCCTGCCATGGGAGGATTTGGACCCATATGCCTTCCCACCAGCAGCCATCTTGGGCAAAGTGGTGGAGAAGTTACAGGACTACCAATGCAGAAGAATCATTCTGATTGCTCCGGGGTGGCCCAACATGCCCTGGTTCTGGAACCTAGTGGCAATGTCCAGCCATATCCCACTGAGCCTGCCCAGCCCGCTCACACAACCATTCAGTCAGACTCTGCACAGGAATCTGTCAAACCTAAACCTACGTGCGTGGCTCCAGGTGGGGCATTTTTACAAAGTGGTGCCTCAGTAATCAGGTGAGCTTTAGGCCCCCCCGAACCCCCCCCGTCAAGTCAATATCCGACTTTCTACTATACTTGTTTCAAGTCAGGAAGTTACAGCCAAGTACCATTGGCAGCTACAGGTCAGCCATTGCTGACAAACTAGGGAATTCATCCGTTAATATCAGCAAAGATGAGAATCTCACTCGTCTCCTCGATAGATTCCACAGAGACAGACCTAAAGGTTGGAGAGGCATCCCCTCTGGTCCACTACTATATGGAAAGGACCTCAGACCTCAGGAAGAACAAGGAGTTGGTCTTTGTCTCCTTTAAGCAAGGTTTTGACATAGACATCTCACCTGCCACTATCTCCTCGTGGGTCAAACAGACTGTGATCCTATGCTATGAGCTCTCTGATCAAGAGGCCCTCACTGTTCATCAGGTTAAAGCCTATGATGTGAGGTCATTCGCTGCTTCCAAGGCCTTCCAGTCAGGCCTTCCAGAAATCACATAACACCCTCACACAATTCTATTTGAAGGATGTGGCTTGGGATGATTCTGAGCTCTATCACTTGGGACTTTTAGTGGCCAGTTGCTGCTAAGGCCCTAGTAACTTACGCGCCGAGCAAGCGGTGGTTATTCAGCAATTTTCTATTGGATAGGATGTATTAAAGCAATAAAATTGCAAATTTGCCAATGGACAGGCAAGGCCCTCCCAACTGGCCCCGCTATCAGCTTACTAGGGGTCTAAGTAGTTTTAGACCACAAAAAAGATGCTATGACGTCATCTTGTTTAGACAGGAAGGATGTATGATGCGCCACCTGGTGAATGCACAGTACTGGACAGCCCTGGCCTTTGGAAACACAGGATGGCTTTTTCTGTCATTTCGTGGGCCATTGTTTACATACCAGATTAGCACTTATCCATTGGATAGGGTATTAACTTATAAAGCTTTAATTTATTTATTTAATTTGCAATTTTTTGTGTAACATTGAGTGAAATGAGTAAATGTTGTTCCTATTTTCTCTTGAACCAGACTTTAAATCAAACAAGGTTACATAAAAGGCCTCATATCTTTAGTTTTAGAACCAATTGTTTGGCATTTACAAAGATATCTTGGCATTTTTCAAAATGGCCAAATTTTCTGTATGTTAGCCTTTTACACCATGTCCCGTTAAGGAATACATTACGTCGAGATGCAATTAGTAGTTTTTAAAATATTTATATAAAGATTAACAACTATTGAAAAACTTCACCTTGATGGAATTTTCATGAAATTATTTTATTTGTTTTTTTTTTCCATTTAAAGCTACAACTGTGATATCTTCAAAGTTATTGGTTTTGATAACTTTTGTAGCTGCCATAACTTTATCCAAACAGTTCTGTCGATTTCTCCAACATCATCCCACTAATTTTATTTCTTGAATTAATTGATAATCCTTCATCCACTGGTGTGTAGGGGTGCAGTATGTTACCTTTCTGTAAACTGTATTCCAGAGAAAGCTCTTTATTTATTTATTTATTTTTTGTTTTACGTCCCGTTCAGTAGCCAGGGTCATATTGCAACGGATAGTTTATGGGTGGAGGAACCAGTGCATACTAGTTGGTCAAGATTCTGCACTGTAAACCACCGGGCATGGGCAAGTAACTACCAACTTTACAACAGGAAGTGCCGGGGCAGAGATTCAAACCGGCGATCGCAGAGGTTGAAGGTGAGCACTCTAACAGCCTCACCACAATGCTCCTTAAGAAAAGTTCCTGAGTGTGTTCATCTATAATTTTGTATATTAAGGAAAGGTTTACTATACCTCAGCTTTGTACTAGAAATAAGAGAGGAAAATATGAGGGCTTCAATATGACAAAGCCTAAATGGACAATAATAAATATCACAAGAAACACAAAATTACTGGAAATATAACAGCAAAATTATAACTCCCAAGTCTTTGCTTCAGTATGACTGTTTTTTTCATTCTTAAATATTGTAATGAAACCATCATTCAAAAAGAGCAGTGAGTCTGCACTTAAAATGATCATAAATGTGAGTATATCAAAAATATGAAACATCGGCTAAGATCTCGCACCCTCTGGGGCCATATACACATAAGGTCTTAGCAAAGGCCTAGGGTTAACTTTTGTCAACAAATATAACCAAGTTAAGCCTGAGGTTTGGCCAAGGCCTTCAGTGAATACAGCCCCTGCCTCTAGATGGATAAACATTAAGCTAACCAATAAATTCAAATCTTTGTAAGTGTGGAAGAATAAAATAAATGTAAATATTAGCTTACAAAGAGAGCTATTCTCAGTTCACCACAAGCCAGTTTTTTAAGCGTGCATAATAATACAAATAAAAAGTCATACCAATGAAGTTAAAATTTTGTGTTTTGGTGATAAATTTTTGTGGCAATCCCATAAAATGTTTTCTGTTTGGACTTATTTGGTGCACTAAAGAAACCTCATGGGTGTGCACCAGTTGGTTGCCAGTGCACTAACTAAATGGCCACTCCATGGAAATGCATTAATTTTCTTTCAGATTATAATATTAAAAAAAACTCATATCAGTGGTTCTGTTTAAATGTGTAAACAAAAAGAATGAGATATAAATTTTGGTGCATGTAGTTTTGTATACAAGTCTTATATACTGATTGATAAGCATCCAAATGCAGTAGAATATCTCATTTGTCTGGTTGCAATGGTATATTGCCCTAACTAAAGTCAGTAAAGATAGCATATTTCTATCCATTGAAAGTGATAATATGTGGTGTCTACGCTACTTTTATTCTAACAGATTAGTTTTCAGCCATTATGCCAATGTTAAGATTGTGTCTGGCGAAACTACAAGTATATCTGAGAAATTACAATGTCATTTTGTGGTATGAATTTTAAATGGTAAAATTTGAGTCTTTGTCATGCAAAGTAAACAAAAGAGTGTATGCATGATGAGGAAAGTTAGTAAAATAACTATCAAGATGAACTAAATTTTCATAGTTGAACTTCTAAATTTTAAACTTTTAACCTTTTTAGATTTCACAATACCTGACCAATGGCATGATTGAGAGAGTTGAGTGGTAAAATAACATGTCCATTTGACAGAGAAAGATGTCGGGAAGTACGGATGAAGAGACAGATTCTGTGGATGGAGAGATCTCCACCCCTTCATCCACACTACATTATTTTGCAAATGCAAAACACAAGTCAGGTGTTCATATCAGAAGAAGTAGTCTTCCCGATTATGCTATGGATATGCCATGTATAACACTTCATTGTTCCTTACCAAGGGCTAGGAATGGGCCAGACTTTGCTACTGATTCAAAGTCAGCAATTTACACAGATATGACCAGCTCAGGAACACACCCACATCAGCAGCAAGAGCAAAGAACAACTACCTCATTATTTAATGTCAGTCCAGATTCTCAGGGCTCAGAAAATAGTATGCCTCAAGAAGCAGAAGCAGTCAGACATGCTGCCTTTGAGTTTACCAAGATCAAAGCAAGATCAAGTGGATCAGATGAGCAGAACCAAAAGTTACATGATTCAGAAAATCTGTCTAGTCAAAGTACCTCTGAGAGGAGGTTGAGTTTTGGCCAAAAGAGATGCATATTTCCTGTATCTGGTCTAGATAACGATTCAGATATTCTACAAACTCAGTTGGATGCAACTCCTCAAACTCTGGCAGATTTATCAAGCAGTGGAACATCAAAATTGAATACCATATCAGATATTCATCCAATTTATGCAGAATCCTCTCTGTTTGCAAAAGGTCCTTGCTCTTCTCTAATTATAAACAGAAACAGAACATGTTCTACTTCTTTGGATGCCAGTGACATATCTCATGTACCAAGTCACACAAAACCAAGACCATCCGACTCTGTAAATGGTGGTGCTTTGAGTGTTACAATAATAAAACACAGACCTAACACTAAAATAGTAACTACCAACTCTGCTTTTGCCAGAATACCAGTGGAGGCTGTTGTTGGGCAGGAAGCAGACAGTACCAGAAATGATGTCAAGGACACATTGGAAGTACCGCACTGTTCTACGAAAAATAAAAGCAGGCCTCGTAAAGAAGCTGGCTTCACTGAAAATCATGCATCACGACCAGGTAGAGTCAATTATGTTTGATGAGGGTTTACTTGTATGTTTTTATCAGCGTTTGTCTGTCTGGATGTCTGGGTAATATAGTGTCTCTGGGTAAAAATAAAAATCCAAATTAAAATTTAAAAATATTCAAAAATGGTGTATGGATCAAGGAAGAGCTTTAGTTGTGGTTTCATTGTGTTAATTTGTGGTTAATTGTAACTGAACAATACATAGTGAGATAATACTGCTGTTTAAATCATGGGACATTTTAGTTTATAACATTTTTTATTGCTTTTGGTGATGACCTCAGTAACCCAGAAATTAGTAAGCTAGGGAAATGATCACATGTCTCTTGCCTCAGTGGTCCTGGGTTTGAATCCAGCTTATGGCAATATGTCTGATGCAGTGTTGTCCTGTCATGGAGTTATTTAAGATTTTTTATAGGACAGATTAATAGATTTTATAATCAAGTAGATTTTTTACTGAATTTCAGATAGGAATGCCATGGGATTGACTCTGGCTGTGCCTGCACACACACTGTGTAAAGTCTGTATCAATGACAAAGCCTCAGGAATACACTATGGTGTCACCAGTTGTGAAGGATGCAAGGTATACGTTCATGTTTTCAATATAAGAAACTTGGTTTTCTAATTATCTGTTGGTTTATACTAGAAAATTACTTTCTAGTCTTAAAATTATGGTAATCAATGTTTTCTGGTTAAAGTACAAGTGAATGAATTAGTCTGTAATTTGTATCTTTGTCGCGTGATTTCAGTGGAATTTTTTGAAGGGTGTAATGTGACTTCAAATGTCTGATATTTCCTGAAATAAATGTAAATCTTCTAGATTTTTGGTGAATTATTTTACATCGTGACTTCTAGGAATAAATGTGCACAGAGGCATTTACATTTCACCAAATAACTTTACAAGCAAATACATGACTGGATGTCTCTTGTTTCAAGGCCTCAAGAAAACAGTGTTGATTTTGGCTTATTATTATACTATCAGTTTAATTTGAACTTGCCACTTGGCTGAAGTATAATGGAGCCAATGTTATCCAACCCTCTAATAGAGGGCTTCTATTATCCGAGGGTTGGATGATTGAGGTTTTACTGTATTTACATGTGTTAATTTGACAGAGTTTTTTCCGACGTAGTCTTCATAACGAAGCATACCGCAACTTCAGGTGTTCACGGGAGGGCAAGTGTATGGTGGTGAGAATGACCCGCAATCGCTGCCAATACTGCCGCTTCAGGAAGTGCCAGGAAGTTGGCATGTCTCGAGATGGTCAGTATTGTCTACTTAAAAGTCTGATTTCAGAATGACACTTAAAAAGTTTTGTCCTAGCATATCCCCAGCCCAGTAGACATTTCAACAGGAAGTGATGTTTAAAAGAACAAAACATGGCAGTTCTGATCAAAAGCGCATTAAAAACTACAAAAATAAGAATACAGTTTCTGCAGATTTAAAGTTCATTTGAAGTATAAGTTTATAGTTATATATAAAATGCCAACATTGATGTAGATCTTTTTTATCGATGTCTACAACCCTCACTCAAAACGATAAATAATGACATACATTGATATGCATTGTACCGAATAATTTTAGCCAGATACCAGGAACAGGTGGTCCAGCAGTGATTTGGGTATTTGTATCCAATCTTAATATTTAATTACTTATTTTGGTACCCCAGGGCTGTGAATTAAATGTTATATTAACCATGTGTTAACTGCATGCTGATATTCTCTATCACATCAGCACTGACCTTGAATGCCCCTTGACTCTCCTTACAATGATTTTTGTTAACTAGTGCACGGAGTTCCCCTGTGTGGGGAAGATATTGTGCCGGCAAAGCAGTAGATTAGATTAGATTAAATGTGGGGGCCACGGTGGCAGATTGGTAACACTCTCGCCTCCCACCTCTGAGGCTGGGGTTTGGTTCCTGACCCGGCCTCAAGTGGGAAAGCTGGTAGTTGCTTGCCGTTGGTCGGCAGTTTACAGTACAGAACCTTGACCAACTGTATGTACTGGTTTCCTCTGCCCTTCCAACTACCCGTCGTGATGGGACCTGTACAGTGTTGAAAGCGACGGGGTGGGGTGGGGTGGGGGGAGTGCTTTTTAAGCCAAAGGGTAACGCCAGTAGTGTATTTTTATATGATATGGCTTATTTCACTTATCTTACTCTTCATCAACATAAAGCTTGGAGTCTTTTATTTTAGTGATATGTTCCAAGCACTTTTTAAATTTGGCAGTTAGTTAAAACTTCTACCTTTCATTGAGATAATTTAGACAGCTGTAGAAAGTCATAGTACAGTGATAAGCTGGCGTAGATATAGAAGAACACTCAAATGTCAGATGTGGAAAAATTCATATTTTCTGTGCTTAATATTATCTTCAACATCATTTTTGACAGCTGTGCGCTATGGACGTTTGCCACCAGGAAAGCGTCAGTCAAAACAGAGTGAAGAGGCAGTTACAGTACAAGATATGCATCTGATTGAGACAGCGGAGCTCATCGTGAGGGTGTCTGTAGCATATCACGCTTACTGCAGCACCACAAGAGATAAAGTGGCAGAGATAAACAGGAAGCAGTTCTCCCTTGTAGGTGGAAATTTAAGAAATATTTTTTTTTTTTTTTTTTTGGGGGTGGGGGTGGGGGGGGTGGGGGGTGGGGGTAGGAGTTGGATGGTTATTCTCATTTATGACACATTTACTTTTGCCATGACTTGATGTTACTTAACTTGTCAGACTTGTCCTGTGGGTTCTCCTTTACACTTAAATGTGTCAGAATGTCTCTGCTCTCTGGGCCTTAATATTTCTGTATAATTGATCTGCCAGTATCATTACTCGTCCAGTGCCAATCAAAATGAGATAACCTGTAAAACATGGAATGAATGAGATTATTCTCGAGCCTTCAAAAATCATTTACTCAGTCACGTAAGTCACTTAATCAATCAATTTACCCAAAGGGTTGTTGTTTTTCAGATCCCTGATGATGACGACTGTACAGACTTGAGGGTGGCCATGTTTCAGGAGCTGGCTGCCATTATAGAACCTCAGATCAAAAACCTTATCTGCTTTGCTAAAGCGGTGCCAGGTTAGATTTTCTTCATTTAATCAAATTGTTTAAGCATTATAAGCAGCAAAGACACATCTTGAATTTTGCTTGAAATTGAAAATGTCAGTTATCTCGAAAACCATTAGACATAGAGCAATTTTGAGCAAATTTTGGACCCTTTGGGTACTAGAATCCTGCATACAATGAAATGAAATAGTGAAAGCATATTTAAACTTTAATGACTTCCAATAGAGTTCCAGCAAAGAGGAATTACTTCTTGATTCTTTAAAGTGTTTGACTAACATTCTGTTCCATTTAAAGTATTTGACTAACATTCTATTCCATTTAAAGTATTTGACTAACATTCTATTCCATTTAAAGTATTTGACTAACATTCTATTCCATTCAAAGTACTTGATTGACATTCTATTCCATTTGACATATACATTTGTGTTTTCCGTGATAATTTTACAGGCTTTTCATCCTTTTCACAAGAGAGCCAGTTGCGTCTGTTGAAGGCAGGTTTTCTTCCAGCCTGGTTACTACATATCTATGGTCTATTTGATACAAGTGAGCGTATCCTGGTGATGCCGGATGGACAGTGTATCACCAAAGAAGAGCTTGACTACACTCTAACGGTAGGAATAGTTTGCATGAACTCTCTTTTGTGTTAAACTTCAAAGAAAACCCCCAAAACTTCATTCTCAGTGTAGAAAAGTGGAATTAAATGAAAGTTGATGTAATACAAAAATCCCTTTTAAAAGTCAAGAAAAAATATCTACTACAGTGAGACAGTTAGGTGTACTCAAGTGGTTGTTACAAATAGTGTAATGAACTGTTTAATGTACAAAATTTCTGAAACAAATATCCTTTTATTGTCAGATATCAGCAGAAATGTACCAGTATTTTCGTGCAACTGATGTTAAATAAGTTGTTTTCTTTAACTTTTTAAACCAAGTCCTGCAAATCCTGACTATTCCTATGGAAAGAAAGGTATTTGTTTTTTTTAAAACATTAGAGCAATGATGATAGAGTTTTTGAGCACAAAAATTACTCATTCATACTCCACGGGTGGTATAGATATTTTGATTTTTCCATCCATGGACTATGGCAGTAGTTCTAGTGAGTAGCTCTTTGTGTACCCTGTTTTAGGCTGACATGAGTAAGTACTTGTTCAACCTCTCACAGACCATTGCAAGCCAGCTGAAGCTCAACGACACAGAGATCTCACTGATAATGGCCTTGAGCTTCCTGAACACTGGTTGGTATACTTAGTTTTGTTTTTCATATTTTTATAAATTATTTTACACTCATTGATGGTGTTTAGTTATTTTCTAATCATCAAACTACAGTTATTTGTCTTTGTCAGACTCCTACAAATTATGGCATGGTCGGTAGCATATTTTATGTTTGAATTTTTCGCCAGTGCAGAACTGTTTCAACTCTGGAACAGCAAAATAAAATTGACTTCTACTGTATCAGCAATGGATTAGGCCCACCAAGAGGAAGTGAAGTTCATGAAAACAAAATATGGCAGTTCTTCTCAAAGAAATCACCACAGAAGTAATAAAATCTGCAAAATTACGAGAAAAAATTTTATGAATTTTTCAGATTTAGGATTTGTAATATTTTTTATTTTCCAACATTGCGCTAACATTTGACATGCTGGTTGTAAAATTATTACAGTATTTAAGTTAAATGATATCTATCCCAAGATATTGGTGTTTTCAACCTTGTCCACAATAAACTGTTACAGGCGATGGGGCAAGCATGGTAACAGTTACCAGTTGGTTTTATGTTGTAAAAGGAAAGGACTGAAAGTTTTACTGAACAAATTTATTTATCAATCAAAAATAATAATTACTGTCAGCTGAGAGACTCTAATGGTTCATACAGCAATACATACAATAATTAAATCAATTAGACTCTGACCACAGTCCTATCCACTTAGCTAACAGTTAAAATAGTGTCTCTGTCCAGCAGAATTTCTAGTGATCAGTCTGGTGTTCATCAGTACGTAATGTCAGTATCCACTTCTACAGAATACAGAAAAAACTCAATAGGTCAATGTCCTTATGTAGTGAAATGACTCCGCATGTTACCCTTATATGCAACAAAATATAGTTTCTGTAATTGAAATACCATCTGAGGTATATATAACCATCTGGTTATTATTTATTTGCTCAGATCATTGCAGTAACTCAGAAGAGCAGGAAGTGTCCCATGCACACCACAAGCTGGAGGACTGCCTGAAGGAGCAACTGTCACGGAAACACAAGGATCAACCAAATCTCTATGACAACCTGGTGACCTT
This sequence comes from Sabellastarte sp. h YS-2021, assembly GCA_964017235.1. Classification (NCBI taxonomy): domain Eukaryota; kingdom Metazoa; phylum Annelida; class Polychaeta; order Sabellida; family Sabellidae; genus Sabellastarte; species Sabellastarte sp. h YS-2021. The sequence goes on from OZ024934.1 coordinate 92,300,923, forward strand.
CAGACGTGAGCTCACATTCGTAGCCACCTTGTTCAGAAGTCAGGTTACCAAGTTGAAAGCACATCACTACAAATTCCCTGGCCTGTTTGTGGAAATGTTTGAACTCTCGCCATTTTGAAAGGCTGTGATAGATAGAAACGAGCTTGTTATTGAAAAAATTATCTTATTATTGGATGAATTTCAGTCATTCTCTTCACATATTTCATATTCTGATTGTGAAATTTCTTTGTCAAAAGCTATCATCTATCTCATTGTGACATGTTGGTTGTTTCACCAAGGATTAGGGAGTAAACGTGTACTCCGGTGCCTTTTCTTACAAATATGTTCACATAGAAAATTATAGACATCCCGCTTTTCCTATTGCCAACCTTGTATGGAAAGGCAGTTTCTGTTTGACAATAGAAAATCAATTTAGACAAGTATTAAAGTACATTTTGCAATTGCGTTACCAATTTGGCCTGAAAAATTTGTCCCAAACTTAGAAAACATGCGAGGTGGCCATGATTGGTACAAAACAAGGCTGAAAAAGCTGTCAGTCGACAAACATGAGCCGCAAAGCCATCAGAAATACCAGTAAGGCACACTGGTAGGAGCAGATTCCATATCCAGTGACTGAAAAAAAGAGAAAAAAACCCAAAAAAACGAAAAAAAAGGTGATCTCTAGAAGCACGAGCCTTGGAAAGCTCATGCTTAAAAATCAATAAGTATTGCCCAGTAGAACCATGTATACATATATTACTGGCCAACAGCCATCCTAATTTAGAAACTGAAAAGGCAAATTAAGCATTAGCTTAACTGACAGATTGCCAGTCTGTGATGAGTACATGTGTGGTATACTTTTATATCAACAAATATTGCCAATAGGTTTATTACCCGTTCATCTGAAACTCTTTTTTGAAGAGTGACGGGCGTGAATGTACAGTACAACCTCTTTTATTTGACCTTCTGTTTTCTAAAATATATTATTTTATGAACTCCTATTTGCACTATCACAGATCAGTATTTTCCAGTTCTTTTACACTAAAATGCCTCAACCATTTATCAAGCTGGTCAGACAATATTGGTTGTGTTGTTAAAAGTCAGACTGTAAAATTTACGGCTGCAAGACTTGATTACCTCTTTTGTGAAGACATGACTTGTATTTTGTTACTCGCTTGATTGTCACCCACAAAGTTAACTGCTTCATATCAAAACAAATGGTACTTACTTCAAAAATGGCTGAAATACATAAAGCAAGAAAATACTATAATGAGTTGTTCAGTTTTGAAATTAAAACACAGTTATAGTGTAAAATACAGGGAAGTTTAGTCATTCTAGCTAAGAATTTATATTTTGAGATTTGAGGGCTTTTCAAAATATATTTCGGTAAAATTATAGCTTATAATAGTAGGTCTATTGTTAAAAGTCAAAATTTTCAAAAATTAAAAAGTGATTAAATACTGAAAACGGAATCACTTCAAATTAGAAATACATAATTAGAAAAACATTGAAGCTAAAATCAAATTATGTTGGTTATTTTGTTTTTATTTCTACTTGCATGCCAAGAACCAGTTCACTGTCTTTGACTCAACTTTTTAACTGATTCGCCTCATCAGCCGGTAGCCAAAGAGTAGTTGCAGCTTTATTACCATGTAAAGTGCATGAATGCAAGTTCACTTGCAGAAACCAGTGTACATCCACATGTAAAATCCTTTTGCTAATGTTTATTGTAACTCTAAGGAATGATACTGATAAATTGACTTTAAGTGAAAGAAAAACTTCTTGGCTATTATATTGTATGATAAGTTGCAGAGATCAGGTACTAGTTAAATACAATAAGAAAATTGTTAAACAAGTGGTTCTCAATAACTGCATTCTGTAATACAGGCAGTTAATGACTTTACTTAAGGGTCAATTAAGTGCACTTTAACTCACTTGAATACTTCCAATTTTGCATGTATTTTGAGGATATTAAACTTAAAGCATGTATGAAAAAGCATGAAAACTGGATTCATTTACTTAAACTCCAGTTGTAATGTAAAAGCTTTAACTTACTGTTTATTTTCAATGATTGCTTTATGTGCGTGTGTTTAAAAGGTATTTTTATATTTTCAAATTTTACACTTTATTTTTTTAACTTTTTTACTAGATTGTCAGGGATATTGACCACAAAATGCTATATGATGTTGTACTTAATCTCAAAACTTATGCATTTACAAGAGATTTGTCTTCAGGGTGCATTGTAATAATAAAAGTTATATTTTTTGTAGTTGTATTTTGGGATTTTCAGGGTCTTTAATTACTAAATGCTATTTGGTGTTCCGTAAGATCTCAAACCTTTGCATTTATCAAAGAGATTTGCTTAAGGAATCAATTGAGTGACAGAAATGTTATGTGTTTGCGTGTATCTGTAGTTAACTTAAACTACCTCAATGAATTTAGTTTTGTTTTTACTGCTAGTAGTAACATATTGTGTGTTAGATTCACATCAGTATAAATGCATTTCAAACCTACTGCCCAGTACTTACAAAAGAAATGCCTCACAATTTGGTCAAAATACAATAGATATTTCAACAAAAATTATTATCCAAATAATTGATGTCACTGAACATGTGTTTCTCTATTGTTTTACACTAAAATGCTGTTCTTCTATTTTGAACCTTCTATTATCCAAAATCTAAAATGTTACCCTCCCAGTATGTTTGAATAATGGAAGTTCTCTATGTCTAAAACTTTACCTCATAAATTCACCTGTAATCTTAACTCAAAATATATCTAGTAATCTGAATATGACTATAGTAACTATTTTGATTTAATTTTGAAAAGAAATTACTTGTGGTTATTCATTTACTGCCAACTCTGTTTGGTTTGAAAGCTTCTGTAATAAGTGCCTAATAGTTTTGCTGTAATTATCTCCACCACAGAGGTTGTGTTTTTTGGGTATAGCATGCGTTTTGTTTGTCTCAAAAAATTACTCTAGAAGTTATCGAAGAATTTTGATGAATTTTTTTTGAAATGTTAACAGTGGCACAAGGAACAGGTGACTTAATTTTGGTGTTGACTTGAATTAGTGTGTGGATGCTGAAATATTTTATAGAATTTTTTATCATGGCACTCAAACAGTATTGGAGGTGTTCAGCCTTGGTGAAAGTATGTACGCTCCAAGTGTTCTATTATATATATGTTTGTATGTTGAATGTTAGATTAAAGAAATTATTTTTCAAATGAATGTTCTTTTTTTTCCTTCAGTGTTCAACATTCAAGACATATTGTTTGCATTGAGTTGACATCCTTGTAGAATAAGAACTATCAAATTCACAGTACGTGCAATTCACCACAGTGCGTGAGATTCTTCACAGTATTTGAAATTCACCATAATATTTGAAATTCACCGCATTATGTGAAATTCATCACAACATGTGAAATTCCCCACAGTATGTGAAATTCATCACACTATAGAATTTGTCAGTGAGAACACTCCCTTCAGTTAGACTTTATGGAAATTCTTTACACATTTTTTGCATCAATAAATAAGATTTAATCAGAATATTCCTTAAGAAATACATAGCATGTCCAAAATACATGTATTGGAAGTGCAGGTATCGAGGGGGTGGTCATATGGCACATCAGTCCAAAACCCCACTTAAACTTCATCAATCTGGCTCAGATTTTCTCAGGAAGCTCGGTTTATATCTGACCTTCATACTATGTTGGCTGGACTTACTCAGGAATCTAATTAAACAATTCAATTTTATTGCATTAATACATCTTATCCAATGGACAATTGCTTATCCGGTCGGCACAGACCGGCCCGCCAAACGACAGAAAAAGTTGCCTTATATGAGCCCGTTATGAACCCACAAGCGAGCCGGTCCTAGTGTGCACTCGCAAGGTGGCGCATCGTACTTCCTTCCTGTCTAGACAGTGTGATGTCATAGCATCTTTATCGTTTGGGGTGCGGGTGTGCACACAGAATTTAAAAAATTGTTTTTATTTTCATTATTTGGTGGTACTTTGAAGAATTTGAACTTAAGTTTACTGTTACTTCATTTTGTGAGTATTCTGGACAAATATGGCATCTCCTGGACAAACGCGAGGGCAGTGTCGCCATTTAATGGCCGGTTATGATAAACATTCTGTATGTGCAAGATGTCGTTACAAGAAAAAGGGCTCTGACCCTTGCGTTGTCCTCATTGTGATTTACTCCCAGGAGATCAAAAGCTGAGACTGGCCACTCCAGCTTATCAGAAGAAGAAGGAAAAGCAAGAGTCAAAGGCAATGGCAGTAGAGTCGAGTAGCACCCTAGTGGACCCTTCCCTTGTTTCTGTTATAGGGTTAGCGAAAGACAATGGGGTTAAAAGCTCAGAAGAGGCGAGTACCACCCCTGTGGGTGCGAAAGCCAAGAAGATGGATAAGAGCTTGGAGGCAGTTATTAATACCCCAGAGACTGTAACATCTAAGAAAATTCCAGACATCAAAGTGGCCAAAGAAAAGTCCAGCAAGAAACGACACTCTTCACCTGCCAAGTCTTCCAAAGTGTCCGCTGATAGTAAGCTGGAAGCTATGGACCTTAAGTGGTCAGAGAGATTTAGTTGTTTAGAAGCCATGCTTCTTTCCAAGTCCTTCAGTCAACCTGAACCATCCTTCCAGCCTGTAAAGATTACTCCAATGAAACCCCTCCAGCTGGGGCAGTGGACACCACAGAACCCTTCTTTGCACCGACCAGATCCACCGACTGGCCGACTTCATCTCATCGTCAGGCCTCTGACCGACCTCGGCCAGTTGACCGACCTTCTGCTGCCGACCAGCCTTCCACCGACCCAGTAGCCAAACCTCAGCTTCCACGTCTGGTGTTGAACCTTCCTATCGAACTTCAGATTCAATATGGACACTGACTCCGTTACTGATACTGAATCTCTGCCGCATGTTATGGGCAATTCTAAAGAAGGTGAACTCTCATATTGAACAGGACTTGTCTCTCACAGATGCTGATCAGGCGTTATCAGAAGAACAGAATTACAGAGACTATGCGTGGAATAAAGTCGTACATGAGCTGGTCACACATACCAGATGTTGTTTCTGCTTTGTCTAGTTCTGAAAACAATCCGTTTGCAGCTCCTAAGCAACAACCTACCGGCAAGATCAGTGTAAATTTACCCACAGACGACTGGTTGTGTCGCAAGATGGATAGACTCAATGTAATTTTAATTCATGGCTACCTTTCAAGAAGTTCCGAAGCTGGAGGTCTCCAAAGAGATCAGTTTATAAAGCCAGCCAAATCTCAAGTGAAATGGTATGGCCTCCATTCCAGTCAGGACAAACCGGCTGGATCCATATCTTTCTGGCACTCTGAGGTTGCCAAACTGAACAGTGCATACGGCAGAGTTGCAAGGTCATCTGGTCTCACTTCCCAAGCCCCTGCATCACATACCATCTCTCAGGATATGCTTAGGAAGTGGGAGAATAGTGCACGGGAGGCTATATACATATGTAACTAGGCTGCTGGTTTGCACCGTTGTTTGAATGAAGTTCAGCAGGGCATGACTTCTCAGTTAATGATACTGCAATCAGAACAGAGTAAAGGAAAGTCGGCAGACAAGGTCGGTTGGGTCACAGAACTACAATACCTGATGACCTTCAGTTCACCTATTACTCAATGCATGGCCAAAACAATGGAGCATTTGTCAGACTTTGCTTTTGTCAGTATGTACAACCTCACTCTTGCACGTCGTGATGCGTATCTGGCCCACATGAAATCTGGAATAAAACAAGATACACTAGCCTCTTTACGTCAGGCTCCAGTGGACCTACCAACCTTATTCCCAGATAACATACTGAAGAAAGCAGAAGACATCTCCAAGTCTGAAGACAAGGGGCATTCCCATGCAAACTCTTTAGGTCGTACGGATACACATTATCACCCATACAAGAGGTTGGACTGGGCTTCTTATGAGTCCAAGTCTGGTAAACCAGCCTGGAAGAATCTGGGTCGTGCATACAAGAAAAGTCGTATTCAAGCTTCCAAGTTTTCCTCGCGTCAGGCCAAGAGTCAGTCTGCTTATAAATGGCAATCAGTGTATAGAGCCCTTGTATTCCAGCAGACTGACCAGAAGCAAGCAGCAGACTTCAACAAAGACATTAAAGTTTTGTGCACAGACAATAAACACAGTTAATTGTAAAACCTCATGTTGCAAGATCTGTTCACCCGTCCTTTTGCAAAAAAAAAGAAATCCTGGGTCAGCAGGTTGTTATTGCAGAGAAAACAAATTAAAATATGTGAAAAGTGTTTCTTGTGTCACTCAATTGTCTTGTGTCAAACATGTAACAAATGTCAGAAATATTGCACAAAATCTGCCTGTAGGGGTGAGACTTCAAAATTATTGGCAAACTTGGTCATCCCCACAGGAACAGCTACCTGCTGGAGGCATTGCATCAGCTTATGGAAAAGAACGCAGTAGAACTAGTGCAAAATCAAAAATCTGTTGGTTTTTTCAGTCAACTATTTTTAGTCCCAAAGCCCAACAACAAATGGCGACCTATACTAGATCTGAGTAAAAAAAAATCTTTTCCTCAAGGTGGAAAAATTCAAAATGGAGGCACTGGAAACTATCAGGACTTCCCTCCAACAAAGAGAGTGGGTGACCTCAATAGATTTCAAGGACACCTACTTCCACATATTAATACACGAACAGTCCAGGAAATATCTGAGATTTCATGTAGAGGGTCGGACATACCAGTTCAAAGCTCTGCCCTTTGATCTGTCCACAGCACCCATGGCGTTTACTGTAGTAGCGAAGGAAGTAAAACTGATGGCCATACACAAGGGTATAAGAATCCACCAGTACCTAGACGACTGGTTGGTGAGAGCCAGGTCCCACCAAATTTGTCTCCAGCATACCAAAAATCTAGTGAAAATGTGTCAAGACCTAGGTTGGCTAGTGAATGTAGAAAAATGAGAGCTGGAACCCAAGCAAGTCTTCGACTTTGTAGGCTACCAGTTTGATCTCAGGTCCAGTCCGGTCCGACCCGCACTGGACCGGTGGCAGAACCTTCAAGAAAAGATACAGTCACTGCTAGTACTTCCGGCTTGTCCGGCCCGGCAGTTCACATCCCTGATAGGTTTGCTAACAGCTACAGAAAAGCAAGTTCACCTAGGTCGACTACATTGAGACCCATACAGTGGCATCTCAAAAACAATTGAAGAGTACCAGAATCGCTAGTAAAGGTCAGTCCAATACCCAGGTCTCTGAACCCACATTTACAATGGTGGCTAGAGGAGGGCAATGTGCTCCAAGGTCAACCATTACACCCAGTAAAGCATGTTGTGCAGATTTTTTCAGATGCATCTAAAGAAGGGTGGGGCGCTCACTTAAAGAATGCACTGCAAGAGGGTCCTGGTCTCTGTCAAAAAGCAAGCTGCATATAAACTACCTGGAACTAAAAGCAGTCTTTCTACTAGTTTCTAGCTTTAAAAGAGTTCCAAGATCTCTGTTCAGGCAAGATAGTTCTGGTAGCAACCGACAACACCACAGTATTGTCATACATAAACAAGGAAGGAGGTATGAGGTCGGGCCCACTCTGTGCCCTACTGTGGAGAATCTTGTCCTGGTGCACCAGGAAACAAGTAACTCTAAAAGCCCGACATTACAGGCCAGCTGAATGTGGTAGCAGACAAGCTATCCAGACTAGGCCAGACCATCCAAACAGAGTGGTCCCTCCTTCCAGAGGTCTTCCAGACAATATCCAGCAGGTGGCACCTGCCTCAAATAGACCTATTTGCCATGAGGTTCAACAAGTTACCTCAGTTTGTGTCATCAGTACCAGATCCCATGGCTACAGCAGTGGACACACTACCTCTGCCATGGGAGGATCTGGATGCATACACCTTCCCACCGGGAGCCATATTGGGCGAAGTGGTGGAGAAGTTGCAAGACTCCCCATGCAACAGAATCATTCTGATTGCCCCGGGTTGGCCGAACATGCCTTGGTTTTGGGACCTAGTTGCCATGTCCAGCCATATCCCACTGAGCCTGCCCAATCTACCAAACCTTTTGACACATCCCTTCAATCAGAGACCTAACAGAAATCTGACAAATCTAAATCTGACAAATCTAAAAGAGATAAACCAGATCAGTCTATGAGGCAAAGTGGGTCGTTTTTACAAAGTGGTGCCTCACTAATCAGGTGGACTTCAGGGCACCCCATGTAAAATCGGTGGCTGACTTCCTAATGTATCTGTTTCAGGACAAGAAACTGTAGCCCAGTACCATTGATGGTTACAGGTCTGCCATTGCTGTTAAGTTAGGAAATTCATCCATTAATATCAGCAAAGATGAAAATCTCAGGTGTCTTCTGAATAGTTTCCACAGAGACAGACCAAAAGGACGGAGGGGAATCCCATCCTGGAACCTCTCCCTGGTTTTGCACCAGTTGACAAAGGCCCCATTTGAACCAATCAAAGAGGCCTCCTTGAAGCATTTGACCTTCAAGACAAACTTATTATTAGCCCTTAGGTCAGGCAAGCGCCGAAGTGAAATACATGCTTGGCAACACAAGAACATCAGACACCAGTCTGACTAGTCTAAGGTGTCCCTGTACCCTTCACCCAGCTTTCTGTCAAAGAATGAGCTGGCCAAAGAGGGTCCAGACAGTGTGGCCCCAGTGGTTATACCAGCCCTGGCCACAACTCTGGATAAATCTCTGAAGTCTGACAGGTCCCTCTGTCTGGTCAGAGCTTTGCGCTGCTATTTGGACAGGACCTCAGACCTCTCCTTCAAGAAGGGTTTTGACAAAGACATCTCATCAGCTACTATCTTCTCTTGAATCAAGTAAACTGTGATCCTGTGTTATGAGCTCTCTGATCAAGAGGCCCACACTTTACATCAGGTCAAAGTCCATGTCAGGGCCTTTGCTGCTTCTAAGGCCTTCCAGTCGGGAGTCTCCTTGGAACAGATCTTATCAGCCTGCCACTGGAAATCACATAATACCTTCACACAATTTTATCTGAAGGATGTAGCTTGGGCTGATTCAGAGCTCTACCACCTGGGTCCTGTAGTAGCTGCTCAGCAGATACACCAGCAGCCCAGAACATAGAGGAGATTTGTACATATGTAAATAGTTTGTACATATATTTAAGAAGCAATAAAAAAACCTCTGATATGCTTCCTTTGGGAGGTTTATTTCTACCTCTAATTGGACTGAACTCATCCCTCTCTTCCCTTACCTCAGAGCTGGTCCGTTTAATAAAGGGAAGGGGAGGGCAACATCGGTATAACCCTGGGAGACCAGCTGCTGTTAACTGACCATAGCCATAAGGGTCCTTGACCGCAAGGTCTACCCAGGCTTGAGAAAAATTTTGTTAGTATGAGTTCTCTGTAGTCCCTAGAAACTTACACGTCGACCAAGTGGTAGTTATTCAGCAATTGTCCATTGGATAGGATGTATTAACTCAATAAAATTGCGAATTTTATAAATAAATTAAATTTTTATAAGTTAATACCCTGTCCAATGGACACACAAGATGCTCTCACTGACCCCGCTATCAGTTTACCAGGCGTTTAATAGGTTTAGACAATGAAAAAGATGCTATGACATGCTGTCTAGACAGGAAGGAAGTACGATGCGCCACCTTGTGACTGCATACTAGGACCGGCTCGTTTATGGGTTCATAATGGGCTCATATTAGGCGACTTTTTCTGTTGTTTAGCAGGCTGGTCTGCGCTGACCGGGTTAGCAGTTGTCCATTGGATAGGGTATTAACTTGTAAAAATTTAATTTATTTATTAAATTTGCATTTTTCCGGGGTGTGGGGCTAGGCCCAGCCCCCTTCAAATTAGGAAATGTCAGGTATATCCTAATACAACCAATATGAAGCTCTTCTTTAATTTTGCATATGTTTTAACAATAATTAAGGATATATTAGGCCCATTTGGAGCATTACATCTCTGAAAATAAATTATTTCATCCATATATTGCTGTAAAAATGGTCAAAAATACATGTAAATTACACCAAACCAGTACCAAATGTTGGTCTATAATGCTGAAATTTGGCCAGAATATAAGGTGGCACATACTAAATATGACTGAACCGGTTTTAAAAATACATCTGATATAACAGTACTTATAGTTTGGCAATATTGGCTTCAGCTGGCCCCAAATTCGCTTCTGTGGGGCTGCATTAAGATATACTTAAATTTGGCAAAGTAAGATAAATCTAAGGCTGAAAACCATATTGTTTGCTAGAGCTGGCGCCACTAAATGAGATTCCACAAGAATATTCCTTAAGAAATACATAACTGGTCCAAAATACATGTATTGGAAGTGCAGGTATCGAGGGGGTGATCATATGGCACATCAGTCCAAAACCCCACTTAAACTTCATCAATCTGACTCAGATTTTCACAGGAAACTCAGTTCATATCAGACATTGATATTGAATTGGCTTGACTTACTCAGGAAACCAATTAAAAATTTCAATTTTCCGGGGTTTGGGGCCAGGCTCAGCCCCCCTCAAATTATGAAATATCAGGTATATCCTAATACAAGGCAATCTGAAGCTCTTCTTTAATTTTGCATATGTTTTAACAATAATTGAGGATATATTAGGCCCGTTTGGAGCATTACATCTCTGAAAATAAATTATTTCACCCATATATTGCTATAAAAATGGTCAAAAATACATGTAAATTACACCAAACCAGTACCAAATGTTGGTCTATAATGCTGAAATTTGGCCAGAATATAAGGTGGCACATACTAAATCTGACTGAACCGGTTTTAAAATTACATCTGATATAACAGTACTTATAGTTTGGCAATATTGACTTCAGCTGGCCCCAAATTCGCTTCTGTGGGGCTGCATTAAGATATACTTAAATTTGGCAAAGTAAGACAAATTTAAGGCTGAAAACCATATTGTTTGCTAGAGCTGGCGCCACTAAATGAGATTCCACAAGAATATTCCTTAAGAAATACATAACTGGTCCAAAATACATGTATTGGAAGTGCAGGTATCGAGGGGATGATCATATGACACATCAGTCCAAAACCCCACTTAAACTTCATCAATCTGGCTCAGATTTTCACAGGAAACTCACTTCATATCAGACATTGATATTGTATTGGCTTGACGTACTCAGGAAACCAATTAAAAATTCCAATTTTCCGGGGTTTGGGGCCAGGCTCAGCCCCCTCAAATTAGGAAATATCAGGTATATCCTAATACAACCAATCTGAAGCTCTTCTTTAATTTTGCATATGTTTTAACAATAATTGAGGATATATTAGGCCCGTTTGGAGCATTACATCTCTGAAAATAAATTATTTCACCCATATATTGCTATAAAAATGGTCAAAAATACATGTAAATTACACCAAACCAGTACCAAATGTTGGTCTATAATGCTGAAATTTGGCCAGAATATAAGGTGGCACATACTAAATCTGACTGAACCGGTTTTAAAATTACATCTGATATAACAGTACTTATAGTTTGGCAATATTGACTTCAGCTGGCCCCAAATTCGCTTCTGTGGGGCTGCATTAAGATATACTTAAATTTGGCAAAGTAAGACAAATTTAAGGCTGAAAACCATATTGTTTGCTAGAGCTGGCGCCACTAAATGAGATTCCACAAGAATATTCCTTAAGAAATACATAACTGGTCCAAAATACATGTATTGGAAGTGCAGGTATCGAGGGGATGATCATATGACACATCAGTCCAAAACCCCACTTAAACTTCATCAATCTGGCTCAGATTTTCACAGGAAACTCACTTCATATCAGACATTGATATTGTATTGGCTTGACGTACTCAGGAAACCAATTAAAAATTCCAATTTTCCGGGGTTTGGGGCCAGGCTCAGCCCCCTCAAATTAGGAAATATCAGGTATATCCTAATACAACCAATCTGAAGCTCTTCTTTAATTTTGCATATGTTTTAACAATAATTGAGGATATATTCGGCCCATTTGGAGCATTACATCTCTGAAAATAAATTATTTTACCCATATAGTGCTGTAAAAATGGTCAAAAATACATGTAAATTACACCAAACCAGTACCAAATGTTGGTCTATAATGCTGACATTTGGCCAGAATATAAGGTGGCACATACTAAATCTGACTGAACCGGTTTTAAAATTACATCTGATATAACAGTACCTATAGTTTGGCAATATTGGCTTCAGCTGGCCCCAAATTCGCTTCTGTGGGGCTGCATTAAGATATACTTAAATTTGGCAAAGTAAGACAAATTTAAGGCTGAAAACCATATTGTCTGCTAGAGCTGGCGCCACTAAATGAGATTCCACAAGAATATTCCTTAAGAAATACATAACTGGTCCAAAATACATGTATTGGAAGTGCAGGTATCGAGGGGGTGGTCATATGGCACATCAGTCCAAAACCCCACTTAAACTTCATCAATCTGGCTCAGATTTTCACAGGAAACTCACTTCATATCAGACATTGATATTGTATTGGCTTGACTTACTCAGGAAACCAATTAAAAATTTCAATTTTCCGGGGCTCAGCCCCCCTCAAATTAGGAAATATCAGGTATATCCTAATACAACCAATCTGAAGCTCTTCTTTAATTTTGCATATGTTTTAACAATAATTGAGGATATATTAGGCCCATTTGGAGCATTACATCTCTGAAAATAAATTATTTCACCCATATAGTGCTGTAAAAATGGTCAAAAATACATGTAAATTACACCAAACCAGTACCAAATGTTGGTCTATAATGCTGAAATTTGGCCAGAATATAAGGTGGCACATAGTAAATCTGACTGAACCGGTTTTAAAATTACATCTGATATAACAGTACCTATAGTTTGGCCAAATTGTCTTCAGCTGGCCCCAAATTCGCTTCTGTGGGGCTGCATTAAGATATACTTAAATTTGGCAAAGTAAGACAAATTTAAGGCTGAAAACCATATTGTTTGCTAGAGCGGGCGCCACTAAATGAGATTCCACAAGAATATTCCTTAAGAAATACATAACTGGTCCAAAATACATGTATTGGAAGTGCAGGTATAGAGGGGGTGGTCATATGGCACATCAATCCAAAACCCCACTTAAACTTCATCAATCTGGCTCAGATTTTCACAGGAAACTCACTTCATATCAGGCATGGATATTGTATTGGCTTGACTTACTCAGGAAACCAATTAAAAATTCCAATTTTCCGGGGTTTGGGGCCAGGCTCAGCCCCCCTCAAATTAGGAAATATCAGGTATATCCTAATACAACCAATCTGAAGCTCTTCTTTAATTTTGCATATGTTTTGACAATAATTGAGGATATATTAGGCCCATTTGGAGCATTACATCTCTGAAAATAAATTATTTCACCCATATAGTGCTGTAAAAATGGTCAAAAATACATGTAAATTACACCAAACCAGTACCAAATGTTGGTCTATAATGCTGAAATTTGGCCAGAATATAAGGTGGCACATACTAAATCTGACTGAACCAGTTTTAAAATTACATCTGATATAACAGTACCTATAGTTTGGCAATATTGGCTTCAGCTGGCCCCAAATTCGATTCTGTGGGGCTGCATTAAGATATACTTAAATTTGGCAAAGTAAGACAAATTTAAGGCTGAAAACCATATTGTTTGCTAGAGCTGGCGCCACTAAATGAGATTCCACAAGAATATTCCTTAAGAAATACATAACTGGTCCAAAATACATGTATTGGAAGTGCAGGTATCGAGGGGGTGGTCATATGGCACATCAGTCCAAAACCCCACTTAAACTTCATCAATCTGGCTCAGATTTTCACAGGAAACTCACTTCATATCAGACATTGATATTGTATTGGCTTGACTTACTCAGGAAACCAATTAAAAATTTCAATTTTCCGGGGCTCAGCCCCCCTCAAATTAGGAAATATCAGGTATATCCTAATACAACCAATCTGAAGCTCTTCTTTAATTTTGCATATGTTTTAACAATAATTGAGGATATATTAGGCCCATTTGGAGCATTACATCTCTGAAAATAAATTATTTCACCCATATAGTGCTGTAAAAATGGTCAAAAATACATGTAAATTACACCAAACCAGTACCAAATGTTGGTCTATAATGCTGAAATTTGGCCAGAATATAAGGTGGCACATAGTAAATCTGACTGAACCGGTTTTAAAATTACATCTGATATAACAGTACCTATAGTTTGGCCAAATTGTCTTCAGCTGGCCCCAAATTCGCTTCTGTGGGGCTGCATTAAGATATACTTAAATTTGGCAAAGTAAGACAAATTTAAGGCTGAAAACCATATTGTTTGCTAGAGCGGGCGCCACTAAATGAGATTCCACAAGAATATTCCTTAAGAAATACATAACTGGTCCAAAATACATGTATTGGAAGTGCAGGTATAGAGGGGGTGGTCATATGGCACATCAATCCAAAACCCCACTTAAACTTCATCAATCTGGCTCAGCTTTTCACAGGAAACTCACTTCATATCAGGCATGGATATTGTATTGGCTTGACTTACTCAGGAAACCAATTAAAAATTCCAATTTTCCGGGGTTTGGGGCCAGGCTCAGCCCCCCTCAAATTAGGAAATATCAGGTATATCCTAATACAACCAATCTGAAGCTCTTCTTTAATTTTGCATATGTTTTGACAATAATTGAGGATATATTAGGCCCATTTGGAGCATTACATCTCTGAAAATAAATTATTTCACCCATATAGTGCTGTAAAAATGGTCAAAAATACATGTAAATTACACCAAACCAGTACCAAATGTTGGTCTATAATGCTGAAATTTGGCCAGAATATAAGGTGGCACATACTAAATCTGACTGAACCAGTTTTAAAATTACATCTGATATAACAGTACCTATAGTTTGGCAATATTGGCTTCAGCTGGCCCCAAATTCGATTCTGTGGGGCTGCATTAAGATATACTTAAATTTGGCAAAGTAAGACAAATTTAAGGCTGAAAACCATATTGTTTGCTAGAGCTGGCGCCACTAAATGAGATTCCACAAGAATATTCCTTAAGAAATACATAACTGGTCCAAAATACATGTATTGGAAGTGCAGGTATCGAGGGGGTGGTCATATGGCACATCAGTCCAAAACCCCACTTAAACTTCATCAATCTGGCTCAGATTTTCACAGGAAACTCACTTCATATCAGACATTGATATTGTATTGGCTTGACTTACTCAGGAAACCAATTAAAAATTTCAATTTTCCGGGGCTCAGCCCCCCTCAAATTAGGAAATATCAGGTATATCCTAATACAACCAATCTGAAGCTCTTCTTTAATTTTGCATATGTTTTAACAATAATTGAGGATATATTAGGCCCATTTGGAGCATTACATCTCTGAAAATAAATTATTTCACCCATATAGTGCTGTAAAAATGGTCAAAAATACATGTAAATTACACCAAACCAGTACCAAATGTTAGTCTATAATGCTGAAATTTGGCCAGAATATAAGGTGGCACATAGTAAATCTGACTGAACCGGTTTTAAAATTACATCTGATATAACAGTACCTATAGTTTGGCCAAATTGTCTTCAGCTGGCCGCAAATTCGCTTCTGTGGGGCTGCATTAAGATATACTTAAATTTGGCAAAGTAAGACAAATTTAAGGCTGTAAACCATATTGTTTGCTAGAGCTGGCGCCACTAAATGAGATTCCACAAGAATATTCCGTAAGAAATACATAACTGGTCCAAAATACATGTATTGGAAGTGCAGGTATCGAGGGGGTGGTCATATGGCACATCAGTCCAAAACCCCACTTAAACTTCATCAATCTGGCTCAGATTTTCACAGGAAACTCACTTCATATCAGGCATGGATATTGTATTGGCTTGACTTACTCAGGAAACCAATTAAAAATTTCAATTTTCCGGGGCTCAGCCCCCCTCAAATTAGGAAATATCAGGTATATCCTAATACAACCAATCTGAAGCTCTTCTTTAATTTTGCATATGTTTTAACAATAATTGAGGATATATTCGGCCCATTTGGAGCATTACATCTCTGAAAATAAATTATTTTACCCATATAGTGCTGTAAAAATGGTCAAAAATACATGTAAATTACACCAAACCAGTACCAAATGTTGGTCTATAATGCTGACATTTGGCCAGAATATAAGGTGGCACATACTAAATCTGACTGAACCGGTTTTAAAATTACATCTGATATAACAGTACCTATAGTTTGGCAATATTGGCTTCAGCTGGCCCCAAATTCGCTTCTGTGGGGCTGCATTAAGATATACTTAAATTTGGCAAAGTAAGACAAATTTAAGGCTGAAAACCATATTGTCTGCTAGAGCTGGCGCCACTAAATGAGATTCCACAAGAATATTCCTTAAGAAATACATAACTGGTCCAAAATACATGTATTGGAAGTGCAGGTATCGAGGGGGTGGTCATATGGCACATCAGTCCAAAACCCCACTTAAACTTCATCAATCTGGCTCAGATTTTCACAGGAAACTCACTTCATATCAGACATTGATATTGTATTGGCTTGACTTACTCAGGAAACCAATTAAAAATTTCAATTTTCCGGGGCTCAGCCCCCCTCAAATTAGGAAATATCAGGTATATCCTAATACAACCAATCTGAAGCTCTTCTTTAATTTTGCATATGTTTTAACAATAATTGAGGATATATTAGGCCCATTTGGAGCATTACATCTCTGAAAATAAATTATTTCACCCATATAGTGCTGTAAAAATGGTCAAAAATACATGTAAATTACACCAAACCAGTACCAAATGTTGGTCTATAATGCTGAAATTTGGCCAGAATATAAGGTGGCACATAGTAAATCTGACTGAACCGGTTTTAAAATTACATCTGATATAACAGTACCTATAGTTTGGCCAAATTGTCTTCAGCTGGCCCCAAATTCGCTTCTGTGGGGCTGCATTAAGATATACTTAAATTTGGCAAAGTAAGACAAATTTAAGGCTGAAAACCATATTGTTTGCTAGAGCGGGCGCCACTAAATGAGATTCCACAAGAATATTCCTTAAGAAATACATAACTGGTCCAAAATACATGTATTGGAAGTGCAGGTATCGAGGGGGTGGTCATATGGCACATCAGTCCAAAACCCCACTTAAACTTCATCAATCTGGCTCAGATTTTCACAGGAAACTCACTTCATATCAGACATTGATATTGTATTGGCTTGACTTACTCAGGAAACCAATTAAAAATTTCAATTTTCCGGGGCTCAGCCCCCCTCAAATTAGGAAATATCAGGTATATCCTAATACAACCAATCTGAAGCTCTTCTTTAATTTTGCATATGTTTTAACAATAATTGAGGATATATTAGGCCCATTTGGAGCATTACATCTCTGAAAATAAATTATTTCACCCATATAGTGCTGTAAAAATGGTCAAAAATACATGTAAATTACACCAAACCAGTACCAAATGTTGGTCTATAATGCTGAAATTTGGCCAGAATATAAGGTGGCACATAGTAAATCTGACTGAACCGGTTTTAAAATTACATCTGATATAACAGTACCTATAGTTTGGCCAAATTGTCTTCAGCTGGCCCCAAATTCGCTTCTGTGGGGCTGCATTAAGATATACTTAAATTTGGCAAAGTAAGACAAATTTAAGGCTGAAAACCATATTGTTTGCTAGAGCGGGCGCCACTAAATGAGATTCCACAAGAATATTCCTTAAGAAATACATAACTGGTCCAAAATACATGTATTGGAAGTGCAGGTATAGAGGGGGTGGTCATATGGCACATCAATCCAAAACCCCACTTAAACTTCATCAATCTGGCTCAGATTTTCACAGGAAACTCACTTCATATCAGGCATGGATATTGTATTGGCTTGACTTACTCAGGAAACCAATTAAAAATTCCAATTTTCCGGGGTTTGGGGCCAGGCTCAGCCCCCCTCAAATTAGGAAATATCAGGTATATCCTAATACAACCAATCTGAAGCTCTTCTTTAATTTTGCATATGTTTTGACAATAATTGAGGATATATTAGGCCCATTTGGAGCATTACATCTCTGAAAATAAATTATTTCACCCATATAGTGCTGTAAAAATGGTCAAAAATACATGTAAATTACACCAAACCAGTACCAAATGTTGGTCTATAATGCTGAAATTTGGCCAGAATATAAGGTGGCACATACTAAATCTGACTGAACCAGTTTTAAAATTACATCTGATATAACAGTACCTATAGTTTGGCAATATTGGCTTCAGCTGGCCCCAAATTCGATTCTGTGGGGCTGCATTAAGATATACTTAAATTTGGCAAAGTAAGACAAATTTAAGGCTGAAAACCATATTGTTTGCTAGAGCTGGCGCCACTAAATGAGATTCCACAAGAATATTCCTTAAGAAATACATAACTGGTCCAAAATACATGTATTGGAAGTGCAGGTATCGAGGGGGTGGTCATATGGCACATCAGTCCAAAACCCCACTTAAACTTCATCAATCTGGCTCAGATTTTCACAGGAAACTCACTTCATATCAGACATTGATATTGTATTGGCTTGACTTACTCAGGAAACCAATTAAAAATTTCAATTTTCCGGGGCTCAGCCCCCCTCAAATTAGGAAATATCAGGTATATCCTAATACAACCAATCTGAAGCTCTTCTTTAATTTTGCATATGTTTTAACAATAATTGAGGATATATTAGGCCCATTTGGAGCATTACATCTCTGAAAATAAATTATTTCACCCATATAGTGCTGTAAAAATGGTCAAAAATACATGTAAATTACACCAAACCAGTACCAAATGTTGGTCTATAATGCTGAAATTTGGCCAGAATATAAGGTGGCACATAGTAAATCTGACTGAACCGGTTTTAAAATTACATCTGATATAACAGTACCTATAGTTTGGCCAAATTGTCTTCAGCTGGCCCCAAATTCGCTTCTGTGGGGCTGCATTAAGATATACTTAAATTTGGCAAAGTAAGACAAATTTAAGGCTGAAAACCATATTGTTTGCTAGAGCGGGCGCCACTAAATGAGATTCCACAAGAATATTCCTTAAGAAATACATAACTGGTCCAAAATACATGTATTGGAAGTGCAGGTATAGAGGGGGTGGTCATATGGCACATCAATCCAAAACCCCACTTAAACTTCATCAATCTGGCTCAGCTTTTCACAGGAAACTCACTTCATATCAGGCATGGATATTGTATTGGCTTGACTTACTCAGGAAACCAATTAAAAATTCCAATTTTCCGGGGTTTGGGGCCAGGCTCAGCCCCCCTCAAATTAGGAAATATCAGGTATATCCTAATACAACCAATCTGAAGCTCTTCTTTAATTTTGCATATGTTTTGACAATAATTGAGGATATATTAGGCCCATTTGGAGCATTACATCTCTGAAAATAAATTATTTCACCCATATAGTGCTGTAAAAATGGTCAAAAATACATGTAAATTACACCAAACCAGTACCAAATGTTGGTCTATAATGCTGAAATTTGGCCAGAATATAAGGTGGCACATACTAAATCTGACTGAACCAGTTTTAAAATTACATCTGATATAACAGTACCTATAGTTTGGCAATATTGGCTTCAGCTGGCCCCAAATTCGATTCTGTGGGGCTGCATTAAGATATACTTAAATTTGGCAAAGTAAGACAAATTTAAGGCTGAAAACCATATTGTTTGCTAGAGCTGGCGCCACTAAATGAGATTCCACAAGAATATTCCTTAAGAAATACATAACTGGTCCAAAATACATGTATTGGAAGTGCAGGTATCGAGGGGGTGGTCATATGGCACATCAGTCCAAAACCCCACTTAAACTTCATCAATCTGGCTCAGATTTTCACAGGAAACTCACTTCATATCAGACATTGATATTGTATTGGCTTGACTTACTCAGGAAACCAATTAAAAATTTCAATTTTCCGGGGCTCAGCCCCCCTCAAATTAGGAAATATCAGGTATATCCTAATACAACCAATCTGAAGCTCTTCTTTAATTTTGCATATGTTTTAACAATAATTGAGGATATATTAGGCCCATTTGGAGCATTACATCTCTGAAAATAAATTATTTCACCCATATAGTGCTGTAAAAATGGTCAAAAATACATGTAAATTACACCAAACCAGTACCAAATGTTAGTCTATAATGCTGAAATTTGGCCAGAATATAAGGTGGCACATAGTAAATCTGACTGAACCGGTTTTAAAATTACATCTGATATAACAGTACCTATAGTTTGGCCAAATTGTCTTCAGCTGGCCGCAAATTCGCTTCTGTGGGGCTGCATTAAGATATACTTAAATTTGGCAAAGTAAGACAAATTTAAGGCTGTAAACCATATTGTTTGCTAGAGCTGGCGCCACTAAATGAGATTCCACAAGAATATTCCGTAAGAAATACATAACTGGTCCAAAATACATGTATTGGAAGTGCAGGTATCGAGGGGGTGGTCATATGGCACATCAGTCCAAAACCCCACTTAAACTTCATCAATCTGGCTCAGATTTTCACAGGAAACTCACTTCATATCAGGCATGGATATTGTATTGGCTTGACTTACTCAGGAAACCAATTAAAAATTTCAATTTTCCGGGGCTCAGCCCCCCTCAAATTAGGAAATATCAGGTATATCCTAATACAACCAATCTGAAGCTCTTCTTTAATTTTGCATATGTTTTAACAATAATTGAGGATATATTAGGCCTATTTGGAGCATTACATCTCTGAAAATAAATTATTTCACGCATATAATGCTGTAAAAATGGTCAAAAATACATGTAAATTACACCAAACCAGTACCAAATGTTGGTCTATAATGCTGAAATTTGGCCAGAATATAAGGTGGCACATAGTAAATTTGACTGAACCGGTTTTAAAATTACATCTGATATAACAGTACCTATAGTTTGGCAATATTGGCTTCAGCTGGCCCCAAATTCGCTTCTGTGGGGCTGCATTAAGATATACTTAAATTTGGCAAAGTAAGACAAATTTAAGGCTGAAAACCATATTGTTTGCTAGAGCTGGCGCCACTAAATGAGATTCCACAAGAATATTCCTTAAGAAATACATAACTGGTCCAAAATACATGTATTGGAAGTGCAGGTATCGAGGGGGTGGTCATATGGCACATCAGTCCAAAACCCCACTTAAACTTCATCAATCTGGCTCAGATTTTCACAGGAAACTCAGTTCATATCAGACATTGATATTGTATTGGCTTGACTTACTCAGGAAACCAATTACAAATTTCAATTTTCCGGGGTTTGGGGCCAGGCTCAGCCCCCCTCAAATTAGGAAATATCAGGTATATCCTAATACAACCAATCTGAAGCTCTTCTTTAATTTTGCATATGTTTTAACAATAATTGAGGATATATTAGGCCCATTTGGAGCATTACATCTCTGAAAATAAATTATTTCACCCATATAGTGCTGTAAAAATGGTCAAAAATACATGTAAATTACACCAAACCAGTACCAAATGTTGGTCTATAATGCTGAAATTTGGCCAGAATATAAGGTGGCACATACTAAATCTGACTGAACCGGTTTTAAAATTACATCTGATATAACAGTATTTATAGTTTGGCAATATTGACTTCAGCTGGCCCCAAATTCGCTTCTGTGGGGCTGCATTAAGATATACTTAAATTTGTCAAAGTAAGACAAATTTAAGGCTGAAAACCATATTGTTTGCTAGAGCTGGCGCCACTAAATGAGATTCCACAAGAATATTCCTTAAGAAATACATAACTGGTCCAAAATACATGTATTGGAAGTGCAGGTATAGAGGGGGTGGTCATATGGCACATCAGTCCAAAACCCCACTTAAACTTCATCAATCTGGCTCAGATTTTCACAGGAAACTCAGTTCATATCAGACATTGATATTGTATTGGCTTGACTTACTCAGGAAACCAATTAAAAATTTCAATTTTCCGGGGCTCAGCCCCCCTCAAATTAGGAAATATCAGGTATATCCTAATACAACCAATCTGAAGCTCTTCTTTAATTTTGCATATGTTTTAACAATAATTGAGGATATATTAGGCCTATTTGGAGCATTACATCTCTGAAAATAAATTATTTCACGCATATAATGCTGTAAAAATGGTCAAAAATACATGTAAATTACACCAAACCAGTACCAAATGTTGGTCTATAATGCTGAAATTTGGCCAGAATATAAGGTGGCACATAGTAAATTTGACTGAACCGGTTTTAAAATTACATCTGATATAACAGTACCTATAGTTTGGCAATATTGGCTTCAGCTGGCCCGAAATTCGCTTCTGTGGGGCTGCATTAAGATATACTTAAATTTGGCAAAGTAAGACAAATTTAAGGCTGAAAACCATATTGTTTGCTAGAGCTGGCGCCACTAAATGAGATTCCACAAGAATATTCCTTAAGAAATACATAACTGGTCCAAAATACATGTATTGGAAGTGCAGGTATCGAGGGGGTGGTCATATGGCACATCAGTCCAAAACCCCACTTAAACTTCATCAATCTGGCTCAGATTTTCACAGGAAACTCACTTCATATCAGACATGGATATTGTATTGGCTTGACTTACTCAGGAAACCAATTAAAAATTTCAATTTTCCGGGGTTTGGGGCCAGGCTCAGCCCCCCTCAAATTAGGAAATATCAGGTATATCCTAATACAACCAATCTGAAGCTCTTCTTTAATTTTGCATATGTTTTAACAATAATTGAGGATATATTAGGCCCATTTGGAGCATTACATCTCTGAAAATAAATTATTTCACCCATATAGTGCTGTAAAAATGGTCAAAAATACATGTAAATTACACCAAACCAGTACCAAATGTTGGTCTATAATGCTGAAATTTGGCCAGAATATAAGGTGGCACATACTAAATCTGACTGAACCGGTTTTAAAATTACATCTGATATAACAGTATTTATAGTTTGGCAATATTGACTTCAGCTGGCCCCAAATTCGCTTCTGTGGGGCTGCATTAAGATATACTTAAATTTGGCAAAGTAAGACAAATTTAAGGCTGTAAACCATATTGTTTGCTAGAGCTGGCGCCACTAAATGAGATTCCACAAGAATATTCCTTAAGAAATACATAACTGGTCCAAAATACATGTATTGGAAGTGCAGGTATCGAGGGGGTGGTCATATGGCACATCAGTCCAAAACCCCACTTAAACTTCATCAATCTGGCTCAGATTTTCACAGGAAACTCAGTTCATATCAGACATTGATGTTGTATTGGCTTGACTTACTCAGGAAACCAATTAAAAATTTCAATTTTCCGGGGTTTGGGGCCAGGCTCAGCCCCCCTCAAATTAGGAAATATCAGGTATATCCTAATACAACCAATCTGAAGCTCTTCTTTAATTTTGCATATGTTTTGACAATAATTGAGGATATATTAGGCCCATTTGGAGCATTACATCTCTGAAAATAAATTATTTCACCCATATAGTGCTGTAAAAATGGTCAAAAATACATGTAAATTACACCAAACCAGTACCAAATGTTGGTTTATAATGCTGAAATTTGGCCAGAATATAAGGTGGCACATACTAAATCTGACTGAACCGGTTTTAAAATTACATCTGATATAACAGTACCTATAGTTTGGCAATATTGGCTTCAGCTGGCCCCAAATTCGCTTCTGTGGGGCTGCATTAAGATATACTTAAATTTGGCAAAGTAAGACAAATTTAAGGCTGAAAACCATATTGTTTGCTAGAGCTGGCGCCACTAAATGAGATTCCACAAGAATATTCCGTAAGAAATACATAACTGGTCCAAAATACATGTATTGGAAGTGCAGGTATCGAGGGGGTGGTCATGTGGCACATCAGTCCAAAACCCCACTTAAACTTCATCAATCTGGCTCAGAGTTTCACAGGAAACTCAGTTCATATCAGACATTGATATTGTATTGGCTAGTCTTACTCAGGAAACCAATTAAAAATTTCAATTTTCCTGGGTTTGGGGCCAGGCTCAGCCCCCCTCAAATTAGGAAATATCACGTATATCCTAATACAACCAATCTGAAGCTCTTCTTTAATTTTGCATATGTTTTAACAATAATTGAGGATATATTAGGCCCATTTGGAGCATTACATCTCTGAAAATAAATTATTTCACCCATATAGTGCTGTAAAAATGGTCAAAAATACATGTAAATTACACCAAACCAGTACCAAATGTTGGTTTATAATGCTGAAATTTGGCCAGAATATAAGGTGGCACATACTAAATCTGACTGAATCGGTTTTAAAATTACATCTGATATAACAGTACCTATAGTTTGGCAATATTGTCTTCAGCTGGCCCCAAATTCGCTTCTGTGGGGCTGCATTAAGATATACTTAAATTTGGCAAAGTAAGACAAATTTAAGGCTGAAAACCATATTGTTTGCTAGAGCTGGCGCCACTAAATGAGATTCCACAAGAATATTCCGTAAGAAATACATAACTGGTCCAAAATACATGTATTGGAAGTGCAGGTATCGAGGGGGTGGTCATGTGGCACATCAGTCCAAAACCCCACTTAAACTTCATCAATCTGGCTCAGAGTTTCACAGGAAACTCAGTTCATATCAGACATTGATATTGTATTGGCTAGTCTTACTCAGGAAACCAATTAAAAATTTCAATTTTCCTGGGTTTGGGGCCAGGCTCAGCCCCCCTCAAATTAGGAAATATCACGTATATCCTAATACAACCAATCTGAAGCTCTTCTTTAATTTTGCATATGTTTTAACAATAATTGAGGATATATTAGGCCCATTTGGAGCATTACATCTCTGAAAATAAATTATTTCACCCATATAGTGCTGTAAAAATGGTCAAAAATACATGTAAATTACACCAAACCAGTACCAAATGTTGGTCTATAATGCTGAAATTTGGCCAGAATATAAGGTGGCACATACTAAATCTGACTGAACCGGTTTTAAAATTACATCTGATATAACAGTACCTATAGTTTGGCAATATTGGCTTCAGCTGGCCCCAAATTCGCTTCTGTGGGGCTGCATTAAGATATACTTAAATTTGGCAAAGTAAGACAAATTTAAGGCTGAAAACCATATTGTTTGCTAGAGCTGGCGCCACTAAATGAGATTCCACAAGAATATTCCTTAAGAAATACATAACTGGTCCCAAGTACATGTATTGGAAGTGCAGGTATCGAGGGGGTGGTCATATGGCATATCAGTCCAAAACCCCACTTAAACTTCATCAATCTGGCTCAGATTTTCACAGGAAACTCAGTTCATATCAGACATTGATATTGTATTGGCTTGACTTACTCAGGAAACCAATTAAAATTTTTCATTTTTCCGGGGTGTGGGGCTAGGCCCAGCCCCCTTCAAATTAGGAAATGTCAGGTATATCCTAATACAACCAATATGAAGCTCTTCTTTAATTTTGCATATGTTTTAACAATAATTGAGGATATATTAGGCCCATTTGGAGCATTACATCTCTGAAAATAAATTATTTCATCCATATATTGCTGTAAAAATGGTCAAAAATACATGTAAATTACACCAAACCAGTACCAAATGTTGGTCTATAATGCTGAAATTTGGCCAGAATATAAGGTGGCACATACTAATTCTGACTGAACCGGTTTTAAAAATACATCTGATATAACAGTACTTATAGTTTGGCAATATTGGCTTCAGCTGGCCCCAAATTCGCTTCTGTGGGGCTGCATTAAGATATACTAAAATTTGGCAAAGTAATATAAATCTAAGGCTGAAAACCATATTGTTTGCTAGAGCTGGCGCCACTAAATGAGATTCCACAAGAATATTCCTTAAGAAATACATAACTGGTCCAAAATACATGTATTGGAAGTGCAGGTATCGAGGGGGTGGTCATATGGCACATCAGTCCAAAACCCCACTTAAACTTCATCAATCTGGCTCAGATTTTCACAGGAAACTCAGTTCATATCAGACATTGATATTGTATTGGCTTGACTTACTCAGGAAACCAATTAAAAATTTCAATTTTCCGGGGCTCAGCCCCCCTCAAATTAGGAAATATCAGGTATATCCTAATACAACCAATCTGAAGCTCTTCTTTAATTTTGCATATGTTTTAACAATAATTGAGGATATATTAGGCCCATTTGGAGCATTACATCTCTGAAAATAAATTATTTCACCCATATAGTGCTGTAAAAATGGTCAAAAATACATGTAAATTACACCAAACCAGTACCAAATGTTGGTCTATAATGCTGAAATTTGGCCAGAATATAAGGTGGCACATACTAAATCTGACTGAACCGGTTTTAAAATTACATCTGATATAACAGTACCTATAGTTTGGCAATATTGGCTTCAGCTGGCCCCAAATTCGCTTCTGTGGGGCTGCATTAAGATATACTTAAATTTGGCAAAGTAAGACAAATTTAAGGCTGAAAACCATATTGTTTGCTAGAGCTGGCGCCACTAAATGAGATTCCACAAGAATATTCCTTAAGAAATACATAACTGGTCCAAAGTACATGTATTGGAAGTGCAGGTATCGAGGGGGTGGTCATATGGCATATCAGTCCAAAACCCCACTTAAACTTCATCAATCTGGCTCAGATTTTCACAGGAAACTCAGTTCATATCAGACATTGATATTGTATTGGCTTGACTTACTCAGGAAACCAATTAAAATTTTTCATTTTTCCGGGGTGTGGGGCTAGGCCCAGCCCCCTTCAAATTAGGAAATGTCAGGTATATCCTAATACAACCAATATGAAGCTCTTCTTTAATTTTGCATATGTTTTAACAATAATTGAGGATATATTAGGCCCATTTGGAGCATTACATCTCTGAAAATAAATTATTTCATCCATATATTGCTGTAAAAATGGTCAAAAATACATGTAAATTACACCAAACCAGTACCAAATGTTGGTCTATAATGCTGAAATTTGGCCAGAATATAAGGTGGCACATACTAATTCTGACTGAACCGGTTTTAAAAATACATCTGATATAACAGTACTTATAGTTTGGCAATATTGGCTTCAGCTGGCCCCAAATTCGCTTCTGTGGGGCTGCATTAAGATATACTAAAATTTGGCAAAGTAAGATAAATCTAAGGCTGAAAACCATATTGTTTGCTAGAGCTGGCGCCACTAAATGAGATTCCACAAGAATATTCCTTAAGAAATACATAACTGGTCCAAAATACATGTATTGGAAGTGCAGGTATCGAGGGGGTGGTCATATGGCACATCAGTCCAAAACCCCACTTAAACTTCATCAATCTGGCTCAGATTTTCACAGGAAACTCAGTTCATATCAGACATTGATATTGTATTGGCTTGACTTACTCAGGAAACCAATTAAAAATTTCAATTTTCCGGGGCTCAGCCCCCCTCAAATTAGGAAATATCAGGTATATCCTAATACAACCAATCTGAAGCTCTTCTTTAATTTTGCATATGTTTTAACAATAATTGAGGATATATTAGGCCCATTTGGAGCATTACATCTCTGAAAATAAATTATTTCACCCATATAGTGCTGTAAAAATGGTCAAAAATACATGTAAATTACACCAAACCAGTACCAAATGTTGGTCTATAATGCTGAAATTTGGCCAGAATATAAGGTGGCACATAGTAAATTTGACTGAACCGGTTTTAAAATTACATCTGATATAACAGTACCTATAGTTTGGCAATATTGGCTTCAGCTGGCCCCAAATTCGCTTCTGTGGGGCTGCATTAAGATATACTTAAATTTGGCAAAGTAAGACAAATTTAAGGCTGAAAACCATATTGTTTGCTAGAGCTGGCGCCACTAAATGAGATTCCACAAGAATATTCCTTAAGAAATACATAACTGGTCCAAAATACATGTATTGGAAGTGCAGGTATCGAGGGGGTGGTCATATGGCACATCAGTCCAAAACCCCACTTAAACTTCATCAATCTGGCTCAGATTTTCACAGGAAACTCACTTCATATCAGACATGGATATTGTATTGGCTTGACTTACTCATGAAACCAATTAAAATTTTTAATTTTCCGGGGTTTGGGGCCAGGCTCAGCCCCCCCTCAAATTAGGAAATATCAGGTATATCCTAATACAACCAATCTGAAGCTCTTCTTTAATTTTGCATATGTTTTAACAATAATTGAGGATATATTAGGCCCATTTGGAGCATTACATCTCTGAAAATAAATTATTTCACCCATATAGTGCTGTAAAAATGGTTAAAAATACATGTAAATTACACCAAACCAGTACCAAATGTTGGTCTATAATGCTGAAATTTGGCCAGAATATAAGGTGGCACATACTAAATCTGACTGATCCGATTTTAAAATTACATCTGATATAACAGTATTTATAGTTTGGCAATATTGACTTCAGCTGGCCCCAAATTCGCTTCTGTGGGGCTGCATTAAGATATACTTAAATTTGGCAAAGTAAGACAAATTTAAGGCTGTAAACCATATTGTTTGCTAGAGCTGGCGCCACTAAATGAGATTCCACAAGAATATTCCTTAAGAAATACATAGCTGGTCCAAAATACATGTATTGGAAGTGCAGGTATCGAGGGGGTGGTCATATGGCACATCAGTCCAAAACCCCACTTAAACTTCATCAATCTGGCTCAGATATTCACAGGAAACTCAGTTCATATCAGACATTGATATTGTATTGGCTTGACTTACTCAGGAAACCAATTAAAAATTTCAATTTTCCGGGGTTTGGGGCCAGGCTCAGCCCCCCTCAAATTAGGAAATATCAGGTATATCCTAATACAACCAATCTGAAGCTCTTCTTTAATTTTGCATATGTTTTGACAATAATTGAGGACATATTAGGCCCATTTGGAGCATTACATCTCTGAAAATAAATTATTTCACCCATATATTGCTGTAAAAATGGTCAAAAATACATGTAAATTACACCAAACCAGTACCAAATGTTGGTCTATAATGCTGAAATTTGGCCAGAATATAAGGTGGCACATACTAAATCTGACTGAACCAGTTGTAAAATTACATCTGATATAACAGTACCTATAGTTTGGCAATATTGGCTTCAGCTGGCCCCAAATTCGCTTCTGTGGGGCTGCATTAAGATATACTTAAATTTGGCAAAGTAAGACAAATTTAAGGCTGAAAACCATATTGTTTGCTAGAGCTGGCGCCACTAAATGAGATTCCACAAGAATATTCCTTAAGAAATACATAACTGGTCCAAAATACATGTATTGGAAGTGCAGGTATCGAGGGGGTGGTCATATGGCACATCAGTCCAAAACCCCACTTAAACTTCATCAATCTGGCTCAGATTTTCACAGGAAACTCACTTCATATCAGACATGGATATTGTATTGGCTTGACTTACTCAGGAAACCAATTAAAAATTTCAATTTTCCGGGGTTTGGGGCCAGGCTCAGCCCCCCTCAAATTAGGAAATATCAGGTATATCCTAATACAACCAATCTGAAGCTCTTCTTTAATTTTGCATATGTTTTAACAATAATTGAGGATATATTAGGCCCATTTGGAGCATTACATCTCTGAAAATAAATTATTTCACCCATATAGTGCTGTAAAAATGGTCAAAAATACATGTAAATTACACCAAACCAGTACCAAATGTTGGTCTATAATGCTGAAATTTGGCCAGAATATAAGGTGGCACATACTAAATCTGACTGAACCAGTTTTAAAATTACATCTGATATAACAGTACCTATAGTTTGGCAATATTGGCTTCAGCTGGCCCCAAATTCGCTTCTGTGGGGCTGCATTAAGATATACTTAAATTTGGCAAAGTAAGACAAATTTAAGGCTGTAAACCATATTGTTTGCTAGAGCTGGCGCCACTAAATGAGATTCCACAAGAATATTCCTTAAGAAATACATAACTGGTCCAAAATACATGTATTGGAAGTGCAGGTATCGAGGGGGTGGTCATATGGCACATCAGTCCAAAACCCCACTTAAACTTCATCAATCTGGCTCAGATATTCACAGGAAACTCACTTCATACCAGACATTGATATTGTATTGGCTTGACTTACTCAGGAAACCAATTAAAAATTTCAATTTTCCGGGGTTTGGGGCCAGGCTCAGCCCCCCTCAAATTAGGAAATATCAGGTATATCCTAATACAACCAATCTGAAGCTCTTCTTTAATTTTGCATATGTTTTGACAATAATTGAGGATATATTAGGCCCATTTGGAGCATTACATCTCTGAAAATAAATTATTTCACCCATATAGTGCTGTAAAAATGGTCAAAAATACATGTAAATTACACCAAACCAGTACCAAATGTTGGTTTATAATGCTGAAATTTGGCCAGAATATAAGGTGGCACATACTAAATCTGACTGAACCGGTTTTAAAATTACATCTGATATAACAGTACCTATAGTTTGGCAATATTGGCTTCAGCTGGCCCCAAATTCGCTTCTGTGGGGCTGCATTAAGATATACTTAAATTTGGCAAAGTAAGACAAATTTAAGGCTGAAAACCATATTGTTTGCTAGAGCTGGCGCCACTAAATGAGATTCCACAAGAATATTCCGTAAGAAATACATAACTGGTCCAAAATACATGTATTGGAAGTGCAGGTATCGAGGGGGTGGTCATGTGGCACATCAGTCCAAAACCCCACTTAAACTTCATCAATCTGGCTCAGAGTTTCACAGGAAACTCAGTTCATATCAGACATTGATATTGTATTGGCTAGTCTTACTCAGGAAACCAATTAAAAATTTCAATTTTCCTGGGTTTGGGGCCAGGCTCAGCCCCCCTCAAATTAGGAAATATCACGTATATCCTAATACAACCAATCTGAAGCTCTTCTTTAATTTTGCATATGTTTTAACAATAATTGAGGATATATTAGGCCCATTTGGAGCATTACATCTCTGAAAATAAATTATTTCACCCATATAGTGCTGTAAAAATGGTCAAAAATACATGTAAATTACACCAAACCAGTACCAAATGTTGGTTTATAATGCTGAAATTTGGCCAGAATATAAGGTGGCACATACTAAATCTGACTGAACCGGTTTTAAAATTACATCTGATATAACAGTACCTATAGTTTGGCAATATTGGCTTCAGCTGGCCCCAAATTCGCTTCTGTGGGGCTGCATTAAGATATACTTAAATTTGGCAAAGTAAGACAAATTTAAGGCTGAAAACCATATTGTTTGCTAGAGCTGGCGCCACTAAATGAGATTCCACAAGAATATTCCGTAAGAAATACATAACTGGTCCAAAATACATGTATTGGAAGTGCAGGTATCGAGGGGGTGGTCATGTGGCACATCAGTCCAAAACCCCACTTAAACTTCATCAATCTGGCTCAGAGTTTCACAGGAAACTCAGTTCATATCAGACATTGATATTGTATTGGCTAGTCTTACTCAGGAAACCAATTAAAAATTTCAATTTTCCTGGGTTTGGGGCCAGGCTCAGCCCCCCTCAAATTAGGAAATATCACGTATATCCTAATACAACCAATCTGAAGCTCTTCTTTAATTTTGCATATGTTTTAACAATAATTGAGGATATATTAGGCCCATTTGGAGCATTACATCTCTGAAAATAAATTATTTCACCCATATAGTGCTGTAAAAATGGTCAAAAATACATGTAAATTACACCAAACCAGTACCAAATGTTGGTCTATAATGCTGAAATTTGGCCAGAATATAAGGTGGCACATACTAAATCTGACTGAACCGGTTTTAAAATTACATCTGATATAACAGTACCTATAGTTTGGCAATATTGGCTTCAGCTGGCCCCAAATTCGCTTCTGTGGGGCTGCATTAAGATATACTTAAATTTGGCAAAGTAAGACAAATTTAAGGCTGAAAACCATATTGTTTGCTAGAGCTGGCGCCACTAAATGAGATTCCACAAGAATATTCCTTAAGAAATACATAACTGGTCCAAAGTACATGTATTGGAAGTGCAGGTATCGAGGGGGTGGTCATATGGCATATCAGTCCAAAACCCCACTTAAACTTCATCAATCTGGCTCAGATTTTCACAGGAAACTCAGTTTATATCAGACATTGATATTGTATTGGCTTGACTTACTCAGGAAACCAATTAAAATTTTTCATTTTTCCGGGGTGTGGGGCTAGGCCCAGCCCCCTTCAAATTAGGAAATGTCAGGTATATCCTAATACAACCAATATGAAGCTCTTCTTTAATTTTGCATATGTTTTAACAATAATTGAGGATATATTAGGCCCATTTGGAGCATTACATCTCTGAAAATAAATTATTTCATCCATATATTGCTGTAAAAATGGTCAAAAATACATGTAAATTACACCAAACCAGTACCAAATGTTGGTCTATAATGCTGAAATTTGGCCAGAATATAAGGTGGCACATACTAATTCTGACTGAACCGGTTTTAAAAATACATCTGATATAACAGTACTTATAGTTTGGCAATATTGGCTTCAGCTGGCCCCAAATTCGCTTCTGTGGGGCTGCATTAAGATATACTAAAATTTGGCAAAGTAAGATAAATCTAAGGCTGAAAACCATATTGTTTGCTAGAGCTGGCGCCACTAAATGAGATTCCACAAGAATATTCCTTAAGAAATACATAACTGGTCCAAAATACATGTATTGGAAGTGCAGGTATCGAGGGGGTGGTCATATGGCACATCAGTCCAAAACCCCACTTAAACTTCATCAATCTGGCTCAGATTTTCACAGGAAACTCAGTTCATATCAGACATTGATATTGTATTGGCTTGACTTACTCAGGAAACCAATTAAAAATTTCAATTTTCCGGGGCTCAGCCCCCCTCAAATTAGGAAATATCAGGTATATCCTAATACAACCAATCTGAAGCTCTTCTTTAATTTTGCATATGTTTTAACAATAATTGAGGATATATTAGGCCCATTTGGAGCATTACATCTCTGAAAATAAATTATTTCACCCATATAGTGCTGTAAAAATGGTCAAAAATACATGTAAATTACACCAAACCAGTACCAAATGTTGGTCTATAATGCTGAAATTTGGCCAGAATATAAGGTGGCACATAGTAAATTTGACTGAACCGGTTTTAAAATTACATCTGATATAACAGTACCTATAGTTTGGCAATATTGGCTTCAGCTGGCCCCAAATTCGCTTCTGTGGGGCTGCATTAAGATATACTTAAATTTGGCAAAGTAAGACAAATTTAAGGCTGAAAACCATATTGTTTGCTAGAGCTGGCGCCACTAAATGAGATTCCACAAGAATATTCCTTAAGAAATACATAACTGGTCCAAAATACATGTATTGGAAGTGCAGGTATCGAGGGGGTGGTCATATGGCACATCAGTCCAAAACCCCACTTAAACTTCATCAATCTGGCTCAGATTTTCACAGGAAACTCACTTCATATCAGACATGGATATTGTATTGGCTTGACTTGCTCATGAAACCAATTAAAATTTTTAATTTTCCGGGGTTTGGGGCCAGGCTCAGCCCCCCCTCAAATTAGGAAATATCAGGTATATCCTAATACAACCAATCTGAAGCTCTTCTTTAATTTTGCATATGTTTTAACAATAATTGAGGATATATTAGGCCCATTTGGAGCATTACATCTCTGAAAATAAATTATTTCACCCATATAGTGCTGTAAAAATGGTTAAAAATACATGTAAATTACACCAAACCAGTACCAAATGTTGGTCTATAATGCTGAAATTTGGCCAGAATATAAGGTGGCACATACTAAATCTGACTGATCCGATTTTAAAATTACATCTGATATAACAGTATTTATAGTTTGGCAATATTGACTTCAGCTGGCCCCAAATTCGCTTCTGTGGGGCTGCATTAAGATATACTTAAATTTGGCAAAGTAAGACAAATTTAAGGCTGTAAACCATATTGTTTGCTAGAGCTGGCGCCACTAAATGAGATTCCACAAGAATATTCCTTAAGAAATACATAGCTGGTCCAAAATACATGTATTGGAAGTGCAGGTATCGAGGGGGTGGTCATATGGCACATCAGTCCAAAACCCCACTTAAACTTCATCAATCTGGCTCAGATATTCACAGGAAACTCAGTTCATATCAGACATTGATATTGTATTGGCTTGACTTACTCAGGAAACCAATTAAAAATTTCAATTTTCCGGGGTTTGGGGCCAGGCTCAGCCCCCCTCAAATTAGGAAATATCAGGTATATCCTAATACAACCAATCTGAAGCTCTTCTTTAATTTTGCATATGTTTTGACAATAATTGAGGACATATTAGGCCCATTTGGAGCATTACATCTCTGAAAATAAATTATTTCACCCATATATTGCTGTAAAAATGGTCAAAAATACATGTAAATTACACCAAACCAGTACCAAATGTTGGTCTATAATGCTGAAATTTGGCCAGAATATAAGGTGGCACATACTAAATCTGACTGAACCAGTTGTAAAATTACATCTGATATAACAGTACCTATAGTTTGGCAATATTGGCTTCAGCTGGCCCCAAATTCGCTTCTGTGGGGCTGCATTAAGATATACTTAAATTTGGCAAAGTAAGACAAATTTAAGGCTGAAAACCATATTGTTTGCTAGAGCTGGCGCCACTAAATGAGATTCCACAAGAATATTCCTTAAGAAATACATAACTGGTCCAAAATACATGTATTGGAAGTGCAGGTATCGAGGGGGTGGTCATATGGCACATCAGTCCAAAACCCCACTTAAACTTCATCAATCTGGCTCAGATTTTCACAGGAAACTCACTTCATATCAGACATGGATATTGTATTGGCTTGACTTACTCAGGAAACCAATTAAAAATTTCAATTTTCCGGGGTTTGGGGCCAGGCTCAGCCCCCCTCAAATTAGGAAATATCAGGTATATCCTAATACAACCAATCTGAAGCTCTTCTTTAATTTTGCATATGTTTTAACAATAATTGAGGATATATTAGGCCCATTTGGAGCATTACATCTCTGAAAATAAATTATTTCACCCATATAGTGCTGTAAAAATGGTCAAAAATACATGTAAATTACACCAAACCAGTACCAAATGTTGGTCTATAATGCTGAAATTTGGCCAGAATATAAGGTGGCACATACTAAATCTGACTGAACCAGTTTTAAAATTACATCTGATATAACAGTACCTATAGTTTGGCAATATTGGCTTCAGCTGGCCCCAAATTCGCTTCTGTGGGGCTGCATTAAGATATACTTAAATTTGGCAAAGTAAGACAAATTTAAGGCTGAAAACCATATTGTTTGCTAGAGCTGGCGCCACTAAATGAGATTCCACAAGAATATTCCTTAAGAAATACATAACTGGTCCAAAATACATGTATTGGAAGTGCAGGTATCGAGGGGGTGGTCATATGGCACATCAGTCCAAAACCCCACTTAAACTTCATCAATCTGGCTCAGATTTTCACAGGAAACTCACTTCATATCAGACATGGATATTGTATTGGCTTGACTTACTCAGGAAACCAATTAAAAATTTCAATTTCCGGGGTTTGGGGCCAGGCTCAGCCCCCCTCAAATTAGGAAATATCAGGTATATCCTAATACAACCAATCTGAAGCTCTTCTTTAATTTTGCATATGTTTTAACAATAATTGAGGATATATTAGGCCCATTTGGAGCATTACATCTCTGAAAATAAATTATTTCACCCATATAGTGCTGTAAAAATGGTCAAAAATACATGTAAATTACACCAAACCAGTACCAAATGTTGGTTTATAATGCTGAAATTTGGCCAGAATATAAGGTGGCACATACTAAATCTGACTGAACCGGTTTTAAAATTACATCTGATATAACAGTACCTATAGTTTGGCAATATTGGCTTCAGCTGGCCCCAAATTCGCTTCTGTGGGGCTGCATTAAGATATACTTAAATTTGGCAAAGTAAGACAAATTTAAGGCTGAAAACCATATTGTTTGCTAGAGCTGGCGCCACTAAATGAGATTCCACAAGAATATTCCGTAAGAAATACATAACTGGTCCAAAATACATGTATTGGAAGTGCAGGTATCGAGGGGGTGGTCATGTGGCACATCAGTCCAAAACCCCACTTAAACTTCATCAATCTGGCTCAGAGTTTCACAGGAAACTCAGTTCATATCAGACATTGATATTGTATTGGCTAGTCTTACTCAGGAAACCAATTAAAAATTTCAATTTTCCTGGGTTTGGGGCCAGGCTCAGCCCCCCTCAAATTAGGAAATATCACGTATATCCTAATACAACCAATCTGAAGCTCTTCTTTAATTTTGCATATGTTTTAACAATAATTGAGGATATATTAGGCCCATTTGGAGCATTACATCTCTGAAAATAAATTATTTCACCCATATAGTGCTGTAAAAATGGTCAAAAATACATGTAAATTACACCAAACCAGTACCAAATGTTGGTCTATAATGCTGAAATTTGGCCAGAATATAAGGTGGCACATACTAAATCTGACTGAACCGGTTTTAAAATTACATCTGATATAACAGTACCTATAGTTTGGCAATATTGGCTTCAGCTGGCCCCAAATTCGCTTCTGTGGGGCTGCATTAAGATATACTTAAATTTGGCAAAGTAAGACAAATTTAAGGCTGAAAACCATATTGTTTGCTAGAGCTGGCGCCACTAAATGAGATTCCACAAGAATATTCCTTAAGAAATACATAACTGGTCCAAAGTACATGTATTGGAAGTGCAGGTATCGAGGGGGTGGTCATATGGCACATCAGTCCAAAACCCCACTTAAACTTCATCAATCTGGCTCAGATTTTCACAGGAAACTCACTTCATATCAGACATTGATATTGTATTGGCTTGACTTACTCAGGAAACCAATTAAAATTTTTCATTTTTCCGGGGTGTGGGGCTAGGCCCAGCCCCCTTCAAATTAGGAAATGTCAGGTATATCCTAATACAACCAATATGAAGCTCTTCTTTAATTTTGCATATGTTTTAACAATAATTGAGGATATATTAGGCCCATTTGGAGCATTACATCTCTGAAAATAAATTATTTCATCCATATATTGCTGTAAAAATGGTCAAAAATACATGTAAATTACACCAAACCAGTACCAAATGTTGGTCTATAATGCTGAAATTTGGCCAGAATATAAGGTGGCACATACTAATTCTGACTGAACCGGTTTTAAAAATACATCTGATATAACAGTACTTATAGTTTGGCAATATTGGCTTCAGCTGGCCCCAAATTCGCTTCTGTGGGGCTGCATTAAGATATACTAAAATTTGGCAAAGTAAGATAAATCTAAGGCTGAAAACCATATTGTTTGCTAGAGCTGGCGCCACTAAATGAGATTCCACAAGAATATTCCTTAAGAAATACATAACTGGTCCAAAATACATGTATTGGAAGTGCAGGTATCGAGGGGGTGGTCATATGGCACATCAGTCCAAAACCCCACTTAAACTTCATCAATCTGGCTCAGATTTTCACAGGAAACTCACTTCATATCAGACATTGATATTGTATTGGCTTGACTTACTCAGGAAACCAATTAAAAATTTCAATTTTCCGGGGCTCAGCCCCCCTCAAATTAGGAAATATCAGGTATATCCTAATACAACCAATCTGAAGCTCTTCTTTAATTTTGCATATGTTTTAACAATAATTGAGGATATATTAGGCCCATTTGGAGCATTACATCTCTGAAAATAAATTATTTCACCCATATAGTGCTGTAAAAATGGTCAAAAATACATGTGAATTACACCAAACCAGTACCAAATGTTGGTTTATAATGCTGAAATTTGGCCAGAATATAAGGTGGCACATAGTAAATTTGACTGAACCGGTTTTAAAATTACATCTGATATAACAGTACCTATAGTTTGGCAATATTGGCTTCAGCTGGCCCCAAATTCGCTTCTGTGGGGCTGCATTAAGATATACTTAAATTTGGCAAAGTAAGACAAATTTAAGGCTGAAAACCATTTTGTTTGCTAGAGCTGGCGCCACTAAATGAGATTCCACAAGAATATTCCTTAAGAAATACATAACTGGTCCAAAATACATGTATTGGAAGTGCAGGTATCGAGGGGGTGGTCATATGGCACATCAGTCCAAAACCCCACTTAAACTTCATCAATCTGACTCAGATTTTCACAGGAAACTCAGTTCATATCAGACATGGATATTGTATTGGCTTGACTTACTCAGGAAACCAATTAAAAATTTCAATTTTCCGGGGTTTGGGGCCAGGCTCAGCCCCCCTCAAATTAGGAAATATCAGGTATATCCTAATACAACCAATCTGAAGCTCTTCTTTAATTTTGCATATGTTTTAACAATAATTGAGGATATATTAGGCCCATTTGGATCATTACATCTCTGAAAATAAATTATTTCACCCATATAGTGCTGTAAAAATGGTCAAAAATACATGTAAATTACACCAAACCAGTACCAAATGTTGGTCTATAATGCTGAAATTTGGCCAGAATATAAGGTGGCACATACTAAATCTGACTGAACCGGTTTTAAAATTACATCTGATATAACAGTATTTATAGTTTGGCAATATTGACTTCAGCTGGCCCCAAATTCGCTTCTGTGGGGCTGCATTAAGATATACTTAAATTTGGCAAAGTAAGACAAATTTAAGGCTGTAAACCATATTGTTTGCTAGAGCTGGCGCCACTAAATGAGATTCCACAAGAATATTCCTTAAGAAATACATAACTGGTCCAAAATACATGTATTGGAAGTGCAGGTATCGAGGGGGTGGTCATATGGCACATCAGTTCAAAACCCCACTTAAACTTCATCAATCTGGCTCAGATTTTCACAGGAAACTCACTTCATATCAGACATTGATATTGTATTGGCTTGACTTACTCAGGAAACCAATTAAAAATTTCAATTTTCCGGGGCTCAGCCCCCCTCAAATTAGGAAATATCAGGTATATCCTAATACAACCAATCTGAAGCTCTTCTTTAATTTTGCATATGTTTTAACAATAATTGAGGATATATTAGGCCCATTTGGAGCATTACATCTCTGAAAATAAATTATTTCACCCATATAGTGCTGTAAAAATGGTCAAAAATACATGTAAATTACACCAAACCAGTACCAAATGTTGGTCTATAATGCTGAAATTTGGCCAGAATATAAGGTGGCACATACTAAATCTGACTGAACCGGTTTTAAAATTACATCTGATATAACAGTACCTATAATTTGGCAATATTGGCTTCAGCTGGCCCCAAATTCGCTTCTGTGGGGCTGCATTAAGATATACTTAAATTTGTCAAAGTAAGACAAATTTAAGGCTGTAAACCATATTGTTTGCTAGAGCTGGCGCCACTAAATGAGATTCCACAAGAATATTCCTTAAGAAATACATAACTGGTCCAAAATACATGTATTGGAAGTGCAGGTATCGAGGGGGTGGTCATATGGCACATCAGTCCAAAACCCCATTTAAACTTCATCAATCTGGCTCAGATATTCACAGGAAACTCACTTCATATCAGACATTGATATTGTATTGGCTTGACTTACTCAGGAAACCAATTAAAAATTTCAATTTTCCGGGGTTTGGGGCCAGGCTCAGCCCCCCTCAAATTAGGAAATATCAGGTATATCCTAATACAACCAATCTGAAGCTCTTCTTTAATTTTGCATATGTTTTGACAATAATTGAGGATATATTAGGCCCATTTGGAGCATTACATCTCTGAAAATAAATTATTTCACCCATATAGTGCTGTAAAAATGGTCAAAAATACATGTAAATTACACCAAACCAGTACCAAATGTTGGTCTATAATGCTGAAATTTGGCCAGAATATAAGGTGGCACATACTAAATCTGACTGAACCGGTTTTAAAATTACATCTGATATAACAGTACCTATAATTTGGCAATATTGGCTTCAGCTGGCCCCAAATTCGCTTCTGTGGGGCTGCATTAAGATATACTTAAATTTGTCAAAGTAAGACAAATTTAAGGCTGAAAACCATATTGTTTGCTAGAGCTGGCGCCACTAAATGAGATTCCACAAGAATATTCCTTAAGAAATACATAACTGGTCCAAAATACATGTATTGGAAGTGCAGGTATAGAGGGGGTGGTCATATGGCACATCAATCCAAAACCCCACTTAAACTTCATCAATCTGGCTCAGATTTTCACAGGAAATTCACTTCATATCAGGCCTGGATATTGTATTGGCTTGACTTACTCAGGAAACCAATTAAAAATTTCAATTTTCCGGGGTTTGGGGCCAGGCTCAGCCCCCCTCAAATTAGGAAATATCAGGTATATCCTAATACAACCAATCTGAAGCTCTTCTTTAATTTTGCATATGTTTTAACAATAATTGAGGATATATTAGGCCCATTTGGAGCATTACATCTCTGAAAATAAATTATTTCACCCATATAGTGCTGTAAAAATGGTCAAAAATACATGTAAATTACACCAAACCAGTACCAAATGTTGGTCTATAATGCTGAAATTTGGCCAGAATATAAGGTGGCACATACTAAATCTGACTGAACCAGTTTTAAAATTACATCTGATATAACAGTACCTATAGTTTGGCAATATTGGCTTCAGCTGGCCCCAAATTCGCTTCTGTGGGGCTGCATTAAGATATACTTAAATTTGGCAAAGTAAGACAAATTTAAGGCTGAAAACCATATTGTTTGCTGGAGCTGGCGCCACTAAATGAGATTCCACAAGAATATTCCTTAAGAAATACATAACTGGTCCAAAATACATGTATTGGAAGTGCAGGTATCGAGGGGGTGGTCATATGGCACATCAGTCCAAAACCCCACTTAAACTTCATCAATCTGGCTCAGATTTTCACAGGAAACTCACTTCATATCAGACATTGATATTGTATTGGCTTGACTTACTCAGGAAACCAATTAAAAATTTCAATTTCCAGGGTTTGGGGCCAGGCTCAGCCCCCCTCAAATTAGGAAATATCAGGTATATCCTAATACAACCAATCTGAAGCTCTTCTTTAATTTTGCATATGTTTTAACAATAATTGAGGATATATTAGGCCCATTTGGAGCATTACATCTCTGAAAATAAATTATTTCACCCATATAGTGCTGTAAAAATGGTCAAAAATACATGTAAATTACACCAAACCAGTACCAAATGTTGGTTTATAATGCTGAAATTTGGCCAGAATATAAGGTGGCACATACTAAATCTGACTGAACCGGTTTTAAAATTACATCTGATATAACAGTACCTATAGTTTGGCAATATTGGCTTCAGCTGGCCCCAAATTCGCTTCTGTGGGGCTGCATTAAGATATACTTAAATTTGGCAAAGTAAGACAAATTTAAGGCTGAAAACCATATTGTTTGCTAGAGCTGGCGCCACTAAATGAGATTCCACAAGAATATTCCGTAAGAAATACATAACTGGTCCAAAATACATGTATTGGAAGTGCAGGTATCGAGGGGGTGGTCATGTGGCACATCAGTCCAAAACCCCACTTAAACTTCATCAATCTGGCTCAGATTTTCACAGGAAACTCACTTCATATCAGACATTGATATTGTATTGGCTTGACTTACTCAGGAAACCAATTAAAATTTTTCATTTTTCCGGGGTGTGGGGCTAGGCCCAGCCCCCTTCAAATTAGGAAATGTCAGGTATATCCTAATACAACCAATATGAAGCTCTTCTTTAATTTTGCATATGTTTTAACAATAATTGAGGATATATTAGGCCCATTTGGAGCATTACATCTCTGAAAATAAATTATTTCACCCATATAGTGCTGTAAAAATGGTCAAAAATACATGTAAATTACACCAAACCAGTACCAAATGTTGGTCTATAATGCTGAAATTTGGCCAGAATATAAGGTGGCACATACTAAATCTGACTGAACCGGTTTTAAAATTACATCTGATATAACAGTACCTATAGTTTGGCAATATTGGCTTCAGCTGGCCCCAAATTCGCTTCTGTGGGGCTGCATTAAGAAATACTTAAATTTGGCAAAGTAAGACAAATTTAAGGCTGAAAACCATATTGTTTGCTAGAGCTGGCGCCACTAAATGAGATTCCACAAGAATATTCCTTAAGAAATACATAACTGGTCCAAAATACATGTATTGGAAGTGCAGGTATAGAGGGGGTGGTCATATGGCACATCAATCCAAAACCCCACTTAAACTTCATCAATCTGGCTCAGATTTTCACAGGAAATTCACTTCATATCAGGCCTGGATATTGTATTGGCTTGACTTACTCAGGAAACCAATTAAAAATTTCAATTTTCCGGGGTTTGGGGCCAGGCTCAGCCCCCCTCAAATTAGGAAATATCAGGTATATCCTAATACAACCAATCTGAAGCTCTTCTTTAATTTTGCATATGTTTTAACAATAATTGAGGATATATTAGGCCCATTTGGAGCATTACATCTCTGAAAATAAATTATTTCACCCATATAGTGCTGTAAAAATGGTCAAAAATACATGTAAATTACACCAAACCAGTACCAAATGTTGGTCTATAATGCTGAAATTTGGCCAGAATATAAGGTGGCACATACTAAATCTGACTGAACCAGTTTTAAAATTACATCTGATATAACAGTACCTATAGTTTGGCAATATTGGCTTCAGCTGGCCCCAAATTCGCTTCTGTGGGGCTGCATTAAGATATACTTAAATTTGGCAAAGTAAGACAAATTTAAGGCTGAAAACCATATTGTTTGCTGGAGCTGGCGCCACTAAATGAGATTCCACAAGAATATTCCTTAAGAAATACATAACTGGTCCAAAATACATGTATTGGAAGTGCAGGTATCGAGGGGGTGGTCATATGGCACATCAGTCCAAAACCCCACTTAAACTTCATCAATCTGGCTCAGATTTTCACAGGAAACTCACTTCATATCAGACATTGATATTGTATTGGCTTGACTTACTCAGGAAACCAATTAAAAATTTCAATTTCCAGGGTTTGGGGCCAGGCTCAGCCCCCCTCAAATTAGGAAATATCAGGTATATCCTAATACAACCAATCTGAAGCTCTTCTTTAATTTTGCATATGTTTTAACAATAATTGAGGATATATTAGGCCCATTTGGAGCATTACATCTCTGAAAATAAATTATTTCACCCATATAGTGCTGTAAAAATGGTCAAAAATACATGTAAATTACACCAAACCAGTACCAAATGTTGGTTTATAATGCTGAAATTTGGCCAGAATATAAGGTGGCACATACTAAATCTGACTG
Organism: Sabellastarte sp. h YS-2021; assembly: GCA_964017235.1. NCBI lineage: Eukaryota > Metazoa > Annelida > Polychaeta > Sabellida > Sabellidae > Sabellastarte > Sabellastarte sp. h YS-2021. The sequence continues at coordinate 92,344,228 of OZ024934.1, forward strand.
AACCGGTTTTAAAATTACATCTGATATAACAGTACCTATAGTTTGGCAATATTGGCTTCAGCTGGCCCCAAATTCGCTTCTGTGGGGCTGCATTAAGATATACTTAAATTTGGCAAAGTAAGACAAATTTAAGGCTGAAAACCATATTGTTTGCTAGAGCTGGCGCCACTAAATGAGATTCCACAAGAATATTCCGTAAGAAATACATAACTGGTCCAAAATACATGTATTGGAAGTGCAGGTATCGAGGGGGTGGTCATGTGGCACATCAGTCCAAAACCCCACTTAAACTTCATCAATCTGGCTCAGATTTTCACAGGAAACTCACTTCATATCAGACATTGATATTGTATTGGCTTGACTTACTCAGGAAACCAATTAAAATTTTTCATTTTTCCGGGGTGTGGGGCTAGGCCCAGCCCCCTTCAAATTAGGAAATGTCAGGTATATCCTAATACAACCAATATGAAGCTCTTCTTTAATTTTGCATATGTTTTAACAATAATTGAGGATATATTAGGCCCATTTGGAGCATTACATCTCTGAAAATAAATTATTTCACCCATATAGTGCTGTAAAAATGGTCAAAAATACATGTAAATTACACCAAACCAGTACCAAATGTTGGTCTATAATGCTGAAATTTGGCCAGAATATAAGGTGGCACATACTAAATCTGACTGAACCGGTTTTAAAATTACATCTGATATAACAGTACCTATAGTTTGGCAATATTGGCTTCAGCTGGCCCCAAATTCGCTTCTGTGGGGCTGCATTAAGAAATACTTAAATTTGGCAAAGTAAGACAAATTTAAGGCTGAAAACCATATTGTTTGCTAGAGCTGGCGCCACTAAATGAGATTCCACAAGAATATTCCTTAAGAAATACATAACTGGTCCAAAATACATGTATTGGAAGTGCAGGTATCGAGGGGGTGGTCATATGGCACATCAGTCCAAAACCCCACTTAAACTTCATCAATCTGGCTCAGATTTTCACAGGAAACTCACTTCATATCAGACATTGATATTGTATTGGCTTGACTTACTCAGGAAACCAATTAAAAATTTCAATTTTCCGGGGCTCAGCCCCCCTCAAATTAGGAAATATCAGGTATATCCTAATACAACCAATCTGAAGCTCTTCTTTAATTTTGCATATGTTTTAACAATAATTGAGGATATATTAGGCCCATTTGGAGCATTACATCTCTGAAAATAAATTATTTCACCCATATAGTGCTGTAAAAATGGTCAAAAATACATGTAAATTACACCAAACCAGTACCAAATGTTGGTCTATAATGCTGAAATTTGGCCAGAATATAAGGTGGCACATACTAAATCTGACTGAACCAGTTTTAAAATTACATCTGATATAACAGTACCTATAGTTTGGCAATATTGGCTTCAGCTGGCCCCAAATTCGCTTCTGTGGGGCTGCATTAAGATATACTTAAATTTGGCAAAGTAAGACAAATTTAAGGCTGAAAACCATATTGTTTGCTGGAGCTGGCGCCACTAAATGAGATTCCACAAGAATATTCCTTAAGAAATACATAACTGGTCCAAAATACATGTATTGGAAGTGCAGGTATCGAGGGGGTGGTCATATGGCACATCAGTCCAAAACCCCACTTAAACTTCATCAATCTGGCTCAGATTTTCACAGGAAACTCACTTCATATCAGACATGGATATTGTATTGGCTTGACTTACTCAGGAAACCAATTAAAAATTTCAATTTCCGGGGTTTGGGGCCAGGCTCAGCCCCCCTCAAATTAGGAAATATCAGGTATATCCTAATACAACCAATCTGAAGCTCTTCTTTAATTTTGCATATGTTTTTACAATAATTGAGGATATATTAGGCCCATTTGGAGCATTACATCTCTGAAAATAAATTATTTCACCCATATAGTGCTGTAAAAATGGTCAAAAATACATGTAAATTACACCAAACCAGTACCAAATGTTGGTTTATAATGCTGAAATTTGGCCAGAATATAAGGTGGCACATACTAAATCTGACTGAACCGGTTTTAAAATTACATCTGATATAACAGTACCTATAGTTTGGCAATATTGGCTTCAGCTGGCCCCAAATTCGCTTCTGTGTGGCTGCATTAAGATATACTTAAATTTGGCAAAGTAAGACAAATTTAAGGCTGAAAACCATATTGTTTGCTAGAGCTGGCGCCACTAAATGAGATTCCACAAGAATATTCCGTAAGAAATACATAACTGGTCCAAAATACATGTATTGGAAGTGCAGGTATCGAGGGGGTGGTCATGTGGCACATCAGTCCAAAACCCCACTTAAACTTCATCAATCTGGCTCAGATTTTCACAGGAAACTCACTTCATATCAGACATTGATATTGTATTGGCTTGACTTACTCAGGAAACCAATTAAAATTTTTCATTTTTCCGGGGTGTGGGGCTAGGCCCAGCCCCCTTCAAATTAGGAAATGTCAGGTATATCCTAATACAACCAATATGAAGCTCTTCTTTAATTTTGCATATGTTTTAACAATAATTGAGGATATATTAGGCCCATTTGGAGCATTACATCTCTGAAAATAAATTATTTCACCCATATAGTGCTGTAAAAATGGTCCAAAATACATGTAAATTACACCAAACCAGTACCAAATGTTGGTCTATAATGCTGAAATTTGGCCAGAATATAAGGTGGCACATACTAAATCTGACTGAACCGGTTTTAAAATTACATCTGATATAACAGTACCTATAGTTTGGCAATATTGGCTTCAGCTGGCCCCAAATTCGCTTCTGTGGGGCTGCATTAAGAAATACTTAAATTTGGCAAAGTAAGACAAATTTAAGGCTGAAAACCATATTGTTTGCTAGAGCTGGCGCCACTAAATGAGATTCCACAAGAATATTCCTTAAGAAATACATAACTGGTCCAAAATACATGTATTGGAAGTGCAGGTATCGAGGGGGTGGTCATATGGCACATCAGTCCAAAACCCCACTTAAACTTCATCAATCTGGCTCAGATTTTCACAGGAAACTCACTTCATATCAGACATTGATATTGTATTGGCTTGACTTACTCAGGAAACCAATTAAAAATTTCAATTTTCCGGGGCTCAGCCCCCCTCAAATTAGGAAATATCAGGTATATCCTAATACAACCAATCTGAAGCTCTTCTTTAATTTTGCATATGTTTTAACAATAATTGAGGATATATTAGGCCCATTTGGAGCATTACATCTCTGAAAATAAATTATTTCACCCATATAGTGCTGTAAAAATGGTCAAAAATACATGTAAATTACACCAAACCAGTACCAAATGTTGGTCTATAATGCTGAAATTTGGCCAGAATATAAGGTGGCACATACTAAATCTGACTGAACCAGTTTTAAAATTACATCTGATATAACAGTACCTATAGTTTGGCAATATTGGCTTCAGCTGGCCCCAAATTCGCTTCTGTGGGGCTGCATTAAGATATACTTAAATTTGGCAAAGTAAGACAAATTTAAGGCTGAAAACCATATTGTTTGCTGGAGCTGGCGCCACTAAATGAGATTCCACAAGAATATTCCTTAAGAAATACATAACTGGTCCAAAATACATGTATTGGAAGTGCAGGTATCGAGGGGGTGGTCATATGGCACATCAGTCCAAAACCCCACTTAAACTTCATCAATCTGGCTCAGATTTTCACAGGAAACTCACTTCATATCAGACATGGATATTGTATTGGCTTGACTTACTCAGGAAACCAATTAAAAATTTCAATTTCCGAGGTTTGGGGCCAGGCTCAGCCCCCCTCAAATTAGGAAATATCAGGTATATCCTAATACAACCAATCTGAAGCTCTTCTTTAATTTTGCATATGTTTTAACAATAATTGAGGATATATTAGGCCCATTTGGAGCATTACATCTCTGAAAATAAATTATTTCACCCATATAGTGCTGTAAAAATGGTCAAAAATACATGTAAATTACACCAAACCAGTACCAAATGTTGGTTTATAATGCTGAAATTTGGCCAGAATATAAGGTGGCACATACTAAATCTGACTGAACCGGTTTTAAAATTACATCTGATATAACAGTACCTATAGTTTGGCAATATTGGCTTCAGCTGGCCCCAAATTCGCTTCTGTGGGGCTGCATTAAGATATACTTAAATTTGGCAAAGTAAGACAAATTTAAGGCTGAAAACCATATTGTTTGCTAGAGCTGGCGCCACTAAATGAGATTCCACAAGAATATTCCGTAAGAAATACATAACTGGTCCAAAATACATGTATTGGAAGTGCAGGTATCGAGGGGGTGGTCATGTGGCACATCAGTCCAAAACCCCACTTAAACTTCATCAATCTGGCTCATAGTTTCACAGGAAACTCAGTTCATATCAGACATTGATATTGTATTGGCTAGTCTTACTCAGGAAACCAATTAAAAATTTCAATTTTCCTGGGTTTGGGGCCAGGCTCAGCCCCCCTCAAATTAGGAAATATCACGTATATCCTAATACAACCAATCTGAAGCTCTTCTTTAATTTTGCATATGTTTTAACAATAATTGAGGATATATTAGGCCCATTTGGAGCATTACATCTCTGAAAATAAATTATTTCACCCATATAGTGCTGTAAAAATGGTCCAAAATACATGTAAATTACACCAAACCAGTACCAAATGTTGGTCTATAATGCTGAAATTTGGCCAGAATATAAGGTGGCACATACTAAATCTGACTGAACCGGTTTTAAAATTACATCTGATATAACAGTACCTATAGTTTGGCAATATTGGCTTCAGCTGGCCCCAAATTCGCTTCTGTGGGGCTGCATTAAGATATACTTAAATTTGGCAAAGTAAGACAAATTTAAGGCTGAAAACCATATTGTTTGCTAGAGCTGGCGCCACTAAATGAGATTCCACAAGAATATTCCTTAAGAAATACATAACTGGTCCAAAATACATGTATTGGAAGTGCAGGTATCGAGGGGGTGGTCATATGGCACATCAGTCCAAAACCCCACTTAAACTTCATCAATCTGGCTCAGATTTTCACAGGAAACTCAGTTCATATCAGACATTGATATTGTATTGGCTTGACTTACTCAGGAAACCAATTAAAAATTTCAATTTTCCGGGGTTTGGGGCCAGGCTCAGCCCCCCTCAAATTAGGAAATATCAGGTATATCCTAATACAACCAATCTGAAGCTCTTCTTTAATTTTGCATATGTTTTAACAATAATTGAGGATATATTAGGCCCATTTGGAGCATTACATCTCTGAAAATAAATTATTTCACCCATATAGTGCTGTAAAAATGGTCAAAAATACATGTAAATTACACCAAACCAGTACCAAATGTTGGTTTATAATGCTGAAATTTGGCCAGAATATAAGGTGGCACATACTAAATCTGACTGAACCGGTTTTAAAATTACATCTGATATAACAGTACCTATAGTTTGGCAATATTGACTTCAGCTGGCCCCAAATTCGCTTCTGTGGGGCTGCATTAAGATATACTTAAATTTGGCAAAGTAAGACAAATTTAAGGCTGAAAACCATATTGTTTGCTAGAGCTGGCGCCACTAAATGAGATTCCACAAGAATATTCCGTAAGAAATACATAACTGGTCCAAAATACATGTATTGGAAGTGCAGGTATCGAGGGGGTGGTCATATGGCACATCAGTCCAAAACCCCACTTAAACTTCATCAATCTGGCTCAGAGTTTCACAGGAAACTCACTTCATATCAGACATTGATATTGTATTGGCTAGTCTTACTCAGGAAACCAATTAAAAATTTCAATTTTCCGGGGTTTGGGGCCAGGCTCAGCCCCCCTCAAATTAGGAAATATCAGGTATATCCTAATACAACCAATCTGAAGCTCTTCTTTAATTTTGCATATGTTTTAACAATAATTGAGGATATATTAGGCCCATTTGGAGCATTACATCTCTGAAAATAAATTATTTCACCCATATAGTGCTGTAAAAATGGTCAAAAATACATGTAAATTACACCAAACCAGTACCAAATGTTGGTCTATAATGCTGAAATTTGGCCAGAATATAAGGTGGCACATACTAAATCTGACTGAACCAGTTTTAAATTACATCTGATATAACAGTACCTATAGTTTGGCAATATTGGCTTCAGCTGGCCCCAAATTCGCTTCTGTGGGGCTGCATTAAGATATACTTAAATTTGGCAAAGTAAGATAAATCTAAGGCTGAAAACCATATTGTTTGCTAGAGCTGGCGCCACTAAATGAGATTCCACAAGAATATTCCTTAAGAAATACATAACTGGTCCAAAATACATGTATTGGAAGTGCAGGTATCGAGGGGGTGATCATATGGCACATCAGTCCAAAACCCCACTTAAACTTCATCAATCTGACTCAGATTTTCACAGGAAACTCAGTTCATATCAGACATTGATATTGAATTGGCTGGACTTACTCAGGAAACCAATTAAAAATTTCAATTTTCCGGGGTTTGGGGCCAGGCTCAGCCCCCCTCAAATTAGGAAATATCAGGTATGTCCTAATAAAACGCAATCTGAAGCTCTTCTTTAATTTTGCATATGTTTTAACAATAATTGAGGATATATTAGGCCCGTTTGGAGCATTACATCTCTGAAAATAAATTATTTCACCCATATATTGCTGTAAAAATGGTCAAAAATACATGTAAATTACACCAAACCAGTACCAAATGTTGGTCTATAATGCTGAAATTTGGCCAGAATATAAGGTGGCACATAGTAAATCTGACTGAACCGGTTTTAAAATTACATCTGATATAACAGTACTTATAGTTTGGCAAAATTGACTTCAGCTGGCCCCAAATTCGCTTCTGTGGGGCTGCATTAAGATATACTTAAATTTGGCAAAGTAAGACAAATTTAAGGCCGAAAACCATATTGTTTGCTAGAGCTGGCGCCACTAAATGAGATTCCACAAGAATATTCCTTAAGAAATACATAACTGGTCCAAAATACATGTATTGGAAGTGCAGGTATCGAGGGGGTGATCATATGGCACATCAGTCCAAAACCCCACTTAAACTTCATCAATCTGGCTCAGATTTTCACAGGAAACTCAGTTCATATCAGACATTGATATTGTATTGGCTTGACTTACTCAGGAAACCAATTAAAAATTTCAATTTTCCGAGGTTTGGGGTCAGGCTCAGCCCCCCCCCCTCAAATTAGGAAATATCAGGTATATCCTAATACAACCAATAAGAAGCTCTTCTTTAATTTTGCATACGTTTTAACAATAATTGAGGATATATTAGGCCCATTTGGAGCATTACATCTCTGAAAATAAATTATTTCACCCATATAGTGCTGTAAAAATGGTCAAAAATACATGTAAATTACACCAAACCAGTACCAAATGTTGGTCTATAATGCTGAAATTTGGCCAGAATATAAGGTGGCACATACTAAATCTGACTGAACCGGTTTTAAAATTACATCTGATATAACAGTACCTATAGTTTGGCAATATTGGCTTCAGCTGGCCCCAAATTCGCTTCTGTGGGGCTGCATTAAGATATACTTAAATTTGTCAAAGTAAGACAAATTTAAGGCTGAAAATCATATTGTTTGATAGAGCTGGCGCCACTAAATGAGATTCCACAAGAATATTCCTTAAGAAATACATAACTGGTCCAAAATACATGTATTGGAAGTGCAGGTATCGAGGGGGTGGTCATATGGCACATCAGTCCAAAACCCCACTTAAACTTCATCAATCTGGCTCAGATTTTCACAGGAAACTCACTTCATATCAGACATGGATATTGTATTGGCTTGACTTACTCAGGAAACCAATTAAAAATTTCAATTTTCCGGGGTTTGGGGCCAGGCTCAGCCCCCCTCAAATTAGGAAATATCAGGTATATCCTAATACAACCAATCTGAAGCTCTTCTTTAATTTTGATTATGTTTTAAGAATAATTTAGGATATATTAGGCCCATTTGGAGCATTACATCTCTGAAAATAAATTATTTCACCCATATAGTGCTGTAAAAATGGTCAAAAATACATGTAAATTACACCAAACCAGTACCAAATGTTGGTTTATAATGCTGAAATTTGGCCAGAATATAAGGTGGCACATAGTAAATCTGACTGAACCGGTTTTAAAATTACATCTGATATAACAGTACCTATAGTTTGGCAATATTGGCTTCAGCTGGCCCCAAATTCGCTTCTGTGGGGCTGCATTAAGATATGCTTAAATTTGGCAAAGTAAGACAAATTTAAGGCTGAAAACCATATTGTTTGCTAGAGCTGGCGCCACTAAATGAGATTCCACAAGAATATTCCGTAAGAAATACATAACTGGTCCAAAATACATGTATTGGAAGTGCAGGTATCGAGGGGGTGGTCATGTGGCACATCAGTCCAAAACCCCACTTAAACTTCATCAATCTGGCTCAGAGTTTCACAGGAAACTCACTTCATATCAGACATTGATATTGTATTGGCTAGTCTTACTCAGGAAACCAATTAAAAATTTCAATTTTCCGGGGTTTGGGGCCAGGCTCAGCCCCCCTCAAATTAGGAAATATCAGGTATATCCTAATACAACCAATCTGAAGCTCTTCCTTACTTTTGCATATGTTTTAACAATAATTGAGGATATATTAGGCCCATTTGGAGCATTACATCTCTGAAAATAAATTATTTCACCCATATAGTGCTGTAAAAATGGTCAAAAATACATGTAAATTACACCAAACTAGTACCAAATGTTGGTCTATAATGCTGAAATTTGGCCAGAATATAAGGTGGCACATACTAAATCTGACTGAACCGGTTTTAAAATTACATCTGATATAACAGTACCTATAGTTTGGCAATATTGGCTTCAGCTGGCCCCAAATTCGCTTCTGTGGGGCTGCATTAAGATATACTTAAATTTGGCAAAGTAAGACAAATTTAAGGCTGAAAACCATATTGTTTGCTGGAGCTGGCGCCACTAAATGAGATTCCACAAGAATATTCCTTAAGAAATACATAACTGGTCCAAAATACATGTATTGGAAGTGCAGGTATCGAGGGGGTGGTCATATGGCACATCAGTGCAAAACCCCACTTAAACTTCATCAATCTGGCTCAGATTTTCACAGGAAACTCACTTCATATCAGACATGGATATTGTATTGGCTTGACTTACTCAGGAAACCAATTAAAAATTTCAATTTCCGGGGTTTGGGGCCAGGCTCAGCCCCCCTCAAATTAGGAAATATCAGGTATATCCTAATACAACCAATCTGAAGCTCTTCTTTAATTTTGCATATGTTTTAACAATAATTGAGGATATATTAGGCCCATTTGGAGCATTACATCTCTGAAAATAAATTATTTCACCCATATAGTGCTGTAAAAATGGTCAAAAATACATGTAAATTACACCAAACCAGTACCAAATGTTGGTTTATAATGCTGAAATTTGGCCAGAATATAAGGTGGCACATACTAAATCTGACTGAACCGGTTTTAAAATTACATCTGATATAACAGTACCTATAGTTTGGCAATATTGGCTTCAGCTGGCCCCAAATTCGCTTCTGTGGGGCTGCATTAAGATATACTTAAATTTGGCAAAGTAAGACAAATTTAAGGCTGAAAACCATATTGTTTGCTAGAGCTGGCGCCACTAAATGAGATTCCACAAGAATATTCCGTAAGAAATACATAACTGGTCCAAAATACATGTATTGGAAGTGCAGGTATCGAGGGGGTGGTCATGTGGCACATCAGTCCAAAACCCCACTTAAACTTCATCAATCTGGCTCAGATTTTCACAGGAAACTCACTTCATATCAGACATTGATATTGTATTGGCTTGACTTACTCAGGAAACCAATTAAAATTTTTCATTTTTCCGGGGTGTGGGGCTAGGCCCAGCCCCCTTCAAATTAGGAAATGTCAGGCATATCCTAATACAACCAATATGAAGCTCTTCTTTAATTTTGCATATGTTTTAACAATAATTGAGGATATATTAGGCCCATTTGGAGCATTACATCTCTGAAAATAAATTATTTCACCCATATAGTGCTGTAAAAATGGTCAAAAATACATGTAATTTACACCAAACTAGTACCAAATGTTGGTCTATAATGCTGAAATTTGGCCAGAATATAAGGTGGCACATACTAAATCTGACTGAACCGGTTTTAAAATTACATCTGATATAACAGTACCTATAGTTTGGCAATATTGGCTTCAGCTGGCCCCAAATTCGCTTCTGTGGGGCTGCATTAAGATATACTTAAATTTGGCAAAGTAAGACAAATTTAAGGCTGAAAACCATATTGTTTGCTGGAGCTGGCGCCACTAAATGAGATTCCACAAGAATATTCCTTAAGAAATACATAACTGGTCCAAAATACATGTATTGGAAGTGCAGGTATCGAGGGGGTGGTCATATGGCACATCAGTGCAAAACCCCACTTAAACTTCATCAATCTGGCTCAGATTTTCACAGGAAACTAACTTCATATCAGACATGGATATTGTATTGGCTTGACTTACTCAGGAAACCAATTAAAATTTTTCATTTTTCCGGGGTGTGGGGCTAGGCCCAGCCCCCTTCAAATTAGGAAATGTCAGGTATATCCTAATACAACCAATATGAAGCTCTTCTTTAATTTTGCATATGTTTTAACAATAATTGAGGATATATTAGGCCCATTTGGAGCATTACATCTCTGAAAATAAATTATTTCACCCATATAGTGCTGTAAAAATGGTCAAAAATACATGTAAATTACACCAAACTAGTACCAAATGTTGGTCTATAATGCTGAAATTTGGCCAGAATATAAGGTGGCACATACTAAATCTGACTGAACCGGTTTTAAAATTACATCTGATATAACAGTACCTATAGTTTGGCAATATTGGCTTCAGCTGGCCCCAAATTCGCTTCTGTGGGGCTGCATTAAGATATACTTAAATTTGGCAAAGTAAGACAAATTTAAGGCTGAAAACCATATTGTTTGCTGGAGCTGGCGCCACTAAATGAGATTCCACAAGAATATTCCTTAAGAAATACATAACTGGTCCAAAATACATGTATTGGAAGTGCAGGTATCGAGGGGGTGGTCATATGGCACATCAGTGCAAAACCCCACTTAAACTTCATCAATCTGGCTCAGATTTTCACAGGAAACTCACTTCATATCAGACATGGATATTGTATTGGCTTGACTTACTCAGGAAACCAATTAAAAATTTCAATTTCCGGGGTTTGGGGCCAGGCTCAGCCCCCCTCAAATTAGGAAATATCAGGTATATCCTAATACAACCAATCTGAAGCTCTTCTTTAATTTTGCATATGTTTTAACAATAATTGAGGATATATTAGGCCCATTTGGAGCATTACATCTCTGAAAATAAATTATTTCACCCATATAGTGCTGTAAAAATGGTCAAAAATACATGTAAATTACACCAAACCAGTACCAAATGTTGGTTTATAATGCTGAAATTTGGCCAGAATATAAGGTGGCACATACTAAATCTGACTGAACCGGTTTTAAAATTACATCTGATATAACAGTACCTATAGTTTGGCAATATTGGCTTCAGCTGGCCCCAAATTCGCTTCTGTGGGGCTGCATTAAGAAATACTTAAATTTGGCAAAGTAAGACAAATTTAAGGCTGAAAACCATATTGTTTGCTAGAGCTGGCGCCACTAAATGAGATTCCACAAGAATATTCCGTAAGAAATACATAACTGGTCCAAAATACATGTATTGGAAGTGCAGGTATCGAGGGGGTGCTCATGTGGCACATCAGTCCAAAACCCCACTTAAACTTCATCAATCTGGCTCAGATTTTCACAGGAAACTCACTTCATATCAGACATTGATATTGTATTGGCTTGACTTACTCAGGAAACCAATTAAAATTTTTCATTTTTCCGGGGTGTGGGGCTAGGCCCAGCCCCCTTCAAATTAGGAAATGTCAGGTATATCCTAATACAACCAATATGAAGCTCTTCTTTAATTTTGCATATGTTTTAACAATAATTGAGGATATATTAGGCCCATTTGGAGCATTACATCTCTGAAAATAAATTATTTCACCCATATAGTGCTGTAAAAATGGTCAAAAATACATGTAAATTACACCAAACCAGTACCAAATGTTGGTTTATAATGCTGAAATTTGGCCAGAATATAAGGTGGCACATACTAAATCTGACTGAACCGGTTTTAAAATTACATCTGATATAACAGTACCTATAGTTTGGCAATATTGGCTTCAGCTGGCCCCAAATTCGCTTCTGTGGGGCTGCATTAAGATATACTTAAATTTGGCAAAGTAAGACAAATTTAAGGCTGAAAACCATATTGTTTGCTAGAGCTGGCGCCACTAAATGAGATTCCACAAGAATATTCCGTAAGAAATACATAACTGGTCCAAAATACATGTATTGGAAGTGCAGGTATCGAGGGGGTGGTCATGTGGCACATCAGTCCAAAACCCCACTTAAACTTCATCAATCTGGCTCAGATTTTCACAGGAAACTCACTTCATATCAGACATTGATATTGTATTGGCTTGACTTACTCAGGAAACCAATTAAAATTTTTCATTTTTCCGGGGTGTGGGGCTAGGCCCAGCCCCCTTCAAATTAGGAAATGTCAGGTATATCCTAATACAACCAATATGAAGCTCTTCTTTAATTTTGCATATGTTTTAACAATAATTGAGGATATATTAGGCCCATTTGGAGCATTACATCTCTGAAAATAAATTATTTCACCCATATAGTGCTGTAAAAATGGTCAAAAATACATGTAAATTACACCAAACCAGTACCAAATGTTGGTCTATAATGCTGAAATTTGGCCAGAATATAAGGTGGCACATACTAAATCTGACTGAACCGGTTTTAAAATTACATCTGATATAACAGTACCTATAGTTTGGCAATATTGGCTTCAGCTGGCCCCAAATTCGCTTCTGTGGGGCTGCATTAAGAAATACTTAAATTTGGCAAAGTAAGACAAATTTAAGGCTGAAAACCATATTGTTTGCTAGAGCTGGCGCCACTAAATGAGATTCCACAAGAATATTCCTTAAGAAATACATAACTGGTCCAAAATACATGTATTGGAAGTGCAGGTATCGAGGGGGTGGTCATATGGCACATCAGTCCAAAACCCCACTTAAACTTCATCAATCTGGCTCAGATTTTCACAGGAAACTCAGTTCATATCAGACATTGATATTGTATTGGCTTGACTTACTCAGGAAACCAATTAAAAATTTCAATTTTCCGGGGCTCAGCCCCCCTCAAATTAGGAAATATCAGGTATATCCTAATACAACCAATCTGAAGCTCTTCTTTAATTTTGCATATGTTTTAACAATAATTGAGGATATATTAGGCCCATTTGGAGCATTACATCTCTGAAAATAAATTATTTCACCCATATAGTGCTGTAAAAATGGTCAAAAATACATGTAAATTACACCAAACCAGTACCAAATGTTGGTCTATAATGCTGAAATTTGGCCAGAATATAAGGTGGCACATACTAAATCTGACTGAACCAGTTTTAAAATTACATCTGATATAACAGTACCTATAGTTTGGCAATATTGGCTTCAGCTGGCCCCAAATTCGCTTCTGTGGGGCTGCATTAAGATATACTTAAATTTGGCAAAGTAAGACAAATTTAAGGCTGAAAACCATATTGTTTGCTGGAGCTGGCGCCACTAAATGAGATTCCACAAGAATATTCCTTAAGAAATACATAACTGGTCCAAAATACATGTATTGGAAGTGCAGGTATCGAGGGGGTGGTCATATGGCACATCAGTCCAAAACCCCACTTAAACTTCATCAATCTGGCTCAGATTTTCACAGGAAACTCACTTCATATCAGACATGGATATTGTATTGGCTTGACTTACTCAGGAAACCAATTAAAAATTTCAATTTCCGGGGTTTGGGGCCAGGCTCAGCCCCCCTCAAATTAGGAAATATCAGGTATATCCTAATACAACCAATCTGAAGCTCTTCTTTAATTTTGCATATGTTTTAACAATAATTGAGGATATATTAGGCCCATTTGGAGCATTACATCTCTGAAAATAAATTATTTCACCCATATAGTGCTGTAAAAATGGTCAAAAATACATGTAAATTACACCAAACCAGTACCAAATGTTGGTCTATAATGCTGAAATTTGGCCAGAATATAAGGTGGCACATACTAAATCTGACTGAACCGGTTTTAAAATTACATCTGATATAACAGTACCTATAGTTTGGCAATATTGGCTTCAGCTGGCCCCAAATTCGCTTCTGTGGGGCTGCATTAAGAAATACTTAAATTTGGCAAAGTAAGACAAATTTAAGGCTGAAAACCATATTGTTTGCTAGAGCTGGCGCCACTAAATGAGATTCCACAAGAATATTCCTTAAGAAATACATAACTGGTCCAAAATACATGTATTGGAAGTGCAGGTATCGAGGGGGTGGTCATATGGCACATCAGTCCAAAACCCCACTTAAACTTCATCAATCTGGCTCAGATTTTCACAGGAAACTCACTTCATATCAGACATTGATATTGTATTGGCTTGACTTACTCAGGAAACCAATTAAAAATTTCAATTTTCCGGGGCTCAGCCCCCCTCAAATTAGGAAATATCAGGTATATCCTAATACAACCAATCTGAAGCTCTTCTTTAATTTTGCATATGTTTTAACAATAATTGAGGATATATTAGGCCCATTTGGAGCATTACATCTCTGAAAATAAATTATTTCACCCATATAGTGCTGTAAAAATGGTCAAAAATACATGTAAATTACACCAAACCAGTACCAAATGTTGGTCTATAATGCTGAAATTTGGCCAGAATATAAGGTGGCACATACTAAATCTGACTGAACCAGTTTTAAAATTACATCTGATATAACAGTACCTATAGTTTGGCAATATTGGCTTCAGCTGGCCCCAAATTCGCTTCTGTGGGGCTGCATTAAGATATACTTAAATTTGGCAAAGTAAGACAAATTTAAGGCTGAAAACCATATTGTTTGCTGGAGCTGGCGCCACTAAATGAGATTCCACAAGAATATTCCTTAAGAAATACATAACTGGTCCAAAATACATGTATTGGAAGTGCAGGTATCGAGGGGGTGGTCATATGGCACATCAGTCCAAAACCCCACTTAAACTTCATCAATCTGGCTCAGATTTTCACAGGAAACTCACTTCATATCAGACATGGATATTGTATTGGCTTGACTTACTCAGGAAACCAATTAAAAATTTCAATTTCCGGGGTTTGGGGCCAGGCTCAGCCCCCCTCAAATTAGGAAATATCAGGTATATCCTAATACAACCAATCTGAAGCTCTTCTTTAATTTTGCATATGTTTTAACAATAATTGAGGATATATTAGGCCCATTTGGAGCATTACATCTCTGAAAATAAATTATTTCACCCATATAGTGCTGTAAAAATGGTCAAAAATACATGTAAATTACACCAAACCAGTACCAAATGTTGGTCTATAATGCTGAAATTTGGCCAGAATATAAGGTGGCACATACTAAATCTGACTGAACCGGTTTTAAAATTACATCTGATATAACAGTACCTATAGTTTGGCAATATTGGCTTCAGCTGGCCCCAAATTCGCTTCTGTGGGGCTGCATTAAGAAATACTTAAATTTGGCAAAGTAAGACAAATTTAAGGCTGAAAACCATATTGTTTGCTAGAGCTGGCGCCACTAAATGAGATTCCACAAGAATATTCCTTAAGAAATACATAACTGGTCCAAAATACATGTATTGGAAGTGCAGGTATCGAGGGGGTGGTCATATGGCACATCAGTCCAAAACCCCACTTAAACTTCATCAATCTGGCTCAGATTTTCACAGGAAACTCACTTCATATCAGACATTGATATTGTATTGGCTTGACTTACTCAGGAAACCAATTAAAAATTTCAATTTTCCGGGGCTCAGCCCCCCTCAAATTAGGAAATATCAGGTATATCCTAATACAACCAATCTGAAGCTCTTCTTTAATTTTGCATATGTTTTAACAATAATTGAGGATATATTAGGCCCATTTGGAGCATTACATCTCTGAAAATAAATTATTTCACCCATATAGTGCTGTAAAAATGGTCAAAAATACATGTAAATTACACCAAACCAGTACCAAATGTTGGTCTATAATGCTGAAATTTGGCCAGAATATAAGGTGGCACATACTAAATCTGACTGAACCAGTTTTAAAATTACATCTAATATAACAGTACCTATAGTTTGGCAATATTGGCTTCAGCTGGCCCCAAATTCGCTTCTGTGGGGCTGCATTAAGATATACTTAAATTTGGCAAAGTAAGACAAATTTAAGGCTGAAAACCATATTGTTTGCTGGAGCTGGCGCCACTAAATGAGATTCCACAAGAATATTCCTTAAGAAATACATAACTGGTCCAAAATACATGTATTGGAAGTGCAGATATCGAGGGGGTGGTCATATGGCACATCAGTCCAAAACCCCACTTAAACTTCATCAATCTGGCTCAGATTTTCACAGGAAACTCACTTCATATCAGACATGGATATTGTATTGGCTTGACTTACTCAGGAAACCAATTAAAAATTTCAATTTCCGGGGTTTGGGGCCAGGCTCAGCCCCCCTCAAATTAGGAAATATCAGGTATATCCTAATACAACCAATCTGAAGCTCTTCTTTAATTTTGCATATGTTTTAACAATAATTGAGGATATATTAGGCCCATTTGGAGCATTACATCTCTGAAAATAAATTATTTCACCCATATAGTGCTGTAAAAATGGTCAAAAATACATGTAAATTACACCAAACCAGTACCAAATGTTGGTTTATAATGCTGAAATTTGGCCAGAATATAAGGTGGCACATACTAAATCTGACTGAACCGGTTTTAAAATTACATCTGATATAACAGTACCTATAGTTTGGCAATATTGGCTTCAGCTGGCCCCAAATTCGCTTCTGTGGGGCTGCATTAAGATATACTTAAATTTGGCAAAGTAAGACAAATTTAAGGCTGAAAACCACATTGTTTGCTAGAGCTGGCGCCACTAAATGAGATTCCACAAGAATATTCCGTAAGAAATACATAACTGGTCCAAAATACATGTATTGGAAGTGCAGGTATCGAGGGGGTGGTCATGTGGCACATCAGTCCAAAACCCCACTTAAACTTCATCAATCTGGCTCATAGTTTCACAGGAAACTCAGTTCATATCAGACATTGATATTGTATTGGCTAGTCTTACTCAGGAAACCAATTAAAAATTTCAATTTTCCTGGGTTTGGGGCCAGGCTCAGCCCCCCTCAAATTAGGAAATATCACGTATATCCTAATACAACCAATCTGAAGCTCTTCTTTAATTTTGCATATGTTTTAACAATAATTGAGGATATATTAGGCCCATTTGGAGCATTACATCTCTGAAAATAAATTATTTCACCCATATAGTGCTGTAAAAATGGTCCAAAATACATGTAAATTACACCAAACCAGTACCAAATGTTGGTCTATAATGCTGAAATTTGGCCAGAATATAAGGTGGCACATACTAAATCTGACTGAACCGGTTTTAAAATTACATCTGATATAACAGTACCTATAGTTTGGCAATATTGGCTTCAGCTGGCCCCAAATTCGCTTCTGTGGGGCTGCATTAAGATATACTTAAATTTGGCAAAGTAAGACAAATTTAAGGCTGAAAACCATATTGTTTGCTAGAGCTGGCGCCACTAAATGAGATTCCACAAGAATATTCCTTAAGAAATACATAACTGGTCCAAAATACATGTATTGGAAGTGCAGGTATCGAGGGGGTGGTCATATGGCACATCAGTCCAAAACCCCACTTAAACTTCATCAATCTGGCTCAGATTTTCACAGGAAACTCACTTCATATCAGACATTGATATTGTATTGGCTTGACTTACTCAGGAAACCAATTAAAAATTTCAATTTTCCGGGGCTCAGCCCCCCTCAAATTAGGAAATATCAGGTATATCCTAATACAACCAATCTGAAGCTCTTCTTTAATTTTGCATATGTTTTAACAATAATTGAGGATATATTAGGCCCATTTGGAGCATTACATCTCTGAAAATAAATTATTTCACCCATATAGTGCTGTAAAAATGGTCAAAAATACATGTAAATTACACCAAACCAGTACCAAATGTTGGTCTATAATGCTGAAATTTGGCCAGAATATAAGGTGGCACATACTAAATCTGACTGAACCAGTTTTAAAATTACATCTGATATAACAGTACCTATAGTTTGGCAATATTGGCTTCAGCTGGCCCCAAATTCGCTTCTGTGGGGCTGCATTAAGATATACTTAAATTTGGCAAAGTAAGACAAATTTAAGGCTGAAAACCATATTGTTTGCTGGAGCTGGCGCCACTAAATGAGATTCCACAAGAATATTCCTTAAGAAATACATAACTGGTCCAAAATACATGTATTGGAAGTGCAGGTATCGAGGGGGTGGTCATGTGGCACATCAGTCCAAAACCCCACTTAAACTTCATCAATCTGGCTCATAGTTTCACAGGAAACTCAGTTCATATCAGACATTGATATTGTATTGGCTAGTCTTACTCAGGAAACCAATTAAAAATTTCAATTTTCCTGGGTTTGGGGCCAGGCTCAGCCCCCCTCAAATTAGGAAATATCACGTATATCCTAATACAACCAATCTGAAGCTCTTCTTTAATTTTGCATATGTTTTAACAATAATTGAGGATATATTAGGCCCATTTGGAGCATTACATCTCTGAAAATAAATTATTTCACCCATATAGTGCTGTAAAAATGGTCCAAAATACATGTAAATTACACCAAACCAGTACCAAATGTTGGTCTATAATGCTGAAATTTGGCCAGAATATAAGGTGGCACATAGTAAATCTGACTGAACCGGTTTTAAAATTACATCTGATATAACAGTACCTATAGTTTGGCAATATTGGCTTCAGCTGGCCCCAAATTCGCTTCTGTGGGGCTGCATTAAGATATACTTAAATTTGGCAAAGTAAGACAAATTTAAGGCTGAAAACCATATTGTTTGCTAGAGCTGGCGCCACTAAATGAGATTCCACAAGAATATTCCTTAAGAAATACATAACTGGTCCAAAATACATGTATTGGAAGTGCAGGTATCGAGGGGGTGGTCATATGGCACATCAGTCCAAAACCCCACTTAAACTTCATCAATCTGGCTCAGATTTTCACAGGAAACTCACTTCATATCAGACATTGATATTGTATTGGCTTGACTTACTCAGGAAACCAATTAAAAATTTCAATTTTCCGGGGCTCAGCCCCCCTCAAATTAGGAAATATCAGGTATATCCTAATACAACCAATCTGAAGCTCTTCTTTAATTTTGCATATGTTTTAACAATAATTGAGGATATATTAGGCCCATTTGGAGCATTACATCTCTGAAAATAAATTATTTCACCCATATAGTGCTGTAAAAATGGTCAAAAATACATGTAAATTACACCAAACCAGTACCAAATGTTGGTCTATAATGCTGAAATTTGGCCAGAATATAAGGTGGCACATACTAAATCTGACTGAACCAGTTTTAAAATTACATCTGATATAACAGTACCTATAGTTTGGCAATATTGGCTTCAGCTGGCCCCAAATTCGCTTCTGTGGGGCTGCATTAAGATATACTTAAATTTGGCAAAGTAAGACAAATTTAAGGCTGAAAACCATATTGTTTGCTGGAGCTGGCGCCACTAAATGAGATTCCACAAGAATATTCCTTAAGAAATACATAACTGGTCCAAAATACATGTATTGGAAGTGCAGGTATCGAGGGGGTGGTCATATGGCACATCAGTCCAAAACCCCACTTAAACTTCATCAATCTGGCTCAGATTTTCACAGGAAACTCACTTCATATCAGACATGGATATTGTATTGGCTTGACTTACTCAGGAAACCAATTAAAAATTTCAATTTCCGGGGTTTGGGGCCAGGCTCAGCCCCCCTCAAATTAGGAAATATCAGGTATATCCTAATACAACCAATCTGAAGCTCTTCTTTAATTTTGCATATGTTTTAACAATAATTGAGGATATATTAGGCCCATTTGGAGCATTACATCTCTGAAAATAAATTATTTCACCCATATAGTGCTGTAAAAATGGTCAAAAATACATGTAAATTACACCAAACCAGTACGAAATGTTGGTTTATAATGCTGAAATTTGGCCAGAATATAAGGTGGCACATACTAAATCTGACTGAACCGGTTTTAAAATTACATCTGATATAACAGTACCTATAGTTTGGCAATATTGGCTTCAGCTGGCCCCAAATTCGCTTCTGTGGGGCTGCATTAAGATATACTTAAATTTGGCAAAGTAAGACAAATTTAAGGCTGAAAACCATATTGTTTGCTAGAGCTGGCGCCACTAAATGAGATTCCACAAGAATATTCCGTAAGAAATACATAACTGGTCCAAAATACATGTATTGGAAGTGCAGGTATCGAGGGGGTGGTCATGTGGCACATCAGTCCAAAACCCCACTTAAACTTCATCAATCTGGCTCATAGTTTCACAGGAAACTCAGTTCATATCAGACATTGATATTGTATTGGCTAGTCTTACTCAGGAAACCAATTAAAAATTTCAATTTTCCTGGGTTTGGGGCCAGGCTCAGCCCCCCTCAAATTAGGAAATATCACGTATATCCTAATACAACCAATCTGAAGCTCTTCTTTAATTTTGCATATGTTTTAACAATAATTGAGGATATATTAGGCCCATTTGGAGCATTACATCTCTGAAAATAAATTATTTCACCCATATAGTGCTGTAAAAATGGTCAAAAATACATGTAAATTACACCAAACCAGTACCAAATGTTGGTCTATAATGCTGAAATTTGGCCAGAATATAAGGTGGCACATAGTAAATCTGACTGAACCGGTTTTAAAATTACATCTGATATAACAGTACCTATAGTTTGGCAATATTGGCTTCAGCTGGCCCCAAATTCGCTTCTGTGGGGCTGCATTAAGATATACTTAAATTTGGCAAAGTAAGACAAATTTAAGGCTGAAAACCATATTGTTTGCTAGAGCTGGCGCCACTAAATGAGATTCCACAAGAATATTCCTTAAGAAATACATAACTGGTCCAAAATACATGTATTGGAAGTGCAGGTATCGAGGGGGTGGTCATATGGCACATCAGTCCAAAACCCCACTTAAACTTCATCAATCTGGCTCAGATTTTCACAGGAAACTCAGTTCATATCAGACATTGATATTGTATTGGCTAGTCTCACTCAGGAAACCAATTAAAAATTTCAATTTTCCGGGGTTTGGGGCCAGGCTCAGCCCCCCTCAAATTAGGAAATATCAGGTATATCCTAATACAACCAATCTGAAGCTCTTCTTTAATTTTGCATATGTTTTAACAATAATTGAGGATATATTAGGCCCATTTGGAGCATTACATCTCTGAAAATAAATTATTTCACCCATATAGTGCTGTAAAAATGGTCAAAAATACATGTAAATTACACCAAACCAGTACCAAATGTTGGTCTATAATGCTGAAATTTGGCCAGAATATAAGGTGGCACATACTAAATCTGACTGAACCAGTTTTAAAATTACATCTGATATAACAGTACCTATAGTTTGGCAATATTGGCTTCAGCTGGCCCCAAATTCGCTTCTGTGGGGCTGCATTAAGATATACTTAAATTTGGCAAAGTAAGATAAATCTAAGGCTGAAAACCATATTGTTTGCTAGAGCTGGCGCCACTAAATGAGATTCCACAAGAATATTCCTTAAGAAATACATAACTGGTCCAAAATACATGTATTGGAAGTGCAGGTATCGAGGGGGTGATCATATGGCACATCAGTCCAAAACCCCACTTAAACTTCATCAATCTGACTCAGATTTTCACAGGAAACTCAGTTCATATCAGACATTGATATTGAATTGGCTGGACTTACTCAGGAAACCAATTAAAAATTTCAATTTTCCGGGGTTTGGGGCCAGGCTCAGCCCCCCTCAAATTAGGAAATATCAGGTATATCCTAATACAACGCAATCTGAAGCTCTTTTTTAATTTTGCATATGTTTTAACAATAATTGAGGATATATTAGGCCCATTTGGAGCATTACATCTCTGAAAATAAATTATTTCACCCATATAGTGCTATAAAAATGGTCAAAAATACATGTAAATTACACCAAACCAGTACCAAATGTTGGTCTATAATGCTGAAATTTGGCCAGAATATAAGGTGGCACATACTAAATCTGACTGAACCGGTTTTAAAATTACATCTGATATAACAGTACCTATAGTTTGGCAATATTGGCTTCAGCTGGCCCCAAATTCGCTTCTGTGGGGCTGCATTAAGAAATACTTAAATTTGGCAAAGTAAGACAAATTTAAGGCTGAAAACCATATTGTTTGCTAGAGCTGGCGCCACTAAATGAGATTCCACAAGAATATTCCTTAAGAAATACATAACTGGTCCAAAATACATGTATTGGAAGTGCAGGTATCGAGGGGGTGGTCATATGGCACATCAGTCCAAAACCCCACTTAAACTTCATCAATCTGGCTCAGATTTTCACAGGAAACTCAGTTCATATCAGACATTGATATTGTATTGGCTTGACTTACTCAGGAAACCAATTAAAAATTTCAATTTTCCGGGGCTCAGCCCCCCTCAAATTAGGAAATATCAGGTATATCCTAATACAACCAATCTGAAGCTCTTCTTTAATTTTGCATATGTTTTAACAATAATTGAGGATATATTAGGCCCATTTGGAGCATTACATCTCTGAAAATAAATTATTTCACCCATATAGTGCTGTAAAAATGGTCAAAAATACATGTAAATTACACCAAACCAGTACCAAATGTTGGTCTATAATGCTGAAATTTGGCCAGAATATAAGGTGGCACATACTAAATCTGACTGAACCGGTTTTAAAATTACATCTGATATAACAGTACCTATAGTTTGGCAATATTGGCTTCAGCTGGCCCCAAATTCGCTTCTGTGGGGCTGCATTAAGATATACTTAAATTTGGCAAAGTAAGACAAATCTAAGGCTGAAAACCATATTGTTTGCTAGAGCTGGCGCCACTAAATGAGATTCCACAAGAATATTCCTTAAGAAATACATAACTGGTCCAAAATACATGTATTGGAAGTGCAGGTATCGAGGGGGTGATCATATGGCACATCAGTCCAAAACCCCACTTAAACTTCATCAATCTGACTCAGATTTTCACAGGAAACTCAGTTCATATCAGACATTGATATTGAATTGGCTGGACTTACTCAGGAAACCAATTAAAAATTTCAATTTTCCGGGGTTTGGGGCCAGGCTCAGCCCCCCTCAAATTAGGAAATATCAGGTATATCCTAATACAACGCAATCTGAAGCTCTTCTTTAATTTTGCATATGTTTTAACAATAATTGAGGATATATTAGGCCCGTTTGGAGCATTACATCTCTGAAAATAAATTATTTCACCCATATATTGCTGTAAAAATGGTCAAAAATACATGTAAATTACACCAAACCAGTACCAAATGTTGGTCTATAATGCTGAAATTTGGCCAGAATATAAGGTGGCACATAGTAAATCTGACTGAACCGGTTTTAAAATTACATCTGATATAACAGTACTTATAGTTTGGCAATATTGACTTCAGCTGGCCCCAAATTCGCTTCTGTGGGGCTGCATTAAGATATACTTAAATTTGGCAAAGTAAGACAAATTTAAGGCCGAAAACCATATTGTTTGCTAGAGCTGGCGCCACTAAATGAGATTCCACAAGAATATTCCTTAAGAAATACATAACTGGTCCAAAATACATGTATTGGAAGTGCAGGTATCGAGGGGGTGATCATATGGCACATCAGTCCAAAACCCCACTTAAACTTCATCAATCTGGCTCAGATTTTCACAGGAAACTCAGTTCATATCAGACATTGATATTGTATTGGCTTGACTTACTCAGGAAACCAATTAAAAATTTCAATTTTCCGAGGTTTGGGGCCAGGCTCAGCCCCCCCCCCCCTCAAATGAGGAAATATCAGGTATATCCTAATACAACCAATAAGAAGCTCTTGTTTAATTTTGCATACATTTTAACAATAATTGAGGATATATTAGGCCCATTTGGAGCATTACATCTCTGAAAATAAATTATTTCACCCATATAGTGCTGTAAAAATGGTCAAAAATACATGTAAATTACACCAAACCAGTACCAAATGTTGGTCTATAATGCTGAAATTTGGCCAGAATATAAGGTGGCACATACTAAATCTGACTGAACCGGTTTTAAAATTACATCTGATATAACAGTACCTATAGTTTGGCAATATTGGCTTCAGCTGGCCCCAAATTCGCTTCTGTGGGGCTGCATTAAGATATACTTAAATTTGTCAAAGTAAGACAAATTTAAGGCTGAAAATCATATTGTTTGATAGAGCTGGCGCCACTAAATGAGATTCCACAAGAATATTCCTTAAGAAATACATAACTGGTCCAAAATACATGTATTGGAAGTGCAGGTATCGAGGGGGTGGTCATATGGCACATCAGTCCAAAACCCCACTTAAACTTCATCAATCTGGCTCAGATTTTCACAGGAAACTCAGTTCATATCAGACATTGATATTGTATTGGCTTGACTTACTCAGGAAACCAATTAAAAATTTCAATTTTCCGGGGTTTGGGGCCAGGCTCAGCCCCCCTCAAATTAGGAAATATCAGGTATATCCTAATACAACCAATCTGAAGCTCTTCTTTAATTTTGATTATGTTTTAAGAATAATTTAGGATATATTAGGCCCATTTGGAGCATTACATCTCTGAAAATAAATTATTTCACCCATATAGTGCTGTAAAAATGGTCAAAAATACATGTAAATTACACCAAACCAGTACCAAATGTTGGTTTATAATGCTGAAATTTGGCCAGAATATAAGGTGGCACATAGTAAATCTGACTGAACCGGTTTTAAAATTACATCTGATATAACAGTACCTATAGTTTGGCAATATTGGCTTCAGCTGGCCCCAAATTCGCTTCTGTGGGGCTGCATTAAGATATGCTTAAATTTGGCAAAGTAAGACAAATTTAAGGCTGAAAACCATATTGTTTGCTAGATCTGGCGCCACTAAATGAGATTCCACAAGAATATTCCGTAAGAAATACATAACTGGTCCAAAATACATGTATTGGAAGTGCAGGTATCGAGGGGGTGGTCATGTGGCACATCAGTCCAAAACCCCACTTAAACTTCATCAATCTGGCTCAGAGTTTCACAGGAAACTCACTTCATATCAGACATTGATATTGTATTGGCTAGTCTTACTCAGGAAACCAATTAAAAATTTCAATTTTCCGGGGTTTGGGGCCAGGCTCAGCCCCCCTCAAATTAGGAAATATCAGGTATATCCTAATACAACCAATCTGAAGCTCTTCCTTACTTTTGCATATGTTTTAACAATAATTGAGGATATATTAGGCCCATTTGGAGCATTACATCTCTGAAAATAAATTATTTCACCCATATAGTGCTGTAAAAATGGTCAAAAATACATGTAAATTACACCAAACCAGTACCAAATGTTGGTCTATAATGCTGAAATTTGGCCAGAATATAAGGTGGCACATACTAAATCTGACTGAACCGGTTTTAAAATTACATCTGATATAACAGTACCTATAGTTTGGCAATATTGGCTTCAGCTGGCCCCAAATTCGCTTCTGTGGGGCTGCATTAAGATATACTTAAATTTGTCAAAGTAAGACAAATTTAAGGCTGAAAATCATATTGTTTGATAGAGCTGGCGCCACTAAATGAGATTCCACAAGAATATTCCTTAAGAAATACATAACTGGTCCAAAATACATGTATTGGAAGTGCAGGTATCGAGGGGGTGGTCATATGGCACATCAGTCCAAAACCCCACTTAAACTTCATCAATCTGGCTCAGATTTTCACAGGAAACTCAGTTCATATCAGACATGGATATTGTATTGGCTTGACTTACTCAGGAAACCAATTAAAAATTTCAATTTTCCGGGGTTTGGGGCCAGGCTCAGCCCCCCTCAAATTAGGAAATATCAGGTATATCCTAATACAACCAATCTGAAGCTCTTCTTTAATTTTGATTATGTTTTAAGAATAATTTAGGATATATTAGGCCCATTTGGAGCATTACATCTCTGAAAATAAATTATTTCACCCATATAGTGCTGTAAAAATGGTCAAAAATACATGTAAATTACACCAAACCAGTACCAAATGTTGGTTTATAATGCTGAAATTTGGCCAGAATATAAGGTGGCACATAGTAAATCTGACTGAACCGGTTTTAAAATTACATCTGATATAACAGTACCTATAGTTTGGCAATATTGGCTTCAGCTGGCCCCAAATTCGCTTCTGTGGGGCTGCATTAAGATATGCTTAAATTTGGCAAAGTAAGACAAATTTAAGGCTGAAAACCATATTGTTTGCTAGAGCTGGCGCCACTAAATGAGATTCCACAAGAATATTCCGTAAGAAATACATAACTGGTCCAAAATACATGTATTGGAAGTGCAGGTATCGAGGGGGTGGTCATGTGGCACATCAGTCCAAAACCCCACTTAAACTTCATCAATCTGGCTCAGAGTTTCACAGGAAACTCACTTCATATCAGACATTGATATTGTATTGGCTAGTCTTACTCAGGAAACCAATTAAAAATTTCAATTTTTCGGGGTTTGAGGCCAGGCTCAGCCCCCCTCAAATTAGGAAATATCAGGTATATCCTAATACAACCAATCTGAAGCTCTTCCTTACTTTTGCATATGTTTTAACAATAATTGAGGATATATTAGGCCCATTTGGAGCATTACATCTCTGAAAATAAATTATTTCACCCATATAGTGCTGTAAAAATGGTCAAAAATACATGTAAATTACACCAAACCAGTACCAAATGTTGGTCTATAATGCTGAAATTTGGCCAGAATATAAGGTGGCACATACTAAATCTGACTGAACCGGTTTTAAAATTACATCTGATATAACAGTACCTATAGTTTGGCAATATTGGCTTCAGCTGGCCCCAAATTCGCTTCTGTGGGGCTGCATTAAGATATACTTAAATTTGTCAAAGTAAGACAAATTTAAGGCTGAAAATCATATTGTTTGATAGAGCTGGCGCCACTAAATGAGATTCCACAAGAATATTCCTTAAGAAATACATAACTGGTCCAAAATACATGTATTGGAAGTGCAGGTATCGAGGGGGTGGTCATATGGCACATCAGTCCAAAACCCCACTTAAACTTCATCAATCTGGCTCAGATTTTCACAGGAAACTCAGTTCATATCAGACATGGATATTGTATTGGCTTGACTTACTCAGGAAACCAATTAAAAATTTCAATTTTCCGGGGTTTGGGGCCAGGCTCAGCCCCCCTCAAATTAGGAAATATCAGGTATATCCTAATACAACCAATCTGAAGCTCTTCCTTACTTTTGCATATGTTTTAACAATAATTGAGGATATATTAGGCCCATTTGGAGCATTACATCTCTGAAAATAAATTATTTCACCCATATAGTGCTGTAAAAATGGTCAAAAATACATGTAAATTACACCAAACTAGTACCAAATGTTGGTCTATAATGCTGAAATTTGGCCAGAATATAAGGTGGCACATACTAAATCTGACTGAACCGGTTTTAAAATTACATCTGATATAACAGTACCTATAGTTTGGCAATATTGGCTTCAGCTGGCCCCAAATTCGCTTCTGTGGGGCTGCATTAAGATATACTTAAATTTGGCAAAGTAAGACAAATTTAAGGCTGAAAACCATATTGTTTGCTAGAGCTAGCGCCACTAAATGAGATTCCACAAGAATATTCCTTAAGAAATACATAACTGGTCCAAAGTACATGTATTGGAAGTGCAGGTATCGAGGGGGTGGTCATATGGCACATCAGTCCAAAACCCCACTTAAACTTCATCAATCTGGCTCAGATTTTCACAGGAAACTCACTTCATATCAGACATTGATATTGTATTGGCTTGACTTACTCAGGAAACCAATTAAAAACTTGCATTTTTCCGCGGTGTGGGGCCAGGCCCAGCCCCCTTCAAATTAGGAAATGTCAGGTATATCCTAATACAACCAATCTGAAGCTCTTCTTTAATTTTGCATATGTTTTAACAATAATTGAGGATATATTAGGCCCATTTGGAGCATTACATCTCTGAAAATAAATTATTTCATCCATATATTGCTGTAAAAATGGTCAAAAATACATGTAAATTACACCAAACCAGTACCAAATGTTGGTCTATAATGCTGAAATTTGGCCAGAATATAAGGTGGCACATACTAATTCTGACTGAACCGGTTTTAAAAATACATCTGATATAACAGTACTTATAGTTTGGCAATATTGGCTTCAGCTGGCCTCAAATTCGCTTCTGTGGGGCTGCATTAAGATATACTTAAATTTGGCAAAGTAAGATAAATCTAAGGCTGAAAACCATATTGTTTGCTAGAGCTGGCGCCACTAAATGAGATTCCACAAGAATATTCCTTAAGAAATACATAACTGGTCCAAAATACATGTATTGGAAGTGCAGGTATCGAGGGGGTGATCATATGGCACATCAGTCCAAAACCCCACTTAAACTTCATCAATCTGACTCAGATTTTCACAGGAAACTCAGTTCATATCAGACATTGATATTGAATTGGCTGGACTTACCCAGGAAACCAATTAAAAATTTCAATTTTCCGGGGTTTGGGGCCAGGCTCAGCCCCCCTCAAATTAGGAAATATCAGGTATATCCTAATACAACGCAATCTGAAGCTCTTTTTTAATTTTGCATATGTTTTAACAATAATTGAGGATATATTAGGCCCATTTGGAGCATTACATCTCTGAAAATAAATTATTTCACCCATATAGTGCTGTAAAAATGGTCAAAAATACATGTAAATTACACCAAACCAGTACCAAATGTTGGTCTATAATGCTGAAATTTGGCCAGAATATAAGGTGGCACATACTAAATCTGACTGAACCGGTTTTAAAATTACATCTGATATAACAGTACCTATAGTTTGGCAATATTGGCTTCAGCTGGCCCCAAATTCGCTTCTGTGGGGCTGCATTAAGATATACTTAAATTTGGCAAAGTAAGACAAATTTAAGGCTGAAAACCATATTGTTTGCTAGAGCTGGCGCCACTAAATGAGATTCCACAAGAATATTCCTTAAGAAATACATAACTGGTCCAAAATACATGTATTGGAAGTGCAGGTATCGAGGGGGTGGTCATATGGCACATCAGTCCAAAACCCCACTTAAACTTCATCAATCTGGCTCAGATTTTCACAGGAAACTCAGTTCATATCAGACATTGATATTGTATTGGCTTGACTTACTCAGGAAACCAATTAAAAATTTCAATTTTCCGGGGTCTGGGGCCAGGCTCAGCCCCCCTCAAATTAGGAAATATCAGGTATATCCTAATACAACCAATCTGAAGCTCTTCTTTAATTTTGCATATGTTTTAACAATAATTGAGGATATATTAGGCCCATTTGGAGCATTACATCTCTGAAAATAAATTATTTCACCCATATAGTGCTGTAAAAATGGTCAAAAATACATGTAAATTACACCAAACCAGTACCAAATGTTGGTCTATAATGCTGAAATTTGGCCAGAATATAAGGTGGCACATAGTAAATCTGACTGAACCGGTTTTAAAATTACATCTGATATAACAGTACCTATAGTTTGGCAATATTGGCTTCAGCTGGCCCCAAATTCGCTTCTGTGGGGCTGCATTAAGATATACTTAAATTTGGCAAAGTAAGACAAATTTAAGGCTGAAAACCATATTGTTTGCTAGAGCTGGCGCCACTAAATGAGATTCCACAAGAATATTCCTTAAGAAATACATAACTGGTCCAAAATACATGTATTGGAAGTGCAGGTATCGAGGGGGTGGTCATATGGCACATCAGTCCAAAACCCCACTTAAACTTCATCAATCTGGCTCAGATTTTCACAGGAAACTCAGTTCATATCAGACATTGATATTGTATTGGCTAGTCTTACTCAGGAAACCAATTAAAAATTTCAATTTTCCGGGGTTTGGGGCCAGGCTCAGCCCCCCTCAAATTAGGAAATATCAGGTATATCCTAATACAACCAATCTGAAGCTCTTCTTTAATTTTGCATATGTTTTAACAATAATTGAGGATATATTAGGCCCATTTGGAGCATTACATCTCTGAAAATAAATTATTTCACCCATATAGTGCTGTAAAAATGGTCAAAAATACATGTAAATTACACCAAACCAGTACCAAATGTTGGTCTATAATGCTGAAATTTGGCCAGAATATAAGGTGGCACATACTAAATCTGACTGAACCAGTTTTAAAATTACATCTGATATAACAGTACCTATAGTTTGGCAATATTGGCTTCAGCTGGCCCCAAATTCGCTTCTGTGGGGCTGCATTAAGATATACTTAAATTTGGCAAAGTAAGATAAATCTAAGGCTGAAAACCATATTGTTTGCTAGAGCTGGCGCCACTAAATGAGATTCCACAAGAATATTCCTTAAGAAATACATAACTGGTCCAAAATACATGTATTGGAAGTGCAGGTATCGAGGGGGTGATCATATGGCACATCAGTCCAAAACCCCACTTAAACTTCATCAATCTGACTCAGATTTTCACAGGAAACTCAGTTCATATCAGACATTGATATTGAATTGGCTGGACTTACTCAGGAAACCAATTAAAAATTTCAATTTTCCGGGGTTTGGGGCCAGGCTCAGCCCCCCTCAAATTAGGAAATATCAGGTATATCCTAATACAACGCAATCTGAAGCTCTTTTTTAATTTTGCATATGTTTTAACAATAATTGAGGATATATTAGGCCCATTTGGAGCATTACATCTCTGAAAATAAATTATTTCACCCATATAGTGCTGTAAAAATGGTCAAAAATACATGTAAATTACACCAAACCAGTACCAAATGTTGGTCTATAATGCTGAAATTTGGCCAGAATATAAGGTGGCACATACTAAATCTGACTGAACCGGTTTTAAAATTACATCTGATATAACAGTACCTATAGTTTGGCAATATTGGCTTCAGCTGGCCCCAAATTCGCTTCTGTGGGGCTGCATTAAGATATACTTAAATTTGGCAAAGTAAGACAAATTTAAGGCTGAAAACCATATTGTTTGCTAGAGCTGGCGCCACTAAATGAGATTCCACAAGAATATTCCTTAAGAAATACATAACTGGTCCAAAATACATGTATTGGAAGTGCAGGTATCGAGGGGGTGGTCATATGGCACATCAGTCCAAAACCCCACTTAAACTTCATCAATCTGACTCAGATTTTCACAGGAAACTCAGTTCATATCAGACATTGATATTGAATTGGCTGGACTTACCCAGGAAACCAATTAAAAATTTCAATTTTCCGGGGTTTGGGGCCAGGCTCAGCCCCCCTCAAATTAGGAAATATCAGGTATATCCTAATACAACGCAATCTGAAGCTCTTTTTTAATTTTGCATATGTTTTAACAATAATTGAGGATATATTAGGCCCATTTGGAGCATTACATCTCTGAAAATAAATTATTTCACCCATATAGTGCTGTAAAAATGGTCAAAAATACATGTAAATTACACCAAACCAGTACCAAATGTTGGTCTATAATGCTGAAATTTGGCCAGAATATAAGGTGGCACATACTAAATCTGACTGAACCGGTTTTAAAATTACATCTGATATAACAGTACCTATAGTTTGGCAATATTGGCTTCAGCTGGCCCCAAATTCGCTTCTGTGGGGCTGCATTAAGATATACTTAAATTTGGCAAAGTAAGACAAATTTAAGGCTGAAAACCATATTGTTTGCTAGAGCTGGCGCCACTAAATGAGATTCCACAAGAATATTCCTTAAGAAATACATAACTGGTCCAAAATACATGTATTGGAAGTGCAGGTATCGAGGGGGTGGTCATATGGCACATCAGTCCAAAACCCCACTTAAACTTCATCAATCTGGCTCAGATTTTCACAGGAAACTCAGTTCATATCAGACATTGATATTGTATTGGCTTGACTTACTCAGGAAACCAATTAAAAATTTCAATTTTCCGGGGTCTGGGGCCAGGCTCAGCCCCCCTCAAATTAGGAAATATCAGGTATATCCTAATACAACCAATCTGAAGCTCTTCTTTAATTTTGCATATGTTTTAACAATAATTGAGGATATATTAGGCCCATTTGGAGCATTACATCTCTGAAAATAAATTATTTCACCCATATAGTGCTGTAAAAATGGTCAAAAATACATGTAAATTACACCAAACCAGTACCAAATGTTGGTCTATAATGCTGAAATTTGGCCAGAATATAAGGTGGCACATAGTAAATCTGACTGAACCGGTTTTAAAATTACATCTGATATAACAGTACCTATAGTTTGGCAATATTGGCTTCAGCTGGCCCCAAATTCGCTTCTGTGGGGCTGCATTAAGATATACTTAAATTTGGCAAAGTAAGACAAATTTAAGGCTGAAAACCATATTGTTTGCTAGAGCTGGCGCCACTAAATGAGATTCCACAAGAATATTCCTTAAGAAATACATAACTGGTCCAAAATACATGTATTGGAAGTGCAGGTATCGAGGGGGTGGTCATATGGCACATCAGTCCAAAACCCCACTTAAACTTCATCAATCTGGCTCAGATTTTCACAGGAAACTCAGTTCATATCAGACATTGATATTGTATTGGCTAGTCTTACTCAGGAAACCAATTAAAAATTTCAATTTTCCGGGGTTTGGGGCCAGGCTCAGCCCCCCTCAAATTAGGAAATATCAGGTATATCCTAATACAACCAATCTGAAGCTCTTCTTTAATTTTGCATATGTTTTAACAATAATTGAGGATATATTAGGCCCATTTGGAGCATTACATCTCT
The DNA here is from genome assembly GCA_964017235.1 of Sabellastarte sp. h YS-2021. NCBI lineage: Eukaryota > Metazoa > Annelida > Polychaeta > Sabellida > Sabellidae > Sabellastarte > Sabellastarte sp. h YS-2021. Next base: position 92,377,425 of record OZ024934.1, read on the forward strand.
GAAAATAAATTATTTCACCCATATAGTGCTGTAAAAATGGTCAAAAATACATGTAAATTACACCAAACCAGTACCAAATGTTGGTCTATAATGCTGAAATTTGGCCAGAATATAAGGTGGCACATACTAAATCTGACTGAACCAGTTTTAAAATTACATCTGATATAACAGTACCTATAGTTTGGCAATATTGGCTTCAGCTGGCCCCAAATTCGCTTCTGTGGGGCTGCATTAAGATATACTTAAATTTGGCAAAGTAAGATAAATCTAAGGCTGAAAACCATATTGTTTGCTAGAGCTGGCGCCACTAAATGAGATTCCACAAGAATATTCCTTAAGAAATACATAACTGGTCCAAAATACATGTATTGGAAGTGCAGGTATCGAGGGGGTGATCATATGGCACATCAGTCCAAAACCCCACTTAAACTTCATCAATCTGACTCAGATTTTCACAGGAAACTCAGTTCATATCAGACATTGATATTGAATTGGCTGGACTTACTCAGGAAACCAATTAAAAATTTCAATTTTCCGGGGTTTGGGGCCAGGCTCAGCCCCCCTCAAATTAGGAAATATCAGGTATATCCTAATACAACGCAATCTGAAGCTCTTTTTTAATTTTGCATATGTTTTAACAATAATTGAGGATATATTAGGCCCATTTGGAGCATTACATCTCTGAAAATAAATTATTTCACCCATATAGTGCTGTAAAAATGGTCAAAAATACATGTAAATTACACCAAACCAGTACCAAATGTTGGTCTATAATGCTGAAATTTGGCCAGAATATAAGGTGGCACATACTAAATCTGACTGAACCGGTTTTAAAATTACATCTGATATAACAGTACCTATAGTTTGGCAATATTGGCTTCAGCTGGCCCCAAATTCGCTTCTGTGGGGCTGCATTAAGATATACTTAAATTTGGCAAAGTAAGACAAATTTAAGGCTGAAAACCATATTGTTTGCTAGAGCTGGCGCCACTAAATGAGATTCCACAAGAATATTCCTTAAGAAATACATAACTGGTCCAAAATACATGTATTGGAAGTGCAGGTATCGAGGGGGTGGTCATATGGCACATCAGTCCAAAACCCCACTTAAACTTCATCAATCTGGCTCAGATTTTCACAGGAAACTCAGTTCATATCAGACATTGATATTGTATTGGCTTGACTTACTCAGGAAACCAATTAAAAATTTCAATTTTCCGGGGTCTGGGGCCAGGCTCAGCCCCCCTCAAATTAGGAAATATCAGGTATATCCTAATACAACCAATCTGAAGCTCTTCTTTAATTTTGCATATGTTTTAACAATAATTGAGGATATATTAGGCCCATTTGGAGCATTACATCTCTGAAAATAAATTATTTCACCCATATAGTGCTGTAAAAATGGTCAAAAATACATGTAAATTACACCAAACCAGTACCAAATGTTGGTCTATAATGCTGAAATTTGGCCAGAATATAAGGTGGCACATACTAAATCTGACTGAACCGGTTTTAAAATTACATCTGATATAACAGTACCTATAGTTTGGCAATATTGGCTTCAGCTGGCCCCAAATTCGCTTCTGTGGGGCTGCATTAAGATATACTTAAATTTGGCAAAGTAAGACAAATCTAAGGCTGAAAACCATATTGTTTGCTAGAGCTGGCGCCACTAAATGAGATTCCACAAGAATATTCCTTAAGAAATACATAACTGGTCCAAAATACATGTATTGGAAGTGCAGGTATCGAGGGGGTGATCATATGGCACATCAGTCCAAAACCCCACTTAAACTTCATCAATCTGACTCAGATTTTCACAGGAAACTCAGTTCATATCAGACATTGATATTGAATTGGCTGGACTTACTCAGGAAACCAATTAAAAATTTCAATTTTCCGGGGTTTGGGGCCAGGCTCAGCCCCCCTCAAATTAGGAAATATCAGGTATATCCTAATACAACGCAATCTGAAGCTCTTCTTTAATTTTGCATATGTTTTAACAATAATTGAGGATATATTAGGCCCGTTTGGAGCATTACATCTCTGAAAATAAATTATTTCACCCATATATTGCTGTAAAAAGGGTCAAAAATACATGTAAATTACACCAAACCAGTACCAAATGTTGGTCTATAATGCTGAAATTTGGCCAGAATATAAGGTGGCACATAGTAAATCTGACTGAACCGGTTTTAAAATTACATCTGATATAACAGTACTTATAGTTTGGCAATATTGACTTCAGCTGGCCCCAAATTCGCTTCTGTGGGGCTGCATTAAGATATACTTAAATTTGGCAAAGTAAGACAAATTTAAGGCCGAAAACCATATTGTTTGCTAGAGCTGGCGCCACTAAATGAGATTCCACAAGAATATTCCTTAAGAAATACATAACTGGTCCAAAATACATGTATTGGAAGTGCAGGTATCGAGGGGGTGATCATATGGCACATCAGTCCAAAACCCCACTTAAACTTCATCAATCTGGCTCAGATTTTCACAGGAAACTCAGTTCATATCAGACATTGATATTGTATTGGCTTGACTTACTCAGGAAACCAATTAAAAATTTCAATTTTCCGAGGTTTGGGGCCAGGCTCAGCCCCCCCCCCCTCAAATGAGGAAATATCAGGTATATCCTAATACAACCAATAAGAAGCTCTTCTTTAATTTTGCATACATTTTAACAATAATTGAGGATATATTAGGCCCATTTGGAGCATTACATCTCTGAAAATAAATTATTTCACCCATATAGTGCTGTAAAAATGGTCAAAAATACATGTAAATTACACCAAACCAGTACCAAATGTTGGTCTATAATGCTGAAATTTGGCCAGAATATAAGGTGGCACATACTAAATCTGACTGAACCGGTTTTAAAATTACATCTGATATAACAGTACCTATAGTTTGGCAATATTGGCTTCAGCTGGCCCCAAATTCGCTTCTGTGGGGCTGCATTAAGATATACTTAAATTTGTCAAAGTAAGACAAATTTAAGGCTGAAAATCATATTGTTTGATAGAGCTGGCGCCACTAAATGAGATTCCACAAGAATATTCCTTAAGAAATACATAACTGGTCCAAAATACATGTATTGGAAGTGCAGGTATCGAGGGGGTGGTCATATGGCACATCAGTCCAAAACCCCACTTAAACTTCATCAATCTGGCTCAGATTTTCACAGGAAACTCAGTTCATATCAGACATGGATATTGTATTGGCTTGACTTACTCAGGAAACCAATTAAAAATTTCAATTTTCCGGGGTTTGGGGCCAGGCTCAGCCCCCCTCAAATTAGGAAATATCAGGTATATCCTAATACAACCAATCTGAAGCTCTTCTTTAATTTTGATTATGTTTTAAGAATAATTTAGGATATATTAGGCCCATTTGGAGCATTACATCTCTGAAAATAAATTATTTCACCCATATAGTGCTGTAAAAATGGTCAAAAATACATGTAAATTACACCAAACCAGTACCAAATGTTGGTTTATAATGCTGAAATTTGGCCAGAATATAAGGTGGCACATAGTAAATTTGACTGAACCGGTTTTAAAATTACATCTGATATAACAGTACCTATAGTTTGGCAATATTGGCTTCAGCTGGCCCCAAATTCGCTTCTGTGGGGCTGCATTAAGATATGCTTAAATTTGGCAAAGTAAGACAAATTTAAGGCTGAAAACCATATTGTTTGCTAGAGCTGGCGCCACTAAATGAGATTCCACAAGAATATTCCGTAAGAAATACATAACTGGTCCAAAATACATGTATTGGAAGTGCAGGTATCGAGGGGGTGGTCATGTGGCACATCAGTCCAAAACCCCACTTAAACTTCATCAATCTGGCTCAGAGTTTCACAGGAAACTCACTTCATATCAGACATTGATATTGTATTGGCTAGTCTTACTCAGGAAACCAATTAAAAATTTCAATTTTCCTGGGTTTGGGGCCAGGCTCAGCCCCCCTCAAATTAGGAAATATCAGGTATATCCTAATACAACCAATCTGAAGCTCTTGCTTACTTTTGCATATGTTTTAACAATAATTGAGGATATATTAGGCCCATTTGGAGCATTACATCTCTGAAAATAAATTATTTCACCCATATAGTGCTGTAAAAATGGTCAAAAATACATGTAAATTACACCAAACTAGTACCAAATGTTGGTCTATAATGCTGAAATTTGGCCAGAATATAAGGTGGCACATACTAAATCTGACTGAACCGGTTTTAAAATTACATCTGATATAACAGTACCTATAGTTTGGCAATATTGGCTTCAGCTGGCCCCAAATTCGCTTCTGTGGGGCTGCATTAAGATATACTTAAATTTGGCAAAGTAAGACAAATTTAAGGCTGAAAACCATATTGTTTGCTAGAGCTGGCGCCACTAAATGAGATTCCACAAGAATATTCCTTAAGAAATACATAACTGGTCCAAAGTACATGTATTGGAAGTGCAGGTATCGAGGGGGTGGTCATATGGCACATCAGTCCAAAACCCCACTTAAACTTCATCAATCTGGCTCAAATTTTCACAGGAAACTCACTTCATATCAGACATTGATGTTGTATTGGCTTGACTTACTCAGGAAACCAATTAAAAACTTGCATTTTTCCGCGGTGTGGAGCCAGGCCCAGCCCCCTTCAAATTAGGAAATGTCAGGTATATCCTAATACAACCAATCTGAAGCTCTTCTTTAATTTTGCATATGTTTTAACAATAATTGAGGATATATTAGGCCCATTTGGAGCATTACATCTCTGAAAATAAATTATTTCATCCATATATTGCTGTAAAAATGGTCAAAAATACATGTAAATTACACCAAACCAGTACCAAATGTTGGTCTATAATGCTGAAATTTGGCCAGAATATAAGGTGGCACATACTAATTCTGACTGAACCGGTTTTAAAAATACATCTGATATAACAGTACTTATAGTTTGGCAATATTGGCTTCAGCTGGCCTCAAATTCGCTTCTGTGGGGCTGCATTAAGATATACTTAAATTTGGCAAAGTAAGATAAATCTAAGGCTGAAAACCATATTGTTTGCTAGAGCTGGCGCCACTAAATGAGATTCCACAAGAATATTCCTTAAGAAATACATAACTGGTCCAAAATACATGTATTGGAAGTGCAGGTATCGAGGGGGTGATCATATGGCACATCAGTCCAAAACCCCACTTAAACTTCATCAATCTGACTCAGATTTTCACAGGAAACTCAGTTCATATCAGACATTGATATTGAATTGGCTGGACTTACTCAGGAAACCAATTAAAAATTTCAATTTTCCGGGGTTTGGGGCCAGGCTCAGCCCCCCTCAAATTAGGAAATATCAGGTATATCCTAATACAACGCAATCTGAAGCTCTTTTTTAATTTTGCATATGTTTTAACAATAATTGAGGATATATTAGGCCCATTTGGAGCATTACATCTCTGAAAATAAATTATTTCACCCATATAGTGCTGTAAAAATGGTCAAAAATACATGTAAATTACACCAAACCAGTACCAAATGTTGGTCTATAATGCTGAAATTTGGCCAGAATATAAGGTGGCACATACTAAATCTGACTGAACCGGTTTTAAAATTACATCTGATATAACAGTACCTATAGTTTGGCAATATTGGCTTCAGCTGGCCCCAAATTCGCTTCTGTGGGGCTGCATTAAGATATACTTAAATTTGGCAAAGTAAGACAAATTTAAGGCTGAAAACCATATTGTTTGCTAGAGCTGGCGCCACTAAATGAGATTCCACAAGAATATTCCTTAAGAAATACATAACTGGTCCAAAATACATGTATTGGAAGTGCAGGTATCGAGGGGGTGGTCATATGGCACATCAGTCCAAAACCCCACTTAAACTTCATCAATCTGGCTCAGATTTTCACAGGAAACTCAGTTCATATCAGACATTGATATTGTATTGGCTTGACTTACTCAGGAAACCAATGAAAAATTTCAATTTTCCGGGGTCTGGGGCCAGGCTCAGCCCCCCTCAAATTAGGAAATATCAGGTATATCCTAATACAACCAATCTGAAGCTCTTCTTTAATTTTGCATATGTTTTAACAATAATTGAGGATATATTAGGCCCATTTGGAGCATTACATCTCTGAAAATAAATTATTTCACCCATATAGTGCTGTAAAAATGGTCAAAAATACATGTAAATTACACCAAACCAGTACCAAATGTTGGTCTATAATGCTGAAATTTGGCCAGAATATAAGGTGGCACATACTAAATCTGACTGAACCGGTTTTAAAATTACATCTGATATAACAGTACCTATAGTTTGGCAATATTGGCTTCAGCTGGCCCCAAATTCGCTTCTGTGGGGCTGCATTAAGATATACTTAAATTTGGCAAAGTAAGACAAATTTAAGGCTGAAAACCATATTGTTTGCTAGAGCTGGCGCCACTAAATGAGATTCCACAAGAATATTCCTTAAGAAATACATAACTGGTCCAAAATACATGTATTGGAAGTGCAGGTATCGAGGGGGTGGTCATATGGCACATCAGTCCAAAACCCCACTTAAACTTCATCAATCTGGCTCAGATTTTCACAGGAAACTCAGTTCATATCAGACATTGATATTGTATTGGCTTGACTTACTCAGGAAACCAATTAAAAATTTCAATTTTCCGGGGTCTGGGGCCAGGCTCAGCCCCCCTCAAATTAGGAAATATCAGGTATATCCTAATACAACCAATCTGAAGCTCTTCTTTAATTTTGCATATGTTTTAACAATAATTGAGGATATATTAGGCCCATTTGGAGCATTACATCTCTGAAAATAAATTATTTCACCCATATAGTGCTGTAAAAATGGTCAAAAATACATGTAAATTACACCAAACCAGTACCAAATGTTGGTCTATAATGCTGAAATTTGGCCAGAATATAAGGTGGCACATACTAAATCTGACTGAACCGGTTTTAAAATTACATCTGATATAACAGTACCTATAGTTTGGCAATATTGGCTTCAGCTGGCCCCAAATTCGCTTCTGTGGGGCTGCATTAAGATATACTTAAATTTGGCAAAGTAAGACAAATTTAAGGCTGAAAACCATATTGTTTGCTAGAGCTGGCGCCACTAAATGAGATTCCACAAGAATATTCCTTAAGAAATACATAACTGGTCCAAAATACATGTATTGGAAGTGCAGGTATCGAGGGGGTGGTCATATGGCACATCAGTCCAAAACCCCACTTAAACTTCATCAATCTGGCTCAGATTTTCACAGGAAACTCAGTTCATATCAGACATTGATATTGTATTGGCTTGACTTACTCAGGAAACCAATGAAAAATTTCAATTTTCCGGGGTCTGGGGCCAGGCTCAGCCCCCCTCAAATTAGGAAATATCAGGTATATCCTAATACAACCAATCTGAAGCTCTTCTTTAATTTTGCATATGTTTTAACAATAATTGAGGATATATTAGGCCCATTTGGAGCATTACATCTCTGAAAATAAATTATTTCACCCATATAGTGCTGTAAAAATGGTCAAAAATACATGTAAATTACACCAAACCAGTACCAAATGTTGGTCTATAATGCTGAAATTTGGCCAGAATATAAGGTGGCACATACTAAATCTGACTGAACCGGTTTTAAAATTACATCTGATATAACAGTACCTATAGTTTGGCAATATTGGCTTCAGCTGGCCCCAAATTCGCTTCTGTGGGGCTGCATTAAGATATACTTAAATTTGGCAAAGTAAGACAAATTTAAGGCTGAAAACCATATTGTTTGCTAGAGCTGGCGCCACTAAATGAGATTCCACAAGAATATTCCTTAAGAAATACATAACTGGTCCAAAATACATGTATTGGAAGTGCAGGTATCGAGGGGGTGGTCATATGGCACATCAGTCCAAAACCCCACTTAAACTTCATCAATCTGGCTCAGATTTTCACAGGAAACTCAGTTCATATCAGACATTGATATTGTATTGGCTTGACTTACTCAGGAAACCAATTAAAAATTTCAATTTTCCGGGGTCTGGGGCCAGGCTCAGCCCCCCCTCAAATTAGGAAATATCAGGTATATCCTAATACAACCAATCTGAAGCTCTTCTTTAATTTTGCATATGTTTTAACAATAATTGAGGATATATTAGGCCCATTTGGAGCATTACATCTCTGAAAATAAATTATTTCACCCATATAGTGCTGTAAAAATGGTCAAAAATACATGTAAATTACACCAAACCAGTACCAAATGTTGGTCTATAATGCTGAAATTTGGCCAGAATATAAGGTGGCACATACTAAATCTGACTGAACCGGTTTTAAAATTACATCTGATATAACAGTACCTATAGTTTGGCAATATTGGCTTCAGCTGGCCCCAAATTCGCTTCTGTGGGGCTGCATTAAGATATACTTAAATTTGGCAAAGTAAGACAAATTTAAGGCTGAAAACCATATTGTTTGCTAGAGCTGGCGCCACTAAATGAGATTCCACAAGAATATTCCTTAAGAAATACATAACTGGTCCAAAATACATGTATTGGAAGTGCAGGTATCGAGGGGGTGGTCATATGGCACATCAGTCCAAAACCCCACTTAAACTTCATCAATCTGGCTCAGATTTTCACAGGAAACTCAGTTCATATCAGACATTGATATTGTATTGGCTTGACTTACTCAGGAAACCAATTAAAAATTTCAATTTTCCGGGGTCTGGGGCCAGGCTCAGCCCCCCTCAAATTAGGAAATATCAGGTATATCCTAATACAACCAATCTGAAGCTCTTCTTTAATTTTGCATATGTTTTAACAATAATTGAGGATATATTAGGCCCATTTGGAGCATTACATCTCTGAAAATAAATTATTTCACCCATATAGTGCTGTAAAAATGGTCAAAAATACATGTAAATTACACCAAACCAGTACCAAATGTTGGTCTATAATGCTGAAATTTGGCCAGAATATAAGGTGGCACATACTAAATCTGACTGAACCGGTTTTAAAATTACATCTGATATAACAGTACCTATAGTTTGGCAATATTGGCTTCAGCTGGCCCCAAATTCGCTTCTGTGGGGCTGCATTAAGATATACTTAAATTTGGCAAAGTAAGACAAATTTAAGGCTGAAAACCATATTGTTTGCTAGAGCTGGCGCCACTAAATGAGATTCCACAAGAATATTCCTTAAGAAATACATAACTGGTCCAAAATACATGTATTGGAAGTGCAGGTATCGAGGGGGTGGTCATATGGCACATCAGTCCAAAACCCCACTTAAACTTCATCAATCTGGCTCAGATTTTCACAGGAAACTCAGTTCATATCAGACATTGATATTGTATTGGCTTGACTTACTCAGGAAACCAATTAAAAATTTCAATTTTCCGGGGTCTGGGGCCAGGCTCAGCCCCCCTCAAATTAGGAAATATCAGGTATATCCTAATACAACCAATCTGAAGCTCTTCTTTAATTTTGCATATGTTTTAACAATAATTGAGGATATATTAGGCCCATTTGGAGCATTACATCTCTGAAAATAAATTATTTCACCCATATAGTGCTGTAAAAATGGTCAAAAATACATGTAAATTACACCAAACCAGTACCAAATGTTGGTCTATAATGCTGAAATTTGGCCAGAATATAAGGTGGCACATACTAAATCTGACTGAACCGGTTTTAAAATTACATCTGATATAACAGTACCTATAGTTTGGCAATATTGGCTTCAGCTGGCCCCAAATTCGCTTCTGTGGGGCTGCATTAAGATATACTTAAATTTGGCAAAGTAAGACAAATTTAAGGCTGAAAACCATATTGTTTGCTAGAGCTGGCGCCACTAAATGAGATTCCACAAGAATATTCCTTAAGAAATACATAACTGGTCCAAAATACATGTATTGGAAGTGCAGGTATCGAGGGGGTGGTCATATGGCACATCAGTCCAAAACCCCACTTAAACTTCATCAATCTGGCTCAGATTTTCACAGGAAACTCAGTTCATATCAGACATTGATATTGTATTGGCTTGACTTACTCAGGAAACCAATTAAAAATTTCAATTTTCCGGGGTCTGGGGCCAGGCTCAGCCCCCCTCAAATTAGGAAATATCAGGTATATCCTAATACAACCAATCTGAAGCTCTTCTTTAATTTTGCATATGTTTTAACAATAATTGAGGATATATTAGGCCCATTTGGAGCATTACATCTCTGAAAATAAATTATTTCACCCATATAGTGCTGTAAAAATGGTCAAAGATACATGTAAATTACACCAAACCAGTACCAAATGTTGGTCTATAATGCTGAAATTTGGCCAGAATATAAGGTGGCACATACTAAATCTGACTGAACCGGTTTTAAAATTACATCTGATATAACAGTACCTATAGTTTGGCAATATTGGCTTCAGCTGGCCCCAAATTCGCTTCTGTGGGGCTGCATTAAGATATACTTAAATTTGGCAAAGTAAGACAAATTTAAGGCTGAAAACCATATTGTTTGCTAGAGCTGGCGCCACTAAATGAGATTCCACAAGAATATTCCTTAAGAAATACATAACTGGTCCAAAATACATGTATTGGAAGTGCAGGTATCGAGGGGGTGGTCATATGGCACATCAGTCCAAAACCCCACTTAAACTTCATCAATCTGGCTCAGATTTTCACAGGAAACTCAGTTCATATCAGACATTGATATTGTATTGGCTTGACTTACTCAGGAAACCAATTAAAAATTTCAATTTTCCGGGGTCTGGGGCCAGGCTCAGCCCCCCTCAAATTAGGAAATATCAGGTATATCCTAATACAACCAATCTGAAGCTCTTCTTTAATTTTGCATATGTTTTAACAATAATTGAGGATATATTAGGCCCATTTGGAGCATTACATCTCTGAAAATAAATTATTTCACCCATATAGTGCTGTAAAAATGGTCAAAAATACATGTAAATTACACCAAACCAGTACCAAATGTTGGTCTATAATGCTGAAATTTGGCCAGAATATAAGGTGGCACATACTAAATCTGACTGAACCGGTTTTAAAATTACATCTGATATAACAGTACCTATAGTTTGGCAATATTGGCTTCAGCTGGCCCCAAATTCGCTTCTGTGGGGCTGCATTAAGATATACTTAAATTTGGCAAAGTAAGACAAATTTAAGGCTGAAAACCATATTGTTTGCTAGAGCTGGCGCCACTAAATGAGATTCCACAAGAATATTCCTTAAGAAATACATAACTGGTCCAAAATACATGTATTGGAAGTGCAGGTATCGAGGGGGTGGTCATATGGCACATCAGTCCAAAACCCCACTTAAACTTCATCAATCTGGCTCAGATTTTCACAGGAAACTCAGTTCATATCAGACATTGATATTGTATTGGCTTGACTTACTCAGGAAACCAATTAAAAATTTCAATTTTCCGGGGTCTGGGGCCAGGCTCAGCCCCCCTCAAATTAGGAAATATCAGGTATATCCTAATACAACCAATCTGAAGCTCTTCTTTAATTTTGCATATGTTTTAACAATAATTGAGGATATATTAGGCCCATTTGGAGCATTACATCTCTGAAAATAAATTATTTCACCCATATAGTGCTGTAAAAATGGTCAAAAATACATGTAAATTACACCAAACCAGTACCAAATGTTGGTCTATAATGCTGAAATTTGGCCAGAATATAAGGTGGCACATACTAAATCTGACTGAACCGGTTTTAAAATTACATCTGATATAACAGTACCTATAGTTTGGCAATATTGGCTTCAGCTGGCCCCAAATTCGCTTCTGTGGGGCTGCATTAAGATATACTTAAATTTGGCAAAGTAAGACAAATTTAAGGCTGAAAACCATATTGTTTGCTAGAGCTGGCGCCACTAAATGAGATTCCACAAGAATATTCCTTAAGAAATACATAACTGGTCCAAAATACATGTATTGGAAGTGCAGGTATCGAGGGGGTGGTCATATGGCACATCAGTCCAAAACCCCACTTAAACTTCATCAATCTGGCTCAGATTTTCACAGGAAACTCAGTTCATATCAGACATTGATATTGTATTGGCTTGACTTACTCAGGAAACCAATTAAAAATTTCAATTTTCCGGGGTCTGGGGCCAGGCTCAGCCCCCCTCAAATTAGGAAATATCAGGTATATCCTAATACAACCAATCTGAAGCTCTTCTTTAATTTTGCATATGTTTTAACAATAATTGAGGATATATTAGGCCCATTTGGAGCATTACATCTCTGAAAATAAATTATTTCACCCATATAGTGCTGTAAAAATGGTCAAAGATACATGTAAATTACACCAAACCAGTACCAAATGTTGGTCTATAATGCTGAAATTTGGCCAGAATATAAGGTGGCACATACTAAATCTGACTGAACCGGTTTTAAAATTACATCTGATATAACAGTACCTATAGTTTGGCAATATTGGCTTCAGCTGGCCCCAAATTCGCTTCTGTGGGGCTGCATTAAGATATACTTAAATTTGGCAAAGTAAGACAAATTTAAGGCTGAAAACCATATTGTTTGCTAGAGCTGGCGCCACTAAATGAGATTCCACAAGAATATTCCTTAAGAAATACATAACTGGTCCAAAATACATGTATTGGAAGTGCAGGTATCGAGGGGGTGGTCATATGGCACATCAGTCCAAAACCCCACTTAAACTTCATCAATCTGGCTCAGATTTTCACAGGAAACTCAGTTCATATCAGACATTGATATTGTATTGGCTTGACTTACTCAGGAAACCAATTAAAAATTTCAATTTTCCGGGGTCTGGGGCCAGGCTCAGCCCCCCTCAAATTAGGAAATATCAGGTATATCCTAATACAACCAATCTGAAGCTCTTCTTTAATTTTGCATATGTTTTAACAATAATTGAGGATATATTAGGCCCATTTGGAGCATTACATCTCTGAAAATAAATTATTTCACCCATATAGTGCTGTAAAAATGGTCAAAAATACATGTAAATTACACCAAACCAGTACCAAATGTTGGTCTATAATGCTGAAATTTGGCCAGAATATAAGGTGGCACATACTAAATCTGACTGAACCGGTTTTAAAATTACATCTGATATAACAGTACCTATAGTTTGGCAATATTGGCTTCAGCTGGCCCCAAATTCGCTTCTGTGGGGCTGCATTAAGATATACTTAAATTTGGCAAAGTAAGACAAATTTAAGGCTGAAAACCATATTGTTTGCTAGAGCTGGCGCCACTAAATGAGATTCCACAAGAATATTCCTTAAGAAATACATAACTGGTCCAAAATACATGTATTGGAAGTGCAGGTATCGAGGGGGTGGTCATATGGCACATCAGTCCAAAACCCCACTTAAACTTCATCAATCTGGCTCAGATTTTCACAGGAAACTCAGTTCATATCAGACATTGATATTGTATTGGCTTGACTTACTCAGGAAACCAATTAAAAATTTCAATTTTCCGGGGTCTGGGGCCAGGCTCAGCCCCCCTCAAATTAGGAAATATCAGGTATATCCTAATACAACCAATCTGAAGCTCTTCTTTAATTTTGCATATGTTTTAACAATAATTGAGGATATATTAGGCCCATTTGGAGCATTACATCTCTGAAAATAAATTATTTCACCCATATAGTGCTGTAAAAATGGTCAAAAATACATGTAAATTACACCAAACCAGTACCAAATGTTGGTCTATAATGCTGAAATTTGGCCAGAATATAAGGTGGCACATACTAAATCTGACTGAACCGGTTTTAAAATTACATCTGATATAACAGTACCTATAGTTTGGCAATATTGGCTTCAGCTGGCCCCAAATTCGCTTCTGTGGGGCTGCATTAAGATATACTTAAATTTGGCAAAGTAAGACAAATTTAAGGCTGAAAACCATATTGTTTGCTAGAGCTGGCGCCACTAAATGAGATTCCACAAGAATATTCCTTAAGAAATACATAACTGGTCCAAAATACATGTATTGGAAGTGCAGGTATCGAGGGGGTGGTCATATGGCACATCAGTCCAAAACCCCACTTAAACTTCATCAATCTGGCTCAGATTTTCACAGGAAACTCAGTTCATATCAGACATTGATATTGTATTGGCTTGACTTACTCAGGAAACCAATTAAAAATTTCAATTTTCCGGGGTCTGGGGCCAGGCTCAGCCCCCCTCAAATTAGGAAATATCAGGTATATCCTAATACAACCAATCTGAAGCTCTTCTTTAATTTTGCATATGTTTTAACAATAATTGAGGATATATTAGGCCCATTTGGAGCATTACATCTCTGAAAATAAATTATTTCACCCATATAGTGCTGTAAAAATGGTCAAAGATACATGTAAATTACACCAAACCAGTACCAAATGTTGGTCTATAATGCTGAAATTTGGCCAGAATATAAGGTGGCACATACTAAATCTGACTGAACCGGTTTTAAAATTACATCTGATATAACAGTACCTATAGTTTGGCAATATTGGCTTCAGCTGGCCCCAAATTCGCTTCTGTGGGGCTGCATTAAGATATACTTAAATTTGGCAAAGTAAGACAAATTTAAGGCTGAAAACCATATTGTTTGCTAGAGCTGGCGCCACTAAATGAGATTCCACAAGAATATTCCTTAAGAAATACATAACTGGTCCAAAATACATGTATTGGAAGTGCAGGTATCGAGGGGGTGGTCATATGGCACATCAGTCCAAAACCCCACTTAAACTTCATCAATCTGGCTCAGATTTTCACAGGAAACTCAGTTCATATCAGACATTGATATTGTATTGGCTTGACTTACTCAGGAAACCAATTAAAAATTTCAATTTTCCGGGGTCTGGGGCCAGGCTCAGCCCCCCTCAAATTAGGAAATATCAGGTATATCCTAATACAACCAATCTGAAGCTCTTCTTTAATTTTGCATATGTTTTAACAATAATTGAGGATATATTAGGCCCATTTGGAGCATTACATCTCTGAAAATAAATTATTTCACCCATATAGTGCTGTAAAAATGGTCAAAAATACATGTAAATTACACCAAACCAGTATCAAATGTTGGTCTATAATGCTGAAATTTGGCCAGAATATAAGGTGGCACATACTAAATCTGACTGAACCGGTTTTAAAATTACATCTGATATAACAGTACCTATAGTTTGGCAATATTGGCTTCAGCTGGCCCCAAATTCGCTTCTGTGGGGCTGCATTAAGATATACTTAAATTTGGCAAAGTAAGACAAATTTAAGGCTGAAAACCATATTGTTTGCTAGAGCTGGCGCCACTAAATGAGATTCCACAAGAATATTCCTTAAGAAATACATAACTGGTCCAAAATACATGTATTGGAAGTGCAGGTATCGAGGGGGTGGTCATATGGCACATCAGTCCAAAACCCCACTTAAACTTCATCAATCTGGCTCAGATTTTCACAGGAAACTCAGTTCATATCAGACATTGATATTGTATTGGCTTGACTTACTCAGGAAACCAATTAAAAATTTCAATTTTCCGGGGTCTGGGGCCAGGCTCAGCCCCCCTCAAATTAGGAAATATCAGGTATATCCTAATACAACCAATCTGAAGCTCTTCTTTAATTTTGCATATGTTTTAACAATAATTGAGGATATATTAGGCCCATTTGGAGCATTACATCTCTGAAAATAAATTATTTCACCCATATAGTGCTGTAAAAATGGTCAAAGATACATGTAAATTACACCAAACCAGTACCAAATGTTGGTCTATAATGCTGAAATTTGGCCAGAATATAAGGTGGCACATACTAAATCTGACTGAACCGGTTTTAAAATTACATCTGATATAACAGTACCTATAGTTTGGCAATATTGGCTTCAGCTGGCCCCAAATTCGCTTCTGTGGGGCTGCATTAAGATATACTTAAATTTGGCAAAGTAAGACAAATTTAAGGCTGAAAACCATATTGTTTGCTAGAGCTGGCGCCACTAAATGAGATTCCACAAGAATATTCCTTAAGAAATACATAACTGGTCCAAAATACATGTATTGGAAGTGCAGGTATCGAGGGGGTGGTCATATGGCACATCAGTCCAAAACCCCACTTAAACTTCATCAATCTGGCTCAGATTTTCACAGGAAACTCAGTTCATATCAGACATTGATATTGTATTGGCTTGACTTACTCAGGAAACCAATTAAAAATTTCAATTTTCCGGGGTCTGGGGCCAGGCTCAGCCCCCCTCAAATTAGGAAATATCAGGTATATCCTAATACAACCAATCTGAAGCTCTTCTTTAATTTTGCATATGTTTTAACAATAATTGAGGATATATTAGGCCCATTTGGAGCATTACATCTCTGAAAATAAATTATTTCACCCATATAGTGCTGTAAAAATGGTCAAAAATACATGTAAATTACACCAAACCAGTACCAAATGTTGGTCTATAATGCTGAAATTTGGCCAGAATATAAGGTGGCACATACTAAATCTGACTGAACCGGTTTTAAAATTACATCTGATATAACAGTACCTATAGTTTGGCAATATTGGCTTCAGCTGGCCCCAAATTCGCTTCTGTGGGGCTGCATTAAGATATACTTAAATTTGGCAAAGTAAGACAAATTTAAGGCTGAAAACCATATTGTTTGCTAGAGCTGGCGCCACTAAATGAGATTCCACAAGAATATTCCTTAAGAAATACATAACTGGTCCAAAATACATGTATTGGAAGTGCAGGTATCGAGGGGGTGGTCATATGGCACATCAGTCCAAAACCCCACTTAAACTTCATCAATCTGGCTCAGATTTTCACAGGAAACTCAGTTCATATCAGACATTGATATTGTATTGGCTTGACTTACTCAGGAAACCAATTAAAAATTTCAATTTTCCGGGGTCTGGGGCCAGGCTCAGCCCCCCTCAAATTAGGAAATATCAGGTATATCCTAATACAACCAATCTGAAGCTCTTCTTTAATTTTGCATATGTTTTAACAATAATTGAGGATATATTAGGCCCATTTGGAGCATTACATCTCTGAAAATAAATTATTTCACCCATATAGTGCTGTAA
Source organism: Sabellastarte sp. h YS-2021 (assembly GCA_964017235.1). Taxonomy (NCBI): domain Eukaryota; kingdom Metazoa; phylum Annelida; class Polychaeta; order Sabellida; family Sabellidae; genus Sabellastarte; species Sabellastarte sp. h YS-2021. Next base: position 92,394,519 of record OZ024934.1, read on the forward strand.
AAATGGTCAAAAATACATGTAAATTACACCAAACCAGTACCAAATGTTGGTCTATAATGCTGAAATTTGGCCAGAATATAAGGTGGCACATACTAAATCTGACTGAACCGGTTTTAAAATTACATCTGATATAACAGTACCTATAGTTTGGCAATATTGGCTTCAGCTGGCCCCAAATTCGCTTCTGTGGGGCTGCATTAAGATATACTTAAATTTGGCAAAGTAAGACAAATTTAAGGCTGAAAACCATATTGTTTGCTAGAGCTGGCGCCACTAAATGAGATTCCACAAGAATATTCCTTAAGAAATACATAACTGGTCCAAAATACATGTATTGGAAGTGCAGGTATCGAGGGGGTGGTCATATGGCACATCAGTCCAAAACCCCACTTAAACTTCATCAATCTGGCTCAGATTTTCACAGGAAACTCAGTTCATATCAGACATTGATATTGTATTGGCTTGACTTACTCAGGAAACCAATTAAAAATTTCAATTTTCCGGGGTCTGGGGCCAGGCTCAGCCCCCCTCAAATTAGGAAATATCAGGTATATCCTAATACAACCAATCTGAAGCTCTTCTTTAATTTTGCACATGTTTTAACAATAATTGAGGATATATTAGGCCCATTTGGAGCATTACATCTCTGAAAATAAATTATTTCACCCATATAGTGCTGTAAAAATGGTCAAAAATACATGTAAATTACACCAAACCAGTACCAAATGTTGGTCTATAATGCTGAAATTTGGCCAGAATATAAGGTGGCACATACTAAATCTGACTGAACCGGTTTTAAAATTACATCTGATATAACAGTACCTATAGTTTGGCAATATTGGCTTCAGCTGGCCCCAAATTCGCTTCTGTGGGGCTGCATTAAGATATACTTAAATTTGGCAAAGTAAGACAAATTTAAGGCTGAAAACCATATTGTTTGCTAGAGCTGGCGCCACTAAATGAGATTCCACAAGAATATTCCTTAAGAAATACATAACTGGTCCAAAATACATGTATTGGAAGTGCAGGTATCGAGGGGGTGGTCATATGGCACATCAGTCCAAAACCCCACTTAAACTTCATCAATCTGGCTCAGATTTTCACAGGAAACTCAGTTCATATCAGACATTGATATTGTATTGGCTTGACTTACTCAGGAAACCAATTAAAAATTTCAATTTTCCGGGGTCTGGGGCCAGGCTCAGCCCCCCTCAAATTAGGAAATATCAGGTATTTCCTAATACAACCAATCTGAAGCTCTTCTTTAATTTTGCATATGTTTTAACAATAATTGAGGATATATTAGGCCCATTTGGAGCATTACATCTCTGAAAATAAATTATTTCACCCATATAGTGCTGTAAAAATGGTCAAAAATACATGTAAATTACACCAAACCAGTACCAAATGTTGGTCTATAATGCTGAAATTTGGCCAGAATATAAGGTGGCACATACTAAATCTGACTGAACCGGTTTTAAAATTACATCTGATATAACAGTACCTATAGTTTGGCAATATTGGCTTCAGCTGGCCCCAAATTCGCTTCTGTGGGGCTGCATTAAGATATACTTAAATTTGGCAAAGTAAGACAAATTTAAGGCTGAAAACCATATTGTTTGCTAGAGCTGGCGCCACTAAATGAGATTCCACAAGAATATTCCTTAAGAAATACATAACTGGTCCAAAATACATGTATTGGAAGTGCAGGTATCGAGGGGGTGGTCATATGGCACATCAGTCCAAAACCCCACTTAAACTTCATCAATCTGGCTCAGATTTTCACAGGAAACTCAGTTCATATCAGACATTGATATTGTATTGGCTTGACTTACTCAGGAAACCAATTAAAAATTTCAATTTTCCGGGGTCTGGGGCCAGGCTCAGCCCCCCTCAAATTAGGAAATATCAGGTATATCCTAATACAACCAATCTGAAGCTCTTCTTTAATTTTGCATATGTTTTAACAATAATTGAGGATATATTAGGCCCATTTGGAGCATTACATCTCTGAAAATAAATTATTTCACCCATATAGTGCTGTAAAAATGGTCAAAGATACATGTAAATTACACCAAACCAGTACCAAATGTTGGTCTATAATGCTGAAATTTGGCCAGAATATAAGGTGGCACATACTAAATCTGACTGAACCGGTTTTAAAATTACATCTGATATAACAGTACCTATAGTTTGGCAATATTGGCTTCAGCTGGCCCCAAATTCGCTTCTGTGGGGCTGCATTAAGATATACTTAAATTTGGCAAAGTAAGACAAATTTAAGGCTGAAAACCATATTGTTTGCTAGAGCTGGCGCCACTAAATGAGATTCCACAAGAATATTCCTTAAGAAATACATAACTGGTCCAAAATACATGTATTGGAAGTGCAGGTATCGAGGGGGTGGTCATATGGCACATCAGTCCAAAACCCCACTTAAACTTCATCAATCTGGCTCAGATTTTCACAGGAAACTCAGTTCATATCAGACATTGATATTGTATTGGCTTGACTTACTCAGGAAACCAATTAAAAATTTCAATTTTCCGGGGTCTGGGGCCAGGCTCAGCCCCCCTCAAATTAGGAAATATCAGGTATATCCTAATACAACCAATCTGAAGCTCTTCTTTAATTTTGCATATGTTTTAACAATAATTGAGGATATATTAGGCCCATTTGGAGCATTACATCTCTGAAAATAAATTATTTCACCCATATAGTGCTGTAAAAATGGTCAAAAATACATGTAAATTACACCAAACCAGTACCAAATGTTGGTCTATAATGCTGAAATTTGGCCAGAATATAAGGTGGCACATACTAAATCTGACTGAACCGGTTTTAAAATTACATCTGATATAACAGTACCTATAGTTTGGCAATATTGGCTTCAGCTGGCCCCAAATTCGCTTCTGTGGGGCTGCATTAAGATATACTTAAATTTGGCAAAGTAAGACAAATTTAAGGCTGAAAACCATATTGTTTGCTAGAGCTGGCGCCACTAAATGAGATTCCACAAGAATATTCCTTAAGAAATACATAACTGGTCCAAAATACATGTATTGGAAGTGCAGGTATCGAGGGGGTGGTCATATGGCACATCAGTCCAAAACCCCACTTAAACTTCATCAATCTGGCTCAGATTTTCACAGGAAACTCAGTTCATATCAGACATTGATATTGTATTGGCTTGACTTACTCAGGAAACCAATTAAAAATTTCAATTTTCCGGGGTCTGGGGCCAGGCTCAGCCCCCCTCAAATTAGGAAATATCAGGTATATCCTAATACAACCAATCTGAAGCTCTTCTTTAATTTTGCACATGTTTTAACAATAATTGAGGATATATTAGGCCCATTTGGAGCATTACATCTCTGAAAATAAATTATTTCACCCATATAGTGCTGTAAAAATGGTCAAAAATACATGTAAATTACACCAAACCAGTACCAAATGTTGGTCTATAATGCTGAAATTTGGCCAGAATATAAGGTGGCACATACTAAATCTGACTGAACCGGTTTTAAAATTACATCTGATATAACAGTACCTATAGTTTGGCAATATTGGCTTCAGCTGGCCCCAAATTCGCTTCTGTGGGGCTGCATTAAGATATACTTAAATTTGGCAAAGTAAGACAAATTTAAGGCTGAAAACCATATTGTTTGCTAGAGCTGGCGCCACTAAATGAGATTCCACAAGAATATTCCTTAAGAAATACATAACTGGTCCAAAATACATGTATTGGAAGTGCAGGTATCGAGGGGGTGGTCATATGGCACATCAGTCCAAAACCCCACTTAAACTTCATCAATCTGGCTCAGATTTTCACAGGAAACTCAGTTCATATCAGACATTGATATTGTATTGGCTTGACTTACTCAGGAAACCAATTAAAAATTTCAATTTTCCGGGGTCTGGGGCCAGGCTCAGCCCCCCTCAAATTAGGAAATATCAGGTATATCCTAATACAACCAATCTGAAGCTCTTCTTTAATTTTGCATATGTTTTAACAATAATTGAGGATATATTAGGCCCATTTGGAGCATTACATCTCTGAAAATAAATTATTTCACCCATATAGTGCTGTAAAAATGGTCAAAGATACATGTAAATTACACCAAACCAGTACCAAATGTTGGTCTATAATGCTGAAATTTGGCCAGAATATAAGGTGGCACATACTAAATCTGACTGAACCGGTTTTAAAATTACATCTGATATAACAGTACCTATAGTTTGGCAATATTGGCTTCAGCTGGCCCCAAATTCGCTTCTGTGGGGCTGCATTAAGATATACTTAAATTTGGCAAAGTAAGACAAATTTAAGGCTGAAAACCATATTGTTTGCTAGAGCTGGCGCCACTAAATGAGATTCCACAAGAATATTCCTTAAGAAATACATAACTGGTCCAAAATACATGTATTGGAAGTGCAGGTATCGAGGGGGTGGTCATATGGCACATCAGTCCAAAACCCCACTTAAACTTCATCAATCTGGCTCAGATTTTCACAGGAAACTCAGTTCATATCAGACATTGATATTGTATTGGCTTGACTTACTCAGGAAACCAATTAAAAATTTCAATTTTCCGGGGTCTGGGGCCAGGCTCAGCCCCCCTCAAATTAGGAAATATCAGGTATATCCTAATACAACCAATCTGAAGCTCTTCTTTAATTTTGCATATGTTTTAACAATAATTGAGGATATATTAGGCCCATTTGGAGCATTACATCTCTGAAAATAAATTATTTCACCCATATAGTGCTGTAAAAATGGTCAAAAATACATGTAAATTACACCAAACCAGTACCAAATGTTGGTCTATAATGCTGAAATTTGGCCAGAATATAAGGTGGCACATACTAAATCTGACTGAACCGGTTTTAAAATTACATCTGATATAACAGTACCTATAGTTTGGCAATATTGGCTTCAGCTGGCCCCAAATTCGCTTCTGTGGGGCTGCATTAAGATATACTTAAATTTGGCAAAGTAAGACAAATTTAAGGCTGAAAACCATATTGTTTGCTAGAGCTGGCGCCACTAAATGAGATTCCACAAGAATATTCCTTAAGAAATACATAACTGGTCCAAAATACATGTATTGGAAGTGCAGGTATCGAGGGGGTGGTCATATGGCACATCAGTCCAAAACCCCACTTAAACTTCATCAATCTGGCTCAGATTTTCACAGGAAACTCAGTTCATATCAGACATTGATATTGTATTGACTTGACTTACTCAGGAAACCAATTAAAAATTTCAATTTTCCGGGGTCTGGGGCCAGGCTCAGCCCCCCTCAAATTAGGAAATATCAGGTATATCCTAATACAACCAATCTGAAGCTCTTCTTTAATTTTGCATATGTTTTAACAATAATTGAGGATATATTAGGCCCATTTGGAGCATTACATCTCTGAAAATAAATTATTTCACCCATATAGTGCTGTAAAAATGGTCAAAAATACATGTAAATTACACCAAACCAGTACCAAATGTTGGTCTATAATGCTGAAATTTGGCCAGAATATAAGGTGGCACATACTAAATCTGACTGAACCGGTTTTAAAATTACATCTGATATAACAGTACCTATAGTTTGGCAATATTGGCTTCAGCTGGCCCCAAATTCGCTTCTGTGGGGCTGCATTAAGATATACTTAAATTTGGCAAAGTAAGACAAATTTAAGGCTGAAAACCATATTGTTTGCTAGAGCTGGCGCCACTAAATGAGATTCCACAAGAATATTCCTTAAGAAATACATAACTGGTCCAAAATACATGTATTGGAAGTGCAGGTATCGAGGGGGTGGTCATATGGCACATCAGTCCAAAACCCCACTTAAACTTCATCAATCTGGCTCAGATTTTCACAGGAAACTCAGTTCATATCAGACATTGATATTGTATTGGCTTGACTTACTCAGGAAACCAATTAAAAATTTCAATTTTCCGGGGTCTGGGGCCAGGCTCAGCCCCCCTCAAATTAGGAAATATCAGGTATATCCTAATACAACCAATCTGAAGCTCTTCTTTAATTTTGCACATGTTTTAACAATAATTGAGGATATATTAGGCCCATTTGGAGCATTACATCTCTGAAAATAAATTATTTCACCCATATAGTGCTGTAAAAATGGTCAAAAATACATGTAAATTACACCAAACCAGTACCAAATGTTGGTCTATAATGCTGAAATTTGGCCAGAATATAAGGTGGCACATACTAAATCTGACTGAACCGGTTTTAAAATTACATCTGATATAACAGTACCTATAGTTTGGCAATATTGGCTTCAGCTGGCCCCAAATTCGCTTCTGTGGGGCTGCATTAAGATATACTTAAATTTGGCAAAGTAAGACAAATTTAAGGCTGAAAACCATATTGTTTGCTAGAGCTGGCGCCACTAAATGAGATTCCACAAGAATATTCCTTAAGAAATACATAACTGGTCCAAAATACATGTATTGGAAGTGCAGGTATCGAGGGGGTGGTCATATGGCACATCAGTCCAAAACCCCACTTAAACTTCATCAATCTGGCTCAGATTTTCACAGGAAACTCAGTTCATATCAGACATTGATATTGTATTGGCTTGACTTACTCAGGAAACCAATTAAAAATTTCAATTTTCCGGGGTCTGGGGCCAGGCTCAGCCCCCCTCAAATTAGGAAATATCAGGTATATCCTAATACAACCAATCTGAAGCTCTTCTTTAATTTTGCACATGTTTTAACAATAATTGAGGATATATTAGGCCCATTTGGAGCATTACATCTCTGAAAATAAATTATTTCACCCATATAGTGCTGTAAAAATGGTCAAAAATACATGTAAATTACACCAAACCAGTACCAAATGTTGGTCTATAATGCTGAAATTTGGCCAGAATATAAGGTGGCACATACTAAATCTGACTGAACCGGTTTTAAAATTACATCTGATATAACAGTACCTATAGTTTGGCAATATTGGCTTCAGCTGGCCCCAAATTCGCTTCTGTGGGGCTGCATTAAGATATACTTAAATTTGGCAAAGTAAGACAAATTTAAGGCTGAAAACCATATTGTTTGCTAGAGCTGGCGCCACTAAATGAGATTCCACAAGAATATTCCTTAAGAAATACATAACTGGTCCAAAATACATGTATTGGAAGTGCAGGTATCGAGGGGGTGGTCATATGGCACATCAGTCCAAAACCCCACTTAAACTTCATCAATGTGGCTCAGATTTTCACAGGAAACTCAGTTCATATCAGACATTGATATTGTATTGGCTTGACTTACTCAGGAAACCAATTAAAAATTTCAATTTTCCGGGGTCTGGGGCCAGGCTCAGCCCCCCTCAAATTAGGAAATATCAGGTATATCCTAATACAACCAATCTGAAGCTCTTCTTTAATTTTGCATATGTTTTAACAATAATTGAGGATATATTAGGCCCATTTGGAGCATTACATCTCTGAAAATAAATTATTTCACCCATATAGTGCTGTAAAAATGGTCAAAAATACATGTAAATTACACCAAACCAGTACCAAATGTTGGTCTATAATGCTGAAATTTGGCCAGAATATAAGGTGGCACATACTAAATCTGACTGAACCGGTTTTAAAATTACATCTGATATAACAGTACCTATAGTTTGGCAATATTGGCTTCAGCTGGCCCCAAATTCGCTTCTGTGGGGCTGCATTAAGATATACTTAAATTTGGCAAAGTAAGACAAATTTAAGGCTGAAAACCATATTGTTTGCTAGAGCTGGCGCCACTAAATGAGATTCCACAAGAATATTCCTTAAGAAATACATAACTGGTCCAAAATACATGTATTGGAAGTGCAGGTATCGAGGGGGTGGTCATATGGCACATCAGTCCAAAACCCCACTTAAACTTCATCAATCTGGCTCAGATTTTCACAGGAAACTCAGTTCATATCAGACATTGATATTGTATTGGCTTGACTTACTCAGGAAACCAATTAAAAATTTCAATTTTCCGAGGTCTGGGGCCAGGCTCAGCCCCCCTCAAATTAGGAAATATCAGGTATATCCTAATACAACCAATCTGAAGCTCTTCTTTAATTTTGCACATGTTTTAACAATAATTGAGGATATATTAGGCCCATTTGGAGCATTACATCTCTGAAAATAAATTATTTCACCCATATAGTGCTGTAAAAATGGTCAAAAATACATGTAAATTACACCAAACCAGTACCAAATGTTGGTCTATAATGCTGAAATTTGGCCAGAATATAAGGTGGCACATACTAAATCTGACTGAACCGGTTTTAAAATTACATCTGATATAACAGTACCTATAGTTTGGCAATATTGGCTTCAGCTGGCCCCAAATTCGCTTCTGTGGGGCTGCATTAAGATATACTTAAATTTGGCAAAGTAAGACAAATTTAAGGCTGAAAACCATATTGTTTGCTAGAGCTGGCGCCACTAAATGAGATTCCACAAGAATATTCCTTAAGAAATACATAACTGGTGCAAAATACATGTATTGGAAGTGCAGGTATCGAGGGGGTGGTCATATGGCACATCAGTCCAAAACCCCACTTAAACTTCATCAATCTGGCTCAGATTTTCACAGGAAACTCAGTTCATATCAGACATTGATATTGTATTGGCTTGACTTACTCAGGAAACCAATTAAAAATTTCAATTTTCCGGGGTCTGGGGCCAGGCTCAGCCCCCCTCAAATTAGGAAATATCAGGTATATCCTAATACAACCAATCTGAAGCTCTTCTTTAATTTTGCATATGTTTTAACAATAATTGAGGATATATTAGGCCCATTTGGAGCATTACATCTCTGAAAATAAATTATTTCACCCATATAGTGCTGTAAAAATGGTCAAAAATACATGTAAATTACACCAAACCAGTACCAAATGTTGGTCTATAATGCTGAAATTTGGCCAGAATATAAGGTGGCACATACTAAATCTGACTGAACCGGTTTTAAAATTACATCTGATATAACAGTACCTATAGTTTGGCAATATTGGCTTCAGCTGGCCCCAAATTCGCTTCTGTGGGGCTGCATTAAGATATACTTAAATTTGGCAAAGTAAGACAAATTTAAGGCTGAAAACCATATTGTTTGCTAGAGCTGGCGCCACTAAATGAGATTCCACAAGAATATTCCTTAAGAAATACATAACTGGTCCAAAATACATGTATTGGAAGTGCAGGTATCGAGGGGGTGGTCATATGGCACATCAGTCCAAAACCCCACTTAAACTTCGTCAATCTGGCTCAGATTTTCACAGGAAACTCAGTTCATATCAGACATTGATATTGTATTGGCTTGACTTACTCAGGAAACCAATTAAAAATTTCAATTTTCCGGGGTCTGGGGCCAGGCTCAGCCCCCCTCAAATTAGGAAATATCAGGTATATCCTAATACAACCAATCTGAAGCTCTTCTTTAATTTTGCACATGTTTTAACAATAATTGAGGATATATTAGGCCCATTTGGAGCATTACATCTCTGAAAATAAATTATTTCACCCATATAGTGCTGTAAAAATGGTCAAAAATACATGTAAATTACACCAAACGAGTACCAAATGTTGGTCTATAATGCTGAAATTTGGCCAGAATATAAGGTGGCACATACTAAATCTGACTGAACCGGTTTTAAAATTACATCTGCTATAACAGTACCTATAGTTTGGCAATATTGGCTTCAGCTGGCCCCAAATTCGCTTCTGTGGGGCTGCATTAAGATATACTTAAATTTGGCAAAGTAAGACAAATTTAAGGCTGAAAACCATATTGTTTGCTAGAGCTGGCGCCACTAAATGAGATTACACAAGAATATTCCTTAAGAAATACATAACTGGTCCAAAATACATGTATTGGAAGTGCAGGTATCGAGGGGGTGGTCATATGGCACATCAGTCCAAAACCCCACTTAAACTTCATCAATCTGGCTCAGATTTTCACAGGAAACTCAGTTCATATCAGACATTGATATTGTATTGGCTTGACTTACTCAGGAAACCAATTAAAAATTTCAATTTTCCGGGGTCTGGGGCCAGGCTCAGCCCCCCTCAAATTAGGAAATATCAGGTATATCCTAATACAACCAATCTGAAGCTCTTCTTTAATTTTGCATATGTTTTAACAATAATTGAGGATATATTAGGCCCATTTGGAGCATTACATCTCTGAAAATAAATTATTTCACCCATATAGTGCTGTAAAAATGGTCAAAAATACATGTAAATTACACCAAACCAGTACCAAATGTTGGTCTATAATGCTGAAATTTGGCCAGAATATAAGGTGGCACATACTAAATCTGACTGAACCGGTTTTAAAATTACATCTGATATAACAGTACCTATAGTTTGGCAATATTGGCTTCAGCTGGCCCCAAATTCGCTTCTGTGGGGCTGCATTAAGATATACTTAAATTTGGCAAAGTAAGACAAATTTAAGGCTGAAAACCATATTGTTTGCTAGAGCTGGCGCCACTAAATGAGATTCCACAAGAATATTCCTTAAGAAATACATAACTGGTCCAAAATACATGTATTGGAAGTGCAGGTATCGAGGGGGTGGTCATATGGCACATCAGTCCAAAACCCCACTTAAACTTCATCAATCTGGCTCAGATTTTCACAGGAAACTCAGTTCATATCAGACATTGATATTGTATTGGCTTGACTTACTCAGGAAACCAATTAAAAATTTCAATTTTCCGGGGTCTGGGGCCAGGCTCAGCCCCCCTCAAATTAGGAAATATCAGGTATATCCTAATACAACCAATCTGAAGCTCTTCTTTAATTTTGCATATGTTTTAGCAATAATTGAGGATATATTAGGCCCATTTGGAGCATTACATCTCTGAAAATAAATTATTTCACCCATATAGTGCTGTAAAAATGGTCAAAAATACATGTAAATTACACCAAACCAGTACCAAATGTTGGTCTATAATGCTGAAATTTGGCCAGAATATAAGGTGGCACATACTAAATCTGACTGAACCGGTTTTAAAATTACATCTGATATAACAGTACCTATAGTTTGGCAATATTGGCTTCAGCTGGCCCCAAATTCGCTTCTGTGGGGCTGCATTAAGATATACTTAAATTTGGCAAAGTAAGACAAATTTAAGGCTGAAAACCATATTGTTTGCTAGAGCTGGCGCCACTAAATGAGATTCCACAAGAATATTCCTTAAGAAATACATAACTGGTCCAAAATACATGTATTGGAAGTGCAGGTATCGAGGGGGTGGTCATATGGCACATCAGTCCAAAACCCCACTTAAACTTCATCAATCTGGCTCAGATTTTCACAGGAAACTCAGTTCATATCAGACATTGATATTGTATTGGCTTGACTTACTCAGGAAACCAATTAAAAATTTCAATTTTCCGGGGTCTGGGGCCAGGCTCAGCCCCCCTCAAATTAGGAAATATCAGGTATATCCTAATACAACCAATCTGAAGCTCTTCTTTAATTTTGCATATGTTTTAACAATAATTGAGGATATATTAGGCCCATTTGGAGCATTACATCTCTGAAAATAAATTATTTCACCCATATAGTGCTGTAAAAATGGTCAAAAATACATGTAAATTACACCAAACCAGTACCAAATGTTGGTCTATAATGCTGAAATTTGGCCTGAATATAAGGTGGCACATACTAAATCTGACTGAACCGGTTTTAAAATTACATCTGATATAACAGTACCTATAGTTTGGCAATATTGGCTTCAGCTGGCCCCAAATTCGCTTCTGTGGGGCTGCATTAAGATATACTTAAATTTGGCAAAGTAAGACAAATTTAAGGCTGAAAACCATATTGTTTGCTAGAGCTGGCGCCACTAAATGAGATTCCACAAGAATATTCCTTAAGAAATACATAACTGGTCCAAAATACATGTATTGGAAGTGCAGGTATCGAGGGGGTGGTCATATGGCACATCAGTCCAAAACCCCACTTAAACTTCATCAATCTGGCTCAGATTTTCACAGGAAACTCAGTTCATATCAGACATTGATATTGTATTGGCTTGACTTACTCAGGAAACCAATTAAAAATTTCAATTTTCCGGGGTCTGGGGCCAGGCTCAGCCCCCCTCAAATTAGGAAATATCAGGTATATCCTAATACAACCAATCTGAAGCTCTTCTTTAATTTTGCATATGTTTTAACAATAATTGAGGATATATTAGGCCCATTTGGAGCATTACATCTCTGAAAATAAATTATTTCACCCATATAGTGCTGTAAAAATGGTCAAAAATACATGTAAATTACACCAAACCAGTACCAAATGTTGGTCTATAATGCTGAAATTTGGCCAGAATATAAGGTGGCACATACTAAATCTGACTGAACCGGTTTTAAAATTACATCTGATATAACAGTACCTATAGTTTGGCAATATTGGCTTCAGCTGGCCCCAAATTCGCTTCTGTGGGGCTGCATTAAGATATACTTAAATTTGGCAAAGTAAGACAAATTTAAGGCTGAAAACCATATTGTTTGCTAGAGCTGGCGCCACTAAATGAGATTCCACAAGAATATTCCTTAAGAAATACATAACTGGTCCAAAATACATGTATTGGAAGTGCAGGTATCGAGGGGGTGGTCATATGGCACATCAGTCCAAAACCCCACTTAAACTTCATCAATCTGGCTCAGATTTTCACAGGAAACTCAGTTCATATCAGACATTGATATTGTATTGGCTTGACTTACTCAGGAAACCAATTAAAAATTTCAATTTTCCGGGGTCTGGGGCCAGGCTCAGCCCCCCTCAAATTAGGAAATATCAGGTATATCCTAATATAACCAATCTGAAGCTCTTCTTTAATTTTGCATATGTTTTAACAATAATTGAGGATATATTAGGCCCATTTGGAGCATTACATCTCTGAACAAAAATTATTTCACCCATATAGTGCTGTAAAAATGGTCAAAAATACATGTAAATTACACCAAACCAGTACCAAATGTTGGTCTATAATGCTGAAATTTGGCCTGAATATAAGGTGGCACATACTAAATCTGACTGAACCGGTTTTAAAATTACATCTGATATAACAGTACCTATAGTTTGGCAATATTGGCTTCAGCTGGCCCCAAATTCGCTTCTGTGGGGCTGCATTAAGATATACTTAAATTTGGCAAAGTAAGACAAATTTAAGGCTGAAAACCATATTGTTTGCTAGAGCTGGCGCCACTAAATGAGATTCCACAAGAATATTCCTTAAGAAATACATAACTGGTCCAAAATACATGTATTGGAAGTGCAGGTATCGAGGGGGTGGTCATATGGCACATCAGTCCAAAACCCCACTTAAACTTCATCAATCTGGCTCAGATTTTCACAGGAAACTCAGTTCATATCAGACATTGATATTGTATTGGCTTGACTTACTCAGGAAACCAATTAAAAATTTCAATTTTCCGGGGTCTGGGGCCAGGCTCAGCCCCCCTCAAATTAGGAAATATCAGGTATATCCTAATACAACCAATCTGAAGCTCTTCTTTAATTTTGCATATGTTTTAACAATAATTGAGGATATATTAGGCCCATTTGGAGCATTACATCTCTGAAAATAAATTATTTCACCCATATAGTGCTGTAAAAATGGTCAAAAATACATGTAAATTACACCAAACCAGTACCAAATGTTGGTCTATAATGCTGAAATTTGGCCAGAATATAAGGTGGCACATACTAAATCTGACTGAACCGGTTTTAAAATTACATCTGATATAACAGTACCTATAGTTTGGCAATATTGGCTTCAGCTGGCCCCAAATTCGCTTCTGTGGGGCTGCATTAAGATATACTTAAATTTGGCAAAGTAAGACAAATTTAAGGCTGAAAACCATATTGTTTGCTAGAGCTGGCGCCACTAAATGAGATTCCACAAGAATATTCCTTAAGAAATACATAACTGGTCCAAAATACATGTATTGGAAGTGCAGGTATCGAGGGGGTGGTCATATGGCACATCAGTCCAAAACCCCACTTAAACTTCATCAATCTGGCTCAGATTTTCACAGGAAACTCAGTTCATATCAGACATTGATATTGTATTGGCTTGACTTACTCAGGAAACCAATTAAAAATTTCAATTTTCCGGGGTCTGGGGCCAGGCTCAGCCCCCCTCAAATTAGGAAATATCAGGTATATCCTAATATAACCAATCTGAAGCTCTTCTTTAATTTTGCATATGTTTTAACAATAATTGAGGATATATTAGGCCCATTTGGAGCATTACATCTCTGAACAAAAATTATTTCACCCATATAGTGCTGTAAAAATGGTCAAAAATACATGTAAATTACACCAAACCAGTACCAAATGTTGGTCTATAATGCTGAAATTTGGCCAGAATATAAGGTGGCACATACTAAATCTGACTGAACCGGTTTTAAAATTACATCTGATATAACAGTACCTATAGTTTGGCAATATTGGCTTCAGCTGGCCCCAAATTCGCTTCTGTGGGGCTGCATTAAGATATACTTAAATTTGGCAAAGTAAGACAAATTTAAGGCTGAAAACCATATTGTTTGCTAGAGCTGGCGCCACTAAATGAGATTCCACAAGAATATTCCTTAAGAAATACATAACTGGTCCAAAATACATGTATTGGAAGTGCAGGTATCGAGGGGGTGGTCATATGGCACATCAGTCCAAAACCCCACTTAAACTTCATCAATCTGGCTCAGATTTTCACAGGAAACTCAGTTCATATCAGACATTGATATTGTATTGGCTTGACTTACTCAGGAAACCAATTAAAAATTTCAATTTTCCGGGGTCTGGGGCCAGGCTCAGCCCCCCTCAAATTAGGAAATATCAGGTATATCCTAATACAACCAATCTGAAGCTCTTCTTTAATTTTGCATATGTTTTAACAATAATTGAGGATATATTAGGCCCATTTGGAGCATTACATCTCTGAAAATAAATTATTTCACCCATATAGTGCTGTAAAAATGGTCAAAAATACATGTAAATTACACCAAACCAGTACCAAATGTTGGTCTATAATGCTCAAATTTGGCCAGAATATAAGGTGGCACATACTAAATCTGACTGAACCGGTTTTAAAATTACATCTGATATAACAGTACCTATAGTTTGGCAATATTGGCTTCAGCTGGCCCCAAATTCGCTTCTGTGGGGCTGCATTAAGATATACTTAAATTTGGCAAAGTAAGACAAATTTAAGGCTGAAAACCATATTGTTTGCTAGAGCTGGCGCCACTAAATGAGATTCCACAAGAATATTCCTTAAGAAATACATAACTGGTCCAAAATACATGTATTGGAAGTGCAGGTATCGAGGGGGTGGTCATATGGCACATCAGTCCAAAACCCCACTTAAACTTCATCAATCTGGCTCAGATTTTCACAGGAAACTCAGTTCATATCAGACATTGATATTGTATTGGCTTGACTTACTCAGGAAACCAATTAAAAATTTCAATTTTCCGGGGTCTGGGGCCAGGCTCAGCCCCCCTCAAATTAGGAAATATCAGGTATATCCTAATACAACCAATCTGAAGCTCTTCTTTAATTTTGCATATGTTTTAACAATAATTGAGGATATATTAGGCCCATTTGGAGCATTACATCTCTGAAAATAAATTATTTCACCCATATAGTGCTGTAAAAATGGTCAAAAATACATGTAAATTACACCAAACCAGTACCAAATGTTGGTCTATAATGCTGAAATTTGGCCAGAATATAAGGTGGCACATACTAAATCTGACTGAACCGGTTTTAAAATTACATCTGATATAACAGTACCTATAGTTTGGCAATATTGGCTTCAGCTGGCCCCAAATTCGCTTCTGTGGGGCTGCATTAAGATATACTTAAATTTGGCAAAGTAAGACAAATTTAAGGCTGAAAACCATATTGTTTGCTAGAGCTGGCGCCACTAAATGAGATTCCACAAGAATATTCCTTAAGAAATACATAACTGGTCCAAAATACATGTATTGGAAGTGCAGGTATCGAGGGGGTGGTCATATGGCACATCAGTCCAAAACCCCACTTAAACTTCATCAATCTGGCTCAGATTTTCACAGGAAACTCAGTTCATATCAGACATTGATATTGTATTGGCTTGACTTACTCAGGAAACCAATTAAAAATTTCAATTTTCCGGGGTCTGGGGCCAGGCTCAGCCCCCCTCAAATTAGGAAATATCAGGTATATCCTAATACAACCAATCTGAAGCTCTTCTTTAATTTTGCATATGTTTTAACAATAATTGAGGATATATTAGGCCCATTTGGAGCATTACATCTCTGAAAATAAATTATTTCACCCATATAGTGCTGTAAAAATGGTCAAAAATACATGTAAATTACACCAAACCAGTACCAAATGTTGGTTTATAATGCTGAAATTTGGCCAGAATATAAGGTGGCACATACTAAATCTGACTGAACCGGTTTTAAAATTACATCTGATATAACAGTACCTATAGTTTGGCAATATTGGCTTCAGCTGGCCCCAAATTCGCTTCTGTGGGGCTGCATTAAGATATACTTAAATTTGGCAAAGTAAGACAAATTTAAGGCTGAAAACCATATTGTTTGCTAGAGCTGGCGCCACTAAATGAGATTCCACAAGAATATTCCTTAAGAAATACATAACTGGTCCAAAATACATGTATTGGAAGTGCAGGTATCGAGGGGGTGGTCATATGGCACATCAGTCCAAAACCCCACTTAAACTTCATCAATCTGGCTCAGATTTTCACAGGAAACTCAGTTCATATCAGACATTGATATTGTATTGGCTTGACTTACTCAGGAAACCAATTAAAAATTTCAATTTTCCGGGGTCTGGGGCCAGGCTCAGCCCCCCTCAAATTAGGAAATATCAGGTATATCCTAATACAACCAATCTGAAGCTCTTCTTTAATTTTGCATATGTTTTAACAATAATTGAGGATATATTAGGCCCATTTGGAGCATTACATCTCTGAAAATAAAT
This sequence comes from Sabellastarte sp. h YS-2021, assembly GCA_964017235.1. Lineage (NCBI taxonomy): Eukaryota > Metazoa > Annelida > Polychaeta > Sabellida > Sabellidae > Sabellastarte > Sabellastarte sp. h YS-2021. The sequence continues at coordinate 92,411,545 of OZ024934.1, forward strand.
TATTTCACCCATATAGTGCTGTAAAAATGGTCAAAAATACATGTAAATTACACCAAACCAGTACCAAATGTTGGTCTATAATGCTGAAATTTGGCCAGAATATAAGGTGGCACATACTAAATCTGACTGAACCGGTTTTAAAATTACATCTGATATAACAGTACCTATAGTTTGGCAATATTGGCTTCAGCTGGCCCCAAATTCGCTTCTGTGGGGCTGCATTAAGATATACTTAAATTTGGCAAAGTAAGACAAATTTAAGGCTGAAAACCATATTGTTTGCTAGAGCTGGCGCCACTAAATGAGATTCCACAAGAATATTCCTTAAGAAATACATAACTGGTCCAAAATACATGTATTGGAAGTGCAGGTATCGAGGGGGTGGTCATATGGCACATCAGTCCAAAACCCCACTTAAACTTCATCAATCTGGCTCAGATTTTCACAGGAAACTCAGTTCATATCAGACATTGATATTGTATTGGCTTGACTTACTCAGGAAACCAATTAAAAATTTCAATTTTCCGGGGTCTGGGGCCAGGCTCAGCCCCCCTCAAATTAGGAAATATCAGGTATATCCTAATATAACCAATCTGAAGCTCTTCTTTAATTTTGCATATGTTTTAACAATAATTGAGGATATATTAGGCCCATTTGGAGCATTACATCTCTGAACAAAAATTATTTCACCCATATAGTGCTGTAAAAATGGTCAAAAATACATGTAAATTACACCAAACCAGTACCAAATGTTGGTCTATAATGCTGAAATTTGGCCTGAATATAAGGTGGCACATACTAAATCTGACTGAACCGGTTTTAAAATTACATCTGATATAACAGTACCTATAGTTTGGCAATATTGGCTTCAGCTGGCCCCAAATTCGCTTCTGTGGGGCTGCATTAAGATATACTTAAATTTGGCAAAGTAAGACAAATTTAAGGCTGAAAACCATATTGTTTGCTAGAGCTGGCGCCACTAAATGAGATTCCACAAGAATATTCCTTAAGAAATACATAACTGGTCCAAAATACATGTATTGGAAGTGCAGGTATCGAGGGGGTGGTCATATGGCACATCAGTCCAAAACCCCACTTAAACTTCATCAATCTGGCTCAGATTTTCACAGGAAACTCAGTTCATATCAGACATTGATATTGTATTGGCTTGACTTACTCAGGAAACCAATTAAAAATTTCAATTTTCCGGGGTCTGGGGCCAGGCTCAGCCCCCCTCAAATTAGGAAATATCAGGTATATCCTAATACAACCAATCTGAAGCTCTTCTTTAATTTTGCATATGTTTTAACAATAATTGAGGATATATTAGGCCCATTTGGAGCATTACATCTCTGAAAATAAATTATTTCACCCATATAGTGCTGTAAAAATGGTCAAAAATACATGTAAATTACACCAAACCAGTACCAAATGTTGGTCTATAATGCTGAAATTTGGCCAGAATATAAGGTGGCACATACTAAATCTGACTGAACCGGTTTTAAAATTACATCTGATATAACAGTACCTATAGTTTGGCAATATTGGCTTCAGCTGGCCCCAAATTCGCTTCTGTGGGGCTGCATTAAGATATACTTAAATTTGGCAAAGTAAGACAAATTTAAGGCTGAAAACCATATTGTTTGCTAGAGCTGGCGCCACTAAATGAGATTCCACAAGAATATTCCTTAAGAAATACATAACTGGTCCAAAATACATGTATTGGAAGTGCAGGTATCGAGGGGGTGGTCATATGGCACATCAGTCCAAAACCCCACTTAAACTTCATCAATCTGGCTCAGATTTTCACAGGAAACTCAGTTCATATCAGACATTGATATTGTATTGGCTTGACTTACTCAGGAAACCAATTAAAAATTTCAATTTTCCGGGGTCTGGGGCCAGGCTCAGCCCCCCTCAAATTAGGAAATATCAGGTATATCCTAATATAACCAATCTGAAGCTCTTCTTTAATTTTGCATATGTTTTAACAATAATTGAGGATATATTAGGCCCATTTGGAGCATTACATCTCTGAACAAAAATTATTTCACCCATATAGTGCTGTAAAAATGGTCAAAAATACATGTAAATTACACCAAACCAGTACCAAATGTTGGTCTATAATGCTGAAATTTGGCCAGAATATAAGGTGGCACATACTAAATCTGACTGAACCGGTTTTAAAATTACATCTGATATAACAGTACCTATAGTTTGGCAATATTGGCTTCAGCTGGCCCCAAATTCGCTTCTGTGGGGCTGCATTAAGATATACTTAAATTTGGCAAAGTAAGACAAATTTAAGGCTGAAAACCATATTGTTTGCTAGAGCTGGCGCCACTAAATGAGATTCCACAAGAATATTCCTTAAGAAATACATAACTGGTCCAAAATACATGTATTGGAAGTGCAGGTATCGAGGGGGTGGTCATATGGCACATCAGTCCAAAACCCCACTTAAACTTCATCAATCTGGCTCAGATTTTCACAGGAAACTCAGTTCATATCAGACATTGATATTGTATTGGCTTGACTTACTCAGGAAACCAATTAAAAATTTCAATTTTCCGGGGTCTGGGGCCAGGCTCAGCCCCCCTCAAATTAGGAAATATCAGGTATATCCTAATACAACCAATCTGAAGCTCTTCTTTAATTTTGCATATGTTTTAACAATAATTGAGGATATATTAGGCCCATTTGGAGCATTACATCTCTGAAAATAAATTATTTCACCCATATAGTGCTGTAAAAATGGTCAAAAATACATGTAAATTACACCAAACCAGTACCAAATGTTGGTCTATAATGCTGAAATTTGGCCAGAATATAAGGTGGCACATACTAAATCTGACTGAACCGGTTTTAAAATTACATCTGATATAACAGTACCTATAGTTTGGCAATATTGGCTTCAGCTGGCCCCAAATTCGCTTCTGTGGGGCTGCATTAAGATATACTTAAATTTGGCAAAGTAAGACAAATTTAAGGCTGAAAACCATATTGTTTGCTAGAGCTGGCGCCACTAAATGAGATTCCACAAGAATATTCCTTAAGAAATACATAACTGGTCCAAAATACATGTATTGGAAGTGCAGGTATCGAGGGGGTGGTCATATGGCACATCAGTCCAAAACCCCACTTAAACTTCATCAATCTGGCTCAGATTTTCACAGGAAACTCAGTTCATATCAGACATTGATATTGTATTGGCTTGACTTACTCAGGAAACCAATTAAAAATTTCAATTTTCCGGGGTCTGGGGCCAGGCTCAGCCCCCCTCAAATTAGGAAATATCAGGTATATCCTAATACAACCAATCTGAAGCTCTTCTTTAATTTTGCATATGTTTTAACAATAATTGAGGATATATTAGGCCCATTTGGAGCATTACATCTCTGAAAATAAATTATTTCACCCATATAGTGCTGTAAAAATGGTCAAAAATACATGTAAATTACACCAAACCAGTACCAAATGTTGGTCTATAATGCTGAAATTTGGCCAGAATATAAGGTGGCACATACTAAATCTGAATGAACCGGTTTTAAAATTACATCTGATATAACAGTACCTATAGTTTGGCAATATTGGCTTCAGCTGGCCCCAAATTCGCTTCTGTGGGGCTGCATTAAGATATACTTAAATTTGGCAAAGTAAGACAAATTTAAGGCTGAAAACCATATTGTTTGCTAGAGCTGGCGCCACTAAATGAGATTCCACAAGAATATTCCTTAAGAAATACATAACTGGTCCAAAATACATGTATTGGAAGTGCAGGTATCGAGGGGGTGGTCATATGGCACATCAGTCCAAAACCCCACTTAAACTTCATCAATCTGGCTCAGATTTTCACAGGAAACTCAGTTCATATCAGACATTGATATTGTATTGGCTTGACTTACTCAGGAAACCAATTAAAAATTTCAATTTTCCGGGGTCTGGGGCCAGGCTCAGCCCCCCTCAAATTAGGAAATATCAGGTATATCCTAATACAACCAATCTGAAGCTCTTCTTTAATTTTGCATATGTTTTAACAATAATTGAGGATATATTAGGCCCATTTGGAGCATTACATCTCTGAAAATAAATTATTTCACCCATATAGTGCTGTAAAAATGGTCAAAAATACATGTAAATTACACCAAACCAGTACCAAATGTTGGTCTATAATGCTGAAATTTGGCCAGAATATAAGGTGGCACATACTAAATCTGACTGAACCGGTTTTAAAATTACATCTGATATAACAGTACCTATAGTTTGGCAATATTGGCTTCAGCTGGCCCCAAATTCGCTTCTGTGGGGCTGCATTAAGATATACTTAAATTTGGCAAAGTAAGACAAATTTAAGGCTGAAAACCATATTGTTTGCTAGAGCTGGCGCCACTAAATGAGATTCCACAAGAATATTCCTTAAGAAATACATAACTGGTCCAAAATACATGTATTGGAAGTGCAGGTATCGAGGGGGTGGTCATATGGCACATCAGTCCAAAACCCCACTTAAACTTCATCAATCTGGCTCAGATTTTCACAGGAAACTCAGTTCATATCAGACATTGATATTGTATTGGCTTGACTTACTCAGGAAACCAATTAAAAATTTCAATTTTCCGGGGTCTGGGGCCAGGCTCAGCCCCCCTCAAATTAGGAAATATCAGGTATATCCTAATATAACCAATCTGAAGCTCTTCTTTAATTTTGCATATGTTTTAACAATAATTGAGGATATATTAGGCCCATTTGGAGCATTACATCTCTGAACAAAAATTATTTCACTCATATAGTGCTGTAAAAATGGTCAAAAATACATGTAAATTACACCAAACCAGTACCAAATGTTGGTCTATAATGCTGAAATTTGGCCTGAATATAAGGTGGCACATACTAAATCTGACTGAACCGGTTTTAAAATTACATCTGATATAACAGTACCTATAGTTTGGCAATATTGGCTTCAGCTGGCCCCAAATTCGCTTCTGTGGGGCTGCATTAAGATATACTTAAATTTGGCAAAGTAAGACAAATTTAAGGCTGAAAACCATATTGTTTGCTAGAGCTGGCGCCACTAAATGAGATTCCACAAGAATATTCCTTAAGAAATACATAACTGGTCCAAAATACATGTATTGGAAGTGCAGGTATCGAGGGGGTGGTCATATGGCACATCAGTCCAAAACCCCACTTAAACTTCATCAATCTGGCTCAGATTTTCACAGGAAACTCAGTTCATATCAGACATTGATATTGTATTGGCTTGACTTACTCAGGAAACCAATTAAAAATTTCAATTTTCCGGGGTCTGGGGCCAGGCTCAGCCCCCCTCAAATTAGGAAATATCAGGTATATCCTAATACAACCAATCTGAAGCTCTTCTTTAATTTTGCATATGTTTTAACAATAATTGAGGATATATTAGGCCCATTTGGAGCATTACATCTCTGAAAATAAATTATTTCACCCATATAGTGCTGTAAAAATGGTCAAAAATACATGTAAATTACACCAAACCAGTACCAAATGTTGGTCTATAATGCTGAAATTTGGCCAGAATATAAGGTGGCACATACTAAATCTGACTGAACCGGTTTTAAAATTACATCTGATATAACAGTACCTATAGTTTGGCAATATTGGCTTCAGCTGGCCCCAAATTCGCTTCTGTGGGGCTGCATTAAGATATACTTAAATTTGGCAAAGTAAGACAAATTTAAGGCTGAAAACCATATTGTTTGCTAGAGCTGGCGCCACTAAATGAGATTCCACAAGAATATTCCTTAAGAAATACATAACTGGTCCAAAATACATGTATTGGAAGTGCAGGTATCGAGGGGGTGGTCATATGGCACATCAGTCCAAAACCCCACTTAAACTTCATCAATCTGGCTCAGATTTTCACAGGAAACTCAGTTCATATCAGACATTGATATTGTATTGGCTTGACTTACTCAGGAAACCAATTAAAAATTTCAATTTTCCGGGGTCTGGGGCCAGGCTCAGCCCCCCTCAAATTAGGAAATATCAGGTATATCCTAATATAACCAATCTGAAGCTCTTCTTTAATTTTGCATATGTTTTAACAATAATTGAGGATATATTAGGCCCATTTGGAGCATTACATCTCTGAACAAAAATTATTTCACCCATATAGTGCTGTAAAAATGGTCAAAAATACATGTAAATTACACCAAACCAGTACCAAATGTTGGTCTATAATGCTGAAATTTGGCCAGAATATAAGGTGGCACATACTAAATCTGACTGAACCGGTTTTAAAATTACATCTGATATAACAGTACCTATAGTTTGGCAATATTGGCTTCAGCTGGCCCCAAATTCGCTTCTGTGGGGCTGCATTAAGATATACTTAAATTTGGCAAAGTAAGACAAATTTAAGGCTGAAAACCATATTGTTTGCTAGAGCTGGCGCCACTAAATGAGATTCCACAAGAATATTCCTTAAGAAATACATAACTGGTCCAAAATACATGTATTGGAAGTGCAGGTATCGAGGGGGTGGTCATATGGCACATCAGTCCAAAACCCCACTTAAACTTCATCAATCTGGCTCAGATTTTCACAGGAAACTCAGTTCATATCAGACATTGATATTGTATTGGCTTGACTTACTCAGGAAACCAATTAAAAATTTCAATTTTCCGGGGTCTGGGGCCAGGCTCAGCCCCCCTCAAATTAGGAAATATCAGGTATATCCTAATACAACCAATCTGAAGCTCTTCTTTAATTTTGCATATGTTTTAACAATAATTGAGGATATATTAGGCCCATTTGGAGCATTACATCTCTGAAAATAAATTATTTCACCCATATAGTGCTGTAAAAATGGTCAAAAATACATGTAAATTACACCAAACCAGTACCAAATGTTGGTCTATAATGCTGAAATTTGGCCAGAATATAAGGTGGCACATACTAAATCTGACTGAACCGGTTTTAAAATTACATCTGATATAACAGTACCTATAGTTTGGCAATATTGGCTTCAGCTGGCCCCAAATTCGCTTCTGTGGGGCTGCATTAAGATATACTTAAATTTGGCAAAGTAAGACAAATTTAAGGCTGAAAACCATATTGTTTGCTAGAGCTGGCGCCACTAAATGAGATTCCACAAGAATATTCCTTAAGAAATACATAACTGGTCCAAAATACATGTATTGGAAGTGCAGGTATCGAGGGGGTGGTCATATGGCACATCAGTCCAAAACCCCACTTAAACTTCATCAATCTGGCTCAGATTTTCACAGGAAACTCAGTTCATATCAGACATTGATATTGTATTGGCTTGACTTACTCAGGAAACCAATTAAAAATTTCAATTTTCCGGGGTCTGGGGCCAGGCTCAGCCCCCCTCAAATTAGGAAATATCAGGTATATCCTAATACAACCAATCTGAAGCTCTTCTTTAATTTTGCATATGTTTTAACAATAATTGAGGATATATTAGGCCCATTTGGAGCATTACATCTCTGAAAATAAATTATTTCACCCATATAGTGCTGTAAAAATGGTCAAAAATACATGTAAATTACACCAAACCAGTACCAAATGTTGGTCTATAATGCTGAAATTTGGCCAGAATATAAGGTGGCACATACTAAATCTGACTGAACCGGTTTTAAAATTACATCTGATATAACAGTACCTATAGTTTGGCAATATTGGCTTCAGCTGGCCCCAAATTCGCTTCTGTGGGGCTGCATTAAGATATACTTAAATTTGGCAAAGTAAGACAAATTTAAGGCTGAAAACCATATTGTTTGCTAGAGCTGGCGCCACTAAATGAGATTCCACAAGAATATTCCTTAAGAAATACATAACTGGTCCAAAATACATGTATTGGAAGTGCAGGTATCGAGGGGGTGGTCATATGGCACATCAGTCCAAAACCCCACTTAAACTTCATCAATCTGGCTCAGATTTTCACAGGAAACTCAGTTCATATCAGACATTGATATTGTATTGGCTTGACTTACTCAGGAAACCAATTAAAAATTTCAATTTTCCGGGGTCTGGGGCCAGGCTCAGCCCCCCTCAAATTAGGAAATATCAGGTATATCCTAATACAACCAAATTGAAGCTCTTCTTTAATTCTGCACATGTTTTAACAACAATTGAGGATATATTAGGCCCATTTGGAGCATTACATCTCTGAAAATAAATTATTTCACCCATATAGTGCTGTAAAAATGGTCAAAAATACATGTAAATTACACCAAACCAGTACCAAATGTTGGTCTATAATGCTGAAATTTGGCCAGAATATAAGGTGGCACATACTAAATCTGAATGAACCGGTTTTAAAATTACATCTGATATAACAGTACCTATAGTTTGGCAATATTGGCTTCAGCTGGCCCCAAATTCGCTTCTGTGGGGCTGCATTAAGATATACTTAAATTTGGCAAAGTAAGACAAATTTAAGGCTGAAAACCATATTGTTTGCTAGAGCTGGCGCCACTAAATGAGATTCCACAAGAATATTCCTTAAGAAATACATAACTGGTCCAAAATACATGTATTGGAAGTGCAGGTATCGAGGGGGTGGTCATATGGCACATCAGTCCAAAACCCCACTTAAACTTCATCAATCTGGCTCAGATTTTCACAGGAAACTCAGTTCATATCAGACATTGATATTGTATTGGCTTGACTTACTCAGGAAAGCAATTAAAAATTTCAATTTTCCGGGGTCAGGTGCCAGGCTCAGCCCCCCTCAAATTAGGAAATATCAGGTATATCCTAATACAACCAATCTGAAGCTCTTCTTTAATTTTGCACATGTTTTAACAATAATTGAGGATATATTAGGCCCATTTGGAGCATTACATCTCTGAAAATAAATTATTTCACCCATATAGTGCTGTAAAAATGGTCAAAAATACATGTAAATTACACCAAACCAGTACCAAATGTTGGTCTATAATGCTGAAATTTGGCCAGAATATAAGGTGGCACATACTAAATCTGACTGAACCGGTTTTAAAATTACATCTGATATAACAGTACCTATAGTTTGGCAATATTGGCTTCAGCTGGCCCCAAATTCGCTTCTGTGGGGCTGCATTAAGATATACTTAAATTTGGCAAAGTAAGACAAATTTAAGGCTGAAAACCATATTGTTTGCTAGAGCTGGCGCCACTAAATGAGATTCCACAAGAATATTCCTTAAGAAATACATAACTGGTCCAAAATACATGTATTGGAAGTGCAGGTATCGAGGGGGTGGTCATATGGCACATCAGTCCAAAACCCCACTTAAACTTCATCAATCTGGCTCAGATTTTCACAGGAAACTCAGTTCATATCAGACATTGATATTGTATTGGCTTGACTTACTCAGGAAACCAATTAAAAATTTCAATTTTCCGGGGTCTGGGGCCAGGCTCAGCCCCCCTCAAATTAGGAAATATCAGGTATATCCTAATACAACCAATCTGAAGCTCTTCTTTAATTTTGCACATGTTTTAACAATAATTGAGGATATATTAGGCCCATTTGGAGCATTACATCTCTGAAAATAAATTATTTCACCCATATAGTGCTGTAAAAATGGTCAAAAATACATGTAAATTACACCAAACCAGTACCAAATGTTGGTCTATAATGCTGAAATTTGGCCAGAATATAAGGTGGCACATACTAAATCTGACTGAACCGGTTTTAAAATTACATCTGATATAACAGTACCTATAGTTTGGCAATATTGGCTTCAGCTGGCCCCAAATTCGCTTCTGTGGGGCTGCATTAAGATATACTTAAATTTGGCAAAGTAAGACAAATTTAAGGCTGAAAACCATATTGTTTGCTAGAGCTGGCGCCACTAAATGAGATTCCACAAGAATATTCCTTAAGAAATACATAACTGGTCCAAAATACATGTATTGGAAGTGCAGGTATCGAGGGGGTGGTCATATGGCACATCAGTCCAAAACCCCACTTAAACTTCATCAATCTGGCTCAGATTTTCACAGGAAACTCAGTTCATATCAGACATTGATATTGTATTGGCTTGACTTACTCAGGAAACCAATTAAAAATTTCAATTTTCCGGGGTCTGGGGCCAGGCTCAGCCCCCCTCAAATTAGGAAATATCAGGTATATCCTAATACAACCAATCTGAAGCTCTTCTTTAATTTTGCATATGTTTTAACAATAATTGAGGATATATTAGGCCCATTTGGAGCATTACATCTCTGAAAATAAATTATTTCACCCATATAGTGCTGTAAAAATGGTCAAAAATACATGTAAATTACACCAAACCAGTACCAAATGTTGGTCTATAATGCTGAAATTTGGCCAGAATATAAGGTGGCACATACTAAATCTGACTGAACCGGTTTTAAAATTACATCTGATATAACAGTACCTATAGTTTGGCAATATTGGCTTCAGCTGGCCCCAAATTCGCTTCTGTGGGGCTGCATTAAGATATACTTAAATTTGGCAAAGTAAGACAAATTTAAGGCTGAAAACCATATTGTTTGCTAGAGCTGGCGCCACTAAATGAGATTCCACAAGAATATTCCTTAAGAAATACATAACTGGTCCAAAATACATGTATTGGAAGTGCAGGTATCGAGGGGGTGGTCATATGGCACATCAGTCCAAAACCCCACTTAAACTTCATCAATCTGGCTCAGATTTTCACAGGAAACTCAGTTCATATCAGACATTGATATTGTATTGGCTTGACTTACTCAGGAAACCAATTAAAAATTTCAATTTTCCGGGGTCTGGGGCCAGGCTCAGCCCCCCTCAAATTAGGAAATATCAGGTATATCCTAATACAACCAATCTGAAGCTCTTCTTTAATTTTGCATATGTTTTAACAATAATTGAGGATATATTAGGCCCATTTGGAGCATTACATCTCTGAAAATAAATTATTTCACCCATATAGTGCTGTAAAAATGGTCAAAAATACATGTAAATTACACCAAACCAGTACCAAATGTTGGTCTATAATGCTGAAATTTGGCCAGAATATAAGGTGGCACATACTAAATCTGACTGAACCGGTTTTAAAATTACATCTGATATAACAGTACCTATAGTTTGGCAATATTGGCTTCAGCTGGCCCCAAATTCGCTTCTGTGGGGCTGCATTAAGATATACTTAAATTTGGCAAAGTAAGACAAATTTAAGGCTGAAAACCATATTGTTTGCTAGAGCTGGCGCCACTAAATGAGATTCCACAAGAATATTCCTTAAGAAATACATAACTGGTCCAAAATACATGTATTGGAAGTGCAGGTATCGAGGGGGTGGTCATATGGCACATCAGTCCAAAACCCCACTTAAACTTCATCAATCTGGCTCAGATTTTCACAGGAAACTCAGTTCATATCAGACATTGATATTGTATTGGCTTGACTTACTCAGGAAACCAATTAAAAATTTCAATTTTCCGGGGTCTGGGGCCAGGCTCAGCCCCCCTCAAATTAGGAAATATCAGGTATATCCTAATATAACCAATCTGAAGCTCTTCTTTAATTTTGCATATGTTTTAACAATAATTGAGGATATATTAGGCCCATTTGGAGCATTACATCTCTGAACAAAAATTATTTCACCCATATAGTGCTGTAAAAATGGTCAAAAATACATGTAAATTACACCAAACCAGTACCAAATGTTGGTCTATAATGCTGAAATTTGGCCAGAATATAAGGTGGCACATACTAAATCTGACTGAACCGGTTTTAAAATTACATCTGATATAACAGTACCTATAGTTTGGCAATATTGGCTTCAGCTGGCCCCAAATTCGCTTCTGTGGGGCTGCATTAAGATATACTTAAATTTGGCAAAGTAAGACAAATTTAAGGCTGAAAACCATATTGTTTGCTAGAGCTGGCGCCACTAAATGAGATTCCACAAGAATATTCCTTAAGAAATACATAACTGGTCCAAAATACATGTATTGGAAGAGCAGGTATCGAGGGGGTGGTCATATGGCACATCAGTCCAAAACCCCACTTAAACTTTATCAATCTGGCTCAGATTTTCACAGGAAACTCAGTTCATATCAGACATTGATATTGTATTGGCTTGACTTACTCAGGAAACCAATTAAAAATTTCAATTTTCCGGGGTCTGGGGCCAGGCTCAGCCCCCCTCAAATTAGGAAATATCAGGTATATCCTAATACAACCAATCTGAAGCTCTTCTTTAATTTTGCATATGTTTTAGCAATAATTGAGGATATATTAGGCCCATTTGGAGCATTACATCTCTGAAAATAAATTATTTCACCCATATAGTGCTGTAAAAATGGTCAAAAATACATGTAAATTACACCAAACCAGTACCAAATGTTGGTCTATAATGCTGAAATTTGGCCAGAATATAAGGTGGCACATACTAAATCTGACTGAACCGGTTTTAAAATTACATCTGATATAACAGTACCTATAGTTTGGCAATATTGGCTTCAGCTGGCCCCAAATTCGCTTCTGTGGGGCTGCATTAAGATATACTTAAATTTGGCAAAGTAAGACAAATTTAAGGCTGAAAACCATATTGTTTGCTAGAGCTGGCGCCACTAAATGAGATTCCACAAGAATATTCCTTAAGAAATACATAACTGGTCCAAAATACATGTATTGGAAGTGCAGGTATCGAGGGGGTGGTCATATGGCACATCAGTCCAAAACCCCACTTAAACTTCATCAATCTGGCTCAGATTTTCACAGGAAACTCAGTTCATATCAGACATTGATATTGTATTGGCTTGACTTACTCAGGAAACCAATTAAAAATTTCAATTTTCCGGGGTCTGGGGCCAGGCTCAGGCCCCCTCAAATTAGGAAATATCAGGTATATCCTAATACAACCAATCTGAAGCTCTTCTTTAATTTTGCACATGTTTTAACAATAATTGAGGATATATTAGGCCCATTTGGAGCATTACATCTCTGAAAATAAATTATTTCACCCATATAGTGCTGTAAAAATGGTCAAAAATACATGTAAATTACACCAAACCAGTACCAAATGTTGGTCTATAATGCTGAAATTTGGCCAGAATATAAGGTGGCACATACTAAATCTGACTGAACCGGTTTTAAAATTACATCTGATATAACAGTACCTATAGTTTGGCAATATTGGCTTCAGCTGGCCCCAAATTCGCTTCTGTGGGGCTGCATTAAGATATACTTAAATTTGGCAAAGTAAGACAAATTTAAGGCTGAAAACCATATTGTTTGCTAGAGCTGGCGCCACTAAATGAGATTCCACAAGAATATTCCTTAAGAAATACATAACTGGTCCAAAATACATGTATTGGAAGTGCAGGTATCGAGGGGGTGGTCATATGGCACATCAGTCCAAAACCCCACTTAAACTTCATCAATCTGGCTCAGATTTTCACAGGAAACTCAGTTCATATCAGACATTGATATTGTATTGGCTTGACTTACTCAGGAAACCAATTAAAAATTTCAATTTTCCGGGGTCTGGGGCCAGGCTCAGCCCCCCTCAAATTAGGAAATATCAGGTATATCCTAATACAACCAATCTGAAGCTCTTCTTTAATTTTGCATATGTTTTAACAATAATTGAGGATATATTAGGCCCATTTGGAGCATTACATCTCTGAAAATAAATTATTTCACCCATATAGTGCTGTAAAAATGGTCAAAAATACATGTAAATTACACCAAACCAGTACCAAATGTTGGTCTATAATGCTGAAATTTGGCCAGAATATAAGGTGGCACATACTAAATCTGACTGAACCGGTTTTAAAATTACATCTGATATAACAGTACCTATAGTTTGGCAATATTGGCTTCAGCTGGCCCCAAATTCGCTTCTGTGGGGCTGCATTAAGATATACTTAAATTTGGCAAAGTAAGACAAATTTAAGGCTGAAAACCATATTGTTTGCTAGAGCTGGCGCCACTAAATGAGATTCCACAAGAATATTCCTTAAGAAATACATAACTGGTCCAAAATACATGTATTGGAAGTGCAGGTATCGAGGGGGTGGTCATATGGCACATCAGTCCAAAACCCCACTTAAACTTCATGAATCTGGCTCAGATTTTCACAGGAAACTCAGTTCATATCAGACATTGATATTGTATTGGCTTGACTTACTCAGGAAACCAATTAAAAATTTCAATTTTCCGGGGTCTGGGGCCAGGCTCAGCCCCCCTCAAATTAGGAAATATCAGGTATATCCTAATATAACCAATCTGAAGCTCTTCTTTAATTTTGCATATGTTTTAACAATAATTGAGGATATATTAGGCCCATTTGGAGCATTACATCTCTGAACAAAAATTATTTCACCCATATAGTGCTGTAAAAATGGTCAAAAATACATGTAAATTACACCAAACCAGTACCAAATGTTGGTCTATAATGCTGAAATTTGGCCAGAATATAAGGTGGCACATACTAAATCTGACTGAACCGGTTTTAAAATTACATCTGATATAACAGTACCTATAGTTTGGCAATATTGGATTCAGCTGGCCCCAAATTCGCTTCTGTGGGGCTGCATTAAGATATACTTAAATTTGGCAAAGTAAGACAAATTTAAGGCTGAAAACCATATTGTTTGCTAGAGCTGGCGCCACTAAATGAGATTCCACAAGAATATTCCTTAAGAAATACATAACTGGTCCAAAATACATGTATTGGAAGTGCAGGTATCGAGGGGGTGGTCATATGGCACATCAGTCCAAAACCCCACTTAAACTTTATCAATCTGGCTCAGATTTTCACAGGAAACTCAGTTCATATCAGACATTGATATTGTATTGGCTTGACTTACTCAGGAAACCAATTAAAAATTTCAATTTTCCGGGGTCTGGGGCCAGGCTCAGCCCCCCTCAAATTAGGAAATATCAGGTATATCCTAATACAACCAATCTGAAGCTCTTCTTTAATTTTGCATATGTTTTAGCAATAATTGAGGATATATTAGGCCCATTTGGAGCATTACATCTCTGAAAATAAATTATTTCACCCATATAGTGCTGTAAAAATGGTCAAAAATACATGTAAATTACACCAAACCAGTACCAAATGTTGGTCTATAATGCTGAAATTTGGCCAGAATATAAGGTGGCACATACTAAATCTGACTGAACCGGTTTTAAAATTACATCTGATATAACAGTACCTATAGTTTGGCAATATTGGCTTCAGCTGGCCCCAAATTCGCTTCTGTGGGGCTGCATTAAGATATACTTAAATTTGGCAAAGTAAGACAAATTTAAGGCTGAAAACCATATTGTTTGCTAGAGCTGGCGCCACTAAATGAGATTCCACAAGAATATTCCTTAAGAAATACATAACTGGTCCAAAATACATGTATTGGAAGTGCAGGTATCGAGGGGGTGGTCATATGGCACATCAGTCCAAAACCCCACTTAAACTTTATCAATCTGGCTCAGATTTTCACAGGAAACTCAGTTCATATCAGACATTGATATTGTATTGGCTTGACTTACTCAGGAAACCAATTAAAAATTTCAATTTTCCGGGGTCTGGGGCCAGGCTCAGCCCCCCTCAAATTAGGAAATATCAGGTATATCCTAATACAACCAATCTGAAGCTCTTCTTTAATTTTGCATATGTTTTAGCAATAATTGAGGATATATTAGGCCCATTTGGAGCATTACATCTCTGAAAATAAATTATTTCACCCATATAGTGCTGTAAAAATGGTCAAAAATACATGTAAATTACACCAAACCAGTACCAAATGTTGGTCTATAATGCTGAAATTTGGCCAGAATATAAGGTGGCACATACTAAATCTGACTGAACCGGTTTTAAAATTACATCTGATATAACAGTACCTATAGTTTGGCAATATTGGCTTCAGCTGGCCCCAAATTCGCTTCTGTGGGGCTGCATTAAGATATACTTAAATTTGGCAAAGTAAGACAAATTTAAGGCTGAAAACCATATTGTTTGCTAGAGCTGGCGCCACTAAATGAGATTCCACAAGAATATTCCTTAAGAAATACATAACTGGTCCAAAATACATGTATTGGAAGTGCAGGTATCGAGGGGGTGGTCATATGGCACATCAGTCCAAAACCCCACTTAAACTTCATCAATCTGGCTCAGATTTTCACAGGAAACTCAGTTCATATCAGACATTGATATTGTATTGGCTTGACTTACTCAGGAAACCAATTAAAAATTTCAATTTTCCGGGGTCTGGGGCCAGGCTCAGCCCCCCTCAAATTAGGAAATATCAGGTATATCCTAATACAACCAATCTGAAGCTCTTCTTTAATTTTGCATATGTTTTAACAATAATTGAGGATATATTAGGCCCATTTGGAGCATTACATCTCTGAAAATAAATTATTTCACCCATATAGTGCTGTAAAAATGGTCAAAAATACATGTAAATTACACCAAACCAGTACCAAATGTTGGTCTATAATGCTGAAATTTGGCCAGAATATAAGGTGGCACATACTAAATCTGACTGAACCGGTTTTAAAATTACATCTGATATAACAGTACCTATAGTTTGGCAATATTGGCTTCAGCTGGCCCCAAATTCGCTTCTGTGGGGCTGCATTAAGATATACTTAAATTTGGCAAAGTAAGACAAATTTAAGGCTGAAAACCATATTGTTTGCTAGAGCTGGCGCCACTAAATGAGATTCCACAAGAATATTCCTTAAGAAATACATAACTGGTCCAAAATACATGTATTGGAAGTGCAGGTATCGAGGGGGTGGTCATATGGCACATCAGTCCAAAACCCCACTTAAACTTCATGAATCTGGCTCAGATTTTCACAGGAAACTCAGTTCATATCAGACATTGATATTGTATTGGCTTGACTTACTCAGGAAACCAATTAAAAATTTCAATTTTCCGGGGTCTGGGGCCAGGCTCAGCCCCCCTCAAATTAGGAAATATCAGGTATATCCTAATATAACCAATCTGAAGCTCTTCTTTAATTTTGCATATGTTTTAACAATAATTGAGGATATATTAGGCCCATTTGGAGCATTACATCTCTGAACAAAAATTATTTCACCCATATAGTGCTGTAAAAATGGTCAAAAATACATGTAAATTACACCAAACCAGTACCAAATGTTGGTCTATAATGCTGAAATTTGGCCAGAATATAAGGTGGCACATACTAAATCTGACTGAACCGGTTTTAAAATTACATCTGATATAACAGTACCTATAGTTTGGCAATATTGGATTCAGCTGGCCCCAAATTCGCTTCTGTGGGGCTGCATTAAGATATACTTAAATTTGGCAAAGTAAGACAAATTTAAGGCTGAAAACCATATTGTTTGCTAGAGCTGGCGCCACTAAATGAGATTCCACAAGAATATTCCTTAAGAAATACATAACTGGTCCAAAATACATGTATTGGAAGTGCAGGTATCGAGGGGGTGGTCATATGGCACATCAGTCCAAAACCCCACTTAAACTTTATCAATCTGGCTCAGATTTTCACAGGAAACTCAGTTCATATCAGACATTGATATTGTATTGGCTTGACTTACTCAGGAAACCAATTAAAAATTTCAATTTTCCGGGGTCTGGGGCCAGGCTCAGCCCCCCTCAAATTAGGAAATATCAGGTATATCCTAATACAACCAATCTGAAGCTCTTCTTTAATTTTGCATATGTTTTAGCAATAATTGAGGATATATTAGGCCCATTTGGAGCATTACATCTCTGAAAATAAATTATTTCACCCATATAGTGCTGTAAAAATGGTCAAAAATACATGTAAATTACACCAAACCAGTACCAAATGTTGGTCTATAATGCTGAAATTTGGCCAGAATATAAGGTGGCACATACTAAATCTGACTGAACCGGTTTTAAAATTACATCTGATATAACAGTACCTATAGTTTGGCAATATTGGCTTCAGCTGGCCCCAAATTCGCTTCTGTGGGGCTGCATTAAGATATACTTAAATTTGGCAAAGTAAGACAAATTTAAGGCTGAAAACCATATTGTTTGCTAGAGCTGGCGCCACTAAATGAGATTCCACAAGAATATTCCTTAAGAAATACATAACTGGTCCAAAATACATGTATTGGAAGTGCAGGTATCGAGGGGGTGGTCATATGGCACATCAGTCCAAAACCCCACTTAAACTTTATCAATCTGGCTCAGATTTTCACAGGAAACTCAGTTCATATCAGACATTGATATTGTATTGGCTTGACTTACTCAGGAAACCAATTAAAAATTTCAATTTTCCGGGGTCTGGGGCCAGGCTCAGCCCCCCTCAAATTAGGAAATATCAGGTATATCCTAATACAACCAATCTGAAGCTCTTCTTTAATTTTGCATATGTTTTAGCAATAATTGAGGATATATTAGGCCCATTTGGAGCATTACATCTCTGAAAATAAATTATTTCACCCATATAGTGCTGTAAAAATGGTCAAAAATACATGTAAATTACACCAAACCAGTACCAAATGTTGGTCTATAATGCTGAAATTTGGCCAGAATATAAGGTGGCACATACTAAATCTGACTGAACCGGTTTTAAAATTACATCTGATATAACAGTACCTATAGTTTGGCAATATTGGATTCAGCTGGCCCCAAATTCGCTTCTGTGGGGCTGCATTAAGATATACTTAAATTTGGCAAAGTAAGACAAATTTAAGGCTGAAAACCATATTGTTTGCTAGAGCTGGCGCCACTAAATGAGATTCCACAAGAATATTCCTTAAGAAATACATAACTGGTCCAAAATACATGTATTGGAAGTGCAGGTATCGAGGGGGTGGTCATATGGCACATCAGTCCAAAACCCCACTTAAACTTTATCAATCTGGCTCAGATTTTCACAGGAAACTCAGTTCATATCAGACATTGATATTGTATTGGCTTGACTTACTCAGGAAACCAATTAAAAATTTCAATTTTCCGGGGTCTGGGGCCAGGCTCAGCCCCCCTCAAATTAGGAAATATCAGGTATATCCTAATACAACCAATCTGAAGCTCTTCTTTAATTTTGCATATGTTTTAGCAATAATTGAGGATATATTAGGCCCATTTGGAGCATTACATCTCTGAAAATAAATTATTTCACCCATATAGTGCTGTAAAAATGGTCAAAAATACATGTAAATTACACCAAACCAGTACCAAATGTTGGTCTATAATGCTGAAATTTGGCCAGAATATAAGGTGGCACATACTAAATCTGACTGAACCGGTTTTAAAATTACATCTGATATAACAGTACCTATAGTTTGGCAATATTGGCTTCAGCTGGCCCCAAATTCGCTTCTGTGGGGCTGCATTAAGATATACTTAAATTTGGCAAAGTAAGACAAATTTAAGGCTGAAAACCATATTGTTTGCTAGAGCTGGCGCCACTAAATGAGATTCCACAAGAATATTCCTTAAGAAATACATAACTGGTCCAAAATACATGTATTGGAAGTGCAGGTATCGAGGGGGTGGTCATATGGCACATCAGTCCAAAACCCCACTTAAACTTTATCAATCTGGCTCAGATTTTCACAGGAAACTCAGTTCATATCAGACATTGATATTGTATTGGCTTGACTTACTCAGGAAACCAATTAAAAATTTCAATTTTCCGGGGTCTGGGGCCAGGCTCAGCCCCCCTCAAATTAGGAAATATCAGGTATATCCTAATACAACCAATCTGAAGCTCTTCTTTAATTTTGCATATGTTTTAGCAATAATTGAGGATATATTAGGCCCATTTGGAGCATTACATCTCTGAAAATAAATTATTTCACCCATATAGTGCTGTAAAAATGGTCAAAAATACATGTAAATTACACCAAACCAGTACCAAATGTTGGTCTATAATGCTGAAATTTGGCCAGAATATAAGGTGGCACATACTAAATCTGACTGAACCGGTTTTAAAATTACATCTGATATAACAGTACCTATAGTTTGGCAATATTGGCTTCAGCTGGCCCCAAATTCGCTTCTGTGGGGCTGCATTAAGATATACTTAAATTTGGCAAAGTAAGACAAATTTAAGGCTGAAAACCATATTGTTTGCTAGAGCTGGTGCCACTAAATGAGATTCCACAAGAATATTCCTTAAGAAATACATAACTGGTCCAAAATACATGTATTGGAAGTGCAGGTATCGAGGGGGTGGTCATATGGCACATCAGTCCAAAACCCCACTTAAACTTCATCAATCTGGCTCAGATTTTCACAGGAAACTCAGTTCATATCAGACATTGATATTGTATTGGCTTGACTTACTCAGGAAACCAATTAAAAATTTCAATTTTCCGGGGTCTGGGGCCAGGCTCAGCCCCCCTCAAATTAGGAAATATCAGGTATATCCTAATACAACCAATCTGAAGCTCTTCTTTAATTTTGCATATGTTTTAACAATAATTGAGGATATATTAGGCCCATTTGGAGCATTACATCTCTGAAAATAAATTATTTCACCCATATAGTGCTGTAAAAATGGTCAAAAATACATGTAAATTACACCAAACCAGTACCAAATGTTGGTCTATAATGCTGAAATTTGGCCAGAATATAAGGTGGCACATACTAAATCTGACTGAACCGGTTTTAAAATTACATCTGATATAACAGTACCTATAGTTTGGCAATATTGGCTTCAGCTGGCCCCAAATTCGCTTCTGTGGGGCTGCATTAAGATATACTTAAATTTGGCAAAGTAAGACAAATTTAAGGCTGAAAACCATATTGTTTGCTAGAGCTGGCGCCACTAAATGAGATTCCACAAGAATATTCCTTAAGAAATACATAACTGGTCCAAAATACATGTATTGGAAGTGCAGGTATCGAGGGGGTGGTCATATGGCACATCAGTCCAAAACCCCACTTAAACTTCATCAATCTGGCTCAGATTTTCACAGGAAACTCAGTTCATATCAGACATTGATATTGTATTGGCTTGACTTACTCAGGAAACCAATTAAAAATTTCAATTTTCCGGGGTCTGGGGCCAGGCTCAGCCCCCCTCAAATTAGGAAATATCAGGTATATCCTAATACAACCAATCTGAAGCTCTTCTTTAATTTTGCATATGTTTTAACAATAATTGAGGATATATTAGGCCCATTTGGAGCATTACATCTCTGAAAATAAATTATTTCACCCATATAGTGCTGTAAAAATGGTCAAAAATACATGTAAATTACACCAAACCAGTACCAAATGTTGGTCTATAATGCTGAAATTTGGCCAGAATATAAGGTGGCACATACTAAATCTGACTGAACCGGTTTTAAAATTACATCTGATATAACAGTACCTATAGTTTGGCAATATTGGCTTCAGCTGGCCCCAAATTCGCTTCTGTGGGGCTGCATTAAGATATACTTAAATTTGGCAAAGTAAGACAAATTTAAGGCTGAAAACCATATTGTTTGCTAGAGCTGGCGCCACTAAATGAGATTCCACAAGAATATTCCTTAAGAAATACATAACTAGTCCAAAATACATGTATTGGAAGTGCAGGTATCGAGGGGGTGGTCATATGGCACATCAGTCCAAAACCCCACTTAAACTTCATGAATCTGGCTCAGATTTTCACAGGAAACTCAGTTCATATCAGACATTGATATTGTATTGGCTTGACTTACTCAGGAAACCAATTAAAAATTTCAATTTTCCGGGGTCTGGGGCCAGGCTCAGCCCCCCTCAAATTAGGAAATATCAGGTATATCCTAATATAACCAATCTGAAGCTCTTCTTTAATTTTGCATATGTTTTAACAATAATTGAGGATATATTAGGCCCATTTGGAGCATTACATCTCTGAACAAAAATTATTTCACCCATATAGTGCTGTAAAAATGGTCAAAAATACATGTAAATTACACCAAACCAGTACCAAATGTTGGTCTATAATGCTGAAATTTGGCCAGAATATAAGGTGGCACATACTAAATCTGACTGAACCGGTTTTAAAATTACATCTGATATAACAGTACCTATAGTTTGGCAATATTGGATTCAGCTGGCCCCAAATTCGCTTCTGTGGGGCTGCATTAAGATATACTTAAATTTGGCAAAGTAAGACAAATTTAAGGCTGAAAACCATATTGTTTGCTAGAGCTGGCGCCACTAAATGAGATTCCACAAGAATATTCCTTAAGAAATACATAACTGGTCCAAAATACATGTATTGGAAGTGCAGGTATCGAGGGGGTGGTCATATGGCACATCAGTCCAAAACCCCACTTAAACTTTATCAATCTGGCTCAGATTTTCACAGGAAACTCAGTTCATATCAGACATTGATATTGTATTGGCTTGACTTACTCAGGAAACCAATTAAAAATTTCAATTTTCCGGGGTCTGGGGCCAGGCTCAGCCCCCCTCAAATTAGGAAATATCAGGTATATCCTAATACAACCAATCTGAAGCTCTTCTTTAATTTTGCATATGTTTTAGCAATAATTGAGGATATATTAGGCCCATTTGGAGCATTACATCTCTGAAAATAAATTATTTCACCCATATAGTGCTGTAAAAATGGTCAAAAATACATGTAAATTACACCAAACCAGTACCAAATGTTGGTCTATAATGCTGAAATTTGGCCAGAATATAAGGTGGCACATACTAAATCTGACTGAACCGGTTTTAAAATTACATCTGATATAACAGTACCTATAGTTTGGCAATATTGGCTTCAGCTGGCCCCAAATTCGCTTCTGTGGGGCTGCATTAAGATATACTTAAATTTGGCAAAGTAAGACAAATTTAAGGCTGAAAACCATATTGTTTGCTAGAGCTGGCGCCACTAAATGAGATTCCACAAGAATATTCCTTAAGAAATACATAACTGGTCCAAAATACATGTATTGGAAGTGCAGGTATCGAGGGGGTGGTCATATGGCACATCAGTCCAAAACCCCACTTAAACTTTATCAATCTGGCTCAGATTTTCACAGGAAACTCAGTTCATATCAGACATTGATATTGTATTGGCTTGACTTACTCAGGAAACCAATTAAAAATTTCAATTTTCCGGGGTCTGGGGCCAGGCTCAGCCCCCCTCAAATTAGGAAATATCAGGTATATCCTAATACAACCAATCTGAAGCTCTTCTTTAATTTTGCATATGTTTTAGCAATAATTGAGGATATATTAGGCCCATTTGGAGCATTACATCTCTGAAAATAAATTATTTCACCCATATAGTGCTGTAAAAATGGTCAAAAATACATGTAAATTACACCAAACCAGTACCAAATGTTGGTCTATAATGCTGAAATTTGGCCAGAATATAAGGTGGCACATACTAAATCTGACTGAACCGGTTTTAAAATTACATCTGATATAACAGTACCTATAGTTTGGCAATATTGGCTTCAGCTGGCCCTAAATTCGCTTCTGTGGGGCTGCATTAAGAACTTAAATTTGGCAAAGTAAGACAAATTTAAGGCTGAAAACCATATTGTTTGCTAGAGCTGGCGCCACTAAATGAGATTCCACAAGAATATTCCTTAAGAAATACATAACTGGTCCAAAATACATGTATTGGAAGTGCAGGTATCGAGGGGGTGGTCATATGGCACATCAGTCCAAAACCCCACTTAAACTTCATCAATCTGGCTCAGATTTTCACAGGAAACTCAGTTCATATCAGACATTGATATTGTATTGGCTTGACTTACTCAGGAAACCAATTAAAAATTTCAATTTTCCGGGGTCTGGGGCCAGGCTCAGTCCCCCTCAAATTAGGAAATATCAGGTATATCCTAATACAACCAATCTGAAGCTCTTCTTTAATTTTGCATATGTTTTAACAATAATTGAGGATATATTAGGCCCATTTGGAGCATTACATCTCTGAAAATAAATTATTTCACCCATATAGTGCTGTAAAAATGGTCAAAAATACATGTAAATTACACCAAACCAGTACCAAATGTTGGTCTATAATGCTGAAATTTGGCCAGAATATAAGGTGGCACATACTAAATCTGACTGAACCGGTTTTAAAATTACATCTGATATAACAGTACCTATAGTTTGGCAATATTGGCTTCAGCTGGCCCCAAATTCGCTTCTGTGGGGCTGCATTAAGATATACTTAAATTTGGCAAAGTAAGACAAATTTAAGGCTGAAAACCATATTGTTTGCTAGAGCTGGCGCCACTAAATGAGATTCCACAAGAATATTCCTTAAGAAATACATAACTGGTCCAAAATACATGTATTGGAAGTGCAGGTATCGAGGGGGTGGTCATATGGCACATCAGTCCAAAACCCCACTTAAACTTCATCAATCTGGCTCAGATTTTCACAGGAAACTCAGTTCATATCAGACATTGATATTGTATTGGCTTGACTTACTCAGGAAACCAATTAAAAATTTCAATTTTCCGGGGTCTGGGGCCAGGCTCAGCCCCCCTCAAATTAGGAAATATCAGGTATATCCTAATATAACCAATCTGAAGCTCTTCTTTAATTTTGCATATGTTTTAACAATAATTGAGGATATATTAGGCCCATTTGGAGCATTACATCTCTGAACAAAAATTATTTCACCCATATAGTGCTGTAAAAATGGTCAAAAATACATGTAAATTACACCAAACCAGTACCAAATGTTGGTCTATAATGCTGAAATTTGGCCAGAATATAAGGTGGCACATACTAAATCTGACTGAACCGGTTTTAAAATTACATCTGATATAACAGTACCTATAGTTTGGCAATATTGGCTTCAGCTGGCCCCAAATTCGCTTCTGTGGGGCTGCATTAAGATATACTTAAATTTGGCAAAGTAAGACAAATTTAAGGCTGAAAACCATATTGTTTGCTAGAGCTGGCGCCACTAAATGAGATTCCACAAGAATATTCCTTAAGAAATACATAACTGGTCCAAAATACATGTATTGGAAGTGCAGGTATCGAGGGGGTGGTCATATGGCACATCAGTCCAAAACCCCACTTAAACTTTATCAATCTGGCTCAGATTTTCACAGGAAACTCAGTTCATATCAGACATTGATATTGTATTGGCTTGACTTACTCAGGAAACCAATTAAAAATTTCAATTTTCCGGGGTCTGGGGCCAGGCTCAGCCCCCCTCAAATTAGGAAATATCAGGTATATCCTAATACAACCAATCTGAAGCTCTTCTTTAATTTTGCATATGTTTTAGCAATAATTGAGGATATATTAGGCCCATTTGGAGCATTACATCTCTGAAAATAAATTATTTCACCCATATAGTGCTGTAAAAATGGTCAAAAATACATGTAAATTACACCAAACCAGTACCAAATGTTGGTCTATAATGCTGAAATTTGGCCAGAATATAAGGTGGCACATACTAAATCTGACTGAACCGGTTTTAAAATTACATCTGATATAACAGTACCTATAGTTTGGCAATATTGGCTTCAGCTGGCCCCAAATTCGCTTCTGTGGGGCTGCATTAAGATATACTTAAATTTGGCAAAGTAAGACAAATTTAAGGCTGAAAACCATATTGTTTGCTAGAGCTGGCGCCACTAAATGAGATTCCACAAGAATATTCCTTAAGAAATACATAACTGGTCCAAAATACATGTATTGGAAGTGCAGGTATCGAGGGGGTGGTCATATGGCACATCAGTCCAAAACCCCACTTAAACTTCATCAATCTGGCTCAGATTTTCACAGGAAACTCAGTTCATATCAGACATTGATATTGTATTGGCTTGACTTACTCAGGAAACCAATTAAAAATTTCAATTTTCCGGGGTCTGGGGCCAGGCTCAGCCCCCCTCAAATTAGGAAATATCAGGTATATCCTAATACAACCAATCTGAAGCTCTTCTTTAATTTTGCATATGTTTTAACAATAATTGAGGATATATTAGGCCCATTTGGAGCATTACATCTCTGAAAATAAATTATTTCACCCATATAGTGCTGTAAAAATGGTCAAAAATACATGTAAATTACACCAAACCAGTACCAAATGTTGGTCTATAATGCTGAAATTTGGCCAGAATATAAGGTGGCACATACTAAATCTGACTGAACCGGTTTTAAAATTACATCTGATATAACAGTACCTATAGTTTGGCAATATTGGCTTCAGCTGGCCCCAAATTCGCTTCTGTGGGGCTGCATTAAGATATACTTAAATTTGGCAAAGTAAGACAAATTTAAGGCTGAAAACCATATTGTTTGCTAGAGCTGGCGCCACTAAATGAGATTCCACAAGAATATTCCTTAAGAAATACATAACTGGTCCAAAATACATGTATTGGAAGTGCAGGTATCGAGGGGGTGGTCATATGGCACATCAGTCCAAAACCCCACTTAAACTTCATCAATCTGGCTCAGATTTTCACAGGAAACTCAGTTCATATCAGACATTGATATTGTATTGGCTTGACTTACTCAGGAAACCAATTAAAAATTTCAATTTTCCGGGGTCTGGGGCCAGGCTCAGGCCCCCTCAAATTAGGAAATATCAGGTATATCCTAATATAACCAATCTGAAGCTCTTCTTTAATTTTGCATATGTTTTAACAATAATTGAGGATATATTAGGCCCATTTGGAGCATTACATCTCTGAACAAAAATTATTTCACCCATATAGTGCTGTAAAAATGGTCAAAAATACATGTAAATTACACCAAACCAGTACCAAATGTTGGTCTATAATGCTGAAATTTGGCCAGAATATAAGGTGGCACATACTAAATCTGACTGAACCGGTTTTAAAATTACATCTGATATAACAGTACCTATAGTTTGGCAATATTGGCTTCAGCTGGCCCCAAATTCGCTTCTGTGGGGCTGCATTAAGATATACTTAAATTTGGCAAAGTAAGACAAATTTAAGGCTGAAAACCATATTGTTTGCTAGAGCTGGCGCCACTAAATGAGATTCCACAAGAATATTCCTTAAGAAATACATAACTGGTCCAAAATACATGTATTGGA
Source organism: Sabellastarte sp. h YS-2021 (assembly GCA_964017235.1). Taxonomy (NCBI): domain Eukaryota; kingdom Metazoa; phylum Annelida; class Polychaeta; order Sabellida; family Sabellidae; genus Sabellastarte; species Sabellastarte sp. h YS-2021. Next base: position 92,438,503 of record OZ024934.1, read on the forward strand.
AGTGCAGGTATCGAGGGGGTGGTCATATGGCACATCAGTCCAAAACCCCACTTAAACTTCATCAATCTGGCTCAGATTTTCACAGGAAACTCAGTTCATATCAGACATTGATATTGTATTGGCTTGACTTACTCAGGAAACCAATTAAAAATTTCAATTTTCCGGGGTCTGGGGCCAGGCTCAGCCCCCCTCAAATTAGGAAATATCAGGTATATCCTAATACAACCAATCTGAAGCTCTTCTTTAATTTTGCATATGTTTTAACAATAATTGAGGATATATTAGGCCCATTTGGAGCATTACATCTCTGAAAATAAATTATTTCACCCATATAGTGCTGTAAAAATGGTCAAAAATACATGTAAATTACACCAAACCAGTACCAAATGTTGGTCTATAATGCTGAAATTTGGCCAGAATATAAGGTGGCACATACTAAATCTGACTGAACCGGTTTTAAAATTACATCTGATATAACAGTACCTATAGTTTGGCAATATTGGCTTCAGCTGGCCCCAAATTCGCTTCTGTGGGGCTGCATTAAGATATACTTAAATTTGGCAAAGTAAGACAAATTTAAGGCTGAAAACCATATTGTTTGCTAGAGCTGGCGCCACTAAATGAGATTCCACAAGAATATTCCTTAAGAAATACATAACTGGTCCAAAATACATGTATTGGAAGTGCAGGTATCGAGGGGGTGGTCATATGGCACATCAGTCCAAAACCCCACTTAAACTTCATCAATCTGGCTCAGATTTTCACAGGAAACTCAGTTCATATCAGACATTGATATTGTATTGGCTTGACTTACTCAGGAAACCAATTAAAAATTTCAATTTTCCGGGGTCTGGGGCCAGGCTCAGGCCCCCTCAAATTAGGAAATATCAGGTATATCCTAATATAACCAATCTGAAGCTCTTCTTTAATTTTGCATATGTTTTAACAATAATTGAGGATATATTAGGCCCATTTGGAGCATTACATCTCTGAACAAAAATTATTTCACCCATATAGTGCTGTAAAAATGGTCAAAAATACATGTAAATTACACCAAACCAGTACCAAATGTTGGTCTATAATGCTGAAATTTGGCCAGAATATAAGGTGGCACATACTAAATCTGACTGAACCGGTTTTAAAATTACATCTGATATAACAGTACCTATAGTTTGGCAATATTGGCTTCAGCTGGCCCCAAATTCGCTTCTGTGGGGCTGCATTAAGATATACTTAAATTTGGCAAAGTAAGACAAATTTAAGGCTGAAAACCATATTGTTTGCTAGAGCTGGCGCCACTAAATGAGATTCCACAAGAATATTCCTTAAGAAATACATAACTGGTCCAAAATACATGTATTGGAAGTGCAGGTATCGAGGGGGTGGTCATATGGCACATCAGTCCAAAACCCCACTTAAACTTCATCAATCTGGCTCAGATTTTCACAGGAAACTCAGTTCATATCAGACATTGATATTGTATTGGCTTGACTTACTCAGGAAACCAATTAAAAATTTCAATTTTCCGGGGTCTGGGGCCAGGCTCAGCCCCCCTCAAATTAGGAAATATCAGGTATATCCTAATACAACCAATCTGAAGCTCTTCTTTAATTTTGCACATGTTTTAACAATAATTGAGGATATATTAGGCCCATTTGGAGCATTACATCTCTGAAAATAAATTATTTCACCCATATAGTGCTGTAAAAATGGTCAAAAATACATGTAAATTACACCAAACCAGTACCAAATGTTGGTCTATAATGCTGAAATTTGGCCAGAATATAAGGTGGCACATACTAAATCTGACTGAACCGGTTTTAAAATTACATCTGATATAACAGTACCTATAGTTTGGCAATATTGGCTTCAGCTGGCCCCAAATTCGCTTCTGTGGGGCTGCATTAAGATATACTTAAATTTGGCAAAGTAAGACAAATTTAAGGCTGAAAACCATATTGTTTGCTAGAGCTGGCGCCACTAAATGAGATTCCACAAGAATATTCCTTAAGAAATACATAACTGGTCCAAAATACATGTATTGGAAGTGCAGGTATCGAGGGGGTGGTCATATGGCACATCAGTCCAAAACCCCACTTAAACTTCATCAATCTGGCTCAGATTTTCACAGGAAACTCAGTTCATATCAGACATTGATATTGTATTGGCTTGACTTACTCAGGAAACCAATTAAAAATTTCAATTTTCCGGGGTCTGGGGCCAGGCTCAGCCCCCCTCAAATTAGGAAATATCAGGTATATCCTAATACAACCAATCTGAAGCTCTTCTTTAATTTTGCATATGTTTTAGCAATAATTGAGGATATATTAGGCCCATTTGGAGCATTACATCTCTGAAAATAAATTATTTCACCCATATAGTGCTGTAAAAATGGTCAAAAATACATGTAAATTACACCAAACCAGTACCAAATGTTGGTCTATAATGCTGAAATTTGGCCAGAATATAAGGTGGCACATACTAAATCTGACTGAACCGGTTTTAAAATTACATCTGATATAACAGTACCTATAGTTTGGCAATATTGGCTTCAGCTGGCCCCAAATTCGCTTCTGTGGGGCTGCATTAAGATATACTTAAATTTGGCAAAGTAAGACAAATTTAAGGCTGAAAACCATATTGTTTGCTAGAGCTGGCGCCACTAAATGAGATTCCACAAGAATATTCCTTAAGAAATACATAACTGGTCCAAAATACATGTATTGGAAGTGCAGGTATCGAGGGGGTGGTCATATGGCACATCAGTCCAAAACCCCACTTAAACTTCATCAATCTGGCTCAGATTTTCACAGGAAACTCAGTTCATATCAGACATTGATATTGTATTGGCTTGACTTACTCAGGAAACCAATTAAAAATTTCAATTTTCCGGGGTCTGGGGCCAGGCTCAGCCCCCCTCAAATTAGGAAATATCAGGTATATCCTAATACAACCAATCTGAAGCTCTTCTTTAATTTTGCATATGTTTTAACAATAATTGAGGATATATTAGGCCCATTTGGAGCATTACATCTCTGAAAATAAATTATTTCACCCATATAGTGCTGTAAAAATGGTCAAAAATACATGTAAATTACACCAAACCAGTACCAAATGTTGGTCTATAATGCTGAAATTTGGCCAGAATATAAGGTGGCACATACTAAATCTGACTGAACCGGTTTTAAAATTACATCTGATATAACAGTACCTATAGTTTGGCAATATTGGCTTCAGCTGGCCCCAAATTCGCTTCTGTGGGGCTGCATTAAGATATACTTAAATTTGGCAAAGTAAGACAAATTTAAGGCTGAAAACCATATTGTTTGCTAGAGCTGGCGCCACTAAATGAGATTCCACAAGAATATTCCTTAAGAAATACATAACTGGTCCAAAATACATGTATTGGAAGTGCAGGTATCGAGGGGGTGGTCATATGGCACATCAGTCCAAAACCCCACTTAAACTTCATCAATCTGGCTCAGATTTTCACAGGAAACTCAGTTCATATCAGACATTGATATTGTATTGGCTTGACTTACTCAGGAAACCAATTAAAAATTTCAATTTTCCGGGGTCTGGGGCCAGGCTCAGCCCCCCTCAAATTAGGAAATATCAGGTATATCCTAATATAACCAATCTGAAGCTCTTCTTTAATTTTGCATATGTTTTAACAATAATTGAGGATATATTAGGCCCATTTGGAGCATTACATCTCTGAACAAAAATTATTTCACCCATATAGTGCTGTAAAAATGGTCAAAAATACATGTAAATTACACCAAACCAGTACCAAATGTTGGTCTATAATGCTGAAATTTGGCCAGAATATAAGGTGGCACATACTAAATCTGACTGAACCGGTTTTAAAATTACATCTGATATAACAGTACCTATAGTTTGGCAATATTGGCTTCAGCTGGCCCCAAATTCGCTTCTGTGGGGCTGCATTAAGATATACTTAAATTTGGCAAAGTAAGACAAATTTAAGGCTGAAAACCATATTGTTTGCTAGAGCTGGCGCCACTAAATGAGATTCCACAAGAATATTCCTTAAGAAATACATAACTGGTCCAAAATACATGTATTGGAAGTGCAGGTATCGAGGGGGTGGTCATATGGCACATCAGTCCAAAACCCCACTTAAACTTTATCAATCTGGCTCAGATTTTCACAGGAAACTCAGTTCATATCAGACATTGATATTGTATTGGCTTGACTTACTCAGGAAACCAATTAAAAATTTCAATTTTCCGGGGTCTGGGGCCAGGCTCAGCCCCCCTCAAATTAGGAAATATCAGGTATATCCTAATACAACCAATCTGAAGCTCTTCTTTAATTTTGCATATGTTTTAGCAATAATTGAGGATATATTAGGCCCATTTGGAGCATTACATCTCTGAAAATAAATTATTTCACCCATATAGTGCTGTAAAAATGGTCAAAAATACATGTAAATTACACCAAACCAGTACCAAATGTTGGTCTATAATGCTGAAATTTGGCCAGAATATAAGGTGGCACATACTAAATCTGACTGAACCGGTTTTAAAATTACATCTGATATAACAGTACCTATAGTTTGGCAATATTGGCTTCAGCTGGCCCCAAATTCGCTTCTGTGGGGCTGCATTAAGATATACTTAAATTTGGCAAAGTAAGACAAATTTAAGGCTGAAAACCATATTGTTTGCTAGAGCTGGCGCCACTAAATGAGATTCCACAAGAATATTCCTTAAGAAATACATAACTGGTCCAAAATACATGTATTGGAAGTGCAGGTATCGAGGGGGTGGTCATATGGCACATCAGTCCAAAACCCCACTTAAACTTTATCAATCTGGCTCAGATTTTCACAGGAAACTCAGTTCATATCAGACATTGATATTGTATTGGCTTGACTTACTCAGGAAACCAATTAAAAATTTCAATTTTCCGGGGTCTGGGGCCAGGCTCAGCCCCCCTCAAATTAGGAAATATCAGGTATATCCTAATACAACCAATCTGAAGCTCTTCTTTAATTTTGCATATGTTTTAGCAATAATTGAGGATATATTAGGCCCATTTGGAGCATTACATCTCTGAAAATAAATTATTTCACCCATATAGTGCTGTAAAAATGGTCAAAAATACATGTAAATTACACCAAACCAGTACCAAATGTTGGTCTATAATGCTGAAATTTGGCCAGAATATAAGGTGGCACATACTAAATCTGACTGAACCGGTTTTAAAATTACATCTGATATAACAGTACCTATAGTTTGGCAATATTGGCTTCAGCTGGCCCCAAATTCGCTTCTGTGGGGCTGCATTAAGATATACTTAAATTTGGCAAAGTAAGACAAATTTAAGGCTGAAAACCATATTGTTTGCTAGAGCTGGCGCCACTAAATGAGATTCCACAAGAATATTCCTTAAGAAATACATAACTGGTCCAAAATACATGTATTGGAAGTGCAGGTATCGAGGGGGTGGTCATATGGCACATCAGTCCAAAACCCCACTTAAACTTTATCAATCTGGCTCAGATTTTCACAGGAAACTCAGTTCATATCAGACATTGATATTGTATTGGCTTGACTTACTCAGGAAACCAATTAAAAATTTCAATTTTCCGGGGTCTGGGGCCAGGCTCAGCCCCCCTCAAATTAGGAAATATCAGGTATATCCTAATACAACCAATCTGAAGCTCTTCTTTAATTTTGCATATGTTTTAGCAATAATTGAGGATATATTAGGCCCATTTGGAGCATTACATCTCTGAAAATAAATTATTTCACCCATATAGTGCTGTAAAAATGGTCAAAAATACATGTAAATTACACCAAACCAGTACCAAATGTTGGTCTATAATGCTGAAATTTGGCCAGAATATAAGGTGGCACATACTAAATCTGACTGAACCGGTTTTAAAATTACATCTGATATAACAGTACCTATAGTTTGGCAATATTGGCTTCAGCTGGCCCCAAATTCGCTTCTGTGGGGCTGCATTAAGATATACTTAAATTTGGCAAAGTAAGACAAATTTAAGGCTGAAAACCATATTGTTTGCTAGAGCTGGCGCCACTAAATGAGATTCCACAAGAATATTCCTTAAGAAATACATAACTGGTCCAAAATACATGTATTGGAAGTGCAGGTATCGAGGGGGTGGTCATATGGCACATCAGTCCAAAACCCCACTTAAACTTCATCAATCTGGCTCAGATTTTCACAGGAAACTCAGTTCATATCAGACATTGATATTGTATTGGCTTGACTTACTCAGGAAACCAATTAAAAATTTCAATTTTCCGGGGTCTGGGGCCAGGCTCAGCCCCCCTCAAATTAGGAAATATCAGGTATATCCTAATACAACCAATCTGAAGCTCTTCTTTAATTTTGCACATGTTTTAACAATAATTGAGGATATATTAGGCCCATTTGGAGCATTACATCTCTGAAAATAAATTATTTCACCCATATAGTGCTGTAAAAATGGTCAAAAATACATGTAAATTACACCAAACCAGTACCAAATGTTGGTCTATAATGCTGAAATTTGGCCAGAATATAAGGTGGCACATACTAAATCTGACTGAACCGGTTTTAAAATTACATCTGATATAACAGTACCTATAGTTTGGCAATATTGGCTTCAGCTGGCCCCAAATTCGCTTCTGTGGGGCTGCATTAAGATATACTTAAATTTGGCAAAGTAAGACAAATTTAAGGCTGAAAACCATATTGTTTGCTAGAGCTGGCGCCACTAAATGAGATTCCACAAGAATATTCCTTAAGAAATACATAACTGGTCCAAAATACATGTATTGGAAGTGCAGGTATCGAGGGGGTGGTCATATGGCACATCAGTCCAAAACCCCACTTAAACTTCATCAATCTGGCTCAGATTTTCACAGGAAACTCAGTTCATATCAGACATTGATATTGTATTGGCTTGACTTACTCAGGAAACCAATTAAAAATTTCAATTTTCCGGGGTCTGGGGCCAGGCTCAGCCCCCCTCAAATTAGGAAATATCAGGTATATCCTAATATAACCAATCTGAAGCTCTTCTTTAATTTTGCATATGTTTTAACAATAATTGAGGATATATTAGGCCCATTTGGAGCATTACATCTCTGAACAAAAATTATTTCACCCATATAGTGCTGTAAAAATGGTCAAAAATACATGTAAATTACACCAAACCAGTACCAAATGTTGGTCTATAATGCTGAAATTTGGCCAGAATATAAGGTGGCACATACTAAATCTGACTGAACCGGTTTTAAAATTACATCTGATATAACAGTACCTATAGTTTGGCAATATTGGCTTCAGCTGGCCCCAAATTCGCTTCTGTGGGGCTGCATTAAGATATACTTAAATTTGGCAAAGTAAGACAAATTTAAGGCTGAAAACCATATTGTTTGCTAGAGCTGGCGCCACTAAATGAGATTCCACAAGAATATTCCTTAAGAAATACATAACTGGTCCAAAATACATGTATTGGAAGTGCAGGTATCGAGGGGGTGGTCATATGGCACATCAGTCCAAAACCCCACTTAAACTTTATCAATCTGGCTCAGATTTTCACAGGAAACTCAGTTCATATCAGACATTGATATTGTATTGGCTTGACTTACTCAGGAAACCAATTAAAAATTTCAATTTTCCGGGGTCTGGGGCCAGGCTCAGCCCCCCTCAAATTAGGAAATATCAGGTATATCCTAATACAACCAATCTGAAGCTCTTCTTTAATTTTGCATATGTTTTAGCAATAATTGAGGATATATTAGGCCCATTTGGAGCATTACATCTCTGAAAATAAATTATTTCACCCATATAGTGCTGTAAAAATGGTCAAAAATACATGTAAATTACACCAAACCAGTACCAAATGTTGGTCTATAATGCTGAAATTTGGCCAGAATATAAGGTGGCACATACTAAATCTGACTGAACCGGTTTTAAAATTACATCTGATATAACAGTACCTATAGTTTGGCAATATTGGCTTCAGCTGGCCCCAAATTCGCTTCTGTGGGGCTGCATTAAGATATACTTAAATTTGGCAAAGTAAGACAAATTTAAGGCTGAAAACCATATTGTTTGCTAGAGCTGGCGCCACTAAATGAGATTCCACAAGAATATTCCTTAAGAAATACATAACTGGTCCAAAATACATGTATTGGAAGTGCAGGTATCGAGGGGGTGGTCATATGGCACATCAGTCCAAAACCCCACTTAAACTTCATCAATCTGGCTCAGATTTTCACAGGAAACTCAGTTCATATCAGACATTGATATTGTATTGGCTTGACTTACTCAGGAAACCAATTAAAAATTTCAATTTTCCGGGGTCTGGGGCCAGGCTCAGCCCCCCTCAAATTAGGAAATATCAGGTATATCCTAATACAACCAATCTGAAGCTCTTCTTTAATTTTGCACATGTTTTAACAATAATTGAGGATATATTAGGCCCATTTGGAGCATTACATCTCTGAAAATAAATTATTTCACCCATATAGTGCTGTAAAAATGGTCAAAAATACATGTAAATTACACCAAACCAGTACCAAATGTTGGTCTATAATGCTGAAATTTGGCCAGAATATAAGGTGGCACATACTAAATCTGACTGAACCGGTTTTAAAATTACATCTGATATAACAGTACCTATAGTTTGGCAATATTGGCTTCAGCTGGCCCCAAATTCGCTTCTGTGGGGCTGCATTAAGATATACTTAAATTTGGCAAAGTAAGACAAATTTAAGGCTGAAAACCATATTGTTTGCTAGAGCTGGCGCCACTAAATGAGATTCCACAAGAATATTCCTTAAGAAATACATAACTGGTCCAAAATACATGTATTGGAAGTGCAGGTATCGAGGGGGTGGTCATATGGCACATCAGTCCAAAACCCCACTTAAACTTCATCAATCTGGCTCAGATTTTCACAGGAAACTCAGTTCATATCAGACATTGATATTGTATTGGCTTGACTTACTCAGGAAACCAATTAAAAATTTCAATTTTCCGGGGTCTGGGGCCAGGCTCAGCCCCCCTCAAATTAGGAAATATCAGGTATATCCTAATACAACCAATCTGAAGCTCTTCTTTAATTTTGCATATGTTTTAACAATAATTGAGGATATATTAGGCCCATTTGGAGCATTACATCTCTGAAATTAAATTATTTCACCCATATAGTGCTGTAAAAATGGTCAAAAATACATGTAAATTACACCAAACCAGTACCAAATGTTGGTCTATAATGCTGAAATTTGGCCAGAATATAAGGTGGCACATACTAAATCTGACTGAACCGGTTTTAAAATTACATCTGATATAACAGTACCTATAGTTTGGCAATATTGGCTTCAGCTGGCCCCAAATTCGCTTCTGTGGGGCTGCATTAAGATATACTTAAATTTGGCAAAGTAAGACAAATTTAAGGCTGAAAACCATATTGTTTGCTAGAGCTGGCGCCACTAAATGAGATTCCACAAGAATATTCCTTAAGAAATACATAACTGGTCCAAATTACATGTATTGGAAGTGCAGGTATCGAGGGGGTGGTCATATGGCACATCAGTCCAAAACCCCACTTAAACTTCATCAATCTGGCTCAGATTTTCACAGGAAACTCAGTTCATATCAGACATTGATATTGTATTGGCTTGACTTACTCAGGAAACCAATTAAAAATTTCAATTTTCCGGGGTCTGGGGCCAGGCTCAGCCCCCCTCAAATTAGGAAATATCAGGTATATCCTAATACAACCAATCTGAAGCTCTTCTTTAATTTTGCATATGTTTTAACAATAATTGAGGATATATTAGGCCCATTTGGAGCATTACATCTCTGAAAATAAATTATTTCACCCATATAGTGCTGTAAAAATGGTCGAAAATACATGTAAATTACACCAAACCAGTACCAAATGTTGGTCTATAATGCTGAAATTTGGCCAGAATATAAGGTGGCACATACTAAATCTGACTGAACCGGTTTTAAAATTACATCTGATATAACAGTACCTATAGTTTGGCAATATTGGCTTCAGCTGGCCCCAAATTCGCTTCTGTGGGGCTGCATTAAGATATACTTAAATTTGGCAAAGTAAGACAAATTTAAGGCTGAAAACCATATTGTTTGCTAGAGCTGGCGCCACTAAATGAGATTCCACAAGAATATTCCTTAAGAAATACATAACTGGTCCAAAATACATGTATTGGAAGTGCAGGTATCGAGGGGGTGGTCATATGGCACATCAGTCCAAAACCCCACTTAAACTTCATCAATCTGGCTCAGATTTTCACAGGAAACTCAGTTCATATCAGACATTGATATTGTATTGGCTTGACTTACTCAGGAAACCAATTAAAAATTTCAATTTTCCGGGGTCTGGGGCCAGGCTCAGCCCCCCTCAAATTAGGAAATATCAGGTATATCCTAATATAACCAATCTGAAGCTCTTCTTTAATTTTGCACATGTTTTAACAATAATTGAGGATATATTAAGCCCATTTGGAGCATTACATCTCTGAACAAAAATTATTTCACCCATATAGTGCTGTAAAAATGGTCAAAAATACATGTAAATTACACCAAACCAGTACCAAATGTTGGTCTATAATGCTGAAATTTGGCCAGAATATAAGGTGGCACATACTAAATCTGACTGAACCGGTTTTAAAATTACATCTGATATAACAGTACCTATAGTTTGGCAATATTGGCTTCAGCTGGCCCCAAATTCGCTTCTGTGGGGCTGCATTAAGATATACTTAAATTTGGCAAAGTAAGACAAATTTAAGGCTGAAAACCATATTGTTTGCTAGAGCTGGCGCCACTAAATGAGATTCCACAAGAATATTCCTTAAGAAATACATAACTGGTCCAAAATACATGTATTGGAAGTGCAGGTATCGAGGGGGTGGTCATATGGCACATCAGTCCAAAACCCCACTTAAACTTTATCAATCTGGCTCAGATTTTCACAGGAAACTCAGTTCATATCAGACATTGATATTGTATTGGCTTGACTTACTCAGGAAACCAATTAAAAATTTCAATTTTCCGGGGTCTGGGGCCAGGCTCAGCCCCCCTCAAATTAGGAAATATCAGGTATATCCTAATACAACCAATCTGAAGCTCTTCTTTAATTTTGCATATGTTTTAGCAATAATTGAGGATATATTAGGCCCATTTGGAGCATTACATCTCTGAAAATAAATTATTTCACCCATATAGTGCTGTAAAAATGGTCAAAAATACATGTAAATTACACCAAACCAGTACCAAATGTTGGTCTATAATGCTGAAATTTGGCCAGAATATAAGGTGGCACATACTAAATCTGACTGAACCGGTTTTAAAATTACATCTGATATAACAGTACCTATAGTTTGGCAATATTGGCTTCAGCTGGCCCCAAATTCGCTTCTGTGGGGCTGCATTAAGATATACTTAAATTTGGCAAAGTAAGACAAATTTAAGGCTGAAAACCATATTGTTTGCTAGAGCTGGCGCCACTAAATGAGATTCCACAAGAATATTCCTTAAGAAATACATAACTGGTCCAAAATACATGTATTGGAAGTGCAGGTATCGAGGGGGTGGTCATATGGCACATCAGTCCAAAACCCCACTTAAACTTCATCAATCTGGCTCAGATTTTCACAGGAAACTCAGTTCATATCAGACATTGATATTGTATTGGCTTGACTTACTCAGGAAACCAATTAAAAATTTCAATTTTCCGGGGTCTGGGGCCAGGCTCAGCCCCCCTCAAATTAGGAAATATCAGGTATATCCTAATACAACCAATCTGAAGCTCTTCTTTAATTTTGCACATGTTTTAACAATAATTGAGGATATATTAGGCCCATTTGGAGCATTACATCTCTGAAAATAAATTATTTCACCCATATAGTGCTGTAAAAATGGTCAAAAATACATGTAAATTACACCAAACCAGTACCAAATGTTGGTCTATAATGCTGAAATTTGGCCAGAATATAAGGTGGCACATACTAAATCTGACTGAACCGGTTTTAAAATTACATCTGATATAACAGTACCTATAGTTTGGCAATATTGGCTTCAGCTGGCCCCAAATTCGCTTCTGTGGGGCTGCATTAAGATATACTTAAATTTGGCAAAGTAAGACAAATTTAAGGCTGAAAACCATATTGTTTGTTAGAGCTGGCGCCACTAAATGAGATTCCACAAGAATATTCCTTAAGAAATACATAACTGGTCCAAAATACATGTATTGGAAGTGCAGGTATCGAGGGGGTGGTCATATGGCACATCAGTCCAAAACCCCACTTAAACTTCATCAATCTGGCTCAGATTTTCACAGGAAACTCAGTTCATATCAGACATTGATATTGTATTGGCTTGACTTACTCAGGAAACCAATTAAAAATTTCAATTTTCCGGGGTCTGGGGCCAGGCTCAGCCCCCCTCAAATTAGGAAATATCAGGTATATCCTAATACAACCAATCTGAAGCTCTTCTTTAATTTTGCACATGTTTTAACAATAATTGAGGATATATTAGGCCCATTTGGAGCATTACATCTCTGAAAATAAATTATTTCACCCATATAGTGCTGTAAAAATGGTCAAAAATACATGTAAATTACACCAAACCAGTACCAAATGTTGGTCTATAATGCTGAAATTTGGCCAGAATATAAGGTGGCACATACTAAATCTGACTGAACCGGTTTTAAAATTACATCTGATATAACAGTACCTATAGTTTGGCAATATTGGCTTCAGCTGGCCCCAAATTCGCTTTTGTGGGGCTGCATTAAGATATACTTAAATTTGGCAAAGTAAGACAAATTTAAGGCTGAAAACCATATTGTTTGCTAGAGCTGGCGCCACTAAATGAGATTCCACAAGAATATTCCTTAAGAAATACATAACTGGTCCAAAATACATGTATTGGAAGTGCAGGTATCGAGGGGGTGGTCATATGGCACATCAGTCCAAAACCCCACTTAAACTTCATCAATCTGGCTCAGATTTTCACAGGAAACTCAGTTCATATCAGACATTGATATTGTATTGGCTTGACTTACTCAGGAAACCAATTAAAAATTTCAATTTTCCGGGGTCTGGGGCCAGGCTCAGCCCCCCTCAAATTAGGAAATATCAGGTATATCCTAATACAACCAATCTGAAGCTCTTCTTTAATTTTGCATATGTTTTAGCAATAATTGAGGATATATTAGGCCCATTTGGAGCATTACATCTCTGAAAATAAATTATTTCACCCATATAGTGCTGTAAAAATGGTCAAAAATACATGTAAATTACACCAAACCAGTACCAAATGTTGGTCTATAATGCTGAAATTTGGCCAGAATATAAGGTGGCACATACTAAATCTGACTGAACCGGTTTTAAAATTACATCTGATATAACAGTACCTATAGTTTGGCAATATTGGCTTCAGCTGGCCCCAAATTCGCTTCTGTGGGGCTGCATTAAGATATACTTAAATTTGGCAAAGTAAGACAAATTTAAGGCTGAAAACCATATTGTTTGCTAGAGCTGGCGCCACTAAATGAGATTCCACAAGAATATTCCTTAAGAAATACATAACTGGTCCAAAATACATGTATTGGAAGTGCAGGTATCGAGGGGGTGGTCATATGGCACATCAGTCCAAAACCCCACTTAAACTTCATCAATCTGGCTCAGATTTTCACAGGAAACTCAGTTCATATCAGACATTGATATTGTATTGGCTTGACTTACTCAGGAAACCAATTAAAAATTTCAATTTTCCGGGGTCTGGGGCCAGGCTCAGCCCCCCTCAAATTAGGAAATATCAGGTATATCCTAATACAACCAATCTGAAGCTCTTCTTTAATTTTGCACATGTTTTAACAATAATTGAGGATATATTAGGCCCATTTGGAGCATTACATCTCTGAAAATAAATTATTTCACCCATATAGTGCTGTAAAAATGGTCAAAAATACATGTAAATTACACCAAACCAGTACCAAATGTTGGTCTATAATGCTGAAATTTGGCCAGAATATAAGGTGGCACATACTAAATCTGACTGAACCGGTTTTAAAATTACATCTGATATAACAGTACCTATAGTTTGGCAATATTGGCTTCAGCTGGCCCCAAATTCGCTTCTGTGGGGCTGCATTAAGATATACTTAAATTTGGCAAAGTAAGACAAATTTAAGGCTGAAAACCATATTGTTTGCTAGAGCTGGCGCCACTAAATGAGATTCCACAAGAATATTCCTTAAGAAATACATAACTGGTCCAAAATACATGTATTGGAAGTGCAGGTATCGAGGGGGTGGTCATATGGCACATCAGTCCAAAACCCCACTTAAACTTCATCAATCTGGCTCAGATTTTCACAGGAAACTCAGTTCATATCAGACATTGATATTGTATTGGCTTGACTTACTCAGGAAACCAATTAAAAATTTCAATTTTCCGGGGTCTGGGGCCAGGCTCAGCCCCCCTCAAATTAGGAAATATCAGGTATATCCTAATACAACCAATCTGAAGCTCTTCTTTAATTTTGCACATGTTTTAACAATAATTGAGGATATATTAGGCCCATTTGGAGCATTACATCTCTGAAAATAAATTATTTCACCCATATAGTGCTGTAAAAATGGTCAAAAATACATGTAAATTACACCAAACCAGTACCAAATGTTGGTCTATAATGCTGAAATTTGGCCAGAATATAAGGTGGCACATACTAAATCTGACTGAACCGGTTTTAAAATTACATCTGATATAACAGTACCTATAGTTTGGCAATATTGGCTTCAGCTGGCCCCAAATTCGCTTCTGTGGGGCTGCATTAAGATATACTTAAATTTGGCAAAGTAAGACAAATTTAAGGCTGAAAACCATATTGTTTGCTAGAGCTGGCGCCACTAAATGAGATTCCACAAGAATATTCCTTAAGAAATACATAACTGGTCCAAAATACATGTATTGGAAGTGCAGGTATCGAGGGGGTGGTCATATGGCACATCAGTCCAAAACCCCACTTAAACTTCATCAATCTGGCTCAGATTTTCACAGGAAACTCAGTTCATATCAGACATTGATATTGTATTGGCTTGACTTACTCAGGAAACCAATTAAAAATTTCAATTTTCCGGGGTCTGGGGCCAGGCTCAGCCCCCCTCAAATTAGGAAATATCAGGTATATCCTAATACAACCAATCTGAAGCTCTTCTTTAATTTTGCACATGTTTTAACAATAATTGAGGATATATTAGGCCCATTTGGAGCATTACATCTCTGAAAATAAATTATTTCACCCATATAGTGCTGTAAAAATGGTCAAAAATACATGTAAATTACACCAAACCAGTACCAAATGTTGGTCTATAATGCTGAAATTTGGCCAGAATATAAGGTGGCACATACTAAATCTGACTGAACCGGTTTTAAAATTACATCTGATATAACAGTACCTATAGTTTGGCAATATTGGCTTCAGCTGGCCCCAAATTCGCTTCTGTGGGGCTGCATTAAGATATACTTAAATTTGGCAAAGTAAGACAAATTTAAGGCTGAAAACCATATTGTTTGCTAGAGCTGGCGCCACTAAATGAGATTCCACAAGAATATTCCTTAAGAAATACATAACTGGTCCAAAATACATGTATTGGAAGTGCAGGTATCGAGGGGGTGGTCATATGGCACATCAGTCCAAAACCCCACTTAAACTTCATCAATCTGGCTCAGATTTTCACAGGAAACTCAGTTCATATCAGACATTGATATTGTATTGGCTTGACTTACTCAGGAAACCAATTAAAAATTTCAATTTTCCGGGGTCTGGGGCCAGGCTCAGCCCCCCTCAAATTAGGAAATATCAGGTATATCCTAATACAACCAATCTGAAGCTCTTCTTCAATTTTGCATATGTTTTAACAATAATTGAGGATATATTAGGCCCATTTGGAGCATTACATCTCTGAAAATAAATTATTTCACCCATATAGTGCTGTAAAAATGGTCAAAAATACATGTAAATTACACCAAACCAGTACCAAATGTTGGTCTATAATGCTGAAATTTGGCCAGAATATAAGGTGGCACATACTAAATCTGACTGAACCGGTTTTAAAATTACATCTGATATAACAGTACCTATAGTTTGGCAATATTGGCTTCAGCTGGCCCCAAATTCGCTTCTGTGGGGCTGCATTAAGATATACTTAAATTTGGCAAAGTAAGACAAATTTAAGGCTGAAAACCATATTGTTTGCTAGAGCTGGCGCCACTAAATGAGATTCCACAAGAATATTCCTTAAGAAATACATAACTGGTCCAAAATACATGTATTGGAAGTGCAGGTATCGAGGGGGTGGTCATATGGCACATCAGTCCAAAACCCCACTTAAACTTCATCAATCTGGCTCAGATTTTCACAGGAAACTCAGTTCATATCAGACATTGATATTGTATTGGCTTGACTTACTCAGGAAACCAATTAAAAATTTCAATTTTCCGGGGTCTGGGGCCAGGCTCAGCCCCCCTCAAATTCGGAAATATCAGGTATATCCTAATAGAACCAAATTGAAGCTCTTCTTTAATTTTGCACATGTTTTAACAATAATTGAGGATATATTAGGCCCATTTGGAGCATTACATCTCTGAAAATAAATTATTTCACCCATATAGTGCTGTAAAAATGGTCAAAAATACATGTAAATTACACCAAACCAGTACCAAATGTTGGTCTATAATGCTGAAATTTGGCCAGAATATAAGGTGGCACATACTAAATCTGAATGAACCGGTTTTAAAATTACATCTGATATAACAGTACCTATAGTTTGGCAATATTGGCTTCAGCTGGCCCCAAATTCGCTTCTGTGGGGCTGCATTAAGATATACTTAAATTTGGCAAAGTAAGACAAATTTAAGGCTGAAAACCATATTGTTTGCTAGAGCTGGCGCCACTAAATGAGATTCCACAAGAATATTCCTTAAGAAATACATAACTGGTCCAAAATACATGTATTGGAAGTGCAGGTATCGAGGGGGTGGTCATATGGCACATCAGTCCAAAACCCCACTTAAACTTCATCAATCTGGCTCAGATTTTCACAGGAAACTCAGTTCATATCAGACATTGATATTGTATTGGCTTGACTTACTCAGGAAACCAATTAAAAATTTCAATTTTCCGGGGTCTGGGGCCAGGCTCAGCCCCCCTCAAATTAGGAAATATCAGGTATATCCTAATACAACCAAATTGAAGCTCTTCTTTAATTTTGCACATGTTTTAACAATAATTGAGGATATATTAGGCCCATTTGGAGCATTACATCTCTGAAAATAAATTATTTCACCCATATAGTGCTGTAAAAATGGTCAAAAATACATGTAAATTACACCAAACCAGTACCAAATGTTGGTCTATAATGCTGAAATTTGGCCAGAATATAAGGTGGCACATACTAAATCTGAATGAACCGGTTTTAAAATTACATCTGATATAACAGTACCTATAGTTTGGCAATATTGGCTTCAGCTGGCCCCAAATTCGCTTCTGTGGGGCTGCATTAAGATATACTTAAATTTGGCAAAGTAAGACAAATTTAAGGCTGAAAACCATATTGTTTGCTAGAGCTGGCGCCACTAAATGAGATTCCACAAGAATATTCCTTAAGAAATACATAACTGGTCCAAAATACATGTATTGGAAGTGCAGGTATCGAGGGGGTGGTCATATGGCACATCAGTCCAAAACCCCACTTAAACTTCATCAATCTGGCTCAGATTTTCACAGGAAACTCAGTTCATATCAGACATTGATATTGTATTGGCTTGACTTACTCAGGAAACCAATTAAAAATTTCAATTTTCCGGGGTCTGGGGCCAGGCTCAGCCCCCCTCAAATTAGGAAATATCAGGTATATCCTAATACAACCAATCTGAAGCTCTTCTTTAATTTTGCATATGTTTTAACAATAATTGAGGATATATTAGGCCCATTTGGAGCATTACATCTCTGAAAATAAATTATTTCACCCATATAGTGCTGTAAAAATGGTCAAAAATACATGTAAATTACACCAAACCAGTACCAAATGTTGGTCTATAATGCTGAAATTTGGCCAGAATATAAGGTGGCACATACTAAATCTGACTGAACCGGTTTTAAAATTACATCTGATATAACAGTACCTATAGTTTGGCAATATTGGCTTCAGCTGGCCCCAAATTCGCTTCTGTGGGGCTGCATTAAGATATACTTAAATTTGGCAAAGTAAGACAAATTTAAGGCTGAAAACCATATTGTTTGCTAGAGCTGGCGCCACTAAATGAGATTCCACAAGAATATTCCTTAAGAAATACATAACTGGTCCAAAATACATGTATTGGAAGTGCAGGTATCGAGGGGGTGGTCATATGGCACATCAGTCCAAAACCCCACTTAAACTTCATCAATCTGGCTCAGATTTTCACAGGAAACTCAGTTCATATCAGACATTGATATTGTATTGGCTTGACTTACTCAGGAAACCAATTAAAAATTTCAATTTTCCGGGGTCTGGGGCCAGGCTCAGCCCCCCTCAAATTAGGAAATATCAGGTATATCCTAATACAACCAATCTGAAGCTCTTCTTTAATTTTGCATATGTTTTAACAATAATTGAGGATATATTAGGCCCATTTGGAGCATTACATCTCTGAAAATAAATTATTTCACCCATATAGTGCTGTAAAAATGGTCAAAAATACATGTAAATTACACCAAACCAGTACCAAATGTTGGTCTATAATGCTGAAATTTGGCCAGAATATAAGGTGGCACATACTAAATCTGACTGAACCGGTTTTAAAATTACATCTGATATAACAGTACCTATAGTTTGGCAATATTGGCTTCAGCTGGCCCCAAATTCGCTTCTGTGGGGCTGCATTAAGATATACTTAAATTTGGCAAAGTAAGACAAATTTAAGGCTGAAAACCATATTGTTTGCTAGAGCTGGCGCCACTAAATGAGATTCCACAAGAATATTCCTTAAGAAATACATAACTGGTCCAAAATACATGTATTGGAAGTGCAGGTATCGAGGGGGTGGTCATATGGCACATCAGTCCAAAACCCCACTTAAACTTCATCAATCTGGCTCAGATTTTCACAGGAAACTCAGTTCATATCAGACATTGATATTGTATTGGCTTGACTTACTCAGGAAACCAATTAAAAATTTCAATTTTCCGGGGTCTGGGGCCAGGCTCAGCCCCCCTCAAATTAGGAAATATCAGGTATATCCTAATACAACCAATCTGAAGCTCTTCTTCAATTTTGCATATGTTTTAACAATAATTGAGGATATATTAGGCCCATTTGGAGCATTACATCTCTGAAAATAAATTATTTCACCCATATAGTGCTGTAAAAATGGTCAAAAATACATGTAAATTACACCAAACCAGTACCAAATGTTGGTCTATAATGCTGAAATTTGGCCAGAATATAAGGTGGCACATACTAAATCTGACTGAACCGGTTTTAAAATTACATCTGATATAACAGTACCTATAGTTTGGCAATATTGGCTTCAGCTGGCCCCAAATTCGCTTCTGTGGGGCTGCATTAAGATATACTTAAATTTGGCAAAGTAAGACAAATTTAAGGCTGAAAACCATATTGTTTGCTAGAGCTGGCGCCACTAAATGAGATTCCACAAGAATATTCCTTAAGAAATACATAACTGGTCCAAAATACATGTATTGGAAGTGCAGGTATCGAGGGGGTGGTCATATGGCACATCAGTCCAAAACCCCACTTAAACTTCATCAATCTGGCTCAGATTTTCACAGGAAACTCAGTTCATATCAGACATTGATATTGTATTGGCTTGACTTACTCAGGAAACCAATTAAAAATTTCAATTTTCCGGGGTCTGGGGCCAGGCTCAGCCCCCCTCAAATTAGGAAATATCAGGTATATCCTAATACAACCAAATTGAAGCTCTTCTTTAATTTTGCACATGTTTTAACAATAATTGAGGATATATTAGGCCCATTTGGAGCATTACATCTCTGAAAATAAATTATTTCACCCATATAGTGCTGTAAAAATGGTCAAAAATACATGTAAATTACACCAAACCAGTACCAAATGTTGGTCTATAATGCTGAAATTTGGCCAGAATATAAGGTGGCACATACTAAATCTGAATGAACCGGTTTTAAAATTACATCTGATATAACAGTACCTATAGTTTGGCAATATTGGCTTCAGCTGGCCCCAAATTCGCTTCTGTGGGGCTGCATTAAGATATACTTAAATTTGGCAAAGTAAGACAAATTTAAGGCTGAAAACCATATTGTTTGCTAGAGCTGGCGCCACTAAATGAGATTCCACAAGAATATTCCTTAAGAAATACATAACTGGTCCAAAATACATGTATTGGAAGTGCAGGTATCGAGGGGGTGGTCATATGGCACATCAGTCCAAAACCCCACTTAAACTTCATCAATCTGGCTCAGATTTTCACAGGAAACTCAGTTCATATCAGACATTGATATTGTATTGGCTTGACTTACTCAGGAAACCAATTAAAAATTTCAATTTTCCGGGGTCTGGGGCCAGGCTCAGCCCCCCTCAAATTAGGAAATATCAGGTATATTCTAATACAACCAAATTGAAGCTCTTCTTTAATTTTGCACATGTTTTAACAATAATTGAGGATATATTAGGCCCATTTGGAGCATTACATCTCTGAAAATAAATTATTTCACCCATATAGTGCTGTAAAAATGGTCAAAAATACATGTAAATTACACCAAACCAGTACCAAATGTTGGTCTATAATGCTGAAATTTGGCCAGAATATAAGGTGGCACATACTAAATCTGAATGAACCGGTTTTAAAATTACATCTGATATAACAGTACCTATAGTTTGGCAATATTGGCTTCAGCTGGCCCCAAATTCGCTTCTGTGGGGCTGCATTAAGATATACTTAAATTTGGCAAAGTAAGACAAATTTAAGGCTGAAAACCATATTGTTTGCTAGAGCTGGCGCCACTAAATGAGATTCCACAAGAATATTCCTTAAGAAATACATAACTGGTCCAAAATACATGTATTGGAAGTGCAGGTATCGAGGGGGTGGTCATATGGCACATCAGTCCAAAACCCCACTTAAACTTCATCAATCTGGCTCAGATTTTCACAGGAAACTCAGTTCATATCAGACATTGATATTGTATTGGCTTGACTTACTCAGGAAACCAATTAAAAATTTCAATTTTCCGGGGTCTGGGGCCAGGCTCAGCCCCCCTCAAATTAGGAAATATCAGGTATATCCTAATACAACCAATCTGAAGCTCTTCTTTAATTTTGCATATGTTTTAACAATAATTGAGGATATATTAGGCCCATTTGGAGCATTACATCTCTGAAAATAAATTATTTCACCCATATAGTGCTGTAAAAATGGTCAAAAATACATGTAAATTACACCAAACCAGTACCAAATGTTGGTCTATAATGCTGAAATTTGGCCAGAATATAAGGTGGCACATACTAAATCTGACTGAACCGGTTTTAAAATTACATCTGATATAACAGTACCTATAGTTTGGCAATATTGGCTTCAGCTGGCCCCAAATTCGCTTCTGTGGGGCTGCATTAAGATATACTTAAATTTGGCAAAGTAAGACAAATTTAAGGCTGAAAACCATATTGTTTGCTAGAGCTGGCGCCACTAAATGAGATTCCACAAGAATATTCCTTAAGAAATACATAACTGGTCCAAAATACATGTATTGGAAGTGCAGGTATCGAGGGGGTGGTCATATGGCACATCAGTCCAAAACCCCACTTAAACTTCATCAATCTGGCTCAGATTTTCACAGGAAACTCAGTTCATATCAGACATTGATATTGTATTGGCTTGACTTACTCAGGAAACCAATTAAAAATTTCAATTTTCCGGGGTCTGGGGCCAGGCTCAGCCCCCCTCAAATTAGGAAATATCAGGTATATCCTAATACAACCAATCTGAAGCTCTTCTTTAATTTTGCACATGTTTTAACAATAATTGAGGATATATTAGGCCCATTTGGAGCATTACATCTCTGAAAATAAATTATTTCACCCATATAGTGCTGTAAAAATGGTCAAAAATACATGTAAATTACACCAAACCACTACCAAATGTTGGTCTATAATGCTGAAATTTGGCCAGAATATAAGGTGGCACATACTAAATCTGAATGAACCGGTTTTAAAATTACATCTGATATAACAGTACCTATAGTTTGGCAATATTGGCTTCAGCTGGCCCCAAATTCGCTTCTGTGGGGCTGCATTAAGATATACTTAAATTTGGCAAAGTAAGACAAATTTAAGGCTGAAAACCATATTGTTTGCTAGAGCTGGCGCCACTAAATGAGATTCCACAAGAATATTCCTTAAGAAATACATAACTGGTCCAAAATACATGTATTGGAAGTGCAGGTATCGAGGGGGTGGTCATATGGCACATCAGTCCAAAACCCCACTTAAACTTCATCAATCTGGCTCAGATTTTCACAGGAAACTCAGTTCATATCAGACATTGATATTGTATTGGCTTGACTTACTCAGGAAACCAATTAAAAATTTCAATTTTCCGGGGTCTGGGGCCAGGCTCAGCCCCCCTCAAATTAGGAAATATCAGGTATATCCTAATACAACCAATCTGAAGCTCTTCTTTAATTTTGCATATGTTTTAACAATAATTGAGGATATATTAGGCCCATTTGGAGCATTACATCTCTGAAAATAAATTATTTCACCCATATAGTGCTGTAAAAATGGTCAAAAATACATGTAAATTACACCAAACCAGTACCAAATGTTGGTCTATAATGCTGAAATTTGGCCAGAATATAAGGTGGCACATACTAAATCTGACTGAACCGGTTTTAAAATTACATCTGATATAACAGTACCTATAGTTTGGCAATATTGGCTTCAGCTGGCCCCAAATTCGCTTCTGTGGGGCTGCATTAAGATATACTTAAATTTGGCAAAGTAAGACAAATTTAAGGCTGAAAACCATATTGTTTGCTAGAGCTGGCGCCACTAAATGAGATTCCACAAGAATATTCCTTAAGAAATACATAACTGGTCCAAAATACATGTATTGGAAGTGCAGGTATCGAGGGGGTGGTCATATGGCACATCAGTCCAAAACCCCACTTAAACTTCATCAATCTGGCTCAGATTTTCACAGGAAACTCAGTTCATATCAGACATTGATATTGTATTGGCTTGACTTACTCAGGAAACCAATTAAAAATTTCAATTTTCCGGGGTCTGGGGCCAGGCTCAGCCCCCCTCAAATTAGGAAATATCAGGTATATCCTAATACAACCAATCTGAAGCTCTTCTTTAATTTTGCATATGTTTTAACAATAATTGAGGATATATTAGGCCCATTTGGAGCATTACATCTCTGAAAATAAATTATTTCACCCATATAGTGCTGTAAAAATGGTCAAAAATACATGTAAATTACACCAAACCAGTACCAAATGTTGGTCTATAATGCTGAAATTTGGCCAGAATATAAGGTGGCACATACTAAATCTGACTGAACCGGTTTTAAAATTACATCTGATATAACAGTACCTATAGTTTGGCAATATTGGCTTCAGCTGGCCCCAAATTCGCTTCTGTGGGGCTGCATTAAGATATACTTAAATTTGGCAAAGTAAGACAAATTTAAGGCTGAAAACCATATTGTTTGCTAGAGCTGGCGCCACTAAATGAGATTCCACAAGAATATTCCTTAAGAAATACATAACTGGTCCAAAATACATGTATTGGAAGTGCAGGTATCGAGGGGGTGGTCATATGGCACATCAGTCCAAAACCCCACTTAAACTTCATCAATCTGGCTCAGATTTTCACAGGAAACTCAGTTCATATCAGACATTGATATTGTATTGGCTTGACTTACTCAGGAAACCAATTAAAAATTTCAATTTTCCGGGGTCTGGGGCCAGGCTCAGCCCCCCTCAAATTAGGAAATATCAGGTATATCCTAATACAACCAATCTGAAGCTCTTCTTTAATTTTGCACATGTTTTAACAATAATTGAGGATATATTAGGCCCATTTGGAGCATTACATCTCTGAAAATAAATTATTTCACCCATATAGTGCTGTAAAAATGGTCAAAAATACATGTAAATTACACCAAACCACTACCAAATGTTGGTCTATAATGCTGAAATTTGGCCAGAATATAAGGTGGCACATACTAAATCTGAATGAACCGGTTTTAAAATTACATCTGATATAACAGTACCTATAGTTTGGCAATATTGGCTTCAGCTGGCCCCAAATTCGCTTCTGTGGGGCTGCATTAAGATATACTTAAATTTGGCAAAGTAAGACAAATTTAAGGCTGAAAACCATATTGTTTGCTAGAGCTGGCGCCACTAAATGAGATTCCACAAGAATATTCCTTAAGAAATACATAACTGGTCCAAAATACATGTATTGGAAGTGCAGGTATCGAGGGGGTGGTCATATGGCACATCAGTCCAAAACCCCACTTAAACTTCATCAATCTGGCTCAGATTTTCACAGGAAACTCAGTTCATATCAGACATTGATATTGTATTGGCTTGACTTACTCAGGAAACCAATTAAAAATTTCAATTTTCCGGGGTCTGGGGCCAGGCTCAGCCCCCCTCAAATTAGGAAATATCAGGTATATCCTAATACAACCAATCTGAAGCTCTTCTTTAATTTTGCATATGTTTTAACAATAATTGAGGATATATTAGGCCCATTTGGAGCATTACATCTCTGAAAATAAATTATTTCACCCATATAGTGCTGTAAAAATGGTCAAAAATACATGTAAATTACACCAAACCAGTACCAAATGTTGGTCTATAATGCTGAAATTTGGCCAGAATATAAGGTGGCACATACTAAATCTGACTGAACCGGTTTTAAAATTACATCTGATATAACAGTACCTATAGTTTGGCAATATTGGCTTCAGCTGGCCCCAAATTCGCTTCTGTGGGGCTGCATTAAGATATACTTAAATTTGGCAAAGTAAGACAAATTTAAGGCTGAAAACCATATTGTTTGCTAGAGCTGGCGCCACTAAATGAGATTCCACAAGAATATTCCTTAAGAAATACATAACTGGTCCAAAATACATGTATTGGAAGTGCAGGTATCGAGGGGGTGGTCATATGGCACATCAGTCCAAAACCCCACTTAAACTTCATCAATCTGGCTCAGATTTTCACAGGAAACTCAGTTCATATCAGACATTGATATTGTATTGGCTTGACTTACTCAGGAAACCAATTAAAAATTTCAATTTTCCGGGGTCTGGGGCCAGGCTCAGCCCCCCTCAAATTAGGAAATATCAGGTATATCCTAATACAACCAATCTGAAGCTCTTCTTCAATTTTGCATATGTTTTAACAATAATTGAGGATATATTAGGCCCATTTGGAGCATTACATCTCTGAAAATAAATTATTTCACCCATATAGTGCTGTAAAAATGGTCAAAAATACATGTAAATTACACCAAACCAGTACCAAATGTTGGTCTATAATGCTGAAATTTGGCCAGAATATAAGGTGGCACATACTAAATCTGACTGAACCGGTTTTAAAATTACATCTGATATAACAGTACCTATAGTTTGGCAATATTGGCTTCAGCTGGCCCCAAATTCGCTTCTGTGGGGCTGCATTAAGATATACTTAAATTTGGCAAAGTAAGACAAATTTAAGGCTGAAAACCATATTGTTTGCTAGAGCTGGCGCCACTAAATGAGATTCCACAAGAATATTCCTTAAGAAATACATAACTGGTCCAAAATACATGTATTGGAAGTGCAGGTATCGAGGGGGTGGTCATATGGCACATCAGTCCAAAACCCCACTTAAACTTCATCAATCTGGCTCAGATTTTCACAGGAAACTCAGTTCATATCAGACATTGATATTGTATTGGCTTGACTTACTCAGGAAACCAATTAAAAATTTCAATTTTCCGGGGTCTGGGGCCAGGCTCAGCCCCCCTCAAATTAGGAAATATCAGGTATATCCTAATACAACCAATCTGAAGCTCTTCTTCAATTTTGCATATGTTTTAACAATAATTGAGGATATATTAGGCCCATTTGGAGCATTACATCTCTGAAAATAAATTATTTCACCCATATAGTGCTGTAAAAATGGTCAAAAATACATGTAAATTACACCAAACCAGTACCAAATGTTGGTCTATAATGCTGAAATTTGGCCAGAATATAAGGTGGCACATACTAAATCTGACTGAACCGGTTTTAAAATTACATCTGATATAACAGTACCTATAGTTTGGCAATATTGGCTTCAGCTGGCCCCAAATTCGCTTCTGTGGGGCTGCATTAAGATATACTTAAATTTGGCAAAGTAAGACAAATTTAAGGCTGAAAACCATATTGTTTGCTAGAGCTGGCGCCACTAAATGAGATTCCACAAGAATATTCCTTAAGAAATACATAACTGGTCCAAAATACATGTATTGGAAGTGCAGGTATCGAGGGGGTGGTCATATGGCACATCAGTCCAAAACCCCACTTAAACTTCATCAATCTGGCTCAGATTTTCACAGGAAACTCAGTTCATATCAGACATTGATATTGTATTGGCTTGACTTACTCAGGAAACCAATTAAAAATTTCAATTTTCCGGGGTCTGGGGCCAGGCTCAGCCCCCCTCAAATTAGGAAATATCAGGTATATCCTAATACAACCAAATTGAAGCTCTTCTTTAATTTTGCACATGTTTTAACAATAATTGAGGATATATTAGGCCCATTTGGAGCATTACATCTCTGAAAATAAATTATTTCACCCATATAGTGCTGTAAAAATGGTCAAAAATACATGTAAATTACACCAAACCAGTACCAAATGTTGGTCTATAATGCTGAAATTTGGCCAGAATATAAGGTGGCACATACTAAATCTGAATGAACCGGTTTTAAAATTACATCTGATATAACAGTACCTATAGTTTGGCAATATTGGCTTCAGCTGGCCCCAAATTCGCTTCTGTGGGGCTGCATTAAGATATACTTAAATTTGGCAAAGTAAGACAAATTTAAGGCTGAAAACCATATTGTTTGCTAGAGCTGGCGCCACTAAATGAGATTCCACAAGAATATTCCTTAAGAAATACATAACTGGTCCAAAATACATGTATTGGAAGTGCAGGTATCGAGGGGGTGGTCATATGGCACATCAGTCCAAAACCCCACTTAAACTTCATCAATCTGGCTCAGATTTTCACAGGAAACTCAGTTCATATCAGACATTGATATTGTATTGGCTTGACTTACTCAGGAAACCAATTAAAAATTTCAATTTTCCGGGGTCTGGGGCCAGGCTCAGCCCCCCTCAAATTAGGAAATATCAGGTATATCCTAATACAACCAATCTGAAGCTCTTCTTTAATTTTGCATATGTTTTAACAATAATTGAGGATATATTAGGCCCATTTGGAGCATTACATCTCTGAAAATAAATTATTTCACCCATATAGTGCTGTAAAAATGGTCAAAAATACATGTAAATTACACCAAACCAGTACCAAATGTTGGTCTATAATGCTGAAATTTGGCCAGAATATAAGGTGGCACATACTAAATCTGACTGAACCGGTTTTAAAATTACATCTGATATAACAGTACCTATAGTTTGGCAATATTGGCTTCAGCTGGCCCCAAATTCGCTTCTGTGGGGCTGCATTAAGATATACTTAAATTTGGCAAAGTAAGACAAATTTAAGGCTGAAAACCATATTGTTTGCTAGAGCTGGCGCCACTAAATGAGATTCCACAAGAATATTCCTTAAGAAATACATAACTGGTCCAAAATACATGTATTGGAAGTGCAGGTATCGAGGGGGTGGTCATATGGCACATCAGTCCAAAACCCCACTTAAACTTCATCAATCTGGCTCAGATTTTCACAGGAAACTCAGTTCATATCAGACATTGATATTGTATTGGCTTGACTTACTCAGGAAACCAATTAAAAATTTCAATTTTCCGGGGTCTGGGGCCAGGCTCAGCCCCCCTCAAATTAGGAAATATCAGGTATATCCTAATACAACCAATCTGAAGCTCTTCTTTAATTTTGCATATGTTTTAACAATAATTGAGGATATATTAGGCCCATTTGGAGCATTACATCTCTGAAAATAAATTATTTCACCCATATAGTGCTGTAAAAATGGTCAAAAATACATGTAAATTACACCAAACCAGTACCAAATGTTGGTCTATAATGCTGAAATTTGGCCAGAATATAAGGTGGCACATACTAAATCTGACTGAACCGGTTTTAAAATTACATCTGATATAACAGTACCTATAGTTTGGCAATATTGGCTTCAGCTGGCCCCAAATTCGCTTCTGTGGGGCTGCATTAAGATATACTTAAATTTGGCAAAGTAAGACAAATTTAAGGCTGAAAACCATATTGTTTGCTAGAGCTGGCGCCACTAAATGAGATTCCACAAGAATATTCCTTAAGAAATACATAACTGGTCCAAAATACATGTATTGGAAGTGCAGGTATCGAGGGGGTGGTCATATGGCACATCAGTCCAAAACCCCACTTAAACTTCATCAATCTGGCTCAGATTTTCACAGGAAACTCAGTTCATATCAGACATTGATATTGTATTGGCTTGACTTACTCAGGAAACCAATTAAAAATTTCAATTTTCCGGGGTCTGGGGCCAGGCTCAGCCCCCCTCAAATTAGGAAATATCAGGTATATCCTAATACAACCAATCTGAAGCTCTTCTTCAATTTTGCATATGTTTTAACAATAATTGAGGATATATTAGGCCCATTTGGAGCATTACATCTCTGAAAATAAATTATTTCACCCATATAGTGCTGTAAAAATGGTCAAAAATACATGTAAATTACACCAAACCAGTACCAAATGTTGGTCTATAATGCTGAAATTTGGCCAGAATATAAGGTGGCACATACTAAATCTGACTGAACCGGTTTTAAAATTACATCTGATATAACAGTACCTATAGTTTGGCAATATTGGCTTCAGCTGGCCCCAAATTCGCTTCTGTGGGGCTGCATTAAGATATACTTAAATTTGGCAAAGTAAGACAAATTTAAGGCTGAAAACCATATTGTTTGCTAGAGCTGGCGCCACTAAATGAGATTCCACAAGAATATTCCTTAAGAAATACATAACTGGTCCAAAATACATGTATTGGAAGTGCAGGTATCGAGGGGGTGGTCATATGGCACATCAGTCCAAAACCCCACTTAAACTTCATCAATCTGGCTCAGATTTTCACAGGAAACTCAGTTCATATCAGACATTGATATTGTATTGGCTTGACTTACTCAGGAAACCAATTAAAAATTTCAATTTTCCGGGGTCTGGGGCCAGGCTCAGCCCCCCTCAAATTAGGAAATATCAGGTATATCCTAATACAACCAAATTGAAGCTCTTCTTTAATTTTGCACATGTTTTAACAATAATTGAGGATATATTAGGCCCATTTGGAGCATTACATCTCTGAAAATAAATTATTTCACCCATATAGTGCTGTAAAAATGGTCAAAAATACATGTAAATTACACCAAACCAGTACCAAATGTTGGTCTATAATGCTGAAATTTGGCCAGAATATAAGGTGGCACATACTAAATCTGAATGAACCGGTTTTAAAATTACATCTGATATAACAGTACCTATAGTTTGGCAATATTGGCTTCAGCTGGCCCCAAATTCGCTTCTGTGGGGCTGCATTAAGATATACTTAAATTTGGCAAAGTAAGACAAATTTAAGGCTGAAAACCATATTGTTTGCTAGAGCTGGCGCCACTAAATGAGATTCCACAAGAATATTCCTTAAGAAATACATAACTGGTCCAAAATACATGTATTGGAAGTGCAGGTATCGAGGGGGTGGTCATATGGCACATCAGTCCAAAACCCCACTTAAACTTCATCAATCTGGCTCAGATTTTCACAGGAAACTCAGTTCATATCAGACATTGATATTGTATTGGCTTGACTTACTCAGGAAACCAATTAAAAATTTCAATTTTCCGGGGTCTGGGGCCAGGCTCAGCCCCCCTCAAATTAGGAAATATCAGGTATATCCTAATACAACCAATCTGAAGCTCTTCTTTAATTTTGCACATGTTTTAACAATAATTGAGGATATATTAGGCCCATTTGGAGCATTACATCTCTGAAAATAAATTATTTCACCCATATAGTGCTGTAAAAATGGTCAAAAATACATGTAAATTACACCAAACCAGTACCAAATGTTGGTCTATAATGCTGAAATTTGGCCAGAATATAAGGTGGCACATACTAAATCTGACTGAACCGGTTTTAAAATTACATCTGATATAACAGTACCTATAGTTTGGCAATATTGGCTTCAGCTGGCCCCAAATTCGCTTCTGTGGGGCTGCATTAAGATATACTTAAATTTGGCAAAGTAAGACAAATTTAAGGCTGAAAACCATATTGTTTGCTAGAGCTGGCGCCACTAAATGAGATTCCACAAGAATATTCCTTAAGAAATACATAACTGGTCCAAAATACATGTATTGGAAGTGCAGGTATCGAGGGGGTGGTCATATGGCACATCAGTCCAAAACCCCACTTAAACTTCATCAATCTGGCTCAGATTTTCACAGGAAACTCACTTCATATCAGACATTGATATTGTATTGGCTTGACTTACTCAGGAAACCAATTAAAAATTTCAATTTTCCGTGGTCTGGGGCCAGGCTCAGCCCCCCTCAAATTAGGAAATATCAGGTATATCCTAATACAACCAATCTGAAGCTCTTCTTTAATTTTGCACATGTTTTAACAATAATTGAGGATATATTAGGCCCATTTGGAGCATTACATCTCTGAAAATAAATTATTTCACCCATATAGTGCTGTAAAAATGGTCAAAAATACATGTAAATTACACCAAACCAGTACCAAATGTTGGTCTATAATGCTGAAATTTGGCCAGAATATAAGGTGGCACATACTAAATCTGACTGAACCGGTTTTAAAATTACATCTGATATAACAGTACCTATAGTTTGGCAATATTGGCTTCAGCTGGCCCCAAATTCGCTTCTGTGGGGCTGCATTAAGATATACTTAAATTTGGCAAAGTAAGACAAATTTAAGGCTGAAAACCATATTGTTTGCTAGAGCTGGCGCCACTAAATGAGATTCCACAAGAATATTCCTTAAGAAATACATAACTGGTCCAAAATACATGTATTGGAAGTGCAGGTATCGAGGGGGTGGTCATATGGCACATCAGTCCAAAACCCCACTTAAACTTCATCAATCTGGCTCAGATTTTCACAGGAAACTCAGTTCATATCAGACATTGATATTGTATTGGCTTGACTTACTCAGGAAACCAATTAAAAATTTCAATTTTCCGGGGTCTGGGGCCAGGCTCAGCCCCCCTCAAATTAGGAAATATCAGGTATATCCTAATACAACCAATCTGAAGCTCTTCTTTAATTTTGCACATGTTTTAACAATAATTGAGGATATATTAGGCCCATTTGGAGCATTACATCTCTGAAAATAAATTATTTCACCCATATAGTGCTGTAAAAATGGTCAAAAATACATGTAAATTACACCAAACCAGTACCAAATGTTGGTCTATAATGCTGAAATTTGGCCAGAATATAAGGTGGCACATACTAAATCTGACTGAACCGGTTTTAAAATTACATCTGATATAACAGTACCTATAGTTTGGCAATATTGGCTTCAGCTGGCCCCAAATTCGCTTCTGTGGGGCTGCATTAAGATATACTTAAATTTGGCAAAGTAAGACAAATTTAAGGCTGAAAACCATATTGTTTGCTAGAGCTGGCGCCACTAAATGAGATTCCACAAGAATATTCCTTAAGAAATACATAACTGGTCCAAAATACATGTATTGGAAGTGCAGGTATCGAGGGGGATGGTCATATGGCACATCAGTCCAAAACCCCACTTAAACTTCATCAATCTGGCTCAGATTTTCACAGGAAACTCAGTTCATATCAGACATTGATATTGTATTGGCTTGACTTACTCAGGAAACCAATTAAAAATTTCAATTTTCCGGGGTCTGGGGCCAGGCTCAGCCCCCCTCAAATTAGGAAATATCAGGTATATCCTAATACAACCAATCTGAAGCTCTTCTTCAATTTTGCATATGTTTTAACAATAATTGAGGATATATTAGGCCCATTTGGAGCATTACATCTCTGAAAATAAATTATTTCACCCATATAGTGCTGTAAAAATGGTCAAAAATACATGTAAATTACACCAAACCAGTACCAAATGTTGGTCTATAATGCTGAAATTTGGCCAGAATATAAGGTGGCACATACTAAATCTGACTGAACCGGTTTTAAATTTACATCTGATATAACAGTACCTATAGTTTGGCAATATTGGCTTCAGCTGGCCCCAAATTCGCTTCTGTGGGGCTGCATTAAGATATACTTAAATTTGGCAAAGTAAGACAAATTTAAGGCTGAAAACCATATTGTTTGCTAGAGCTGGCGCCACTAAATGAGATTCCACAAGAATATTCCTTAAGAAATACATAACTGGTCCAAAATACATGTATTGGAAGTGCAGGTATCGAGGGGGTGGTCATATGGCACATCAGTCCAAAACCCCACTTAAACTTCATCAATCTGGCTCAGATTTTCACAGGAAACTCAGTTCATATCAGACATTGATATTGTATTGGCTTGACTTACTCAGGAAACCAATTAAAAATTTCAATTTTCCGGGGTCTGGGGCCAGGCTCAGCCCCCCTCAAATTAGGAAATATCAGGTATATCCTAATACAACCAAATTGAAGCTCTTCTTTAATTTTGCACATGTTTTAACAATAATTGAGGATATATTAGGCCCATTTGGAGCATTACATCTCTGAAAATAAATTATTTCACCCATATAGTGCTGTAAAAATGGTCAAAAATACATGTAAATTACACCAAACCAGTACCAAATGTTGGTCTATAATGCTGAAATTTGGCCAGAATATAAGGTGGCACATACTAAATCTGAATGAACCGGTTTTAAAATTACATCTGATATAACAGTACCTATAGTTTGGCAATATTGGCTTCAGCTGGCCCCAAATTCGCTTCTGTGGGGCTGCATTAAGATATACTTAAATTTGGCAAAGTAAGACAAATTTAAGGCTGAAAACCATATTGTTTGCTAGAGCTGGCGCCACTAAATGAGATTCCACAAGAATATTCCTTAAGAAATACATAACTGGTCCAAAATACATGTATTGGAAGTGCAGGTATCGAGGGGGTGGTCATATGGCACATCAGTCCAAAACCCCACTTAAACTTCATCAATCTGGCTCAGATTTTCACAGGAAACTCAGTTCATATCAGACATTGATATTGTATTGGCTTGACTTACTCAGGAAACCAATTAAAAATTTCAATTTTCCGGGGTCTGGGGCCAGGCTCAGCCCCCCTCAAATTAGGAAATATCAGGTATATCCTAATACAACCAATCTGAAGCTCTTCTTTAATTTTGCATATGTTTTAACAATAATTGAGGATATATTAGGCCCATTTGGAGCATTACATCTCTGAAAATAAATTATTTCACCCATATAGTGCTGTAAAAATGGTCAAAAATACATGTAAATTACACCAAACCAGTACCAAATGTTGGTCTATAATGCTGAAATTTGGCCAGAATATAAGGTGGCACATACTAAATCTGACTGAACCGGTTTTAAAATTACATCTGATATAACAGTACCTATAGTTTGGCAATATTGGCTTCAGCTGGCCCCAAATTCGCTTCTGTGGGGCTGCATTAAGATATACTTAAATTTGGCAAAGTAAGACAAATTTAAGGCTGAAAACCATATTGTTTGCTAGAGCTGGCGCCACTAAATGAGATTCCACAAGAATATTCCTTAAGAAATACATAACTGGTCCAAAATACATGTATTGGAAGTGCAGGTATCGAGGGGGTGGTCATATGGCACATCAGTCCAAAACCCCACTTAAACTTCATCAATCTGGCTCAGATTTTCACAGGAAACTCAGTTCATATCAGACATTGATATTGTATTGGCTTGACTTACTCAGGAAACCAATTAAAAATTTCAATTTTCCGGGGTCTGGGGCCAGGCTCAGCCCCCCTCAAATTAGGAAATATCAGGTATATCCTAATACAACCAATCTGAAGCTCTTCTTTAATTTTGCATATGTTTTAACAATAATTGAGGATATATTAGGCCCATTTGGAGCATTACATCTCTGAAAATAAATTATTTCACCCATATAGTGCTGTAAAAATGGTCAAAAATACATGTAAATTACACCAAACCAGTACCAAATGTTGGTCTATAATGCTGAAATTTGGCCAGAATATAAGGTGGCACATACTAAATCTGACTGAACCGGTTTTAAAATTACATCTGATATAACAGTACCTATAGTTTGGCAATATTGGCTTCAGCTGGCCCCAAATTCGCTTCTGTGGGGCTGCATTAAGATATACTTAAATTTGGCAAAGTAAGACAAATTTAAGGCTGAAAACCATATTGTTTGCTAGAGCTGGCGCCACTAAATGAGATTCCACAAGAATATTCCTTAAGAAATACATAACTGGTCCAAAATACATGTATTGGAAGTGCAGGTATCGAGGGGGTGGTCATATGGCACATCAGTCCAAAACCCCACTTAAACTTCATCAATCTGGCTCAGATTTTCACAGGAAACTCAGTTCATATCAGACATTGATATTGTATTGGCTTGACTTACTCAGGAAACCAATTAAAAATTTCAATTTTCCGGGGTCTGGGGCCAGGCTCAGCCCCCCTCAAATTAGGAAATATCAGGTATATCCTAATACAACCAAATTGAAGCTCTTCTTTAATTTTGCACATGTTTTAACAATAATTGAGGATATATTAGGCCCATTTGGAGCATTACATCTCTGAAAATAAATTATTTCACCCATATAGTGCTGTAAAAATGGTCAAAAATACATGTAAATTACACCAAACCAGTACCAAATGTTGGTCTATAATGCTGAAATTTGGCCAGAATATAAGGTGGCACATACTAAATCTGAATGAACCGGTTTTAAAATTACATCTGATATAACAGTACCTATAGTTTGGCAATATTGGCTTCAGCTGGCCCCAAATTCGCTTCTGTGGGGCTGCATTAAGATATACTTAAATTTGGCAAAGTAAGACAAATTTAAGGCTGAAAACCATATTGTTTGCTAGAGCTGGCGCCACTAAATGAGATTCCACAAGAATATTCCTTAAGAAATACATAACTGGTCCAAAATACATGTATTGGAAGTGTAGGTATCGAGGGGGTGGTCATATGGCACATCAGTCCAAAACCCCACTTAAACTTCATCAATCTGGCTCAGATTTTCACAGGAAACTCAGTTCATATCAGACATTGATATTGTATTGGCTTGACTTACTCAGGAAAGTAATTAAAAATTTCAATTTTTCGGGGTCAGGGGCCAGGCTCAGCCCCCCTCAAATTAGGAAATATCAGGTATATCCTAATACAACCAATCTGAAGCTCTTCTTTAATTTTGCACATGTTTTAACAATAATTGAGGATATATTAGGCCCATTTGGAGCATTACATCTCTGAAAATAAATTATTTCACCCATATAGTGCTGTAAAAATGGTCAAAAATACATGTAAATTACACCAAACCAGTACCAAATGTTGGTCTATAATGCTGAAATTTGGCCAGAATATAAGGTGGCACATACTAAATCTGACTGAACCGGTTTTAAAATTACATCTGATATAACAGTACCTATAGTTTGTCAATATTGGCTTCAGCTTGCCCCAAATTCGCTTCTGTGGGGCTGAATTAAGATATACTTAAATTTGGCAAAGTAAGACAAATTTAAGGCTGAAAACCATATTGTTTGCTAGAGCTGGCGCCACTAAATGAGATTCCACAAGAATATTCCTTAAGAAATACATAACTGGTCCAAAATACATGTATTGGAAGTGCAGGTATCGAGGGGGTGGTCATATGGCACATCAGTCCAAAACCCCACTTAAACTTCATCAATCTGGCTCAGATTTTCACAGGAAACTCAGTTCATATCAGACACTGATATTGTATTGGCTTGACTTACTCAGGAAACCAATTAAAAATTTCAATTTTCCGGGGTCTGGGGCCAGGCTCAGCCCCCCTCAAATTAGGAAATATCAGGTATATCCTAATATAACCAATCTGAAGCTCTTCTTTAATTTTGCATATGTTTTAACAATAATTGAGGATATATTAGGCCCATTTGGAGCATTACATCTCTGAAAATAAATTATTTCACCCATATAGTGCTGTAAAAATGGTCAAAAATACATGTAAATTACACCAAACCAGTACCAAATGTTGGTCTATAATGCTGAAATTTGGCCAGAATATAAGGTGGCACATACTAAATCTGACTGAACCGGTTTTAAAATTACATCTGATATAACAGTACCTATAGTTTGGCAATATTGGCTTCAGCTGGCCCCAAATTCGCTTCTGTGGGGCTGCATTAAGATATACTTAAATTTGGCAAAGTAAGACAAATTTAAGGCTGAAAACCATATTGTTTGCTAGAGCTGGCGCCACTAAATGAGATTCCACAAGAATATTCCTTAAGAAATACATAACTAGTCCAAAATACATGTACTGGAAGTGCAGGTATCGAGGGGGTGGTC
Source organism: Sabellastarte sp. h YS-2021 (assembly GCA_964017235.1). Classification (NCBI taxonomy): domain Eukaryota; kingdom Metazoa; phylum Annelida; class Polychaeta; order Sabellida; family Sabellidae; genus Sabellastarte; species Sabellastarte sp. h YS-2021. The sequence goes on from OZ024934.1 coordinate 92,475,356, forward strand.
ATATGGCACATCAGTCCAAAACCCCACTTAAACTTCATCAATCTGGCTCAGATTTTCACAGGAAACTCAGTTCATATCAGACATTGATATTGTATTGGCTTGACTTACTCAGGAAACCAATTAAAAATTTCAATTTTCCGGGGTCTGGGGCCAGGCTCAGCCCCCCTCAAATTAGGAAATATCAGGTATATCCTAATACAACCAATCTGAAGCTCTTCTTTAATTTTGCATATGTTTTAACAATAATTGAGGATATATTAGGCCCATTTGGAGCATTACATCTCTGAAAATAAATTATTTCACCCATATAGTGCTGTAAAAATGGTCAAAAATACATGTAAATTACACCAAACCAGTACCAAATGTTGGTCTATAATGCTGAAATTTGGCCAGAATATAAGGTGGCACATACTAAATCTGACTGAACCGGTTTTAAAATTACATCTGATATAACAGTACCTATAGTTTGGCAATATTGGCTTCAGCTGGCCCCAAATTCGCTTCTGTGGGGCTGCATTAAGATATACTTAAATTTGGTAAAGTAAGACAAATTTAAGGCTGAAAACCATATTGTTTGCTAGAGCTGGCGCCACTAAATGAGATTCCACAAGAATATTCCTTAAGAAATACATAACTGGTCCAAAATACATGTATTGGAAGTGCAGGTATCGAGGGGGTGGTCATATGGCACATCAGTCCAAAACCCCACTTAAACTTCATCAATCTGGCTCAGATTTTCACAGGAAACTCAGTTCATATCAGACATTGATATTGTATTGGCTTGACTTACTCAGGAAACCAATTAAAAATTTCAATTTTCCGGGGTCTGGGGCCAGGCTCAGCCCCCCTCAAATTAGGAAATATCAGGTATATCCTAATACAACCAATCTGAAGCTCTTCTTTAATTTTGCATATGTTTTAACAATAATTGAGGATATATTAGGCCCATTTGGAGCATTACATCTCTGAAAATAAATTATTTCACCCATATAGTGCTGTAAAAATGGTCAAAAATACATATAAATTACACCAAACCAGTACCAAATGTTGGTCTATAATGCTGAAATTTGGCCAGAATATAAGGTGGCACATACTAAATCTGACTGAACCGGTTTTAAAATTACATCTGATATAACAGTACCTATAGTTTGGCAATATTGGCTTCAGCTGGCCCCAAATTCGCTTCTGTGGGGCTGCATTAAGATATACTTAAATTTGGCAAAGTAAGACAAATTTAAGGCTGAAAACCATATTGTTTGCTAGAGCTGGCGCCACTAAATGAGATTCCACAAGAATATTCCTTAAGAAATACATAACTGGTCCCAAATACATGTATTGGAAGTGCAGGTATCGAGGGGTTGGTCATATGGCACATCAGTCCAAAACCCCACTTAAACTTCATCAATCTGGCTCAGATTTTCACAGGAAACTCAGTTCATATCAGACATTGATATTGTATTGGCTTGACTTACTCAGGAAACCAATTAAAAATTTCAATTTTCCGGGGTCTGGGGCCAGGCTCAGCCCCCCTCAAATTAGGAAATATCAGGTATATCCTAATACAACCAATCTGAAGCTCTTCTTTAATTTTGCATATGTTTTAACAATAATTGAGGATATATTAGGCCCATTTGGAGCATTACATCTCTGAAAATAAATTATTTCACCCATATAGTGCTGTAAAAATGGTCAAAAATACATGTAAATTACACCAAACCAGTACCAAATGTTGGTCTATAATGCTGAAATTTGGCCAGAATATAAGGTGGCACATACTAAATCTGACTGAACCGGTTTTAAAATTACATCTGATATAACAGTACCTATAGTTTGGCAATATTGGCTTCAGCTGGCCCCAAATTCGCTTCTGTGGGGCTGCATTAAGATATACTTAAATTTGGCAAAGTAAGACAAATTTAAGGCTGAAAACCATATTGTTTGCTAGAGCTGGCGCCACTAAATGAGATTCCACAAGAATATTCCTTAAGAAATACATAACTGGTCCAAAATACATGCATTGGAAGTGCAGGTATCGAGGGGGTGGTCATATGGCACATCAGTCCAAAACCCCACTTAAACTTCATCAATCTGGCTCAGATTTTCACAGGAAACTCAGTTCATATCAGACATTGATATTGTATTGGCTTGACTTACTCAGGAAACCAATTAAAAATTTCAATTTTCCGGGGTCTGGGGCCAGGCTCAGCCCCCCTCAAATTAGGAAATATCAGGTATATCCTAATACAACCAATCTGAAGCTCTTCTTTAATTTTGCATATGTTTTAACAATAATTGAGGATATATTAGGCCCATTTGGAGCATTACATCTCTGAAAATAAATTATTTCACCCATATAGTGCTGTAAAAATGGTCAAAAATACATGTAAATTACACCAAACCAGTACCAAATGTTGGTCTATAATGCTGAAATTTGGCCAGAATATAAAGTGGCACATACTAAATCTGACTGAACCGGTTTTAAAATTACATCTGATATAACAGTACCTATAGTTTGGCAATATTGGCTTCAGCTGGCCCCAAATTCGCTTCTGTGGGGCTGCATTAAGATATACTTAAATTTGACAAAGTAAGACAAATTTAAGGCTGAAAACCATATTGTTTGCTAGAGCTGGTGCCACTAAATGAGATTCCACAAGAATATTCCTTAAGAAATACATAACTGGTCCAAAATACATGTATTGGAAGTGCAGGTATCGAGGGGGTGGTCATATGGCACATCAGTCCAAAACACCACTTAAACTTCATCAATCTGGCTCAGATTTTCACAGGAAACTCAGTTCATATCAGACATTGATATTGTATTGGCTTGACTTACTCAGGAAACCAATTAAAAATTTCAATTTTCCGGGGTCTGGGGCCAGGCTCAGCCCCCCTCAAATTAGGAAATATCAGGTATATCCTAATACAACCAATCTGAAGCTCTTCTTTAATTTTGCATATATTTTAACAATAATTGAGGATATATTAGGCCCATTTGGAGCATTACATCCCTGAAAATAACTTATTTCAGTCATATAGTGCTGTAAAAATGGTCAAAAATACATGTAAATTACACCAAACCAGTACCAAATGTTGGTCTATAATGCTGAAATTTGGCCAGAATATAAGGTGGCACATACTAAATCTGACTGAACCGGTTTTAAAATTACATCTGATATAAGAGTACCTATAGTTTGGCAATATTGGCTTCAGCTGGCCCCAAATTCGCTTCTGTGGGGCTGCATTAAGATATACTTAAATTTGGCAAAGTAAGACAAATTTAAGGCTGAAAACCATATTGTTTGCTAGAGCTGGCGCCACTAAATGAGATTCCACAAGAATATTCCTTAAGAAATACATAACTGGTCCAAAATACATGTATTGGAAGTGCAGGTATCGAGGGGGTGGTCATATGGCACATCAGTCCAAAACCCCACTTAAACTTCATCAATCTGGCTCAGATTTTCACAGGAAACTCAGTTCATATCAGACATTGATATTGTATTGGCTTGACTTACTCAGGAAACCAATTAAAAATTTCAATTTTCCGGGGTCTGGGGCCAGGCTCAGCCCCCCTCAAATTAGGAACTATCAGGTATATCCTAATACAACCAATCTGAAGCTCTTCTTTAATTTTGCATATGTTTTAACAATAATTGAGGATATATTAGGCCCATTTGGAGCATTACATCTCTGAAAATAAATTATTTCACCCATATAGTGCTGTAAAAATGGTCAAAAATACATGTAAATTACACCAAACCAGTACCAAATGTTGGTCTATAATGCTGAAATTTGGCCAGAATATAAGGTGGCACATACTAAATCTGACTGAACCGGTTTTAAAATTACATCTGATATAAGAGTACCTATAGTTTGGCAATATTGGCTTCAGCTGGCCCCAAATTCGCTTCTGTGGGGCTGCATTAAGATATACTTAAATTTGGCAAAGTAAGACAAATTTAAGGCTGAAAACCATATTGTTTGCTAGAGCTGGTGCCACTAAATGAGATTCCACAAGAATATTCCTTAAGAAATACATAACTGGTCCAAAATACATGTATTGGAAGTGCAGGTATCGAGGGGGTGGTCATATGGCACATCAGTCCAAAACCCCACTTAAACTTCATCAATCTGGCTCAGATTTTCACAGGAAACTCAGTTCATATCAGACATTGATATTGTATTGGCTTGACTTACTCAGGAAACCAATTAAAAATTTCAATTTTCCGGGGTCTGGGGCCAGGCTCAGCCCCCCTCAAATTAGGAACTATCAGGTATATCCTAATACAACCAATCTGAAGCTCTTCTTTAATTTTGCATATGTTTTAACAATAATTGAGGATATATTAGGCCCATTTGGAGCATTACATCTCTGAAAATAAATTATTTCACCCATATAGTGCTGTAAAAATGGTCAAAAATACATGTAAATTACACCAAACCAGTACCAAATGTTGGTCTATAATGCTGAAATTTGGCCAGAATATAAGGTGGCACATACTAAATCTGACTGAACCGGTTTTAAAATTACATCTGATATAAGAGTACCTATAGTTTGGCAATATTGGCTTCAGCTGGCCCCAAATTCGCTTCTGTGGGGCTGCATTAAGATATACTTAAATTTGGCAAAGTAAGACAAATTTAAGGCTGAAAACCATATTGTTTGCTAGAGCTGGCGCCACTAAATGAGATTCCACAAGAATATTCCTTAAGAAATACATAACTGGTCCAAAATACATGTATTGGAAGTGCAGGTATCGAGGGGGTGGTCATATGGCACATCAGTCCAAAACCCCACTTAAACTTCATCAATCTGGCTCAGATTTTCACAGGAAACTCAGTTCATATCAGACATTGATATTGTATTGGCTTGACTTACTCAGGAAACCAATTAAAAATTTCAATTTTCCGGGGTCTGGGGCCAGGCTCAGCCCCCCTCAAATTAGGAACTATCAGGTATATCCTAATACAACCAATCTGAAGCTCTTCTTTAATTTTGCATATGTTTTAACAATAATTGAGGATATATTAGGCCCATTTGGAGCATTACATCTCTGAAAATAAATTATTTCACCCATATAGTGCTGTAAAAATGGTCAAAAATACATGTAAATTACACCAAACCAGTACCAAATGTTGGTCTATAATGCTGAAATTTGGCCAGAATATAAGGTGGCACATACTAAATCTGACTGAACCGGTTTTAAAATTACATCTGATATAACAGTACCTATAGTTTGGCAATATTGGCTTCAGCTGGCCCCAAATTCGCTTCTGTGGGGCTGCATTAAGATATACTTAAATTTGGCAAAGTAAGATAATTTTAAGGCTGAAAACCATATTGTTTGCTAGAGCTGGAGCCACTAAATGAGATTCCACAAGAATATTCCTTAAGAAATACATAACTGGTCCAAAATACATGTATTGGAAGTGCAGGTATCGAGGGGGTGGTCATATGGCACATCAGTCCAAAACCCCACTTAAACTTCATCAATCTGGCTCAGATTTTCACAGGAAACTCAGTTCATATCAGACATTGATATTGTATTGGCTTGACTTACTCAGGAAACCAATTAAAAATTTCAATTTTCCGGGGTCTGGGGCCAGGCTCAGCCCCCCTCAAATTAGGAAATATCAGGTATATCCTAATACAACCAATCTGAAGCTCTTCTTTAATTTTGCATATGTTTTAACAATAATTGAGGATATATTAGGCCCATTTGGAGCATTACATCTCTGAAAATAAATTATTTCACCCATATAGTGCTGTAAAAATGGTCAAAAATACATGTAAATTACACCAAACCAGTACCAAATGTTGGTCTATAATGCTGAAATTTGGCCAGAATATAAGGTGGCACATACTAAATCTGACTGAACCGGTTTTAAAATTACATCTGATATAACAGTACCTATAGTTTGGCAATATTGGCTTCAGCTGGCCCCAAATTCGCTTCTGTGGGGCTGCATTAAGATATACTTAAATTTGGCAAAGTAAGACAAATTTAAGGCTGAAAACCATATTGTTTGCTAGAGCTGGCGCCACTAAATGAGATTCCACAAGAATATTCCTTAAGAAATACATAACTGGTCCAAAATACATGTATTGGAAGTGCAGGTATCGAGGGGGTGGTCATATGGCACATCAGTCCAAAACCCCACTTAAACTTCATCAATCTGGCTCAGATTTTCACAGGAAACTCAGTTCATATCAGACATTGATATTGTATTGGCTTGACTTACTCAGGAAACCAATTAAAAATTTCAATTTTCCGGGGTCTGGGGCCAGGCTCAGCCCCCCTCAAATTAGGAAATATCAGGTATATCCTAATACAACCAAATTGAAGCTCTTCTTTAATTTTGCACATGTTTTAACAATAATTGAGGATATATTAGGCCCATTTGGAGCATTACATCTCTGAAAATAAATTATTTCACCCATATAGTGCTGTAAAAATGGTCAAAAATACATGTAAATTACACCAAACCAGTACCAAATGTTGGTCTATAATGCTGAAATTTGGCCAGAATATAAGGTGGCACATACTAAATCTGAATGAACCGGTTTCAAAATTACATCTGATATAACAGTACCTATAGTTTGGCAATATTGGCTTCAGCTGGCCCCAAATTCGCTTCTGTGGGGCTGCATTAAGATATACTTAAATTTGGCAAAGTAAGACAAATTTAAGGCTGAAAACCATATTGTTTGCTAGAGCTGGCGCCACTAAATGAGATTCCACAAGAATATTCCTTAAGAAATACATAACTGGTCCAAAATACATGTATTGGAAGTGCAGGTATCGAGGGGGTGGTCATATGGCACATCAGTCCAAAACCCCACTTAAACTTCATCAATCTGGCTCAGATTTTCACAGGAAACTCAGTTCATATCAGACATTGATATTGTATTGGCTTGACTTACTCAGGAAACCAATTAAAAATTTCAATTTTCCGGGGTCTGGGGCCAGGCTCAGCCCCCCTCAAATTAGGAAATATCAGGTATATCCTAATACAACCAATCTGAAGCTCTTCTTTAATTTTGCATATGTTTTAACAATAATTGAGGATATATTAGGCCCATTTGGAGCATTACATCTCTGAAAATAAATTATTTCACCCATATAGTGCTGTAAAAATGGTCAAAAATACATGTAAATTACACCAAACCAGTACCAAATGTTGGTCTATAATGCTGAAATTTGGCCAGAATATAAAGTGGCACATACTAAATCTGACTGAACCGGTTTTAAAATTACATCTGATATAACAGTACCTATAGTTTGGCAATATTGGCTTCAGCTGGCCCCAAATTCGCTTCTGTGGGGCTGCATTAAGATATACTTAAATTTGACAAAGTAAGACAAATTTAAGGCTGAAAACCATATTGTTTGCTAGAGCTGGTGCCACTAAATGAGATTCCACAAGAATATTCCTTAAGAAATACATAACTGGTCCAAAATACATGTATTGGAAGTGCAGGTATCGAGGGGGTGGTCATATGGCACATCAGTCCAAAACACCACTTAAACTTCATCAATCTGGCTCAGATTTTCACAGGAAACTCAGTTCATATCAGACATTGATATTGTATTGGCTTGACTTACTCAGGAAACCAATTAAAAATTTCAATTTTCCGGGGTCTGGGGCCAGGCTCAGCCCCCCTCAAATTAGGAAATATCAGGTATATCCTAATACAACCAATCTGAAGCTCTTCTTTAATTTTGCATATATTTTAACAATAATTGAGGATATATTAGGCCCATTTGGAGCATTACATCCCTGAAAATAACTTATTTCAGCCATATAGTGCTGTAAAAATGGTCAAAAATACATGTAAATTACACCAAACCAGTACCAAATGTTGGTCTATAATGCTGAAATTTGGCCAGAATATAAGGTGGCACATACTAAATCTGACTGAACCGGTTTTAAAATTACATCTGATATAAGAGTACCTATAGTTTGGCAATATTGGCTTCAGCTGGCCCCAAATTCGCTTCTGTGGGGCTGCATTAAGATATACTTAAATTTGGCAAAGTAAGACAAATTTGAGGCTGAAAACCATATTGTTTGCTAGAGCTGGCGCCACTAAATGAGATTCCACAAGAATATTCCTTAAGAAATACATAACTGGTCCAAAATACATGTATTGGAAGTGCAGGTATCGAGGGGGTGGTCATATGGCACATCAGTCCAAAACCCCACTTAAACTTCATCAATCTGGCTCAGATTTTCACAGGAAACTCAGTTCATATCAGACATTGATATTGTATTGGCTTGACTTACTCAGGAAACCAATTAAAAATTTCAATTTTCCGGGGTCTGGGGCCAGGCTCAGCCCCCCTCAAATTAGGAACTATCAGGTATATCCTAATACAACCAATCTGAAGCTCTTCTTTAATTTTGCATATGTTTTAACAATAATTGAGGATATATTAGGCCCATTTGGAGCATTACATCTCTGAAAATAAATCATTTCACCCATATAGTGCTGTAAAAATGGTCAAAAATACATGTAAATTACACCAAACCAGTACCAAATGTTGGTCTATAATGCTGAAATTTGGCCAGAATATAAGGTGGCACATACTAAATCTGACTGAACCGGTTTTAAAATTACATCTGATATAACAGTACCTATAGTTTGGCAATATTGGCTTCAGCTGGCCCCAAATTCGCTTCTGTGGGGCTGCATTAAGATATACTTAAATTTGGCAAAGTAAGATAATTTTAAGGCTGAAAACCATATTGTTTGCTAGAGCTGGTGCCACTAAATGAGATTCCACAAGAATATTCCTTAAGAAATACATAACTGGTCCAAAATACATGTATTGGAAGTGCAGGTATCGAGGGGGTGGTCATATGGCACATCAGTCCAAAACCCCACTTAAACTTCATCAATCTGGCTCAGATTTTCACAGGAAACTCAGTTCATATCAGACATTGATATTGTATTGGCTTGACTTACTCAGGAAACCAATTAAAAATTTCAATTTTCCGGGGTCTGGGGCCAGGCTCAGCCCCCCTCAAATTAGGAAATATCAGGTATATCCTAATACAACCAATCTGAAGCTCTTCTTTAATTTTGCATATGTTTTAACAATAATTGAGGATATATTAGGCCCATTTGGAGCATTACATCTCTGAAAATAAATTATTTCACCCATATAGTGCTGTAAAAATGGTCAAAAATACATGTAAATTACACCAAACCAGTACCAAATGTTGGTCTATAATGCTGAAATTTGGCCAGAATATAAGGTGGCACATACTAAATCTGACTGAACCGGTTTTAAAATTACATCTGATATAAGAGTACCTATAGTTTGGCAATATTGGCTTCAGCTGGCCCCAAATTCGCTTCTGTGGGGCTGCATTAAGATATACTTAAATTTGGCAAAGTAAGACAAATTTAAGGCTGAAAACCATATTGTTTGCTAGAGCTGGCGCCACTAAATGAGATTCCAAAAGAATATTCCTTAAGAAATACATAACTGGTCCAAAATACATGTATTGGAAGTGCAGGTATCGAGGGGGTGGTCATATGGCACATCAGTCCAAAACCCCACTTAAACTTCATCAATCTGGCTCAGATTTTCACAGGAAACTCAGTTCATATCAGACATTGATATTGTATTGGCTTGACTTACTCAGGAAACCAATTAAAAATTTCAATTTTCCGGGGTCTGGGGCCAGGCTCAGCCCCCCTCAAATTAGGAAATATCAGGTATATCCTAATACAACCAATCTGAAGCTCTTCTTTAATTTTGCATATGTTTTAACAATAATTGAGGATATATTAGGCCCATTTGGAGCATTACATCTCTGAAAATAAATTATTTCACCCATATAGTGCTGTAAAAATGGTCAAAAATACATGTAAATTACACCAAACCAGTACCAAATGTTGGTCTATAATGCTGAAATTTGGCCAGAATATAAGGTGGCACATACTAAATCTGACTGAACCGGTTTTAAAATTACATCTGATATAAGAGTACCTATAGTTTGGCAATATTGGCTTCAGCTGGCCCCAAATTCGCTTCTGTGGGGCTGCATTAAGATATACTTAAATTTGGCAAAGTAAGACAAATTTAAGGCTGAAAACCATATTGTTTGCTAGAGCTGGCGCCACTAAATGAGATTCCACAAGAATATTCCTTAAGAAATACATAACTGGTCCAAAATACATGTATTGGAAGTGCAGGTATCGAGGGGGTGGTCATATGGCACATCAGTCCAAAACCCCACTTAAACTTCATCAATCTGGCTCAGATTTTCACAGGAAACTCAGTTCATATCAGACATTGATATTGTATTGGCTTGACTTACTCAGGAAACCAATTAAAAATTTCAATTTTCCGGGGTCTGGGGCCAGGCTCAGCCCCCCTCAAATTAGGAAATATCAGGTATATCCTAATACAACCAATCTGAAGCTCTTCTTTAATTTTGCATATGTTTTAACAATAATTGAGGATATATTAGGCCCATTTGGAGCATTACATCTCTGAAAATAAATTATTTCACCCATATAGTGCTGTAAAAATGGTCAAAAATACATGTAAATTACACCAAACCAGTACCAAATGTTGGTCTATAATGCTGAAATTTGGCCAGAATATAAGGTGGCACATACTAAATCTGACTGAACCGGTTTTAAAATTACATCTGATATAAGAGTACCTATAGTTTGGCAATATTGGCTTCAGCTGGCCCCAAATTCGCTTCTGTGGGGCTGCATTAAGATATACTTAAATTTGGCAAAGTAAGACAAATTTAAGGCTGAAAACCATATTGTTTGCTAGAGCTGGTGCCACTAAATGAGATTCCACAAGAATATTCCTTAAGAAATACATAACTGGTCCAAAATACATGTATTGGAAGTGCAGGTATCGAGGGGGTGGTCATATGGCACATCAGTCCAAAACACCACTTAAACTTCATCAATCTGGCTCAGATTTTCACAGGAAACTCAGTTCATATCAGACATTGATATTGTATTGGCTTGACTTACTCAGGAAACCAATTAAAAATTTCAATTTTCCGGGGTCTGGGGCCAGGCTCAGCCCCCCTCAAATTAGGAAATATCAGGTATATCCTAATACAACCAATCTGAAGCTCTTCTTTAATTTTGCATATGTTTTAACAATAATTGAGGATATATTAGGCCCATTTGGAGCATTACATCTCTGAAAATAAATTATTTCACCCATATAGTGCTGTAAAAATGGTCAAAAATACATGTAAATTACACCAAACCAGTACCAAATGTTGGTCTATAATGCTGAAATTTGGCCAGAATATAAGGTGGCACATACTAAATCTGACTGAACCGGTTTTAAAATTACATCTGATATAAGAGTACCTATAGTTTGGCAATATTGGCTTCAGCTGGCCCCAAATTCGCTTCTGTGGGGCTGCATTAAGATATACTTAAATTTGGCAAAGTAAGACAAATTTAAGGCTGAAAACCATATTGTTTGCTAGAGCTGGCGCCACTAAATGAGATTCCAAAAGAATATTCCTTAAGAAATACATAACTGGTCCAAAATACATGTATTGGAAGTGCAGGTATCGAGGGGGTGGTCATATGGCACATCAGTCCAAAACCCCACTTAAACTTCATCAATCTGGCTCAGATTTTCACAGGAAACTCAGTTCATATCAGACATTGATATTGTATTGGCTTGACTTACTCAGGAAACCAATTAAAAATTTCAATTTTCCGGGGTCTGGGGCCAGGCTCAGCCCCCCTCAAATTAGGAAATATCAGGTATATCCTAATACAACCAATCTGAAGCTCTTCTTTAATTTTGCATATGTTTTAACAATAATTGAGGATATATTAGGCCCATTTGGAGCATTACATCTCTGAAAATAAATTATTTCACCCATATAGTGCTGTAAAAATGGTCAAAAATACATGTAAATTACACCAAACCAGTACCAAATGTTGGTCTATAATGCTGAAATTTGGCCAGAATATAAGGTGGCACATACTAAATCTGACTGAACCGGTTTTAAAATTACATCTGATATAAGAGTACCTATAGTTTGGCAATATTGGCTTCAGCTGGCCCCAAATTCGCTTCTGTGGGGCTGCATTAAGATATACTTAAATTTGGCAAAGTAAGACAAATTTAAGGCTGAAAACCATATTGTTTGCTAGAGCTGGTGCCACTAAATGAGATTCCACAAGAATATTCCTTAAGAAATACATAACTGGTCCAAAATACATGTATTGGAAGTGCAGGTATCGAGGGGGTGGTCATATGGCACATCAGTCCAAAACACCACTTAAACTTCATCAATCTGGCTCAGATTTTCACAGGAAACTCAGTTCATATCAGACATTGATATTGTATTGGCTTGACTTACTCAGGAAACCAATTAAAAATTTCAATTTTCCAGGGTCTGGGGCCAGGCTCAGCCCCCCTCAAATTAGGAAATATCAGGTATATCCTAATACAACCAATCTGAAGCTCTTCTTTAATTTTGCATATGTTTTAACAATAATTGAGGATATATTAGGCCCATTTGGAGCATTACATCTCTGAAAATAAATTATTTCACCCATATAGTGCTGTAAAAATGGTCAAAAATACATGTAAATTACACCAAACCAGTACCAAATGTTGGTCTATAATGCTGAAATTTGGCCAGAATATAAGGTGGCACATACTAAATCTGACTGAACCGGTTTTAAAATTACATCTGATATAAGAGTACCTATAGTTTGGCAATATTGGCTTCAGCTGGCCCCAAATTCGCTTCTGTGGGGCTGCATTAAGATATACTTAAATTTGGCAAAGTAAGACAAATTTAAGGCTGAAAACCATATTGTTTGCTAGAGCTGGTGCCACTAAATGAGATTCCACAAGAATATTCCTTAAGAAATACATAACTGGTCCAAAATACATGTATTGGAAGTGCAGGTATCGAGGGGGTGGTCATATGGCACATCAGTCCAAAACACCACTTAAACTTCATCAATCTGGCTCAGATTTTCACAGGAAACTCAGTTCATATCAGACATGGATATTGTATTGGCTTGACTTACTCAGGAAACCAATTAAAAATTTCAATTTTCCGGGGTCTGGGGCCAGGCTCAGCCCCCCTCAAATTAGGAAATATCAGGTATATCCTAATACAACCAATCTGAAGCTCTTCTTTAATTTTGCATATGTTTTAACAATAATTGAGGATATATTAGGCCCATTTGGAGCATTACATCTCTGAAAATAAATTATTTCACCCATATAGTGCTGTAAAAATGGTCAAAAATACATGTAAATTACACCAAACCAGTACCAAATGTTGGTCTATAATGCTGAAATTTGGCCAGAATATAAGGTGGCACATACTAAATCTGACTGAACCGGTTTTAAAATTACATCTGATATAACAGTACCTATAGTTTGGCAATATTGGCTTCAGCTGGCCCCAAATTCGCTTCTGTGGGGCTGCATTAAGATATACTTAAATTTGGCAAAGTAAGACAAATTTAAGGCTGAAAACCATATTGTTTGCTAGAGCTGGCGCCACTAAATGAGATTCCACAAGAATATTCCTTAAGAAATACATAACTGGTCCAAAATACATGTATTGGAAGTGCAGGTATCGAGGGGGTGGTCATATGGCACATCAGTCCAAAACCCCACTTAAACTTCATCAATCTGGCTCAGATTTTCACAGGAAACTCAGTTCATATCAGACATTGATATTGTATTGGCTTGACTTACTCAGGAAACCAATTAAAAATTTCAATTTTCCGGGGTCTGGGGCCAGGCTCAGCCCCCCTCAAATTAGGAAATATCAGGTATATCCTAATACAACCAATCTGAAGCTCTTCTTTAATTTTGCATATGTTTTAACAATAATTGAGGATATATTAGGCCCATTTGGAGCATTACATCTCTGAAAATAAATTATTTCACCCATATAGTGCTGTAAAAATGGTCAAAAATACATGTAAATTACACCAAACCAGTACCAAATGTTGGTCTATAATGCTGAAATTTGGCCAGAATATAAAGTGGCACATACTAAATCTGACTGAACCGGTTTTAAAATTACATCTGATATAACAGTACCTATAGTTTGGCAATATTGGCTTCAGCTGGCCCCAAATTCGCTTCTGTGGGGCTGCATTAAGATATACTTAAATTTGACAAAGTAAGACAAATTTAAGGCTGAAAACCATATTGTTTGCTAGAGCTGGTGCCACTAAATGAGATTCCACAAGAATATTCCTTAAGAAATACATAACTGGTCCAAAATACATGTATTGGAAGTGCAGGTATCGAGGGGGTGGTCATATGGCACATCAGTCCAAAACACCACTTAAACTTCATCAATCTGGCTCAGATTTTCACAGGAAACTCAGTTCATATCAGACATTGATATTGTATTGGCTTGACTTACTCAGGAAACCAATTAAAAATTTCAATTTTCCAGGGTCTGGGGCCAGGCTCAGCCCCCCTCAAATTAGGAAATATCAGGTATATCCTAATACAACCAATCTGAAGCTCTTCTTTAATTTTGCATATGTTTTAACAATAATTGAGGATATATTAGGCCCATTTGGAGCATTACATCTCTGAAAATAAATTATTTCACCCATATAGTGCTGTAAAAATGGTCAAAAATACATGTAAATTACACCAAACCAGTACCAAATGTTGGTCTATAATGCTGAAATTTGGCCAGAATATAAGGTGGCACATACTAAATCTGACTGAACCGGTTTTAAAATTACATCTGATATAAGAGTACCTATAGTTTGGCAATATTGGCTTCAGCTGGCCCCAAATTCGCTTCTGTGGGGCTGCATTAAGATATACTTAAATTTGGCAAAGTAAGACAAATTTAAGGCTGAAAACCATATTGTTTGCTAGAGCTGGTGCCACTAAATGAGATTCCACAAGAATATTCCTTAAGAAATACATAACTGGTCCAAAATACATGTATTGGAAGTGCAGGTATCGAGGGGTTGGTCATATGGCACATCAGTCCAAAACACCACTTAAACTTCATCAATCTGGCTCAGATTTTCACAGGAAACTCAGTTCATATCAGACATTGATATTGTATTGGCTTGACTTACTCAGGAAACCAATTAAAAATTTCAATTTTCCGGGGTCTGGGGCCAGGCTCAGCCCCCCTCAAATTAGGAAATATCAGGTATATCCTAATACAACCAATCTGAAGCTCTTCTTTAATTTTGCATATGTTTTAACAATAATTGAGGATATATTAGGCCCATTTGGAGCATTACATCTCTGAAAATAAATTATTTCACCCATATAGTGCTATAAAAATGGTCAAAAATACATGTAAATTACACCAAACCAGTACCAAATGTTGGTCTATAATGCTGAAATTTGGCCAGAATATAAGGTGGCACATACTAAATCTGACTGAACCGGTTTTAAAATTACATCTGATATAACAGTACCTATAGTTTGGCAATATTGGCTTCAGCTGGCCCCAAATTCGCTTCTGTGGGGCTGCATTAAGATATACTTAAATTTGGCAAAGTAAGACAAATTTAAGGCTGAAAACCATATTGTTTGCTAGAGCTGGCGCCACTAAATGAGATTCCAAAAGAATATTCCTTAAGAAATACATAACTGGTCCAAAATACATGTATTGGAAGTGCAGGTATCGAGGGGGTGGTCATATGGCACATCAGTCCAAAACCCCACTTAAACTTCATCAATCTGGCTCAGATTTTCACAGGAAACTCAGTTCATATCAGACATTGATATTGTATTGGCTTGACTTACTCAGGAAACCAATTAAAAATTTCAATTTTCCGGGGTCTGGGGCCAGGCTCAGCCCCCCTCAAATTAGGAAATATCAGGTATATCCTAATACAACCAATCTGAAGCTCTTCTTTAATTTTGCATATGTTTTAACAATAATTGAGGATATATTAGGCCCATTTGGAGCATTACATCTCTGAAAATAAATTATTTCACCCATATAGTGCTGTAAAAATGGTCAAAAATACATGTAAATTACACCAAACCAGTACCAAATGTTGGTCTATAATGCTGAAATTTGGCCAGAATATAAGGTGGCACATACTAAATCTGACTGAACCGGTTTTAAAATTACATCTGATATAAGAGTACCTATAGTTTGGCAATATTGGCTTCAGCTGGCCCCAAATTCGCTTCTGTGGGGCTGCATTAAGATATACTTAAATTTGGCAAAGTAAGACAAATTTAAGGCTGAAAACCATATTGTTTGCTAGAGCTGGTGCCACTAAATGAGATTCCACAAGAATATTCCTTAAGAAATACATAACTGGTCCAAAATACATGTATTGGAAGTGCAGGTATCGAGGGGGTGGTCATATGGCACATCAGTCCAAAACACCACTTAAACTTCATCAATCTGGCTCAGATTTTCACAGGAAACTCAGTTCATATCAGACATTGATATTGTATTGGCTTGACTTACTCAGGAAACCAATTAAAAATTTCAATTTTCCAGGGTCTGGGGCCAGGCTCAGCCCCCCTCAAATTAGGAAATATCAGGTATATCCTAATACAACCAATCTGAAGCTCTTCTTTAATTTTGCATATGTTTTAACAATAATTGAGGATATATTAGGCCCATTTGGAGCATTACATCTCTGAAAATAAATTATTTCACCCATATAGTGCTGTAAAAATGGTCAAAAATACATGTAAATTACACCAAACCAGTACCAAATGTTGGTCTATAATGCTGAAATTTGGCCAGAATATAAGGTGGCACATACTAAATCTGACTGAACCGGTTTTAAAATTACATCTGATATAAGAGTACCTATAGTTTGGCAATATTGGCTTCAGCTGGCCCCAAATTCGCTTCTGTGGGGCTGCATTAAGATATACTTAAATTTGGCAAAGTAAGACAAATTTAAGGCTGAAAACCATATTGTTTGCTAGAGCTGGCGCCACTAAATGAGATTCCAAAAGAATATTCCTTAAGAAATACATAACTGGTCCAAAATACATGTATTGGAAGTGCAGGTATCGAGGGGGTGGTCATATGGCACATCAGTCCAAAACCCCACTTAAACTTCATCAATCTGGCTCAGATTTTCACAGGAAACTCAGTTCATATCAGACATTGATATTGTATTGGCTTGACTTACTCAGGAAACCAATTAAAAATTTCAATTTTCCGGGGTCTGGGGCCAGGCTCAGCCCCCCTCAAATTAGGAAATATCAGGTATATCCTAATACAACCAATCTGAAGCTCTTCTTTAATTTTGCATATGTTTTAACAATAATTGAGGATATATTAGGCCCATTTGGAGCATTACATCTCTGAAAATAAATTATTTCACCCATATAGTGCTGTAAAAATGGTCAAAAATACATGTAAATTACACCAAACCAGTACCAAATGTTGGTCTATAATGCTGAAATTTGGCCAGAATATAAGGTGGCACATACTAAATCTGACTGAACCGGTTTTAAAATTACATCTGATATAAGAGTACCTATAGTTTGGCAATATTGGCTTCAGCTGGCCCCAAATTCGCTTCTGTGGGGCTGCATTAAGATATACTTAAATTTGGCAAAGTAAGACAAATTTAAGGCTGAAAACCATATTGTTTGCTAGAGCTGGTGCCACTAAATGAGATTCCACAAGAATATTCCTTAAGAAATACATAACTGGTCCAAAATACATGTATTGGAAGTGCAGGTATCGAGGGGGTGGTCATATGGCACATCAGTCCAAAACACCACTTAAACTTCATCAATCTGGCTCAGATTTTCACAGGAAACTCAGTTCATATCAGACATTGATATTGTATTGGCTTGACTTACTCAGGAAACCAATTAAAAATTTCAATTTTCCAGGGTCTGGGGCCAGGCTCAGCCCCCCTCAAATTAGGAAATATCAGGTATATCCTAATACAACCAATCTGAAGCTCTTCTTTAATTTTGCATATGTTTTAACAATAATTGAGGATATATTAGGCCCATTTGGAGCATTACATCTCTGAAAATAAATTATTTCACCCATATAGTGCTGTAAAAATGGTCAAAAATACATGTAAATTACACCAAACCAGTACCAAATGTTGGTCTATAATGCTGAAATTTGGCCAGAATATAAGGTGGCACATACTAAATCTGACTGAACCGGTTTTAAAATTACATCTGATATAAGAGTACCTATAGTTTGGCAATATTGGCTTCAGCTGGCCCCAAATTCGCTTCTGTGGGGCTGCATTAAGATATACTTAAATTTGGCAAAGTAAGACAAATTTAAGGCTGAAAACCATATTGTTTGCTAGAGCTGGTGCCACTAAATGAGATTCCACAAGAATATTCCTTAAGAAATACATAACTGGTCCAAAATACATGTATTGGAAGTGCAGGTATCGAGGGGGTGGTCATATGGCACATCAGTCCAAAACACCACTTAAACTTCATCAATCTGGCTCAGATTTTCACAGGAAACTCAGTTCATATCAGACATGGATATTGTATTGGCTTGACTTACTCAGGAAACCAATTAAAAATTTCAATTTTCCGGGGTCTGGGGCCAGGCTCAGCCCCCCTCAAATTAGGAAATATCAGGTATATCCTAATACAACCAATCTGAAGCTCTTCTTTAATTTTGCATATGTTTTAACAATAATTGAGGATATATTAGGCCCATTTGGAGCATTACATCTCTGAAAATAAATTATTTCACCCATATAGTGCTGTAAAAATGGTCAAAAATACATGTAAATTACACCAAACCAGTACCAAATGTTGGTCTATAATGCTGAAATTTGGCCAGAATATAAGGTGGCACATACTAAATCTGACTGAACCGGTTTTAAAATTACATCTGATATAACAGTACCTATAGTTTGGCAATATTGGCTTCAGCTGGCCCCAAATTCGCTTCTGTGGGGCTGCATTAAGATATACTTAAATTTGGCAAAGTAAGACAAATTTAAGGCTGAAAACCATATTGTTTGCTAGAGCTGGCGCCACTAAATGAGATTCCACAAGAATATTCCTTAAGAAATACATAACTGGTCCAAAATACATGTATTGGAAGTGCAGGTATCGAGGGGGTGGTCATATGGCACATCAGTCCAAAACCCCACTTAAACTTCATCAATCTGGCTCAGATTTTCACAGGAAACTCAGTTCATATCAGACATTGATATTGTATTGGCTTGACTTACTCAGGAAACCAATTAAAAATTTCAATTTTCCGGGGTCTGGGGCCAGGCTCAGCCCCCCTCAAATTAGGAAATATCAGGTATATCCTAATACAACCAATCTGAAGCTCTTCTTTAATTTTGCATATGTTTTAACAATAATTGAGGATATATTAGGCCCATTTGGAGCATTACATCTCTGAAAATAAATTATTTCACCCATATAGTGCTGTAAAAATGGTCAAAAATACATGTAAATTACACCAAACCAGTACCAAATGTTGGTCTATAATGCTGAAATTTGGCCAGAATATAAGGTGGCACATACTAAATCTGACTGAACCGGTTTTAAAATTACATCTGATATAAGAGTACCTATAGTTTGGCAATATTGGCTTCAGCTGGCCCCAAATTCGCTTCTGTGGGGCTGCATTAAGATATACTTAAATTTGGCAAAGTAAGACAAATTTAAGGCTGAAAACCATATTGTTTGCTAGAGCTGGTGCCACTAAATGAGATTCCACAAGAATATTCCTTAAGAAATACATAACTGGTCCAAAATACATGTATTGGAAGTGCAGGTATCGAGGGGGTGGTCATATGGCACATCAGTCCAAAACACCACTTAAACTTCATCAATCTGGCTCAGATTTTCACAGGAAACTCAGTTCATATCAGACATTGATATTGTATTGGCTTGACTTACTCAGGAAACCAATTAAAAATTTCAATTTTCCAGGGTCTGGGGCCAGGCTCAGCCCCCCTCAAATTAGGAAATATCAGGTATATCCTAATACAACCAATCTGAAGCTCTTCTTTAATTTTGCATATGTTTTAACAATAATTGAGGATATATTAGGCCCATTTGGAGCATTACATCTCTGAAAATAAATTATTTCACCCATATAGTGCTGTAAAAATGGTCAAAAATACATGTAAATTACACCAAACCAGTACCAAATGTTGGTCTATAATGCTGAAATTTGGCCAGAATATAAGGTGGCACATACTAAATCTGACTGAACCGGTTTTAAAATTACATCTGATATAAGAGTACCTATAGTTTGGCAATATTGGCTTCAGCTGGCCCCAAATTCGCTTCTGTGGGGCTGCATTAAGATATACTTAAATTTGGCAAAGTAAGACAAATTTAAGGCTGAAAACCATATTGTTTGCTAGAGCTGGTGCCACTAAATGAGATTCCACAAGAATATTCCTTAAGAAATACATAACTGGTCCAAAATACATGTATTGGAAGTGCAGGTATCGAGGGGGTGGTCATATGGCACATCAGTCCAAAACACCACTTAAACTTCATCAATCTGGCTCAGATTTTCACAGGAAACTCAGTTCATATCAGACATGGATATTGTATTGGCTTGACTTACTCAGGAAACCAATTAAAAATTTCAATTTTCCGGGGTCTGGGGCCAGGCTCAGCCCCCCTCAAATTAGGAAATATCAGGTATATCCTAATACAACCAATCTGAAGCTCTTCTTTAATTTTGCATATGTTTTAACAATAATTGAGGATATATTAGGCCCATTTGGAGCATTACATCTCTGAAAATAAATTATTTCACCCATATAGTGCTGTAAAAATGGTCAAAAATACATGTAAATTACACCAAACCAGTACCAAATGTTGGTCTATAATGCTGAAATTTGGCCAGAATATAAGGTGGCACATACTAAATCTGACTGAACCGGTTTTAAAATTACATCTGATATAACAGTACCTATAGTTTGGCAATATTGGCTTCAGCTGGCCCCAAATTCGCTTCTGTGGGGCTGCATTAAGATATACTTAAATTTGGCAAAGTAAGACAAATTTAAGGCTGAAAACCATATTGTTTGCTAGAGCTGGCGCCACTAAATGAGATTCCACAAGAATATTCCTTAAGAAATACATAACTGGTCCAAAATACATGTATTGGAAGTGCAGGTATCGAGGGGGTGGTCATATGGCACATCAGTCCAAAACCCCACTTAAACTTCATCAATCTGGCTCAGATTTTCACAGGAAACTCAGTTCATATCAGACATTGATATTGTATTGGCTTGACTTACTCAGGAAACCAATTAAAAATTTCAATTTTCCGGGGTCTGGGGCCAGGCTCAGCCCCCCTCAAATTAGGAAATATCAGGTATATCCTAATACAACCAATCTGAAGCTCTTCTTTAATTTTGCATATGTTTTAACAATAATTGAGGATATATTAGGCCCATTTGGAGCATTACATCTCTGAAAATAAATTATTTCACCCATATAGTGCTGTAAAAATGGTCAAAAATACATGTAAATTACACCAAACCAGTACCAAATGTTGGTCTATAATGCTGAAATTTGGCCAGAATATAAAGTGGCACATACTAAATCTGACTGAACCGGTTTTAAAATTACATCTGATATAACAGTACCTATAGTTTGGCAATATTGGCTTCAGCTGGCCCCAAATTCGCTTCTGTGGGGCTGCATTAAGATATACTTAAATTTGACAAAGTAAGACAAATTTAAGGCTGAAAACCATATTGTTTGCTAGAGCTGGTGCCACTAAATGAGATTCCACAAGAATATTCCTTAAGAAATACATAACTGGTCCAAAATACATGTATTGGAAGTGCAGGTATCGAGGGGGTGGTCATATGGCACATCAGTCCAAAACACCACTTAAACTTCATCAATCTGGCTCAGATTTTCACAGGAAACTCAGTTCATATCAGACATTGATATTGTATTGGCTTGACTTACTCAGGAAACCAATTAAAAATTTCAATTTTCCAGGGTCTGGGGCCAGGCTCAGCCCCCCTCAAATTAGGAAATATCAGGTATATCCTAATACAACCAATCTGAAGCTCTTCTTTAATTTTGCATATGTTTTAACAATAATTGAGGATATATTAGGCCCATTTGGAGCATTACATCTCTGAAAATAAATTATTTCACCCATATAGTGCTGTAAAAATGGTCAAAAATACATGTAAATTACACCAAACCAGTACCAAATGTTGGTCTATAATGCTGAAATTTGGCCAGAATATAAGGTGGCACATACTAAATCTGACTGAACCGGTTTTAAAATTACATCTGATATAAGAGTACCTATAGTTTGGCAATATTGGCTTCAGCTGGCCCCAAATTCGCTTCTGTGGGGCTGCATTAAGATATACTTAAATTTGGCAAAGTAAGACAAATTTAAGGCTGAAAACCATATTGTTTGCTAGAGCTGGTGCCACTAAATGAGATTCCACAAGAATATTCCTTAAGAAATACATAACTGGTCCAAAATACATGTATTGGAAGTGCAGGTATCGAGGGGGTGGTCATATGGCACATCAGTCCAAAACACCACTTAAACTTCATCAATCTGGCTCAGATTTTCACAGGAAACTCAGTTCATATCAGACATTGATATTGTATTGGCTTGACTTACTCAGGAAACCAATTAAAAATTTCAATTTTCCGGGGTCTGGGGCCAGGCTCAGCCCCCCTCAAATTAGGAAATATCAGGTATATCCTAATACAACCAATCTGAAGCTCTTCTTTAATTTTGCATATGTTTTAACAATAATTGAGGATATATTAGGCCCATTTGGAGCATTACATCTCTGAAAATAAATTATTTCACCCATATAGTGCTATAAAAATGGTCAAAAATACATGTAAATTACACCAAACCAGTACCAAATGTTGGTCTATAATGCTGAAATTTGGCCAGAATATAAGGTGGCACATACTAAATCTGACTGAACCGGTTTTAAAATTACATCTGATATAACAGTACCTATAGTTTGGCAATATTGGCTTCAGCTGGCCCCAAATTCGCTTCTGTGGGGCTGCATTAAGATATACTTAAATTTGGCAAAGTAAGACAAATTTAAGGCTGAAAACCATATTGTTTGCTAGAGCTGGCGCCACTAAATGAGATTCCAAAAGAATATTCCTTAAGAAATACATAACTGGTCCAAAATACATGTATTGGAAGTGCAGGTATCGAGGGGGTGGTCATATGGCACATCAGTCCAAAACCCCACTTAAACTTCATCAATCTGGCTCAGATTTTCACAGGAAACTCAGTTCATATCAGACATTGATATTGTATTGGCTTGACTTACTCAGGAAACCAATTAAAAATTTCAATTTTCCGGGGTCTGGGGCCAGGCTCAGCCCCCCTCAAATTAGGAAATATCAGGTATATCCTAATACAACCAATCTGAAGCTCTTCTTTAATTTTGCATATGTTTTAACAATAATTGAGGATATATTAGGCCCATTTGGAGCATTACATCTCTGAAAATAAATTATTTCACCCATATAGTGCTGTAAAAATGGTCAAAAATACATGTAAATTACACCAAACCAGTACCAAATGTTGGTCTATAATGCTGAAATTTGGCCAGAATATAAGGTGGCACATACTAAATCTGACTGAACCGGTTTTAAAATTACATCTGATATAAGAGTACCTATAGTTTGGCAATATTGGCTTCAGCTGGCCCCAAATTCGCTTCTGTGGGGCTGCATTAAGATATACTTAAATTTGGCAAAGTAAGACAAATTTAAGGCTGAAAACCATATTGTTTGCTAGAGCTGGTGCCACTAAATGAGATTCCACAAGAATATTCCTTAAGAAATACATAACTGGTCCAAAATACATGTATTGGAAGTGCAGGTATCGAGGGGGTGGTCATATGGCACATCAGTCCAAAACACCACTTAAACTTCATCAATCTGGCTCAGATTTTCACAGGAAACTCAGTTCATATCAGACATTGATATTGTATTGGCTTGACTTACTCAGGAAACCAATTAAAAATTTCAATTTTCCAGGGTCTGGGGCCAGGCTCAGCCCCCCTCAAATTAGGAAATATCAGGTATATCCTAATACAACCAATCTGAAGCTCTTCTTTAATTTTGCATATGTTTTAACAATAATTGAGGATATATTAGGCCCATTTGGAGCATTACATCTCTGAAAATAAATTATTTCACCCATATAGTGCTGTAAAAATGGTCAAAAATACATGTAAATTACACCAAACCAGTACCAAATGTTGGTCTATAATGCTGAAATTTGGCCAGAATATAAGGTGGCACATACTAAATCTGACTGAACCGGTTTTAAAATTACATCTGATATAAGAGTACCTATAGTTTGGCAATATTGGCTTCAGCTGGCCCCAAATTCGCTTCTGTGGGGCTGCATTAAGATATACTTAAATTTGGCAAAGTAAGACAAATTTAAGGCTGAAAACCATATTGTTTGCTAGAGCTGGTGCCACTAAATGAGATTCCACAAGAATATTCCTTAAGAAATACATAACTGGTCCAAAATACATGTATTGGAAGTGCAGGTATCGAGGGGGTGGTCATATGGCACATCAGTCCAAAACACCACTTAAACTTCATCAATCTGGCTCAGATTTTCACAGGAAACTCAGTTCATATCAGACATTGATATTGTATTGGCTTGACTTACTCAGGAAACCAATTAAAAATTTCAATTTTCCGGGGTCTGGGGCCAGGCTCAGCCCCCCTCAAATTAGGAAATATCAGGTATATCCTAATACAACCAATCTGAAGCTCTTCTTTAATTTTGCATATGTTTTAACAATAATTGAGGATATATTAGGCCCATTTGGAGCATTACATCTCTGAAAATAAATTATTTCACCCATATAGTGCTATAAAAATGGTCAAAAATACATGTAAATTACACCAAACCAGTACCAAATGTTGGTCTATAATGCTGAAATTTGGCCAGAATATAAGGTGGCACATACTAAATCTGACTGAACCGGTTTTAAAATTACATCTGATATAACAGTACCTATAGTTTGGCAATATTGGCTTCAGCTGGCCCCAAATTCGCTTCTGTGGGGCTGCATTAAGATATACTTAAATTTGGCAAAGTAAGACAAATTTAAGGCTGAAAACCATATTGTTTGCTAGAGCTGGCGCCACTAAATGAGATTCCACAAGAATATTCCTTAAGAAATACATAACTGGTCCAAAATACATGTATTGGAAGTGCAGGTATCGAGGGGGTGGTCATATGGCACATCAGTCCAAAACACCACTTAAACTTCATCAATCTGGCTCAGATTTTCACAGGAAACTCAGTTCATATCAGACATGGATATTGTATTGGCTTGACTTACTCAGGAAACCAATTAAAAATTTCAATTTTCCGGGGTCTGGGGCCAGGCTCAGCCCCCCTCAAATTAGGAAATATCAGGTATATCCTAATACAACCAATCTGAAGCTCTTCTTTAATTTTGCATATGTTTTAACAATAATTGAGGATATATTAGGCCCATTTGGAGCATTACATCTCTGAAAATAAATTATTTCACCCATATAGTGCTGTAAAAATGGTCAAAAATACATGTAAATTACACCAAACCAGTACCAAATGTTGGTCTATAATGCTGAAATTTGGCCAGAATATAAGGTGGCACATACTAAATCTGACTGAACCGGTTTTAAAATTACATCTGATATAACAGTACCTATAGTTTGGCAATATTGGCTTCAGCTGGCCCCAA
This sequence comes from Sabellastarte sp. h YS-2021, assembly GCA_964017235.1. Classification (NCBI taxonomy): domain Eukaryota; kingdom Metazoa; phylum Annelida; class Polychaeta; order Sabellida; family Sabellidae; genus Sabellastarte; species Sabellastarte sp. h YS-2021. Next base: position 92,501,085 of record OZ024934.1, read on the forward strand.
ATTCGCTTCTGTGGGGCTGCATTAAGATATACTTAAATTTGGCAAAGTAAGACAAATTTAAGGCTGAAAACCATATTGTTTGCTAGAGCTGGCGCCACTAAATGAGATTCCACAAGAATATTCCTTAAGAAATACATAACTGGTCCAAAATACATGTATTGGAAGTGCAGGTATCGAGGGGGTGGTCATATGGCACATCAGTCCAAAACCCCACTTAAACTTCATCAATCTGGCTCAGATTTTCACAGGAAACTCAGTTCATATCAGACATTGATATTGTATTGGCTTGACTTACTCAGGAAACCAATTAAAAATTTCAATTTTCCGGGGTCTGGGGCCAGGCTCAGCCCCCCTCAAATTAGGAAATATCAGGTATATCCTAATACAACCAATCTGAAGCTCTTCTTTAATTTCGCATATGTTTTAACAATAATTGAGGATATATTAGGCCCATTTGGAGCATTACATCTCTGAAAATAAATTATTTCACCCATATAGTGCTGTAAAAATGGTCAAAAATACATGTAAATTACACCAAACCAGTACCAAATGTTGGTCTATAATGCTGAAATTTGGCCAGAATATAAAGTGGCACATACTAAATCTGACTGAACCGGTTTTAAAATTACATCTGATATAACAGTACCTATAGTTTGGCAATATTGGCTTCAGCTGGCCCCAAATTCGCTTCTGTGGGGCTGCATTAAGATATACTTAAATTTGACAAAGTAAGACAAATTTAAGGCTGAAAACCATATTGTTTGCTAGAGCTGGTGCCACTAAATGAGATTCCACAAGAATATTCCTTAAGAAATACATAACTGGTCCAAAATACATGTATTGGAAGTGCAGGTATCGAGGGGGTGGTCATATGGCACATCAGTCCAAAACACCACTTAAACTTCATCAATCTGGCTCAGATTTTCACAGGAAACTCAGTTCATATCAGACATTGATATTGTATTGGCTTGACTTACTCAGGAAACCAATTAAAAATTTCAATTTTCCGGGGTCTGGGGCCAGGCTCAGCCCCCCTCAAATTAGGAAATATCAGGTATATCCTAATACAACCAATCTGAAGCTCTTCTTTAATTTTGCATATATTTTAACAATAATTGAGGATATATTAGGCCCATTTGGAGCATTACATCCCTGAAAATAACTTATTTCAGCCATATAGTGCTGTAAAAATGGTCAAAAATACATGTAAATTACACCAAACCAGTACCAAATGTTGGTCTATAATGCTGAAATTTGGCCAGAATATAAGGTGGCACATACTAAATCTGACTGAACCGGTTTTAAAATTACATCTGATATAAGAGTACCTATAGTTTGGCAATATTGGCTTCAGCTGGCCCCAAATTCGCTTCTGTGGGGCTGCATTAAGATATACTTAAATTTGGCAAAGTAAGACAAATTTAAGGCTGAAAACCATATTGTTTGCTAGAGCTGGCGCCACTAAATGAGATTCCACAAGAATATTCCTTAAGAAATACATAACTGGTCCAAAATACATGTATTGGAAGTGCAGGTATCGAGGGGGTGGTCATATGGCACATCAGTCCAAAACACCACTTAAACTTCATCAATCTGGCTCAGATTTTCACAGGAAACTCAGTTCATATCAGACATGGATATTGTATTGGCTTGACTTACTCAGGAAACCAATTAAAAATTTCAATTTTCCGGGGTCTGGGGCCAGGCTCAGCCCCCCTCAAATTAGGAAATATCAGGTATATCCTAATACAACCAATCTGAAGCTCTTCTTTAATTTTGCATATGTTTTAACAATAATTGAGGATATATTAGGCCCATTTGGAGCATTACATCTCTGAAAATAAATTATTTCACCCATATAGTGCTGTAAAAATGGTCAAAAATACATGTAAATTACACCAAACCAGTACCAAATGTTGGTCTATAATGCTGAAATTTGGCCAGAATATAAGGTGGCACATACTAAATCTGACTGAACCGGTTTTAAAATTACATCTGATATAACAGTACCTATAGTTTGGCAATATTGGCTTCAGCTGGCCCCAAATTCGCTTCTGTGGGGCTGCATTAAGATATACTTAAATTTGGCAAAGTAAGACAAATTTAAGGCTGAAAACCATATTGTTTGCTAGAGCTGGCGCCACTAAATGAGATTCCACAAGAATATTCCTTAAGAAATACATAACTGGTCCAAAATACATGTATTGGAAGTGCAGGTATCGAGGGGGTGGTCATATGGCACATCAGTCCAAAACCCCACTTAAACTTCATCAATCTGGCTCAGATTTTCACAGGAAACTCAGTTCATATCAGACATTGATATTGTATTGGCTTGACTTACTCAGGAAACCAATTAAAAATTTCAATTTTCCGGGGTCTGGGGCCAGGCTCAGCCCCCCTCAAATTAGGAAATATCAGGTATATCCTAATACAACCAATCTGAAGCTCTTCTTTAATTTTGCATATGTTTTAACAATAATTGAGGATATATTAGGCCCATTTGGAGCATTACATCTCTGAAAATAAATTATTTCACCCATATAGTGCTGTAAAAATGGTCAAAAATACATGTAAATTACACCAAACCAGTACCAAATGTTGGTCTATAATGCTGAAATTTGGCCAGAATATAAAGTGGCACATACTAAATCTGACTGAACCGGTTTTAAAATTACATCTGATATAACAGTACCTATAGTTTGGCAATATTGGCTTCAGCTGGCCCCAAATTCGCTTCTGTGGGGCTGCATTAAGATATACTTAAATTTGACAAAGTAAGACAAATTTAAGGCTGAAAACCATATTGTTTGCTAGAGCTGGTGCCACTAAATGAGATTCCACAAGAATATTCCTTAAGAAATACATAACTGGTCCAAAATACATGTATTGGAAGTGCAGGTATCGAGGGGGTGGTCATATGGCACATCAGTCCAAAACACCACTTAAACTTCATCAATCTGGCTCAGATTTTCACAGGAAACTCAGTTCATATCAGACATTGATATTGTATTGGCTTGACTTACTCAGGAAACCAATTAAAAATTTCAATTTTCCGGGGTCTGGGGCCAGGCTCAGCCCCCCTCAAATTAGGAAATATCAGGTATATCCTAATACAACCAATCTGAAGCTCTTCTTTAATTTTGCATATATTTTAACAATAATTGAGGATATATTAGGCCCATTTGGAGCATTACATCCCTGAAAATAACTTATTTCAGCCATATAGTGCTGTAAAAATGGTCAAAAATACATGTAAATTACACCAAACCAGTACCAAATGTTGGTCTATAATGCTGAAATTTGGCCAGAATATAAGGTGGCACATACTAAATCTGACTGAACCGGTTTTAAAATTACATCTGATATAAGAGTACCTATAGTTTGGCAATATTGGCTTCAGCTGGCCCCAAATTCGCTTCTGTGGGGCTGCATTAAGATATACTTAAATTTGGCAAAGTAAGACAAATTTAAGGCTGAAAACCATATTGTTTGCTAGAGCTGGCGCCACTAAATGAGATTCCACAAGAATATTCCTTAAGAAATACATAACTGGTCCAAAATACATGTATTGGAAGTGCAGGTATCGAGGGGGTGGTCATATGGCACATCAGTCCAAAACCCCACTTAAACTTCATCAATCTGGCTCAGATTTTCACAGGAAACTCAGTTCATATCAGACATTGATATTGTATTGGCTTGACTTACTCAGGAAACCAATTAAAAATTTCAATTTTCCGGGGTCTGGGGCCAGGCTCAGCCCCCCTCAAATTAGGAAATATCAGGTATATCCTAATACAACCAATCTGAAGCTCTTCTTTAATTTTGCATATGTTTTAACAATAATTGAGGATATATTAGGCCCATTTGGAGCATTACATCTCTGAAAATAAATTATTTCACCCATATAGTGCTGTAAAAATGGTCAAAAATACATGTAAATTACACCAAACCAGTACCAAATGTTGGTCTATAATGCTGAAATTTGGCCAGAATATAAAGTGGCACATACTAAATCTGACTGAACCGGTTTTAAAATTACATCTGATATAACAGTACCTATAGTTTGGCAATATTGGCTTCAGCTGGCCCCAAATTCGCTTCTGTGGGGCTGCATTAAGATATACTTAAATTTGACAAAGTAAGACAAATTTAAGGCTGAAAACCATATTGTTTGCTAGAGCTGGTGCCACTAAATGAGATTCCACAAGAATATTCCTTAAGAAATACATAACTGGTCCAAAATACATGTATTGGAAGTGCAGGTATCGAGGGGGTGGTCATATGGCACATCAGTCCAAAACACCACTTAAACTTCATCAATCTGGCTCAGATTTTCACAGGAAACTCAGTTCATATCAGACATTGATATTGTATTGGCTTGACTTACTCAGGAAACCAATTAAAAATTTCAATTTTCCGGGGTCTGGGGCCAGGCTCAGCCCCCCTCAAATTAGGAAATATCAGGTATATCCTAATACAACCAATCTGAAGCTCTTCTTTAATTTTGCATATATTTTAACAATAATTGAGGATATATTAGGCCCATTTGGAGCATTACATCCCTGAAAATAACTTATTTCAGCCATATAGTGCTGTAAAAATGGTCAAAAATACATGTAAATTACACCAAACCAGTACCAAATGTTGGTCTATAATGCTGAAATTTGGCCAGAATATAAGGTGGCACATACTAAATCTGACTGAACCGGTTTTAAAATTACATCTGATATAAGAGTACCTATAGTTTGGCAATATTGGCTTCAGCTGGCCCCAAATTCGCTTCTGTGGGGCTGCATTAAGATATACTTAAATTTGGCAAAGTAAGACAAATTTAAGGCTGAAAACCATATTGTTTGCTAGAGCTGGCGCCACTAAATGAGATTCCAAAAGAATATTCCTTAAGAAATACATAACTGGTCCAAAATACATGTATTGGAAGTGCAGGTATCGAGGGGGTGGTCATATGGCACATCAGTCCAAAACCCCACTTAAACTTCATCAATCTGGCTCAGATTTTCACAGGAAACTCAGTTCATATCAGACATTGATATTGTATTGGCTTGACTTACTCAGGAAACCAATTAAAAATTTCAATTTTCCGGGGTCTGGGGCCAGGCTCAGCCCCCCTCAAATTAGGAAATATCAGGTATATCCTAATACAACCAATCTGAAGCTCTTCTTTAATTTTGCATATGTTTTAACAATAATTGAGGATATATTAGGCCCATTTGGAGCATTACATCTCTGAAAATAAATTATTTCACCCATATAGTGCTGTAAAAATGGTCAAAAATACATGTAAATTACACCAAACCAGTACCAAATGTTGGTCTATAATGCTGAAATTTGGCCAGAATATAAGGTGGCACATACTAAATCTGACTGAACCGGTTTTAAAATTACATCTGATATAACAGTACCTATAGTTTGGCAATATTGGCTTCAGCTGGCCCCAAATTCGCTTCTGTGGGGCTGCATTAAGATATACTTAAATTTGGCAAAGTAAGATAATTTTAAGGCTGAAAACCATATTGTTTGCTAGAGCTGGTGCCACTAAATGAGATTCCACAAGAATATTCCTTAAGAAATACATAACTGGTCCAAAATACATGTATTGGAAGTGCAGGTATCGAGGGGGTGGTCATATGGCACATCAGTCCAAAACCCCACTTAAACTTCATCAATCTGGCTCAGATTTTCACAGGAAACTCAGTTCATATCAGACATTGATATTGTATTGGCTTGACTTACTCAGGAAACCAATTAAAAATTTCAATTTTCCGGGGTCTGGGGCCAGGCTCAGCCCCCCTCAAATTAGGAAATATCAGGTATATCCTAATACAACCAATCTGAAGCTCTTCTTTAATTTTGCATATGTTTTAACAATAATTGAGGATATATTAGGCCCATTTGGAGGATTACATCTCTGAAAATAAATTATTTCACCCATATAGTGCTGTAAAAATGGTCAAAAATACATGTAAATTACACCAAACCAGTACCAAATGTTGGTCTATAATGCTGAAATTTGGCCAGAATATAAGGTGGCACATACTAAATCTGACTGAACCGGTTTTAAAATTACATCTGATATAAGAGTACCTATAGTTTGGCAATATTGGCTTCAGCTGGCCCCAAATTCGCTTCTGTGGGGCTGCATTAAGATATACTTAAATTTGGCAAAGTAAGACAAATTTAAGGCTGAAAACCATATTGTTTGCTAGAGCTGGCGCCACTAAATGAGATTCCAAAAGAATATTCCTTAAGAAATACATAACTGGTCCAAAATACATGTATTGGAAGTGCAGGTATCGAGGGGGTGGTCATATGGCACATCAGTCCAAAACCCCACTTAAACTTCATCAATCTGGCTCAGATTTTCACAGGAAACTCAGTTCATATCAGACATTGATATTGTATTGGCTTGACTTACTCAGGAAACCAATTAAAAATTTCAATTTTCCGGGGTCTGGGGCCAGGCTCAGCCCCCCTCAAATTAGGAAATATCAGGTATATCCTAATACAACCAATCTGAAGCTCTTCTTTAATTTTGCATATGTTTTAACAATAATTGAGGATATATTAGGCCCATTTGGAGCATTACATCTCTGAAAATAAATTATTTCACCCATATAGTGCTGTAAAAATGGTCAAAAATACATGTAAATTACACCAAACCAGTACCAAATGTTGGTCTATAATGTTGAAATTTGGCCAGAATATAAGGTGGCACATACTAAATCTGACTGAACCGGTTTTAAAATTACATCTGATATAAGAGTACCTATAGTTTGGCAATATTGGCTTCAGCTGGCCCCAAATTCGCTTCTGTGGGGCTGCATTAAGATATACTTAAATTTGGCAAAGTAAGACAAATTTAAGGCTGAAAACCATATTGTTTGCTAGAGCTGGTGCCACTAAATGAGATTCCACAAGAATATTCCTTAAGAAATACATAACTGGTCCAAAATACATGTATTGGAAGTGCAGGTATCGAGGGGGTGGTCATATGGCACATCAGTCCAAAACACCACTTAAACTTCATCAATCTGGCTCAGATTTTCACAGGAAACTCAGTTCATATCAGACATTGATATTGTATTGGCTTGACTTACTCAGGAAACCAATTAAAAATTTCAATTTTCCAGGGTCTGGGGCCAGGCTCAGCCCCCCTCAAATTAGGAAATATCAGGTATATCCTAATACAACCAATCTGAAGCTCTTCTTTAATTTTGCATATGTTTTAACAATAATTGAGGATATATTAGGCCCATTTGGAGCATTACATCTCTGAAAATAAATTATTTCACCCATATAGTGCTGTAAAAATGGTCAAAAATACATGTAAATTACACCAAACCAGTACCAAATGTTGGTCTATAATGCTGAAATTTGGCCAGAATATAAGGTGGCACATACTAAATCTGACTGAACCGGTTTTAAAATTACATCTGATATAAGAGTACCTATAGTTTGGCAATATTGGCTTCAGCTGGCCCCAAATTCGCTTCTGTGGGGCTGCATTAAGATATACTTAAATTTGGCAAAGTAAGACAAATTTAAGGCTGAAAACCATATTGTTTGCTAGAGCTGGTGCCACTAAATGAGATTCCACAAGAATATTCCTTAAGAAATACATAACTGGTCCAAAATACATGTATTGGAAGTGCAGGTATCGAGGGGGTGGTCATATGGCACATCAGTCCAAAACACCACTTAAACTTCATCAATCTGGCTCAGATTTTCACAGGAAACTCAGTTCATATCAGACATTGATATTGTATTGGCTTGACTTACTCAGGAAACCAATTAAAAATTTCAATTTTCCGGGGTCTGGGGCCAGGCTCAGCCCCCCTCAAATTAGGAAATATCAGGTATATCCTAATACAACCAATCTGAAGCTCTTCTTTAATTTTGCATATGTTTTAACAATAATTGAGGATATATTAGGCCCATTTGGAGCATTACATCTCTGAAAATAAATTATTTCACCCATATAGTGCTGTAAAAATGGTCAAAAATACATGTAAATTACACCAAACCAGTACCAAATGTTGGTCTATAATGCTGAAATTTGGCCAGAATATAAGGTGGCACATACTAAATCTGACTGAACCGGTTTTAAAATTACATCTGATATAACAGTACCTATAGTTTGGCAATATTGGCTTCAGCTGGCCCCAAATTCGCTTCTGTGGGGCTGCATTAAGATATACTTAAATTTGGCAAAGTAAGACAAATTTAAGGCTGAAAACCATATTGTTTGCTAGAGCTGGCGCCACTAAATGAGATTCCACAAGAATATTCCTTAAGAAATACATAACTGGTCCAAAATACATGTATTGGAAGTGCAGGTATCGAGGGGGTGGTCATATGGCACATCAGTCCAAAACCCCACTTAAACTTCATCAATCTGGCTCAGATTTTCACAGGAAACTCAGTTCATATCAGACATTGATATTGTATTGGCTTGACTTACTCAGGAAACCAATTAAAAATTTCAATTTTCCGGGGTCTGGGGCCAGGCTCAGCCCCCCTCAAATTAGGAACTATCAGGTATATCCTAATACAACCAATCTGAAGCTCTTCTTTAATTTTGCATATGTTTTAACAATAATTGAGGATATATTAGGCCCATTTGGAGCATTACATCTCTGAAAATAAATTATTTCACCCATATAGTGCTGTAAAAATGGTCAAAAATACATGTAAATTACACCAAACCAGTACCAAATGTTGGTCTATAATGCTGAAATTTGGCCAGAATATAAGGTGGCACATACTAAATCTGACTGAACCGGTTTTAAAATTACATCTGATATAACAGTACCTATAGTTTGGCAATATTGGCTTCAGCTGGCCCCAAATTCGCTTCTGTGGGGCTGCATTAAGATATACTTAAATTTGGCAAAGTAAGATAATTTTAAGGCTGAAAACCATATTGTTTGCTAGAGCTGGTGCCACTAAATGAGATTCCACAAGAATATTCCTTAAGAAATACATAACTGGTCCAAAATACATGTATTGGAAGTGCAGGTATCGAGGGGGTGGTCATATGGCACATCAGTCCAAAACCCCACTTAAACTTCATCAATCTGGCTCAGATTTTCACAGGAAACTCAGTTCATATCAGACATTGATATTGTATTGGCTTGACTTACTCAGGAAACTAATTAAAAATTTCAATTTTCCGGGGTCTGGGGCCAGGCTCAGCCCCCCTCAAATTAGGAAATATCAGGTATATCCTAATACAACCAATCTGAAGCTCTTCTTTAATTTTGCACATGTTTTAACAATAATTGAGGATATATTAGGCCCATTTGGAGCATTACATCTCTGAAAATAAATTATTTCACCCATATAGTGCTGTAAAAATGGTCAAAAATACATGTAAATTACACCAAACCAGTACCAAATGTTGGTCTATAATGCTGAAATTTGGCCAGAATATAAGGTGGCACATACTAAATCTGACTGAACCGGTTTTAAAATTACATCTGATATAACAGTACCTATAGTTTGGCAATATTGGCTTCAGCTGGCCCCAAATTCGCTTCTGTGGGGCTGCATTAAGATATACTTAAATTTGGCAAAGTAAGACAAATTTAAGGCTGAAAACCATATTGTTTGCTAGAGCTGGCGCCACTAAATGAGATTCCACAAGAATATTCCTTAAGAAATACATAACTGGTCCAAAATACATGTATTGGAAGTGCAGGTATCGAGGGGGTGGTCATATGGCACATCAGTCCAAAACCCCACTTAAACTTCATCAATCTGGCTCAGATTTTCACAGGAAACTCACTTCATATCAGACATTGATATTGTATTGGCTTGACTTACTCAGGAAACCAATTAAAAATTTCAATTTTCCGGGGTCTGGGGCCAGGCTCAGCCCCCCTCAAATTAGGAAATATCAGGTATATCCTAATACAACCAATCTGAAGCTCTTCTTTAATTTTGCACATGTTTTAACAATAATTGAGGATATATTAGGCCCATTTGGAGCATTACATCTCTGAAAATAAATTATTTCACCCATATAGTGCTGTAAAAATGGTCAAAAATACATGTAAATTACACCAAACCAGTACCAAATGTTGGTCTATAATGCTGAAATTTGGCCAGAATATAAGGTGGCACATACTAAATCTGACTGAATCGGTTTTAAAATTACATCTGATATAACAGTACCTATAGTTTGGCAATATTGGCTTCAGCTGGCCCCAAATTCGCTTCTGTGGGGCTGCATTAAGATATACTTAAATTTGGCAAAGTAAGACAAATTTAAGGCTGAAAACCATATTGTTTGCTAGAGCTGGCGCCACTAAATGAGATTCCACAAGAATATTCCTTAAGAAATACATAACTGGTCCAAAATACATGTATTGGAAGTGCAGGTATCGAGGGGGTGGTCATATGGCACATCAGTCCAAAACCCCACTTAAACTTCATCAATCTGGCTCAGATTTTCACAGGAAACTCACTTCATATCAGACATTGATATTGTATTGGCTTGACTTACTCAGGAAACCAATTAAAAATTTCAATTTTCCGGGGTCTGGGGCCAGGCTCAGCCCCCCTCAAATTAAGAAATATCAGGTATATCCTAATACAACCAATCTGAAGCTCTTCTTTAATTTTGCATATGTTTTAACAATAATTGAGGATATATTAGGCCCATTTGGAGCATTACATCTCTGAAAATAAATTATTTCACCCACATAGTGCTGTAAAAATGGTCAAAAATACATGTAAATTACACCAAACCAGTACCAAATGTTGGTCTATAATGCTGAAATTTGGCCAGAATATAAGGTGGCACATACTAAATCTGACTGAACCGGTTTTAAAATTACATCTGATATAACAGTACCTATAGTTTGGCAATATTGGCTTCAGCTGGCCCCAAATTCGCTTCTGTGGGGCTGCATTAAGATATACTTAAATTTGGCAAAGTAAGACAAATTTAAGGCTGAAAACCATATTGTTTGCTAGAGCTGGCGCCACTAAATGAGATTCCACAAGAATATTCCTTAAGAAATACATAACTGGTCCAAAATACATGTATTGGAAGTGCAGGTATCGAGGGGGTGGTCATATGGCACATCAGTCCAAAACCCCACTTAAACTTCATCAATCTGGCTCAGATTTTCACAGGAAACTCAGTTCATATCAGACATTGATATTGTATTGGCTTGGCTTACTCAGGAAACCAATTAAAAATTTCAATTTTCCGGGGTCTGGGGCCAGGCTCAGCCCCCCTCAAATTAGGAAATATCAGGTATATCCTAATACAACCAATCTGAAGCTCTTCTTTAATTTTGCATATGTTTTAACAATAATTGAGGATATATTAGGCCCATTTGGAGCATTACATCTCTGAAAATAAATTATTTCACCCATATAGTGCTGTAAAAATGGTCAAAAATACATGTAAATTACACCAAACCAGTACCAAATGTTGGTCTATAATGCTGAAATTTGGCCAGAATATAAGGTGGCACATACTAAATCTGACTGAACCGGTTTTAAAATTACATCTGATATAACAGTACCTATAGTTTGGCAATATTGGCTTCAGCTGGCCCCAAATTCGCTTCTGTGGGGCTGCATTAAGATATACTTAAATTTGGCAAAGTAAGACAAATTTAAGGCTGAAAACCATATTGTTTGCTAGAGCTGGCGCCACTAAATGAGATTCCACAAGAATATTCCTTAAGAAATACATAACTGGTCCAAAATACATGTATTGGAAGTGCAGGTATCGAGGGGGTGGTCATATGGCACATCAGTCCAAAACCCCACTTAAACTTCATCAATCTGGCTCAGATTTTCACAGGAAACTCAGTTCATATCAGACATTGATATTGTATTGGCTTGGCTTACTCAGGAAACCAATTAAAAATTTCAATTTTCCGGGGTCTGGGGCCAGGCTCAGCCCCCCTCAAATTAGGAAATATCAGGTATATCCTAATACAACCAATCTGAAGCTCTTCTTTAATTTTGCATATGTTTTAACAATAATTGAGGATATATTAGGCCCATTTGGAGCATTACATCCCTGAAAATAAATTATTTCAGCCATATAGTGCTGTAAAAATGGTCAAAAATACATGTAAATTACACCAAACCAGTACCAAATGTTGGTCTATAATGCTGAAATTTGGCCAGAATATAAGGTGGCACATACTAAATCTGACTGAACCGGTTTTAAAATTACATCTGATATAACAGTACCTATAGTTTGGCAATATTGGCTTCAGCTGGCCCCAAATTCGCTTCTGTGGGGCTGCATTAAGATATACTTAAATTTGGCAAAGTAAGATAATTTTAAGGCTGAAAACCATATTGTTTGCTAGAGCTGGTGCCACTAAATGAGATTCCACAAGAATATTCCTTAAGAAATACATAACTGGTCCAAAATACATGTATTGGAAGTGCAGGTATCGAGGGGGTGGTCATATGGCACATCAGTCCAAAACCCCACTTAAACTTCATCAATCTGGCTCAGATTTTCACAGGAAACTCAGTTCATATCAGACATTGATATTGTATTGGCTTGACTTACTCAGGAAACCAATTAAAAATTTCAATTTTCCGGGGTCTGGGGCCAGGCTCAGCCCCCCTCAAATTAGGAAATATCAGGTATATCCTAATACAACCAATCTGAAGCTCTTCTTTAATTTTGCATATGTTTTAACAATAATTGAGGATATATTAGGCCCATTTGGAGCATTACATCTCTGAAAATAAATTATTTCACCCATATAGTGCTGTAAAAATGGTCAAAAATACATGTAAATTACACCAAACCAGTACCAAATGTTGGTCTATAATGCTGAAATTTGGCCAGAATATAAGGTGGCACATACTAAATCTGACTGAACCGGTTTTAAAATTACATCTGATATAAGAGTACCTATAGTTTGGCAATATTGGCTTCAGCTGGCCCCAAATTCGCTTCTGTGGGGCTGCATTAAGATATACTTAAATTTGGCAAAGTAAGACAAATTTAAGGCTGAAAACCATATTGTTTGCTAGAGCTGGCGCCACTAAATGAGATTCCAAAAGAATATTCCTTAAGAAATACATAACTGGTCCAAAATACATGTATTGGAAGTGCAGGTATCGAGGGGGTGGTCATATGGCACATCAGTCCAAAACCCCACTTAAACTTCATCAATCTGGCTCAGATTTTCACAGGAAACTCAGTTCATATCAGACATTGATATTGTATTGGCTTGACTTACTTAGGAAACCAATTAAAAATTTCAATTTTCCGGGGTCTGGGGCCAGGCTCAGCCCCAGCTCAAATTAGGAAATATCAGGTATATCCTAATACAACCAATCTGAAGCTCTTCTTTAATTTTGCATATGTTTTAACAATAATTGAGGATATATTAGGCCCATTTGGAGCATTACATCTCTGAAAATAAATTATTTCACCCATATAGTGCTGTAAAAATGGTCAAAAATACATGTAAATTACACCAAACCAGTACCAAATGTTGGTCTATAATGCTGAAATTTGGCCAGAATATAAGGTGGCACATACTAAATCTGACTGAACCGGTTTTAAAATTACATCTGATATAAGAGTACCTATAGTTTGGCAATATTGGCTTCAGCTGGCCCCAAATTCGCTTCTGTGGGGCTGCATTAAGATATACTTAAATTTGGCAAAGTAAGACAAATTTAAGGCTGAAAACCATATTGTGTGCTAGAGCTGGTGCCACTAAATGAGATTCCACAAGAATATTCCTTAAGAAATACATAACTGGTCCAAAATACATGTATTGGAAGTGCAGGTATCGAGGGGGTGGTCATATGGCACATCAGTCCAAAACACCACTTAAACTTCATCAATCTGGCTCAGATTTTCACAGGAAACTCAGTTCATATCAGACATTGATATTGTATTGGCTTGACTTACTCAGGAAACCAATTAAAAATTTCAATTTTCCAGGGTCTGGGGCCAGGCTCAGCCCCCCTCAAATTAGGAAATATCAGGTATATCCTAATACAACCAATCTGAAGCTCTTCTTTAATTTTGCATATGTTTTAACAATAATTGAGGATATATTAGGCCCATTTGGAGCATTACATCTCTGAAAATAAATTATTTCACCCATATAGTGCTGTAAAAATGGTCAAAAATACATGTAAATTACACCAAACCAGTACCAAATGTTGGTCTATAATGCTGAAATTTGGCCAGAATATAAGGTGGCACATACTAAATCTGACTGAACCGGTTTTAAAATTACATCTGATATAAGAGTACCTATAGTTTGGCAATATTGGCTTCAGCTGGCCCCAAATTCGCTTCTGTGGGGCTGCATTAAGATATACTTAAATTTGGCAAAGTAAGACAAATTTAAGGCTGAAAACCATATTGTTTGCTAGAGCTGGTGCCACTAAATGAGATTCCACAAGAATATTCCTTAAGAAATACATAACTGGTCCAAAATACATGTATTGGAAGTGCAGGTATCGAGGGGGTGGTCATATGGCACATCAGTCCAAAACCCCACTTAAACTTCATCAATCTGGCTCAGATTTTCACAGGAAACTCAGTTCATATCAGACATTGATATTGTATTGGCTTGACTTACTCAGGAAACCAATTAAAAATTTCAATTTTCCGGGGTCTGGGGCCAGGCTCAGCCCCCCTCAAATTAGGAAATATCAGGTATATCCTAATACAACCAATCTGAAGCTCTTCTTTAATTTTGCATATGTTTTAACAATAATTGAGGATATATTAGGCCCATTTGGAGCATTACATCTCTGAAAATAAATTATTTCACCCATATAGTGCTGTAAAAATGGTCAAAAATACATGTAAATTACACCAAACCAGTACCAAATGTTGGTCTATAATGCTGAAATTTGGCCAGAATATAAGGTGGCACATACTAAATCTGACTGAACCGGTTTTAAAATTACATCTGATATAAGAGTACCTATAGTTTGGCAATATTGGCTTCAGCTGGCCCCAAATTCGCTTCTGTGGGGCTGCATTAAGATATACTTAAATTTGGCAAAGTAAGACAAATTTAAGGCTGAAAACCATATTGTTTGCTAGAGCTGGCGCCACTAAATGAGATTCCACAAGAATATTCCTTAAGAAATACATAACTGGTCCAAAATACATGTATTGGAAGTGCAGGTATCGAGGGGGTGGTCATATGGCACATCAGTCCAAAACCCCACTTAAACTTCATCAATCTGGCTCAGATTTTCACAGGAAACTCAGTTCATATCAGACATTGATATTGTATTGGCTTGACTTACTCAGGAAACCAATTAAAAATTTCAATTTTCCGGGGTCTGGGGCCAGGCTCAGCCCCCCTCAAATTAGGAACTATCAGGTATATCCTAATACAACCAATCTGAAGCTCTTCTTTAATTTTGCATATGTTTTAACAATAATTGAGGATATATTAGGCCCATTTGGAGCATTACATCTCTGAAAATAAATTATTTCACCCATATAGTGCTGTAAAAATGGTCAAAAATACATGTAAATTACACCAAACCAGTACCAAATGTTGGTCTATAATGCTGAAATTTGGCCAGAATATAAGGTGGCACATACTAAATCTGACTGAACCGGTTTTAAAATTACATCTGATATAACAGTACCTATAGTTTGGCAATATTGGCTTCAGCTGGCCCCAAATTCGCTTCTGTGGGGCTGCATTAAGATATACTTAAATTTGGCAAAGTAAGATAATTTTAAGGCTGAAAACCATATTGTTTGCTAGAGCTGGTGCCACTAAATGAGATTCCACAAGAATATTCCTTAAGAAATACATAACTGGTCCAAAATACATGTATTGGAAGTGCAGGTATCGAGGGGGTGGTCATATGGCACATCAGTCCAAAACCCCACTTAAACTTCATCAATCTGGCTCAGATTTTCACAGGAAACTCAGTTCATATCAGACATTGATATTGTATTGGCTTGACTTACTCAGGAAACCAATTAAAAATTTCAATTTTCCGGGGTCTGGGGCCAGGCTCAGCCCCCCTCAAATTAGGAAATATCAGGTATATCCTAATACAACCAATCTGAAGCTCTTCTTTAATTTTGCACATGTTTTAACAATAATTGAGGATATATTAGGCCCATTTGGAGCATTACATCTCTGAAAATAAATTATTTCACCCATATAGTGCTGTAAAAATGGTCAAAAATACATGTAAATTACACCAAACCAGTACCAAATGTTGGTCTATAATGCTGAAATTTGGCCAGAATATAAGGTGGCACATACTAAATCTGACTGAACCGGTTTTAAAATTACATCTGATATAACAGTACCTATAGTTTGGCAATATTGGCTTCAGCTGGCCCCAAATTCGCTTCTGTGGGGCTGCATTAAGATATACTTAAATTTGGCAAAGTAAGACAAATTTAAGGCTGAAAACCATATTGTTTGCTAGAGCTGGCGCCACTAAATAAGATTCCACAAGAATATTCCTTAAGAAATACATAACTGGTCCAAAATACATGTATTGGAAGTGCAGGTATCGAGGGGGTGGTCATATGGCACATCAGTCCAAAACCCCACTTAAACTTCATCAATCTGGCTCAGATTTTCACAGGAAACTCACTTCATATCAGACATTGATATTGTATTGGCTTGACTTACTCAGGAAACCAATTAAAAATTTCAATTTTCCGGGGTCTGGGGCCAGGCTCAGCCCCCCTCAAATTAGGAAATATCAGGTATATCCTAATACAACCAATCTGAAGCTCTTCTTTAATTTTGCACATGTTTTAACAATAATTGAGGATATATTAGGCCCATTTGGAGCATTACATCTCTGAAAATAAATTATTTCACCCATATAGTGCTGTAAAAATGGTCAAAAATACATGTAAATTACACCAAACCAGTACCAAATGTTGGTCTATAATGCTGAAATTTGGCCAGAATATAAGGTGGCACATACTAAATCTGACTGAATCGGTTTTAAAATTACATCTGATATAACAGTACCTATAGTTTGGCAATATTGGCTTCAGCTGGCCCCAAATTCGCTTCTGTGGGGCTGCATTAAGATATACTTAAATTTGGCAAAGTAAGACAAATTTAAGGCTGAAAACCATATTGTTTGCTAGAGCTGGCGCCACTAAATGAGATTCCACAAGAATATTCCTTAAGAAATACATAACTGGTCCAAAATACATGTATTGGAAGTGCAGGTATCGAGGGGGTGGTCATATGGCACATCAGTCCAAAACCCCACTTAAACTTCATCAATCTGGCTCAGATTTTCACAGGAAACTCACTTCATATCAGACATTGATATTGTATTGGCTTGACTTACTCAGGAAACCAATTAAAAATTTCAATTTTCCGGGGTCTGGGGCCAGGCTCAGCCCCCCTCAAATTAGGAAATATCAGGTATATCCTAATACAACCAATCTGAAGCTCTTCTTTAATTTTGCATATGTTTTAACAATAATTGAGGATATATTAGGCCCATTTGGAGCATTACATCTCTGAAAATAAATTATTTCACCCACATAGTGCTGTAAAAATGGTCAAAAATACATGTAAATTACACCAAACCAGTACCAAATGTTGGTCTATAATGCTGAAATTTGGCCAGAATATAAGGTGGCACATACTAAATCTGACTGAACCGGTTTTAAAATTACATCTGATATAACAGTACCTATAGTTTGGCAATATTGGCTTCAGCTGGCCCCAAATTCGCTTCTGTGGGGCTGCATTAAGATATACTTAAATTTGGCAAAGTAAGACAAATTTAAGGCTGAAAACCATATTGTTTGCTAGAGCTGGCGCCACTAAATGAGATTCCACAAGAATATTCCTTAAGAAATACATAACTGGTCCAAAATACATGTATTGGAAGTGCAGGTATCGAGGGGGTGGTCATATGGCACATCAGTCCAAAACCCCACTTAAACTTCATCAATCTGGCTCAGATTTTCACAGGAAACTCAGTTCATATCAGACATTGATATTGTATTGGCTTGGCTTACTCAGGAAACCAATTAAAAATTTCAATTTTCCGGGGTCTGGGGCCAGGCTCAGCCCCCCTCAAATTAGGAAATATCAGGTATATCCTAATACAACCAATCTGAAGCTCTTCTTTAATTTTGCATATGTTTTAACAATAATTGAGGATATATTAGGCCCATTTGGAGCATTACATCTCTGAAAATAAATTATTTCACCCATATAGTGCTGTAAAAATGGTCAAAAATACATGTAAATTACACCAAACCAGTACCAAATGTTGGTCTATAATGCTGAAATTTGGCCAGAATATAAGGTGGCACATACTAAATCTGACTGAACCGGTTTTAAAATTACATCTGATATAACAGTACCTATAGTTTGGCAATATTGGCTTCAGCTGGCCCCAAATTCGCTTCTGTGGGGCTGCATTAAGATATACTTAAATTTGGCAAAGTAAGACAATTTTAAGGCTGAAAACCATATTGTTTGCTTGAGCTGGCGCCACTAAATGAGATTCCACAAGAATATTCCTTAAGAAATACATAACTGGTCCAAAATACATGTATTGGAAGTGCAGGTATCGAGGGGGTGGTCATATGGCACATCAGTCCAAAACCCCACTTAAACTTCATCAATCTGGCTCAGATTTTCACAGGAAACTCAGTTCATATCAGACATTGATATTGTATTGGCTTGACTTACTCAGGAAACCAATTAAAAATTTCAATTTTCCGGGGTCTGGGGCCAGGCTCAGCCCCCCTCAAATTAGGAACTATCAGGTATATCCTAATACAACCAATCTGAAGCTCTTCTTTAATTTTGCATATGTTTTAACAATAATTGAGGATATATTAGGCCCATTTGGAGCATTACATCTCTGAAAATAAATTATTTCACCCATATAGTGCTGTAAAAATGGTCAAAAATACATGTAAATTACACCAAACCAGTACCAAATGTTGGTCTATAATGCTGAAATTTGGCCAGAATATAAGGTGGCACATACTAAATCTGACTGAACCGGTTTTAAAATTACATCTGATATAACAGTACCTATAGTTTGGCAATATTGGCTTCAGCTGGCCCCAAATTCGCTTCTGTGGGGCTGCATTAAGATATACTTAAATTTGGCAAAGTAAGATAATTTTAAGGCTGAAAACCATATTGTTTGCTAGAGCTGGTGCCACTAAATGAGATTCCACAAGAATATTCCTTAAGAAATACATAACTGGTCCAAAATACATGTATTGGAAGTGCAGGTATCGAGGGGGTGGTCATATGGCACATCAGTCCAAAACCCCACTTAAACTTCATCAATCTGGCTCAGATTTTCACAGGAAACTCAGTTCATATCAGACATTGATATTGTATTGGCTTGACTTACTCAGGAAACCAATTAAAAATTTCAATTTTCCGGGGTCTGGGGCCAGGCTCAGCCCCCCTCAAATTAGGAAATATCAGGTATATCCTAATACAACCAATCTGAAGCTCTTCTTTAATTTTGCACATGTTTTAACAATAATTGAGGATATATTAGGCCCATTTGGAGCATTACATCTCTGAAAATAAATTATTTCACCCATATAGTGCTGTAAAAATGGTCAAAAATACATGTAAATTACACCAAACCAGTACCAAATGTTGGTCTATAATGCTGAAATTTGGCCAGAATATAAGGTGGCACATACTAAATCTGACTGAACCGGTTTTAAAATTACATCTGATATAACAGTACCTATAGTTTGGCAATATTGGCTTCAGCTGGCCCCAAATTCGCTTCTGTGGGGCTGCATTAAGATATACTTCAATTTGGCAAAGTAAGACAAATTTAAGGCTGAAAACCATATTGTTTGCTAGAGCTGGCGCCACTAAATAAGATTCCACAAGAATATTCCTTAAGAAATACATAACTGGTCCAAAATACATGTATTGGAAGTGCAGGTATCGAGGGGGTGGTCATATGGCACATCAGTCCAAAACCCCACTTAAACTTCATCAATCTGGCTCAGATTTTCACAGGAAACTCACTTCATATCAGACATTGATATTGTATTGGCTTGACTTACTCAGGAAACCAATTAAAAATTTCAATTTTCCGGGGTCTGGGGCCAGGCTCAGCCCCCCTCAAATTAGGAAATATCAGGTATATCCTAATACAACCAATCTGAAGCTCTTCTTTAATTTTGCACATGTTTTAACAATAATTGAGGATATATTAGGCCCATTTGGAGCATTACATCTCTGAAAATAAATTATTTCACCCATATAGTGCTGTAAAAATGGTCAAAAATACATGTAAATTACACCAAACCAGTACCAAATGTTGGTCTATAATGCTGAAATTTGGCCAGAATATAAGGTGGCACATACTAAATCTGACTGAATCGGTTTTAAAATTACATCTGATATAACAGTACCTATAGTTTGGCAATATTGGCTTCAGCTGGCCCCAAATTCGCTTCTGTGGGGCTGCATTAAGATATACTTAAATTTGGCAAAGTAAGACAAATTTAAGGCTGAAAACCATATTGTTTGCTAGAGCTGGCGCCACTAAATGAGATTCCACAAGAATATTCCTTAAGAAATACATAACTGGTCCAAAATACATGTATTGGAAGTGCAGGTATCGAGGGGCTGGTCATATGGCACATCAGTCCAAAACCCCACTTAAACTTCATCAATCTGGCTCAGATTTTCACAGGAAACTCACTTCATATCAGACATTGATATTGTATTGGCTTGACTTACTCAGGAAACCAATTAAAAATTTCAATTTTCCGGGGTCTGGGGCCAGGCTCAGCCCCCCTCAAATTAGGAAATATCAGGTATATCCTAATACAACCAATCTGAAGCTCTTCTTTAATTTTGCATATGTTTTAACAATAATTGAGGATATATTAGGCCCATTTGGAGCATTACATCTCTGAAAATAAATTATTTCACCCACATAGTGCTGTAAAAATGGTCAAAAATACATGTAAATTACACCAAACCAGTACCAAATGTTGGTCTATAATGCTGAAATTTGGCCAGAATATAAGGTGGCACATACTAAATCTGACTGAACCGGTTTTAAAATTACATCTGATATAACAGTACCTATAGTTTGGCAATATTGGCTTCAGCTGGCCCCAAATTCGCTTCTGTGGGGCTGCATTAAGATATACTTAAATTTGGCAAAGTAAGACAAATTTAAGGCTGAAAACCATATTGTTTGCTAGAGCTGGCGCCACTAAATGAGATTCCACAAGAATATTCCTTAAGAAATACATAACTGGTCCAAAATACATGTATTGGAAGTGCAGGTATCGAGGGGGTGGTCATATGGCACATCAGTCCAAAACCCCACTTAAACTTCATCAATCTGGCTCAGATTTTCACAGGAAACTCAGTTCATATCAGACATTGATATTGTATTGGCTTGGCTTACTCAGGAAACCAATTAAAAATTTCAATTTTCCGGGGTCTGGGGCCAGGCTCAGCCCCCCTCAAATTAGGAAATATCAGGTATATCCTAATATAACCAATCTGAAGCTCTTCTTTAATTTTGCATATGTTTTAACAATAATTGAGGATATATTAGGCCCATTTGGAGCATTACATCTCTGAAAATAAATTATTTCACCCATATAGTGCTGTAAAAATGGTCAAAAATACATGTAAATTACACCAAACCAGTACCAAATGTTGGTCTATAATGCTGAAATTTGGCCAGAATATAAGGTGGCACATACTAAATCTGACTGAACCGGTTTTAAAATTACATCTGATATAACAGTACCTATAGTTTGGCAATATTGGCTTCAGCTGGCCCCAAATTCGCTTCTGTGGGGCTGCATTAAGATATACTTAAATTTGGCAAAGTAAGACAATTTTAAGGCTGAAAACCATATTGTTTGCTAGAGCTGGCGCCACTAAATGAGATTCCACAAGAATATTCCTTAAGAAATACATAACTGGTCCAAAATACATGTATTGGAAGTGCAGGTATCGAGGGGGTGGTCATATGGCACATCAGTCCAAAACCCCACTTAAACTTCATCAATCTGGCTCAGATTTTCACAGGAAACTCAGTTCATATCAGACATTGATATTGTATTGGCTTGGCTTACTCAGGAAACCAATTAAAAATTTCAATTTTCCGGGGTCTGGGGCCAGGCTCAGCCCCCCTCAAATTAGGAAATATCAGGTATATCCTAATACAACCAATCTGAAGCTCTTCTTTAATTTTGCATATGTTTTAACAATAATTGAGGATATATTAGGCCCATTTGGAGCATTACATCTCTGAAAATAAATTATTTCACCCATATAGTGCTGTAAAAATGGTCAAAAATACATGTAAATTACACCAAACCAGTACCAAATGTTGGTCTATAATGCTGAAATTTGGCCAGAATATAAGGCGGCACATACTAAATCTGACTGAACCGGTTTTAAAATTACATCTGATATAACAGTACCTATAGTTTGGCAATATTGGCTTCAGCTGGCCCCAAATTCGCTTCTGTGGGGCTGCATTAAGATATACTTAAATTTGGCAAAGTAAGACAAATTTAAGGCTGAAAACCATATTGTTTGCTAGAGCTGGCGCCACTAAATGAGATTCCACAAGAATATTCCTTAAGAAATACATAACTGGTCCAAAATACATGTATTGGAAGTGCAGGTATCGAGGGGGTGGTCATATGGCACATCAGTCCAAAACCCCACTTAAACTTCATCAATCTGGCTCAGATTTTCACAGGAAACTCAGTTCATATCAGACATTGATATTGTATTGGCTTGACTTACTCAGGAAACCAATTAAAAATTTCAATTTTCCGGGGTCTGGGGCCAGGCTCAGCCCCCCTCAAATTAGGAAATATCAGGTATATCCTAATACAACCAATCTGAAGCTCTTCTTTAATTTTGCATATGTTTTAACAATAATTGAGGATATATTAGGCCCATTTGGAGCATTACATCTCTGAAAATAAATTATTTCACCCATATAGTGCTGTAAAAATGGTCAAAAATACATGTAAATTACACCAAACCAGTACCAAATGTTGGTCTATAATGCTGAAATTTGGCCAGAATATAAGGTGGCACATACTAAATCTGACTGAACCGGTTTTAAAATTACATCTGATATAACAGTACCTATAGTTTGCCAATATTGGCTTCAGCTGGCCCCAAATTCGCTTCTGTGGGGCTGCATTAAGATATACTTAAATTTGGCAAAGTAAGACAATTTTAAGGCTGAAAACCATATTGTTTGCTAGAGCTGGCGCCACTAAATGAGATTCCACAAGAATATTCCTTAAGAAATACATAACTGGTCCAAAATACATGTATTGGAAGTGCAGGTATCGAGGGGGTGGTCATATGGCACATCAGTCCAAAACCCCACTTAAACTTCATCAATCTGGCTCAGATTTTCACAGGAAACTCAGTTCATATCAGACATTGATATTGTATTGGCTTGGCTTACTCAGGAAACCAATTAAAAATTTCAATTTTCCGGGGTCTGGGGCCAGGCTCAGCCCCCCTCAAATTAGGAAATATCAGGTATATCCTAATACAACCAATCTGAAGCTCTTCTTTAATTTTGCATATGTTTTAACAATAATTGAGGATATATTAGGCCCATTTGGAGCATTACATCTCTGAAAATAAATTATTTCACCCATATAGTGCTGTAAAAATGGTCAAAAATACATGTAAATTACACCAAACCAGTACCAAATGTTGGTCTATAATGCTGAAATTTGGCCAGAATATAAGGCGGCACATACTAAATCTGACTGAACCGGTTTTAAAATTACATCTGATATAACAGTACCTATAGTTTGGCAATATTGGCTTCAGCTGGCCCCAAATTCGCTTCTGTGGGGCTGCATTAAGATATACTTAAATTTGGCAAAGTAAGACAATTTTAAGGCTGAAAACCATATTGTTTGCTAGAGCTGGCGCCACTAAATGAGATTCCACAAGAATATTCCTTAAGAAATACATAACTGGTCCAAAATACATGTATTGGAAGTGCAGGTATCGAGGGGGTGGTCATATGGCACATCAGTCCAAAACCCCACTTAAACTTCATCAATCTGGCTCAGATTTTCACAGGAAACTCAGTTCATATCAGACATTGATATTGTATTGGCTTGGCTTACTCAGGAAACCAATTAAAAATTTCAATTTTCCGGGGTCTGGGGCCAGGCTCAGCCCCCCTCAAATTAGGAAATATCAGGTATATCCTAATACAACCAATCTGAAGCTCTTCTTTAATTTTGCATATGTTTTAACAATAATTGAGGATATATTAGGCCCATTTGGAGCATTACATCTCTGAAAATAAATTATTTCACCCATATAGTGCTGTAAAAATGGTCAAAAATACATGTAAATTACACCAAACCAGTACCAAATGTTGGTCTATAATGCTGAAATTTGGCCAGAATATAAGGCGGCACATACTAAATCTGACTGAACCGGTTTTAAAATTACATCTGATATAACAGTACCTATAGTTTGGCAATATTGGCTTCAGCTGGCCCCAAATTCGCTTCTGTGGGGCTGCATTAAGATATACTTAAATTTGGCAAAGTAAGACAAATTTAAGGCTGAAAACCATATTGTTTGCTAGAGCTGGCGCCACTAAATGAGATTCCACAAGAATATTCCTTAAGAAATACATAACTGGTCCAAAATACATGTATTGGAAGTGCAGGTATCGAGGGGGTGGTCATATGGCACATCAGTCCAAAACCCCACTTAAACTTCATCAATCTGGCTCAGATTTTCACAGGAAACTCAGTTCATATCAGACATTGATATTGTATTGGCTTGACTTACTCAGGAAACCAATTAAAAATTTCAATTTTCCGGGGTCTGGGGCCAGGCTCAGCCCCCCTCAAATTAGGAAATATCAGGTATATCCTAATACAACCAATCTGAAGCTCTTCTTTAATTTTGCATATGTTTTAACAATAATTGAGGATATATTAGGCCCATTTGGAGCATTACATCTCTGAAAATAAATTATTTCACCCATATAGTGCTGTAAAAATGGTCAAAAATACATGTAAATTACACCAAACCAGTACCAAATGTTGGTCTATAATGCTGAAATTTGGCCAGAATATAAGGTGGCACATACTAAATCTGACTGAACCGGTTTTAAAATTACATCTGATATAACAGTACCTATAGTTTGCCAATATTGGCTTCAGCTGGCCCCAAATTCGCTTCTGTGGGGCTGCATTAAGATATACTTAAATTTGGCAAAGTAAGACAATTTTAAGGCTGAAAACCATATTGTTTGCTAGAGCTGGCGCCACTAAATGAGATTCCACAAGAATATTCCTTAAGAAATACATAACTGGTCCAAAATACATGTATTGGAAGTGCAGGTATCGAGGGGGTGGTCATATGGCACATCAGTCCAAAACCCCACTTAAACTTCATCAATCTGGCTCAGATTTTCACAGGAAACTCAGTTCATATCAGACATTGATATTGTATTGGCTTGGCTTACTCAGGAAACCAATTAAAAATTTCAATTTTCCGGGGTCTGGGGCCAGGCTCAGCCCCCCTCAAATTAGGAAATATCAGGTATATCCTAATACAACCAATCTGAAGCTCTTCTTTAATTTTGCATATGTTTTAACAATAATTGAGGATATATTAGGCCCATTTGGAGCATTACATCTCTGAAAATAAATTATTTCACCCATATAGTGCTGTAAAAATGGTCAAAAATACATGTAAATTACACCAAACCAGTACCAAATGTTGGTCTATAATGCTGAAATTTGGCCAGAATATAAGGCGGCACATACTAAATCTGACTGAACCGGTTTTAAAATTACATCTGATATAACAGTACCTATAGTTTGGCAATATTGGCTTCAGCTGGCCCCAAATTCGCTTCTGTGGGGCTGCATTAAGATATACTTAAATTTGGCAAAGTAAGACAAATTTAAGGCTGAAAACCATATTGTTTGCTAGAGCTGGCGCCACTAAATGAGATTCCACAAGAATATTCCTTAAGAAATACATAACTGGTCCAAAATACATGTATTGGAAGTGCAGGTATCGAGGGGGTGGTCATATGGCACATCAGTCCAAAACCCCACTTAAACTTCATCAATCTGGCTCAGATTTTCACAGGAAACTCAGTTCATATCAGACATTGATATTGTATTGGCTTGACTTACTCAGGAAACCAATTAAAAATTTCAATTTTCCGGGGTCTGGGGCCAGGCTCAGCCCCCCTCAAATTAGGAACTATCAGGTATATCCTAATACAACCAATCTGAAGCTCTTCTTTAATTTTGCATATGTTTTAACAATAATTGAGGATATATTAGGCCCATTTGGAGCATTACATCTCTGAAAATAAATTATTTCACCCATATAGTGCTGTAAAAATGGTCAAAAATACATGTAAATTACACCAAACCAGTACCAAATGTTGGTCTATAATGCTGAAATTTGGCCAGAATATAAGGTGGCACATACTAAATCTGACTGAACCGGTTTTAAAATTACATCTGATATAACAGTACCTATAGTTTGGCAATATTGGCTTCAGCTGGCCCCAAATTCGCTTCTGTGGGGCTGCATTAAGATATACTTAAATTTGGCAAAGTAAGATAATTTTAAGGCTGAAAACCATATTGTTTGCTAGAGCTGGTGCCACTAAATGAGATTCCACAAGAATATTCCTTAAGAAATACATAACTGGTCCAAAATACATGTATTGGAAGTGCAGGTATCGAGGGGGTGGTCATATGGCACATCAGTCCAAAACCCCACTTAAACTTCATCAATCTGGCTCAGATTTTCACAGGAAACTCAGTTCATATCAGACATTGATATTGTATTGGCTTGACTTACTCAGGAAACCAATTAAAAATTTCAATTTTCCGGGGTCTGGGGCCAGGCTCAGCCCCCCTCAAATTAGGAAATATCAGGTATATCCTAATACAACCAATCTGAAGCTCTTCTTTAATTTTGCACATGTTTTAACAATAATTGAGGATATATTAGGCCCATTTGGAGCATTACATCTCTGAAAATAAATTATTTCACCCATATAGTGCTGTAAAAATGGTCAAAAATACATGTAAATTACACCAAACCAGTACCAAATGTTGGTCTATAATGCTGAAATTTGGCCAGAATATAAGGTGGCACATACTAAATCTGACTGAACCGGTTTTAAAATTACATCTGATATAACAGTACCTATAGTTTGGCAATATTGGCTTCAGCTGGCCCCAAATTCGCTTCTGTGGGGCTGCATTAAGATATACTTAAATTTGGCAAAGTAAGACAAATTTAAGGCTGAAAACCATATTGTTTGCTAGAGCTGGCGCCACTAAATAAGATTCCACAAGAATATTCCTTAAGAAATACATAACTGGTCCAAAATACATGTATTGGAAGTGCAGGTATCGAGGGGGTGGTCATATGGCACATCAGTCCAAAACCCCACTTAAACTTCATCAATCTGGCTCAGATTTTCACAGGAAACTCACTTCATATCAGACATTGATATTGTATTGGCTTGACTTACTCAGGAAACCAATTAAAAATTTCAATTTTCCGGGGTCTGGGGCCAGGCTCAGCCCCCCTCAAATTAGGAAATATCAGGTATATCCTAATACAACCAATCTGAAGCTCTTCTTTAATTTTGCACATGTTTTAACAATAATTGAGGATATATTAGGCCCATTTGGAGCATTACATCTCTGAAAATAAATTATTTCACCCATATAGTGCTGTAAAAATGGTCAAAAATACATGTAAATTACACCAAACCAGTACCAAATGTTGGTCTATAATGCTGAAATTTGGCCAGAATATAAGGTGGCACATACTAAATCTGACTGAATCGGTTTTAAAATTACATCTGATATAACAGTACCTATAGTTTGGCAATATTGGCTTCAGCTGGCCCCAAATTCGCTTCTGTGGGGCTGCATTAAGATATACTTAAATTTGGCAAAGTAAGACAAATTTAAGGCTGAAAACCATATTGTTTGCTAGAGCTGGCGCCACTAAATGAGATTCCACAAGAATATTCCTTAAGAAATACATAACTGGTCCAAAATACATGTATTGGAAGTGCAGGTATCGAGGGGGTGGTCATATGGCACATCAGTCCAAAACCCCACTTAAACTTCATCAATCTGGCTCAGATTTTCACAGGAAACTCACTTCATATCAGACATTGATATTGTATTGGCTTGACTTACTCAGGAAACCAATTAAAAATTTCAATTTTCCGGGGTCTGGGGCCAGGCTCAGCCCCCCTCAAATTAGGAAATATCAGGTATATCCTAATACAACCAATCTGAAGCTCTTCTTTAATTTTGCATATGTTTTAACAATAATTGAGGATATATTAGGCCCATTTGGAGCATTACATCTCTGAAAATAAATTATTTCACCCATATAGTGCTGTAAAAATGGTCAAAAATACATGTAAATTACACCAAACCAGTACCAAATGTTGGTCTATAATGCTGAAATTTGGCCAGAATATAAGGCGGCACATACTAAATCTGACTGAACCGGTTTTAAAATTACATCTGATATAACAGTACCTATAGTTTGGCAATATTGGCTTCAGCTGGCCCCAAATTCGCTTCTGTGGGGCTGCATTAAGATATACTTAAATTTGGCAAAGTAAGACAAATTTAAGGCTGAAAACCATATTGTTTGCTAGAGCTGGCGCCACTAAATGAGATTCCACAAGAATATTCCTTAAGAAATACATAACTGGTCCAAAATACATGTATTGGAAGTGCAGGTATCGAGGGGGTGGTCATATGGCACATCAGTCCAAAACCCCACTTAAACTTCATCAATCTGGCTCAGATTTTCACAGGAAACTCAGTTCATATCAGACATTGATATTGTATTGGCTTGACTTACTCAGGAAACCAATTAAAAATTTCAATTTTCCGGGGTCTGGGGCCAGGCTCAGCCCCCCTCAAATTAGGAAATATCAGGTATATCCTAATACAACCAATCTGAAGCTCTTCTTTAATTTTCAATATGTTTTAACAATAATTGAGGATATATTAGGCCCATTTGGAGCATTACATCTCTGAAAATAAATTATTTCACCCATATAGTGCTGTAAAAATGGTCAAAAATACATGTAAATTACACCAAACCAGTACCAAATGTTGGTCTATAATGCTGAAATTTGGCCAGAATATAAGGTGGCACATACTAAATCTGACTGAACCGGTTTTAAAATTACATCTGATATAACAGTACCTATAGTTTGGCAATATTGGCTTCAGCTGGCCCCAAATTCGCTTCTGTGGGGCTGCATTAAGATATACTTAAATTTGGCAAAGTAAGACAAATTTAAGGCTGAAAACCATATTGTTTGCTAGAGCTGGCGCCACTAAATGAGATTCCACAAGAATATTCCTTAAGAAATACATAACTGGTCCAAAATACATGTATTGGAAGTGCAGGTATCGAGGGGGTGGTCATATGGCACATCAGTCCAAAACCCCACTTAAACTTCATCAATCTGGCTCAGATTTTCACAGGAAACTCAGTTCATATCAGACATTGATATTGTATTGGCTTGACTTACTCAGGAAACCAATTAAAAATTTCAATTTTCCGGGGTCTGGGGCCAGGCTCAGCCCCCCTCAAATTAGGAAATATCAGGTATATCCTAATACAACCAATCTGAAGCTCTTCTTTAATTTTGCATATGTTTTAACAATAATTGAGGATATATTAGGCCCATTTGGAGCATTACATCTCTGAAAATAAATTATTTCACCCATATAGTGCTGTAAAAATGGTCAAAAATACATGTAAATTACACCAAACCAGTACCAAATGTTGGTCTATAATGCTGAAATTTGGCCAGAATATAAGGTGGCACATACTAAATCTGACTGAACCGGTTTTAAAATTACATCTGATATAACAGTACCTATAGTTTGGCAATATTGGCTTCAGCTGGCCCCAAATTCGCTTCTGTGGGGCTGCATTAAGATATACTTAAATTTGGCAAAGTAAGACAAATTTAAGGCTGAAAACCATATTGTTTGCTAGAGCTGGCGCCACTAAATGAGATTCCACAAGAATATTCCTTAAGAAATACATAACTGGTCCAAAATACATGTATTGGAAGTGCAGGTATCGAGGGGGTGGTCATATGGCACATCAGTCCAAAACCCCACTTAAACTTCATCAATCTGGCTCAGATTTTCACAGGAAACTCAGTTCATATCAGACATTGATATTGTATTGGCTTGACTTACTCAGGAAACCAATTAAAAATTTCAATTTTCCGGGGTCTGGGGCCAGGCTCAGCCCCCCTCAAATTAGGAAATATCAGGTATATCCTAATACAACCAATCTGAAGCTCTTCTTTAATTTTGCACATGTTTTAACAATAATTGAGGATATATTAGGCCCATTTGGAGCATTACATCTCTGAAAATAAATTATTTCACCCATATAGTGCTGTAAAAAGGGTCAAAAATACATGTAAATTACACCAAACCAGTACCAAATGTTGGTCTATAATGCTGAAATTTGGCCAGAATATAAGGTGGCACATACTAAATCTGACTGAACCGGTTTTAAAATTACATCTGATATAACAGTACCTATAGTTTGGCAATATTGGCTTCAGCTGGCCCCAAATTCGCTTCTGTGGGGCTGCATTAAGATATACTTAAATTTGGCAAAGTAAGACAAATTTAAGGCTGAAAACCATATTGTTTGCTAGAGCTGGCGCCACTAAATGAGATTCCACAAGAATATTCCTTAAGAAATACATAACTGGTCCAAAATACATGTATTGGAAGTGCAGGTATCGAGGGGGTGGTCATATGGCACATCAGTCCAAAACCCCACTTAAACTTCATCAATCTGGCTCAGATTTTCACAGGAAACTCACTTCATATCAGACATTGATATTGTATTGGCTTGACTTACTCAGGAAACCAATTAAAAATTTCAATTTTCCGGGGTCTGGGGCCAGGCTCAGCCCCCCTCAAATTAGGAAATATCAGGTATATCCTAATACAACCAATCTGAAGCTCTTCTTTAATTTTGCATATGTTTTAACAATAATTGAGGATATATTAGGCCCATTTGGAGCATTACATCTCTGAAAATAAATTATTTCACCCATATAGTGCTGTAAAAATGGTCAAAAATACATGTAAATTACACCAAACCAGTACCAAATGTTGGTCTATAATGCTGAAATTTGGCCAGAATATAAGGTGGCACATACTAAATCTGACTGAACCGGTTTTAAAATTACATCTGATATAACAGTACCTATAGTTTGGCAATATTGGCTTCAGCTGGCCCCAAATTCGCTTCTGTGGGGCTGCATTAAGATATACTTAAATTTGGCAAAGTAAGACAAATTTAAGGCTGAAAACCATATTGTTTGCTAGAGCTGGTGCCACTAAATGAGATTCCACAAGAATATTCCTTAAGAAATACATAACTGGTCCAAAATACATGTATTGGAAGTGCAGGTATCGAGGGGGTGGTCATATGGCACATCAGTCCAAAACACCACTTAAACTTCATCAATCTGGCTCAGATTTTCACAGGAAACTCAGTTCATATCAGACATTGATATTGTATTGGCTTGACTTACTCAGGAAACCAATTAAAAATTTCAATTTTCCGGGGTCTGGGGCCAGGCTCAGCCCCCCTCAAATTAGGAAATATCAGGTATATCCTAATACAACCAATCTGAAGCTCTTCTTTAATTTTGCATATATTTTAACAATAATTGAGGATATATTAGGCCCATTTGGAGCATTACATCCCTGAAAATAAATTATTTCAGCCATATAGTGCTGTAAAAATGGTCAAAAATACATGTAAATTACACCAAACCAGTACCAAATGTTGGTCTATAATGCTGAAATTTGGCCAGAATATAAGGTGGCACATACTAAATCTGACTGAACCGGTTTTAAAATTACATCTGATATAACAGTACCTATAGTTTGGCAATATTGGCTTCAGCTGGCCCCAAATTCGCTTCTGTGGGGCTGCATTAAGATATACTTAAATTTGGCAAAGTAAGACAAATTTAAGGCTGAAAACCATATTGTTTGCTAGAGCTGGTGCCACTAAATGAGATTCCACAAGAATATTCCTTAAGAAATACATAACTGGTCCAAAATACATGTATTGGAAGTGCAGGTATCGAGGGGGTGGTCATATGGCACATCAGTCCAAAACACCACTTAAACTTCATCAATCTGGCTCAGATTTTCACAGGAAACTCAGTTCATATCAGACATTGATATTGTATTGGCTTGACTTACTCAGGAAACCAATTAAAAATTTCAATTTTCCGGGGTCTGGGGCCAGGCTCAGCCCCCCTCAAATTAGGAAATATCAGGTATATCCTAATACAACCAGTCTGAAGCTCTTCTTTAATTTTGCATATGTTTTAACAATAATTGAGGATATATTAGGCCCATTTGGAGCATTACATCTCTGAAAATAAATTATTTCACCCATATAGTGCTGTAAAAATGGTCAAAAATACATGTAAATTACACCAAACCAGTACCAAATGTTGGTCTATAATGCTGAAATTTGGCCAGAATATAAGGTGGCACATACTAAATCTGACTGAACCGGTTTTAAAATTACATCTTATATAACAGTACCTATAGTTTGGCAATATTGGCTTCAGCTGGCCCCAAATTCGCTTCTGTGGGGCTGCATTAAGATATACTTAAATTTGGCAAAGTAAGACAAATTTAAGGCTGAAAACCATATTGTTTGCTAGAGCTGGTGCCACTAAATGAGATTCCACAAGAATATTCCTTAAGAAATACATAACTGGTCCAAAATACATGTATTGGAAGTGCAGGTGTCGAGGGGGTGGTCATATGGCACATCAGTCCAAAACCCCACTTAAACTTCATCAATCTGGCTCAGATTTTCACAGGAAACTCAGTTCATATCAGACATTGATATTGTATTGGCTTGACTTACTCAGGAAACCAATTAAAAATTTCAATTTTCCGGGGTCTGGGGCCAGGCTCAGCCCCCCTCAAATTAGGAAATATCAGGTATATCCTAATACAACCAATCTGAAGCTCTTCTTTAATTTTCAATATGTTTTAACAATAATTGAGGATATATTAGGCCCATTTGGAGCATTACATCTCTGAAAATAAATTATTTCACCCATATAGTGCTGTAAAAATGGTCAAAAATACATGTAAATTACACCAAACCAGTACCAAATGTTGGTCTATAATGCTGAAATTTGGCCAGAATATAAGGTGGCACATACTAAATCTGACTGAACCGGTTTTAAAATTACATCTGATATAACAGTACCTATAGTTTGGCAATATTGGCTTCAGCTGGCCCCAAATTCGCTTCTGTGGGGCTGCATTAAGATATACTTAAATTTGGCAAAGTAAGACAAATTTAAGGCTGAAAACCATATTGTTTGCTAGAGCTGGCGCCACTAAATGAGATTCCACAAGAATATTCCTTAAGAAATACATAACTGGTCCAAAATACATGTATTGGAAGTGCAGGTATCGAGGGGGTGGTCATATGGCACATCAGTCCAAAACCCCACTTAAACTTCATCAATCTGGCTCAGATTTTCACAGGAAACTCAGTTCATATCAGACATTGATATTGTATTGGCTTGACTTACTCAGGAAACCAATTAAAAATTTCAATTTTCCGGGGTCTGGGGCCAGGCTCAGCCCCCCTCAAATTAGGAAATATCAGGTATATCCTAATACAACCAATCTGAAGCTCTTCTTTAATTTTGCATATGTTTTAACAATAATTGAGGATATATTAGGCCCATTTGGAGCATTACATCTCTGAAAATAAATTATTTCAC
Organism: Sabellastarte sp. h YS-2021; assembly: GCA_964017235.1. Classification (NCBI taxonomy): domain Eukaryota; kingdom Metazoa; phylum Annelida; class Polychaeta; order Sabellida; family Sabellidae; genus Sabellastarte; species Sabellastarte sp. h YS-2021. The sequence continues at coordinate 92,534,994 of OZ024934.1, forward strand.
CCATATAGTGCTGTAAAAATGGTCAAAAATACATGTAAATTACACCAAACCAGTACCAAATGTTGGTCTATAATGCTGAAATTTGGCCAGAATATAAGGTGGCACATACTAAATCTGACTGAACCGGTTTTAAAATTACATCTGATATAACAGTACCTATAGTTTGGCAATATTGGCTTCAGCTGGCCCCAAATTCGCTTCTGTGGGGCTGCATTAAGATATACTTAAATTTGGCAAAGTAAGACAAATTTAAGGCTGAAAACCATATTGTTTGCTAGAGCTGGCGCCACTAAATGAGATTCCACAAGAATATTCCTTAAGAAATACATAACTGGTCCAAAATACATGTATTGGAAGTGCAGGTATCGAGGGGGTGGTCATATGGCACATCAGTCCAAAACCCCACTTAAACTTCATCAATCTGGCTCAGATTTTCACAGGAAACTCAGTTCATATCAGACATTGATATTGTATTGGCTTGACTTACTCAGGAAACCAATTAAAAATTTCAATTTTCCGGGGTCTGGGGCCAGGCTCAGCCCCCCTCAAATTAGGAAATATCAGGTATATCCTAATACAACCAATCTGAAGCTCTTCTTTAATTTTGCACATGTTTTAACAATAATTGAGGATATATTAGGCCCATTTGGAGCATTACATCTCTGAAAATAAATTATTTCACCCATATAGTGCTGTAAAAAGGGTCAAAAATACATGTAAATTACACCAAACCAGTACCAAATGTTGGTCTATAATGCTGAAATTTGGCCAGAATATAAGGTGGCACATACTAAATCTGACTGAACCGGTTTTAAAATTACATCTGATATAACAGTACCTATAGTTTGGCAATATTGGCTTCAGCTGGCCCCAAATTCGCTTCTGTGGGGCTGCATTAAGATATACTTAAATTTGGCAAAGTAAGACAAATTTAAGGCTGAAAACCATATTGTTTGCTAGAGCTGGCGCCACTAAATGAGATTCCACAAGAATATTCCTTAAGAAATACATAACTGGTCCAAAATACATGTATTGGAAGTGCAGGTATCGAGGGGGTGGTCATATGGCACATCAGTCCAAAACCCCACTTAAACTTCATCAATCTGGCTCAGATTTTCACAGGAAACTCACTTCATATCAGACATTGATATTGTATTGGCTTGACTTACTCAGGAAACCAATTAAAAATTTCAATTTTCCGGGGTCTGGGGCCAGGCTCAGCCCCCCTCAAATTAGGAAATATCAGGTATATCCTAATACAACCAATCTGAAGCTCTTCTTTAATTTTGCATATGTTTTAACAATAATTGAGGATATATTAGGCCCATTTGGAGCATTACATCTCTGAAAATAAATTATTTCACCCATATAGTGCTGTAAAAATGGTCAAAAATACATGTAAATTACACCAAACCAGTACCAAATGTTGGTCTATAATGCTGAAATTTGGCCAGAATATAAGGTGGCACATACTAAATCTGACTGAACCGGTTTTAAAATTACATCTGATATAACAGTACCTATAGTTTGGCAATATTGGCTTCAGCTGGCCCCAAATTCGCTTCTGTGGGGCTGCATTAAGATATACTTAAATTTGGCAAAGTAAGACAAATTTAAGGCTGAAAACCATATTGTTTGCTAGAGCTGGTGCCACTAAATGAGATTCCACAAGAATATTCCTTAAGAAATACATAACTGGTCCAAAATACATGTATTGGAAGTGCAGGTATCGAGGGGGTGGTCATATGGCACATCAGTCCAAAACACCACTTAAACTTCATCAATCTGGCTCAGATTTTCACAGGAAACTCAGTTCATATCAGACATTGATATTGTATTGGCTTGACTTACTCAGGAAACCAATTAAAAATTTCAATTTTCCGGGGTCTGGGGCCAGGCTCAGCCCCCCTCAAATTAGGAAATATCAGGTATATCCTAATACAACCAATCTGAAGCTCTTCTTTAATTTTGCATATATTTTAACAATAATTGAGGATATATTAGGCCCATTTGGAGCATTACATCCCTGAAAATAAATTATTTCAGCCATATAGTGCTGTAAAAATGGTCAAAAATACATGTAAATTACACCAAACCAGTACCAAATGTTGGTCTATAATGCTGAAATTTGGCCAGAATATAAGGTGGCACATACTAAATCTGACTGAACCGGTTTTAAAATTACATCTGATATAACAGTACCTATAGTTTGGCAATATTGGCTTCAGCTGGCCCCAAATTCGCTTCTGTGGGGCTGCATTAAGATATACTTAAATTTGGCAAAGTAAGACAAATTTAAGGCTGAAAACCATATTGTTTGCTAGAGCTGGTGCCACTAAATGAGATTCCACAAGAATATTCCTTAAGAAATACATAACTGGTCCAAAATACATGTATTGGAAGTGCAGGTATCGAGGGGGTGGTCATATGGCACATCAGTCCAAAACACCACTTAAACTTCATCAATCTGGCTCAGATTTTCACAGGAAACTCAGTTCATATCAGACATTGATATTGTATTGGCTTGACTTACTCAGGAAACCAATTAAAAATTTCAATTTTCCGGGGTCTGGGGCCAGGCTCAGCCCCCCTCAAATTAGGAAATATCAGGTATATCCTAATACAACCAGTCTGAAGCTCTTCTTTAATTTTGCATATGTTTTAACAATAATTGAGGATATATTAGGCCCATTTGGAGCATTACATCTCTGAAAATAAATTATTTCACCCATATAGTGCTGTAAAAATGGTCAAAAATACATGTAAATTACACCAAACCAGTACCAAATGTTGGTCTATAATGCTGAAATTTGGCCAGAATATAAGGTGGCACATACTAAATCTGACTGAACCGGTTTTAAAATTACATCTTATATAACAGTACCTATAGTTTGGCAATATTGGCTTCAGCTGGCCCCAAATTCGCTTCTGTGGGGCTGCATTAAGATATACTTAAATTTGGCAAAGTAAGACAAATTTAAGGCTGAAAACCATATTGTTTGCTAGAGCTGGTGCCACTAAATGAGATTCCACAAGAATATTCCTTAAGAAATACATAACTGGTCCAAAATACATGTATTGGAAGTGCAGGTGTCGAGGGGGTGGTCATATGGCACATCAGTCCAAAACCCCACTTAAACTTCATCAATCTGGCTCAGATTTTCACAGGAAACTCAGTTCATATCAGACATTGATATTGTATTGGCTTGACTTACTCAGGAAACCAATTAAAAATTTCAATTTTCCGGGGTCTGGGGCCAGGCTCAGCCCCCCTCAAATTAGGAAATATCAGGTATATCCTAATACAACCAATCTGAAGCTCTTCTTTAATTTTGCATATGTTTTAACAATAATTGAGGATATATTAGGCCCATTTGGAGCATTACATCCCTGAAAATAAATTATTTCAGCCATATAGTGCTGTAAAAATGGTCAAAAATACATGTAAATTACACCAAACCAGTACCAAATGTTGGTCTATAATGCTGAAATTTGGCCAGAATATAAGGTGGCACATACTAAATCTGACTGAACCGGTTTTAAAATTACATCTGATATAACAGTACCTATAGTTTGGCAATATTGGCTTCAGCTGGCCCCAAATTCGCTTCTGTGGGGCTGCATTAAGATATACTTAAATTTGGCAAAGTAAGACAAATTTAAGGCTGAAAACCATATTGTTTGCTAGAGCTGGCGCCACTAAATGAGATTCCACAAGAATATTCCTTAAGAAATACATAACTGGTCCAAAATACATGTATTGGAAGTGCAGGTATCGAGGGGGTGGTCATATGGCACATCAGTCCAAAACCCCACTTAAACTTCATCAATCTGGCTCAGATTTTCACAGGAAACTCAGTTCATATCAGACATTGATATTGTATTGGCTTGACTTACTCAGGAAACCAATTAAAAATTTCAATTTTCCGGGGTCTGGGGCCAGGCTCAGCCCCCCTCAAATTAGGAACTATCAGGTATATCCTAATACAACCAATCTGAAGCTCTTCTTTAATTTTGCATATGTTTTAACAATAATTGAGGATATATTAGGCCCATTTGGAGCATTACATCTCTGAAAATAAATTATTTCACCCATATAGTGCTGTAAAAATGGTCAAAAATACATGTAAATTACACCAAACCAGTACCAAATGTTGGTCTATAATGCTGAAATTTGGCCAGAATATAAGGTGGCACATACTAAATCTGACTGAACCGGTTTTAAAATTACATCTGATATAAGAGTACCTATAGTTTGGCAATATTGGCTTCAGCTGGCCCCAAATTCGCTTCTGTGGGGCTGCATTAAGATATACTTAAATTTGGCAAAGTAAGACAAATTTAAGGCTGAAAACCATATTGTTTGCTAGAGCTGGTGCCACTAAATGAGATTCCACAAGAATATTCCTTAAGAAATACATAACTGGTCCAAAATACATGTATTGGAAGTGCAGGTATCGAGGGGGTGGTCATATGGCACATCAGTCCAAAACACCACTTAAACTTCATCAATCTGGCTCAGATTTTCACAGGAAACTCAGTTCATATCAGACATTGATATTGTATTGGCTTGACTTACTCAGGAAACCAATTAAAAATTTCAATTTTCCGGGGTCTGGGGCCAGGCTCAGCCCCCCTCAAATTAGGAAATATCAGGTATATCCTAATACAACCAATCTGAAGCTCTTCTTTAATTTTGCATATGTTTTAACAATAATTGAGGATATATTAGGCCCATTTGGAGCATTACATCCCTGAAAATAAATTATTTCAGCCATATAGTGCTGTAAAAATGGTCAAAAATACATGTAAATTACACCAAACCAGTACCAAATGTTGGTCTATAATGCTGAAATTTGGCCAGAATATAAGGTGGCACATACTAAATCTGACTGAACCGGTTTTAAAATTACATCTGATATAACAGTACCTATAGTTTGGCAATATTGGCTTCAGCTGGCCCCAAATTCGCTTCTGTGGGGCTGCATTAAGATATACTTAAATTTGGCAAAGTAAGACAAATTTAAGGCTGAAAACCATATTGTTTGCTAGAGCTGGCGCCACTAAATGAGATTCCACAAGAATATTCCTTAAGAAATACATAACTGGTCCAAAATACATGTATTGGAAGTGCAGGTATCGAGGGGGTGGTCATATGGCACATCAGTCCAAAACCCCACTTAAACTTCATCAATCTGGCTCAGATTTTCACAGGAAACTCAGTTCATATCAGACATTGATATTGTATTGGCTTGACTTACTCAGGAAACCAATTAAAAATTTCAATTTTCCGGGGTCTGGGGCCAGGCTCAGCCCCCCTCAAATTAGGAACTATCAGGTATATCCTAATACAACCAATCTGAAGCTCTTCTTTAATTTTGCATATGTTTTAACAATAATTGAGGATATATTAGGCCCATTTGGAGCATTACATCTCTGAAAATAAATTATTTCACCCATATAGTGCTGTAAAAATGGTCAAAAATACATGTAAATTACACCAAACCAGTACCAAATGTTGGTCTATAATGCTGAAATTTGGCCAGAATATAAGGTGGCACATACTAAATCTGACTGAACCGGTTTTAAAATTACATCTGATATAACAGTACCTATAGTTTGGCAATATTGGCTTCAGCTGGCCCCAAATTCGCTTCTGTGGGGCTGCATTAAGATATACTTAAATTTGGCAAAGTAAGATAATTTTAAGGCTGAAAACCATATTGTTTGCTAGAGCTGGTGCCACTAAATGAGATTCCACAAGAATATTCCTTAAGAAATACATAACTGGTCCAAAATACATGTATTGGAAGTGCAGGTATCGAGGGGGTGGTCATATGGCACATCAGTCCAAAACCCCACTTAAACTTCATCAATCTGGCTCAGATTTTCACAGGAAACTCAGTTCATATCAGACATTGATATTGTATTGGCTTGACTTACTCAGGAAACCAATTAAAAATTTCAATTTTCCGGGGTCTGGGGCCAGGCTCAGCCCCCCTCAAATTAGGAACTATCAGGTATATCCTAATACAACCAATCTGAAGCTCTTCTTTAATTTTGCATATGTTTTAACAATAATTGAGGATATATTAGGCCCATTTGGAGCATTACATCTCTGAAAATAAATTATTTCACCCATATAGTGCTGTAAAAATGGTCAAAAATACATGTAAATTACACCAAACCAGTACCAAATGTTGGTCTATAATGCTGAAATTTGGCCAGAATATAAGGTGGCACATACTAAATCTGACTGAACCGGTTTTAAAATTACATCTGATATAACAGTACCTATAGTTTGGCAATATTGGCTTCAGCTGGCCCCAAATTCGCTTCTGTGGGGCTGCATTAAGATATACTTAAATTTGGCAAAGTAAGATAATTTTAAGGCTGAAAACCATATTGTTTGCTAGAGCTGGTGCCACTAAATGAGATTCCACAAGAATATTCCTTAAGAAATACATAACTGGTCCAAAATACATGTATTGGAAGTGCAGGTATCGAGGGGGTGGTCATATGGCACATCAGTCCAAAACCCCACTTAAACTTCATCAATCTGGCTCAGATTTTCACAGGAAACTCACTTCATATCAGACATTGATATTGTATTGGCTTGACTTACTCAGGAAACCAATTAAAAATTTCAATTTTCCGGGGTCTGGGGCCAGGCTCAGCCCCCCTCAAATTAGGAAATATCAGGTATATCCTAATACAACCAATCTGAAGCTCTTCTTTAATTTTGCATATGTTTTAACAATAATTGAGGATATATTAGGCCCATTTGGAGCATTACATCTCTGAAAATAAATTATTTCACCCATATAGTGCTGTAAAAATGGTCAAAAATACATGTAAATTACACCAAACCAGTACCAAATGTTGGTCTATAATGCTGAAATTTGGCCAGAATATAAGGTGGCACATACTAAATCTGACTGAACCGGTTTTAAAATTACATCTTATATAACAGTACCTATAGTTTGGCAATATTGGCTTCAGCTGGCCCCAAATTCGCTTCTGTGGGGCTGCATTAAGATATACTTAAATTTGGCAAAGTAAGACAAATTTAAGGCTGAAAACCATATTGTTTGCTAGAGCTGGTGCCACTAAATGAGATTCCACAAGAATATTCCTTAAGAAATACATAACTGGTCCAAAATACATGTATTGGAAGTGCAGGTATCGAGGGGGTGGTCATATGGCACATCAGTCCAAAACACCACTTAAACTTCATCAATCTGGCTCAGATTTTCACAGGAAACTCAGTTCATATCAGACATTGATATTGTATTGGCTTGACTTACTCAGGAAACCAATTAAAAATTTCAATTTTCCGGGGTCTGGGGCCAGGCTCAGCCCGCCTCAAATTAGGAACTATCAGGTATATCCTAATACAACCAATCTGAAGCTCTTCTTTAATTTTGCATATGTTTTAACAATAATTGAGGATATATTAGGCCCATTTGGAGCATTACATCCCTGAAAATAAATTATTTCAGCCATATAGTGCTGTAAAAATGGTCAAAAATACATGTAAATTACACCAAACCAGTACCAAATGTTGGTCTATAATGCTGAAATTTGGCCAGAATATAAGGTGGCACATACTAAATCTGACTGAACCGGTTTTAAAATTACATCTGATATAACAGTACCTATAGTTTGGCAATATTGGCTTCAGCTGGCCCCAAATTCGCTTCTGTGGGGCTGCATTAAGATATACTTAAATTTGGCAAAGTAAGACAAATTTAAGGCTGAAAACCATATTGTTTGCTAGAGCTGGCGCCACTAAATGAGATTCCACAAGAATATTCCTTAAGAAATACATAACTGGTCCAAAATACATGTATTGGAAGTGCAGGTATCGAGGGGGTGGTCATATGGCACATCAGTCCAAAACCCCACTTAAACTTCATCAATCTGGCTCAGATTTTCACAGGAAACTCAGTTCATATCAGACATTGATATTGTATTGGCTTGACTTACTCAGGAAACCAATTAAAAATTTCAATTTTCCGGGGTCTGGGGCCAGGCTCAGCCCCCCTCAAATTAGGAACTATCAGGTATATCCTAATACAACCAATCTGAAGCTCTTCTTTAATTTTGCATATGTTTTAACAATAATTGAGGATATATTAGGCCCATTTGGAGCATTACATCTCTGAAAATAAATTATTTCACCCATATAGTGCTGTAAAAATTGGTCAAAAATACATGTAAATTACACCAAACCAGTACCAAATGTTGGTCTATAATGCTGAAATTTGGCCAGAATATAAGGTGGCACATACTAAATCTGACTGAACCGGTTTTAAAATTACATCTGATATAAGAGTACCTATAGTTTGGCAATATTGGCTTCAGCTGGCCCCAAATTCGCTTCTGTGGGGCTGCATTAAGATATACTTAAATTTGGCAAAGTAAGACAAATTTAAGGCTGAAAACCATATTGTTTGCTAGAGCTGGTGCCACTAAATGAGATTCCACAAGAATATTCCTTAAGAAATACATAACTGGTCCAAAATACATGTATTGGAAGTGCAGGTATCGAGGGGGTGGTCATATGGCACATCAGTCCAAAACACCACTTAAACTTCATCAATCTGGCTCAGATTTTCACAGGAAACTCAGTTCATATCAGACATTGATATTGTATTGGCTTGACTTACTCAGGAAACCAATTAAAAATTTCAATTTTCCGGGGTCTGGGGCCAGGCTCAGCCCCCCTCAAATTAGGAAATATCAGGTATATCCTAATACAACCAATCTGAAGCTCTTCTTTAATTTTGCATATGTTTTAACAATAATTGAGGATATATTAGGCCCATTTGGAGCATTACATCCCTGAAAATAAATTATTTCAGCCATATAGTGCTGTAAAAATGGTCAAAAATACATGTAAATTACACCAAACCAGTACCAAATGTTGGTCTATAATGCTGAAATTTGGCCAGAATATAAGGTGGCACATACTAAATCTGACTGAACCGGTTTTAAAATTACATCTGATATAAGAGTACCTATAGTTTGGCAATATTGGCTTCAGCTGGCCCCAAATTCGCTTCTGTGGGGCTGCATTAAGATATACTTAAATTTGGCAAAGTAAGACAAATTTAAGGCTGAAAACCATATTGTTTGCTAGAGCTGGCGCCACTAAATGAGATTCCACAAGAATATTCCTTAAGAAATACATAACTGGTCCAAAATACATGTATTGGAAGTGCAGGTATCGAGGGGGTGGTCATATGGCACATCAGTCCAAAACCCCACTTAAACTTCATCAATCTGGCTCAGATTTTCACAGGAAACTCAGTTCATATCAGACATTGATATTGTATTGGCTTGACTTACTCAGGAAACCAATTAAAAATTTCAATTTTCCGGGGTCTGGGGCCAGGCTCAGCCCCCCTCAAATTAGGAACTATCAGGTATATCCTAATACAACCAATCTGAAGCTCTTCTTTAATTTTGCATATGTTTTAACAATAATTGAGGATATATTAGGCCCATTTGGAGCATTACATCTCTGAAAATAAATTATTTCACCCATATAGTGCTGTAAAAATGGTCAAAAATACATGTAAATTACACCAAACCAGTACCAAATGTTGGTCTATAATGCTGAAATTTGGCCAGAATATAAGGTGGCACATACTAAATCTGACTGAACCGGTTTTAAAATTACATCTGATATAACAGTACCTATAGTTTGGCAATATTGGCTTCAGCTGGCCCCAAATTCGCTTCTGTGGGGCTGCATTAAGATATACTTAAATTTGGCAAAGTAAGATAATTTTAAGGCTGAAAACCATATTGTTTGCTAGAGCTGGTGCCACTAAATGAGATTCCACAAGAATATTCCTTAAGAAATACATAACTGGTCCAAAATACATGTATTGGAAGTGCAGGTATCGAGGGGGTGGTCATATGGCACATCAGTCCAAAACCCCACTTAAACTTCATCAATCTGGCTCAGATTTTCACAGGAAACTCAGTTCATATCAGACATTGATATTGTATTGGCTTGACTTACTCAGGAAACCAATTAAAAATTTCAATTTTCCGGGGTCTGGGGCCAGGCTCAGCCCCCCTCAAATTAGGAAATATCAGGTATATCCTAATACAACCAATCTGAAGCTCTTCTTTAATTTTGCATATGTTTTAACAATAATTGAGGATATATTAGGCCCATTTGGAGCATTACATCCCTGAAAATAAATTATTTCACCCATATAGTGCTGTAAAAATGGTCAAAAATACATGTAAATTACACCAAACCAGTACCAAATGTTGGTCTATAATGCTGAAATTTGGCCAGAATATAAGGTGGCACATACTAAATCTGACTGAACCGGTTTTAAAATTACATCTGATATAACAGTACCTATAGTTTGGCAATATTGGCTTCAGCTGGCCCCAAATTCGCTTCTGTGGGGCTGCATTAAGATATACTTAAATTTGGCAAAGTAAGACAAATTTAAGGCTGAAAACCATATTGTTTGCTAGAGCTGGTGCCACTAAATGAGATTCCACAAGAATATTCCTTAAGAAATACATAACTGGTCCAAAATACATGTATTGGAAGTGCAGGTATCGAGGGGGTGGTCATATGGCACATCAGTCCAAAACCCCACTTAAACTTCATCAATCTGGCTCAGATTTTCACAGGAAACTCAGTTCATATCAGACATTGATATTGTATTGGCTTGACTTACTCAGGAAACCAATTAAAAATTTCAATTTTCCGGGGTCTGGGGCCAGGCTCAGCCCCCCTCAAATTAGGAAATATCAGGTATATCCTAATACAACCAATCTGAAGCTCTTCTTTAATTTTGCATATGTTTTAACAATAATTGAGGATATATTAGGCCCATTTGGAGCATTACATCCCTGAAAATAAATTATTTCAGCCATATAGTGCTGTAAAAATGGTCAAAAATACATGTAAATTACACCAAACCAGTACCAAATGTTGGTCTATAATGCTGAAATTTGGCCAGAATATAAGGTGGCACATACTAAATCTGACTGAACCGGTTTTAAAATTACATCTGATATAACAGTACCTATAGTTTGGCAATATTGGCTTCAGCTGGCCCCAAATTCGCTTCTGTGGGGCTGCATTAAGATATACTTAAATTTGGCAAAGTAAGACAAATTTAAGGCTGAAAGCCATATTGTTTGCTAGAGCTGGCGCCACTAAATGAGATTCCACAAGAATATTCCTTAAGAAATACATAACTGGTCCAAAATACATGTATTGGAAGTGCAGGTATCGAGGGGGTGGTCATATGGCACATCAGTCCAAAACCCCACTTAAACTTCATCAATCTGGCTCAGATTTTCACAGGAAACTCAGTTCATATCAGACATTGATATTGTATTGGCTTGACTTACTCAGGAAACCAATTAAAAATTTCAATTTTCCGGGGTCTGGGGCCAGGCTCAGCCCCCCTCAAATTAGGAACTATCAGGTATATCCTAATACAACCAATCTGAAGCTCTTCTTTAATTTTGCATATGTTTTAACAATAATTGAGGATATATTAGGCCCATTTGGAGCATTACATCTCTGAAAATAAATTATTTCACCCATATAGTGCTGTAAAAATGGTCAAAAATACATGTAAATTACACCAAACCAGTACCAAATGTTGGTCTATAATGCTGAAATTTGGCCAGAATATAAGGTGGCACATACTAAATCTGACTGAACCGGTTTTAAAATTACATCTGATATAACAGTACCTATAGTTTGGCAATATTGGCTTCAGCTGGCCCCAAATTCGCTTCTGTGGGGCTGCATTAAGATATACTTAAATTTGGCAAAGTAAGATAATTTTAAGGCTGAAAACCATATTGTTTGCTAGAGCTGGTGCCACTAAATGAGATTCCACAAGAATATTCCTTAAGAAATACATAACTGGTCCAAAATACATGTATTGGAAGTGCAGGTATCGAGGGGGTGGTCATATGGCACATCAGTCCAAAACCCCACTTAAACTTCATCAATCTGGCTCAGATTTTCACAGGAAACTCAGTTCATATCAGACATTGATATTGTATTGGCTTGACTTACTCAGGAAACCAATTAAAAATTTCAATTTTCCGGGGTCTGGGGCCAGGCTCAGCCCCCCTCAAATTAGGAAATATCAGGTATATCCTAATACAACCAATCTGAAGCTCTTCTTTAATTTTGCATATGTTTTAACAATAATTGAGGATATATTAGGCCCATTTGGAGCATTACATCTCTGAAAATAAATTATTTCACCCATATAGTGCTGTAAAAATGGTCAAAAATACATGTAAATTACACCAAACCAGTACCAAATGTTGGTCTATAATGCTGAAATTTGGCCAGAATATAAGGTGGCACATACTAAATCTGACTGAACCGGTTTTAAAATTACATCTGATATAAGAGTACCTATAGTTTGGCAATATTGGCTTCAGCTGGCCCCAAATTCGCTTCTGTGGGGCTGCATTAAGATATACTTAAATTTGGCAAAGTAAGACAAATTTAAGGCTGAAAACCATATTGTTTGCTAGAGCTGGTGCCACTAAATGAGATTCCACAAGAATATTCCTTAAGAAATACATAACTGGTCCAAAATACATGTATTGGAAGTGCAGGTATCGAGGGGGTGGTCATATGGCACATCAGTCCAAAACCCCACTTAAACTTCATCAATCTGGCTCAGATTTTCACAGGAAACTCAGTTCATATCAGACATTGATATTGTATTGGCTTGACTTACTCAGGAAACCAATTAAAAATTTCAATTTTCCGGGGTCTGGGGCCAGGCTCAGCCCCCCTCAAATTAGGAAATATCAGGTATATCCTAATACAACCAATCTGAAGCTCTTCTTTAATTTTGCATATGTTTTAACAATAATTGAGGATATATTAGGCCCATTTGGAGCATTACATCCCTGAAAATAAATTATTTCACCCATATAGTGCTGTAAAAATGGTCAAAAATACATGTAAATTACACCAAACCAGTACCAAATGTTGGTCTATAATGCTGAAATTTGGCCAGAATATAAGGTGGCACATACTAAATCTGACTGAACCGGTTTTAAAATTACATCTGATATAACAGTACCTATAGTTTGGCAATATTGGCTTCAGCTGGCCCCAAATTCGCTTCTGTGGGGCTGCATTAAGATATACTTAAATTTGGCAAAGTAAGACAAATTTAAGGCTGAAAACCATATTGTTTGCTAGAGCTGGCGCCACTAAATGAGATTCCACAAGAATATTCCTTAAGAAATACATAACTGGTCCAAAATACATGTATTGGAAGTGCAGGTATCGAGGGGGTGGTCATATGGCACATCAGTCCAAAACCCCACTTAAACTTCATCAATCTGGCTCAGATTTTCACAGGAAACTCAGTTCATATCAGACATTGATATTGTATTGGCTTGACTTACTCAGGAAACCAATTAAAAATTTCAATTTTCCGGGGTCTGGGGCCAGGCTCAGCCCCCCTCAAATTAGGAACTATCAGGTATATCCTAATACAACCAATCTGAAGCTCTTCTTTAATTTTGCATATGTTTTAACAATAATTGAGGATATATTAGGCCCATTTGGAGCATTACATCTCTGAAAATAAATTATTTCACCCATATAGTGCTGTAAAAATGGTCAAAAATACATGTAAATTACACCAAACCAGTACCAAATGTTGGTCTATAATGCTGAAATTTGGCCAGAATATAAGGTGGCACATACTAAATCTGACTGAACCGGTTTTAAAATTACATCTGATATAACAGTACCTATAGTTTGGCAATATTGGCTTCAGCTGGCCCCAAATTCGCTTCTGTGGGGCTGCATTAAGATATACTTAAATTTGGCAAAGTAAGATAATTTTAAGGCTGAAAACCATATTGTTTGCTAGAGCTGGTGCCACTAAATGAGATTCCACAAGAATATTCCTTAAGAAATACATAACTGGTCCAAAATACATGTATTGGAAGTGCAGGTATCGAGGGGGTGGTCATATGGCACATCAGTCCAAAACCCCACTTAAACTTCATCAATCTGGCTCAGATTTTCACAGGAAACTCAGTTCATATCAGACATTGATATTGTATTGGCTTGACTTACTCAGGAAACCAATTAAAAATTTCAATTTTCCGGGGTCTGGGGCCAGGCTCAGCCCCCCTCAAATTAGGAAATATCAGGTATATCCTAATACAACCAATCTGAAGCTCTTCTTTAATTTTGCATATGTTTTAACAATAATTGAGGATATATTAGGCCCATTTGGAGCATTACATCTCTGAAAATAAATTATTTCACCCATATAGTGCTGTAAAAATGGTCAAAAATACATGTAAATTACACCAAACCAGTACCAAATGTTGGTCTATAATGCTGAAATTTGGCCAGAATATAAGGTGGCACATACTAAATCTGACTGAACCGGTTTTAAAATTACATCTGATATAACAGTACCTATAGTTTGGCAATATTGGCTTCAGCTGGCCCCAAATTCGCTTCTGTGGGGCTGCATTAAGATATACTTAAATTTGGCAAAGTAAGACAAATTTAAGGCTGAAAACCATATTGTTTGCTAGAGCTGGCGCCACTAAATGAGATTCCACAAGAATATTCCTTAAGAAATACATAACTGGTCCAAAATACATGTATTGGAAGTGCAGGTATCGAGGGGGTGGTCATATGGCACATCAGTCCAAAACCCCACTTAAACTTCATCAATCTGGCTCAGATTTTCACAGGAAACTCAGTTCATATCAGACATTGATATTGTATTGGCTTGACTTACTCAGGAAACCAATTAAAAATTTCAATTTTCCGGGGTCTGGGGCCAGGCTCAGCCCCCCTCAAATTAGGAACTATCAGGTATATCCTAATACAACCAATCTGAAGCTCTTCTTTAATTTTGCATATGTTTTAACAATAATTGAGGATATATTAGGCCCATTTGGAGCATTACATCTCTGAAAATAAATTATTTCACCCATATAGTGCTGTAAAAATGGTCAAAAATACATGTAAATTACACCAAACCAGTACCAAATGTTGGTCTATAATGCTGAAATTTGGCCAGAATATAAGGTGGCACATACTAAATCTGACTGAACCGGTTTTAAAATTACATCTGATATAACAGTACCTATAGTTTGGCAATATTGGCTTCAGCTGGCCCCAAATTCGCTTCTGTGGGGCTGCATTAAGATATACTTAAATTTGGCAAAGTAAGATAATTTTAAGGCTGAAAACCATATTGTTTGCTAGAGCTGGTGCCACTAAATGAGATTCCACAAGAATATTCCTTAAGAAATACATAACTGGTCCAAAATACATGTATTGGAAGTGCAGGTATCGAGGGGGTGGTCATATGGCACATCAGTCCAAAACCCCACTTAAACTTCATCAATCTGGCTCAGATTTTCACAGGAAACTCAGTTCATATCAGACATTGATATTGTATTGGCTTGACTTACTCAGGAAACCAATTAAAAATTTCAATTTTCCGGGGTCTGGGGCCAGGCTCAGCCCCCCTCAAATTAGGAAATATCAGGTATATCCTAATACAACCAATCTGAAGCTCTTCTTTAATTTTACATATGTTTTAACAATAATTGAGGATATATTAGGCCCATTTGGAGCATTACATCTCTGAAAATAAATTATTTCACCCATATAGTGCTGTAAAAATGGTCAAAAATACATGTAAATTACACCAAACCAGTACCAAATGTTGGTCTATAATGCTGAAATTTGGCCAGAATATAAGGTGGCACATACTAAATCTGACTGAACCGGTTTTAAAATTACATCTGATATAAGAGTACCTATAGTTTGGCAATATTGGCTTCAGCTGGCCCCAAATTCGCTTCTGTGGGGCTGCATTAAGATATACTTAAATTTGGCAAAGTAAGACAAATTTAAGGCTGAAAACCATATTGTTTGCTAGAGCTGGTGCCACTAAATGAGATTCCACAAGAATATTCCTTAAGAAATACATAACTAGTCCAAAATACATGTATTGGAAGTGCAGGTATCGAGGGGGTGGTCATATGGCACATCAGTCCAAAACCCCACTTAAACTTCATCAATCTGGCTCAGATTTTCACAGGAAACTCAGTTCATTTCAGACA
The DNA here is from genome assembly GCA_964017235.1 of Sabellastarte sp. h YS-2021. Taxonomy (NCBI): domain Eukaryota; kingdom Metazoa; phylum Annelida; class Polychaeta; order Sabellida; family Sabellidae; genus Sabellastarte; species Sabellastarte sp. h YS-2021. Next base: position 92,551,143 of record OZ024934.1, read on the forward strand.
TTGATATTGTATTGGCTTGACTTACTCAGGAAACCAATTAAAAATTTCAATTTTCCGGGGTCTGGGGCCAGGCTCAGCCCCCCTCAAATTAGGAAATATCAGGTATATCCTAATACAACCAATCTGAAGCTCTTCTTTAATTTTGCATATGTTTTAACAATAATTGAGGATATATTAGGCCCATTTGGAGCATTACATCCCTGAAAATAAATTATTTCACCCATATAGTGCTGTAAAAATGGTCAAAAATACATGTAAATTACACCAAACCAGTACCAAATGTTGGTCTATAATGCTGAAATTTGGCCAGAATATAAGGTGGCACATACTAAATCTGACTGAACCGGTTTTAAAATTACATCTGATATAACAGTACCTATAGTTTGGCAATATTGGCTTCAGCTGGCCCCAAATTCGCTTCTGTGGGGCTGCATTAAGATATACTTAAATTTGGCAAAGTAAGACAAATTTAAGGCTGAAAACCATATTGTTTGCTAGAGCTGGTGCCACTAAATGAGATTCCACAAGAATATTCCTTAAGAAATACATAACTGGTCCAAAATACATGTATTGGAAGTGCAGGTATCGAGGGGGTGGTCATATGGCACATCAGTCCAAAACCCCACTTAAACTTCATCAATCTGGCTCAGATTTTCACAGGAAACTCAGTTCATATCAGACATTGATATTGTATTGGCTTGACTTACTCAGGAAACCAATTAAAAATTTCAATTTTCCGGGGTCTGGGGCCAGGCTCAGCCCCCCTCAAATTAGGAAATATCAGGTATATCCTAATACAACCAATCTGAAGCTCTTCTTTAATTTTGCATATGTTTTAACAATAATTGAGGATATATTAGGCCCATTTGGAGCATTACATCTCTGAAAATAAATTATTTCACCCATATAGTGCTGTAAAAATGGTCAAAAATACATGTAAATTACACCAAACCAGTACCAAATGTTGGTCTATAATGCTGAAATTTGGCCAGAATATAAGGTGGCACATACTAAATCTGACTGAACCGGTTTTAAAATTACATCTGATATAACAGTACCTATAGTTTGGCAATATTGGCTTCAGCTGGCCCCAAATTCGCTTCTGTGGGGCTGCATTAAGATATACTTAAATTTGGCAAAGTAAGACAAATTTAAGGCTGAAAACCATATTGTTTGCTAGAGCTGGTGCCACTAAATGAGATTCCACAAGAATATTCCTTAAGAAATACATAACTGGTCCAAAATACATGTATTGGAAGTGCAGGTATCGAGGGGGTGGTCATATGGCACATCAGTCCAAAACCCCACTTAAACTTCATCAATCTGGCTCAGATTTTCACAGGAAACTCAGTTCATATCAGACATTGATATTGTATTGGCTTGACTTACTCAGGAAACCAATTAAAAATTTCAATTTTCCGGGGTCTGGGGCCAGGCTCAGCCCCCCTCAAATTAGGAAATATCAGGTATATCCTAATACAACCAATCTGAAGCTCTTCTTTAATTTTGCATATGTTTTAACAATAATTGAGGATATATTAGGCCCATTTGGAGCATTACATCCCTGAAAATAAATTATTTCACCCATATAGTGCTGTAAAAATGGTCAAAAATACATGTAAATTACACCAAACCAGTACCAAATGTTGGTCTATAATGCTGAAATTTGGCCAGAATATAAGGTGGCACATACTAAATCTGACTGAACCGGTTTTAAAATTACATCTGATATAACAGTACCTATAGTTTGGCAATATTGGCTTCAGCTGGCCCCAAATTCGCTTCTGTGGGGCTGCATTAAGATATACTTAAATTTGGCAAAGTAAGACAAATTTAAGGCTGAAAACCATATTGTTTGCTAGAGCTGGTGCCACTAAATGAGATTCCACAAGAATATTCCTTAAGAAATACATAACTGGTCCAAAATACATGTATTGGAAGTGCAGGTATCGAGGGGGTGGTCATATGGCACATCAGTCCAAAACCCCACTTAAACTTCATCAATCTGGCTCAGATTTTCACAGGAAACTCAGTTCATATCAGACATTGATATTGTATTGGCTTGACTTACTCAGGAAACCAATTAAAAATTTCAATTTTCCGGGGTCTGGGGCCAGGCTCAGCCCCCCTCAAATTAGGAAATATCAGGTATATCCTAATACAACCAATCTGAAGCTCTTCTTTAATTTTGCATATGTTTTAACAATAATTGAGGATATATTAGGCCCATTTGGAGCATTACATCCCTGAAAATAAATTATTTCACCCATATAGTGCTGTAAAAATGGTCAAAAATACATGTAAATTACACCAAACCAGTACCAAATGTTGGTCTATAATGCTGAAATTTGGCCAGAATATAAGGTGGCACATACTAAATCTGACTGAACCGGTTTTAAAATTACATCTGATATAACAGTACCTATAGTTTGGCAATATTGGCTTCAGCTGGCCCCAAATTCGCTTCTGTGGGGCTGCATTAAGATATACTTAAATTTGGCAAAGTAAGACAAATTTAAGGCTGAAAACCATATTGTTTGCTAGAGCTGGTGCCACTAAATGAGATTCCACAAGAATATTCCTTAAGAAATACATAACTGGTCCAAAATACATGTATTGGAAGTGCAGGTATCGAGGGGGTGGTCATATGGCACATCAGTCCAAAACCCCACTTAAACTTCATCAATCTGGCTCAGATTTTCACAGGAAACTCACTTCATATCAGACATTGATATTGTATTGGCTTGACTTACTCAGGAAACCAATTAAAAATTTCAATTTTCCGGGGTCTGGGGCCAGGCTCAGCCCCCCTCAAATTAGGAAATATCAGGTATATCCTAATACAACCAATCTGAAGCTCTTCTTTAATTTTGCATATGTTTTAACAATAATTGAGGATATATTAGGCCCATTTGGAGCATTACATCTCTGAAAATAAATTATTTCACCCATATAGTGCTGTAAAAATGGTCAAAAATACATGTAAATTACACCAAACCAGTACCAAATGTTGGTCTATAATGCTGAAATTTGGCCAGAATATAAGGTGGCACATACTAAATCTGACTGAACCGGTTTTAAAATTACATCTGATATAACAGTACCTATAGTTTGGCAATATTGGCTTCAGCTGGCCCCAAATTCGCTTCTGTGGGGCTGCATTAAGATATACTAAAATTTGGCAAAGTAAGACAAATTTAAGCCTGAAAACCATATTGTTTGCTAGAGCTGGTGCCACTAAATGAGATTCCACAAGAATATTCCTTAAGAAATACATAACTGGTCCAAAATACATGTATTGGAAGTGCAGGTATCGAGGGGGTGGTCATATGGCACATCAGTCCAAAACCCCACTTAAACTTCATCAATCTGGCTCAGATTTTCACAGGAAACTCAGTTCATATCAGACATTGATATTGTATTGGCTTGACTTACTCAGGAAACCAATTAAAAATTTCAATTTTCCGGGGTCTGGGGCCAGGCTCAGCCCCCCTCAAATTAGGAAATATCAGGTATATCCTAATACAACCAATCTGAAGCTCTTCTTTAATTTTGCATATGTTTTAACAATAATTGAGGATATATTAGGCCCATTTGGAGCATTACATCTCTGAAAATAAATTATTTCACCCATATAGTGCTGTAAAAATGGTCAAAAATACATGTAAATTACACCAAACCAGTACCAAATGTTGGTCTATAATGCTGAAATTTGGCCAGAATATAAGGTGGCACATACTAAATCTGACTGAACCGGTTTTAAAATTACATCTGATATAACAGTACCTATAGTTTGGCAATATTGGCTTCAGCTGGCCCCAAATTCGCTTCTGTGGGGCTGCATTAAGATATACTAAAATTTGGCAAAGTAAGACAAATTTAAGCCTGAAAACCATATTGTTTGCTAGAGCTGGTGCCACTAAATGAGATTCCACAAGAATATTCCTTAAGAAATACATAACTGGTCCAAAATACATGTATTGGAAGTGCAGGTATCGAGGGGGTGGTCATATGGCACATCAGTCCAAAACCCCACTTAAACTTCATCAATCTGGCTCAGATTTTCACAGGAAACTCAGTTCATATCAGACATTGATATTGTATTGGCTTGACTTACTCAGGAAACCAATTAAAAATTTCAATTTTCCGGGGTCTGGGGCCAGGCTCAGCCCCCCTCAAATTAGGAAATATCAGGTATATCCTAATACAACCAATCTGAAGCTCTTCTTTAATTTTGCATATGTTTTAACAATAATTGAGGATATATTAGGCCCATTTGGAGCATTACATCCCTGAAAATAAATTATTTCACCCATATAGTGCTGTAAAAATGGTCAAAAATACATGTAAATTACACCAAACCAGTACCAAATGTTGGTCTATAATGCTGAAATTTGGCCAGAATATAAGGTGGCACATACTAAATCTGACTGAACCGGTTTTAAAATTACATCTGATATAACAGTACCTATAGTTTGGCAATATTGGCTTCAGCTGGCCCCAAATTCGCTTCTGTGGGGCTGCATTAAGATATACTTAAATTTGGCAAAGTAAGACAAATTTAAGGCTGAAAACCATATTGTTTGCTAGAGCTGGTGCCACTAAATGAGATTCCACAAGAATATTCCTTAAGAAATACATAACTGGTCCAAAATACATGTATTGGAAGTGCAGGTATCGAGGGGGTGGTCATATGGCACATCAGTCCAAAACCCCACTTAAACTTCATCAATCTGGCTCAGATTTTCACAGGAAACTCAGTTCATATCAGACATTGATATTGTATTGGCTTGACTTACTCAGGAAACCAATTAAAAATTTCAATTTTCCGGGGTCTGGGGCCAGGCTCAGCCCCCCTCAAATTAGGAAATATCAGGTATATCCTAATACAACCAATCTGAAGCTCTTCTTTAATTTTGCATATGTTTTAACAATAATTGAGGATATATTAGGCCCATTTGGAGCATTACATCCCTGAAAATAAATTATTTCACCCATATAGTGCTGTAAAAATGGTCAAAAATACATGTAAATTACACCAAACCAGTACCAAATGTTGGTCTATAATGCTGAAATTTGGCCAGAATATAAGGTGGCACATACTAAATCTGACTGAACCGGTTTTAAAATTACATCTGATATAACAGTACCTATAGTTTGGCAATATTGGCTTCAGCTGGCCCCAAATTCGCTTCTGTGGGGCTGCATTAAGATATACTTAAATTTGGCAAAGTAAGACAAATTTAAGGCTGAAAACCATATTGTTTGCTAGAGCTGGTGCCACTAAATGAGATTCCACAAGAATATTCCTTAAGAAATACATAACTGGTCCAAAATACATGTATTGGAAGTGCAGGTATCGAGGGGGTGGTCATATGGCACATCAGTCCAAAACCCCACTTAAACTTCATCAATCTGGCTCAGATTTTCACAGGAAACTCAGTTCATATCAGACATTGATATTGTATTGGCTTGACTTACTCAGGAAACCAATTAAAAATTTCAATTTTCCGGGGTCTGGGGCCAGGCTCAGCCCCCCTCAAATTAGGAAATATCAGGTATATCCTAATACAACCAATCTGAAGCTCTTCTTTAATTTTGCATATGTTTTAACAATAATTGAGGATATATTAGGCCCATTTGGAGCATTACATCCCTGAAAATAAATTATTTCACCCATATAGTGCTGTAAAAATGGTCAAAAATACATGTAAATTACACCAAACCAGTACCAAATGTTGGTCTATAATGCTGAAATTTGGCCAGAATATAAGGTGGCACATACTAAATCTGACTGAACCGGTTTTAAAATTACATCTGATATAACAGTACCTATAGTTTGGCAATATTGGCTTCAGCTGGCCCCAAATTCGCTTCTGTGGGGCTGCATTAAGATATACTTAAATTTGGCAAAGTAAGACAAATTTAAGGCTGAAAACCATATTGTTTGCTAGAGCTGGTGCCACTAAATGAGATTCCACAAGAATATTCCTTAAGAAATACATAACTGGTCCAAAATACATGTATTGGAAGTGCAGGTATCGAGGGGGTGGTCATATGGCACATCAGTCCAAAACCCCACTTAAACTTCATCAATCTGGCTCAGATTTTCACAGGAAACTCACTTCATATCAGACATTGATATTGTATTGGCTTGACTTACTCAGGAAACCAATTAAAAATTTCAATTTTCCGGGGTCTGGGGCCAGGCTCAGCCCCCCTCAAATTAGGAAATATCAGGTATATCCTAATACAACCAATCTGAAGCTCTTCTTTAATTTTGCATATGTTTTAACAATAATTGAGGATATATTAGGCCCATTTGGAGCATTACATCTCTGAAAATAAATTATTTCACCCATATAGTGCTGTAAAAATGGTCAAAAATACATGTAAATTACACCAAACCAGTACCAAATGTTGGTCTATAATGCTGAAATTTGGCCAGAATATAAGGTGGCACATACTAAATCTGACTGAACCGGTTTTAAAATTACATCTGATATAACAGTACCTATAGTTTGGCAATATTGGCTTCAGCTGGCCCCAAATTCGCTTCTGTGGGGCTGCATTAAGATATACTAAAATTTGGCAAAGTAAGACAAATTTAAGCCTGAAAACCATATTGTTTGCTAGAGCTGGTGCCACTAAATGAGATTCCACAAGAATATTCCTTAAGAAATACATAACTGGTCCAAAATACATGTATTGGAAGTGCAGGTATCGAGGGGGTGGTCATATGGCACATCAGTCCAAAACCCCACTTAAACTTCATCAATCTGGCTCAGATTTTCACAGGAAACTCAGTTCATATCAGACATTGATATTGTATTGGCTTGACTTACTCAGGAAACCAATTAAAAATTTCAATTTTCCGGGGTCTGGGGCCAGGCTCAGCCCCCCTCAAATTAGGAAATATCAGGTATATCCTAATACAACCAATCTGAAGCTCTTCTTTAATTTTGCATATGTTTTAACAATAATTGAGGATATATTAGGCCCATTTGGAGCATTACATCTCTGAAAATAAATTATTTCACCCATATAGTGCTGTAAAAATGGTCAAAAATACATGTAAATTACACCAAACCAGTACCAAATGTTGGTCTATAATGCTGAAATTTGGCCAGAATATAAGGTGGCACATACTAAATCTGACTGAACCGGTTTTAAAATTACATCTGATATAACAGTACCTATAGTTTGGCAATATTGGCTTCAGCTGGCCCCAAATTCGCTTCTGTGGGGCTGCATTAAGATATACTAAAATTTGGCAAAGTAAGACAAATTTAAGCCTGAAAACCATATTGTTTGCTAGAGCTGGTGCCACTAAATGAGATTCCACAAGAATATTCCTTAAGAAATACATAACTGGTCCAAAATACATGTATTGGAAGTGCAGGTATCGAGGGGGTGGTCATATGGCACATCAGTCCAAAACCCCACTTAAACTTCATCAATCTGGCTCAGATTTTCACAGGAAACTCAGTTCATATCAGACATTGATATTGTATTGGCTTGACTTACTCAGGAAACCAATTAAAAATTTCAATTTTCCGGGGTCTGGGGCCAGGCTCAGCCCCCCTCAAATTAGGAAATATCAGGTATATCCTAATACAACCAATCTGAAGCTCTTCTTTAATTTTGCATATGTTTTAACAATAATTGAGGATATATTAGGCCCATTTGGAGCATTACATCCCTGAAAATAAATTATTTCACCCATATAGTGCTGTAAAAATGGTCAAAAATACATGTAAATTACACCAAACCAGTACCAAATGTTGGTCTATAATGCTGAAATTTGGCCAGAATATAAGGTGGCACATACTAAATCTGACTGAACCGGTTTTAAAATTACATCTGATATAACAGTACCTATAGTTTGGCAATATTGGCTTCAGCTGGCCCCAAATTCGCTTCTGTGGGGCTGCATTAAGATATACTTAAATTTGGCAAAGTAAGACAAATTTAAGGCTGAAAACCATATTGTTTGCTAGAGCTGGTGCCACTAAATGAGATTCCACAAGAATATTCCTTAAGAAATACATAACTGGTCCAAAATACATGTATTGGAAGTGCAGGTATCGAGGGGGTGGTCATATGGCACATCAGTCCAAAACCCCACTTAAACTTCATCAATCTGGCTCAGATTTTCACAGGAAACTCAGTTCATATCAGACATTGATATTGTATTGGCTTGACTTACTCAGGAAACCAATTAAAAATTTCAATTTTCCGGGGTCTGGGGCCAGGCTCAGCCCCCCTCAAATTAGGAAATATCAGGTATATCCTAATACAACCAATCTGAAGCTCTTCTTTAATTTTGCATATGTTTTAACAATAATTGAGGATATATTAGGCCCATTTGGAGCATTACATCCCTGAAAATAAATTATTTCACCCATATAGTGCTGTAAAAATGGTCAAAAATACATGTAAATTACACCAAACCAGTACCAAATGTTGGTCTATAATGCTGAAATTTGGCCAGAATATAAGGTGGCACATACTAAATCTGACTGAACCGGTTTTAAAATTACATCTGATATAACAGTACCTATAGTTTGGCAATATTGGCTTCAGCTGGCCCCAAATTCGCTTCTGTGGGGCTGCATTAAGATATACTTAAATTTGGCAAAGTAAGACAAATTTAAGGCTGAAAACCATATTGTTTGCTAGAGCTGGTGCCACTAAATGAGATTCCACAAGAATATTCCTTAAGAAATACATAACTGGTCCAAAATACATGTATTGGAAGTGCAGGTATCGAGGGGGTGGTCATATGGCACATCAGTCCAAAACCCCACTTAAACTTCATCAATCTGGCTCAGATTTTCACAGGAAACTCAGTTCATATCAGACATTGATATTGTATTGGCTTGACTTACTCAGGAAACCAATTAAAAATTTCAATTTTCCGGGGTCTGGGGCCAGGCTCAGCCCCCCTCAAATTAGGAAATATCAGGTATATCCTAATACAACCAATCTGAAGCTCTTCTTTAATTTTGCATATGTTTTAACAATAATTGAGGATATATTAGGCCCATTTGGAGCATTACATCCCTGAAAATAAATTATTTCACCCATATAGTGCTGTAAAAATGGTCAAAAATACATGTAAATTACACCAAACCAGTACCAAATGTTGGTCTATAATGCTGAAATTTGGCCAGAATATAAGGTGGCACATACTAAATCTGACTGAACCGGTTTTAAAATTACATCTGATATAACAGTACCTATAGTTTGGCAATATTGGCTTCAGCTGGCCCCAAATTCGCTTCTGTGGGGCTGCATTAAGATATACTTAAATTTGGCAAAGTAAGACAAATTTAAGGCTGAAAACCATATTGTTTGCTAGAGCTGGTGCCACTAAATGAGATTCCACAAGAATATTCCTTAAGAAATACATAACTGGTCCAAAATACATGTATTGGAAGTGCAGGTATCGAGGGGGTGGTCATATGGCACATCAGTCCAAAACACCACTTAAACTTCATCAATCTGGCTCAGATTTTCACAGGAAACTCAGTTCATATCAGACATTGATATTGTATTGGCTTGACTTACTCAGGAAACCAATTAAAAATTTCAATTTTCCGGGGTCTGGGGCCAGGCTCAGCCCCCCTCAAATTAGGAAATATCAGGTATATCCTAATACAACCAATCTGAAGCTCTTCTTTAATTTTGCATATGTTTTAACAATAATTGAGGATATATTAGGCCCATTTGGAGCATTACATCCCTGAAAATAAATTATTTCAGCCATATAGTGCTGTAAAAATGGTCAAAAATACATGTAAATTACACCAAACCAGTACCAAATGTTGGTCTATAATGCTGAAATTTGGCCAGAATATAAGGTGGCACATACTAAATCTGACTGAACCGGTTTTAAAATTACATCTGATATAACAGTACCTATAGTTTGGCAATATTGGCTTCAGCTGGCCCCAAATTCGCTTCTGTGGGGCTGCATTAAGATATACTTAAATTTGGCAAAGTAAGACAAATTTAAGGCTGAAAACCATATTGTTTGCTAGAGCTGGCGCCACTAAATGAGATTCCACAAGAATATTCCTTAAGAAATACATAACTGGTCCAAAATACATGTATTGGAAGTGCAGGTATCGAGGGGGTGGTCATATGGCACATCAGTCCAAAACCCCACTTAAACTTCATCAATCTGGCTCAGATTTTCACAGGAAACTCAGTTCATATCAGACATTGATATTGTATTGGCTTGACTTACTCAGGAAACCAATTAAAAATTTCAATTTTCCGGGGTCTGGGGCCAGGCTCAGCCCCCCTCAAATTAGGAACTATCAGGTATATCCTAATACAACCAATCTGAAGCTCTTCTTTAATTTTGCATATGTTTTAACAATAATTGAGGATATATTAGGCCCATTTGGAGCATTACATCTCTGAAAATAAATTATTTCACCCATATAGTGCTGTAAAAATGGTCAAAAATACATGTAAATTACACCAAACCAGTACCAAATGTTGGTCTATAATGCTGAAATTTGGCCAGAATATAAGGTGGCACATACTAAATCTGACTGAACCGGTTTTAAAATTACATCTGATATAACAGTACCTATAGTTTGGCAATATTGGCTTCAGCTGGCCCCAAATTCGCTTCTGTGGGGCTGCATTAAGATATACTTAAATTTGGCAAAGTAAGATAATTTTAAGGCTGAAAACCATATTGTTTGCTAGAGCTGGTGCCACTAAATGAGATTCCACAAGAATATTCCTTAAGAAATACATAACTGGTCCAAAATACATGTATTGGAAGTGCAGGTATCGAGGGGGTGGTCATATGGCACATCAGTCCAAAACCCCACTTAAACTTCATCAATCTGGCTCAGATTTTCACAGGAAACTCAGTTCATATCAGACATTGATATTGTATTGGCTTGACTTACTCAGGAAACCAATTAAAAATTTCAATTTTCCGGGGTCTGGGGCCAGGCTCAGCCCCCCTCAAATTAGGAAATATCAGGTATATCCTAATACAACCAATCTGAAGCTCTTCTTTAATTTTGCATATGTTTTAACAATAATTGAGGATATATTAGGCCCATTTGGAGCATTACATCTCTGAAAATAAATTATTTCACCCATATAGTGCTGTAAAAATGGTCAAAAATACATGTAAATTACACCAAACCAGTACCAAATGTTGGTCTATAATGCTGAAATTTGGCCAGAATATAAGGTGGCACATACTAAATCTGACTGAACCGGTTTTAAAATTACATCTGATATAAGAGTACCTATAGTTTGGCAATATTGGCTTCAGCTGGCCCCAAATTCGCTTCTGTGGGGCTGCATTAAGATATACTTAAATTTGGCAAAGTAAGACAAATTTAAGGCTGAAAACCATATTGTTTGCTAGAGCTGGTGCCACTAAATGAGATTCCACAAGAATATTCCTTAAGAAATACATAACTGGTCCAAAATACATGTATTGGAAGTGCAGGTATCGAGGGGGTGGTCATATGGCACATCAGTCCAAAACCCCACTTAAACTTCATCAATCTGGCTCAGATTTTCACAGGAAACTCAGTTCATATCAGACATTGATATTGTATTGGCTTGACTTACTCAGGAAACCAATTAAAAATTTCAATTTTCCGGGGTCTGGGGCCAGGCTCAGCCCCCCTCAAATTAGGAAATATCAGGTATATCCTAATACAACCAATCTGAAGCTCTTCTTTAATTTTGCATATGTTTTAACAATAATTGAGGATATATTAGGCCCATTTGGAGCATTACATCCCTGAAAATAAATTATTTCACCCATATAGTGCTGTAAAAATGGTCAAAAATACATGTAAATTACACCAAACCAGTACCAAATGTTGGTCTATAATGCTGAAATTTGGCCAGAATATAAGGTGGCACATACTAAATCTGACTGAACCGGTTTTAAAATTACATCTGATATAACAGTACCTATAGTTTGGCAATATTGGCTTCAGCTGGCCCCAAATTCGCTTCTGTGGGGCTGCATTAAGATATACTTAAATTTGGCAAAGTAAGACAAATTTAAGGCTGAAAACCATATTGTTTGCTAGAGCTGGTGCCACTAAATGAGATTCCACAAGAATATTCCTTAAGAAATACATAACTGGTCCAAAATACATGTATTGGAAGTGCAGGTATCGAGGGGGTGGTCATATGGCACATCAGTCCAAAACCCCACTTAAACTTCATCAATCTGGCTCAGATTTTCACAGGAAACTCAGTTCATATCAGACATTGATATTGTATTGGCTTGACTTACTCAGGAAACCAATTAAAAATTTCAATTTTCCGGGGTCTGGGGCCAGGCTCAGCCCCCCTCAAATTAGGAAATATCAGGTATATCCTAATACAACCAATCTGAAGCTCTTCTTTAATTTTGCATATGTTTTAACAATAATTGAGGATATATTAGGCCCATTTGGAGCATTACATCCCTGAAAATAAATTATTTCACCCATATAGTGCTGTAAAAATGGTCAAAAATACATGTAAATTACACCAAACCAGTACCAAATGTTGGTCTATAATGCTGAAATTTGGCCAGAATATAAGGTGGCACATACTAAATCTGACTGAACCGGTTTTAAAATTACATCTGATATAACAGTACCTATAGTTTGGCAATATTGGCTTCAGCTGGCCCCAAATTCGCTTCTGTGGGGCTGCATTAAGATATACTTAAATTTGGCAAAGTAAGACAAATTTAAGGCTGAAAACCATATTGTTTGCTAGAGCTGGTGCCACTAAATGAGATTCCACAAGAATATTCCTTAAGAAATACATAACTGGTCCAAAATACATGTATTGGAAGTGCAGGTATCGAGGGGGTGGTCATATGGCACATCAGTCCAAAACCCCACTTAAACTTCATCAATCTGGCTCAGATTTTCACAGGAAACTCAGTTCATATCAGACATTGATATTGTATTGGCTTGACTTACTCAGGAAACCAATTAAAAATTTCAATTTTCCGGGGTCTGGGGCCAGGCTCAGCCCCCCTCAAATTAGGAAATATCAGGTATATCCTAATACAACCAATCTGAAGCTCTTCTTTAATTTTGCATATGTTTTAACAATAATTGAGGATATATTAGGCCCATTTGGAGCATTACATCCCTGAAAATAAATTATTTCACCCATATAGTGCTGTAAAAATGGTCAAAAATACATGTAAATTACACCAAACCAGTACCAAATGTTGGTCTATAATGCTGAAATTTGGCCAGAATATAAGGTGGCACATACTAAATCTGACTGAACCGGTTTTAAAATTACATCTGATATAACAGTACCTATAGTTTGGCAATATTGGCTTCAGCTGGCCCCAAATTCGCTTCTGTGGGGCTGCATTAAGATATACTTAAATTTGGCAAAGTAAGACAAATTTAAGGCTGAAAACCATATTGTTTGCTAGAGCTGGTGCCACTAAATGAGATTCCACAAGAATATTCCTTAAGAAATACATAACTGGTCCAAAATACATGTATTGGAAGTGCAGGTATCGAGGGGGTGGTCATATGGCACATCAGTCCAAAACCCCACTTAAACTTCATCAATCTGGCTCAGATTTTCACAGGAAACTCAGTTCATATCAGACATTGATATTGTATTGGCTTGACTTACTCAGGAAACCAATTAAAAATTTCAATTTTCCGGGGTCTGGGGCCAGGCTCAGCCCCCCTCAAATTAGGAAATATCAGGTATATCCTAATACAACCAATCTGAAGCTCTTCTTTAATTTTGCATATGTTTTAACAATAATTGAGGATATATTAGGCCCATTTGGAGCATTACATCCCTGAAAATAAATTATTTCAGCCATATAGTGCTGTAAAAATGGTCAAAAATACATGTAAATTACACCAAACCAGTACCAAATGTTGGTCTATAATGCTGAAATTTGGCCAGAATATAAGGTGGCACATACTAAATCTGACTGAACCGGTTTTAAAATTACATCTGATATAACAGTACCTATAGTTTGGCAATATTGGCTTCAGCTGGCCCCAAATTCGCTTCTGTGGGGCTGCATTAAGATATACTTAAATTTGGCAAAGTAAGACAAATTTAAGGCTGAAAACCATATTGTTTGCTAGAGCTGGCGCCACTAAATGAGATTCCACAAGAATATTCCTTAAGAAATACATAACTGGTCCAAAATACATGTATTGGAAGTGCAGGTATCGAGGGGGTGGTCATATGGCACATCAGTCCAAAACCCCACTTAAACTTCATCAATCTGGCTCAGATTTTCACAGGAAACTCACTTCATATCAGACATTGATATTGTATTGGCTTGACTTACTCAGGAAACCAATTAAAAATTTCAATTTTCCGGGGTCTGGGGCCAGGCTCAGCCCCCCTCAAATTAGGAAATATCAGGTATATCCTAATACAACCAATCTGAAGCTCTTCTTTAATTTTGCATATGTTTTAACAATAATTGAGGATATATTAGGCCCATTTGGAGCATTACATCTCTGAAAATAAATTATTTCACCCATATAGTGCTGTAAAAATGGTCAAAAATACATGTAAATTACACCAAACCAGTACCAAATGTTGGTCTATAATGCTGAAATTTGGCCAGAATATAAGGTGGCACATACTAAATCTGACTGAACCGGTTTTAAAATTACATCTGATATAACAGTACCTATAGTTTGGCAATATTGGCTTCAGCTGGCCCCAAATTCGCTTCTGTGGGGCTGCATTAAGATATACTAAAATTTGGCAAAGTAAGACAAATTTAAGCCTGAAAACCATATTGTTTGCTAGAGCTGGTGCCACTAAATGAGATTCCACAAGAATATTCCTTAAGAAATACATAACTGGTCCAAAATACATGTATTGGAAGTGCAGGTATCGAGGGGGTGGTCATATGGCACATCAGTCCAAAACCCCACTTAAACTTCATCAATCTGGCTCAGATTTTCACAGGAAACTCAGTTCATATCAGACATTGATATTGTATTGGCTTGACTTACTCAGGAAACCAATTAAAAATTTCAATTTTCCGGGGTCTGGGGCCAGGCTCAGCCCCCCTCAAATTAGGAAATATCAGGTATATCCTAATACAACCAATCTGAAGCTCTTCTTTAATTTTGCATATGTTTTAACAATAATTGAGGATATATTAGGCCCATTTGGAGCATTACATCCCTGAAAATAAATTATTTCACCCATATAGTGCTGTAAAAATGGTCAAAAATACATGTAAATTACACCAAACCAGTACCAAATGTTGGTCTATAATGCTGAAATTTGGCCAGAATATAAGGTGGCACATACTAAATCTGACTGAACCGGTTTTAAAATTACATCTGATATAACAGTACCTATAGTTTGGCAATATTGGCTTCAGCTGGCCCCAAATTCGCTTCTGTGGGGCTGCATTAAGATATACTTAAATTTGGCAAAGTAAGACAAATTTAAGGCTGAAAACCATATTGTTTGCTAGAGCTGGTGCCACTAAATGAGATTCCACAAGAATATTCCTTAAGAAATACATAACTGGTCCAAAATACATGTATTGGAAGTGCAGGTATCGAGGGGGTGGTCATATGGCACATCAGTCCAAAACCCCACTTAAACTTCATCAATCTGGCTCAGATTTTCACAGGAAACTCAGTTCATATCAGACATTGATATTGTATTGGCTTGACTTACTCAGGAAACCAATTAAAAATTTCAATTTTCCGGGGTCTGGGGCCAGGCTCAGCCCCCCTCAAATTAGGAAATATCAGGTATATCCTAATACAACCAATCTGAAGCTCTTCTTTAATTTTGCATATGTTTTAACAATAATTGAGGATATATTAGGCCCATTTGGAGCATTACATCTCTGAAAATAAATTATTTCACCCATATAGTGCTGTAAAAATGGTCAAAAATACATGTAAATTACACCAAACCAGTACCAAATGTTGGTCTATAATGCTGAAATTTGGCCAGAATATAAGGTGGCACATACTAAATCTGACTGAACCGGTTTTAAAATTACATCTGATATAACAGTACCTATAGTTTGGCAATATTGGCTTCAGCTGGCCCCAAATTCGCTTCTGTGGGGCTGCATTAAGATATACTTAAATTTGGCAAAGTAAGACAAATTTAAGGCTGAAAACCATATTGTTTGCTAGAGCTGGTGCCACTAAATGAGATTCCACAAGAATATTCCTTAAGAAATACATAACTGGTCCAAAATACATGTATTGGAAGTGCAGGTATCGAGGGGGTGGTCATATGGCACATCAGTCCAAAACCCCACTTAAACTTCATCAATCTGGCTCAGATTTTCACAGGAAACTCAGTTCATATCAGACATTGATATTGTATTGGCTTGACTTACTCAGGAAACCAATTAAAAATTTCAATTTTCCGGGGTCTGGGGCCAGGCTCAGCCCCCCTCAAATTAGGAAATATCAGGTATATCCTAATACAACCAATCTGAAGCTCTTCTTTAATTTTGCATATGTTTTAACAATAATTGAGGATATATTAGGCCCATTTGGAGCATTACATCCCTGAAAATAAATTATTTCACCCATATAGTGCTGTAAAAATGGTCAAAAATACATGTAAATTACACCAAACCAGTACCAAATGTTGGTCTATAATGCTGAAATTTGGCCAGAATATAAGGTGGCACATACTAAATCTGACTGAACCGGTTTTAAAATTACATCTGATATAACAGTACCTATAGTTTGGCAATATTGGCTTCAGCTGGCCCCAAATTCGCTTCTGTGGGGCTGCATTAAGATATACTTAAATTTGGCAAAGTAAGACAAATTTAAGGCTGAAAACCATATTGTTTGCTAGAGCTGGTGCCACTAAATGAGATTCCACAAGAATATTCCTTAAGAAATACATAACTGGTCCAAAATACATGTATTGGAAGTGCAGGTATCGAGGGGGTGGTCATATGGCACATCAGTCCAAAACCCCACTTAAACTTCATCAATCTGGCTCAGATTTTCACAGGAAACTCAGTTCATATCAGACATTGATATTGTATTGGCTTGACTTACTCAGGAAACCAATTAAAAATTTCAATTTTCCGGGGTCTGGGGCCAGGCTCAGCCCCCCTCAAATTAGGAAATATCAGGTATATCCTAATACAACCAATCTGAAGCTCTTCTTTAATTTTGCATATGTTTTAACAATAATTGAGGATATATTAGGCCCATTTGGAGCATTACATCCCTGAAAATAAATTATTTCACCCATATAGTGCTGTAAAAATGGTCAAAAATACATGTAAATTACACCAAACCAGTACCAAATGTTGGTCTATAATGCTGAAATTTGGCCAGAATATAAGGTGGCACATACTAAATCTGACTGAACCGGTTTTAAAATTACATCTGATATAACAGTACCTATAGTTTGGCAATATTGGCTTCAGCTGGCCCCAAATTCGCTTCTGTGGGGCTGCATTAAGATATACTTAAATTTGGCAAAGTAAGACAAATTTAAGGCTGAAAACCATATTGTTTGCTAGAGCTGGTGCCACTAAATGAGATTCCACAAGAATATTCCTTAAGAAATACATAACTGGTCCAAAATACATGTATTGGAAGTGCAGGTATCGAGGGGGTGGTCATATGGCACATCAGTCCAAAACACCACTTAAACTTCATCAATCTGGCTCAGATTTTCACAGGAAACTCAGTTCATATCAGACATTGATATTGTATTGGCTTGACTTACTCAGGAAACCAATTAAAAATTTCAATTTTCCGGGGTCTGGGGCCAGGCTCAGCCCCCCTCAAATTAGGAAATATCAGGTATATCCTAATACAACCAATCTGAAGCTCTTCTTTAATTTTGCATATGTTTTAACAATAATTGAGGATATATTAGGCCCATTTGGAGCATTACATCCCTGAAAATAAATTATTTCAGCCATATAGTGCTGTAAAAATGGTCAAAAATACATGTAAATTACACCAAACCAGTACCAAATGTTGGTCTATAATGCTGAAATTTGGCCAGAATATAAGGTGGCACATACTAAATCTGACTGAACCGGTTTTAAAATTACATCTGATATAACAGTACCTATAGTTTGGCAATATTGGCTTCAGCTGGCCCCAAATTCGCTTCTGTGGGGCTGCATTAAGATATACTTAAATTTGGCAAAGTAAGACAAATTTAAGGCTGAAAACCATATTGTTTGCTAGAGCTGGCGCCACTAAATGAGATTCCACAAGAATATTCCTTAAGAAATACATAACTGGTCCAAAATACATGTATTGGAAGTGCAGGTATCGAGGGGGTGGTCATATGGCACATCAGTCCAAAACCCCACTTAAACTTCATCAATCTGGCTCAGATTTTCACAGGAAACTCAGTTCATATCAGACATTGATATTGTATTGGCTTGACTTACTCAGGAAACCAATTAAAAATTTCAATTTTCCGGGGTCTGGGGCCAGGCTCAGCCCCCCTCAAATTAGGAACTATCAGGTATATCCTAATACAACCAATCTGAAGCTCTTCTTTAATTTTGCATATGTTTTAACAATAATTGAGGATATATTAGGCCCATTTGGAGCATTACATCTCTGAAAATAAATTATTTCACCCATATAGTGCTGTAAAAATGGTCAAAAATACATGTAAATTACACCAAACCAGTACCAAATGTTGGTCTATAATGCTGAAATTTGGCCAGAATATAAGGTGGCACATACTAAATCTGACTGAACCGGTTTTAAAATTACATCTGATATAACAGTACCTATAGTTTGGCAATATTGGCTTCAGCTGGCCCCAAATTCGCTTCTGTGGGGCTGCATTAAGATATACTTAAATTTGGCAAAGTAAGATAATTTTAAGGCTGAAAACCATATTGTTTGCTAGAGCTGGTGCCACTAAATGAGATTCCACAAGAATATTCCTTAAGAAATACATAACTGGTCCAAAATACATGTATTGGAAGTGCAGGTATCGAGGGGGTGGTCATATGGCACATCAGTCCAAAACCCCACTTAAACTTCATCAATCTGGCTCAGATTTTCACAGGAAACTCAGTTCATATCAGACATTGATATTGTATTGGCTTGACTTACTCAGGAAACCAATTAAAAATTTCAATTTTCCGGGGTCTGGGGCCAGGCTCAGCCCCCCTCAAATTAGGAAATATCAGGTATATCCTAATACAACCAATCTGAAGCTCTTCTTTAATTTTGCATATGTTTTAACAATAATTGAGGATATATTAGGCCCATTTGGAGCATTACATCTCTGAAAATAAATTATTTCACCCATATAGTGCTGTAAAAATGGTCAAAAATACATGTAAATTACACCAAACCAGTACCAAATGTTGGTCTATAATGCTGAAATTTGGCCAGAATATAAGGTGGCACATACTAAATCTGACTGAACCGGTTTTAAAATTACATCTGATATAAGAGTACCTATAGTTTGGCAATATTGGCTTCAGCTGGCCCCAAATTCGCTTCTGTGGGGCTGCATTAAGATATACTTAAATTTGGCAAAGTAAGACAAATTTAAGGCTGAAAACCATATTGTTTGCTAGAGCTGGCGCCACTAAATGAGATTCCACAAGAATATTCCTTAAGAAATACATAACTGGTCCAAAATACATGTATTGGAAGTGCAGGTATCGAGGGGGTGGTCATATGGCACATCAGTCCAAAACCCCACTTAAACTTCATCAATCTGGCTCAGATTTTCACAGGAAACTCAGTTCATATCAGACATTGATATTGTATTGGCTTGACTTACTCAGGAAACCAATTAAAAATTTCAATTTTCCGGGGTCTGGGGCCAGGCTCAGCCCCCCTCAAATTAGGAAATATCAGGTATATCCTAATACAACCAATCTGAAGCTCTTCTTTAATTTTGCATATGTTTTAACAATAATTGAGGATATATTAGGCCCATTTGGAGCATTACATCCCTGAAAATAAATTATTTCACCCATATAGTGCTGTAAAAATGGTCAAAAATACATGTAAATTACACCAAACCAGTACCAAATGTTGGTCTATAATGCTGAAATTTGGCCAGAATATAAGGTGGCACATACTAAATCTGACTGAACCGGTTTTAAAATTACATCTGATATAACAGTACCTATAGTTTGTCAATATTGGCTTCAGCTGGCCCCAAATTCGCTTCTGTGGGGCTGCATTAAGATATACTTAAATTTGGCAAAGTAAGACAAATTTAAGGCTGAAAACCATATTGTTTGCTAGAGCTGGTGCCACTAAATGAGATTCCACAAGAATATTCCTTAAGAAATACATAACTGGTCCAAAATACATGTATTGGAAGTGCAGGTATCGAGGGGGTGGTCATATGGCACATCAGTCCAAAACCCCACTTAAACTTCATCAATCTGGCTCAGATTTTCACAGGAAACTCAGTTCATATCAGACATTGATATTGTATTGGCTTGACTTACTCAGGAAACCAATTAAAAATTTCAATTTTCCGGGGTCTGGGGCCAGGCTCAGCCCCCCTCAAATTAGGAAATATCAGGTATATCCTAATACAACCAATCTGAAGCTCTTCTTTAATTTTGCATATGTTTTAACAATAATTGAGGATATATTAGGCCCATTTGGAGCATTACATCCCTGAAAATAAATTATTTCACCCATATAGTGCTGTAAAAATGGTCAAAAATACATGTAAATTACACCAAACCAGTACCAAATGTTGGTCTATAATGCTGAAATTTGGCCAGAATATAAGGTGGCACATACTAAATCTGACTGAACCGGTTTTAAAATTACATCTGATATAACAGTACCTATAGTTTGGCAATATTGGCTTCAGCTGGCCCCAAATTCGCTTCTGTGGGGCTGCATTAAGATATACTTAAATTTGGCAAAGTAAGACAAATTTAAGGCTGAAAACCATATTGTTTGCTAGAGCTGGTGCCACTAAATGAGATTCCACAAGAATATTCCTTAAGAAATACATAACTGGTCCAAAATACATGTATTGGAAGTGCAGGTATCGAGGGGGTGGTCATATGGCACATCAGTCCAAAACACCACTTAAACTTCATCAATCTGGCTCAGATTTTCACAGGAAACTCAGTTCATATCAGACATTGATATTGTATTGGCTTGACTTACTCAGGAAACCAATTAAAAATTTCAATTTTCCGGGGTCTGGGGCCAGGCTCAGCCGCCCTCAAATTAGGAAATATCAGGTATATCCTAATACAACCAATCTGAAGCTCTTCTTTAATTTTGCATATGTTTTAACAATAATTGAGGATATATTAGGCCCATTTGGAGCATTACATCCCTGAAAATAAATTATTTCAGCCATATAGTGCTGTAAAAATGGTCAAAAATACATGTAAATTACACCAAACCAGTACCAAATGTTGGTCTATAATGCTGAAATTTGGCCAGAATATAAGGTGGCACATACTAAATCTGACTGAACCGGTTTTAAAATTACATCTGATATAACAGTACCTATAGTTTGGCAATATTGGCTTCAGCTGGCCCCAAATTCGCTTCTGTGGGGCTGCATTAAGATATACTTAAATTTGGCAAAGTAAGACAAATTTAAGGCTGAAAACCATATTGTTTGCTAGAGCTGGCGCCACTAAATGAGATTCCACAAGAATATTCCTTAAGAAATACATAACTGGTCCAAAATACATGTATTTGAAGTGCAGGTATCGAGGGGGTGGTCATATGGCACATCAGTCCAAAACCCCACTTAAACTTCATCAATCTGGCTCAGATTTTCACAGGAAACTCAGTTCATATCAGACATTGATATTGTATTGGCTTGACTTACTCAGGAAACCAATTAAAAATTTCAATTTTCCGGGGTCTGGGGCCAGGCTCAGCCCCCCTCAAATTAGGAACTATCAGGTATATCCTAATACAACCAATCTGAAGCTCTTCTTTAATTTTGCATATGTTTTAACAATAATTGAGGATATATTAGGCCCATTTGGAGCATTACATCTCTGAAAATAAATTATTTCACCCATATAGTGCTGTAAAAATGGTCAAAAATACATGTAAATTACACCAAACCAGTACCAAATGTTGGTCTATAATGCTGAAATTTGGCCAGAATATAAGGTGGCACATACTAAATCTGACTGAACCGGTTTTAAAATTACATCTGATATAACAGTACCTATAGTTTGGTAATATTGGCTTCAGCTGGCCCCAAATTCGCTTCTGTGGGGCTGCATTAAGATATACTTAAATTTGGCAAAGTAAGATAATTTTAAGGCTGAAAACCATATTGTTTGCTAGAGCTGGTGCCACTAAATGAGATTCCACAAGAATATTCCTTAAGAAATACATAACTGGTCCAAAATACATGTATTGGAAGTGCAGGTATCGAGGGGGTGGTCATATGGCACATCAGTCCAAAACCCCACTTAAACTTCATCAATCTGGCTCAGATTTTCACAGGAAACTCAGTTCATATCAGACATTGATATTGTATTGGCTTGACTTACTCAGGAAACCAATTAAAAATTTCAATTTTCCGGGGTCTGGGGCCAGGCTCAGCCCCCCTCAAATTAGGAAATATCAGGTATATCCTAATACAACCAATCTGAAGCTCTTCTTTAATTTTGCATATGTTTTAACAATAATTGAGGATATATTAGGCCCATTTGGAGCATTACATCTCTGAAAATAAATTATTTCACCCATATAGTGCTGTAAAAATGGTCAAAAATACATGTAAATTACACCAAACCAGTACCAAATGTTGGTCTATAATGCTGAAATTTGGCCAGAATATAAGGTGGCACATACTAAATCTGACTGAACCGGTTTTAAAATTACATCTTATATAACAGTACCTATAGTTTGGCAATATTGGCTTCAGCTGGCCCCAAATTCGCTTCTGTGGGGCTGCATTAAGATATACTTAAATTTGGCAAAGTAAGACAAATTTAAGGCTGAAAACCATATTGTTTGCTAGAGCTGGTGCCACTAAATGAGATTCCACAAGAATATTCCTTAAGAAATACATAACTGGTCCAAAATACATGTATTGGAAGTGCAGGTATCGAGGGGGTGGTCATATGGCACATCAGTCCAAAACACCACTTAAACTTCATCAATCTGGCTCAGATTTTCACAGGAAACTCAGTTCATATCAGACATTGATATTGTATTGGCTTGACTTACTCAGGAAACCAATTAAAAATTTCAATTTTCCGGGGTCTGGGGCCAGGCTCAGCCCCCCTCAAATTAGGAAATATCAGGTATATCTTAATACAACCAATCTGAAGCTCTTCTTTAATTTTGCATATGTTTTAACAATAATTGAGGATATATTAGGCCCATTTGGAGCATTACATCCCTGAAAATAAATTATTTCAGCCATATAGTGCTGTAAAAATGGTCAAAAATACATGTAAATTACACCAAACCAGTACCAAATGTTGGTCTATAATGCTGAAATTTGGCCAGAATATAAGGTGGCACATACTAAATCTGACTGAACCGGTTTTAAAATTACATCTGATATAACAGTACCTATAGTTTGGCAATATTGGCTTCAGCTGGCCCCAAATTCGCTTCTGTGGGGCTGCATTAAGATATACTTAAATTTGGCAAAGTAAGACAAATTTAAGGCTGAAAACCATATTGTTTGCTAGAGCTGGCGCCACTAAATGAGATTCCACAAGAATATTCCTTAAGAAATACATAACTGGTCCAAAATACATGTATTTGAAGTGCAGGTATCGAGGGGGTGGTCATATGGCACATCAGTCCAAAACCCCACTTAAACTTCATCAATCTGGCTCAGATTTTCACAGGAAACTCAGTTCATATCAGACATTGATATTGTATTGGCTTGACTTACTCAGGAAACCAATTAAAAATTTCAATTTTCCGGGGTCTGGGGCCAGGCTCAGCCCCCCTCAAATTAGGAACTATCAGGTATATCCTAATACAACCAATCTGAAGCTCTTCTTTAATTTTGCATATGTTTTAACAATAATTGAGGATATATTAGGCCCATTTGGAGCATTACATCTCTGAAAATAAATTATTTCACCCATATAGTGCTGTAAAAATGGTCAAAAATACATGTAAATTACACCAAACCAGTACCAAATGTTGGTCTATAATGCTGAAATTTGGCCAGAATATAAGGTGGCACATACTAAATCTGACTGAACCGGTTTTAAAATTACATCTTATATAACAGTACCTATAGTTTGGCAATATTGGCTTCAGCTGGCCCCAAATTCGCTTCTGTGGGGCTGCATTAAGATATACTTAAATTTGGCAAAGTAAGACAAATTTAAGGCTGAAAACCATATTGTTTGCTAGAGCTGGTGCCACTAAATGAGATTCCACAAGAATATTCCTTAAGAAATACATAACTGGTCCAAAATACATGTATTGGAAGTGCAGGTATCGAGGGGGTGGTCATATGGCACATCAGTCCAAAACACCACTTAAACTTCATCAATCTGGCTCAGATTTTCACAGGAAACTCAGTTCATATCAGACATTGATATTGTATTGGCTTGACTTACTCAGGAAACCAATTAAAAATTTCAATTTTCCGGGGTCTGGGGCCAGGCTCAGCCCCCCTCAAATTAGGAAATATCAGGTATATCCTAATACAACCAATCTGAAGCTCTTCTTTAATTTTGCATATGTTTTAACAATAATTGAGGATATATTAGGCCCATTTGGAGCATTACATCCCTGAAAATAAATTATTTCAGCCATATAGTGCTGTAAAAATGGTCAAAAATACATGTAAATTACACCAAACCAGTACCAAATGTTGGTCTATAATGCTGAAATTTGGCCAGAATATAAGGTGGCACATACTAAATCTGACTGAACCGGTTTTAAAATTACATCTGATATAACAGTACCTATAGTTTGGCAATATTGGCTTCAGCTGGCCCCAAATTCGCTTCTGTGGGGCTGCATTAAGATATACTTAAATTTGGCAAAGTAAGACAAATTTAAGGCTGAAAACCATATTGTTTGCTAGAGCTGGCGCCACTAAATGAGATTCCACAAGAATATTCCTTAAGAAATACATAACTGGTCCAAAATACATGTATTTGAAGTGCAGGTATCGAGGGGGTGGTCATATGGCACATCAGTCCAAAACCCCACTTAAACTTCATCAATCTGGCTCAGATTTTCACAGGAAACTCAGTTCATATCAGACATTGATATTGTATTGGCTTGACTTACTCAGGAAACCAATTAAAAATTTCAATTTTCCGGGGTCTGGGGCCAGGCTCAGCCCCCCTCAAATTAGGAAATATCAGGTATATCCTAATACAACCAATCTGAAGCTCTTCTTTAATTTTGCATATGTTTTAACAATAATTGAGGATATATTAGGCCCATTTGGAGCATTACATCTCTGAAAATAAATTATTTCACCCATATAGTGCTGTAAAAATGGTCAAAAATACATGTAAATTACACCAAACCAGTACCAAATGTTGGTCTATAATGCTGAAATTTGGCCAGAATATAAGGTGGCACATACTAAATCTGACTGAACCGGTTTTAAAATTACATCTTATATAACAGTACCTATAGTTTGGCAATATTGGCTTCAGCTGGCCCCAAATTCGCTTCTGTGGGGCTGCATTAAGATATACTTAAATTTGGCAAAGTAAGACAAATTTAAGGCTGAAAACCATATTGTTTGCTAGAGCTGGTGCCACTAAATGAGATTCCACAAGAATATTCCTTAAGAAATACATAACTGGTCCAAAATACATGTATTGGAAGTGCAGGTATCGAGGGGGTGGTCATATGGCACATCAGTCCAAAACACCACTTAAACTTCATCAATCTGGCTCAGATTTTCACAGGAAACTCAGTTCATATCAGACATTGATATTGTATTGGCTTGACTTACTCAGGAAACCAATTAAAAATTTCAATTTTCCGGGGTCTGGGGCCAGGCTCAGCCCCCCTCAAATTAGGAAATATCAGGTATATCCTAATACAACCAATCTGAAGCTCTTCTTTAATTTTGCATATGTTTTAACAATAATTGAGGATATATTAGGCCCATTTGGAGCATTACATCCCTGAAAATAAATTATTTCAGCCATATAGTGCTGTAAAAATGGTCAAAAATACATGTAAATTACACCAAACCAGTACCAAATGTTGGTCTATAATGCTGAAATTTGGCCAGAATATAAGGTGGCACATACTAAATCTGACTGAACCGGTTTTAAAATTACATCTGATATAACAGTACCTATAGTTTGGCAATATTGGCTTCAGCTGGCCCCAAATTCGCTTCTGTGGGGCTGCATTAAGATATACTTAAATTTGGCAAAGTAAGACAAATTTAAGGCTGAAAACCATATTGTTTGCTAGAGCTGGCGCCACTAAATGAGATTCCACAAGAATATTCCTTAAGAAATACATAACTGGTCCAAAATACATGTATTTGAAGTGCAGGTATCGAGGGGGTGGTCATATGGCACATCAGTCCAAAACCCCACTTAAACTTCATCAATCTGGCTCAGATTTTCACAGGAAACTCAGTTCATATCAGACATTGATATTGTATTGGCTTGACTTACTCAGGAAACCAATTAAAAATTTCAATTTTCCGGGGTCTGGGGCCAGGCTCAGCCCCCCTCAAATTAGGAACTATCAGGTATATCCTAATACAACCAATCTGAAGCTCTTCTTTAATTTTGCATATGTTTTAACAATAATTGAGGATATATTAGGCCCATTTGGAGCATTACATCTCTGAAAATAAATTATTTCACAAATATAGTGCTGTAAAAATGGTCAAAAATACATGTAAATTACACCAAACCAGTACCAAATGTTGGTCTATAATGCTGAAATTTGGCCAGAATATAAGGTGGCACATACTAAATCTGACTGAACCGGTTTTAAAATTACATCTGATATAACAGTACCTATAGTTTGGCAATATTGGCTTCAGCTGGCCCCAAATTCGCTTCTGTGGGGCTGCATTAAGATATACTTAAATTTGGCAAAGTAAGATAATTTTAAGGCTGAAAACCATATTGTTTGCTAGAGCTGGTGCCAGTAAATGAGATTCCACAAGAATATTCCTTAAGAAATACATAACTGGTCCAAAATACATGTATTGGAAGTGCAGGTATCGAGGGGGTGGTCATATGGCACATCAGTCCAAAACCCCACTTAAACTTCATCAATCTGGCTCAGATTTTCACAGGAAACTCAGTTCATATCAGACATTGATATTGTATTGGCTTGACTTACTCAGGAAACCAATTAAAAATTTCAATTTTCCGGGGTCTGGGGCCAGGCTCAGCCCCCCTCAAATTAGGAAATATCAGGTATATCCTAATACAACCAATCTGAAGCTCTTCTTTAATTTTGCATATGTTTTAACAATAATTGAGGATATATTAGGCCCATTTGGAGCATTACATCTCTGAAAATAAATTATTTCACCCATATAGTGCTGTAAAAATGGTCAAAAATACATGTAAATTACACCAAACCAGTACCAAATGTTGGTCTATAATGCTGAAATTTGGCCAGAATATAAGGTGGCACATACTAAATCTGACTGAACCGGTTTTAAAATTACATCTGATATAACAGTACCTATAGTTTGGCAATATTGGCTTCAGCTGGCCCCAAATTCGCTTCTGTGGGGCTGCATTAAGATATACTTAAATTTGGCAAAGTAAGACAAATTTAAGGCTGAAAACCATATTGTTTGCTAGAGCTGGTGCCACTAAATGAGATTCCACAAGAATATTCCTTAAGAAATACATAACTGGTCCAAAATACATGTATTGGAAGTGCAGGTATCGAGGGGGTGGTCATATGGCACATCAGTCCAAAACCCCACTTAAACTTCATCAATCTGGCTCAGATTTTCACAGGAAACTCAGTTCATATCAGACATTGATATTGTATTGGCTTGACTTACTCAGGAAACCAATTAAAAATTTCAATTTTCCGGGGTCTGGGGCCAGGCTCAGCCCCCCTCAAATTAGGAAATATCAGGTATATCCTAATACAACCAATCTGAAGCTCTTCTTTAATTTTGCATATGTTTTAACAATAATTGAGGATATATTAGGCCCATTTGGAGCATTACATCCCTGAAAATAAATTATTTCACCCATATAGTGCTGTAAAAATGGTCAAAAATACATGTAAATTACACCAAACCAGTACCAAATGTTGGTCTATAATGCTGAAATTTGGCCAGAATATAAGGTGGCACATACTAAATCTGACTGAACCGGTTTTAAAATTACATCTGATATAACAGTACCTATAGTTTGGCAATATTGGCTTCAGCTGGCCCCAAATTCGCTTCTGTGGGGCTGCATTAAGATATACTTAAATTTGGCAAAGTAAGACAAATTTAAGGCTGAAAACCATATTGTTTGCTAGAGCTGGCGCCACTAAATGAGATTCCACAAGAATATTCCTTAAGAAATACATAACTGGTCCAAAATACATGTATTGGAAGTGCAGGTATCGAGGGGGTGGTCATATGGCACATCAGTCCAAAACACCACTTAAACTTCATCAATCTGGCTCAGATTTTCACAGGAAACTCAGTTCATATCAGACATTGATATTGTATTGGCTTGACTTACTCAGGAAACCAATTAAAAATTTCAATTTTCCGGGGTCTGGGGCCAGGCTCAGCCCCCCTCAAATTAGGAACTATCAGGTATATCCTAATACAACCAATCTGAAGCTCTTCTTTAATTTTGCATATGTTTTAACAATAATTGAGGATATATTAGGCCCATTTGGAGCATTACATCTCTGAAAATAAATTATTTCACCCATATAGTGCTGTAAAAATGGTCAAAAATACATGTAAATTACACCAAACCAGTACCAAATGTTGGTCTATAATGCTGAAATTTGGCCAGAATATAAGGTGGCACATACTAAATCTGACTGAACCGGTTTTAAAATTACATCTGATATAACAGTACCTATAGTTTGGCAATATTGGCTTCAGCTGGCCCCAAATTCGCTTCTGTGGGGCTGCATTAAGATATACTTAAATTTGGCAAAGTAAGATAATTTTAAGGCTGAAAACCATATTGTTTGCTAGAGCTGGTGCCAGTAAATGAGATTCCACAAGAATATTCCTTAAGAAATACATAACTGGTCCAAAATACATGTATTGGAAGTGCAGGTATCGAGGGGGTGGTCATATGGCACATCAGTCCAAAACCCCACTTAAACTTCATCAATCTGGCTCAGATTTTCACAGGAAACTCAGTTCATATCAGACATTGATATTGTATTGGCTTGACTTACTCAGGAAAGCAATTAAAAATTTCAATTTTCCGGGGTCTGGGGCCAGGCTCAGCCCCCCTCAAATTAGGAAATATCAGGTATATCCTAATACAACCAATCTGAAGCTCTTCTTTAATTTTGCATATGTTTTAACAATAATTGAGGATATATTAGGCCCATTTGGAGCATTACATCTCTGAAAATAAATTATTTCAGCCATATAGTGCTGTAAAAATGGTCAAAAATACATGTAAATTACACCAAACCAGTACCAAATGTTGGTCTATAATGCTGAAATTTGGCCAGAATATAAGGTGGCACATACTAAATCTGACTGAACCGGTTTTAAAATTACATCTTATATAACAGTACCTATAGTTTGGCAATATTGGCTTCAGCTGGCCCCAAATTCGCTTCTGTGGGGCTGCATTAAGATATACTTAAATTTGGCAAAGTAAGACAAATTTAAGGCTGAAAACCATATTGTTTGCTAGAGCTGGTGCCACTAAATGAGATTCCACAAGAATATTCCTTAAGAAATACATAACTGGTCCAAAATACATGTATTGGAAGTGCAGGTATCGAGGGGGTGGTCATATGGCACATCAGTCCAAAACCCCACTTAAACTTCATCAATCTGGCTCAGATTTTCACAGGAAACTCAGTTCATATCAGACATTGATATTGTATTGGCTTGACTTACTCAGGAAACCAATTAAAAATTTCAATTTTCCGGGGTCTGGGGCCAGGCTCAGCCCCCCTCAAATTAGGAAATATCAGGTATATCCTAATACAACCAATCTGAAGCTCTTCTTTAATTTTGCATATGTTTTAACAATAATTGAGGATATATTAGGCCCATTTGGAGCATTACATCCCTGAAAATAAATTATTTCAGCCATATAGTGCTGTAAAAATGGTCAAAAATACATGTAAATTACACCAAACCAGTACCAAATGTTGGTCTATAATGCTGAAATTTGGCCAGAATATAAGGTGGCACATACTAAATCTGACTGAACCGGTTTTAAAATTACATCTGATATAACAGTACCTATAGTTTGGCAATATTGGCTTCAGCTGGCCCCAAATTCGCTTCTGTGGGGCTGCATTAAGATATACTTAAATTTGGCAAAGTAAGACAAATTTAAGGCTGAAAACCATATTGTTTGCTAGAGCTGGTGCCACTAAATGAGATTCCACAAGAATATTCCTTAAGAAATACATAACTGGTCCAAAATACATGTATTGGAAGTGCAGGTATCGAGGGGGTGGTCATATGGCACATCAGTCCAAAACCCCACTTAAACTTCATCAATCTGGCTCAGATTTTCACAGGAAACTCAGTTCATATCAGACATTGATATTGTATTGGCTTGACTTACTCAGGAAACCAATTAAAAATTTCAATTTTCCGGGGTCTGGGGCCAGGCTCAGCCCCCCTCAAATTAGGAAATATCAGGTATATCCTAATACAACCAATCTGAAGCTCTTCTTTAATTTTGCATATGTTTTAACAATAATTGAGGATATATTAGGCCCATTTGGAGCATTACATCCCTGAAAATAAATTATTTCACCCATATAGTGCTGTAAAAATGGTCAAAAATACATGTAAATTACACCAAACCAGTACCAAATGTTGGTCTATAATGCTGAAATTTGGCCAGAATATAAGGTGGCACATACTAAATCTGACTGAACCGGTTTTAAAATTACATCTGATATAACAGTACCTATAGTTTGGCAATATTGGCTTCAGCTGGCCCCAAATTCGCTTCTGTGGGGCTGCATTAAGATATACTTAAATTTGGCAAAGTAAGACAAATTTAAGGCTGAAAACCATATTGTTTGCTAGAGCTGGCGCCACTAAATGAGATTCCACAAGAATATTCCTTAAGAAATACATAACTGGTCCAAAATACATGTATTGGAAGTGCAGGTATCGAGGGGGTGGTCATATGGCACATCAGTCCAAAACACCACTTAAACTTCATCAATCTGGCTCAGATTTTCACAGGAAACTCAGTTCATATCAGACATTGATATTGTATTGGCTTGACTTACTCAGGAAACCAATTAAAAATTTCAATTTTCCGGGGTCTGGGGCCAGGCTCAGCCCCCCTCAAATTAGGAACTATCAGGTATATCCTAATACAACCAATCTGAAGCTCTTCTTTAATTTTGCATATGTTTTAACAATAATTGAGGATATATTAGGCCCATTTGGAGCATTACATCTCTGAAAATAAATTATTTCACCCATATAGTGCTGTAAAAATGGTCAAAAATACATGTAAATTACACCAAACCAGTACCAAATGTTGGTCTATAATGCTGAAATTTGGCCAGAATATAAGGTGGCACATACTAAATCTGACTGAACCGGTTTTAAAATTACATCTGATATAACAGTACCTATAGTTTGGCAATATTGGCTTCAGCTGGCCCCAAATTCGCTTCTGTGGGGCTGCATTAAGATATACTTAAATTTGGCAAAGTAAGATAATTTTAAGGCTGAAAACCATATTGTTTGCTAGAGCTGGTGCCAGTAAATGAGATTCCACAAGAATATTCCTTAAGAAATACATAACTGGTCCAAAATACATGTATTGGAAGTGCAGGTATCGAGGGGGTGGTCATATGGCACATCAGTCCAAAACCCCACTTAAACTTCATCAATCTGGCTCAGATTTTCACAGGAAACTCAGTTCATATCAGACATTGATATTGTATTGGCTTGACTTACTCAGGAAAGCAATTAAAAATTTCAATTTTCCGGGGTCTGGGGCCAGGCTCAGCCCCCCTCAAATTAGGAAATATCAGGTATATCCTAATACAACCAATCTGAAGCTCTTCTTTAATTTTGCATATGTTTTAACAATAATTGAGGATATATTAGGCCCATTTGGAGCATTACATCTCTGAAAATAAATTATTTCAGCCATATAGTGCTGTAAAAATGGTCAAAAATACATGTAAATTACACCAAACCAGTACCAAATGTTGGTCTATAATGCTGAAATTTGGCCAGAATATAAGGTGGCACATACTAAATCTGACTGAACCGGTTTTAAAATTACATCTTATATAACAGTACCTATAGTTTGGCAATATTGGCTTCAGCTGGCCCCAAATTCGCTTCTGTGGGGCTGCATTAAGATATACTTAAATTTGGCAAAGTAAGACAAATTTAAGGCTGAAAACCATATTGTTTGCTAGAGCTGGTGCCACTAAATGAGATTCCACAAGAATATTCCTTAAGAAATACATAACTGGTCCAAAATACATGTATTGGAAGTGCAGGTATCGAGGGGGTGGTCATATGGCACATCAGTCCAAAACCCCACTTAAACTTCATCAATCTGGCTCAGATTTTCACAGGAAACTCAGTTCATATCAGACATTGATATTGTATTGGCTTGACTTACTCAGGAAACCAATTAAAAATTTCAATTTTCCGGGGTCTGGGGCCAGGCTCAGCCCCCCTCAAATTAGGAAATATCAGGTATATCCTAATACAACCAATCTGAAGCTCTTCTTTAATTTTGCATATGTTTTAACAATAATTGAGGATATATTAGGCCCATTTGGAGCATTACATCCCTGAAAATAAATTATTTCACCCATATAGTGCTGTAAAAATGGTCAAAAATACATGTAAATTACACCAAACCAGTACCAAATGTTGGTCTATAATGCTGAAATTTGGCCAGAATATAAGGTGGCACATACTAAATCTGACTGAACCGGTTTTAAAATTACATCTGATATAAGAGTACCTATAGTTTGGCAATATTGGCTTCAGCTGGCCCCAAATTCGCTTCTGTGGGGCTGCATTAAGATATACTTAAATTTGGCAAAGTAAGACAAATTTAAGGCTGAAAACCATATTGTTTGCTAGAGCTGGCGCCACTAAATGAGATTCCACAAGAATATTCCTTAAGAAATACATAACTGGTCCAAAATACATGTATTGGAAGTGCAGGTATCGAGGGGGTGGTCATATGGCACATCAGTCCAAAACCCCACTTAAACTTCATCAATCTGGCTCAGATTTTCACAGGAAACTCAGTTCATATCAGACATTGATATTGTATTGGCTTGACTTACTCAGGAAACCAATTAAAAATTTCAATTTTCCGGGGTCTGGGGCCAGGCTCAGCCCCCCTCAAATTAGGAAATATCAGGTATATCCTAATACAACCAATCTGAAGCTCTTCTTTAATTTTGCATATATTTTAACAATAATTGAGGATATATTAGGCCCATTTGGAGCATTACATCCCTGAAAATAAATTATTTCAGCCATATAGTGCTGTAAAAATGGTCAAAAATACATGTAAATTACACCAAACCAGTACCAAATGTTGGTCTATAATGCTGAAATTTGGCCAGAATATAAGGTGGCACATACTAAATCTGACTGAACCGGTTTTAAAATTACATCTGATATAAGAGTACCTATAGTTTGGCAATATTGGCTTCAGCTGGCCCCAAATTCGCTTCTGTGGGGCTGCATTAAGATATACTTAAATTTGGCAAAGTAAGACAAATTTAAGGCTGAAAACCATATTGTTTGCTAGAGCTGGCGCCACTAAATGAGATTCCACAAGAATATTCCTTAAGAAATACATAACTGGTCCAAAATACATGTATTGGAAGTGCAGGTATCGAGGGGGTGGTCATATGGCACATCAGTCCAAAACCCCACTTAAACTTCATCAATCTGGCTCAGATTTTCACAGGAAACTCAGTTCATATCAGACATTGATATTGTATTGGCTTGACTTACTCAGGAAACCAATTAAAAATTTCAATTTTCCGGGGTCTGGGGCCAGGCTCAGCCCCCCTCAAATTAGGAACTATCAGGTATATCCTAATACAACCAATCTGAAGCTCTTCTTTAATTTTGCATATGTTTTAACAATAATTGAGGATATATTAGGCCCATTTGGAGCATTACATCTCTGAAAATAAATTATTTCACCCATATAGTGCTGTAAAAATGGTCAAAAATACATGTAAATTACACCAAACCAGTACCAAATGTTGGTCTATAATGCTGAAATTTGGCCAGAATATAAGGTGGCACATACTAAATCTGACTGAACCGGTTTTAAAATTACATCTGATATAACAGTACCTATAGTTTGGCAATATTGGCTTCAGCTGGCCCCAAATTCGCTTCTGTGGGGCTGCATTAAGATATACTTAAATTTGGCAAAGTAAGATAATTTTAAGGCTGAAAACCATATTGTTTGCTAGAGCTGGTGCCACTAAATGAGATTCCACAAGAATATTCCTTAAGAAATACATAACTGGTCCAAAATACATGTATTGGAAGTGCAGGTATCGAGGGGGTGGTCATATGGCACATCAGTCCAAAACCCCACTTAAACTTCATAAATCTGGCTCAGATTTTCACAGGAAACTCAGTTCATATCAGACATTGATATTGTATTGGCTTGACTTACTCAGGAAACCAATTAAAAATTTCAATTTTCCGGGGTCTGGGGCCAGGCTCAGCCCCCCTCAAATTAGGAAATATCAGGTATATCCTAATACAACCAATCTGAAGCTCTTCTTTAATTTTGCATATGTTTTAACAATAATTGAGGATATATTAGGCCCATTTGGAGCATTACATCTCTGAAAATAAATTATTTCACCCATATAGTGCTGTAAAAATGGTCAAAAATACATGTAAATTACACCAAACCAGTACCAAATGTTGGTCTATAATGCTGAAATTTGGCCAGAATATAAGGTGGCACATACTAAATCTGACTGAACCGGTTTTAAAATTACATCTGATATAAGAGTACCTATAGTTTGGCAATATTGGCTTCAGCTGGCCCCAAATTCGCTTCTGTGGGGCTGCATTAAGATATACTTAAATTTGGCAAAGTAAGACAAATTTAAGGCTGAAAACCATATTGTTTGCTAGAGCTGGTGCCACTAAATGAGATTCCACAAGAATATTCCTTAAGAAATACATAACTGGTCCAAAATACATGTATTGGAAGTGCAGGTATCGAGGGGGTGGTCATATGGCACATCAGTCCAAAACCCCACTTAAACTTCATCAATCTGGCTCAGATTTTCACAGGAAACTCAGTTCATATCAGACATTGATATTGTATTGGCTTGACTTACTCAGGAAACCAATTAAAAATTTCAATTTTCCGGGGTCTGGGGCCAGGCTCAGCCCCCCTCAAATTAGGAAATATCAGGTATATCCTAATACAACCAATCTGAAGCTCTTCTTTAATTTTGCATATGTTTTAACAATAATTGAGGATATATTAGGCCCATTTGGAGCATTACATCCCTGAAAATAAATTATTTCACCCATATAGTGCTGTAAAAATGGTCAAAAATACATGTAAATTACACCAAACCAGTACCAAATGTTGGTCTATAATGCTGAAATTTGGCCAGAATATAAGGTGGCACATACTAAATCTGACTGAACCGGTTTTAAAATTACATCTGATATAACAGTACCTATAGTTTGGCAATATTGGCTTCAGCTGGCCCCAAATTCGCTTCTGTGGGGCTGCATTAAGATATACTTAAATTTGGCAAAGTAAGACAAATTTAAGGCTGAAAACCATATTGTTTGCTAGAGCTGGCGCCACTAAATGAGATTCCACAAGAATATTCCTTAAGAAATACATAACTGGTCCAAAATACATGTATTGGAAGTGCAGGTATCGAGGGGGTGGTCATATGGCACATCAGTCCAAAACCCCACTTAAACTTCATCAATCTGGCTCAGATTTTCACAGGAAACTCAGTTCATATCAGACATTGATATTGTATTGGCTTGACTTACTCAGGAAACCAATTAAAAATTTCAATTTTCCGGGGTCTGGGGCCAGGCTCAGCCCCCCTCAAATTAGGAAATATCAGGTATATCCTAATACAACCAATCTGAAGCTCTTCTTTAATTTTGCATATATTTTAACAATAATTGAGGATATATTAGGCCCATTTGGAGCATTACATCCCTGAAAATAAATTATTTCAGCCATATAGTGCTGTAAAAATGGTCAAAAATACATGTAAATTACACCAAACCAGTACCAAATGTTGGTCTATAATGCTGAAATTTGGCCAGAATATAAGGTGGCACATACTAAATCTGACTGAACCGGTTTTAAAATTACATCTGATATAAGAGTACCTATAGTTTGGCAATATTGGCTTCAGCTGGCCCCAAATTCGCTTCTGTGGGGCTGCATTAAGATATACTTAAATTTGGCAAAGTAAGACAAATTTAAGGCTGAAAACCATATTGTTTGCTAGAGCTGGCGCCACTAAATGAGATTCCACAAGAATATTCCTTAAGAAATACATAACTGGTCCAAAATACATGTATTGGAAGTGCAGGTATCGAGGGGGTGGTCATATGGCACATTAGTCCAAAACCCCACTTAAACTTCATCAATCTGGCTCAGATTTTCACAGGAAACTCAGTTCATATCAGACATTGATATTGTATTGGCTTGACTTACTCAGGAAACCAATTAAAAATTTCAATTTTCCGGGGTCTGGGGCCAGGCTCAGCCCCCCTCAAATTAGGAAATATCAGGTATATCCTAATACAACCAATCTGAAGCTCTTCTTTAATTTTGCATATATTTTAACAAAAATTGAGGATATATTAGGCCCATTTGGAGCATTACATCCCTGAAAATAAATTATTTCAGCCATATAGTGCTGTAAAAATGGTCAAAAATACATGTAAATTACACCAAACCAGTACCAAATGTTGGTCTATAATGCTGAAATTTGGCCAGAATATAAGGTGGCACATACTAAATCTGACTGAACCGGTTTTAAAATTACATCTGATATAAGAGTACCTATAGTTTGGCAATATTGGCTTCAGCTGGCCCCAAATTCGCTTCTGTGGGGCTGCATTAAGATATACTTAAATTTGGCAAAGTAAGACAAATTTAAGGCTGAAAACCATATTGTTTGCTAGAGCTGGCGCCACTAAATGAGATTCCACAAGAATATTCCTTAAGAAATACATAACTGGTCCAAAATACATGTATTGGAAGTGCAGGTATCGAGGGGGTGGTCATATGGCACATCAGTCCAAAACCCCACTTAAACTTCATCAATCTGGCTCAGATTTTCACAGGAAACTCAGTTCATATCAGACATTGATATTGTATTGGCTTGACTTACTCAGGAAACCAATTAAAAATTTCAATTTTCCGGGGTCTGGGGCCAGGCTCAGCCCCCCTCAAATTAGGAAATATCAGGTATATCCTAATACAACCAATCTGAAGCTCTTCTTTAATTTTGCATATATTTTAACAATAATTGAGGATATATTAGGCCCATTTGGAGCATTACATCCCTGAAAATAAATTATTTCAGCCATATAGTGCTGTAAAAATGGTCAAAAATACATGTAAATTACACCAAACCAGTACCAAATGTTGGTCTATAATGCTGAAATTTGGCCAGAATATAAGGTGGCACATACTAAATCTGACTGAACCGGTTTTAAAATTACATCTGATATAAGAGTACCTATAGTTTGGCAATATTGGCTTCAGCTGGCCCCAAATTCGCTTCTGTGGGGCTGCATTAAGATATACTTAAATTTGGCAAAGTAAGACAAATTTAAGGCTGAAAACCATATTGTTTGCTAGAGCTGGCGCCACTAAATGAGATTCCACAAGAATATTCCTTAAGAAATACATAACTGGTCCAAAATACATGTATTGGAAGTGCAGGTATCGAGGGGGTGGTCATATGGCACATTAGTCCAAAACCCCACTTAAACTTCATCAATCTGGCTCAGATTTTCACAGGAAACTCAGTTCATATCAGACATTGATATTGTATTGGCTTGACTTACTCAGGAAACCAATTAAAAATTTCAATTTTCCGGGGTCTGGGGCCAGGCTCAGCCCCCCTCAAATTAGGAAATATCAGGTATATCCTAATACAACCAATCTGAAGCTCTTCTTTAATTTTGCATATATTTTAACAAAAATTGAGGATATATTAGGCCCATTTGGAGCATTACATCCCTGAAAATAAATTATTTCAGCCATATAGTGCTGTAAAAATGGTCAAAAATACATGTAAATTACACCAAACCAGTACCAAATGTTGGTCTATAATGCTGAAATTTGGCCAGAATATAAGGTGGCACATACTAAATCTGACTGAACCGGTTTTAAAATTACATCTGATATAAGAGTACCTATAGTTTGGCAATATTGGCTTCAGCTGGCCCCAAATTCGCTTCTGTGGGGCTGCATTAAGATATACTTAAATTTGGCAAAGTAAGACAAATTTAAGGCTGAAAACCATATTGTTTGCTAGAGCTGGCGCCACTAAATGAGATTCCACAAGAATATTCCTTAAGAAATACATAACTGGTCCAAAATACATGTATTGGAAGTGCAGGTATCGAGGGGGTGGTCATATGGCACATCAGTCCAAAACCCCACTTAAACTTCATCAATCTGGCTCAGATTTTCACAGGAAACTCAGTTCATATCAGACATTGATATTGTATTGGCTTGACTTACTCAGGAAACCAATTAAAAATTTCAATTTTCCGGGGTCTGGGGCCAGGCTCAGCCCCCCTCAAATTAGGAACTATCAGGTATATCCTAATACAACCAATCTGAAGCTCTTCTTTAATTTTGCATATGTTTTAACAATAATTGAGGATATATTAGGCCCATTTGGAGCATTACATCTCTGAAAATAAATTATTTCACCCATATAGTGCTGTAAAAATGGTCAAAAATACATGTAAATTACACCAAACCAGTACCAAATGTTGGTCTATAATGCTGAAATTTGGCCAGAATATAAGGTGGCACATACTAAATCTGACTGAACCGGTTTTAAAATTACATCTGATATAACAGTACCTATAGTTTGGCAATATTGGCTTCAGCTGGCCCCAAATTCGCTTCTGTGGGGCTGCATTAAGATATACTTAAATTTGGCAAAGTAAGATAATTTTAAGGCTGAAAACCATATTGTTTGCTAGAGCTGGTGCCACTAAATGAGATTCCACAAGAATATTCCTTAAGAAATACATAACTGGTCCAAAATACATGTATTGGAAGTGCAGGTATCGAGGGGGTGGTCATATGGCACATCAGTCCAAAACCCCACTTAAACTTCATAAATCTGGCTCAGATTTTCACAGGAAACTCAGTTCATATCAGACATTGATATTGTATTGGCTTGACTTACTCAGGAAACCAATTAAAAATTTCAATTTTCCGGGGTCTGGGGCCAGGCTCAGCCCCCCTCAAATTAGGAAATATCAGGTATATCCTAATACAACCAATCTGAAGCTCTTCTTTAATTTTGCATATGTTTTAACAATAATTGAGGATATATTAGGCCCATTTGGAGCATTACATCCCTGAAAATAAATTATTTCACCCATATAGTGCTGTAAAAATGGTCAAAAATACATGTAAATTACACCAAACCAGTACCAAATGTTGGTCTATAATGCTGAAATTTGGCCAGAATATAAGGTGGCACATACTAAATCTGACTGAACCGGTTTTAAAATTACATCTGATATAACAGTACCTATAGTTTGGCAATATTGGCTTCAGCTGGCCCCAAATTCGCTTCTGTGGGGCTGCATTAAGATATACTTAAATTTGGCAAAGTAAGACAAATTTAAGGCTGAAAACCATATTGTTTGCTAGAGCTGGCGCCACTAAATGAGATTCCACAAGAATATTCCTTAAGAAATACATAACTGGTCCAAAATACATGTATTGGAAGTGCAGGTATCGAGGGGGTGGTCATATGGCACATTAGTCCAAAACCCCACTTAAACTTCATCAATCTGGCTCAGATTTTCACAGGAAACTCAGTTCATATCAGACATTGATATTGTATTGGCTTGACTTACTCAGGAAACCAATTAAAAATTTCAATTTTCCGGGGTCTGGGGCCAGGCTCAGCCCCCCTCAAATTAGGAAATATCAGGTATATCCTAATACAACCAATCTGAAGCTCTTCTTTAATTTTGCATATATTTTAACAATAATTGAGGATATATTAGGCCCATTTGGAGCATTACATCCCTGAAAATAAATTATTTCAGCCATATAGTGCTGTAAAAATGGTCAAAAATACATGTAAATTACACCAAACCAGTACCAAATGTTGGTCTATAATGCTGAAATTTGGCCAGAATATAAGGTGGCACATACTAAATCTGACTGAACCGGTTTTAAAATTACATCTGATATAAGAGTACCTATAGTTTGGCAATATTGGCTTCAGCTGGCCCCAAATTCGCTTCTGTGGGGCTGCATTAAGATATACTTAAATTTGGCAAAGTAAGACAAATTTAAGGCTGAAAACCATATTGTTTGCTAGAGCTGGCGCCACTAAATGAGATTCCACAAGAATATTCCTTAAGAAATACATAACTGGTCCAAAATACATGTATTGGAAGTGCAGGTATCGAGGGGGTGGTCATATGGCACATCAGTCCAAAACCCCACTTAAACTTCATCAATCTGGCTCAGATTTTCACAGGAAACTCAGTTCATATCAGACATTGATATTGTATTGGCTTGACTTACTCAGGAAACCAATTAAAAATTTCAATTTTCCGGGGTCTGGGGCCAGGCTCAGCCCCCCTCAAATTAGGAAATATCAGGTATATCCTAATACAACCAATCTGAAGCTCTTCTTTAATTTTGCATATATTTTAACAATAATTGAGGATATATTAGGCCCATTTGGAGCATTACATCCCTGAAAATAAATTATTTCAGCCATATAGTGCTGTAAAAATGGTCAAAAATACATGTAAATTACACCAAACCAGTACCAAATGTTGGTCTATAATGCTGAAATTTGGCCAGAATATAAGGTGGCACATACTAAATCTGACTGAACCGGTTTTAAAATTACATCTGATATAAGAGTACCTATAGTTTGGCAATATTGGCTTCAGCTGGCCCCAAATTCGCTTCTGTGGGGCTGCATTAAGATATACTTAAATTTGGCAAAGTAAGACAAATTTAAGGCTGAAAACCATATTGTTTGCTAGAGCTGGCGCCACTAAATGAGATTCCACAAGAATATTCCTTAAGAAATACATAACTGGTCCAAAATACATGTATTGGAAGTGCAGGTATCGAGGGGGTGGTCATATGGCACATTAGTCCAAAACCCCACTTAAACTTCATCAATCTGGCTCAGATTTTCACAGGAAACTCAGTTCATATCAGACATTGATATTGTATTGGCTTGACTTACTCAGGAAACCAATTAAAAATTTCAATTTTCCGGGGTCTGGGGCCAGGCTCAGCCCCCCTCAAATTAGGAAATATCAGGTATATCCTAATACAACCAATCTGAAGCTCTTCTTAAATTTTGCATATATTTTAACAATAATTGAGGATATATTAGGCCCATTTGGAGCATTACATCCCTGAAAATAAATTATTTCAGCCATATAGTGCTGTAAAAATGGTCAAAAATACATGTAAATTACACCAAACCAGTACCAAATGTTGGTCTATAATGCTGAAATTTGGCCAGAATATAAGGTGGCACATACTAAATCTGACTGAACCGGTTTTAAAATTACATCTGATATAAGAGTACCTATAGTTTGGTAATATTGGCTTCAGCTGGCCCCAAATTCGCTTCTGTGGGGCTGCATTAAGATATACTTAAATTTGGCAAAGTAAGACAAATTTAAGGCTGAAAACCATATTGTTTGCTAGAGCTGGCGCCACTAAATGAGATTCCACAAGAATATTCCTTAAGAAATACATAACTGGTCCAAAATACATGTATTGGAAGTGCAGGTATCGAGGGGGTGGTCATATGGCACATCAGTCCAAAACCCCACTTAAACTTCATCAATCTGGCTCAGATTTTCACAGGAAACTCAGTTCATATCAGACATTGATATTGTATTGGCTTGACTTACTCAGGAAACCAATTAAAAATTTCAATTTTCCGGGGTCTGGGGCCAGGCTCAGCCCCCCTCAAATTAGGAAATATCAGGTATATCCTAATACAACCAATCTGAAGCTCTTCTTTAATTTTGCATATATTTTAACAATAATTGAGGATATATTAGGCCCATTTGGAGCATTACATCCCTGAAAATAAATTATTTCAGCCATATAGTGCTGTAAAAATGGTCAAAAATACATGTAAATTACACCAAACCAGTACCAAATGTTGGTCTATAATGCTGAAATTTGGCCAGAATATAAGGTGGCACATACTAAATCTGACTGAACCGGTTTTAAAATTACATCTGATATAACAGTACCTATAGTTTGGCAATATTGGCTTCAGCTGGCCCCAAATTCGCTTCTGTGGGGCTGCATTAAGATATACTTAAATTTGGCAAAGTAAGACAAATTTAAGGCTGAAAACCATATTGTTTGCTAGAGCTGGCGCCACTAAATGAGATTCCACAAGAATATTCCTTAAGAAATACATAACTGGTCCAAAATACATGTATTGGAAGTGCAGGTATCGAGGGGGTGGTCATATGGCACATCAGTCCAAAACCCCACTTAAACTTCATCAATCTGGCTCAGATTTTCACAGGAAACTCAGTTCATATCAGACATTGATATTGTATTGGCTTGACTTACTCAGGAAACCAATTAAAAATTTCAATTTTCCGGGGTCTGGGGCCAGGCTCAGCCCCCCTCAAATTAGGAACTATCAGGTATATCCTAATACAACCAATCTGAAGCTCTTCTTTAATTTTGCATATGTTTTAACAATAATTGAGGATATATTAGGCCCATTTGGAGCATTACATCTCTGAAAATAAATTATTTCACCCATATAGTGCTGTAAAAATGGTCAAAAATACATGTAAATTACACCAAACCAGTACCAAATGTTGGTCTATAATGCTGAAATTTGGCCAGAATATAAGGTGGCACATACTAAATCTGACTGAACCGGTTTTAAAATTACATCTGATATAACAGTACCTATAGTTTGGCAATATTGGCTTCAGCTGGCCCCAAATTCGCTTCTGTGGGGCTGCATTAAGATATACTTAAATTTGGCAAAGTAAGACAAATTTAAGGCTGAAAACCATATTGTTTGCTAGAGCTGGCGCCACTAAATGAGATTCCACAAGAATATTCCTTAAGAAATACATAACTGGTCCAAAATACATGTATTGGAAGTGCAGGTATCGAGGGGGTGGTCATATGGCACATCAGTCCAAAACCCCACTTAAACTTCATCAATCTGGCTCAGATTTTCACAGGAAACTCAGTTCATATCAGACATTGATATTGTATTGGCTTGACTTACTCAGGAAACCAATTAAAAATTTCAATTTTCCGGGGTCTGGGGCCAGGCTCAGCCCCCCTCAAATTAGGAAATATCAGGTATATCCTAATACAACCAATCTGAAGCTCTTCTTTAATTTTGCATATATTTTAACAATAATTGAGGATATATTAGGCCCATTTGGAGCATTACATCCCTGAAAATAAATTATTTCAGCCATATAGTGCTGTAAAAATGGTCAAAAATACATGTAAATTACACCAAACCAGTACCAAATGTTGGT
This sequence comes from Sabellastarte sp. h YS-2021, assembly GCA_964017235.1. NCBI lineage: Eukaryota > Metazoa > Annelida > Polychaeta > Sabellida > Sabellidae > Sabellastarte > Sabellastarte sp. h YS-2021. Next base: position 92,595,078 of record OZ024934.1, read on the forward strand.
CTATAATGCTGAAATTTGGCCAGAATATAAGGTGGCACATACTAAATCTGACTGAACCGGTTTTAAAATTACATCTGATATAACAGTACCTATAGTTTGGCAATATTGGCTTCAGCTGGCCCCAAATTCGCTTCTGTGGGGCTGCATTAAGATATACTTAAATTTGGCAAAGTAAGACAAATTTAAGGCTGAAAACCATATTGTTTGCTAGAGCTGGCGCCACTAAATGAGATTCCACAAGAATATTCCTTAAGAAATACATAACTGGTCCAAAATACATGTATTGGAAGTGCAGGTATCGAGGGGGTGGTCATATGGCACATCAGTCCAAAACCCCACTTAAACTTCATCAATCTGGCTCAGATTTTCACAGGAAACTCAGTTCATATCAGACATTGATATTGTATTGGCTTGACTTACTCAGGAAACCAATTAAAATTTTCAATTTTCCGGGGTCTGGGGCCAGGCTCAGCCCCCCTCAAATTAGGAAATATCAGGTATATCCTAATACAACCAATCTGAAGCTCTTCTTTAATTTTGCATATATTTTAACAATAATTGAGGATATATTAGGCCCATTTGGAGCATTACATCCCTGAAAATAAATTATTTCAGCCATATAGTGCTGTAAAAATGGTCAAAAATACATGTAAATTACACCAAACCAGTACCAAATGTTGGTCTATAATGCTGAAATTTGGCCAGAATATAAGGTGGCACATACTAAATCTGACTGAACCGGTTTTAAAATTACATCTGATATAAGAGTACCTATAGTTTGGCAATATTGGCTTCAGCTGGCCCCAAATTCGCTTCTGTGGGGCTGCATTAAGATATACTTAAATTTGGCAAAGTAAGACAAATTTAAGGCTGAAAACCATATTGTTTGCTAGAGCTGGCGCCACTAAATGAGATTCCACAAGAATATTCCTTAAGAAATACATAACTGGTCCAAAATACATGTATTGGAAGTGCAGGTATCGAGGGGGTGGTCATATGGCACATTAGTCCAAAACCCCACTTAAACTTCATCAATCTGGCTCAGATTTTCACAGGAAACTCAGTTCATATCAGACATTGATATTGTATTGGCTTGACTTACTCAGGAAACCAATTAAAAATTTCAATTTTCCGGGGTCTGGGGCCAGGCTCAGCCCCCCTCAAATTAGGAAATATCAGGTATATCCTAATACAACCAATCTGAAGCTCTTCTTTAATTTTGCATATATTTTAACAATAATTGAGGATATATTAGGCCCATTTGGAGCATTACATCCCTGAAAATAAATTATTTCAGCCATATAGTGCTGTAAAAATGGTCAAAAATACATGTAAATTACACCAAACCAGTACCAAATGTTGGTCTATAATGCTGAAATTTGGCCAGAATATAAGGTGGCACATACTAAATCTGACTGAACCGGTTTTAAAATTACATCTGATATAAGAGTACCTATAGTTTGGCAATATTGGCTTCAGCTGGCCCCAAATTCGCTTCTGTGGGGCTGCATTAAGATATACTTAAATTTGGCAAAGTAAGACAAATTTAAGGCTGAAAACCATATTGTTTGCTAGAGCTGGCGCCACTAAATGAGATTCCACAAGAATATTCCTTAAGAAATACATAACTGGTCCAAAATACATGTATTGGAAGTGCAGGTATCGAGGGGGTGGTCATATGGCACATTAGTCCAAAACCCCACTTAAACTTCATCAATCTGGCTCAGATTTTCACAGGAAACTCAGTTCATATCAGACATTGATATTGTATTGGCTTGACTTACTCAGGAAACCAATTAAAAATTTCAATTTTCCGGGGTCTGGGGCCAGGCTCAGCCCCCCTCAAATTAGGAAATATCAGGTATATCCTAATACAACCAATCTGAAGCTCTTCTTTAATTTTGCATATATTTTAACAATAATTGAGGATATATTAGGCCCATTTGGAGCATTACATCCCTGAAAATAAATTATTTCAGCCATATAGTGCTGTAAAAATGGTCAAAAATACATGTAAATTACACCAAACCAGTACCAAATGTTGGTCTATAATGCTGAAATTTGGCCAGAATATAAGGTGGCACATACTAAATCTGACTGAACCGGTTTTAAAATTACATCTGATATAAGAGTACCTATAGTTTGGCAATATTGGCTTCAGCTGGCCCCAAATTCGCTTCTGTGGGGCTGCATTAAGATATACTTAAATTTGGCAAAGTAAGACAAATTTAAGGCTGAAAACCATATTGTTTGCTAGAGCTGGCGCCACTAAATGAGATTCCACAAGAATATTCCTTAAGAAATACATAACTGGTCCAAAATACATGTATTGGAAGTGCAGGTATCGAGGGGGTGGTCATATGGCACATCAGTCCAAAACCCCACTTAAACTTCATCAATCTGGCTCAGATTTTCACAGGAAACTCAGTTCATATCAGACATTGATATTGTATTGGCTTGACTTACTCAGGAAACCAATTAAAAATTTCAATTTTCCGGGGTCTGGGGCCAGGCTCAGCCCCCCTCAAATTAGGAACTATCAGGTATATCCTAATACAACCAATCTGAAGCTCTTCTTTAATTTTGCATATGTTTTAACAATAATTGAGGATATATTAGGCCCATTTGGAGCATTACATCTCTGAAAATAAATTATTTCACCCATATAGTGCTGTAAAAATGGTCAAAAATACATGTAAATTACACCAAACCAGTACCAAATGTTGGTCTATAATGCTGAAATTTGGCCAGAATATAAGGTGGCACATACTAAATCTGACTGAACCGGTTTTAAAATTACATCTGATATAACAGTACCTATAGTTTGGCAATATTGGCTTCAGCTGGCCCCAAATTCGCTTCTGTGGGGCTGCATTAAGATATACTTAAATTTGGCAAAGTAAGATAATTTTAAGGCTGAAAACCATATTGTTTGCTAGAGCTGGTGCCACTAAATGAGATTCCACAAGAATATTCCTTAAGAAATACATAACTGGTCCAAAATACATGTATTGGAAGTGCAGGTATCGAGGGGGTGGTCATATGGCACATCAGTCCAAAACCCCACTTAAACTTCATAAATCTGGCTCAGATTTTCACAGGAAACTCAGTTCATATCAGACATTGATATTGTATTGGCTTGACTTACTCAGGAAACCAATTAAAAATTTCAATTTTCCGGGGTCTGGGGCCAGGCTCAGCCCCCCTCAAATTAGGAAATATCAGGTATATCCTAATACAACCAATCTGAAGCTCTTCTTTAATTTTGCATATGTTTTAACAATAATTGAGGATATATTAGGCCCATTTGGAGCATTACATCTCTGAAAATAAATTATTTCACCCATATAGTGCTGTAAAAATGGTCAAAAATACATGTAAATTACACCAAACCAGTACCAAATGTTGGTCTATAATGCTGAAATTTGGCCAGAATATAAGGTGGCACATACTAAATCTGACTGAACCGGTTTTAAAATTACATCTGATATAACAGTACCTATAGTTTGGCAATATTGGCTTCAGCTGGCCCCAAATTCGCTTCTGTGGGGCTGCATTAAGATATACTTAAATTTGGCAAAGTAAGACAAATTTAAGGCTGAAAACCATATTGTTTGCTAGAGCTGGTGCCACTAAATGAGATTCCACAAGAATATTCCTTAAGAAATACATAACTGGTCCAAAATACATGTATTGGAAGTGCAGGTATCGAGGGGGTGGTCATATGGCACATCAGTCCAAAACCCCACTTAAACTTCATCAATCTGGCTCAGATTTTCACAGGAAACTCAGTTCATATCAGACATTGATATTGTATTGGCTTGACTTACTCAGGAAACCAATTAAAAATTTCAATTTTCCGGGGTCTGGGGCCAGGCTCAGCCCCCCTCAAATTAGGAAATATCAGGTATATCCTAATACAACCAATCTGAAGCTCTTCTTTAATTTTGCATATGTTTTAACAATAATTGAGGATATATTAGGCCCATTTGGAGCATTACATCCCTGAAAATAAATTATTTCACCCATATAGTGCTGTAAAAATGGTCAAAAATACATGTAAATTACACCAAACCAGTACCAAATGTTGGTCTATAATGCTGAAATTTGGCCAGAATATAAGGTGGCACATACTAAATCTGACTGAACCGGTTTTAAAATTACATCTGATATAACAGTACCTATAGTTTGGCAATATTGGCTTCAGCTGGCCCCAAATTCGCTTCTGTGGGGCTGTATTAAGATATACTTAAATTTGGCAAAATAAGACAAATTTAAGGCTGAAAACCATATTGTTTGCTAGAGCTGGCGCCACGAAATGAGATTCCACAAGAATATTCCTTAAGAAATACATAACTGGTCCAAAATACATGTATTGGAAGTGCAGGTATCGAGGGGGTGGTCATATGGCACATCAGTCCAAAACCCCACTTAAACTTCATCAATCTGGCTCAGCTTTTCACAGGAAACTCAGTTCATATCAGACATTGATATTGTATTGGCTTGACTTACTCAGGAAACCAATTAAAAATTTCAATTTTCCGGGGTCTGGGGCCAGGCTCAGCCCCGCTCAAATTAGGAAATATCAGGTATATCCTAATACAACCAATCTGAAGCTCTTCTTTAATTTTGCATATGTTTTAACAATAATTGAGGATATATTAGGCCCATTTGGAGCATTACATCTCTGAAAATAAATTATTTCACCCATATAGTGCTGTAAAAATGGTCAAAAATACATGTAAATTACACTAAACCAGTACCAAATGTTGGTCTATAATGCTGAAATTTGGCCAGAATATAAGGTGGCACATACTAAATCTGACTGAACCGGTTTTAAAATTACATCTGATATAACAGTACCTATAGTTTGGCAATATTGGCTTCAGCTGGCCCCAAATTCGCTTCTGTGGGGCTGCATTAAGATATACTTAAATTTGGCAAAGTAAGACAAATTTAAGGCTGAAAACCATATTGTTTGCTAGAGCTGGCGCCACTAAATGAGATTCCACAAGAATATTCCTTAAGAAATACATAACTGGTCCAAAATACATGTATTGGAAGTGCAGGTATCGAGGGGGTGGTCATATGGCACATCAGTCCAAAACCCCACTTAAACTTCATCAATCTGGCTCAGATTTTCACAGGAAACTCAGTTCATATCAGACATTGATATTGTATTGGCTTGACTTACTCAGGAAACCAATTAAAAATTTCAATTTTCCGGGGTCTGGGGCCAGGCTCAGCCCCCCTCAAATTAGGAAATATCAGGTATATCCTAATACAACCAATCTGAAGCTCTTCTTTAATTTTGCATATGTTTTAACAATAATTGAGGATATATTAGGCCCATTTGGAGCATTACATCCCTGAAAATAAATTATTTCACCCATATAGTGCTGTAAAAATGGTCAAAAATACATGTAAATTACACCAAACCAGTACCAAATGTTGGTCTATAATGCTGAAATTTGGCCAGAATATAAGGTGGCACATACTAAATCTGACTGAACCGGTTTTAAAATTACATCTGATATAACAGTACCTATAGTTTGGCAATATTGGCTTCAGCTGGCCCCAAATTCGCTTCTGTGGGGCTGCATTAAGATATACTTAAATTTGGCAAAGTAAGACAAATTTAAGGCTGAAAACCATATTGTTTGCTAGAGCTGGCGCCACTAAATGAGATTCCACAAGAATATTCCTTAAGAAATACATAACTGGTCCAAAATACATGTATTGGAAGTGCAGGTATCGAGGGGGTGGTCATATGGCACATCAGTCCAAAACCCCACTTAAACTTCATCAATCTGGCTCAGATTTTCACAGGAAACTCAGTTCATATCAGACATTGATATTGTATTGGCTTGACTTACTCAGGAAACCAATTAAAAATTTCAATTTTCCGGGGTCTGGGGCCAGGCTCAGCCCCCCTCAAATTAGGAAATATCAGGTATATCCTAATACAACCAATCTGAAGCTCTTCTTTAATTTTGCATATATTTTAACAATAATTGAGGATATATTAGGCCCATTTGGAGCATTACATCCCTGAAAATAAATTATTTCAGCCATATAGTGCTGTAAAAATGGTCAAAAATACATGTAAATTACACCAAACCAGTACCAAATGTTGGTCTATAATGCTGAAATTTGGCCAGAATATAAGGTGGCACATACTAAATCTGACTGAACCGGTTTTAAAATTACATCTGATATAACAGTACCTATAGTTTGGCAATATTGGCTTCAGCTGGCCCCAAATTCGCTTCTGTGGGGCTGCATTAAGATATACTTAAATTTGGCAAAGTAAGACAAATTTAAGGCTGAAAACCATATTGTTTGCTAGAGCTGGCGCCACTAAATGAGATTCCACAAGAATATTCCTTAAGAAATACATAACTGGTCCAAAATACATGTATTGGAAGTGCAGGTATCGAGGGGGTGGTCATATGGCACATCAGTCCAAAACCCCACTTAAACTTCATCAATCTGGCTCAGATTTTCACAGGAAACTCAGTTCATATCAGACATTGATATTGTATTGGCTTGACTTACTCAGGAAACCAATTAAAAATTTCAATTTTCCGGGGTCTGGGGCCAGGCTCAGCCCCCCTCAAATTAGGAAATATCAGGTATATCCTAATACAACCAATCTGAAGCTCTTCTTTAATTTTGCATATATTTTAACAATAATTGAGGATATATTAGGCCCATTTGGAGCATTACATCCCTGAAAATAAATTATTTCAGCCATATAGTGCTGTAAAAATGGTCAAAAATACATGTAAATTACACCAAACCAGTACCAAATGTTGGTCTATAATGCTGAAATTTGGCCAGAATATAAGGTGGCACATACTAAATCTGACTGAACCGGTTTTAAAATTACATCTGATATAAGAGTACCTATAGTTTGGCAATATTGGCTTCAGCTGGCCCCAAATTCGCTTCTGTGGGGCTGCATTAAGATATACTTAAATTTGGCAAAGTAAGACAAATTTAAGGCTGAAAACAATATTGTTTGCTAGAGCTGGCGCCACTAAATGAGATTCCACAAGAATATTCCTTAAGAAATACATAACTGGTCCAAAATACATGTATTGGAAGTGCAGGTATCGAGGGGGTGGTCATATGGCACATTAGTCCAAAACCCCACTTAAACTTCATCAATCTGGCTCAGATTTTCACAGGAAACTCAGTTCATATCAGACATTGATATTGTATTGGCTTGACTTACTCAGGAAACCAATTAAAAATTTCAATTTTCCGGGGTCTGGGGCCAGGCTCAGCCCCCCTCAAATTAGGAAATATCAGGTATATCCTAATACAACCAATCTGAAGCTCTTCTTTAATTTTGCATATATTTTAACAATAATTGAGGATATATTAGGCCCATTTGGAGCATTACATCCCTGAAAATAAATTATTTCAGCCATATAGTGCTGTAAAAATGGTCAAAAATACATGTAAATTACACCAAACCAGTACCAAATGTTGGTCTATAATGCTGAAATTTGGCCAGAATATAAGGTGGCACATACTAAATCTGACTGAACCGGTTTTAAAATTACATCTGATATAAGAGTACCTATAGTTTGGCAATATTGGCTTCAGCTGGCCCCAAATTCGCTTCTGTGGGGCTGCATTAAGATATACTTAAATTTGGCAAAGTAAGACAAATTTAAGGCTGAAAACCATATTGTTTGCTAGAGCTGGCGCCACTAAATGAGATTCCACAAGAATATTCCTTAAGAAATACATAACTGGTCCAAAATACATGTATTGGAAGTGCAGGTATCGAGGGGGTGGTCATATGGCACATTAGTCCTAAACCCCACTTAAACTTCATCAATCTGGCTCAGATTTTCACAGGAAACTCAGTTCATATCAGACATTGATATTGTATTGGCTTGACTTACTCAGGAAACCAATTAAAAATTTCAATTTTCCGGGGTCTGGGGCCAGGCTCAGCCCCCCTCAAATTAGGAAATATCAGGTATATCCTAATACAACCAATCTGAAGCTCTTCTTTAATTTTGCATATATTTTAACAATAATTGAGGATATATTAGGCCCATTTGGAGCATTACATCCCTGAAAATAAATTATTTCAGCCATATAGTGCTGTAAAAATGGTCAAAAATACATGTAAATTACACCAAACCAGTACCAAATGTTGGTCTATAATGCTGAAATTTGGCCAGAATATAAGGTGGCACATACTAAATCTGACTGAACCGGTTTTAAAATTACATCTGATATAACAGTACCTATAGTTTGGCAATATTGGCTTCAGCTGGCCCCAAATTCGCTTCTGTGGGGCTGCATTAAGATATACTTAAATTTGGCAAAGTAAGACAAATTTAAGGCTGAAAACCATATTGTTTGCTAGAGCTGGCGCCACTAAATGAGATTCCACAAGAATATTCCTTAAGAAATACATAACTGGTCCAAAATACATGTATTGGAAGTGCAGGTATCGAGGGGGTGGTCATATGGCACATCAGTCCAAAACCCCACTTAAACTTCATCAATCTGGCTCAGATTTTCACAGGAAACTCAGTTCATATCAGACATTGATATTGTATTGGCTTGACTTACTCAGGAAACCAATTAAAAATTTCAATTTTCCGGGGTCTGGGGCCAGGCTCAGCCCCCCTCAAATTAGGAACTATCAGGTATATCCTAATACAACCAATCTGAAGCTCTTCTTTAATTTTGCATATGTTTTAACAATAATTGAGGATATATTAGGCCCATTTGGAGCATTACATCTCTGAAAATAAATTATTTCACCCATATAGTGCTGTAAAAATGGTCAAAAATACATGTAAATTACACCAAACCAGTACCAAATGTTGGTCTATAATGCTGAAATTTGGCCAGAATATAAGGTGGCACATACTAAATCTGACTGAACCGGTTTTAAAATTACATCTGATATAACAGTACCTATAGTTTGGCAATATTGGCTTCAGCTGGCCCCAAATTCGCTTCTGTGGGGCTGCATTAAGATATACTTAAATTTGGCAAAGTAAGATAATTTTAAGGCTGAAAACCATATTGTTTGCTAGAGCTGGTGCCACTAAATGAGATTCCACAAGAATATTCCTTAAGAAATACATAACTGGTCCAAAATACATGTATTGGAAGTGCAGGTATCGAGGGGGTGGTCATATGGCACATCAGTCCAAAACCCCACTTAAACTTCATCAATCTGGCTCAGATTTTCACAGGAAACTCAGTTCATATCAGACATTGATATTGTATTGGCTTGACTTACTCAGGAAACCAATTAAAAATTTCAATTTTCCGGGGTCTGGGGCCAGGCTCAGCCCCCCTCAAATTAGGAAATATCAGGTATATCCTAATACAACCAATCTGAAGCTCTTCTTTAATTTTGCATATGTTTTAACAATAATTGAGGATATATTAGGCCCATTTGGAGCATTACATCTCTGAAAATAAATTATTTCACCCATATAGTGCTGTAAAAATGGTCAAAAATACATGTAAATTACACCAAACCAGTACCAAATGTTGGTCTATAATGCTGAAATTTGGCCAGAATATAAGGTGGCACATACTAAATCTGACTGAACCGGTTTTAAAATTACATCTGATATAACAGTACCTATAGTTTGGCAATATTGGCTTCAGCTGGCCCCAAATTCGCTTCTGTGGGGCTGCATTAAGATATACTTAAATTTGGCAAAGTAAGACAAATTTAAGGCTGAAAACCATATTGTTTGCTAGAGCTGGCGCCACTAAATGAGATTCCACAAGAATATTCCTTAAGAAATACATAACTGGTCCAAAATACATGTATTGGAAGTGCAGGTATCGAGGGGGTGGTCATATGGCACATCAGTCCAAAACCCCACTTAAACTTCATCAATCTGGCTCAGATTTTCACAGGAAACTCAGTTCATATCAGACATTGATATTGTATTGGCTTGACTTACTCAGGAAACCAATTAAAAATTTCAATTTTCCGGGGTCTGGGGCCAGGCTCAGCCCCCCTCAAATTAGGAACTATCAGGTATATCCTAATACAACCAATCTGAAGCTCTTCTTTAATTTTGCATATGTTTTAACAATAATTGAGGATATATTAGGCCCATTTGGAGCATTACATCTCTGAAAATAAATTATTTCACCCATATAGTGCTGTAAAAATGGTCAAAAATACATGTAAATTACACCAAACCAGTACCAAATGTTGGTCTATAATGCTGAAATTTGGCCAGAATATAAGGTGGCACATACTAAATCTGACTGAACCGGTTTTAAAATTACATCTGATATAACAGTACCTATAGTTTGGCAATATTGGCTTCAGCTGGCCCCAAATTCGCTTCTGTGGGGCTGCATTAAGATATACTTAAATTTGGCAAAGTAAGATAATTTTAAGGCTGAAAACCATATTGTTTGCTAGAGCTGGTGCCACTAAATGAGATTCCACAAGAATATTCCTTAAGAAATACATAACTGGTCCAAAATACATGTATTGGAAGTGCAGGTATCGAGGGGGTGGTCATATGGCACATCAGTCCAAAACCCCACTTAAACTTCATAAATCTGGCTCAGATTTTCACAGGAAACTCAGTTCATATCAGACATTGATATTGTATTGGCTTGACTTACTCAGGAAACCAATTAAAAATTTCAATTTTCCGGGGTCTGGGGCCAGGCTCAGCCCCCCTCAAATTAGGAAATATCAGGTATATCCTAATACAACCAATCTGAAGCTCTTCTTTAATTTTGCATATGTTTTAACAATAATTGAGGATATATTAGGCCCATTTGGAGCATTACATCTCTGAAAATAAATTATTTCACCCATATAGTGCTGTAAAAATGGTCAAAAATACATGTAAATTACACCAAACCAGTACCAAATGTTGGTCTATAATGCTGAAATTTGGCCAGAATATAAGGTGGCACATACTAAATCTGACTGAACCGGTTTTAAAATTACATCTGATATAACAGTACCTATAGTTTGGCAATATTGGCTTCAGCTGGCCCCAAATTCGCTTCTGTGGGGCTGCATTAAGATATACTTAAATTTGGCAAAGTAAGACAAATTTAAGGCTGAAAACCATATTGTTTGCTAGAGCTGGTGCCACTAAATGAGATTCCACAAGAATATTCCTTAAGAAATACATAACTGGTCCAAAATACATGTATTGGAAGTGCAGGTATCGAGGGGGTGGTCATATGGCACATCAGTCCAAAACACCACTTAAACTTCATCAATCTGGCTCAGATTTTCACAGGAAACTCAGTTCATATCAGACATTGATATTGTATTGGCTTGACTTACTCAGGAAACCAATTAAAAATTTCAATTTTCCGGGGTCTGGAGCCAGGCTCAGCCCCCCTCAAATTAGGAAATATCAGGTATATCCTAATACAACCAATCTGAAGCTCTTCTTTAATTTTGCATATGTTTTAACAATAATTGAGGATATGTTAGGCCCATTTGGAGCATTACATCTCTGAAAATAAATTATTTCACCCATATAGTGCTGTAAAAATGGTCAAAAATACATGTAAATTACACCAAACCAGTACCAAATGTTGGTCTATAATGCTGAAATTTGGCCAGAATATAAGGTGGCACATACTAAATCTGACTGAACCGGTTTTAAAATTACATCTGATATAACAGTACCTATAGTTTGGCAATATTGGCTTCAGCTGGACCCAAATTCGCTTCTGTGGGGCTGCATTAAGATATACTTAAATTTGGCAAAGTAAGACAAATTTAAGGCTGAAAACCATATTGTTTGCTAGAGCTGGTGCCACTAAATGAGATTCCACAAGAATATTCCTTAAGAAATACATAACTGGTCCAAAATACATGTATTGGAAGTGCAGGTATCGAGGGGGTGGTCATATGGCACATCAGTCCAAAACCCCACTTAAACTTCATCAATCTGGCTCAGATTTTCACAGGAAACTCAGTTCATATCAGACATTGATATTGTATTGGCTTGACTTACTCAGGAAACCAATTAAAAATTTCAATTTTCCGGGGTCTGGGGCCAGGCTCAGCCCCCCTCAAATTAGGAAATATCAGGTATATCCTAATACAACCAATCTGAAGCTCTTCTTTAATTTTGCATATGTTTTAACAATAATTGAGGATATATTAGGCCCATTTGGAGCATTACATCCCTGAAAATAAATTATTTCACCCATATAGTGCTGTAAAAATGGTCAAAAATACATGTAAATTACACCAAACCAGTACCAAATGTTGGTCTATAATGCTGAAATTTGGCCAGAATATAAGGTGGCACATACTAAATCTGACTGAACCGGTTTTAAAATTACATCTGATATAACAGTACCTATAGTTTGGCAATATTGGCTTCAGCTGGCCCCAAATTCGCTTCTGTGGGGCTGTATTAAGATATACTTAAATTTGGCAAAATAAGACAAATTTAAGGCTGAAAACCATATTGTTTGCTAGAGCTGGCGCCACGAAATGAGATTCCACAAGAATATTCCTTAAGAAATACATAACTGGTCCAAAATACATGTATTGGAAGTGCAGGTATCGAGGGGGTGGTCATATGGCACATCAGTCCAAAACCCCACTTAAACTTCATCAATCTGGCTCAGATTTTCACAGGAAACTCAGTTCATATCAGACATTGATATTGTATTGGCTTGACTTACTCAGGAAACCAATTAAAAATTTCAATTTTCCGGGGTCTGGGGCCAGGCTCAGCCCCCCTCAAATTAGGAACTATCAGGTATATCCTAATACAACCAATCTGAAGCTCTTCTTTAATTTTGCATATGTTTTAACAATAATTGAGGATATATTAGGCCCATTTGGAGCATTACATCTCTGAAAATAAATTATTTCACCCATATAGTGCTGTAAAAATGGTCAAAAATACATGTAAATTACACCAAACCAGTACCAAATGTTGGTCTATAATGCTGAAATTTGGCCAGAATATAAGGTGGCACATACTAAATCTGACTGAACCGGTTTTAAAATTACATCTGATATAACAGTACCTATAGTTTGGCAATATTGGCTTCAGCTGGCCCCAAATTCGCTTCTGTGGGGCTGCATTAAGATATACTTAAATTTGGCAAAGTAAGATAATTTTAAGGCTGAAAACCATATTGTTTGCTAGAGCTGGTGCCACTAAATGAGATTCCACAAGAATATTCCTTAAGAAATACATAACTGGTCCAAAATACATGTATTGGAAGTGCAGGTATCGAGGGGGTGGTCATATGGCACATCAGTCCAAAACCCCACTTAAACTTCATAAATCTGGCTCAGATTTTCACAGGAAACTCAGTTCATATCAGACATTGATATTGTATTGGCTTGACTTACTCAGGAAACCAATTAAAAATTTCAATTTTCCGGGGTCTGGGGCCAGGCTCAGCCCCCCTCAAATTAGGAAATATCAGGTATATCCTAATACAACCAATCTGAAGCTCTTCTTTAATTTTGCATATGTTTTAACAATAATTGAGGATATATTAGGCCCATTTGGAGCATTACATCTCTGAAAATAAATTATTTCACCCATATAGTGCTGTAAAAATGGTCAAAAATACATGTAAATTACACCAAACCAGTACCAAATGTTGGTCTATAATGCTGAAATTTGGCCAGAATATAAGGTGGCACATACTAAATCTGACTGAACCGGTTTTAAAATTACATCTGATATAACAGTACCTATAGTTTGGCAATATTGGCTTCAGCTGGCCCCAAATTCGCTTCTGTGGGGCTGCATTAAGATATACTTAAATTTGGCAAAGTAAGACAAATTTAAGGCTGAAAACCATATTGTTTGCTAGAGCTGGTGCCACTAAATGAGATTCCACAAGAATATTCCTTAAGAAATACATAATTGGTCCAAAATACATGTATTGGAAGTGCAGGTATCGAGGGGGTGGTCATATGGCACATCAGTCCAAAACACCACTTAAACTTCATCAATCTGGCTCAGATTTTCACAGGAAACTCAGTTCATATCAGACATTGATATTGTATTGGCTTGACTTACTCAGGAAACCAATTAAAAATTTCAATTTTCCGGGGTCTGGAGCCAGGCTCAGCCCCCCTCAAATTAGGAAATATCAGGTATATCCTAATACAACCAATCTGAAGCTCTTCTTTAATTTTGCATATGTTTTAACAATAATTGAGGATATGTTAGGCCCATTTGGAGCATTACATCTCTGAAAATAAATTATTTCACCCATATAGTGCTGTAAAAATGGTCAAAAATACATGTAAATTACACCAAACCAGTACCAAATGTTGGTCTATAATGCTGAAATTTGGCCAGAATATAAGGTGGCACATACTAAATCTGACTGAACCGGTTTTAAAATTACATCTGATATAACAGTACCTATAGTTTGGCAATATTGGCTTCAGCTGGCCCCAAATTCGCTTCTGTGGGGCTGCATTAAGATATACTTAAATTTGGCAAAGTAAGATAATTTTAAGGCTGAAAACCATATTGTTTGCTAGAGCTGGTGCCACTAAATGAGATTCCACAAGAATATTCCTTAAGAAATACATAACTGGTCCAAAATACATGTATTGGAAGTGCAGGTATCGAGGGGGTGGTCATATGGCACATCAGTCCAAAACCCCACTTAAACTTCATAAATCTGGCTCAGATTTTCACAGGAAACTCAGTTCATATCAGACATTGATATTGTATTGGCTTGACTTACTCAGGAAACCAATTAAAAATTTCAATTTTCCGGGGTCTGGGGCCAGGCTCAGCCCCCCTCAAATTAGGAAATATCAGGTATATCCTAATACAACCAATCTGAAGCTCTTCTTTAATTTTGCATATGTTTTAACAATAATTGAGGATATATTAGGCCCATTTGGAGCATTACATCTCTGAAAATAAATTATTTCACCCATATAGTGCTGTAAAAATGGTCAAAAATACATGTAAATTACACCAAACCAGTACCAAATGTTGGTCTATAATGCTGAAATTTGGCCAGAATATAAGGTGGCACATACTAAATCTGACTGAACCGGTTTTAAAATTACATCTGATATAACAGTACCTATAGTTTGGCAATATTGGCTTCAGCTGGCCCCAAATTCGCTTCTGTGGGGCTGCATTAAGATATACTTAAATTTGGCAAAGTAAGACAAATTTAAGGCTGAAAACCATATTGTTTGCTAGAGCTGGTGCCACTAAATGAGATTCCACAAGAATATTCCTTAAGAAATACATAACTGGTCCAAAATACATGTATTGGAAGTGCAGGTATCGAGGGGGTGGTCATATGGCACATCAGTCCAAAACACCACTTAAACTTCATCAATCTGGCTCAGATTTTCACAGGAAACTCAGTTCATATCAGACATTGATATTGTATTGGCTTGACTTACTCAGGAAACCAATTAAAAATTTCAATTTTCCGGGGTCTGGGGCCAGGCTCAGCCCCCCTCAAATTAGGAAATATCAGGTATATCCTAATACAACCAATCTGAAGCTCTTCTTTAATTTTGCATATGTTTTAACAATAATTGAGGATATATTAGGCCCATTTGGAGCATTACATCCCTGAAAATAAATTATTTCACCCATATAGTGCTGTAAAAATGGTCAAAAATACATGTAAATTACACCAAACCAGTACCAAATGTTGGTCTATAATGCTGAAATTTGGCCAGAATATAAGGTGGCACATACTAAATCTGACTGAACCGGTTTTAAAATTACATCTGATATAACAGTACCTATAGTTTGGCAATATTGGCTTCAGCTGGCCCCAAATTCGCTTCTGTGGGGCTGTATTAAGATATACTTAAATTTGGCAAAATAAGACAAATTTAAGGCTGAAAACCATATTGTTTGCTAGAGCTGGCGCCACGAAATGAGATTCCACAAGAATATTCCTTAAGAAATACATAACTGGTCCAAAATACATGTATTGGAAGTGCAGGTATCGAGGGGGTGGTCATATGGCACATCAGTCCAAAACCCCACTTAAACTTCATCAATCTGGCTCAGATTTTCAGAGGAAACTCAGTTCATATCAGACATTGATATTGTATTGGCTTGACTTACTCAGGAAACCAATTAAAAATTTCAATTTTCTGGGGTCTGGGGCCAGGCTCAGCCCCGCTCAAATTAGGAAATATCAGGTATATCCTAATACAACCAATCTGAAGCTCTTCTTTAATTTTGCATATGTTTTAACAATAATTGAGGATATATTAGGCCCATTTGGAGCATTACATCTCTGAAAATAAATTATTTCACCCATATAGTGCTGTAAAAATGGTCAAAAATACATGTAAATTACACCAAACCAGTACCAAATGTTGGTCTATAATGCTGAAATTTGGCCAGAATATAAGGTGGCACATACTAAATCTGACTGAACCGGTTTTAAAATTACATCTGATATAACAGTACCTATAGTTTGGCAATATTGGCTTCAGCTGGCCCCAAATTCGCTTCTGTGGGGCTGCATTAAGATATACTTAAATTTGGCAAAGTAAGACAAATTTAAGGCTGAAAACCATATTGTTTGCTAGAGCTGGCGCCACTAAATGAGATTCCACAAGAATATTCCTTAAGAAATACATAACTGGTCCAAAATACATGTATTGGAAGTGCAGGTATCGAGGGGGTGGTCATATGGCACATCAGTCCAAAACTCCACTTAAACTTCATCAGTCTGGCTCAGATTTTCACAGGAAACTCAGTTCATATCAGACATTGATATTGTATTGGCTTGACTTACTCAGGAAACCAATTAAAAATTTCAATTTTCCGGGGTCTGGGGCCAGGCTCAGCCCCCCTCAAATTAGGAAATATCAGGTATATCCTAATACAACCAATCTGAAGCTCTTCTTTAATTTTGCATATGTTTTAACAATAATTGAGGATATGTTAGGCCCATTTGGAGCATTACATCTCTGAAAATAAATTATTTCACCCATATAGTGCTGTAAAAATGGTCAAAAATACATGTAAATTACACCAAACCAGTACCAAATGTTGGTCTATAATGCTGAAATTTGGCCAGAATATAAGGTGGCACATACTAAATCTGACTGAACCGGTTTTAAAATTACATCTGATATAACAGTACCTATAGTTTGGCAATATTGGCTTCAGCTGGCCCCAAATTCGCTTCTGTGGGGCTGCATTAAGATATACTTAAATTTGGCAAAGTAAGACAAATTTAAGGCTGAAAACCATATTGTTTGCTAGAGCTGGTGCCACTAAATGAGATTCCACAAGAATATTCCTTAAGAAATACATAACTGGTCCAAAATACATGTATTGGAAGTGCAGGTATCGAGGGGGTGGTCATATGGCACATCAGTCCAAAACCCCACTTAAACTTCATCAATCTGGCTCAGATTTTCACAGGAAACTCAGTTCATATCAGACATTGATATTGTATTGGCTTGACTTACTCAGGAAACCAATTAAAAATTTCAATTTTCCGGGGTCTGGGGCCAGGCTCAGCCCCCCTCAAATTAGGAAATATCAGGTATATCCTAATACAACCAATCTGAAGCTCTTCTTTAATTTTGCATATGTTTTAACAATAATTGAGGATATATTAGGCCCATTTGGAGCATTACATCCCTGAAAATAAATTATTTCACCCATATAGTGCTGTAAAAATGGTCAAAAATACATGTAAATTACACCAAACCAGTACCAAATGTTGGTCTATAATGCTGAAATTTGGCCAGAATATAAGGTGGCACATACTAAATCTGACTGAACCGGTTTTAAAATTACATCTGATATAACAGTACCTATAGTTTGGCAATATTGGCTTCAGCTGGCCCCAAATTCGCTTCTGTGGGGCTGTATTAAGATATACTTAAATTTGGCAAAATAAGACAAATTTAAGGCTGAAAACCATATTGTTTGCTAGAGCTGGCGCCACGAAATGAGATTCCACAAGAATATTCCTTAAGAAATACATAACTGGTCCAAAATACATGTATTGGAAGTGCAGGTATCGAGGGGGTGGTCATATGGCACATCAGTCCAAAACCCCACTTAAACTTCATCAATCTGGCTCAGATTTTCACAGGAAACTCAGTTCATATCAGACATTGATATTGTATTGGCTTGACTTACTCAGGAAACCAATTAAAAATTTCAATTTTCTGGGGTCTGGGGCCAGGCTCAGCCCCGCTCAAATTAGGAAATATCAGGTATATCCTAATACAACCAATCTGAAGCTCTTCTTTAATTTTGCATATGTTTTAACAATAATTGAGGATATATTAGGCCCATTTGGAGCATTACATCTCTGAAAATAAATTATTTCACCCATATAGTGCTGTAAAAATGGTCAAAAATACATGTAAATTACACCAAACCAGTACCAAATGTTGGTCTATAATGCTGAAATTTGGCCAGAATATAAGGTGGCACATACTAAATCTGACTGAACCGGTTTTAAAATTACATCTGATATAACAGTACCTATAGTTTGGCAATATTGGCTTCAGCTGGCCCCAAATTCGCTTCTGTGGGGCTGCATTAAGATATACTTAAATTTGGCAAAGTAAGACAAATTTAAGGCTGAAAACCATATTGTTTGCTAGAGCTGGTGCCACTAAATGAGATTCCACAAGAATATTCCTTAAGAAATACATAACTGGTCCAAAATACATGTATTGGAAGTGCAGGTATCGAGGGGGTGGTCATATGGCACATCAGTCCAAAACCCCACTTAAACTTCATCAATCTGGCTCAGATTTTCACAGGAAACTCAGTTCATATCAGACATTGATATTGTATTGGCTTGACTTACTCAGGAAACCAATTAAAAATTTCAATTTTCCGGGGTCTGGGGCCAGGCTCAGCCCCCCTCAAATTAGGAAATATCAGGTATATCCTAATACAACCAATCTGAAGCTCTTCTTTAATTTTGCATATGTTTTAACAATAATTGAGGATATATTAGGCCCATTTGGAGCATTACATCCCTGAAAATAAATTATTTCACCCATATAGTGCTGTAAAAATGGTCAAAAATACATGTAAATTACACCAAACCAGTACCAAATGTTGGTCTATAATGCTGAAATTTGGCCAGAATATAAGGTGGCACATACTAAATCTGACTGAACCGGTTTTAAAATTACATCTGATATAACAGTACCTATAGTTTGGCAATATTGGCTTCAGCTGGCCCCAAATTCGCTTCTGTGGGGCTGCATTAAGATATACTTAAATTTGGCAAAGTAAGACAAATTTAAGGCTGAAAACCATATTGTTTGCTAGAGCTGGCGCCACTAAATGAGATTCCACAAGAATATTCCTTAAGAAATACATAACTGGTCCAAAATACATGTATTGGAAGTGCAGGTATCGAGGGGGTGGTCATATGGCACATCAGTCCAAAACCCCACTTAAACTTCATCAATCTGGCTCAGATTTTCACAGGAAACTCAGTTCATATCAGACATTGATATTGTATTGGCTTGACTTACTCAGGAAGCCAATTAAAAATTTCAATTTTCCGGGGTCTGGGGCCAGGCTCAGCCCCCCTCAAATTAGGAAATATCAGGTATATCCTAATACAACCAATCTGAAGCTCTTCTTTAATTTTGCATATGTTTTAACAATAATTGAGGATATATTAGGCCCATTTGGAGCATTACATCCCTGAAAATAAATTATTTCACCCATATAGTGCTGTAAAAATGGTCAAAAATACATGTAAATTACACCAAACCAGTACCAAATGTTGGTCTATAATGCTGAAATTTGGCCAGAATATAAGGTGGCACATACTAAATCTGACTGAACCGGTTTTAAAATTACATCTGATATAACAGTACCTATAGTTTGGCAATATTGGCTTCAGCTGGCCCCAAATTCGCTTCTGTGGGGCTGCATTAAGATATACTTAAATTTGGCAAAGTAAGACAAATTTAAGGCTGAAAACCATATTGTTTGCTAGAGCTGGTGCCACTAAATGAGATTCCACAAGAATATTCCTTAAGAAATACATAACTGGTCCAAAATACATGTATTGGAAGTGCAGGTATCGAGGGGGTGGTCATATGGCACATCAGTCCAAAACCCCACTTAAACTTCATCAATCTGGCTCAGATTTTCACAGGAAACTCAGTTCATATCAGACATTGATATTGTATTGGCTTGACTTACTCAGGAAACCAATTAAAAATTTCAATTTTCCGGGGTCTGGGGCCAGGCTCAGCCCCGCTCAAATTAGGAAATATCAGGTATATCCTAATACAACCAATCTGAAGCTCTTCTTTAATTTTGCATATGTTTTAACAATAATTGAGGATATATTAGGCCCATTTGGAGCATTACATCTCTGAAAATAAATTATTTCACCCATATAGTGCTGTAAAAATGGTCAAAAATACATGTAAATTACACTAAACCAGTACCAAATGTTGGTCTATAATGCTGAAATTTGGCCAGAATATAAGGTGGCACATACTAAATCTGACTGAACCGGTTTTAAAATTACATCTGATATAACAGTACCTATAGTTTGGCAATATTGGCTTCAGCTGGCCCCAAATTCGCTTCTGTGGGGCTGCATTAAGATATACTTAAATTTGGCAAAGTAAGACAAATTTAAGGCTGAAAACCATATTGTTTGCTAGAGCTGGCGCCACTAAATGAGATTCCACAAGAATATTCCTTAAGAAATACATAACTGGTCCAAAATACATGTATTGGAAGTGCAGGTATCGAGGGGGTGGTCATATGGCACATCAGTCCAAAACCCCACTTAAACTTCATCAATCTGGCTCAGATTTTCACAGGAAACTTAGTTCATATCAGACATTGATATTGCATTGGCTTGACTTACTCAGGAAACCAATTAAAAATTTCAATTTTCCAGGGTCTGGGGCCAGGCTCAGCCCCCCTCAAATTAGGAAATATCAGGTATATCCTAATACAACCAATCTGAAGCTCTTCTTTAATTTTGCATATGTTTTAACAATAATTGAGGATATATTAGGCCCATTTGGAGCATTACATCTCTGAAAATAAATTATTTCACCCATATAGTGCTGTAAAAATGGTCAAAAATACATGTAAATTACACCAAACCAGTACCAAATGTTGGTCTATAATGCTGAAATTTGGCCAGAATATAAGGTGGCACATACTAAATCTGACTGAACCGGTTTTAAAATTACATCTGATATAACAGTACCTATAGTTTGGCAATATTGGCTTCAGCTGGCCCCAAATTCGCTTCTGTGGGGCTGCATTAAGATATACTTAAATTTGGCAAAGTAAGACAAATTTAAGGCTGAAAACCATATTGTTTGCTAGAGCTGGCGCCACTAAATGAGATTCCACAAGAATATTCCTTAAGAAATACATAACTGGTCCAAAATACATGTATTGGAAGTGCAGGTATCGAGGGGGTGGTCATATGGCACATCAGTCAAAAACCCCACTTAAACTTCATCAATCTGGCTCAGATTTTCACAGGAAACTCAGTTCATATCAGACATTGATATTGTATTGGCTTGACTTACTCAGGAAACCAATTAAAAATTTCAATTTTCCGGGGTCTGGGGCCAGGCTCAGCCCCCCTCAAATTAGGAAATATCAGGTATATCCTAATACAACCAATCTGAAGCTCTTCTTTAATTTTGCATATGTTTTAACAATAATTGAGGATATATTAGGCCCATTTGGAGCATTACATCCCTGAAAATAAATTATTTCACCCATATAGTGCTGTAAAAATGGTCAAAAATACATGTAAATTACACCAAACCAGTACCAAATGTTGGTCTATAATGCTGAAATTTGGCCAGAATATAAGGTGGCACATACTAAATCTGACTGAACCGGTTTTAAAATTACATCTGATATAACAGTACCTATAGTTTGGCAATATTGGCTTCAGCTGGCCCCAAATTCGCTTCTGTGGGGCTGCATTAAGATATACTTAAATTTGGCAAAGTAAGACAAATTTAAGGCTGAAAACCATATTGTTTGCTAGAGCTGGTGCCACTAAATGAGATTCCACAAGAATATTCCTTAAGAAATACATAACTGGTCCAAAATACATGTATTGGAAGTGCAGGTATCGAGGGGGTGGTCATATGGCACATCAGTCCAAAACCCCACTTAAACTTCATCAATCTGGCTCAGATTTTCACAGGAAACTCAGTTCATATCAGACATTGATATTGTATTGGCTTGACTTACTCAGGAAACCAATTAAAAATTTCAATTTTCCGGGGTCTGGGGCCAGGCTCAGCCCCGCTCAAATTAGGAAATATCAGGTATATCCTAATACAACCAATCTGAAGCTCTTCTTTAATTTTGCATATGTTTTAACAATAATTGAGGATATATTAGGCCCATTTGGAGCATTACATCTCTGAAAATAAATTATTTCACCCATATAGTGCTGTAAAAATGGTCAAAAATACATGTAAATTACACTAAACCAGTACCAAATGTTGGTCTATAATGCTGAAATTTGG
Organism: Sabellastarte sp. h YS-2021; assembly: GCA_964017235.1. NCBI lineage: Eukaryota > Metazoa > Annelida > Polychaeta > Sabellida > Sabellidae > Sabellastarte > Sabellastarte sp. h YS-2021. Next base: position 92,617,603 of record OZ024934.1, read on the forward strand.
CCAGAATATAAGGTGGCACATACTAAATCTGACTGAACCGGTTTTAAAATTACATCTGATATAACAGTACCTATAGTTTGGCAATATTGGCTTCAGCTGGCCCCAAATTCGCTTCTGTGGGGCTGCATTAAGATATACTTAAATTTGGCAAAGTAAGACAAATTTAAGGCTGAAAACCATATTGTTTGCTAGAGCTGGCGCCACTAAATGAGATTCCACAAGAATATTCCTTAAGAAATACATAACTGGTCCAAAATACATGTATTGGAAGTGCAGGTATCGAGGGGGTGGTCATATGGCACATCAGTCCAAAACCCCACTTAAACTTCATCAATCTGGCTCAGATTTTCACAGGAAACTCAGTTCATATCAGACATTGATATTGCATTGGCTTGACTTACTCAGGAAACCAATTAAAAATTTCAATTTTCCAGGGTCTGGGGCCAGGCTCAGCCCCCCTCAAATTAGGAAATATCAGGTATATCCTAATACAACCAATCTGAAGCTCTTCTTTAATTTTGCATATGTTTTAACAATAATTGAGGATATATTAGGCCCATTTGGAGCATTACATCTCTGAAAATAAATTATTTCACCCATATAGTGCTGTAAAAATGGTCAAAAATACATGTAAATTACACCAAACCAGTACCAAATGTTGGTCTATAATGCTGAAATTTGGCCAGAATATAAGGTGGCACATACTAAATCTGACTGAACCGGTTTTAAAATTACATCTGATATAACAGTACCTATAGTTTGGCAATATTGGCTTCAGCTGGCCCCAAATTCGCTTCTGTGGGGCTGCATTAAGATATACTTAAATTTGGCAAAGTAAGACAAATTTAAGGCTGAAAACCATATTGTTTGCTAGAGCTGGCGCCACTAAATGAGATTCCACAAGAATATTCCTTAAGAAATACATAACTGGTCCAAAATACATGTATTGGAAGTGCAGGTATCGAGGGGGTGGTCATATGGCACATCAGTCAAAAACCCCACTTAAACTTCATCAATCTGGCTCAGATTTTCACAGGAAACTCAGTTCATATCAGACATTGATATTGTATTGGCTTGACTTACTCAGGAAACCAATTAAAAATTTCAATTTTCCGGGGTCTGGGGCCAGGCTCAGCCCCCCTCAAATTAGGAAATATCAGGTATATCCTAATACAACCAATCTGAAGCTCTTCTTTAATTTTGCATATGTTTTAACAATAATTGAGGATATATTAGGCCCATTTGGAGCATTACATCCCTGAAAATAAATTATTTCACCCATATAGTGCTGTAAAAATGGTCAAAAATACATGTAAATTACACCAAACCAGTACCAAATGTTGGTCTATAATGCTGAAATTTGGCCAGAATATAAGGTGGCACATACTAAATCTGACTGAACCGGTTTTAAAATTACATCTGATATAACAGTACCTATAGTTTGGCAATATTGGCTTCAGCTGGCCCCAAATTCGCTTCTGTGGGGCTGCATTAAGATATACTTAAATTTGGCAAAGTAAGACAAATTTAAGGCTGAAAACCATATTGTTTGCTAGAGCTGGTGCCACTAAATGAGATTCCACAAGAATATTCCTTAAGAAATACATAACTGGTCCAAAATACATGTATTGGAAGTGCAGGTATCGAGGGGGTGGTCATATGGCACATCAGTCCAAAACCCCACTTAAACTTCATCAATCTGGCTCAGATTTTCACAGGAAACTCAGTTCATATCAGACATTGATATTGTATTGGCTTGACTTACTCAGGAAACCAATTAAAAATTTCAATTTTCCGGGGTCTGGGGCCAGGCTCAGCCCCGCTCAAATTAGGAAATATCAGGTATATCCTAATACAACCAATCTGAAGCTCTTCTTTAATTTTGCATATGTTTTAACAATAATTGAGGATATATTAGGCCCATTTGGAGCATTACATCTCTGAAAATAAATTATTTCACCCATATAGTGCTGTAAAAATGGTCAAAAATACATGTAAATTACACTAAACCAGTACCAAATGTTGGTCTATAATGCTGAAATTTGGCCAGAATATAAGGTGGCACATACTAAATCTGACTGAACCGGTTTTAAAATTACATCTGATATAACAGTACCTATAGTTTGGCAATATTGGCTTCAGCTGGCCCCAAATTCGCTTCTGTGGGGCTGCATTAAGATATACTTAAATTTGGCAAAGTAAGACAAATTTAAGGCTGAAAACCATATTGTTTGCTAGAGCTGGCGCCACTAAATGAGATTCCACAAGAATATTCCTTAAGAAATACATAACTGGTCCAAAATACATGTATTGGAAGTGCAGGTATCGAGGGGGTGGTCATATGGCACATCAGTCCAAAACCCCACTTAAACTTCATCAATCTGGCTCAGATTTTCACAGGAAACTCAGTTCATATCAGACATTGATATTGCATTGGCTTGACTTACTCAGGAAACCAATTAAAAATTTCAATTTTCCAGGGTCTGGGGCCAGGCTCAGCCCCCCTCAAATTAGGAAATATCAGGTATATCCTAATACAACCAATCTGAAGCTCTTCTTTAATTTTGCATATATTTTAACAATAATTGAGGATATATTAGGCCCATTTGGAGCATTACATCTCTGAAAATAAATTATTTCACCCATATAGTGCTGTAAAAATGGTCAAAAATACATGTAAATTACACCAAACCAGTACCAAATGTTGGTCTATAATGCTGAAATTTGGCCAGAATATAAGGTGGCACATACTAAATCTGACTGAACCGGTTTTAAAATTACATCTGATATAACAGTACCTATAGTTTGGCAATATTGGCTTCAGCTGGCCCCAAATTCGCTTCTGTGGGGCTGCATTAAGATATACTTAAATTTGGCAAAGTAAGACAAATTTAAGGCTAAAAACCATATTGTTTGCTAGAGCTGGCGCCACTAAATGAGATTCCACAAGAATATTCCTTAAGAAATACATAACTGGTCCAAAATACATGTATTGGAAGTGCAGGTATCGAGGGGGTGGTCATATGGCACATCAGTCAAAAACCCCACTTAAACTTCATCAATCTGGCTCAGATTTTCACAGGAAACTCAGTTCATATCAGACATTGATATTGTATTGGCTTGACTTACTCAGGAAACCAATTAAAAATTTCAATTTTCCGGGGTCTGGGGCCAGGCTCAGCCCCCCTCAAATTAGGAAATATCAGGTATATCCTAATACAACCAATCTGAAGCTCTTCTTTAATTTTGCATATGTTTTAACAATAATTGAGGATATATTAGGCCCATTTGGAGCATTACATCTCTGAAAATAAATTATTTCACCCATATAGTGCTGTAAAAATGGTCAAAAATACATGTAAATTACACCAAACCAGTACCAAATGTTGGTCTATAATGCTGAAATTTGGCCAGAATATAAGGTGGCACATACTAAATCTGACTGAACCGGTTTTAAAATTACATCTGATATAACAGTACCTATAGTTTGGCAATATTGGCTTCAGCTGGCCCCAAATTCGCTTCTGTGGGGCTGCATTAAGATATACTTAAATTTGGCAAAGTAAGACAAATTTAAGGCTGAAAACCATATTGTTTGCTAGAGCTGGCGCCACAAAATGAGATTCCACAAGAATATTCCTTAAGAAATACATAACTGGTCCAAAATACATGTATTGGAAGTGCAGGTATCGAGGGGGTGGTCATATGGCACATCAGTCCAAAACCCCACTTAAACTTCATCAATCTGGCTCAGATTTTCACAGGAAACTCAGTTCATATCAGACATTGATATTGTATTGGCTTGACTTACTCAGGAAACCAATTAAAAATTTCAATTTTCCGGGGTCTGGGGCCAGGCTCAGCCCCCCTCAAATTAGGAAATATCAGGTATATCCTAATACAACCAATCTGAAGCTCTTCTTTAATTTTGCATATGTTTTAACAATAATTGAGGATATGTTAGGCCCATTTGGAGCATTACATCTCTGAAAATAAATTATTTCACCCATATAGTGCTGTAAAAATGGTCAAAAATACATGTAAATTACACCAAACCAGTACCAAATGTTGGTCTATAATGCTGAAATTTGGCCAGAATATAAGGTGGCACATACTAAATCTGACTGAACCGGTTTTAAAATTACATCTGATATAACAGTACCTATAGTTTGGCAATATTGGCTTCAGCTGGCCCCAAATTCGCTTCTGTGGGGCTGCATTAAGATATACTTAAATTTGGCAAAGTAAGACAAATTTAAGGCTGAAAACCATATTGTTTGCTAGAGCTGGCGCCACGAAATGAGATTCCACAAGAATATTCCTTAAGAAATACATAACTGGTCCAAAATACATGTATTGGAAGTGCAGGTATCGAGGGGGTGGTCATATGGCACATCAGTCCAAAACCCCACTTAAACTTCATCAATCTGGCTCAGATTTTCACAGGAAACTCAGTTCATATCAGACATTGATATTGTATTGGCTTGACTTACTCAGGAAACCAATTAAAAATTTCAATTTTCCGGGGTCTGGGGCCAGGCTCAGCCCCCCTCAAATTAGGAAATATCAGGTATATCCTAATACAACCAATCTGAAGCTCTTCTTTAATTTTGCATATGTTTTAACAATAATTGAGGATATATTAGGCCCATTTGGAGCATTACATCCCTGAAAATAAATTATTTCACCCATATAGTGCTGTAAAAATGGTCAAAAATACATGTAAATTACACCAAACCAGTACCAAATGTTGGTCTATAATGCTGAAATTTGGCCAGAATATAAGGTGGCACATACTAAATCTGACTGAACCGGTTTCAAAATTACATCTGATATAACAGTACCTATAGTTTGGCAATATTGGCTTCAGCTGGCCCCAAATTCGCTTCTGTGGGGCTGTATTAAGATATACTTAAATTTGGCAAAGTAAGACAAATTTAAGGCTGAAAACCATATTGTTTGCTAGAGCTGGCGCCACGAAATGAGATTCCACAAGAATATTCCTTAAGAAATACATAACTGGTCCAAAATACATGTATTGGAAGTGCAGGTATCGAGGGGGTGGTCATATGGCACATCAGTCCAAAACCCCACTTAAACTTCATCAATCTGGCTCAGATTTTCACAGGAAACTCAGTTCATATCAGACATTGATATTGTATTGGCTTGACTTACTCAGGAAACCAATTAAAAATTTCAATTTTCCGGGGTCTGGGGCCAGGCTCAGCCCCGCTCAAATTAGGAAATATCAGGTATATCCTAATACAACCAATCTGAAGCTCTTCTTTAATTTTGCATATGTTTTAACAATAATTGAGGATATATTAGGCCCATTTGGAGCATTACATCTCTGAAAATAAATTATTTCACCCATATAGTGCTGTAAAAATGGTCAAAAATACATGTAAATTACACCAAACCAGTACCAAATGTTGGTCTATAATGCTGAAATTTGGCCAGAATATAAGGTGGCACATACTAAATCTGACTGAACCGGTTTTAAAATTACATCTGATATAACAGTACCTATAGTTTGGCAATATTGGCTTCAGCTGGCCCCAAATTCGCTTCTGTGGGGCTGCATTAAGATATACTTAAATTTGGCAAAGTAAGACAAATTTAAGGCTGAAAACCATATTGTTTGCTAGAGCTGGCGCCACTAAATGAGATTCCATAAGAATATTCCTTAAGAAATACATAACTGGTCCAAAATACATGTATTGGAAGTGCAGGTATCGAGGGGGTGGTCATATGGCACATCAGTCAAAAACCCCACTTAAACTTCATCAGTCTGGCTCAGATTTTCACAGGAAACTCAGTTCATATCAGACATTGATATTGTATTGGCTAGACTTACTCAGGAAACCAATTAAAAATTTCAATTTTCCGGGGTCTGGGGCCAGGCTCAGCCCCCCTCAAATTAGGAACTATCAGGTATATCCTAATACAACCAATCTGAAGCTCTTCTTTAATTTTGCATATGTTTTAACAATAATTGAGGATATATTAGGCCCATTTGGAGCATTACATCTCTGAAAATAAATTATTTCACCCATATAGTGCTGTAAAAATGGTCAAAAATACATGTAAATTACACCAAACCAGTACCAAATGTTGGTCTATAATGCTGAAATTTGGCCAGAATATAAGGTGGCACATACTAAATCTGACTGAACCGGTTTTAAAATTACATCTGATATAACAGTACCTATAGTTTGGCAATATTGGCTTCAGCTGGCCCCAAATTCGCTTCTGTGGGGCTGCATTAAGATATACTTAAATTTGCAAAGTAAGACAAATTTAAGGCTGAAAACCATATTGTTTGCTAGAGCTGGCGCCACTAAATGAGATTCCACAAGAATATTCCTTAAGAAATACATAACTGGTCCAAAATACATGTATTGGAAGTGCAGGTATCGAGGGGGTGGTCATATGGCACATCAGTCCAAAACCCCACTTAAACTTCATCAGTCTGGCTCAGATTTTCACAGGAAACTCAGTTCATATCAGACATTGATATTGTATTGGCTTGACTTACTCAGGAAACCAATTAAAAATTTCAATTTTCCGGGGTCTGGGGCCAGGCTCAGCCCCCCTCAAATTAGGAAATATCAGGTATATCCTAATACAACCAATCTGAAGCTCTTCTTTAATTTTGCATATGTTTTAACAATAATTGAGGATATATTAGGCCCATTTGGAGCATTACATCTCTGAAAATAAATTATTTCACCCATATAGTGCTGTAAAAATGGTCAAAAATACATGTAAATTACACCAAACCAGTACCAAATGTTGGTCTATAATGCTGAAATTTGGCCAGAATATAAGGTGGCACATACTAAATCTGACTGAACCGGTTTTAAAATTACATCTGATATAACAGTACCTATAGTTTGGCAATATTGGCTTCAGCTGGCCCCAAATTCGCTTCTGTGGGGCTGCATTAAGATATACTTAAATTTGGCAAAGTAAGACAAATTTAAGGCTGAAAACCATATTGTTTGCTAGAGCTGGCGCCACTAAATGAGATTCCACAAGAATATTCCTTAAGAAATACATAACTGGTCCAAAATACATGTATTGGAAGTGCAGGTATCGAGGGGGTGGTCATATGGCACATCAGTCCAAAACCCCACTTAAACTTCATCAATCTGGCTCAGATTTTCACAGAAACTCAGTTCATATCAGACATTGATATTGTATTGGCTTGACTTACTCAGGAAACCAATTAAAAATTTCAATTTTCCGGGGTCTGGGGCCAGGCTCAGCCCCCCTCAAATTAGGAACTATCAGGTATATCCTAATACAACCAATCTGAAGCTCTTCTTTAATTTTGCATATGTTTTAACAATAATTGAGGATATATTAGGCCCATTTGGAGCATTACATCTCTGAAAATAAATTATTTCACCCATATAGTGCTGTAAAAATGGTCAAAAATACATGTAAATTACACCAAACCAGTACCAAATGTTGGTCTATAATGCTGAAATTTGGCCAGAATATAAGGTGGCACATACTAAATCTGACTGAACCGGTTTTAAAATTACATCTGATATAACAGTACCTATAGTTTGGCAATATTGGCTTCAGCTGGCCCCAAATTCGCTTCTGTGGGGCTGCATTAAGATATACTTAAATTTGGCAAAGTAAGACAAATTTAAGGCTGAAAAGCATATTGTTTGCTAGAGCTGGCGCCACTAAATGAGATTCCACAAGAATATTCCTTAAGAAATACATAACTGGTCCAAAATACATGTATTGGAAGTGCAGGTATCGAGGGGGTGGTCATATGGCACATCAGTCCAAAACCCCAGTTAAACTTCATCAATCTGGCTCAGATTTTCACAGGAAACTCAGTTCATATCAGACATTGATATTGTATTGGCTTGACTTACTCAGGAAACCAATTAAAAATTTCAATTTTCCGGGGTCTGGGGCCAGGCTCAGCCCCCCTCAAATTAGGAACTATCAGGTATATCCTAATACAACCAATCTGAAGCTCTTCTTTAATTTTGCATATGTTTTAACAATAATTGAGGATATATTAGTCCCATTTGGAGCATTACATCTCTGAAAATAAATTATTTCACCCATATAGTGCTGTAAAAATGGTCAAAAATACATGTAAATTACACCAAACCAGTACCAAATGTTGGTCTATAATGCTGAAATTTGGCCAGAATATAAGGTGGCACATACTAAATCTGACTGAACCGGTTTTAAAATTACATCTGATATAACAGTACCTATAGTTTGGCAATATTGGATTCAGCTGGCCCCAAATTCGCTTCTGTGGGGCTGCATTAAGATATTCTTAAATTTGGCAAAGTAAGACAAATTTAAGGCTGAAAACCATATTGTTTGCTAGAGCTGGCGCCACTAAATGAGATCCCACAAGAATATTCCTTAAGAAATACATAACTGGTCCAAAATACATGTATTGGAAGTGCAGGTATCGACGGGGTGGTCATATGGCACATCAGTCCAAAACCCCACTTAAACTTCATCAGTCTGGCTCAGATTTTCACAGGAAACTCAGTTCATATCAGACATTGATATTGTATTGGCTTGACTTACTCAGGAAACCAATTAAAAATTTCAATTTTCCGGGGTCTGGGGCCAGGCTCAGCCCCCCTCAAATTAGGAACTATCAGGTATATCCTAATACAACCAATCTGAAGCTCTTCTTTAATTTTGCATATGTTTTAACAATAATTGAGGATATATTAGGCCCATTTGGAGCATTACATCTCTGAAAATAAATTATTTCACCCATATAGTGCTGTAAAAATGGTCAAAAATACATGTAAATTACACCAAACCAGTACCAAATGTTGGTCTATAATGCTGAAATTTGGCCAGAATATAAGGTGGCACATACTAAATCTGACTGAACCGGTTTTAAAATTACATCTGATATAACAGTACCTATAGTTTGGCAATATTGGCTTCAGCTGGCCCCAAATTCGCTTCGGTGGGGCTGCATTAAGATATACTTAAATTTGGCAAAGTAAGACAAATTTAAGGCTGAAAACCATATTGTTTGCTAGAGCTGGCGCCACTAAATGAGATTCCACAAGAATATTCCTTAAGAAATACATAACTGGTCCAAAATACATGTATTGGAAGTGCAGGTATCGAGGGGGTGGTCATATGGCACATCAGTCCAAAACCCCACTTAAACTTCATCAGTCTGGCTCAGATTTTCACAGGAAACTCAGTTCATATCAGACATTGATATTGTATTGGCTTGACTTACTCAGGAAACCAATTAAAAATTTCAATTTTCCGGGGTCTGGGGCCAGGCTCAGCCCCCCTCAAATTAGGAAATATCAGGTATATCCTAATACAACCAATCTGAAGCTCTTCTTTAATTTTGCATATGTTTTAACAATAATTGAGGATATATTAGGCCCATTTGGAGCATTACATCTCTGAAAATAAATTATTTCACCCATATAGTGCTGTAAAAATGGTCAAAAATACATGTAAATTACACCAAACCAGTACCAAATGTTGGTCTATAATGCTGAAATTTGGCCAGAATATAAGGTGGCACATACTAAATCTGACTGAACCGGTTTTAAAATTACATCTGATATAACAGTACCTATAGTTCGGCAATATTGGCTTCAGCTGGCCCCAAATTCGCTTCTGTGGGGCTGCATTAAGATATACTTAAATTTGGCAAAGTAAGACAAATTTAAGGCTGAAAACCATATTGTTTGCTAGAGCTGGCGCCACTAAATGAGATTCCACAAGAATATTCCTTAAGAAATACATAACTGGTCCAAAATACATGTATTGGAAGTGCAGGTATCGAGGGGGTGGTCATATGGCACATCAGTCCAAAACCCCACTTAAACTTCATCAATCTGGCTCAGATTTTCACAGAAACTCAGTTCATATCAGACATTGATATTGTATTGGCTTGACTTACTCAGGAAACCAATTAAAAATTTCAATTTTCCGGGGTCTGGGGCCAGGCTCAGCCCCCCTCAAATTAGGAACTATCAGGTATATCCTAATACAACCAATCTGAAGCTCTTCTTTAATTTTGCATATGTTTTAACAATAATTGAGGATATATTAGGCCCATTTGGAGCATTACATCTCTGAAAATAAATTATTTCACCCATATAGTGCTGTAAAAATGGTCAAAAATACATGTAAATTACACCAAACCAGTACCAAATGTTGGTCTATAATGCTGAAATTTGGCCAGAATATAAGGTGGCACATACTAAATCTGACTGAACCGGTTTTAAAATTACATCTGATATAACAGTACCTATAGTTTGGCAATATTGGCTTCAGCTGGCCCCAAATTCGCTTCTGTGGGGCTGCATTAAGATATACTTAAATTTGGCAAAGTAAGACAAATTTAAGGCTGAAAAGCATATTGTTTGCTAGAGCTGGCGCCACTAAATGAGATTCCACAAGAATATTCCTTAAGAAATACATAACTGGTCCAAAATACATGTATTGGAAGTGCAGGTATCGAGGGGGTGGTCATATGGCACATCAGTCCAAAACCCCAGTTAAACTTCATCAATCTGGCTCAGATTTTCACAGGAAACTCAGTTCATATCAGACATTGATATTGTATTGGCTTGACTTACTCAGGAAACCAATTAAAAATTTCAATTTTCCGGGGTCTGGGGCCAGGCTCAGCCCCCCTCAAATTAGGAACTATCAGGTATATCCTAATACAACCAATCTGAAGCTCTTCTTTAATTTTGCATATGTTTTAACAATAATTGAGGATATATTAGTCCCATTTGGAGCATTACATCTCTGAAAATAAATTATTTCACCCATATAGTGCTGTAAAAATGGTCAAAAATACATGTAAATTACACCAAACCAGTACCAAATGTTGGTCTATAATGCTGAAATTTGGCCAGAATATAAGGTGGCACATACTAAATCTGACTGAACCGGTTTTAAAATTACATCTGATATAACAGTACCTATAGTTTGGCAATATTGGATTCAGCTGGCCCCAAATTCGCTTCTGTGGGGCTGCATTAAGATATTCTTAAATTTGGCAAAGTAAGACAAATTTAAGGCTGAAAACCATATTGTTTGCTAGAGCTGGCGCCACTAAATGAGATCCCACAAGAATATTCCTTAAGAAATACATAACTGGTCCAAAATACATGTATTGGAAGTGCAGGTATCGACGGGGTGGTCATATGGCACATCAGTCCAAAACCCCACTTAAACTTCATCAGTCTGGCTCAGATTTTCACAGGAAACTCAGTTCATATCAGACATTGATATTGTATTGGCTTGACTTACTCAGGAAACCAATTAAAAATTTCAATTTTCCGGGGTCTGGGGCCAGGCTCAGCCCCCCTCAAATTAGGAACTATCAGGTATATCCTAATACAACCAATCTGAAGCTCTTCTTTAATTTTGCATATGTTTTAACAATAATTGAGGATATATTAGGCCCATTTGGAGCATTACATCTCTGAAAATAAATTATTTCACCCATATAGTGCTGTAAAAATGGTCAAAAATACATGTAAATTACACCAAACCAGTACCAAATGTTGGTCTATAATGCTGAAATTTGGCCAGAATATAAGGTGGCACATACTAAATCTGACTGAACCGGTTTTAAAATTACATCTGATATAACAGTACCTATAGTTTGGCAATATTGGCTTCAGCTGGCCCCAAATTCGCTTCGGTGGGGCTGCATTAAGATATACTTAAATTTGGCAAAGTAAGACAAATTTAAGGCTGAAAACCATATTGTTTGCTAGAGCTGGCGCCACTAAATGAGATTCCACAAGAATATTCCTTAAGAAATACATAACTGGTCCAAAATACATGTATTGGAAGTGCAGGTATCGAGGGGGTGGTCATATGGCACATCAGTCCAAAACCCCACTTAAACTTCATCAGTCTGGCTCAGATTTTCACAGGAAACTCAGTTCATATCAGACATTGATATTGTATTGGCTTGACTTACTCAGGAAACCAATTAAAAATTTCAATTTTCCGGGGTCTGGGGCCAGGCTCAGCCCCCCTCAAATTAGGAAATATCAGGTATATCCTAATACAACCAATCTGAAGCTCTTCTTTAATTTTGCATATGTTTTAACAATAATTGAGGATATATTAGGCCCATTTGGAGCATTACATCTCTGAAAATAAATTATTTCACCCATATAGTGCTGTAAAAATGGTCAAAAATACATGTAAATTACACCAAACCAGTACCAAATGTTGGTCTATAATGCTGAAATTTGGCCAGAATATAAGGTGGCACATACTAAATCTGACTGAACCGGTTTTAAAATTACATCTGATATAACAGTACCTATAGTTCGGCAATATTGGCTTCAGCTGGCCCCAAATTCGCTTCTGTGGGGCTGCATTAAGATATACTTAAATTTGGCAAAGTAAGACAAATTTAAGGCTGAAAACCATATTGTTTGCTAGAGCTGGCGCCACTAAATGAGATTCCACAAGAATATTCCTTAAGAAATACATAACTGGTCCAAAATACATGTATTGGAAGTGCAGGTATCGAGGGGGTGGTCATATGGCACATCAGTCCAAAACCCCACTTAAACTTCATCAATCTGGCTCAGATTTTCACAGGAAACTCAGTTCATATCAGACATTGATATTGTATTGGCTTGACTTACTCAGGAAACCAATTAAAAATTTCAATTTTCCGGGGTCTGGGGCCAGGCTCAGCCCCCCTCAAATTAGGAACTATCAGGTATATCCTAATACAACCAATCTGAAGCTCTTCTTTAATTTTGCATATGTTTTAACAATAATTGAGGATATATTAGGCCCATTTGGAGCATTACATCTCTGAAAATAAATTATTTCACCCATATAGTGCTGTAAAAATGGTCAAAAATACATGTAAATTACACCAAACCAGTACCAAATGTTGGTCTATAATGCTGAAATTTGGCCAGAATATAAGGTGGCACATACTAAATCTGACTGAACCGGTTTTAAAATTACATCTGATATAACAGTACCTATAGTTTGGCAATATTGGCTTCAGCTGGCCCCAAATTCGCTTCTGTGGGGCTGCATTAAGATATACTTAAATTTGGCAAAGTAAGACAAATTTAAGGCTGAAAACCATATTGTTTGCTAGAGCTGGCGCCACTAAATGAGATTCCACAAGAATATTCCTTAAGAAATACATAACTGGTCCAAAATACATGTATTGGAAGTGCAGGTATCGAGGGGGTGGTCATATGGCACATCAGTCCAAAATCCCACTTAAACTTCATCAATCTGGCTCAGATTTTCACAGGAAACTCAGTTCATATCAGACATTGATATTGTATTGGCTTGACTTACTCAGGAAACCAATTAAAAATTTCAATTTTCCGGGGTCTGGGGCCAGGCTCAGCCCCCCTCAAATTAGGAACTATCAGGTATATCCTAATACAACCAATCTGAAGCTCTTCTTTAATTTTGCATATGTTTTAACAATAATTGAGGATATATTAGGCCCATTTGGAGCATTACATCTCTGAAAATAAATTATTTCACCCATATAGTGCTGTAAAAATGGTCAAAAATACATGTAAATTACACCAAACCAGTACCAAATGTTGGTCTATAATGCTGAAATTTGGCCAGAATATAAGGTGGCACATACTAAATCTGACTGAACCGGTTTTAAAATTACATCTGATATAACAGTACCTATAGTTTGGCAATATTGGCTTCAGCTGGCCCCAAATTCGCTTCTGTGGGGCTGCATTAAGATATACTTAAATTTGGCAAAGTAAGACAAATTTAAGGCTGAAAAGCATATTGTTTGCTAGAGCTGGCGCCACTAAATGAGATTCCACAAGAATATTCCTTAAGAAATACATAACTGGTCCAAAATACATGTATTGGAAGTGCAGGTATCGAGGGGGTGGTCATATGGCACATCAGTCCAAAACCCCAGTTAAACTTCATCAATCTGGCTCAGATTTTCACAGGAAACTCAGTTCATATCAGACATTGATATTGTATTGGCTTGACTTACTCAGGAAACCAATTAAAAATTTCAATTTTCCGGGGTCTGGGGCCAGGCTCAGCCCCCCTCAAATTAGGAACTATCAGGTATATCCTAATACAACCAATCTGAAGCTCTTCTTTAATTTTGCATATGTTTTAACAATAATTGAGGATATATTAGTCCCATTTGGAGCATTACATCTCTGAAAATAAATTATTTCACCCATATAGTGCTGTAAAAATGGTCAAAAATACATGTAAATTACACCAAACCAGTACCAAATGTTGGTCTATAATGCTGAAATTTGGCCAGAATATAAGGTGGCACATACTAAATCTGACTGAACCGGTTTTAAAATTACATCTGATATAACAGTACCTATAGTTTGGCAATATTGGATTCAGCTGGCCCCAAATTCGCTTCTGTGGGGCTGCATTAAGATATTCTTAAATTTGGCAAAGTAAGACAAATTTAAGGCTGAAAACCATATTGTTTGCTAGAGCTGGCGCCACTAAATGAGATCCCACAAGAATATTCCTTAAGAAATACATAACTGGTCCAAAATACATGTATTGGAAGTGCAGGTATCGACGGGGTGGTCATATGGCACATCAGTCCAAAACCCCACTTAAACTTCATCAGTCTGGCTCAGATTTTCACAGGAAACTCAGTTCATATCAGACATTGATATTGTATTGGCTTGACTTACTCAGGAAACCAATTAAAAATTTCAATTTTCCGGGGTCTGGGGCCAGGCTCAGCCCCCCTCAAATTAGGAACTATCAGGTATATCCTAATACAACCAATCTGAAGCTCTTCTTTAATTTTGCATATGTTTTAACAATAATTGAGGATATATTAGGCCCATTTGGAGCATTACATCTCTGAAAATAAATTATTTCACCCATATAGTGCTGTAAAAATGGTCAAAAATACATGTAAATTACACCAAACCAGTACCAAATGTTGGTCTATAATGCTGAAATTTGGCCAGAATATAAGGTGGCACATACTAAATCTGACTGAACCGGTTTTAAAATTACATCTGATATAACAGTACCTATAGTTTGGCAATATTGGCTTCAGCTGGCCCCAAATTCGCTTCGGTGGGGCTGCATTAAGATATACTTAAATTTGGCAAAGTAAGACAAATTTAAGGCTGAAAACCATATTGTTTGCTAGAGCTGGCGCCACTAAATGAGATTCCACAAGAATATTCCTTAAGAAATACATAACTGGTCCAAAATACATGTATTGGAAGTGCAGGTATCGAGGGGGTGGTCATATGGCACATCAGTCCAAAACCCCACTTAAACTTCATCAGTCTGGCTCAGATTTTCACAGGAAACTCAGTTCATATCAGACATTGATATTGTATTGGCTTGACTTACTCAGGAAACCAATTAAAAATTTCAATTTTCCGGGGTCTGGGGCCAGGCTCAGCCCCCCTCAAATTAGGAACTATCAGGTATATCCTAATACAACCAATCTGAAGCTCTTCTTTAATTTTGCATATGTTTTAACAATAATTGAGGATATATTAGGCCCATTTGGAGCATTACATCTCTGAAAATAAATTATTTCACCCATATAGTGCTGTAAAAATGGTCAAAAATACATGTAAATTACACCAAACCAGTACCAAATGTTGGTCTATAATGCTGAAATTTGGCCAGAATATAAGGTGGCACATACTAAATCTGACTGAACCGGTTTTAAAATTACATCT
Source organism: Sabellastarte sp. h YS-2021 (assembly GCA_964017235.1). Lineage (NCBI taxonomy): Eukaryota > Metazoa > Annelida > Polychaeta > Sabellida > Sabellidae > Sabellastarte > Sabellastarte sp. h YS-2021. The sequence goes on from OZ024934.1 coordinate 92,633,343, forward strand.
GATATAACAGTACCTATAGTTTGGCAATATTGGCTTCAGCTGGCCCCAAATTCGCTTCTATGGGGCTGCATTAAGATATACTTAAATTTGGCAAAGTAAGACAAATTTAAGGCTGAAAACCATATTGTTTGCTAGAGCTGGCGCCACTAAATGAGATTCCACAAGAATATTCCTTAAGAAATACATAACTGGTCCAAAATACATGTATTGGAAGTGCAGGTATCGAGGGGGTGGTCATATGGCACATCAGTCCAAAACCCCACTTAAACTTCATCAATCTGGCTCAGATTTTCACAGGAAACTCAGTTCATATCAGACATTGATATTGTATTGGCTTGACTTACTCAGGAAACCAATTAAAAATTTCAATTTTCCGGGGTCTGGGGCCAGGCTCAGCCCCCCTCAAATTAGGAACTATCAGGTATATCCTAATACAACCAATCTGAAGCTCTTCTTTAATTTTGCATATGTTTTAACAATAATTGAGGATATATTAGTCCCATTTGGAGCATTACATCTCTGAAAATAAATTATTTCACCCATATAGTGCTGTAAAATGGTCAAAAATACATGTAAATTACACCAAACCAGTACCAAATGTTGGTCTATAATGCTGAAATTTGGCCAGAATATAAGGTGGCACATACTAAATCTGACTGAACCGGTTTTAAAATTACATCTGATATAACAGTACCTATAGTTTGGCAATATTGGCTTCAGCTGGCCCCAAATTCGCTTCTGTGGGGCTGCATTAAGATATACTTAAATTTGGCAAAGTAAGACAAATTTAAGGCTGAAAACCATATTGTTTGCTAGAGCTGGCGCCACTAAATGAGATTCCACAAGAATATTCCTTAAGAAATACATAACTGGTCCAAAATACATGTATTGGAAGTGCAGGTATCGAGGGGGTGGTCATATGGCACATCAGTCCAAAACCCCACTTAAACTTCATCAATCTGGCTCAGATTTTCACAGGAAACTCAGTTCATATCAGACATTGATATTGTATTGGCTTGACTTACTCAGGAAACCAATTAAAAATTTCAATTTTCCGGGGTCTGGGGCCAGGCTCAGCCCCCCTCAAATTAGGAAATATCAGGTATATCCTAATACAACCAATCTGAAGCTCTTCTTTAATTTTGCATATGTTTTAACAATAATTGAGGATATATTAGGCCCATTTGGAGCATTACATCTCTGAAAATAAATTATTTCACCCATATAGTGCTGTAAAAATGGTCAAAAATACATGTAAATTACACCAAACCAGTACCAAATGTTGGTCTATAATGCTGAAATTTGGCCAGAATATAAGGTGGCACATACTAAATCTGACTGAACCGGTTTTAAAATTACATCTGATATAACAGTACCTATAGTTTGGCAATATTGGCTTCAGCTGGCCCCAAATTCGCTTCTGTGGGGCTGCATTAAGATATACTTAAATTTGGCAAAGTAAGACAAATTTAAGGCTGAAAAGCATATTGTTTGCTAGAGCTGGCGCCACAAAATGAGATTCCACAAGAATATTCCTTAAGAAATACATAACTGGTCCAAAATACATGTATTGGAAGTGCAGGTATCGAGGGGGTGGTCATATGGCACATCAGTCCAAAACCCCACTTAAACTTCATCAATCTGGCTCAGATTTTCACAGGAAACTCAGTTCATATCAGACATTGATATTGTATTGGCTTGACTTACTCAGGAAACCAATTAAAAATTTCAATTTTCCGGGGTCTGGGGCCAGGCTCAGCCCCCCTCAAATTAGGAAATATCAGGTATATCCTAATACAACCAATCTGAAGCTCTTCTTTAATTTTGCATATGTTTTAACAATAATTGAGGATATGTTAGGCCCATTTGGAGCATTACATCTCTGAAAATAAATTATTTCACCCATATAGTGCTGTAAAAATGGTCAAAAATACATGTAAATTACACCAAACCAGTACCAAATGTTGGTCTATAATGCTGAAATTTGGCCAGAATATAAGGTGGCACATACTAAATCTGACTGAACCGGTTTTAAAATTACATCTGATATAACAGTACCTATAGTTTGGCAATATTGGCTTCAGCTGGCCCCAAATTCGCTTCTGTGGGGCTGCATTAAGATATACTTAAATTTGGCAAAGTAAGACAAATTTAAGGCTGAAAACCATATTGTTTGCTAGAGCTGGCGCCACGAAATGAGATTCCACAAGAATATTCCTTAAGAAATACATAACTGGTCCAAAATACATGTATTGGAAGTGCAGGTATCGAGGGGGTGGTCATATGGCACATCAGTCCAAAACCCCACTTAAACTTCATCAATCTGGCTCAGATTTTCACAGGAAACTCAGTTCATATCAGACATTGATATTGTATTGGCTTGACTTACTCAGGAAACCAATTAAAAATTTCAATTTTCCGGGGTCTGGGGCCAGGCTCAGCCCCCCTCAAATTAGGAAATATCAGGTATATCCTAATACAACCAATCTGAAGCTCTTCTTTAATTTTGCATATGTTTTAACAATAATTGAGGATATATTAGGCCCATTTGGAGCATTACATCCCTGAAAATAAATTATTTCACCCATATAGTGCTGTAAAAATGGTCAAAAATACATGTAAATTACACCAAACCAGTACCAAATGTTGGTCTATAATGCTGAAATTTGGCCAGAATATAAGGTGGCACATACTAAATCTGACTGAACCGGTTTCAAAATTACATCTGATATAACAGTACCTATAGTTTGGCAATATTGGCTTCAGCTGGCCCCAAATTCGCTTCTGTGGGGCTGTATTAAGATATACTTAAATTTGGCAAAGTAAGACAAATTTAAGGCTGAAAACCATATTGTTTGCTAGAGCTGGCGCCACGAAATGAGATTCCACAAGAATATTCCTTAAGAAATACATAACTGGTCCAAAATACATGTATTGGAAGTGCAGGTATCGAGGGGGTGGTCATATGGCACATCAGTCCAAAACCCCACTTAAACTTCATCAATCTGGCTCAGATTTTCACAGGAAACTCAGTTCATATCAGACATTGATATTGTATTGGCTTGACTTACTCAGGAAACCAATTAAAAATTTCAATTTTCCGGGGTCTGGGGCCAGGCTCAGCCCCGCTCAAATTAGGAAATATCAGGTATATCCTAATACAACCAATCTGAAGCTCTTCTTTAATTTTGCATATGTTTTAACAATAATTGAGGATATATTAGGCCCATTTGGAGCATTACATCTCTGAAAATAAATTATTTCACCCATATAGTGCTGTAAAAATGGTCAAAAATACATGTAAATTACACCAAACCAGTACCAAATGTTGGTCTATAATGCTGAAATTTGGCCAGAATATAAGGTGGCACATACTAAATCTGACTGAACCGGTTTTAAAATTACATCTGATATAACAGTACCTATAGTTTGGCAATATTGGCTTCAGCTGGCCCCAAATTCGCTTCTGTGGGGCTGCATTAAGATATACTTAAATTTGGCAAAGTAAGACAAATTTAAGGCTGAAAACCATATTGTTTGCTAGAGCTGGCGCCACTAAATGAGATTCCATAAGAATATTCCTTAAGAAATACATAACTGGTCCAAAATACATGTATTGGAAGTGCAGGTATCGAGGGGGTGGTCATATGGCACATCAGTCAAAAACCCCACTTAAACTTCATCAGTCTGGCTCAGATTTTCACAGGAAACTCAGTTCATATCAGACATTGATATTGTATTGGCTAGACTTACTCAGGAAACCAATTAAAAATTTCAATTTTCCGGGGTCTGGGGCCAGGCTCAGCCCCCCTCAAATTAGGAACTATCAGGTATATCCTAATACAACCAATCTGAAGCTCTTCTTTAATTTTGCATATGTTTTAACAATAATTGAGGATATATTAGGCCCATTTGGAGCATTACATCTCTGAAAATAAATTATTTCACCCATATAGTGCTGTAAAAATGGTCAAAAATACATGTAAATTACACCAAACCAGTACCAAATGTTGGTCTATAATGCTGAAATTTGGCCAGAATATAAGGTGGCACATACTAAATCTGACTGAACCGGTTTTAAAATTACATCTGATATAACAGTACCTATAGTTTGGCAATATTGGCTTCAGCTGGCCCCAAATTCGCTTCTGTGGGGCTGCATTAAGATATACTTAAATTTGCAAAGTAAGACAAATTTAAGGCTGAAAACCATATTGTTTGCTAGAGCTGGCGCCACTAAATGAGATTCCACAAGAATATTCCTTAAGAAATACATAACTGGTCCAAAATACATGTATTGGAAGTGCAGGTATCGAGGGGGTGGTCATATGGCACATCAGTCCAAAACCCCACTTAAACTTCATCAGTCTGGCTCAGATTTTCACAGGAAACTCAGTTCATATCAGACATTGATATTGTATTGGCTTGACTTACTCAGGAAACCAATTAAAAATTTCAATTTTCCGGGGTCTGGGGCCAGGCTCAGCCCCCCTCAAATTAGGAAATATCAGGTATATCCTAATACAACCAATCTGAAGCTCTTCTTTAATTTTGCATATGTTTTAACAATAATTGAGGATATATTAGGCCCATTTGGAGCATTACATCTCTGAAAATAAATTATTTCACCCATATAGTGCTGTAAAAATGGTCAAAAATACATGTAAATTACACCAAACCAGTACCAAATGTTGGTCTATAATGCTGAAATTTGGCCAGAATATAAGGTGGCACATACTAAATCTGACTGAACCGGTTTTAAAATTACATCTGATATAACAGTACCTATAGTTTGGCAATATTGGCTTCAGCTGGCCCCAAATTCGCTTCTGTGGGGCTGCATTAAGATATACTTAAATTTGGCAAAGTAAGACAAATTTAAGGCTGAAAACCATATTGTTTGCTAGAGCTGGCGCCACTAAATGAGATTCCACAAGAATATTCCTTAAGAAATACATAACTGGTCCAAAATACATGTATTGGAAGTGCAGGTATCGAGGGGGTGGTCATATGGCACATCAGTCCAAAACCCCACTTAAACTTCATCAATCTGGCTCAGATTTTCACAGAAACTCAGTTCATATCAGACATTGATATTGTATTGGCTTGACTTACTCAGGAAACCAATTAAAAATTTCAATTTTCCGGGGTCTGGGGCCAGGCTCAGCCCCCCTCAAATTAGGAACTATCAGGTATATCCTAATACAACCAATCTGAAGCTCTTCTTTAATTTTGCATATGTTTTAACAATAATTGAGGATATATTAGGCCCATTTGGAGCATTACATCTCTGAAAATAAATTATTTCACCCATATAGTGCTGTAAAAATGGTCAAAAATACATGTAAATTACACCAAACCAGTACCAAATGTTGGTCTATAATGCTGAAATTTGGCCAGAATATAAGGTGGCACATACTAAATCTGACTGAACCGGTTTTAAAATTACATCTGATATAACAGTACCTATAGTTTGGCAATATTGGCTTCAGCTGGCCCCAAATTCGCTTCTATGGGGCTGCATTAAGATATACTTAAATTTGGCAAAGTAAGACAAATTTAAGGCTGAAAACCATATTGTTTGCTAGAGCTGGCGCCACTAAATGAGATTCCACAAGAATATTCCTTAAGAAATACATAACTGGTCCAAAATACATGTATTGGAAGTGCAGGTATCGAGGGGGTGGTCATATGGCACATCAGTCCAAAACCCCACTTAAACTTCATCAATCTGGCTCAGATTTTCACAGGAAACTCAGTTCATATCAGACATTGATATTGTATTGGCTTGACTTACTCAGGAAACCAATTAAAAATTTCAATTTTCCGGGGTCTGGGGCCAGGCTCAGCCCCCCTCAAATTAGGAACTATCAGGTATATCCTAATACAACCAATCTGAAGCTCTTCTTTAATTTTGCATATGTTTTAACAATAATTGAGGATATATTAGTCCCATTTGGAGCATTACATCTCTGAAAATAAATTATTTCACCCATATAGTGCTGTAAAATGGTCAAAAATACATGTAAATTACACCAAACCAGTACCAAATGTTGGTCTATAATGCTGAAATTTGGCCAGAATATAAGGTGGCACATACTAAATCTGACTGAACCGGTTTTAAAATTACATCTGATATAACAGTACCTATAGTTTGGCAATATTGGCTTCAGCTGGCCCCAAATTCGCTTCTGTGGGGCTGCATTAAGATATACTTAAATTTGGCAAAGTAAGACAAATTTAAGGCTGAAAACCATATTGTTTGCTAGAGCTGGCGCCACTAAATGAGATTCCACAAGAATATTCCTTAAGAAATACATAACTGGTCCAAAATACATGTATTGGAAGTGCAGGTATCGAGGGGGTGGTCATATGGCACATCAGTCCAAAACCCCACTTAAACTTCATCAATCTGGCTCAGATTTTCACAGGAAACTCAGTTCATATCAGACATTGATATTGTATTGGCTTGACTTACTCAGGAAACCAATTAAAAATTTCAATTTTCCGGGGTCTGGGGCCAGGCTCAGCCCCCCTCAAATTAGGAAATATCAGGTATATCCTAATACAACCAATCTGAAGCTCTTCTTTAATTTTGCATATGTTTTAACAATAATTGAGGATATATTAGGCCCATTTGGAGCATTACATCTCTGAAAATAAATTATTTCACCCATATAGTGCTGTAAAAATGGTCAAAAATACATGTAAATTACACCAAACCAGTACCAAATGTTGGTCTATAATGCTGAAATTTGGCCAGAATATAAGGTGGCACATACTAAATCTGACTGAACCGGTTTTAAAATTACATCTGATATAACAGTACCTATAGTTTGGCAATATTGGCTTCAGCTGGCCCCAAATTCGCTTCTGTGGGGCTGCATTAAGATATACTTAAATTTGGCAAAGTAAGACAAATTTAAGGCTGAAAAGCATATTGTTTGCTAGAGCTGGCGCCACAAAATGAGATTCCACAAGAATATTCCTTAAGAAATACATAACTGGTCCAAAATACATGTATTGGAAGTGCAGGTATCGAGGGGGTGGTCATATGGCACATCAGTCCAAAACCCCACTTAAACTTCATCAATCTGGCTCAGATTTTCACAGGAAACTCAGTTCATATCAGACATTGATATTGTATTGGCTTGACTTACTCAGGAAACCAATTAAAAATTTCAATTTTCCGGGGTCTGGGGCCAGGCTCAGCCCCCCTCAAATTAGGAAATATCAGGTATATCCTAATACAACCAATCTGAAGCTCTTCTTTAATTTTGCATATGTTTTAACAATAATTGAGGATATGTTAGGCCCATTTGGAGCATTACATCTCTGAAAATAAATTATTTCACCCATATAGTGCTGTAAAAATGGTCAAAAATACATGTAAATTACACCAAACCAGTACCAAATGTTGGTCTATAATGCTGAAATTTGGCCAGAATATAAGGTGGCACATACTAAATCTGACTGAACCGGTTTTAAAATTACATCTGATATAACAGTACCTATAGTTTGGCAATATTGGCTTCAGCTGGCCCCAAATTCGCTTCTGTGGGGCTGCATTAAGATATACTTAAATTTGGCAAAGTAAGACAAATTTAAGGCTGAAAACCATATTGTTTGCTAGAGCTGGCGCCACGAAATGAGATTCCACAAGAATATTCCTTAAGAAATACATAACTGGTCCAAAATACATGTATTGGAAGTGCAGGTATCGAGGGGGTGGTCATATGGCACATCAGTCCAAAACCCCACTTAAACTTCATCAATCTGGCTCAGATTTTCACAGGAAACTCAGTTCATATCAGACATTGATATTGTATTGGCTTGACTTACTCAGGAAACCAATTAAAAATTTCAATTTTCCGGGGTCTGGGGCCAGGCTCAGCCCCCCTCAAATTAGGAAATATCAGGTATATCCTAATACAACCAATCTGAAGCTCTTCTTTAATTTTGCATATGTTTTAACAATAATTGAGGATATATTAGGCCCATTTGGAGCATTACATCCCTGAAAATAAATTATTTCACCCATATAGTGCTGTAAAAATGGTCAAAAATACATGTAAATTACACCAAACCAGTACCAAATGTTGGTCTATAATGCTGAAATTTGGCCAGAATATAAGGTGGCACATACTAAATCTGACTGAACCGGTTTCAAAATTACATCTGATATAACAGTACCTATAGTTTGGCAATATTGGCTTCAGCTGGCCCCAAATTCGCTTCTGTGGGGCTGTATTAAGATATACTTAAATTTGGCAAAGTAAGACAAATTTAAGGCTGAAAACCATATTGTTTGCTAGAGCTGGCGCCACGAAATGAGATTCCACAAGAATATTCCTTAAGAAATACATAACTGGTCCAAAATACATGTATTGGAAGTGCAGGTATCGAGGGGGTGGTCATATGGCACATCAGTCCAAAACCCCACTTAAACTTCATCAATCTGGCTCAGATTTTCACAGGAAACTCAGTTCATATCAGACATTGATATTGTATTGGCTTGACTTACTCAGGAAACCAATTAAAAATTTCAATTTTCCGGGGTCTGGGGCCAGGCTCAGCCCCGCTCAAATTAGGAAATATCAGGTATATCCTAATACAACCAATCTGAAGCTCTTCTTTAATTTTGCATATGTTTTAACAATAATTGAGGATATATTAGGCCCATTTGGAGCATTACATCTCTGAAAATAAATTATTTCACCCATATAGTGCTGTAAAAATGGTCAAAAATACATGTAAATTACACCAAACCAGTACCAAATGTTGGTCTATAATGCTGAAATTTGGCCAGAATATAAGGTGGCACATACTAAATCTGACTGAACCGGTTTTAAAATTACATCTGATATAACAGTACCTATAGTTTGGCAATATTGGCTTCAGCTGGCCCCAAATTCGCTTCTGTGGGGCTGCATTAAGATATACTTAAATTTGGCAAAGTAAGACAAATTTAAGGCTGAAAACCATATTGTTTGCTAGAGCTGGCGCCACTAAATGAGATTCCATAAGAATATTCCTTAAGAAATACATAACTGGTCCAAAATACATGTATTGGAAGTGCAGGTATCGAGGGGGTGGTCATATGGCACATCAGTCAAAAACCCCACTTAAACTTCATCAGTCTGGCTCAGATTTTCACAGGAAACTCAGTTCATATCAGACATTGATATTGTATTGGCTAGACTTACTCAGGAAACCAATTAAAAATTTCAATTTTCCGGGGTCTGGGGCCAGGCTCAGCCCCCCTCAAATTAGGAACTATCAGGTATATCCTAATACAACCAATCTGAAGCTCTTCTTTAATTTTGCATATGTTTTAACAATAATTGAGGATATATTAGGCCCATTTGGAGCATTACATCTCTGAAAATAAATTATTTCACCCATATAGTGCTGTAAAAATGGTCAAAAATACATGTAAATTACACCAAACCAGTACCAAATGTTGGTCTATAATGCTGAAATTTGGCCAGAATATAAGGTGGCACATACTAAATCTGACTGAACCGGTTTTAAAATTACATCTGATATAACAGTACCTATAGTTTGGCAATATTGGCTTCAGCTGGCCCCAAATTCGCTTCTGTGGGGCTGCATTAAGATATACTTAAATTTGCAAAGTAAGACAAATTTAAGGCTGAAAACCATATTGTTTGCTAGAGCTGGCGCCACTAAATGAGATTCCACAAGAATATTCCTTAAGAAATACATAACTGGTCCAAAATACATGTATTGGAAGTGCAGGTATCGAGGGGGTGGTCATATGGCACATCAGTCCAAAACCCCACTTAAACTTCATCAGTCTGGCTCAGATTTTCACAGGAAACTCAGTTCATATCAGACATTGATATTGTATTGGCTTGACTTACTCAGGAAACCAATTAAAAATTTCAATTTTCCGGGGTCTGGGGCCAGGCTCAGCCCCCCTCAAATTAGGAAATATCAGGTATATCCTAATACAACCAATCTGAAGCTCTTCTTTAATTTTGCATATGTTTTAACAATAATTGAGGATATATTAGGCCCATTTGGAGCATTACATCTCTGAAAATAAATTATTTCACCCATATAGTGCTGTAAAAATGGTCAAAAATACATGTAAATTACACCAAACCAGTACCAAATGTTGGTCTATAATGCTGAAATTTGGCCAGAATATAAGGTGGCACATACTAAATCTGACTGAACCGGTTTTAAAATTACATCTGATATAACAGTACCTATAGTTTGGCAATATTGGCTTCAGCTGGCCCCAAATTCGCTTCTGTGGGGCTGCATTAAGATATACTTAAATTTGGCAAAGTAAGACAAATTTAAGGCTGAAAACCATATTGTTTGCTAGAGCTGGCGCCACTAAATGAGATTCCACAAGAATATTCCTTAAGAAATACATAACTGGTCCAAAATACATGTATTGGAAGTGCAGGTATCGAGGGGGTGGTCATATGGCACATCAGTCCAAAACCCCACTTAAACTTCATCAATCTGGCTCAGATTTTCACAGAAACTCAGTTCATATCAGACATTGATATTGTATTGGCTTGACTTACTCAGGAAACCAATTAAAAATTTCAATTTTCCGGGGTCTGGGGCCAGGCTCAGCCCCCCTCAAATTAGGAACTATCAGGTATATCCTAATACAACCAATCTGAAGCTCTTCTTTAATTTTGCATATGTTTTAACAATAATTGAGGATATATTAGGCCCATTTGGAGCATTACATCTCTGAAAATAAATTATTTCACCCATATAGTGCTGTAAAAATGGTCAAAAATACATGTAAATTACACCAAACCAGTACCAAATGTTGGTCTATAATGCTGAAATTTGGCCAGAATATAAGGTGGCACATACTAAATCTGACTGAACCGGTTTTAAAATTACATCTGATATAACAGTACCTATAGTTTGGCAATATTGGCTTCAGCTGGCCCCAAATTCGCTTCTGTGGGGCTGCATTAAGATATACTTAAATTTGGCAAAGTAAGACAAATTTAAGGCTGAAAAGCATATTGTTTGCTAGAGCTGGCGCCACTAAATGAGATTCCACAAGAATATTCCTTAAGAAATACATAACTGGTCCAAAATACATGTATTGGAAGTGCAGGTATCGAGGGGGTGGTCATATGGCACATCAGTCCAAAACCCCAGTTAAACTTCATCAATCTGGCTCAGATTTTCACAGGAAACTCAGTTCATATCAGACATTGATATTGTATTGGCTTGACTTACTCAGGAAACCAATTAAAAATTTCAATTTTCCGGGGTCTGGGGCCAGGCTCAGCCCCCCTCAAATTAGGAACTATCAGGTATATCCTAATACAACCAATCTGAAGCTCTTCTTTAATTTTGCATATGTTTTAACAATAATTGAGGATATATTAGTCCCATTTGGAGCATTACATCTCTGAAAATAAATTATTTCACCCATATAGTGCTGTAAAAATGGTCAAAAATACATGTAAATTACACCAAACCAGTACCAAATGTTGGTCTATAATGCTGAAATTTGGCCAGAATATAAGGTGGCACATACTAAATCTGACTGAACCGGTTTTAAAATTACATCTGATATAACAGTACCTATAGTTTGGCAATATTGGATTCAGCTGGCCCCAAATTCGCTTCTGTGGGGCTGCATTAAGATATTCTTAAATTTGGCAAAGTAAGACAAATTTAAGGCTGAAAACCATATTGTTTGCTAGAGCTGGCGCCACTAAATGAGATCCCACAAGAATATTCCTTAAGAAATACATAACTGGTCCAAAATACATGTATTGGAAGTGCAGGTATCGACGGGGTGGTCATATGGCACATCAGTCCAAAACCCCACTTAAACTTCATCAGTCTGGCTCAGATTTTCACAGGAAACTCAGTTCATATCAGACATTGATATTGTATTGGCTTGACTTACTCAGGAAACCAATTAAAAATTTCAATTTTCCGGGGTCTGGGGCCAGGCTCAGCCCCCCTCAAATTAGGAACTATCAGGTATATCCTAATACAACCAATCTGAAGCTCTTCTTTAATTTTGCATATGTTTTAACAATAATTGAGGATATATTAGGCCCATTTGGAGCATTACATCTCTGAAAATAAATTATTTCACCCATATAGTGCTGTAAAAATGGTCAAAAATACATGTAAATTACACCAAACCAGTACCAAATGTTGGTCTATAATGCTGAAATTTGGCCAGAATATAAGGTGGCACATACTAAATCTGACTGAACCGGTTTTAAAATTACATCTGATATAACAGTACCTATAGTTTGGCAATATTGGCTTCAGCTGGCCCCAAATTCGCTTCGGTGGGGCTGCATTAAGATATACTTAAATTTGGCAAAGTAAGACAAATTTAAGGCTGAAAACCATATTGTTTGCTAGAGCTGGCGCCACTAAATGAGATTCCACAAGAATATTCCTTAAGAAATACATAACTGGTCCAAAATACATGTATTGGAAGTGCAGGTATCGAGGGGGTGGTCATATGGCACATCAGTCCAAAACCCCACTTAAACTTCATCAGTCTGGCTCAGATTTTCACAGGAAACTCAGTTCATATCAGACATTGATATTGTATTGGCTTGACTTACTCAGGAAACCAATTAAAAATTTCAATTTTCCGGGGTCTGGGGCCAGGCTCAGCCCCCCTCAAATTAGGAAATATCAGGTATATCCTAATACAACCAATCTGAAGCTCTTCTTTAATTTTGCATATGTTTTAACAATAATTGAGGATATATTAGGCCCATTTGGAGCATTACATCTCTGAAAATAAATTATTTCACCCATATAGTGCTGTAAAAATGGTCAAAAATACATGTAAATTACACCAAACCAGTACCAAATGTTGGTCTATAATGCTGAAATTTGGCCAGAATATAAGGTGGCACATACTAAATCTGACTGAACCGGTTTTAAAATTACATCTGATATAACAGTACCTATAGTTCGGCAATATTGGCTTCAGCTGGCCCCAAATTCGCTTCTGTGGGGCTGCATTAAGATATACTTAAATTTGGCAAAGTAAGACAAATTTAAGGCTGAAAACCATATTGTTTGCTAGAGCTGGCGCCACTAAATGAGATTCCACAAGAATATTCCTTAAGAAATACATAACTGGTCCAAAATACATGTATTGGAAGTGCAGGTATCGAGGGGGTGGTCATATGGCACATCAGTCCAAAACCCCACTTAAACTTCATCAATCTGGCTCAGATTTTCACAGGAAACTCAGTTCATATCAGACATTGATATTGTATTGGCTTGACTTACTCAGGAAACCAATTAAAAATTTCAATTTTCCGGGGTCTGGGGCCAGGCTCAGCCCCCCTCAAATTAGGAACTATCAGGTATATCCTAATACAACCAATCTGAAGCTCTTCTTTAATTTTGCATATGTTTTAACAATAATTGAGGATATATTAGGCCCATTTGGAGCATTACATCTCTGAAAATAAATTATTTCACCCATATAGTGCTGTAAAAATGGTCAAAAATACATGTAAATTACACCAAACCAGTACCAAATGTTGGTCTATAATGCTGAAATTTGGCCAGAATATAAGGTGGCACATACTAAATCTGACTGAACCGGTTTTAAAATTACATCTGATATAACAGTACCTATAGTTTGGCAATATTGGCTTCAGCTGGCCCCAAATTCGCTTCTGTGGGGCTGCATTAAGATATACTTAAATTTGGCAAAGTAAGACAAATTTAAGGCTGAAAACCATATTGTTTGCTAGAGCTGGCGCCACTAAATGAGATTCCACAAGAATATTCCTTAAGAAATACATAACTGGTCCAAAATACATGTATTGGAAGTGCAGGTATCGAGGGGGTGGTCATATGGCACATCAGTCCAAAATCCCACTTAAACTTCATCAATCTGGCTCAGATTTTCACAGGAAACTCAGTTCATATCAGACATTGATATTGTATTGGCTTGACTTACTCAGGAAACCAATTAAAAATTTCAATTTTCCGGGGTCTGGGGCCAGGCTCAGCCCCCCTCAAATTAGGAACTATCAGGTATATCCTAATACAACCAATCTGAAGCTCTTCTTTAATTTTGCATATGTTTTAACAATAATTGAGGATATATTAGGCCCATTTGGAGCATTACATCTCTGAAAATAAATTATTTCACCCATATAGTGCTGTAAAAATGGTCAAAAATACATGTAAATTACACCAAACCAGTACCAAATGTTGGTCTATAATGCTGAAATTTGGCCAGAATATAAGGTGGCACATACTAAATCTGACTGAACCGGTTTTAAAATTACATCTGATATAACAGTACCTATAGTTTGGCAATATTGGCTTCAGCTGGCCCCAAATTCGCTTCTGTGGGGCTGCATTAAGATATACTTAAATTTGGCAAAGTAAGACAAATTTAAGGCTGAAAAGCATATTGTTTGCTAGAGCTGGCGCCACTAAATGAGATTCCACAAGAATATTCCTTAAGAAATACATAACTGGTCCAAAATACATGTATTGGAAGTGCAGGTATCGAGGGGGTGGTCATATGGCACATCAGTCCAAAACCCCAGTTAAACTTCATCAATCTGGCTCAGATTTTCACAGGAAACTCAGTTCATATCAGACATTGATATTGTATTGGCTTGACTTACTCAGGAAACCAATTAAAAATTTCAATTTTCCGGGGTCTGGGGCCAGGCTCAGCCCCCCTCAAATTAGGAACTATCAGGTATATCCTAATACAACCAATCTGAAGCTCTTCTTTAATTTTGCATATGTTTTAACAATAATTGAGGATATATTAGTCCCATTTGGAGCATTACATCTCTGAAAATAAATTATTTCACCCATATAGTGCTGTAAAAATGGTCAAAAATACATGTAAATTACACCAAACCAGTACCAAATGTTGGTCTATAATGCTGAAATTTGGCCAGAATATAAGGTGGCACATACTAAATCTGACTGAACCGGTTTTAAAATTACATCTGATATAACAGTACCTATAGTTTGGCAATATTGGATTCAGCTGGCCCCAAATTCGCTTCTGTGGGGCTGCATTAAGATATTCTTAAATTTGGCAAAGTAAGACAAATTTAAGGCTGAAAACCATATTGTTTGCTAGAGCTGGCGCCACTAAATGAGATCCCACAAGAATATTCCTTAAGAAATACATAACTGGTCCAAAATACATGTATTGGAAGTGCAGGTATCGACGGGGTGGTCATATGGCACATCAGTCCAAAACCCCACTTAAACTTCATCAGTCTGGCTCAGATTTTCACAGGAAACTCAGTTCATATCAGACATTGATATTGTATTGGCTTGACTTACTCAGGAAACCAATTAAAAATTTCAATTTTCCGGGGTCTGGGGCCAGGCTCAGCCCCCCTCAAATTAGGAACTATCAGGTATATCCTAATACAACCAATCTGAAGCTCTTCTTTAATTTTGCATATGTTTTAACAATAATTGAGGATATATTAGGCCCATTTGGAGCATTACATCTCTGAAAATAAATTATTTCACCCATATAGTGCTGTAAAAATGGTCAAAAATACATGTAAATTACACCAAACCAGTACCAAATGTTGGTCTATAATGCTGAAATTTGGCCAGAATATAAGGTGGCACATACTAAATCTGACTGAACCGGTTTTAAAATTACATCTGATATAACAGTACCTATAGTTTGGCAATATTGGCTTCAGCTGGCCCCAAATTCGCTTCGGTGGGGCTGCATTAAGATATACTTAAATTTGGCAAAGTAAGACAAATTTAAGGCTGAAAACCATATTGTTTGCTAGAGCTGGCGCCACTAAATGAGATTCCACAAGAATATTCCTTAAGAAATACATAACTGGTCCAAAATACATGTATTGGAAGTGCAGGTATCGAGGGGGTGGTCATATGGCACATCAGTCCAAAACCCCACTTAAACTTCATCAGTCTGGCTCAGATTTTCACAGGAAACTCAGTTCATATCAGACATTGATATTGTATTGGCTTGACTTACTCAGGAAACCAATTAAAAATTTCAATTTTCCGGGGTCTGGGGCCAGGCTCAGCCCCCCTCAAATTAGGAACTATCAGGTATATCCTAATACAACCAATCTGAAGCTCTTCTTTAATTTTGCATATGTTTTAACAATAATTGAGGATATATTAGGCCCATTTGGAGCATTACATCTCTGAAAATAAATTATTTCACCCATATAGTGCTGTAAAAATGGTCAAAAATACATGTAAATTACACCAAACCAGTACCAAATGTTGGTCTATAATGCTGAAATTTGGCCAGAATATAAGGTGGCACATACTAAATCTGACTGAACCGGTTTTAAAATTACATCTGATATAACAGTACCTATAGTTTGGCAATATTGGCTTCAGCTGGCCCCAAATTCGCTTCTGTGGGGCTGCATTAAGATATACTTAAATTTGGCAAAGTAAGACAAATTTAAGGCTGAAAACCATATTGTTTGCTAGAGCTGGCGCCACTAAATGAGATTCCACAAGAATATTCCTTAAGAAATACATAACTGGTCCAAAATACATGTATTGGAAGTGCAGGTATCGAGGGGGTGGTCATATGGCACATCAGTCCAAAACCCCACTTAAACTTCATCAATCTGGCTCAGATTTTCACAGGAAACTCAGTTCATATCAGACATTGATATTGTATTGGCTTGACTTACTCAGGAAACCAATTAAAAATTTCAATTTTCCGGGGTCTGGGGCCAGGCTCAGCCCCCCTCAAATTAGGAACTATCAGGTATATCCTAATACAACCAATCTGAAGCTCTTCTTTAATTTTGCATATGTTTTAACAATAATTGAGGATATATTAGTCCCATTTGGAGCATTACATCTCTGAAAATAAATTATTTCACCCATATAGTGCTGTAAAATGGTCAAAAATACATGTAAATTACACCAAACCAGTACCAAATGTTGGTCTATAATGCTGAAATTTGGCCAGAATATAAGGTGGCACATACTAAATCTGACTGAACCGGTTTTAAAATTACATCTGATATAACAGTACCTATAGTTTGGCAATATTGGCTTCAGCTGGCCCCAAATTCGCTTCTGTGGGGCTGCATTAAGATATACTTAAATTTGGCAAAGTAAGACAAATTTAAGGCTGAAAACCATATTGTTTGCTAGAGCTGGCGCCACTAAATGAGATTCCACAAGAATATTCCTTAAGAAATACATAACTGGTCCAAAATACATGTATTGGAAGTGCAGGTATCGAGGGGGTGGTCATATGGCACATCAGTCCAAAACCCCACTTAAACTTCATCAATCTGGCTCAGATTTTCACAGGAAACTCAGTTCATATCAGACATTGATATTGTATTGGCTTGACTTACTCAGGAAACCAATTAAAAATTTCAATTTTCCGGGGTCTGGGGCCAGGCTCAGCCCCCCTCAAATTAGGAAATATCAGGTATATCCTAATACAACCAATCTGAAGCTCTTCTTTAATTTTGCATATGTTTTAACAATAATTGAGGATATATTAGGCCCATTTGGAGCATTACATCTCTGAAAATAAATTATTTCACCCATATAGTGCTGTAAAAATGGTCAAAAATACATGTAAATTACACCAAACCAGTACCAAATGTTGGTCTATAATGCTGAAATTTGGCCAGAATATAAGGTGGCACATACTAAATCTGACTGAACCGGTTTTAAAATTACATCTGATATAACAGTACCTATAGTTTGGCAATATTGGCTTCAGCTGGCCCCAAATTCGCTTCTGTGGGGCTGCATTAAGATATACTTAAATTTGGCAAAGTAAGACAAATTTAAGGCTGAAAAGCATATTGTTTGCTAGAGCTGGCGCCACTAAATGAGATTCCACAAGAATATTCCTTAAGAAATACATAACTGGTCCAAAATACATGTATTGGAAGTGCAGGTATCGAGGGGGTGGTCATATGGCACATCAGTCCAAAACCCCAGTTAAACTTCATCAATCTGGCTCAGATTTTCACAGGAAACTCAGTTCATATCAGACATTGATATTGTATTGGCTTGACTTACTCAGGAAACCAATTAAAAATTTCAATTTTCCGGGGTCTGGGGCCAGGCTCAGCCCCCCTCAAATTAGGAACTATCAGGTATATCCTAATACAACCAATCTGAAGCTCTTCTTTAATTTTGCATATGTTTTAACAATAATTGAGGATATATTAGTCCCATTTGGAGCATTACATCTCTGAAAATAAATTATTTCACCCATATACTGCTGTAAAAATGGTCAAAAATACATGTAAATTACACCAAACCAGTACCAAATGTTGGTCTATAATGCTGAAATTTGGCCAGAATATAAGGTGGCACATACTAAATCTGACTGAACCGGTTTTAAAATTACATCTGATATAACAGTACCTATAGTTTGGCAATATTGGATTCAGCTGGCCCCAAATTCGCTTCTGTGGGGCTGCATTAAGATATTCTTAAATTTGGCAAAGTAAGACAAATTTAAGGCTGAAAACCATATTGTTTGCTAGAGCTGGCGCCACTAAATGAGATCCCACAAGAATATTCCTTAAGAAATACATAACTGGTCCAAAATACATGTATTGGAAGTGCAGGTATCGACGGGGTGGTCATATGGCACATCAGTCCAAAACCCCACTTAAACTTCATCAGTCTGGCTCAGATTTTCACAGGAAACTCAGTTCATATCAGACATTGATATTGTATTGGCTTGACTTACTCAGGAAACCAATTAAAAATTTCAATTTTCCGGGGTCTGGGGCCAGGCTCAGCCCCCCTCAAATTAGGAACTATCAGGTATATCCTAATACAACCAATCTGAAGCTCTTCTTTAATTTTGCATATGTTTTAACAATAATTGAGGATATATTAGGCCCATTTGGAGCATTACATCTCTGAAAATAAATTATTTCACCCATATAGTGCTGTAAAAATGGTCAAAAATACATGTAAATTACACCAAACCAGTACCAAATGTTGGTCTATAATGCTGAAATTTGGCCAGAATATAAGGTGGCACATACTAAATCTGACTGAACCGGTTTTAAAATTACATCTGATATAACAGTACCTATAGTTTGGCAATATTGGCTTCAGCTGGCCCCAAATTCGCTTCGGTGGGGCTGCATTAAGATATACTTAAATTTGGCAAAGTAAGACAAATTTAAGGCTGAAAACCATATTGTTTGCTAGGGCTGGCGCCACTAAATGAGATTCCACAAGAATATTCCTTAAGAAATACATAACTGGTCCAAAATACATGTATTGGAAGTGCAGGTATCGAGGGGGTGGTCATATGGCACATCAGTCCAAAACCCCACTTAAACTTCATCAGTCTGGCTCAGATTTTCACAGGAAACTCAGTTCATATCAGACATTGATATTGTATTGGCTTGACTTACTCAGGAAACCAATTAAAAATTTCAATTTTCCGGGGTCTGGGGCCAGGCTCAGCCCCCCTCAAATTAGGAAATATCAGGTATATCCTAATACAACCAATCTGAAGCTCTTCTTTAATTTTGCATATGTTTTAACAATAATTGAGGATATATTAGGCCCATTTGGAGCATTACATCTCTGAAAATAAATTATTTCACCCATATAGTGCTGTAAAAATGGTCAAAAATACATGTAAATTACACCAAACCAGTACCAAATGTTGGTCTATAATGCTGAAATTTGGCCAGAATATAAGGTGGCACATACTAAATCTGACTGAACCGGTTTTAAAATTACATCTGATATAACAGTACCTATAGTTTGGCAATATTGGCTTCAGCTGGCCCCAAATTCGCTTCTGTGGGGCTGCATTAAGATATACTTAAATTTGGCAAAGTAAGACAAATTTAAGGCTGAAAACCATATTGTTTGCTAGAGCTGGCGCCACTAAATGAGATTCCACAAGAATATTCCTTAAGAAATACATAACTGGTCCAAAATACATGTATTGGAAGTGCAGGTATCGAGGGGGTGGTCATATGGCACATCAGTCCAAAACCCCACTTAAACTTCATCAATCTGGCTCAGATTTTCACAGGAAACTCAGTTCATATCAGACATTGATATTGTATTGGCTTGACTTACTCAGGAAACCAATTAAAAATTTCAATTTTCCGGGGTCTGGGGCCAGGCTCAGCCCCCCTCAAATTAGGAACTATCAGGTATATCCTAATACAACCAATCTGAAGCTCTTCTTTAATTTTGCATATGTTTTAACAATAATTGAGGATATATTAGGCCCATTTGGAGCATTACATCTCTGAAAATAAATTATTTCACCCATATAGTGCTGTAAAAATGGTCAAAAATACATGTAAATTACACCAAACCAGTACCAAATGTTGGTCTATAATGCTGAAATTTGGCCAGAATATAAGGTGGCACATACTAAATCTGACTGAACCGGTTTTAAAATTACATCTGATATAACAGTACCTATAGTTTGGCAATATTGGCTTCAGCTGGCCCCAAATTCGCTTCTGTGGGGCTGCATTAAGATATACTTAAATTTGGCAAAGTAAGACAAATTTAAGGCTGAAAACCATATTGTTTGCTAGAGCTGGCGCCACTAAATGAGATTCCACAAGAATATTCCTTAAGAAATACATAACTGGTCCAAAATACATGTATTGGAAGTGCAGGTATCGAGGGGGTGGTCATATGGCACATCAGTCCAAAACCCCACTTAAACTTCATCAATCTGGCTCAGATTTTCACAGGAAACTCAGTTCATATCAGACATTGATATTGTATTGGCTTGACTTACTCAGGAAACCAATTAAAAATTTCAATTTTCCGGGGTCTGGGGCCAGGCTCAGCCCCCCTCAAATTAGGAACTATCAGGTATATCCTAATACAACCAATCTGAAGCTCTTCTTTAATTTTGCATATGTTTTAACAATAATTGAGGATATATTAGGCCCATTTGGAGCATTACATCTCTGAAAATAAATTATTTCACCCATATAGTGCTGTAAAAATGGTCAAAAATACATGTAAATTACACCAAACCAGTACCAAATGTTGGTCTATAATGCTGAAATTTGGCCAGAATATAAGGTGGCACATACTAAATCTGACTGAACCGGTTTTAAAATTACATCTGATATAACAGTACCTATAGTTTGGCAATATTGGCTTCAGCTGGCCCCAAATTCGCTTCTGTGGGGCTGCATTAAGATATACTTAAATTTGGCAAAGTAAGACAAATTTAAGGCTGAAAACCATATTGTTTGCTAGAGCTGGCGCCACTAAATGAGATTCCACAAGAATATTCCTTAAGAAATACATAACTGGTCCAAAATACATGTATTGGAAGTGCAGGTATCGAGGGGGTGGTCATATGGCACATCAGTCCAAAACCCCACTTAAACTTCATCAATCTGGCTCAGATTTTCACAGGAAACTCAGTTCATATCAGACATTGATATTGTATTGGCTTGACTTACTCAGGAAACCAATTAAAAATTTCAATTTTCCGGGGTCTGGGGCCAGGCTCAGCCCCCCTCAAATTAGGAAATATCAGGTATATCCTAATACAACCAATCTGAAGCTCTTCTTTAATTTTGCATATGTTTTAACAATAATTGAGGATATATTAGGCCCATTTGGAGCATTACATCTCTGAAAATAAATTATTTCACCCATATAGTGCTGTAAAAATGGTCAAAAATACATGTAAATTACACCAAACCAGTACCAAATGTTGGTCTATAATGCTGAAATTTGGCCAGAATATAAGGTGGCACATACTAAATCTGACTGAACCGGTTTTAAAATTACATCTGATATAACAGTACCTATAGTTTGGCAATATTGGCTTCAGCTGGCCCCAAATTCGCTTCTGTGGGGCTGCATTAAGATATACTTAAATTTGGCAAAGTAAGACAAATTTAAGGCTGAAAAGCATATTGTTTGCTAGAGCTGGCGCCACTAAATGAGATTCCACAAGAATATTCCTTAAGAAATACATAACTGGTCCAAAATACATGTATTGGAAGTGCAGGTATCGAGGGGGTGGTCATATGGCACATCAGTCCAAAACCCCAGTTAAACTTCATCAATCTGGCTCAGATTTTCACAGGAAACTCAGTTCATATCAGACATTGATATTGTATTGGCTTGACTTACTCAGGAAACCAATTAAAAATTTCAATTTTCCGGGGTCTGGGGCCAGGCTCAGCCCCCCTCAAATTAGGAACTATCAGGTATATCCTAATACAACCAATCTGAAGCTCTTCTTTAATTTTGCATATGTTTTAACAATAATTGAGGATATATTAGTCCCATTTGGAGCATTACATCTCTGAAAATAAATTATTTCACCCATATACTGCTGTAAAAATGGTCAAAAATACATGTAAATTACACCAAACCAGTACCAAATGTTGGTCTATAATGCTGAAATTTGGCCAGAATATAAGGTGGCACATACTAAATCTGACTGAACCGGTTTTAAAATTACATCTGATATAACAGTACCTATAGTTTGGCAATATTGGATTCAGCTGGCCCCAAATTCGCTTCTGTGGGGCTGCATTAAGATATTCTTAAATTTGGCAAAGTAAGACAAATTTAAGGCTGAAAACCATATTGTTTGCTAGAGCTGGCGCCACTAAATGAGATCCCACAAGAATATTCCTTAAGAAATACATAACTGGTCCAAAATACATGTATTGGAAGTGCAGGTATCGACGGGGTGGTCATATGGCACATCAGTCCAAAACCCCACTTAAACTTCATCAGTCTGGCTCAGATTTTCACAGGAAACTCAGTTCATATCAGACATTGATATTGTATTGGCTTGACTTACTCAGGAAACCAATTAAAAATTTCAATTTTCCGGGGTCTGGGGCCAGGCTCAGCCCCCCTCAAATTAGGAACTATCAGGTATATCCTAATACAACCAATCTGAAGCTCTTCTTTAATTTTGCATATGTTTTAACAATAATTGAGGATATATTAGGCCCATTTGGAGCATTACATCTCTGAAAATAAATTATTTCACCCATATAGTGCTGTAAAAATGGTCAAAAATACATGTAAATTACACCAAACCAGTACCAAATGTTGGTCTATAATGCTGAAATTTGGCCAGAATATAAGGTGGCACATACTAAATCTGACTGAACCGGTTTTAAAATTACATCTGATATAACAGTACCTATAGTTTGGCAATATTGGCTTCAGCTGGCCCCAAATTCGCTTCGGTGGGGCTGCATTAAGATATACTTAAATTTGGCAAAGTAAGACAAATTTAAGGCTGAAAACCATATTGTTTGCTAGAGCTGGCGCCACTAAATGAGATTCCACAAGAATATTCCTTAAGAAATACATAACTGGTCCAAAATACATGTATTGGAAGTGCAGGTATCGAGGGGGTGGTCATATGGCACATCAGTCCAAAACCCCACTTAAACTTCATCAGTCTGGCTCAGATTTTCACAGGAAACTCAGTTCATATCAGACATTGATATTGTATTGGCTTGACTTACTCAGGAAACCAATTAAAAATTTCAATTTTCCGGGGTCTGGGGCCAGGCTCAGCCCCCCTCAAATTAGGAAATATCAGGTATATCCTAATACAACCAATCTGAAGCTCTTCTTTAATTTTGCATATGTTTTAACAATAATTGAGGATATATTAGGCCCATTTGGAGCATTACATCTCTGAAAATAAATTATTTCACCCATATAGTGCTGTAAAAATGGTCAAAAATACATGTAAATTACACCAAACCAGTACCAAATGTTGGTCTATAATGCTGAAATTTGGCCAGAATATAAGGTGGCACATACTAAATCTGACTGAACCGGTTTTAAAATTACATCTGATATAACAGTACCTATAGTTTGGCAATATTGGCTTCAGCTGGCCCCAAATTCGCTTCTGTGGGGCTGCATTAAGATATACTTAAATTTGGCAAAGTAAGACAAATTTAAGGCTGAAAACCATATTGTTTGCTAGAGCTGGCGCCACTAAATGAGATTCCACAAGAATATTCCTTAAGAAATACATAACTGGTCCAAAATACATGTATTGGAAGTGCAGGTATCGAGGGGGTGGTCATATGGCACATCAGTCCAAAACCCCACTTAAACTTCATCAATCTGGCTCAGATTTTCACAGGAAACTCAGTTCATATCAGACATTGATATTGTATTGGCTTGACTTACTCAGGAAACCAATTAAAAATTTCAATTTTCCGGGGTCTGGGGCCAGGCTCAGCCCCCCTCAAATTAGGAACTATCAGGTATATCCTAATACAACCAATCTGAAGCTCTTCTTTAATTTTGCATATGTTTTAACAATAATTGAGGATATATTAGGCCCATTTGGAGCATTACATGTCTGAAAATAAATTATTTCACCCATATAGTGCTGTAAAAATGGTCAAAAATACATGTAAATTACACCAAACCAGTACCAAATGTTGGTCTATAATGCTGAAATTTGGCCAGAATATAAGGTGGCACATACTAAATCTGACTGAACCGGTTTTAAAATTACATCTGATATAACAGTACCTATAGTTTGGCAATATTGGCTTCAGCTGGCCCCAAATTCGCTTCTGTGGGGCTGCATTAAGATATACTTAAATTTGGCAAAGTAAGACAAATTTAAGGCTGAAAACCATATTGTTTGCTAGAGCTGGCGCCACTAAATGAGATTCCACAAGAATATTCCTTAAGAAATACATAACTGGTCCAAAATACATGTATTGGAAGTGCAGGTATCGAGGGGGTGGTCATATGGCACATCAGTCCAAAACCCCACTTAAACTTCATCAATCTGGCTCAGATTTTCACAGGAAACTCAGTTCATATCAGACATTGATATTGTATTGGCTTGACTTACTCAGGAAACCAATTAAAAATTTCAATTTTCCGGGGTCTGGGGCCAGGCTCAGCCCCCCTCAAATTAGGAACTATCAGGTATATCCTAATACAACCAATCTGAAGCTCTTCTTTAATTTTGCATATGTTTTAACAATAATTGAGGATATATTAGGCCCATTTGGAGCATTACATCTCTGAAAATAAATTATTTCACCCATATAGTGCTGTAAAAATGGTCAAAAATACATGTAAATTACACCAAACCAGTACCAAATGTTGGTCTATAATGCTGAAATTTGGCCAGAATATAAGGTGGCACATACTAAATCTGACTGAACCGGTTTTAAAATTACATCTGATATAACAGTACCTATAGTTTGGCAATATTGGCTTCAGCTGGCCCCAAATTCGCTTCTGTGGGGCTGCATTAAGATATACTTAAATTTGGCAAAGTAAGACAAATTTAAGGCTGAAAACCATATTGTTTGCTAGAGCTGGCGCCACTAAATGAGATTCCACAAGAATATTCCTTAAGAAATACATAACTGGTCCAAAATACATGTATTGGAAGTGCAGGTATCGAGGGGGTGGTCATATGGCACATCAGTCCAAAACCCCACTTAAACTTCATCAATCTGGCTCAGATTTTCACAGGAAACTCAGTTCATATCAGACATTGATATTGTATTGGCTTGACTTACTCAGGAAACCAATTAAAAATTTCAATTTTCCGGGGTCTGGGGCCAGGCTCAGCCCCCCTCAAATTAGGAAATATCAGGTATATCCTAATACAACCAATCTGAAGCTCTTCTTTAATTTTGCATATGTTTTAACAATAATTGAGGATATATTAGGCCCATTTGGAGCATTACATCTCTGAAAATAAATTATTTCACCCATATAGTGCTGTAAAAATGGTCAAAAATACATGTAAATTACACCAAACCAGTACCAAATGTTGGTCTATAATGCTGAAATTTGGCCAGAATATAAGGTGGCACATACTAAATCTGACTGAACCGGTTTTAAAATTACATCTGATATAACAGTACCTATAGTTTGGCAATATTGGCTTCAGCTGGCCCCAAATTCGCTTCTGTGGGGCTGCATTAAGATATACTTAAATTTGGCAAAGTAAGACAAATTTAAGGCTGAAAAGCATATTGTTTGCTAGAGCTGGCGCCACTAAATGAGATTCCACAAGAATATTCCTTAAGAAATACATAACTGGTCCAAAATACATGTATTGGAAGTGCAGGTATCGAGGGGGTGGTCATATGGCACATCAGTCCAAAACCCCAGTTAAACTTCATCAATCTGGCTCAGATTTTCACAGGAAACTCAGTTCATATCAGACATTGATATTGTATTGGCTTGACTTACTCAGGAAACCAATTAAAAATTTCAATTTTCCGGGGTCTGGGGCCAGGCTCAGCCCCCCTCAAATTAGGAACTATCAGGTATATCCTAATACAACCAATCTGAAGCTCTTCTTTAATTTTGCATATGTTTTAACAATAATTGAGGATATATTAGTCCCATTTGGAGCATTACATCTCTGAAAATAAATTATTTCACCCATATACTGCTGTAAAAATGGTCAAAAATACATGTAAATTACACCAAACCAGTACCAAATGTTGGTCTATAATGCTGAAATTTGGCCAGAATATAAGGTGGCACATACTAAATCTGACTGAACCGGTTTTAAAATTACATCTGATATAACAGTACCTATAGTTTGGCAATATTGGATTCAGCTGGCCCCAAATTCGCTTCTGTGGGGCTGCATTAAGATATTCTTAAATTTGGCAAAGTAAGACAAATTTAAGGCTGAAAACCATATTGTTTGCTAGAGCTGGCGCCACTAAATGAGATCCCACAAGAATATTCCTTAAGAAATACATAACTGGTCCAAAATACATGTATTGGAAGTGCAGGTATCGACGGGGTGGTCATATGGCACATCAGTCCAAAACCCCACTTAAACTTCATCAGTCTGGCTCAGATTTTCACAGGAAACTCAGTTCATATCAGACATTGATATTGTATTGGCTTGACTTACTCAGGAAACCAATTAAAAATTTCAATTTTCCGGGGTCTGGGGCCAGGCTCAGCCCCCCTCAAATTAGGAACTATCAGGTATATCCTAATACAACCAATCTGAAGCTCTTCTTTAATTTTGCATATGTTTTAACAATAATTGAGGATATATTAGGCCCATTTGGAGCATTACATCTCTGAAAATAAATTATTTCACCCATATAGTGCTGTAAAAATGGTCAAAAATACATGTAAATTACACCAAACCAGTACCAAATGTTGGTCTATAATGCTGAAATTTGGCCAGAATATAAGGTGGCACATACTAAATCTGACTGAACCGGTTTTAAAATTACATCTGATATAACAGTACCTATAGTTTGGCAATATTGGCTTCAGCTGGCCCCAAATTCGCTTCGGTGGGGCTGCATTAAGATATACTTAAATTTGGCAAAGTAAGACAAATTTAAGGCTGAAAACCATATTGTTTGCTAGAGCTGGCGCCACTAAATGAGATTCCACAAGAATATTCCTTAAGAAATACATAACTGGTCCAAAATACATGTATTGGAAGTGCAGGTATCGAGGGGGTGGTCATATGGCACATCAGTCCAAAACCCCACTTAAACTTCATCAGTCTGGCTCAGATTTTCACAGGAAACTCAGTTCATATCAGACATTGATATTGTATTGGCTTGACTTACTCAGGAAACCAATTAAAAATTTCAATTTTCCGGGGTCTGGGGCCAGGCTCAGCCCCCCTCAAATTAGGAAATATCAGGTATATCCTAATACAACCAATCTGAAGCTCTTCTTTAATTTTGCATATGTTTTAACAATAATTGAGGATATATTAGGCCCATTTGGAGCATTACATCTCTGAAAATAAATTATTTCACCCATATAGTGCTGTAAAAATGGTCAAAAATACATGTAAATTACACCAAACCAGTACCAAATGTTGGTCTATAATGCTGAAATTTGGCCAGAATATAAGGTGGCACATACTAAATCTGACTGAACCGGTTTTAAAATTACATCTGATATAACAGTACCTATAGTTTGGCAATATTGGCTTCAGCTGGCCCCAAATTCGCTTCTGTGGGGCTGCATTAAGATATACTTAAATTTGGCAAAGTAAGACAAATTTAAGGCTGAAAACCATATTGTTTGCTAGAGCTGGCGCCACTAAATGAGATTCCACAAGAATATTCCTTAAGAAATACATAACTGGTCCAAAATACATGTATTGGAAGTGCAGGTATCGAGGGGGTGGTCATATGGCACATCAGTCCAAAACCCCACTTAAACTTCATCAATCTGGCTCAGATTTTCACAGGAAACTCAGTTCATATCAGACATTGATATTGTATTGGCTTGACTTACTCAGGAAACCAATTAAAAATTTCAATTTTCCGGGGTCTGGGGCCAGGCTCAGCCCCCCTCAAATTAGGAACTATCAGGTATATCCTAATACAACCAATCTGAAGCTCTTCTTTAATTTTGCATATGTTTTAACAATAATTGAGGATATATTAGGCCCATTTGGAGCATTACATCTCTGAAAATAAATTATTTCACCCATATAGTGCTGTAAAAATGGTCAAAAATACATGTAAATTACACCAAACCAGTACCAAATGTTGGTCTATAATGCTGAAATTTGGCCAGAATATAAGGTGGCACATACTAAATCTGACTGAACCGGTTTTAAAATTACATCTGATATAACAGTACCTATAGTTTGGCAATATTGGCTTCAGCTGGCCCCAAATTCGCTTCTGTGGGGCTGCATTAAGATATACTTAAATTTGGCAAAGTAAGACAAATTTAAGGCTGAAAACCATATTGTTTGCTAGAGCTGGCGCCACTAAATGAGATTCCACAAGAATATTCCTTAAGAAATACATAACTGGTCCAAAATACATGTATTGGAAGTGCAGGTATCGAGGGGGTGGTCATATGGCACATCAGTCCAAAACCCCACTTAAACTTCATCAATCTGGCTCAGATTTTCACAGGAAACTCAGTTCATATCAGACATTGATATTGTATTGGCTTGACTTACTCAGGAAACCAATTAAAAATTTCAATTTTCCGGGGTCTGGGGCCAGGCTCAGCCCCCCTCAAATTAGGAACTATCAGGTATATCCTAATACAACCAATCTGAAGCTCTTCTTTAATTTTGCATATGTTTTAACAATAATTGAGGATATATTAGGCCCATTTGGAGCATTACATCTCTGAAAATAAATTATTTCACCCATATAGTGCTGTAAAAATGGTCAAAAATACATGTAAATTACACCAAACCAGTACCAAATGTTGGTCTATAATGCTGAAATTTGGCCAGAATATAAGGTGGCACATACTAAATCTGACTGAACCGGTTTTAAAATTACATCTGATATAACAGTACCTATAGTTTGGCAATATTGGCTTCAGCTGGCCCCAAATTCGCTTCTGTGGGGCTGCATTAAGATATACTTAAATTTGGCAAAGTAAGACAAATTTAAGGCTGAAAACCATATTGTTTGCTAGAGCTGGCGCCACTAAATGAGATTCCACAAGAATATTCCTTAAGAAATACATAACTGGTCCAAAATACATGTATTGGAAGTGCAGGTATCGAGGGGGTGGTCATATGGCACATCAGTCCAAAACCCCACTTAAACTTCATCAATCTGGCTCAGATTTTCACAGGAAACTCAGTTCATATCAGACATTGATATTGTATTGGCTTGACTTACTCAGGAAACCAATTAAAAATTTCAATTTTCCGGGGTCTGGGGCCAGGCTCAGCCCCCCTCAAATTAGGAACTATCAGGTATATCCTAATACAACCAATCTGAAGCTCTTCTTTAATTTTGCATATGTTTTAACAATAATTGAGGATATATTAGGCCCATTTGGAGCATTACATCTCTGAAAATAAATTATTTCACCCATATAGTGCTGTAAAAATGGTCAAAAATACATGTAAATTACACCAAACCAGTACCAAATGTTGGTCTATAATGCTGAAATTTGGCCAGAATATAAGGTGGCACATACTAAATCTGACTGAACCGGTTTTAAAATTACATCTGATATAACAGTACCTATAGTTTGGCAATATTGGCTTCAGCTGGCCCCAAATTCGCTTCTGTGGGGCTGCATTAAGATATACTTAAATTTGGCAAAGTAAGACAAATTTAAGGCTGAAAACCATATTGTTTGCTAGAGCTGGCGCCACTAAATGAGATTCCACAAGAATATTCCTTAAGAAATACATAACTGGTCCAAAATACATGTATTGGAAGTGCAGGTATCGAGGGGGTGGTCATATGGCACATCAGTCCAAAACCCCACTTAAACTTCATCAATCTGGCTCAGATTTTCACAGGAAACTCAGTTCATATCAGACATTGATATTGTATTGGCTTGACTTACTCAGGAAACCAATTAAAAATTTCAATTTTCCGGGGTCTGGGGCCAGGCTCAGCCCCCCTCAAATTAGGAACTATCAGGTATATCCTAATACAACCAATCTGAAGCTCTTCTTTAATTTTGCATATGTTTTAACAATAATTGAGGATATATTAGTCCCATTTGGAGCATTACATCTCTGAAAATAAATTATTTCACCCATATAGTGCTGTAAAATGGTCAAAAATACATGTAAATTACACCAAACCAGTACCAAATGTTGGTCTATAATGCTGAAATTTGGCCAGAATATAAGGTGGCACATACTAAATCTGACTGAACCGGTTTTAAAATTACATCTGATATAACAGTACCTATAGTTTGGCAATATTGGCTTCAGCTGGCCCCAAATTCGCTTCTGTGGGGCTGCATTAAGATATACTTAAATTTGGCAAAGTAAGACAAATTTAAGGCTGAAAACCATATTGTTTGCTAGAGCTGGCGCCACTAAATGAGATCCCACAAGAATATTCCTTAAGAAATACATAACTGGTCCAAAATACATGTATTGGAAGTGCAGGTATCGACGGGGTGGTCATATGGCACATCAGTCCAAAACCCCACTTAAACTTCATCAGTCTGGCTCAGATTTTCACAGGAAACTCAGTTCATATCAGACATTGATATTGTATTGGCTTGACTTACTCAGGAAACCAATTAAAAATTTCAATTTTCCGGGGTCTGGGGCCAGGCTCAGCCCCCCTCAAATTAGGAACTATCAGGTATATCCTAATACAACCAATCTGAAGCTCTTCTTTAATTTTGCATATGTTTTAACAATAATTGAGGATATATTAGGCCCATTTGGAGCATTACATCTCTGAAAATAAATTATTTCACCCATATAGTGCTGTAAAAATGGTCAAAAATACATGTAAATTACACCAAACCAGTACCAAATGTTGGTCTATAATGCTGAAATTTGGCCAGAATATAAGGTGGCACATACTAAATCTGACTGAACCGGTTTTAAAATTACATCTGATATAACAGTACCTATAGTTTGGCAATATTGGCTTCAGCTGGCCCCAAATTCGCTTCTGTGGGGCTGCATTAAGATATACTTAAATTTGGCAAAGTAAGACAAATTTAAGGCTGAAAACCATATTGTTTGCTAGAGCTGGCGCCACTAAATGAGATTCCACAAGAATATTCCTTAAGAAATACATAACTGGTCCAAAATACATGTATTGGAAGTGCAGGTATCGAGGGGGTGGTCATATGGCACATCAGTCCAAAATCCCACTTAAACTTCATCAATCTGGCTCAGATTTTCACAGGAAACTCAGTTCATATCAGACATTGATATTGTATTGGCTTGACTTACTCAGGAAACAAATTAAAAATTTCAATTTTCCGGGGTCTGGGGCCAGGCTCAGCGCCCCTCAAATTAGGAAATATCAGGTATATCCTAATACAACCAATCTGAAGCTCTTCTTTAATTTTGCATATGTTTTAACAATAATTGAGGATATATTAGGCCCATTTGGAGCATTACATCTCTGAAAATAAATTATTTCACCCATATAGTGCTGTAAAAATGGTCAAAAATACATGTAAATTAAACCAAACCAGTACCAAATGTTGGTCTATAATGCTGAAATTTGGCCAGAATATAAGGTGGCACATACTAAATCTGACTGAACCGGTTTTAAAATTACATCTGATATAACAGTACCTATAGTTTGGCAATATTGGCTTCAGCTGGCCCCAAATTCGCTTCTGTGGGGCTGCATTAAGATATACTTAAATTTGGCAAAGTAAGACAAATTTAAGGCTGAAAACCATATTGTTTGCTAGAGCTGGCGCCACTAAATGAGATTCCACAAGAATATTCCTTAAGAAATACATAACTGGTCCAAAATACATGTATTGGAAGTGCAGGTATCGAGGGGGTGGTCATATGGCACATC
This sequence comes from Sabellastarte sp. h YS-2021, assembly GCA_964017235.1. Lineage (NCBI taxonomy): Eukaryota > Metazoa > Annelida > Polychaeta > Sabellida > Sabellidae > Sabellastarte > Sabellastarte sp. h YS-2021. The sequence goes on from OZ024934.1 coordinate 92,665,637, forward strand.
AGTCCAAAATCCCACTTAAACTTCATCAATCTGGCTCAGATTTTCACAGGAAACTCAGTTCATATCAGACATTGATATTGTATTGGCTTGACTTACTCAGGAAACCAATTAAAAATTTCAATTTTCCGGGGTCTGGGGCCAGGCTCAGCCCCCCTCAAATTAGGAAATATCAGGTATATCCTAATACAACCAATCTGAAGCTCTTCTTTAATTTTGCATATGTTTTAACAATAATTGAGGATATATTAGGCCCATTTGGAGCATTACATCTCTGAAAATAAATTATTTCACCCATATAGTGCTGTAAAAATGGTCAAAAATACATGTAAATTACACCAAACCAGTACCAAATGTTGGTCTATAATGCTGAAATTTGGCCAGAATATAAGGTGGCACATACTAAATCTGACTGAACCGGTTTTAAAATTACATCTGATATAACAGTACCTATAGTTTGGCAATATTGGCTTCAGCTGGCCCCAAATTCGCTTCTGTGGGGCTGCATTAAGATATACTTAAATTTGGCAAAGTAAGACAAATTTAAGGCTGAAAACCATATTGTTTGCTAGAGCTGGCGCCACTAAATGAGATTCCACAAGAATATTCCTTAAGAAATACATAACTGGTCCAAAATACATGTATTGGAAGTGCAGGTATCGAGGGGGTGGTCATATGGCACATCAGTCCAAAATCCCACTTAAACTTCATCAATCTGGCTCAGATTTTCACAGGAAACTCAGTTCATATCAGACATTGATATTGTATTGGCTTGACTTACTCAGGAAACCAATTAAAAATTTCAATTTTCCGGGGTCTGGGGCCAGGCTCAGCCCCCCTCAAATTAGGAAATATCAGGTATATCCTAATACAACCAATCTGAAGCTCTTCTTTAATTTTGCATATGTTTTAACAATAATTGAGGATATATTAGGCCCATTTGGAGCATTACATCTCTGAAAATAAATTATTTCACCCATATAGTGCTGTAAAAATGGTCAAAAATACATGTAAATTACACCAAACCAGTACCAAATGTTGGTCTATAATGCTGAAATTTGGCCAGAATATAAGGTGGCACATACTAAATCTGACTGAACCAGTTTTAAAATTACATCTGATATAACAGTACCTATAGTTTGGCAATATTGGCTTCAGCTGGCCCCAAATTCGCTTCTGTGGGGCTGCATTAAGATATACTTAAATTTGGCAAAGTAAGACAAATTTAAGGCTGAAAACCATATTGTTTGCTAGAGCTGGCGCCACTAAATGAGATTCCACAAGAATATTCCTTAAGAAATACATAACTGGTCCAAAATACATGTATTGGAAGTGCAGGTATCGAGGGGGTGGTCATATGGCACATCAGTCCAAAATCCCACTTAAACTTCATCAATCTGGCTCAGATTTTCACAGGAAACTCAGTTCATATCAGACATTGATATTGTATTGGCTTGACTTACTCAGGAAACCAATTAAAAATTTCAATTTTCCGGGGTCTGGGGCCAGGCTCAGCCCCCCTCAAATTAGGAAATATCAGGTATATCCTAATACAACCAATCTGAAGCTCTTCTTTAATTTTGCATATGTTTTAACAATAATTGAGGATATATTAGGCCCATTTGGAGCATTACATCTCTGAAAATAAATTATTTCACCCATATAGTGCTGTAAAAATGGTCAAAAATACATGTAAATTACACCAAACCAGTACCAAATGTTGGTCTATAATGCTGAAATTTGGCCAGAATATAAGGTGGCACATACTAAATCTGACTGAACCGGTTTTAAAATTACATCTGATATAACAGTACCTATAGTTTGGCAATATTGGCTTCAGCTGGCCCCAAATTCGCTTCTGTGGGGCTGCATTAAGATATACTTAAATTTGGCAAAGTAAGACAAATTTAAGGCTGAAAACCATATTGTTTGCTAGAGCTGGCGCCACTAAATGAGATTCCACAAGAATATTCCTTAAGAAATACATAACTGGTCCAAAATACATGTATTGGAAGTGCAGGTATCGAGGGGGTGGTCATATGGCACATCAGTCCAAAACCCCACTTAAACTTCATCAATCTGGCTCAGATTTTCACAGGAAACTCAGTTTATATCAGACATTGATATTGTATTGGCTTGACTTACTCAGGAAACCAATTAAAAATTTCAATTTTCCGGGGTCTGGGGCCAGGCTCAGCCCCCCTAAAATTAGGATATATCAGGTATATCCTAATACAACCAATCTGAAGCTCTTCTTTAATTTTGCATATGTTTTAACAATAATTGAGGATATATTAGGCCCATTTGGAGCATTACATCTCTGAAAATAAATTATTTCACCCATATAGTGCTGTAAAAATGGTCAAAAATACATGTAAATTACACCAAACCAGTACCAAATGTTGGTCTATAATGCTGAAATTTGGCCAGAATATAAGGTGGCACATACTAAATCTGACTGAACCGGTTTTAAAATTACATCTGATATAACAGTACCTATAGTTTGGCAATATTGGCTTCAGCTGGCCCCAAATTCGCTTCTGTGGGGCTGCATTAAGATATACTTAAATTTGGCAAAGTAAGACAAATTTAAGGCTGAAAAGCATATTGTTTGCTAGAGCTGGCGCCACTAAATGAGATTCCACAAGAATATTCCTTAAGAAATACATAACTGGTCCAAAATACATGTATTGGAAGTGCAGGTATCGAGGGGGTGGTCATATGGCACATCAGTCCAAAACCCCACTTAAACTTCATCAATCTGGCTCAGATTTTCACAGGAAGCTCAGTTCATATCAGACATTGATATTGTATTGGCTTGACTTACTCAGGAAACCAATTAAAAATTTCAATTTTCCGGGGTCTGGGGCCAGGCTCAGCCCCCCTCAAATTAGGAACTATCAGGTATATCCTAATACAACCAATCTGAAGCTCTTCTTTAATTTTGCATATGTTTTAACAATAATTGAGGATATATTAGGCCCATTTGGAGCATTACATCTCTGAAAATAAATTATTTCACCCATATAGTGCTGTAAAAATGGTCAAAAATACATGTAAATTACACCAAACCAGTACCAAATGTTGGTCTATAATGCTGAAATTTGGCCAGAATATAAGGTGGCACATACTAAATCTGACTGAACCGGTTTTAAAATTACATCTGATATAACAGTACCTATAGTTTGGCAATATTGGCTTCAGCTGGCCCCAAATTCGCTTCTGTGGGGCTGCATTAAGATATACTTAAATTTGGCAAAGTAAGACAAATTTAAGGCTGAAAACCATATTGTTTGCTAGAGCTGGCGCCACTAAATGAGATTCCACAAGAATATTCCTTAAGAAATACATAACTGGTCCAAAATACATGTATTGGAAGTGCAGGTATCGAGGGGGTGGTCATATGGCACATCAGTCCAAAACCCCACTTAAACTTCATCAATCTGGCTCAGATTTTCACAGGAAACTCAGTTCATATCAGACATTGATATTGTATTGGCTTGACTTACTCAGGAAACCAATTAAAGATTTCAATTTTCCGGGGTCTGGGGCCAGGCTCAGCACCCCTCAAATTAGGAACTATCAGGTATATCCTAATACAACCAATCTGAAGCTCTTCTTTAATTTTGCATATGTTTTAACAATAATTGAGGATATATTAGGCCCATTTGGAGCATTACATCTCTGAAAATAAATTATTTCACCCATATAGTGCTGTAAAAATGGTCAAAAATACATGTAAATTACACCAAACCAGTACCAAATGTTGGTCTATAATGCTGAAATTTGGCCAGAATATAAGGTGGCACATACTAAATCTGACTGAACCGGTTTTAAAATTACATCTGATATAACAGTACCTATAGTTTGGCAATATTGGCTTCAGCTGGCCCCAAATTCGCTTCTGTGGGGCTGCATTAAGATATACTTAAATTTGGCAAAGTAAGACAAATTTAAGGCTGAAAACCATATTGTTTGCTAGAGCTGGCGCCACTAAATGAGATTCCACAAGAATATTCCTTAAGAAATACAGAACTGGTCCAAAATACATGTATTGGAAGTGCAGGTATCGAGGGGGTGGTCATATGGCACATCAGTCCAAAACCCCACTTAAACTTCATCAGTCTGGCTCAGATTTTCACAGGAAACTCAGTTCATATCAGACATTGATATTGTATTGGCTTGACTTACTCAGGAAACCAATTAAAAATTTCAATTTTCCGGGGTCTGGGGCCAGGCTCAGCCCCCCTCAAATTAGGAACTATCAGGTATATCCTAATACAACCAATCTGAAGCTCTTCTTTAATTTTGCATATGTTTTAACAATAATTGAGGATATATTAGGCCCATTTGGAGCATTACATCTCTGAAAATAAATTATTTCACCCATATAGTGCTGTAAAAATGGTCAAAAATACATGTAAATTACACCAAACCAGTACCAAATGTTGGTCTATAATGCTGAAATTTGGCCAGAATATAAGGTGGCACATACTAAATCTGACTGAACCGGTTTTAAAATTACATCTGATATAACAGTACCTATAGTTTGGCAATATTGGCTTCAGCTGGCCCCAAATTCGCTTCTGTGGGGCTGCATTAAGATATACTTAAATTTGGCAAAGTAAGACAAATTTAAGGCTGAAAACCATATTGTTTGCTAGAGCTGGCGCCACTAAATGAGATTCCACAAGAATATTCCTTAAGAAATACATAACTGGTCCAAAATACATGTATTGGAAGTGCAGGTATCGAGGGGGTGGTCATATGGCACATCAGTCCAAAACCCCACTTAAACTTCATCAGTCTGGCTCAGATTTTCACAGGAAACTCAGTTCATATCAGACATTGATATTGTATTGGCTTGACTTACTCAGGAAACCAATTAAAAATTTCAATTTTCCGGGGTCTGGGGCCAGGCTCAGCCCCCCTCAAATTAGGAAATATCAGGTATATCCTAATACAACCAATCTGAAGCTCTTCTTTAATTTTGCATATGTTTTAACAATAATTGAGGATATATTAGGCCCATTTGGAGCATTACATCTCTGAAAATAAATTATTTCACCCATATAGTGCTGTAAAAATGGTCAAAAATACATGTAAATTACACCAAACCAGTACCAAATGTTGGTCTATAATGCTGAAATTTGGCCAGAATATAAGGTGGCACATACTAAATCTGACTGAACCGGTTTTAAAATTACATCTGATATAACAGTACCTATAGTTTGGCAATATTGGCTTCAGCTGGCCCCAAATTCGCTTCTGTGGGGCTGCATTAAGATATACTTAAATTTGGCAAAGTAAGACAAATTTAAGGCTGAAAACCATATTGTTTGCTAGAGCTGGCGCCACTAAATGAGATTCCACAAGAATATTCCTTAAGAAATACATAACTGGTCCAAAATACATGTATTGGAAGTGCAGGTATCGAGGGGGTGGTCATATGGCACATCAGTCCAAAACCCCACTTAAACTTCATCAGTCTGGCTCAGATTTTCACAGGAAACTCAGTTCATATCAGACATTGATATTGTATTGGCTTGACTTACTCAGGAAACCAATTAAAAATTTCAATTTTCCGGGGTCTGGGGCCAGGCTCAGCCCCCCTCAAATTAGGAAATATCAGGTATATCCTAATACAACCAATCTGAAGCTCTTCTTTAATTTTGCATATGTTTTAACAATAATTGAGGATATATTAGGCCCATTTGGAGCATTACATCTCTGAAAATAAATTATTTCACCCATATAGTGCTGTAAAAATGGTCAAAAATACATGTAAATTACACCAAACCAGTACCAAATGTTGGTCTATAATGCTGAAATTTGGCCAGAATATAAGGTGGCACATACTAAATCTGACTGAACCGGTTTTAAAATTACATCTGATATAACAGTACCTATAGTTTGGCAATATTGGCTTCAGCTGGCCCCAAATTCGCTTCTGTGGGGCTGCATTAAGATATACTTAAATTTGGCAAAGTAAGACAAATTTAAGGCTGAAAACCATATTGTTTGCTAGAGCTGGCGCCACTAAATGAGATTCCACAAGAATATTCCTTAAGAAATACATAACTGGTCCAAAATACATGTATTGGAAGTGCAGGTATCGAGGGGGTGGTCATATGGCACATCAGTCCAAAACCCCACTTAAACTTCATCAATCTGGCTCAGATTTTCACAGGAAACTCAGTTCATATCAGACATTGATATTGTATTGGCTTGACTTACTCAGGAAACCAATTAAAAATTTCAATTTTCCGGGGTCTGGGGCCAGGCTCAGCCCCCCTCAAATTAGGAAATATCAGGTATATCCTAATACAACCAATCTGAAGCTCTTCTTTAATTTTGCATATGTTTTAACAATAATTGAGGATATATTAGGCCCATTTGGAGCATTACATCTCTGAAAATAAATTATTTCACCCATATAGTGCTGTAAAAATGGTCAAAAATACATGTAAATTACACCAAACCAGTACCAAATGTTGGTCTATAATGCTGAAATTTGGCCAGAATATAAGGTGGCACATACTAAATCTGACTGAACCGGTTTTAAAATTACATCTGATATAACAGTACCTATAGTTTGGCAATATTGGCTTCAGCTGGCCCCAAATTCGCTTCTGTGGGGCTGCATTAAGATATACTTAAATTTGGCAAAGTAAGACAAATTTAAGGCTGAAAAGCATATTGTTTGCTAGAGCTGGCGCCACTAAATGAGATTCCACAAGAATATTCCTTAAGAAATACATAACTGGTCCAAAATACATGTATTGGAAGTGCAGGTATCGAGGGGGTGGTCATATGGCACATCAGTCCAAAACCCCACTTAAACTTCATCAATCTGGCTCAGATTTTCACAGGAAACTCAGTTCATATCAGACATTGATATTGTATTGGCTTGACTTACTCAGGAAACCAATTAAAAATTTCAATTTTCCGGGGTCTGGGGCCAGGCTCAGCCCCCCTTAAATTAGGAAATATCAGGTATATCCTAATACAACCAATCTGAAGCTCTTCTTTAATTTTGCATATGTTTTAACAATAATTGAGGATATATTAGGCCCATTTGGAGCATTACATCTCTGAAAATAAATTATTTCACCCATATAGTGCTGTAAAAATGGTCAAAAATACATGTAAATTACACCAAACCAGTACCAAATGTTGGTCTATAATGCTGAAATTTGGCCAGAATATAAGGTGGCACATACTAAATCTGACTGAACCGGTTTTAAAATTACATCTGATATAACAGTACCTATAGTTTGGCAATATTGGCTTCAGCTGGCCCCAAATTCGCTTCTGTGGGGCTGCATTAAGATATACTTAAATTTGGCAAAGTAAGACAAATTTAAGGCTGAAAACCATATTGTTTGCTAGAGCTGGCGCCACTAAATGAGATTCCACAAGAATATTCCTTAAGAAATACATAACTGGTCCAAAATACATGTATTGGAAGTGCAGGTATCGAGGGGGTGGTCATATGGCACATCAGTCCAAAACCCCACTTAAACTTCATCAATCTGGCTCAGATTTTCACAGGAAACTCAGTTCATATCAGACATTGATATTGTATTGGCTTGACTTACTCAGGAAACCAATTAAAGATTTCAATTTTCCGGGGTCTGGGGCCAGGCTCAGCCCCCCTCAAATTAGGAACTATCAGGTATATCCTAATACAACCAATCTGAAGCTCTTCTTTAATTTTGCATATGTTTTAACAATAATTGAGGATATATTAGGCCCATTTGGAGCATTACATCTCTGAAAATAAATTATTTCACCCATATAGTGCTGTAAAAATGGTCAAAAATACATGTAAATTACACCAAACCAGTACCAAATGTTGGTCTATAATGCTGAAATTTGGCCAGAATATAAGGTGGCACATACTAAATCTGACTGAACCGGTTTTAAAATTACATCTGATATAACAGTACCTATAGCTTGGCAATATTGGCTTCAGCTGGCCCCAAATTCGCTTCTGTGGGGCTGCATTAAGATATACTTAAATTTGGCAAAGTAAGACAAATTTAAGGCTGAAAACCATATTGTTTGCTAGAGCTGGCGCCACTAAATGAGATTCCACAAGAATATTCCTTAAGAAATACAGAACTGGTCCAAAATACATGTATTGGAAGTGCAGGTATCGAGGGGGTGGTCATATGGCACATCAGTCCAAAACCCCACTTAAACTTCATCAATCTGGCTCAGATTTTCACAGGAAACTCAGTTCATATCAGACATTGATATTGTATTGGCTTGACTTACTCAGGAAACCAATTAAAAATTTCAATTTTCCGGGGTCTGGGGCCAGGCTCAGCCCCCCTCAAATTAGGAACTATCAGGTATATCCTAATACAACCAATCTGAAGCTCTTCTTTAATTTTGCATATGTTTTAACAATAATTGAGGATATATTAGGCCCATTTGGAGCATTACATCTCTGAAAATAAATTATTTCACCCATATAGTGCTGTAAAAATGGTCAAAAATACATGTAAATTACACCAAACCAGTACCAAATGTTGGTCTATAATGCTGAAATTTGGCCAGAATATAAGGTGGCACATACTAAATCTGACTGAACCGGTTTTAAAATTACATCTGATATAACAGTACCTATAGTTTGGCAATATTGGCTTCAGCTGGCCCCAAATTCGCTTCTGTGGGGCTGCATTAAGATATACTTAAATTTGGCAAAGTAAGACAAATTTAAGGCTGAAAAGCATATTGTTTGCTAGAGCTGGCGCCACTAAATGAGATTCCACAAGAATATTCCTTAAGAAATACATAACTGGTCCAAAATACATGTATTGGAAGTGCAGGTATCGAGGGGGTGGTCATATGGCACATCAGTCCAAAACCCCACTTAAACTTCATCAATCTGGCTCAGATTTTCACAGGAAACTCAGTTCATATCAGACATTGATATTGTATTGGCTTGACTTACTCAGGAAACCAATTAAAAATTTCAATTTTCCGGGGTCTGGGGCCAGGCTCAGCCCCCCTTAAATTAGGAAATATCAGGTATATCCTAATACAACCAATCTGAAGCTCTTCTTTAATTTTGCATATGTTTTAACAATAATTGAGGATATATTAGGCCCATTTGGAGCATTACATCTCTGAAAATAAATTATTTCACCCATATAGTGCTGTAAAAATGGTCAAAAATACATGTAAATTACACCAAACCAGTACCAAATGTTGGTCTATAATGCTGAAATTTGGCCAGAATATAAGGTGGCACATACTAAATCTGACTGAACCGGTTTTAAAATTACATCTGATATAACAGTACCTATAGTTTGGCAATATTGGCTTCAGCTGGCCCCAAATTCGCTTCTGTGGGGCTGCATTAAGATATACTTAAATTTGGCAAAGTAAGACAAATTTAAGGCTGAAAACCATATTGTTTGCTAGAGCTGGCGCCACTAAATGAGATTCCACAAGAATATTCCTTAAGAAATACATAACTGGTCCAAAATACATGTATTGGAAGTGCAGGTATCGAGGGGGTGGTCATATGGCACATCAGTCCAAAACCCCACTTAAACTTCATCAATCTGGCTCAGATTTTCACAGGAAACTCAGTTCATATCAGACATTGATATTGTATTGGCTTGACTTACTCAGGAAACCAATTAAAGATTTCAATTTTCCGGGGTCTGGGGCCAGGCTCAGCCCCCCTCAAATTAGGAACTATCAGGTATATCCTAATACAACCAATCTGAAGCTCTTCTTTAATTTTGCATATGTTTTAACAATAATTGAGGATATATTAGGCCCATTTGGAGCATTACATCTCTGAAAATAAATTATTTCACCCATATAGTGCTGTAAAAATGGTCAAAAATACATGTAAATTACACCAAACCAGTACCAAATGTTGGTCTATAATGCTGAAATTTGGCCAGAATATAAGGTGGCACATACTAAATCTGACTGAACCGGTTTTAAAATTACATCTGATATAACAGTACCTATAGTTTGGCAATATTGGCTTCAGCTGGCCCCAAATTCGCTTCTGTGGGGCTGCATTAAGATATACTTAAATTTGGCAAAGTAAGACAAATTTAAGGCTGAAAACCATATTGTTTGCTAGAGCTGGCGCCACTAAATGAGATTCCACAAGAATATTCCTTAAGAAATACATAACTGGTCCAAAATACATGTATTGGAAGTGCAGGTATCGAGGGGGTGGTCATATGGCACATCAGTCCAAAACCCCACTTAAACTTCATCAGTCTGGCTCAGATTTTCACAGGAAACTCAGTTCATATCAGACATTGATATTGTATTGGCTTGACTTACTCAGGAAACCAATTAAAAATTTCAATTTTCCGGGGTCTGGGGCCAGGCTCAGCCCCCCTCAAATTAGGAAATATCAGGTATATCCTAATACAACCAATCTGAAGCTCTTCTTTAATTTTGCATATGTTTTAACAATAATTGAGGATATATTAGGCCCATTTGGAGCATTACATCTCTGAAAATAAATTATTTCACCCATATAGTGCTGTAAAAATGGTCAAAAATACATGTAAATTACACCAAACCAGTACCAAATGTTGGTCTATAATGCTGAAATTTGGCCAGAATATAAGGTGGCACATACTAAATCTGACTGAACCGGTTTTAAAATTACATCTGATATAACAGTACCTATAGTTTGGCAATATTGGCTTCAGCTGGCCCCAAATTCGCTTCTGTGGGGCTGCATTAAGATATACTTAAATTTGGCAAAGTAAGACAAATTTAAGGCTGAAAACCATATTGTTTGCTAGAGCTGGCGCCACTAAATGAGATTCCACAAGAATATTCCTTAAGAAATACATAACTGGTCCAAAATACATGTATTGGAAGTGCAGGTATCGAGGGGGTGGTCATATGGCACATCAGTCCAAAACCCCACTTAAACTTCATCAATCTGGCTCAGATTTTCACAGGAAACTCAGTTCATATCAGACATTGATATTGTATTGGCTTGACTTACTCAGGAAACCAATTAAAAATTTCAATTTTCCGGGGTCTGGGGCCAGGCTCAGCCCCCCTCAAATTAGGAAATATCAGGTATATCCTAATACAACCAATCTGAAGCTCTTCTTTAATTTTGCATATGTTTTAACAATAATTGAGGATATATTAGGCCCATTTGGAGCATTACATCTCTGAAAATAAATTATTTCACCCATATAGTGCTGTAAAAATGGTCAAAAATACATGTAAATTACACCAAACCAGTACCAAATGTTGGTCTATAATGCTGAAATTTGGCCAGAATATAAGGTGGCACATACTAAATCTGACTGAACCGGTTTTAAAATTACATCTGATATAACAGTACCTATAGTTTGGCAATATTGGCTTCAGCTGGCCCCAAATTCGCTTCTGTGGGGCTGCATTAAGATATACTTAAATTTGGCAAAGTAAGACAAATTTAAGGCTGAAAACCATATTGTTTGCTAGAGCTGGCGCCACTAAATGAGATTCCACAAGAATATTCCTTAAGAAGTACATAACTGGTCCAAAATACATGTATTGGAAGTGCAGGTATCGAGGGGGTGGTCATATGGCACATCAGTCCAAAACCCCACTTAAACTTCATCAATCTGGCTCAGATTTTCACAGGAAACTCAGTTCATATCAGACATTGATATTGTATTGGCTTGACTTACTCAGGAAACCAATTAAAAATTTCAATTTTCCGGGGTCTGGGGCCAGGCTCAGCCCCCCTCAAATTAGGAAATATCAGGTATATCCTAATACAACCAATCTGAAGCTCTTCTTTAATTTTGCATATGTTTTAGCAATAATTGAGGATATATTAGGCCCATTTGGAGCATTACATCTCTGAAAATAAATTATTTCACCCATATAGTGCTGTAAAAATGGTCAAAAATACATGTAAATTACACCAAACCAGTACCAAATGTTGGTCTATAATGCTGAAATTTGGCCAGAATATAAGGTGGCACATACTAAATCTGACTGAACCGGTTTTAAAATTACATCTGATATAACAGTACCTATAGTTTGGCAATATTGGCTTCAGCTGGCCCCAAATTCGCTTCTGTGGGGCTGCATTAAGATATACTTAAATTTGACAAAGTAAGACAAATTTAAGGCTGAAAACCATATTGTTTGCTAGAGCTGGCGCCACTAAATGAGATTCCACAAGAATATTCCTTAAGAAATACATAACTGGTCCAAAATACATGTATTGGAAGTGCAGGTATCGAGGGGGTGGTCATATGGCACATCAGTCCAAAACCCCACTTAAACTTCATCAATCTGGCTCAGATTTTCACAGGAAACTCAGTTCATATCAGACATTGATATTGTATTGGCTTGACTTACTCAGGAAACCAATTAAAAATTTCAATTTTCCGGGGTCTGGGGCCAGGCTCAGCCCCCCTCAAATTAGGAAATATCAGGTATATCCTAATACAACCAATCTGAAGCTCTTCTTTAATTTTGCATATGTTTTAACAATAATTGAGGATATATTAGGCCCATTTGGAGCATTACATCTCTGAAAATAAATTATTTCACCCATATAGTGCTGTAAAAATGGTCAAAAATACATGTAAATTACACCAAACCAGTACCAAATGTTGGTCTATAATGCTGAAATTTGGCCAGAATATAAGGTGGCACATACTAAATCTGACTGAACCGGTTTTAAAATTACATCTGATATAACAGTACCTATAGTTTGGCAATATTGGCTTCAGCTGGCCCCAAATTCGCTTCTGTGGGGCTGCATTAAGATATACTTAAATTTGGCAAAGTAAGACAAATTTAAGGCTGAAAACCATATTGTTTGCTAGAGCTGGCGCCACTAAATGAGATTCCACAAGAATATTCCTTAAGAAGTACATAACTGGTCCAAAATACATGTATTGGAAGTGCAGGTATCGAGGGGGTGGTCATATGGCACATCAGTCCAAAACCCCACTTAAACTTCATCAATCTGGCTCAGATTTTCACAGGAAACTCAGTTCATATCAGACATTGATATTGTATTGGCTTGACTTACTCAGGAAACCAATTAAAAATTTCAATTTTCCGGGGTCTGGGGCCAGGCTCAGCCCCCCTCAAATTAGGAAATATCAGGTATATCCTAATACAACCAATCTGAAGCTCTTCTTTAATTTTGCATATGTTTTAGCAATAATTGAGGATATATTAGGCCCATTTGGAGCATTACATCTCTGAAAATAAATTATTTCACCCATATAGTGCTGTAAAAATGGTCAAAAATACATGTAAATTACACCAAACCAGTACCAAATGTTGGTCTATAATGCTGAAATTTGGCCAGAATATAAGGTGGCACATACTAAATCTGACTGAACCGGTTTTAAAATTACATCTGATATAACAGTACCTATAGTTTGGCAATATTGGCTTCAGCTGGCCCCAAATTCGCTTCTGTGGGGCTGCATTAAGATATACTTAAATTTGACAAAGTAAGACAAATTTAAGGCTGAAAACCATATTGTTTGCTAGAGCTGGCGCCACTAAATGAGATTCCACAAGAATATTCCTTAAGAAATACATAACTGGTCCAAAATACATGTATTGGAAGTGCAGGTATCGAGGGGGTGGTCATATGGCACATCAGTCCAAAACCCCACTTAAACTTCATCAATCTGGCTCAGATTTTCACAGGAAACTCAGTTCATATCAGACATTGATATTGTATTGGCTTGACTTACTCAGGAAACCAATTAAAAATTTCAATTTTCCGGGGTCTGGGGCCAGGCTCAGCCCCCCTCAAATTAGGAAATATCAGGTATATCCTAATACAACCAATCTGAAGCTCTTCTTTAATTTTGCATATGTTTTAACAATAATTGAGGATATATTAGGCCCATTTGGAGCATTACATCTCTGAAAATAAATTATTTCACCCATATAGTGCTGTAAAAATGGTCAAAAATACATGTAAATTACACCAAACCAGTACCAAATGTTGGTCTATAATGCTGAAATTTGGCCAGAATATAAGGTGGCACATACTAAATCTGACTGAACCGGTTTTAAAATTACATCTGATATAACAGTACCTATAGTTTGGCAATATTGGCTTCAGCTGGCCCCAAATTCGCTTCTGTGGGGCTGCATTAAGATATACTTAAATTTGGCAAAGTAAGACAAATTTAAGGCTGAAAACCATATTGTTTGCTAGAGCTGGCGCCACTAAATGAGATTCCACAAGAATATTCCTTAAGAAGTACATAACTGGTCCAAAATACATGTATTGGAAGTGCAGGTATCGAGGGGGTGGTCATATGGCACATCAGTCCAAAACCCCACTTAAACTTCATCAATCTGGCTCAGATTTTCACAGGAAACTCAGTTCATATCAGACATTGATATTGTATTGGCTTGACTTACTCAGGAAACCAATTAAAAATTTCAATTTTCCGGGGTCTGGGGCCAGGCTCAGCCCCCCTCAAATTAGGAAATATCAGGTATATCCTAATACAACCAATCTGAAGCTCTTCTTTAATTTTGCATATGTTTTAGCAATAATTGAGGATATATTAGGCCCATTTGGAGCATTACATCTCTGAAAATAAATTATTTCACCCATATAGTGCTGTAAAAATGGTCAAAAATACATGTAAATTACACCAAACCAGTACCAAATGTTGGTCTATAATGCTGAAATTTGGCCAGAATATAAGGTGGCACATACTAAATCTGACTGAACCGGTTTTAAAATTACATCTGATATAACAGTACCTATAGTTTGGCAATATTGGCTTCAGCTGGCCCCAAATTCGCTTCTGTGGGGCTGCATTAAGATATACTTAAATTTGACAAAGTAAGACAAATTTAAGGCTGAAAACCATATTGTTTGCTAGAGCTGGCGCCACTAAATGAGATTCCACAAGAATATTCCTTAAGAAATACATAACTGGTCCAAAATACATGTATTGGAAGTGCAGGTATCGAGGGGGTGGTCATATGGCACATCAGTCCAAAACCCCACTTAAACTTCATCAATCTGGCTCAGATTTTCACAGGAAACTCAGTTCATATCAGACATTGATATTGTATTGGCTTGACTTACTCAGGAAACCAATTAAAAATTTCAATTTTCCGGGGTCTGGGGCCAGGCTCAGCCCCCCTCAAATTAGGAAATATCAGGTATATCCTAATACAACCAATCTGAAGCTCTTCTTTAATTTTGCATATGTTTTAGCAATAATTGAGGATATATTAGGCCCATTTGGAGCATTACATCTCTGAAAATAAATTATTTCACCCATATAGTGCTGTAAAAATGGTCAAAAATACATGTAAATTACACCAAACCAGTACCAAATGTTGGTCTATAATGCTGAAATTTGGCCAGAATATAAGGTGGCACATACTAAATCTGACTGAACCGGTTTTAAAATTACATCTGATATAACAGTACCTATAGTTTGGCAATATTGGCTTCAGCTGGCCCCAAATTCGCTTCTGTGGGGCTGCATTAAGATATACTTAAATTTGACAAAGTAAGACAAATTTAAGGCTGAAAACCATATTGTTTGCTAGAGCTGGCGCCACTAAATGAGATTCCACAAGAATATTCCTTAAGAAATACATAACTGGTCCAAAATACATGTATTGGAAGTGCAGGTATCGAGGGGGTGGTCATATGGCACATCAGTCCAAAACCCCACTTAAACTTCATCAATCTGGCTCAGATTTTCACAGGAAACTCAGTTCATATCAGACATTGATATTGTATTGGCTTGACTTACTCAGGAAACCAATTAAAAATTTCAATTTTCCGGGGTCTGGGGCCAGGCTCAGCCCCCCTCAAATTAGGAAATATCAGGTATATCCTAATACAACCAATCTGAAGCTCTTCTTTAATTTTGCATATGTTTTAACAATAATTGAGGATATATTAGGCCCATTTGGAGCATTACATCTCTGAAAATAAATTATTTCACCCATATAGTGCTGTAAAAATGGTCAAAAATACATGTAAATTACACCAAACCAGTACCAAATGTTGGTCTATAATGCTGAAATTTGGCCAGAATATAAGGTGGCACATACTAAATCTGACTGAACCGGTTTTAAAATTACATCTGATATAACAGTACCTATAGTTTGGCAATATTGGCTTCAGCTGGCCCCAAATTCGCTTCTGTGGGGCTGCATTAAGATATACTTAAATTTGGCAAAGTAAGACAAATTTAAGGCTGAAAACCATATTGTTTGCTAGAGCTGGCGCCACTAAATGAGATTCCACAAGAATATTCCTTAAGAAGTACATAACTGGTCCAAAATACATGTATTGGAAGTGCAGGTATCGAGGGGGTGGTCATATGGCACATCAGTCCAAAACCCCACTTAAACTTCATCAATCTGGCTCAGATTTTCACAGGAAACTCAGTTCATATCAGACATTGATATTGTATTGGCTTGACTTACTCAGGAAACCAATTAAAAATTTCAATTTTCCGGGGTCTGGGGCCAGGCTCAGCCCCCCTCAAATTAGGAAATATCAGGTATATCCTAATACAACCAATCTGAAGCTCTTCTTTAATTTTGCATATGTTTTAGCAATAATTGAGGATATATTAGGCCCATTTGGAGCATTACATCTCTGAAAATAAATTATTTCACCCATATAGTGCTGTAAAAATGGTCAAAAATACATGTAAATTACACCAAACCAGTACCAAATGTTGGTCTATAATGCTGAAATTTGGCCAGAATATAAGGTGGCACATACTAAATCTGACTGAACCGGTTTTAAAATTACATCTGATATAACAGTACCTATAGTTTGGCAATATTGGCTTCAGCTGGCCCCAAATTCGCTTCTGTGGGGCTGCATTAAGATATACTTAAATTTGACAAAGTAAGACAAATTTAAGGCTGAAAACCATATTGTTTGCTAGAGCTGGCGCCACTAAATGAGATTCCACAAGAATATTCCTTAAGAAATACATAACTGGTCCAAAATACATGTATTGGAAGTGCAGGTATCGAGGGGGTGGTCATATGGCACATCAGTCCAAAACCCCACTTAAACTTCATCAATCTGGCTCAGATTTTCACAGGAAACTCAGTTCATATCAGACATTGATATTGTATTGGCTTGACTTACTCAGGAAACCAATTAAAAATTTCAATTTTCCGGGGTCTGGGGCCAGGCTCAGCCCCCCTCAAATTAGGAAATATCAGGTATATCCTAATACAACCAATCTGAAGCTCTTCTTTAATTTTGCATATGTTTTAACAATAATTGAGGATATATTAGGCCCATTTGGAGCATTACATCTCTGAAAATAAATTATTTCACCCATATAGTGCTGTAAAAATGGTCAAAAATACATGTAAATTACACCAAACCAGTACCAAATGTTGGTCTATAATGCTGAAATTTGGCCAGAATATAAGGTGGCACATACTAAATCTGACTGAACCGGTTTTAAAATTACATCTGATATAACAGTACCTATAGTTTGGCAATATTGGCTTCAGCTGGCCCCAAATTCGCTTCTGTGGGGCTGCATTAAGATATACTTAAATTTGGCAAAGTAAGACAAATTTAAGGCTGAAAACCATATTGTTTGCTAGAGCTGGCGCCACTAAATGAGATTCCACAAGAATATTCCTTAAGAAGTACATAACTGGTCCAAAATACATGTATTGGAAGTGCAGGTATCGAGGGGGTGGTCATATGGCACATCAGTCCAAAACCCCACTTAAACTTCATCAATCTGGCTCAGATTTTCACAGGAAACTCAGTTCATATCAGACATTGATATTGTATTGGCTTGACTTACTCAGGAAACCAATTAAAAATTTCAATTTTCCGGGGTCTGGGGCCAGGCTCAGCCCCCCTCAAATTAGGAAATATCAGGTATATCCTAATACAACCAATCTGAAGCTCTTCTTTAATTTTGCATATGTTTTAGCAATAATTGAGGATATATTAGGCCCATTTGGAGCATTACATCTCTGAAAATAAATTATTTCACCCATATAGTGCTGTAAAAATGGTCAAAAATACATGTAAATTACACCAAACCAGTACCAAATGTTGGTCTATAATGCTGAAATTTGGCCAGAATATAAGGTGGCACATACTAAATCTGACTGAACCGGTTTTAAAATTACATCTGATATAACAGTACCTATAGTTTGGCAATATTGGCTTCAGCTGGCCCCAAATTCGCTTCTGTGGGGCTGCATTAAGATATACTTAAATTTGACAAAGTAAGACAAATTTAAGGCTGAAAACCATATTGTTTGCTAGAGCTGGCGCCACTAAATGAGATTCCACAAGAATATTCCTTAAGAAATACATAACTGGTCCAAAATACATGTATTGGAAGTGCAGGTATCGAGGGGGTGGTCATATGGCACATCAGTCCAAAACCCCACTTAAACTTCATCAATCTGGCTCAGATTTTCACAGGAAACTCAGTTCATATCAGACATTGATATTGTATTGGCTTGACTTACTCAGGAAACCAATTAAAAATTTCAATTTTCCGGGGTCTGGGGCCAGGCTCAGCCCCCCTCAAATTAGGAAATATCAGGTATATCCTAATACAACCAATCTGAAGCTCTTCTTTAATTTTGCATATGTTTTAACAATAATTGAGGATATATTAGGCCCATTTGGAGCATTACATCTCTGAAAATAAATTATTTCACCCATATAGTGCTGTAAAAATGGTCAAAAATACATGTAAATTACACCAAACCAGTACCAAATGTTGGTCTATAATGCTGAAATTTGGCCAGAATATAAGGTGGCACATACTAAATCTGACTGAACCGGTTTTAAAATTACATCTGATATAACAGTACCTATAGTTTGGCAATATTGGCTTCAGCTGGCCCCAAATTCGCTTCTGTGGGGCTGCATTAAGATATACTTAAATTTGGCAAAGTAAGACAAATTTAAGGCTGAAAACCATATTGTTTGCTAGAGCTGGCGCCACTAAATGAGATTCCACAAGAATATTCCTTAAGAAATACATAACTGGTCCAAAATACATGTATTGGAAGTGCAGGTATCGAGGGGGTGGTCATATGGCACATCAGTCCAAAACCCCACTTAAACTTCATCAATCTGGCTCAGATTTTCACAGGAAACTCAGTTCATATCAGACATTGATATTGTATTGGCTTGACTTACTCAGGAAACCAATTAAAAATTTCAATTTTCCGGGGTCTGGGGCCAGGCTCAGCCCCCCTCAAATTAGGAAATATCAGGTATATCCTAATACAACCAATCTGAAGCTCTTCTTTAATTTTGCATATGTTTTAACAATAATTGAGGATATATTAGGCCCATTTGGAGCATTACATCTCTGAAAATAAATTATTTCACCCATATAGTGCTGTAAAAATGGTCAAAAATACATGTAAATTACACCAAACCAGTACCAAATGTTGGTCTATAATGCTGAAATTTGGCCAGAATATAAGGTGGCACATACTAAATCTGACTGAACCGGTTTTAAAATTACATCTGATATAACAGTACCTATAGTTTGGCAATATTGGCTTCAGCTGGCCCCAAATTCGCTTCTGTGGGGCTGCATTAAGATATACTTAAATTTGGCAAAGTAAGACAAATTTAAGGCTGAAAACCATATTGTTTGCTAGAGCTGGCGCCACTAAATGAGATTCCACAAGAATATTCCTTAAGAAGTACATAACTGGTCCAAAATACATGTATTGGAAGTGCAGGTATCGAGGGGGTGGTCATATGGCACATCAGTCCAAAACCCCACTTAAACTTCATCAATCTGGCTCAGATTTTCACAGGAAACTCAGTTCATATCAGACATTGATATTGTATTGGCTTGACTTACTCAGGAAACCAATTAAAAATTTCAATTTTCCGGGGTCTGGGGCCAGGCTCAGCCCCCCTCAAATTAGGAAATATCAGGTATATCCTAATACAACCAATCTGAAGCTCTTCTTTAATTTTGCATATGTTTTAACAATAATTGAGGATATATTAGGCCCATTTGGAGCATTACATCTCTGAAAATAAATTATTTCACCCATATAGTGCTGTAAAAATGGTCAAAAATACATGTAAATTACACCAAACCAGTACCAAATGTTGGTCTATAATGCTGAAATTTGGCCAGAATATAAGGTGGCACATACTAAATCTGACTGAACCGCTTTTAAAATTACATCTGATATAACAGTACCTATAGTTTGGCAATATTGGCTTCAGCTGGCCCCAAATTCGCTTCTGTGGGGCTGCATTAAGATATACTTAAATTTGACAAAGTAAGACAAATTTAAGGCTGAAAACCATATTGTTTGCTAGAGCTGGCGCCACTAAATGAGATTCCACAAGAATATTCCTTAAGAAATACATAACTGGTCCAAAATACATGTATTGGAAGTGCAGGTATCGAGGGGGTGGTCATATGGCACATCAGTCCAAAACCCCACTTAAACTTCATCAATCTGGCTCAGATTTTCACAGGAAACTCAGTTCATATCAGACATTGATATTGTATTGGCTTGACTTACTCAGGAAACCAATTAAAAATTTCAATTTTCCGGGGTCTGGGGCCAGGCTCAGCCCCCCTCAAATTAGGAAATATCAGGTATATCCTAATACAACCAATCTGAAGCTCTTCTTTAATTTTGCATATGTTTTAACAATAATTGAGGATATATTAGGCCCATTTGGAGCATTACATCTCTGAAAATAAATTATTTCACCCATATAGTGCTGTAAAAATGGTCAAAAATACATGTAAATTACACCAAACCAGTACCAAATGTTGGTCTATAATGCTGAAATTTGGCCAGAATATAAGGTGGCACATACTAAATCTGACTGAACCGGTTTTAAAATTACATCTGATATAACAGTACCTATAGTTTGGCAATATTGGCTTCAGCTGGCCCCAAATTCGCTTCTGTGGGGCTGCATTAAGATATACTTAAATTTGGCAAAGTAAGACAAATTTAAGGCTGAAAACCATATTGTTTGCTAGAGCTGGCGCCACTAAATGAGATTCCACAAGAATATTCCTTAAGAAATACATAACTGGTCCAAAATACATGTATTGGAAGTGCAGGTATCGAGGGGGTGGTCATATGGCACATCAGTCCAAAACCCCACTTAAACTTCATCAATCTGGCTCAGATTTTCACAGGAAACTCAGTTCATATCAGACATTGATATTGTATTGGCTTGACTTACTCAGGAAACCAATTAAAAATTTCAATTTTCCGGGGTCTGGGGCCAGGCTCAGCCCCCCTCAAATTAGGAAATATCAGGTATATCCTAATACAACCAATCTGAAGCTCTTCTTTAATTTTGCATATGTTTTAACAATAATTGAGGATATATTAGGCCCATTTGGAGCATTACATCTCTGAAAATAAATTATTTCACCCATATAGTGCTGTAAAAATGGTCAAAAATACATGTAAATTACACCAAACCAGTACCAAATGTTGGTCTATAATGCTGAAATTTGGCCAGAATATAAGGTGGCACATACTAAATCTGACTGAACCGGTTTTAAAATTACATCTGATATAACAGTACCTATAGTTTGGCAATATTGGCTTCAGCTGGCCCCAAATTCGCTTCTGTGGGGCTGCATTAAGATATACTTAAATTTGACAAAGTAAGACAAATTTAAGGCTGAAAACCATATTGTTTGCTAGAGCTGGCGCCACTAAATGAGATTCCACAAGAATATTCCTTAAGAAATACATAACTGGTCCAAAATACATGTATTGGAAGTGCAGGTATCGAGGGGGTGGTCATATGGCACATCAGTCCAAAACCCCACTTAAACTTCATCAATCTGGCTCAGATTTTCACAGGAAACTCAGTTCATATCAGACATTGATATTGTATTGGCTTGACTTACTCAGGAAACCAATTAAAAATTTCAATTTTCCGGGGTCTGGGGCCAGGCTCAGCCCCCCTCAAATTAGGAAATATCAGGTATATCCTAATACAACCAATCTGAAGCTCTTCTTTAATTTTGCATATGTTTTAGCAATAATTGAGGATATATTAGGCCCATTTGGAGCATTACATCTCTGAAAATAAATTATTTCACCCATATAGTGCTGTAAAAATGGTCAAAAATACATGTAAATTACACCAAACCAGTACCAAATGTTGGTCTATAATGCTGAAATTTGGCCAGAATATAAAGTGGCACATACTAAATCTGACTGAACCGGTTTTAAAATTACATCTGATATAACAGTACCTATAGTTTGGCAATATTGGCTTCAGCTGGCCCCAAATTCGCTTCTGTGGGGCTGCATTAAGATATACTTAAATTTGGCAAAGTAAGACAAATTTAAGGCTGAAAACCATATTGTTTGCTAGAGCTGGCACCACTAAATGAGATTCCACAAGAATATTCCTTAAGAAATACATAACTGGTCCAAAATACATGTATTGGAAGTGCAGGTATCGAGGGGGTGGTCATATGGCACATCAGTCCAAAACCCCACTTAAACTTCATCAATCTGGCTCAGATTTTCACAGGAAACTCAGTTCATATCAGACATTGATATTGTATTGGCTTGACTTACTCAGGAAACCAATTAAAAATTTCAATTTTCCGGGGTCTGGGGCCAGGCTCAGCCCCCCTCAAATTAGGAAATATCAGGTATATCCTAATACAACCAATCTGAAGCTCTTCTTTAATTTTGCATATGTTTTAGCAATAATTGAGGATATATTAGGCCCATTTGGAGCATTACATCTCTGAAAATAAATTATTTCACCCATATAGTGCTGTAAAAATGGTCAAAAATACATGTAAATTACACCAAACCAGTACCAAATGTTGGTCTATAATGCTGAAATTTGGCCAGAATATAAGGTGGCACATACTAAATCTGACTGAACCGGTTTTAAAATTACATCTGATATAACAGTACCTATAGTTTGGCAATATTGGCTTCAGCTGGCCCCAAATTCGCTTCTGTGGGGCTGCATTAAGATATACTTAAATTTGACAAAGTAAGACAAATTTAAGGCTGAAAACCATATTGTTTGCTAGAGCTGGCGCCACTAAATGAGATTCCACAAGAATATTCCTTAAGAAGTACATAACTGGTCCAAAATACATGTATTGGAAGTGCAGGTATCGAGGGGGTGGTCATATGGCACATCAGTCCAAAACCCCACTTAAACTTCATCAATCTGGCTCAGATTTTCACAGGAAACTCAGTTCATATCAGACATTGATATTGTATTGGCTTGACTTACTCAGGAAACCAATTAAAAATTTCAATTTTCCGGGGTCTGGGGCCAGGCTCAGCCCCCCTCAAATTAGGAAATATCAGGTATATCCTAATACAACCAATCTGAAGCTCTTCTTTAATTTTGCATATGTTTTAACAATAATTGAGGATATATTAGGCCCATTTGGAGCATTACATCTCTGAAAATAAATTATTTCACCCATATAGTGCTGTAAAAATGGTCAAAAATACATGTAAATTACACCAAACCAGTACCAAATGTTGGTCTATAATGCTGAAATTTGGCCAGAATATAAGGTGGCACATACTAAATCTGACTGAACCGGTTTTAAAATTACATCTGATATAACAGTACCTATAGTTTGGCAATATTGGCTTCAGCTGGCCCCAAATTCGCTTCTGTGGGGCTGCATTAAGATATACTTAAATTTGGCAAAGTAAGACAAATTTAAGGCTGAAAACCATATTGTTTGCTAGAGCTGGCGCCACTAAATGAGATTCCACAAGAATATTCCTTAAGAAGTACATAACTGGTCCAAAATACATGTATTGGAAGTGCAGGTATCGAGGGGGTGGTCATATGGCACATCAGTCCAAAACCCCACTTAAACTTCATCAATCTGGCTCAGATTTTCACAGGAAACTCAGTTCATATCAGACATTGATATTGTATTGGCTTGACTTACTCAGGAAACCAATTAAAAATTTCAATTTTCCGGGGTCTGGGGCCAGGCTCAGCCCCCCTCAAATTAGGAAATATCAGGTATATCCTAATACAACCAATCTGAAGCTCTTCTTTAATTTTGCATATGTTTTAACAATAATTGAGGATATATTAGGCCCATTTGGAGCATTACATCTCTGAAAATAAATTATTTCACCCATATAGTGCTGTAAAAATGGTCAAAAATACATGTAAATTACACCAAACCAGTACCAAATGTTGGTCTATAATGCTGAAATTTGGCCAGAATATAAGGTGGCACATACTAAATCTGACTGAACCGGTTTTAAAATTACATCTGATATAACAGTACCTATAGTTTGGCAATATTGGCTTCAGCTGGCCCCAAATTCGCTTCTGTGGGGCTGCATTAAGATATACTTAAATTTGGCAAAGTAAGACAAATTTAAGGCTGAAAACCATATTGTTTGCTAGAGCTGGCGCCACTAAATGAGATTCCACAAGAATATTCCTTAAGAAATACATAACTGGTCCAAAATACATGTATTGGAAGTGCAGGTATCGAGGGGGTGGTCATATGGCACATCAGTCCAAAACCCCACTTAAACTTCATCAATCTGGCTCAGATTTTCACAGGAAACTCAGTTCATATCAGACATTGATATTGTATTGGCTTGACTTACTCAGGAAACCAATTAAAAATTTCAATTTTCCGGGGTCTGGGGCCAGGCTCAGCCCCCCTCAAATTAGGAAATATCAGGTATATCCTAATACAACCAATCTGAAGCTCTTCTTTAATTTTGCATATGTTTTAACAATAATTGAGGATATATTAGGCCCATTTGGAGCATTACATCTCTGAAAATAAATTATTTCACCCATATAGTGCTGTAAAAATGGTCAAAAATACATGTAAATTACACCAAACCAGTACCAAATGTTGGTCTATAATGCTGAAATTTGGCCAGAATATAAGGTGGCACATACTAAATCTGACTGAACCGGTTTTAAAATTACATCTGATATAACAGTACCTATAGTTTGGCAATATTGGCTTCAGCTGGCCCCAAATTCGCTTCTGTGGGGCTGCATTAAGATATACTTAAATTTGGCAAAGTAAGACAAATTTAAGGCTGAAAACCATATTGTTTGCTAGAGCTGGCGCCACTAAATGAGATTCCACAAGAATATTCCTTAAGAAGTACATAACTGGTCCAAAATACATGTATTGGAAGTGCAGGTATCGAGGGGGTGGTCATATGGCACATCAGTCCAAAACCCCACTTAAACTTCATCAATCTGGCTCAGATTTTCACAGGAAACTCAGTTCATATCAGACATTGATATTGTATTGGCTTGACTTACTCAGGAAACCAATTAAAAATTTCAATTTTCCGGGGTCTGGGGCCAGGCTCAGCCCCCCTCAAATTAGGAAATATCAGGTATATCCTAATACAACCAATCTGAAGCTCTTCTTTAATTTTGCATATGTTTTAACAATAATTGAGGATATATTAGGCCCATTTGGAGCATTACATCTCTGAAAATAAATTATTTCACCCATATAGTGCTGTAAAAATGGTCAAAAATACATGTAAATTACACCAAACCAGTACCAAATGTTGGTCTATAATGCTGAAATTTGGCCAGAATATAAGGTGGCACATACTAAATCTGACTGAACCGGTTTTAAAATTACATCTGATATAACAGTACCTATAGTTTGGCAATATTGGCTTCAGCTGGCCCCAAATTCGCTTCTGTGGGGCTGCATTAAGATATACTTAAATTTGGCAAAGTAAGACAAATTTAAGGCTGAAAACCATATTGTTTGCTAGAGCTGGCGCCACTAAATGAGATTCCACAAGAATATTCCTTAAGAAATACATAACTGGTCCAAAATACATGTATTGGAAGTGCAGGTATCGAGGGGGTGGTCATATGGCACATCAGTCCAAAACCCCACTTAAACTTCATCAATCTGGCTCAGATTTTCACAGGAAACTCAGTTCATATCAGACATTGATATTGTATTGGCTTGACTTACTCAGGAAACCAATTAAAAATTTCAATTTTCCGGGGTCTGGGGCCAGGCTCAGCCCCCCTCAAATTAGGAAATATCAGGTATATCCTAATACAACCAATCTGAAGCTCTTCTTTAATTTTGCATATGTTTTAACAATAATTGAGGATATATTAGGCCCATTTGGAGCATTACATCTCTGAAAATAAATTATTTCACCCATATAGTGCTGTAAAAATGGTCAAAAATACATGTAAATTACACCAAACCAGTACCAAATGTTGGTCTATAATGCTGAAATTTGGCCAGAATATAAGGTGGCACATACTAAATCTGACTGAACCGGTTTTAAAATTACATCTGATATAACAGTACCTATAGTTTGGCAATATTGGCTTCAGCTGGCCCCAAATTCGCTTCTGTGGGGCTGCATTAAGATATACTTAAATTTGGCAAAGTAAGACAAATTTAAGGCTGAAAACCATATTGTTTGCTAGAGCTGGCGCCACTAAATGAGATTCCACAAGAATATTCCTTAAGAAGTACATAACTGGTCCAAAATACATGTATTGGAAGTGCAGGTATCGAGGGGGTGGTCATATGGCACATCAGTCCAAAACCCCACTTAAACTTCATCAATCTGGCTCAGATTTTCACAGGAAACTCAGTTCATATCAGACATTGATATTGTATTGGCTTGACTTACTCAGGAAACAAATTAAAAATTTCAATTTTCCGGGGTCTGGGGCCAGGCTCAGCCCCCCTCAAATTAGGAAATATCAGGTATATCCTAATACAACCAATCTGAAGCTCTTCTTTAATTTTGCATATGTTTTAACAATAATTGAGGATATATTAGGCCCATTTGGAGCATTACATCTCTGAAAATAAATTATTTCACCCATATAGTGCTGTAAAAATGGTCAAAAATACATGTAAATTACACCAAACCAGTACCAAATGTTGGTCTATAATGCTGAAATTTGGCCAGAATATAAGGTGGCACATACTAAATCTGACTGAACCGGTTTTAAAATTACATCTGATATAACAGTACCTATAGTTTGGCAATATTGGCTTCAGCTGGCCCCAAATTCGCTTCTGTGGGGCTGCATTAAGATATACTTAAATTTGACAAAGTAAGACAAATTTAAGGCTGAAAACCATATTGTTTGCTAGAGCTGGCGCCACTAAATGAGATTCCACAAGAATATTCCTTAAGAAATACATAACTGGTCCAAAATACATGTATTGGAAGTGCAGGTATCGAGGGGGTGGTCATATGGCACATCAGTCCAAAACCCCACTTAAACTTCATCAATCTGGCTCAGATTTTCACAGGAAACTCAGTTCATATCAGACATTGATATTGTATTGGCTTGACTTACTCAGGAAACCAATTAAAAATTTCAATTTTCCGGGGTCTGGGGCCAGGCTCAGCCCCCCTCAAATTAGGAAATATCAGGTATATCCTAATACAACCAATCTGAAGCTCTTCTTTAATTTTGCATATGTTTTAACAATAATTGAGGATATATTAGGCCCATTTGGAGCATTACATCTCTGAAAATAAATTATTTCACCCATATAGTGCTGTAAAAATGGTCAAAAATACATGTAAATTACACCAAACCAGTACCAAATGTTGGTCTATAATGCTGAAATTTGGCCAGAATATAAGGTGGCACATACTAAATCTGACTGAACCGGTTTTAAAATTACATCTGATATAACAGTACCTATAGTTTGGCAATATTGGCTTCAGCTGGCCCCAAATTCGCTTCTGTGGGGCTGCATTAAGATATACTTAAATTTGGCAAAGTAAGACAAATTTAAGGCTGAAAACCATATTGTTTGCTAGAGCTGGCGCCACTAAATGAGATTCCACAAGAATATTCCTTAAGAAATACATAACTGGTCCAAAATACATGTATTGGAAGTGCAGGTATCGAGGGGGTGGTCATATGGCACATCAGTCCAAAACCCCACTTAAACTTCATCAATCTGGCTCAGATTTTCACAGGAAACTCAGTTCATATCAGACATTGATATTGTATTGGCTTGACTTACTCAGGAAACCAATTAAAAATTTCAATTTTCCGGGGTCTGGGGCCAGGCTCAGCCCCCCTCAAATTAGGAAATATCAGGTATATCCTAATACAACCAATCTGAAGCTCTTCTTTAATTTTGCATATGTTTTAACAATAATTGAGGATATATTAGGCCCATTTGGAGCATTACATCTCTGAAAATAAATTATTTCACCCATATAGTGCTGTAAAAATGGTCAAAAATACATGTAAATTACACCAAACCAGTACCAAATGTTGGTCTATAATGCTGAAATTTGGCCAGAATATAAGGTGGCACATACTAAATCTGACTGAACCGGTTTTAAAATTACATCTGATATAACAGTACCTATAGTTTGGCAATATTGGCTTCAGCTGGCCCCAAATTCGCTTCTGTGGGGCTGCATTAAGATATACTTAAATTTGACAAAGTAAGACAAATTTAAGGCTGAAAACCATATTGTTTGCTAGAGCTGGCGCCACTAAATGAGATTCCACAAGAATATTCCTTAAGAAATACATAACTGGTCCAAAATACATGTATTGGAAGTGCAGGTATCGAGGGGGTGGTCATATGGCACATCAGTCCAAAACCCCACTTAAACTTCATCAATCTGGCTCAGATTTTCACAGGAAACTCAGTTCATATCAGACATTGATATTGTATTGGCTTGACTTACTCAGGAAACCAATTAAAAATTTCAATTTTCCGGGGTCTGGGGCCAGGCTCAGCCCCCCTCAAATTAGGAAATATCAGGTATATCCTAATACAACCAATCTGAAGCTCTTCTTTAATTTTGCATATGTTTTAGCAATAATTGAGGATATATTAGGCCCATTTGGAGCATTACATCTCTGAAAATAAATTATTTCACCCATATAGTGCTGTAAAAATGGTCAAAAATACATGTAAATTACACCAAACCAGTACCAAATGTTGGTCTATAATGCTGAAATTTGGCCAGAATATAAAGTGGCACATACTAAATCTGACTGAACCGGTTTTAAAATTACATCTGATATAACAGTACCTATAGTTTGGCAATATTGGCTTCAGCTGGCCCCAAATTCGCTTCTGTGGGGCTGCATTAAGATATACTTAAATTTGGCAAAGTAAGACAAATTTAAGGCTGAAAACCATATTGTTTGCTAGAGCTGGCACCACTAAATGAGATTCCACAAGAATATTCCTTAAGAAATACATAACTGGTCCAAAATACATGTATTGGAAGTGCAGGTATCGAGGGGGTGGTCATATGGCACATCAGTCCAAAACCCCACTTAAACTTCATCAATCTGGCTCAGATTTTCACAGGAAACTCAGTTCATATCAGACATTGATATTGTATTGGCTTGACTTACTCAGGAAACCAATTAAAAATTTCAATTTTCCGGGGTCTGGGGCCAGGCTCAGCCCCCCTCAAATTAGGAAATATCAGGTATATCCTAATACAACCAATCTGAAGCTCTTCTTTAATTTTGCATATGTTTTAACAATAATTGAGGATATATTAGGCCCATTTGGAGCATTACATCTCTGAAAATAAATTATTTCACCCATATAGTGCTGTAAAAATGGTCAAAAATACATGTAAATTACACCAAACCAGTACCAAATGTTGGTCTATAATGCTGAAATTTGGCCAGAATATAAGGTGGCACATACTAAATCTGACTGAACCGGTTTTAAAATTACATCTGATATAACAGTACCTATAGTTTGGCAATATTGGCTTCAGCTGGCCCCAAATTCGCTTCTGTGGGGCTGCATTAAGATATACTTAAATTTGACAAAGTAAGACAAATTTAAGGCTGAAAACCATATTGTTTGCTAGAGCTGGCGCCACTAAATGAGATTCCACAAGAATATTCCTTAAGAAATACATAACTGGTCCAAAATACATGTATTGGAAGTGCAGGTATCGAGGGGGTGGTCATATGGCACATCAGTCCAAAACCCCACTTAAACTTCATCAATCTGGCTCAGATTTTCACAGGAAACTCAGTTCATATCAGACATTGATATTGTATTGGCTTGACTTACTCAGGAAACCAATTAAAAATTTCAATTTTCCGGGGTCTGGGGCCAGGCTCAGCCCCCCTCAAATTAGGAAATATCAGGTATATCCTAATACAACCAATCTGAAGCTCTTCTTTAATTTTGCATATGTTTTAACAATAATTGAGGATATATTAGGCCCATTTGGAGCATTACATCTCTGAAAATAAATTATTTCACCCATATAGTGCTGTAAAAATGGTCAAAAATACATGTAAATTACACCAAACCAGTACCAAATGTTGGTCTATAATGCTGAAATTTGGCCAGAATATAAGGTGGCACATACTAAATCTGACTGAACCGGTTTTAAAATTACATCTGATATAACAGTACCTATAGTTTGGCAATATTGGCTTCAGCTGGCCCCAAATTCGCTTCTGTGGGGCTGCATTAAGATATACTTAAATTTGGCAAAGTAAGACAAATTTAAGGCTGAAAACCATATTGTTTGCTAGAGCTGGCGCCACTAAATGAGATTCCACAAGAATATTCCTTAAGAAGTACATAACTGGTCCAAAATACATGTATTGGAAGTGCAGGTATCGAGGGGGTGGTCATATGGCACATCAGTCCAAAACCCCACTTAAACTTCATCAATCTGGCTCAGATTTTCACAGGAAACTCAGTTCATATCAGACATTGATATTGTATTGGCTTGACTTACTCAGGAAACCAACTAAAAATTTCAATTTTCCGGGGTCTGGGGCCAGGCTCAGCCCCCCTCAAATTAGGAAATATCAGGTATATCCTAATACAACCAATCTGAAGCTCTTCTTTAATTTTGCATATGTTTTAGCAATAATTGAGGATATATTAGGCCCATTTGGAGCATTACATCTCTGAAAATAAATTATTTCACCCATATAGTGCTGTAAAAATGGTCAAAAATACATGTAAATTACACCAAACCAGTACCAAATGTTGGTCTATAATGCTGAAATTTGGCCAGAATATAAGGTGGCACATACTAAATCTGACTGAACCGGTTTTAAAATTACATCTGATATAACAGTACCTATAGTTTGGCAATATTGGCTTCAGCTGGCCCCAAATTCGCTTCTGTGGGGCTGCATTAAGATATACTTAAATTTGGCAAAGTAAGACAAATTTAAGGCTGAAAACCATATTGTTTGCTAGAGCTGGCGCCACTAAATGAGATTCCACAAGAATATTCCTTAAGAAGTACATAACTGGTCCAAAATACATGTATTGGAAGTGCAGGTATCGAGGGGGTGGTCATATGGCACATCAGTCCAAAACCCCACTTAAACTTCATCAATCTGGCTCAGATTTTCACAGGAAACTCAGTTCATATCAGACATTGATATTGTATTGGCTTGACTTACTCAGGAAACCAATTAAAAATTTCAATTTTCCGGGGTCTGGGGCCAGGCTCAGCCCCCCTCAAATTAGGAAATATCAGGTATATCCTAATACAACCAATCTGAAGCTCTTCTTTAATTTTGCATATGTTTTAGCAATAATTGAGGATATATTAGGCCCATTTGGAGCATTACATCTCTGAAAATAAATTATTTCACCCATATAGTGCTGTAAAAATGGTCAAAAATACATGTAAATTACACCAAACCAGTACCAAATGTTGGTCTATAATGCTGAAATTTGGCCAGAATATAAGGTGGCACATACTAAATCTGACTGAACCGGTTTTAAAATTACATCTGATATAACAGTACCTATAGTTTGGCAATATTGGCTTCAGCTGGCCCCAAATTCGCTTCTGTGGGGCTGCATTAAGATATACTTAAATTTGACAAAGTAAGACAAATTTAAGGCTGAAAACCATATTGTTTGCTAGAGCTGGCGCCACTAAATGAGATTCCACAAGAATATTCCTTAAGAAATACATAACTGGTCTAAAATACATGTATTGGAAGTGCAGGTATCGAGGGGGTGGTCATATGGCACATCAGTCCAAAACCCCACTTAAACTTCATCAATCTGGCTCAGATTTTCACAGGAAACTCAGTTCATATCAGACATTGATATTGTATTGGCTTGACTTACTCAGGAAACCAATTAAAAATTTCAATTTTCCGGGGTCTGGGGCCAGGCTCAGCCCCCCTCAAATTAGGAAATATCAGGTATATCCTAATACAACCAATCTGAAGCTCTTCTTTAATTTTGCATATGTTTTAACAATAATTGAGGATATATTAGGCCCATTTGGAGCATTACATCTCTGAAAATAAATTATTTCACCCATATAGTGCTGTAAAAATGGTCAAAAATACATGTAAATTACACCAAACCAGTACCAAATGTTGGTCTATAATGCTGAAATTTGGCCAGAATATAAGGTGGCACATACTAAATCTGACTGAACCGGTTTTAAAATTACATCTGATATAACAGTACCTATAGTTTGGCAATATTGGCTTCAGCTGGCCCCAAATTCGCTTCTGTGGGGCTGCATTAAGATATACTTAAATTTGGCAAAGTAAGACAAATTTAAGGCTGAAAACCATATTGTTTGCTAGAGCTGGCGCCACTAAATGAGATTCCACAAGAATATTCCTTAAGAAATACATAACTGGTCCAAAATACATGTATTGGAAGTGCAGGTATCGAGGGGGTGGTCATATGGCACATCAGTCCAAAACCCCACTTAAACTTCATCAATCTGGCTCAGATTTTCACAGGAAACTCAGTTCATATCAGACATTGATATTGTATTGGCTTGACTTACTCAGGAAACCAATTAAAAATTTCAATTTTCCGGGGTCTGGGGCCAGGCTCAGCCCCCCTCAAATTAGGAAATATCAGGTATATCCTAATACAACCAATCTGAAGCTCTTCTTTAATTTTGCATATGTTTTAACAATAATTGAGGATATATTAGGCCCATTTGGAGCA
The DNA here is from genome assembly GCA_964017235.1 of Sabellastarte sp. h YS-2021. Lineage (NCBI taxonomy): Eukaryota > Metazoa > Annelida > Polychaeta > Sabellida > Sabellidae > Sabellastarte > Sabellastarte sp. h YS-2021. The sequence goes on from OZ024934.1 coordinate 92,698,636, forward strand.
TTACATCTCTGAAAATAAATTATTTCACCCATATAGTGCTGTAAAAATGGTCAAAAATACATGTAAATTACACCAAACCAGTACCAAATGTTGGTCTATAATGCTGAAATTTGGCCAGAATATAAGGTGGCACATACTAAATCTGACTGAACCGGTTTTAAAATTACATCTGATATAACAGTACCTATAGTTTGGCAATATTGGCTTCAGCTGGCCCCAAATTCGCTTCTGTGGGGCTGCATTAAGATATACTTAAATTTGACAAAGTAAGACAAATTTAAGGCTGAAAACCATATTGTTTGCTAGAGCTGGCGCCACTAAATGAGATTCCACAAGAATATACCTTAAGAAATACATAACTGGTCCAAAATACATGTATTGGAAGTGCAGGTATCGAGGGGGTGGTCATATGGCACATCAGTCCAAAACCCCACTTAAACTTCATCAATCTGGCTCAGATTTTCACAGGAAACTCAGTTCATATCAGACATTGATATTGTATTGGCTTGACTTACTCAGGAAACCAATTAAAAATTTCAATTTTCCGGGGTCTGGGGCCAGGCTCAGCCCCCCTCAAATTAGGAAATATCAGGTATATCCTAATACAACCAATCTGAAGCTCTTCTTTAATTTTGCATATGTTTTAGCAATAATTGAGGATATATTAGGCCCATTTGGAGCATTACATCTCTGAAAATAAATTATTTCACCCATATAGTGCTGTAAAAATGGTCAAAAATACATGTAAATTACACCAAACCAGTACCAAATGTTGGTCTATAATGCTGAAATTTGGCCAGAATATAAAGTGGCACATACTAAATCTGACTGAACCGGTTTTAAAATTACATCTGATATAACAGTACCTATAGTTTGGCAATATTGGCTTCAGCTGGCCCCAAATTCGCTTCTGTGGGGCTGCATTAAGATATACTTAAATTTGGCAAAGTAAGACAAATTTAAGGCTGAAAACCATATTGTTTGCTAGAGCTGGCACCACTAAATGAGATTCCACAAGAATATTCCTTAAGAAATACATAACTGGTCCAAAATACATGTATTGGAAGTGCAGGTATCGAGGGGGTGGTCATATGGCACATCAGTCCAAAACCCCACTTAAACTTCATCAATCTGGCTCAGATTTTCACAGGAAACTCAGTTCATATCAGACATTGATATTGTATTGGCTTGACTTACTCAGGAAACCAATTAAAAATTTCAATTTTCCGGGGTCTGGGGCCAGGCTCAGCCCCCCTCAAATTAGGAAATATCAGGTATATCCTAATACAACCAATCTGAAGCTCTTCTTTAATTTTGCACATGTTTTAACAATAATTGAGGATATATTAGGCCCATTTGGAGCATTACATCTCTGAAAATAAATTATTTCACCCATATAGTGCTGTAAAAATGGTCAAAAATACATGTAAATTACACCAAACCAGTACCAAATGTTGGTCTATAATGCTGAAATTTGGCCAGAATATAAGGTGGCACATACTAAATCTGACTGAACCGGTTTTAAAATTACATCTGATATAACAGTACCTATAGTTTGGCAATATTGGCTTCAGCTGGCCCCAAATTCGCTTCTGTGGGGCTGCATTAAGATATACTTAAATTTGGCAAAGTAAGACAAATTTAAGGCTGAAAACCATATTGTTTGCTAGAGCTGGCGCCACTAAATGAGATTCCACAAGAATATTCCTTAAGAAATACATAACTGGTCCAAAATACATGTATTGGAAGTGCAGGTATCGAGGGGGTGGTCATATGGCACATCAGTCCAAAACCCCACTTAAACTTCATCAATCTGGCTCAGATTTTCACAGGAAACTCAGTTCATATCAGACATTGATATTGTATTGGCTTGACTTACTCAGGAAACCAATTAAAAATTTCAATTTTCCGGGGTCTGGGGCCAGGCTCAGCCCCCCTCAAATTAGGAAATATCAGGTATATCCTAATACAACCAATCTGAAGCTCTTCTTTAATTTTGCATATGTTTTAACAATAATTGAGGATATATTAGGCCCATTTGGAGCATTACATCTCTGAAAATAAATTATTTCACCCATATAGTGCTGTAAAAATGGTCAAAAATACATGTAAATTACACCAAACCAGTACCAAATGTTGGTCTATAATGCTGAAATTTGGCCAGAATATAAGGTGGCACATACTAAATCTGACTGAACCGGTTTTAAAATTACATCTGATATAACAGTACCTATAGTTTGGCAATATTGGCTTCAGCTGGCCCCAAATTCGCTTCTGTGGGGCTGCATTAAGATATACTTAAATTTGACAAAGTAAGACAAATTTAAGGCTGAAAACCATATTGTTTGCTAGAGCTGGCGCCACTAAATGAGATTCCACAAGAATATTCCTTAAGAAATACATAACTGGTCCAAAATACATGTATTGGAAGTGCAGGTATCGAGGGGGTGGTCATATGGCACATCAGTCCAAAACCCCACTTAAACTTCATCAATCTGGCTCAGATTTTCACAGGAAACTCAGTTCATATCAGACATTGATATTGTATTGGCTTGACTTACTCAGGAAACCAATTAAAAATTTCAATTTTCCGGGGTCTGGGGCCAGGCTCAGCCCCCCTCAAATTAGGAAATATCAGGTATATCCTAATACAACCAATCTGAAGCTCTTCTTTAATTTTGCATATGTTTTAGCAATAATTGAGGATATATTAGGCCCATTTGGAGCATTACATCTCTGAAAATAAATTATTTCACCCATATAGTGCTGTAAAAATGGTCAAAAATACATGTAAATTACACCAAACCAGTACCAAATGTTGGTCTATCATGCTGAAATTTGGCGAGAATATAAGGTGGCACATACTAAATCTGACTGAACCGGTTTTAAAATTACATCTGATATAACAGTACCTATAGTTTGGCAATATTGGCTTCAGCTGGCCCCAAATTCGCTTCTGTGGGGCTGCATTAAGATATACTTAAATTTGGCAAAGTAAGACAAATTTAAGGCTGAAAACCATATTGTTTGCTAGAGCTGGCGCCACTAAATGAGATTCCACAAGAATATTCCTTAAGAAATACATAACTGGTCCAAAATACATGTATTGGAAGTGCAGGTATCGAGGGGGTGGTCATATGGCACATCAGTCCAAAACCCCACTTAAACTTCATCAATCTGGCTCAGATTTTCACAGGAAACTCAGTTCATATCAGACATTGATATTGTATTGGCTTGACTTACTCAGGAAACCAATTAAAAATTTCAATTTTCCGGGGTCTGGGGCCAGGCTCAGCCCCCCTCAAATTAGGAAATATCAGGTATATCCTAATACAACCAATCTGAAGCTCTTCTTTAATTTTGCACATGTTTTAACAATAATTGAGGATATATTAGGCCCATTTGGAGCATTACATCTCTGAAAATAAATTATTTCACCCATATAGTGCTGTAAAAATGGTCAAAAATACATGTAAATTACACCAAACCAGTACCAAATGTTGGTCTATAATGCTGAAATTTGGCCAGAATATAAGGTGGCACATACTAAATCTGACTGAACCGGTTTTAAAATTACATCTGATATAACAGTACCTATAGTTTGGCAATATTGGCTTCAGCTGGCCCCAAATTCGCTTCTGTGGGGCTGCATTAAGATATACTTAAATTTGACAAAGTAAGACAAATTTAAGGCTGAAAACCATATTGTTTGCTAGAGCTGGCGCCACTTAATGAGATTCCACAAGAATATTCCTTAAGAAATACATAACTGGTCCAAAATACATGTATTGGAAGTGCAGGTATCGAGGGGGTGGTCATATGGCACATCAGTCCAAAACCCCACTTAAACTTCATCAATCTGGCTCAGATTTTCACAGGAAACTCAGTACATATCAGACATTGATATTGTATTGGCTTGACTTACTCAGGAAACCAATTAAAAATTTCAATTTTCCGGGGTCTGGGGCCAGGCTCAGCCCCCCTCAAATTAGGAAATATCAGGTATATCCTAATACAACCAATCTGAAGCTCTTCTTTAATTTTGCATATGTTTTAGCAATAATTGAGGATATATTAGGCCCATTTGGAGCATTACATCTCTGAAAATAAATTATTTCACCCATATAGTGCTGTAAAAATGGTCAAAAATACATGTAAATTACACCAAACCAGTACCAAATGTTGGTCTATAATGCTGAAATTTGGCCAGAATATAAAGTGGCACATACTAAATCTGACTGAACCGGTTTTAAAATTACATCTGATATAACAGTACCTATAGTTTGGCAATATTGGCTTCAGCTGGCCCCAAATTCGCTTCTGTGGGGCTGCATTAAGATATACTTAAATTTGGCAAAGTAAGACAAATTTAAGGCTGAAAACCATATTGTTTGCTAGAGCTGGCGCCACTAAATGAGATTCCACAAGAATATTCCTTAAGAAATACATAACTGGTCCAAAATACATGTATTGGAAGAGCAGGTATCGAGGGGGTGGTCATATGGCACATCAGTCCAAAACCCCACTTAAACTTCATCAATCTGGCTCAGATTTTCACAGGAAACTCAGTTCATATCAGACATTGATATTGTATTGGCTTGACTTACTCAGGAAACCAATTAAAAATTTCAATTTTCCGGGGTCTGGGGCCAGGCTCAGCCCCCCTCAAATTAGGAAATATCAGGTATATCCTAATACAACCAATCTGAAGCTCTTCTTTAATTTTGCACATGTTTTAACAATAATTGAGGATATATTAGGCCCATTTGGAGCATTACATCTCTGAAAATAAATTATTTCACCCATATAGTGCTGTAAAAATGGTCAAAAATACATGTAAATTACACCAAACCAGTACCAAATGTTGGTCTATAATGCTGAAATTTGGCCAGAATATAAGGTGGCACATACTAAATCTGACTGAACCGGTTTTAAAATTACATCTGATATAACAGTACCTATAGTTTGGCAATATTGGCTTCAGCTGGCCCCAAATTCGCTTCTGTGGGGCTGCATTAAGATATACTTAAATTTGGCAAAGTAAGACAAATTTAAGGCTGAAAACCATATTGTTTGCTAGAGCTGGCGCCACTAAATGAGATTCCACAAGAATATTCCTTAAGAAATACATAACTGGTCCAAAATACATGTATTGGAAGTGCAGGTATCGAGGGGGTGGTCATATGGCACATCAGTCCAAAACCCCACTTAAACTTCATCAATCTGGCTCAGATTTTCACAGGAAACTCAGTTCATATCAGACATTGATATTGTATTGGCTTGACTTACTCAGGAAACCAATTAAAAATTTCAATTTTCCGGGGTCTGGGGCCAGGCTCAGCCCCCCTCAAATTAGGAAATATCAGGTATATCCTAATACAACCAATCTGAAGCTCTTCTTTAATTTTGCATATGTTTTAACAATAATTGAGGATATATTAGGCCCATTTGGAGCATTACATCTCTGAAAATAAATTATTTCACCCATATAGTGCTGTAAAAATGGTCAAAAATACATGTAAATTACACCAAACCAGTACCAAATGTTGGTCTATAATGCTGAAATTTGGCCAGAATATAAGGTGGCACATACTAAATCTGACTGAACCGGTTTTAAAATTACATCTGATATAACAGTACCTATAGTTTGGCAATATTGGCTTCAGCTGGCCCCAAATTCGCTTCTGTGGGGCTGCATTAAGATATACTTAAATTTGACAAAGTAAGACAAATTTAAGGCTGAAAACCATATTGTTTGCTAGAGCTGGCGCCACTAAATGAGATTCCACAAGAATATTCCTTAAGAAATACATAACTGGTCCAAAATACATGTATTGGAAGTGCAGGTATCGAGGGGGTGGTCATATGGCACATCAGTCCAAAACCCCACTTAAACTTCATCAATCTGGCTCAGATTTTCACAGGAAACTCAGTTCATATCAGACATTGATATTGTATTGGCTTGACTTACTCAGGAAACCAATTAAAAATTTCAATTTTCCGGGGTCTGGGGCCAGGCTCAGCCCCCCTCAAATTAGGAAATATCAGGTATATCCTAATACAACCAATCTGAAGCTCTTCTTTAATTTTGCACATGTTTTAGCAATAATTGAGGATATATTAGGCCCATTTGGAGCATTACATCTCTGAAAATAAATTATTTCACCCATATAGTGCTGTAAAAATGGTCAAAAATACATGTAAATTACACCAAACCAGTACCAAATGTTGGTCTATCATGCTGAAATTTGGCCAGAATATAAGGTGGCACATACTAAATCTGACTGAACCGGTTTTAAAATTACATCTGATATAACAGTACCTATAGTTTGGCAATATTGGCTTCAGCTGGCCCCAAATTCGCTTCTGTGGGGCTGCATTAAGATATACTTAAATTTGGCAAAGTAAGACAAATTTAAGGCTGAAAACCATATTGTTTGCTAGAGCTGGCGCCACTAAATGAGATTCCACAAGAATATTCCTTAAGAAATACATAACTGGTCCAAAATACATGTATTGGAAGTGCAGGTATCGAGGGGGTGGTCATATGGCACATCAGTCCAAAACCCCACTTAAACTTCATCAATCTGGCTCAGATTTTCACAGGAAACTCAGTTCATATCAGACATTGATATTGTATTGGCTTGACTTACTCAGGAAACCAATTAAAAATTTCAATTTTCCGGGGTCTGGGGCCAGGCTCAGCCCCCCTCAAATTAGGAAATATCAGGTATATCCTAATACAACCAATCTGAAGCTCTTCTTTAATTTTGCACATGTTTTAACAATAATTGAGGATATATTAGGCCCATTTGGAGCATTACATCTCTGAAAATAAATTATTTCACCCATATAGTGCTGTAAAAATGGTCAAAAATACATGTAAATTACACCAAACCAGTACCAAATGTTGGTCTATAATGCTGAAATTTGGCCAGAATATAAGGTGGCACATACTAAATCTGACTGAACCGGTTTTAAAATTACATCTGATATAACAGTACCTATAGTTTGGCAATATTGGCTTCAGCTGGCCCCAAATTCGCTTCTGTGGGGCTGCATTAAGATATACTTAAATTTGGCAAAGTAAGACAAATTTAAGGCTGAAAACCATATTGTTTGCTAGAGCTGGCGCCACTAAATGAGATTCCACAAGAATATTCCTTAAGAAATACATAACTGGTCCAAAATACATGTATTGGAAGTGCAGGTATCGAGGGGGTGGTCATATGGCACATCAGTCCAAAACCCCACTTAAACTTCATCAATCTGGCTCAGATTTTCACAGGAAACTCAGTTCATATCAGACATTGATATTGTATTGGCTTGACTTACTCAGGAAACCAATTAAAAATTTCAATTTTCCGGGGTCTGGGGCCAGGCTCAGCCCCCCTCAAATTAGGAAATATCAGGTATATCCTAATACAACCAATCTGAAGCTCTTCTTTAATTTTGCATATGTTTTAACAATAATTGAGGATATATTAGGCCCATTTGGAGCATTACATCTCTGAAAATAAATTATTTCACCCATATAGTGCTGTAAAAATGGTCAAAAATACATGTAAATTACACCAAACCAGTACCAAATGTTGGTCTATAATGCTGAAATTTGGCCAGAATATAAGGTGGCACATACTAAATCTGACTGAACCGGTTTTAAAATTACATCTGATATAACAGTACCTATAGTTTGGCAATATTGGCTTCAGCTGGCCCCAAATTCGCTTCTGTGGGGCTGCATTAAGATATACTTAAATTTGACAAAGTAAGACAAATTTAAGGCTGAAAACCATATTGTTTGCTAGAGCTGGCGCCACTAAATGAGATTCCACAAGAATATTCCTTAAGAAATACATAACTGGTCCAAAATACATGTATTGGAAGTGCAGGTATCGAGGGGGTGGTCATATGGCACATCAGTCCAAAACCCCACTTAAACTTCATCAATCTGGCTCAGATTTTCACAGGAAACTCAGTTCATATCAGACATTGATATTGTATTGGCTTGACTTACTCAGGAAACCAATTAAAAATTTCAATTTTCCGGGGTCTGGGGCCAGGCTCAGCCCCCCTCAAATTAGGAAATATCAGGTATATCCTAATACAACCAATCTGAAGCTCTTCTTTAATTTTGCATATGTTTTAGGAATAATTGAGGATATATTAGGCCCATTTGGAGCATTACATCTCTGAAAATAAATTATTTCACCCATATAGTGCTGTAAAAATGGTCAAAAATACATGTAAATTACACCAAACCAGTACCAAATGTTGGTCTATAATGCTGAAATTTGGCCAGAATATAAGGTGGCACATACTAAATCTGACTGAACCGGTTTTAAAATTACATCTGATATAACAGTACCTATAGTTTGGCAATATTGGCTTCAGCTGGCCCCAAATTCGCTTCTGTGGGGCTGCATTAAGATATACTTAAATTTGACAAAGTAAGACAAATTTAAGGCTGAAAACCATATTGTTTGCTAGAGCTGGCGCCACTAAATGAGATTCCACAAGAATATACCTTAAGAAATACATAACTGGTCCAAAATACATGTATTGGAAGTGCAGGTATCGAGGGGGTGGTCATATGGCACATCAGTCCAAAACCCAATTTAAACTTCATCAATCTGGCTCAGATTTTCACAGGAAACTCAGTTCATATCAGACATTGATATTGTATTGGCTTGACTTACTCAGGAAACCAATTAAAAATTTCAATTTTCCGGGGTCTGGGGCCAGGCTCAGCCCCCCTCAAATTAGGAAATATCAGGTATATCCTAATATAACCAATCTGAAGCTCTTCTTTAATTTTGCATATGTTTTAGCAATAATTGAGGATATATTAGGCCCATTTGGAGCATTACATCTCTGAAAATAAATTATTTCACCCATATAGTGCTGTAAAAATGGTCAAAAATACATGTAAATTACACCAAACCAGTACCAAATGTTGGTCTATAATGCTGAAATTTGGCCAGAATATAAAGTGGCACATACTAAATCTGACTGAACCGGTTTTAAAATTACATCTGATATAACAGTACCTATAGTTTGGCAATATTGGCTTCAGCTGGCCCCAAATTCGCTGCTGTGGGGCTGCATTAAGATATACTTAAATTTGGCAAAGTAAGACAAATTTAAGGCTGAAAACCATATTGTTTGCTAGAGCTGGCACCACTAAATGAGATTCCACAAGAATATTCCTTAAGAAATACATAACTGGTCCAAAATACATGTATTGGAAGTGCAGGTATCGAGGGGGTGGTCATATGGCACATCAGTCCAAAACCCCACTTAAACTTCATCAATCTGGCTCAGATTTTCACAGGAAACTCAGTTCATATCAGACATTGATATTGTATTGGCTTGACTTACTCAGGAAACCAATTAAAAATTTCAATTTTCCGGGGTCTGGGGCCAGGCTCAGCCCCCCTCAAATTAGGAAATATCAGGTATATCCTAATACAACCAATCTGAAGCTCTTCTTTAATTTTGCACATGTTTTAACAATAATTGAGGATATATTAGGCCCATTTGGAGCATTACATCTCTGAAAATAAATTATTTCACCCATATAGTGCTGTAAAAATCGTCAAAAATACATGTAAATTACACCAAACCAGTACCAAATGTTGGTCTATAATGCTGAAATTTGGCCAGAATATAAGGTGGCACATACTAAATCTGACTGAACCGGTTTTAAAATTACATCTGATATAACAGTACCTATAGTTTGGCAATATTGGCTTCAGCTGGCCCCAAATTCGCTTCTGTGGGGCTGCATTAAGATATACTTAAATTTGGCAAAGTAAGACAAATTTAAGGCTGAAAACCATATTGTTTGCTAGAGCTGGCGCCACTAAATGAGATTCCACAAGAATATTCCTTAAGAAATACATAACTGGTCCAAAATACATGTATTGGAAGAGCAGGTATCGAGGGGGTGGTCATATGGCACATCAGTCCAAAACCCCACTTAAACTTCATCAATCTGGCTCAGATTTTCACAGGAAACTCAGTTCATATCAGACATTGATATTGTATTGGCTTGACTTACTCAGGAAACCAATTAAAAATTTCAATTTTCCGGGGTCTGGGGCCAGGCTCAGCCCCCCTCAAATTAGGAAATATCAGGTATATCCTAATACAACTAATCTGAAGCTCTTCTTTAATTTTGCACATGTTTTAACAATAATTGAGGATATATTAGGCCCATTTGGAGCATTACATCTCTGAAAATAAATTATTTCACCCATATAGTGCTGTAAAAATGGTCAAAAATACATGTAAATTACACCAAACCAGTACCAAATGTTGGTCTATAATGCTGAAATTTGGCCAGAATATAAGGTGGCACATACTAAATCTGACTGAACCGGTTTTAAAATTACATCTGATATAACAGTACCTATAGTTTGGCAATATTGGCTTCAGCTGGCCCCAAATTCGCTTCTGTGGGGCTGCATTAAGATATACTTAAATTTGACAAAGTAAGACAAATTTAAGGCTGAAAACCATATTGTTTGCTAGAGCTGGCGCCACTAAATGAGATTCCACAAGAATATTCCTTAAGAAATACATAACTGGTCCAAAATACATGTATTGGAAGTGCAGGTATCGAGGGGGTGGTCATATGGCACATCAGTCCAAAACCCCACTTAAACTTCATCAATCTGGCTCAGATTTTCACAGGAAACTCAGTTCATATCAGACATTGATATTGTATTGGCTTGACTTACTCAGGAAACCAATTAAAAATTTCAATTTTCCGGGGTCTGGGGCCAGGCTCAGCCCCCCTCAAATTAGGAAATATCAGGTATATCCTAATACAACCAATCTGAAGCTCTTCTTTAATTTTGCATATGTTTTAGCAATAATTGAGGATATATTAGGCCCATTTGGAGCATTACATCTCTGAAAATAAATTATTTCACCCATATAGTGCTGTAAAAATGGTCAAAAATACATGTAAATTACACCAAACCAGTACCAAATGTTGGTCTATAATGCTGAAATTTGGCCAGAATATAAGGTGGCACATACTAAATCTGACTGAACCGGTTTTAAAATTACATCTGATATAACAGTACCTATAGTTTGGCAATATTGGCTTCAGCTGGCCCCAAATTCGCTTCTGTGGGGCTGCATTAAGATATACTTAAATTTGACAAAGTAAGACAAATTTAAGGCTGAAAACCATATTGTTTGCTAGAGCTGGCGCCACTAAATGAGATTCCACAAGAATATACCTTAAGAAATACATAACTGGTCCAAAATACATGTATTGGAAGTGCAGGTATCGAGGGGGTGGTCATATGGCACATCAGTCCAAAACCCCACTTAAACTTCATCAATCTGGCTCAGATTTTCACAGGAAACTCAGTTCATATCAGACATTGATATTGTATTGGCTTGACTTACTCAGGAAACCAATTAAAAATTTCAATTTTCCGGGGTCTGGGGCCAGGCTCAGCCCCCCTCAAATTAGGAAATATCAGGTATATCCTAATACAACCAATCTGAAGCTCTTCTTTAATTTTGCATATGTTTTAGCAATAATTGAGGATATATTAGGCCCATTTGGAGCATTACATCTCTGAAAATAAATTATTTCACCCATATAGTGCTGTAAAAATGGTCAAAAATACATGTAAATTACACCAAACCAGTACCAAATGTTGGTCTATAATGCTGAAATTTGGCCAGAATATAAAGTGTCACATACTAAATCTGACTGAACCGGTTTTAAAATTACATCTGATATAACAGTACCTATAGTTTGGCAATATTGGCTTCAGCTGGCCCCAAATTCGCTTCTGTGGGGCTGCATTAAGATATACTTAAATTTGGCAAAGTAAGACAAATTTAAGGCTGAAAACCATATTGTTTGCTAGAGCTGGCACCACTAAATGAGATTCCACAAGAATATTCCTTAAGAAATACATAACTGGTCCAAAATACATGTATTGGAAGTGCAGGTATCGAGGGGGTGGTCATATGGCACATCAGTCCAAAACCCCACTTAAACTTCATCAATCTGGCTCAGATTTTCACAGGAAACTCAGTTCATATCAGACATTGATATTGTATTGGCTTGACTTACTCAGGAAACCAATTAAAAATTTCAATTTTCCGGGGTCTGGGGCCAGGCTCAGCCCCCCTCAAATTAGGAAATATCAGGTATATCCTAATACAACCAATCTGAAGCTCTTCTTTAATTTTGCACATGTTTTAACAATAATTGAGGATATATTAGGCCCATTTGGAGCATTACATCTCTGAAAATAAATTATTTCACCCATATAGTGCTGTAAAAATGGTCAAAAATACATGTAAATTACACCAAACCAGTACCAAATGTTGGTCTATAATGCTGAAATTTGGCCAGAATATAAGGTGGCACATACTAAATCTGACTGAACCGGTTTTAAAATTACATCTGATATAACAGTACCTATAGTTTGGCAATATTGGCTTCAGCTGGCCCCAAATTCGCTTCTGTGGGGCTGCATTAAGATATACTTAAATTTGACAAAGTAAGACAAATTTAAGGCTGAAAACCATATTGTTTGCTAGAGCTGGCGCCACTAAATGAGATTCCACAAGAATATTCCTTAAGAAATACATAACTGGTCCAAAATACATGTATTGGAAGTGCAGGTATCGAGGGGGTGGTCATATGGCACATCAGTCCAAAACCCCACTTAAACTTCATCAATCTGGCTCAGATTTTCACAGGAAACTCAGTTCATATCAGACATTGATATTGTATTGGCTTGACTTACTCAGGAAACCAATTAAAAATTTCAATTTTCCGGGGTCTGGGGCCAGGCTCAGCCCCCCTCAAATTAGGAAATATCAGGTATATCCTAATACAACCAATCTGAAGCTCTTCTTTAATTTTGCATATGTTTTAGCAATAATTGAGGATATATTAGGCCCATTTGGAACATTACATCTCTGAAAATAAATTATTTCACCCATATAGTGCTGTAAAAATGGTCAAAAATACATGTAAATTACACCAAACCAGTACCAAATGTTGGTCTATAATGCTGAAATTTGGCCAGAATATAAGGTGGCACATACTAAATCTGACTGAACCGGTTTTAAAATTACATCTGATATAACAGTACCTATAGTTTGGCAATATTGGCTTCAGCTGGCCCCAAATTCGCTTCTGTGGGGCTGCATTAAGATATACTTAAATTTGACAAAGTAAGACAAATTTAAGGCTGAAAACCATATTGTTTGCTAGAGCTGGCGCCACTAAATGAGATTCCACAAGAATATACCTTAAGAAATACATAACTGGTCCAAAATACATGTATTGGAAGTGCAGGTATCGAGGGGGTGGTCATATGGCACATCAGTCCAAAACCCCACTTAAACTTCATCAATCTGGCTCAGATTTTCACAGGAAACTCAGTTCATATCAGACATTGATATTGTATTGGCTTGACTTACTCAGGAAACCAATTAAAAATTTCAATTTTCCGGGGTCTGGGGCCAGGCTCAGCCCCCCTCAAATTAGGAAATATCAGGTATATCCTAATACAACCAATCTGAAGCTCTTCTTTAATTTTGCATATGTTTTAGCAATAATTGAGGATATATTAGGCCCATTTGGAGCATTACATCTCTGAAAATAAATTATTTCACCCATATAGTGCTGTAAAAATGGTCAAAAATACATGTAAATTACACCAAACCAGTACCAAATGTTGGTCTATAATGCTGAAATTTGGCCAGAATATAAAGTGGCACATACTAAATCTGACTGAACCGGTTTTAAAATTACATCTGATATAACAGTACCTATAGTTTGGCAATATTGGCTTCAGCTGGCCCCAAATTCGCTTCTGTGGGGCTGCATTAAGATATACTTAAATTTGGCAAAGTAAGACAAATTTAAGGCTGAAAACCATATTGTTTGCTAGAGCTGGCACCACTAAATGAGATTCCACAAGAATATTCCTTAAGAAATACATAACTGGTCCAAAATACATGTATTGGAAGTGCAGGTATCGAGGGGGTGGTCATATGGCATATCAGTCCAAAACCCCACTTAAACTTCATCAATCTGGCTCAGATTTTCACAGGAAACTCAGTTCATATCAGACATTGATATTGTATTGGCTTGACTTACTCAGGAAACCAATTAAAAATTTCAATTTTCCGGGGTCTGGGGCCAGGCTCAGCCCCCCTCAAATTAGGAAATATCAGGTATATCCTAATACAACCAATCTGAAGCTCTTCTTTAATTTTGCACATGTTTTAACAATAATTGAGGATATATTAGGCCCATTTGGAGCATTACATCTCTGAAAATAAATTATTTCACCCATATAGTGCTGTAAAAATGGTCAAAAATACATGTAAATTACACCAAACCAGTACCAAATGTTGGTCTATCATGCTGAAATTTGGCCAGAATATAAGGTGGCACATACTAAATCTGACTGAACCGGTTTTAAAATTACATCTGATATAACAGTACCTATAGTTTGGCAATATTGGCTTCAGCTGGCCCCAAATTCGCTTCTGTGGGGCTGCATTAAGATATACTTAAATTTGGCAAAGTAAGACAAATTTAAGGCTGAAAACCATATTGTTTGCTAGAGCTGGCGCCACTAAATGAGATTCCACAAGAATATTCCTTAAGAAATACATAACTGGTCCAAAATACATGTATTGGAAGTGCAGGTATCGAGGGGGTGGTCATATGGCACATCAGTCCAAAACCCCACTTAAACTTCATCAATCTGGCTCAGATTTTCACAGGAAACTCAGTTCATATCAGACATTGATATTGTATTGGCTTGACTTACTCAGGAAACCAATTAAAAATTTCAATTTTCCGGGGTCTGGGGCCAGGCTCAGCCCCCCTCAAATTAGGAAATATCAGGTATATCCTAATACAACCAATCTGAAGCTCTTCTTTAATTTTGCATATGTTTTAACAATAATTGAGGATATATTAGGCCCATTTGGAGCATTACATCTCTGAAAATAAATTATTTCACCCATATAGTGCTGTAAAAATGGTCAAAAATACATGTAAATTACACCAAACCACTACCAAATGTTGGTCTATCATGCTGAAATTTGGCCAGAATATAAGGTGGCACATACTAAATCTGACTGAACCGGTTTTAAAATTACATCTGATATAACAGTACCTATAGTTTGGCAATATTGGCTTCAGCTGGCCCCAAATTCGCTTCTGTGGGGCTGCATTAAGATATACTTAAATTTGGCAAAGTAAGACAAATTTAAGGCTGAAAACCATATTGTTTGCTAGAGCTGGCGCCACTAAATGAGATTCCACAAGAATATTCCTTAAGAAATACATAACTGGTCCAAAATACATGTATTGGAAGTGCAGGTATCGAGGGGGTGGTCATATGGCACATCAGTCCAAAACCCCACTTAAACTTCATCAATCTGGCTCAGATTTTCACAGGAAACTCAGTTCATATCAGACATTGATATTGTATTGGCTTGACTTACTCAGGAAACCAATTAAAAATTTCAATTTTCCGGGGTCTGGGGCCAGGCTCAGCCCCCCTCAAATTAGGAAATATCAGGTATATCCTAATACAACCAATCTGAAGCTCTTCTTTAATTTTGCATATGTTTTAACAATAATTGAGGATATATTAGGCCCATTTGGAGCATTACATCTCTGAAAATAAATTATTTCACCCATATAGTGCTGTAAAAATGGTCAAAAATACATGTAAATTACACCAAACCAGTACCAAATGTTGGTCTATAATGCTGAAATTTGGCCAGAATATAAAGTGGCACATACTAAATCTGACTGAACCGGTTTTAAAATTACATCTGATATAACAGTACCTATAGTTTGGCAATATTGGCTTCAGCTGGCCCCAAATTCGCTGCTGTGGGGCTGCATTAAGATATACTTAAATTTGGCAAAGTAAGACAAATTTAAGGCTGAAAACCATATTGTTTGCTAGAGCTGGCACCACTAAATGAGATTCCACAAGAATATTCCTTAAGAAATACATAACTGGTCCAAAATACATGTATTGGAAGTGCAGGTATCGAGGGGGTGGTCATATGGCACATCAGTCCAAAACCCCACTTAAACTTCATCAATCTGGCTCAGATTTTCACAGGAAACTCAGTTCATATCAGACATTGATATTGTATTGGCTTGACTTACTCAGGAAACCAATTAAAAATTTCAATTTTCCGGGGTCTGGGGCCAGGCTCAGCCCCCCTCAAATTAGGAAATATCAGGTATATCCTAATACAACCAATCTGAAGCTCTTCTTTAATTTTGCACATGTTTTAACAATAATTGAGGATATATTAGGCCCATTTGGAGCATTACATCTCTGAAAATAAATTATTTCACCCATATAGTGCTGTAAAAATCGTCAAAAATACATGTAAATTACACCAAACCAGTACCAAATGTTGGTCTATAATGCTGAAATTTGGCCAGAATATAAGGTGGCACATACTAAATCTGACTGAACCGGTTTTAAAATTACATCTGATATAACAGTACCTATAGTTTGGCAATATTGGCTTCAGCTGGCCCCAAATTCGCTTCTGTGGGGCTGCATTAAGATATACTTAAATTTGGCAAAGTAAGACAAATTTAAGGCTGAAAACCATATTGTTTGCTAGAGCTGGCGCCACTAAATGAGATTCCACAAGAATATTCCTTAAGAAATACATAACTGGTCCAAAATACATGTATTGGAAGAGCAGGTATCGAGGGGGTGGTCATATGGCACATCAGTCCAAAACCCCACTTAAACTTCATCAATCTGGCTCAGATTTTCACAGGAAACTCAGTTCATATCAGACATTGATATTGTATTGGCTTGACTTACTCAGGAAACCAATTAAAAATTTCAATTTTCCGGGGTCTGGGGCCAGGCTCAGCCCCCCTCAAATTAGGAAATATCAGGTATATCCTAATACAACCAATCTGAAGCTCTTCTTTAATTTTGCACATGTTTTAACAATAATTGAGGATATATTAGGCCCATTTGGAGCATTACATCTCTGAAAATAAATTATTTCACCCATATAGTGCTGTAAAAATGGTCAAAAATACATGTAAATTACACCAAACCAGTACCAAATGTTGGTCTATAATGCTGAAATTTGGCCAGAATATAAGGTGGCACATACTAAATCTGACTGAACCGGTTTTAAAATTACATCTGATATAACAGTACCTATAGTTTGGCAATATTGGCTTCAGCTGGCCCCAAATTCGCTTCTGTGGGGCTGCATTAAGATATACTTAAATTTGACAAAGTAAGACAAATTTAAGGCTGAAAACCATATTGTTTGCTAGAGCTGGCGCCACTAAATGAGATTCCACAAGAATATTCCTTAAGAAATACATAACTGGTCCAAAATACATGTATTGGAAGTGCAGGTATCGAGGGGGTGGTCATATGGCACATCAGTCCAAAACCCCACTTAAACTTCATCAATCTGGCTCAGATTTTCACAGGAAACTCAGTTCATATCAGACATTGATATTGTATTGGCTTGACTTACTCAGGAAACCAATTAAAAATTTCAATTTTCCGGGGTCTGGGGCCAGGCTCAGCCCCCCTCAAATTAGGAAATATCAGGTATATCCTAATACAACCAATCTGAAGCTCTTCTTTAATTTTGCATATGTTTTAGCAATAATTGAGGATATATTAGGCCCATTTGGAGCATTACATCTCTGAAAATAAATTATTTCACCCATATAGTGCTGTAAAAATGGTCAAAAATACATGTAAATTACACCAAACCAGTACCAAATGTTGGTCTATAATGCTGAAATTTGGCCAGAATATAAGGTGGCACATACTAAATCTGACTGAACCGGTTTTAAAATTACATCTGATATAACAGTACCTATAGTTTGGCAATATTGGCTTCAGCTGGCCCCAAATTCGCTTCTGTGGGGCTGCATTAAGATATACTTAAATTTGACAAAGTAAGACAAATTTAAGGCTGAAAACCATATTGTTTGCTAGAGCTGGCGCCACTAAATGAGATTCCACAAGAATATACCTTAAGAAATACATAACTGGTCCAAAATACATGTATTGGAAGTGCAGGTATCGAGGGGGTGGTCATATGGCACATCAGTCCAAAACCCCACTTAAACTTCATCAATCTGGCTCAGATTTTCACAGGAAACTCAGTTCATATCAGACATTGATATTGTATTGGCTTGACTTACTCAGGAAACCAATTAAAAATTTCAATTTTCCGGGGTCTGGGGCCAGGCTCAGCCCCCCTCAAATTAGGAAATATCAGGTATATCCTAATACAACCAATCTGAAGCTCTTCTTTAATTTTGCATATGTTTTAGCAATAATTGAGGATATATTAGGCCCATTTGGAGCATTACATCTCTGAAAATAAATTATTTCACCCATATAGTGCTGTAAAAATGGTCAAAAATACATGTAAATTACACCAAACCAGTACCAAATGTTGGTCTATAATGCTGAAATTTGGCCAGAATATAAAGTGGCACATACTAAATCTGACTGAACCGGTTTTAAAATTACATCTGATATAACAGTACCTATAGTTTGGCAATATTGGCTTCAGCTGGCCCCAAATTCGCTTCTGTGGGGCTGCATTAAGATATACTTAAATTTGGCAAAGTAAGACAAATTTAAGGCTGAAAACCATATTGTTTGCTAGAGCTGGCACCACTAAATGAGATTCCACAAGAATATTCCTTAAGAAATACATAACTGGTCCAAAATACATGTATTGGAAGTGCAGGTATCGAGGGGGTGGTCATATGGCACATCAGTCCAAAACCCCACTTAAACTTCATCAATCTGGCTCAGATTTTCACAGGAAACTCAGTTCATATCAGACATTGATATTGTATTGGCTTGACTTACTCAGGAAACCAATTAAAAATTTCAATTTTCCGGGGTCTGGGGCCAGGCTCAGCCCCCCTCAAATTAGGAAATATCAGGTATATCCTAATACAACCAATCTGAAGCTCTTCTTTAATTTTGCACATGTTTTAACAATAATTGAGGATATATTAGGCCCATTTGGAGCATTACATCTCTGAAAATAAATTATTTCACCCATATAGTGCTGTAAAAATGGTCAAAAATACATGTAAATTACACCAAACCAGTACCAAATGTTGGTCTATAATGCTGAAATTTGGCCAGAATATAAGGTGGCACATACTAAATCTGACTGAACCGGTTTTAAAATTACATCTGATATAACAGTACCTATAGTTTGGCAATATTGGCTTCAGCTGGCCCCAAATTCGCTTCTGTGGGGCTGCATTAAGATATACTTAAATTTGACAAAGTAAGACAAATTTAAGGCTGAAAACCATATTGTTTGCTAGAGCTGGCGCCACTAAATGAGATTCCACAAGAATATTCCTTAAGAAATACATAACTGGTCCAAAATACATGTATTGGAAGTGCAGGTATCGAGGGGGTGGTCATATGGCACATCAGTCCAAAACCCCACTTAAACTTCATCAATCTGGCTCAGATTTTCACAGGAAACTCAGTTCATATCAGACATTGATATTGTATTGGCTTGACTTACTCAGGAAACCAATTAAAAATTTCAATTTTCCGGGGTCTGGGGCCAGGCTCAGCCCCCCTCAAATTAGGAAATATCAGGTATATCCTAATACAACCAATCTGAAGCTCTTCTTTAATTTTGCATATGTTTTAGCAATAATTGAGGATATATTAGGCCCATTTGGAACATTACATCTCTGAAAATAAATTATTTCACCCATATAGTGCTGTAAAAATGGTCAAAAATACATGTAAATTACACCAAACCAGTACCAAATGTTGGTCTATAATGCTGAAATTTGGCCAGAATATAAGGTGGCACATACTAAATCTGACTGAACCGGTTTTAAAATTACATCTGATATAACAGTACCTATAGTTTGGCAATATTGGCTTCAGCTGGCCCCAAATTCGCTTCTGTGGGGCTGCATTAAGATATACTTAAATTTGACAAAGTAAGACAAATTTAAGGCTGAAAACCATATTGTTTGCTAGAGCTGGCGCCACTAAATGAGATTCCACAAGAATATACCTTAAGAAATACATAACTGGTCCAAAATACATGTATTGGAAGTGCAGGTATCGAGGGGGTGGTCATATGGCACATCAGTCCAAAACCCCACTTAAACTTCATCAATCTGGCTCAGATTTTCACAGGAAACTCAGTTCATATCAGACATTGATATTGTATTGGCTTGACTTACTCAGGAAACCAATTAAAAATTTCAATTTTCCGGGGTCTGGGGCCAGGCTCAGCCCCCCTCAAATTAGGAAATATCAGGTATATCCTAATACAACCAATCTGAAGCTCTTCTTTAATTTTGCATATGTTTTAGCAATAATTGAGGATATATTAGGCCCATTTGGAGCATTACATCTCTGAAAATAAATTATTTCACCCATATAGTGCTGTAAAAATGGTCAAAAATACATGTAAATTACACCAAACCAGTACCAAATGTTGGTCTATAATGCTGAAATTTGGCCAGAATATAAAGTGGCACATACTAAATCTGACTGAACCGGTTTTAAAATTACATCTGATATAACAGTACCTATAGTTTGGCAATATTGGCTTCAGCTGGCCCCAAATTCGCTTCTGTGGGGCTGCATTAAGATATACTTAAATTTGGCAAAGTAAGACAAATTTAAGGCTGAAAACCATATTGTTTGCTAGAGCTGGCACCACTAAATGAGATTCCACAAGAATATTCCTTAAGAAATACATAACTGGTCCAAAATACATGTATTGGAAGTGCAGGTATCGAGGGGGTGGTCATATGGCATATCAGTCCAAAACCCCACTTAAACTTCATCAATCTGGCTCAGATTTTCACAGGAAACTCAGTTCATATCAGACATTGATATTGTATTGGCTTGACTTACTCAGGAAACCAATTAAAAATTTCAATTTTCCGGGGTCTGGGGCCAGGCTCAGCCCCCCTCAAATTAGGAAATATCAGGTATATCCTAATACAACCAATCTGAAGCTCTTCTTTAATTTTGCACATGTTTTAACAATAATTGAGGATATATTAGGCCCATTTGGAGCATTACATCTCTGAAAATAAATTATTTCACCCATATAGTGCTGTAAAAATGGTCAAAAATACATGTAAATTACACCAAACCAGTACCAAATGTTGGTCTATCATGCTGAAATTTGGCCAGAATATAAGGTGGCACATACTAAATCTGACTGAACCGGTTTTAAAATTACATCTGATATAACAGTACCTATAGTTTGGCAATATTGGCTTCAGCTGGCCCCAAATTCGCTTCTGTG
Source organism: Sabellastarte sp. h YS-2021 (assembly GCA_964017235.1). Classification (NCBI taxonomy): domain Eukaryota; kingdom Metazoa; phylum Annelida; class Polychaeta; order Sabellida; family Sabellidae; genus Sabellastarte; species Sabellastarte sp. h YS-2021. The sequence continues at coordinate 92,720,011 of OZ024934.1, forward strand.
GGGCTGCATTAAGATATACTTAAATTTGGCAAAGTAAGACAAATTTAAGGCTGAAAACCATATTGTTTGCTAGAGCTGGCGCCACTAAATGAGATTCCACAAGAATATTCCTTAAGAAATACATAACTGGTCCAAAATACATGTATTGGAAGTGCAGGTATCGAGGGGGTGGTCATATGGCACATCAGTCCAAAACCCCACTTAAACTTCATCAATCTGGCTCAGATTTTCACAGGAAACTCAGTTCATATCAGACATTGATATTGTATTGGCTTGACTTACTCAGGAAACCAATTAAAAATTTCAATTTTCCGGGGTCTGGGGCCAGGCTCAGCCCCCCTCAAATTAGGAAATATCAGGTATATCCTAATACAACCAATCTGAAGCTCTTCTTTAATTTTGCATATGTTTTAACAATAATTGAGGATATATTAGGCCCATTTGGAGCATTACATCTCTGAAAATAAATTATTTCACCCATATAGTGCTGTAAAAATGGTCAAAAATACATGTAAATTACACCAAACCACTACCAAATGTTGGTCTATCATGCTGAAATTTGGCCAGAATATAAGGTGGCACATACTAAATCTGACTGAACCGGTTTTAAAATTACATCTGATATAACAGTACCTATAGTTTGGCAATATTGGCTTCAGCTGGCCCCAAATTCGCTTCTGTGGGGCTGCATTAAGATATACTTAAATTTGGCAAAGTAAGACAAATTTAAGGCTGAAAACCATATTGTTTGCTAGAGCTGGCGCCACTAAATGAGATTCCACAAGAATATTCCTTAAGAAATACATAACTGGTCCAAAATACATGTATTGGAAGTGCAGGTATCGAGGGGGTGGTCATATGGCACATCAGTCCAAAACCCCACTTAAACTTCATCAATCTGGCTCAGATTTTCACAGGAAACTCAGTTCATATCAGACATTGATATTGTATTGGCTTGACTTACTCAGGAAACCAATTAAAAATTTCAATTTTCCGGGGTCTGGGGCCAGGCTCAGCCCCCCTCAAATTAGGAAATATCAGGTATATCCTAATACAACCAATCTGAAGCTCTTCTTTAATTTTGCATATGTTTTAACAATAATTGAGGATATATTAGGCCCATTTGGAGCATTACATCTCTGAAAATAAATTATTTCACCCATATAGTGCTGTAAAAATGGTCAAAAATACATGTAAATTACACCAAACCAGTACCAAATGTTGGTCTATAATGCTGAAATTTGGCCAGAATATAAAGTGGCACATACTAAATCTGACTGAACCGGTTTTAAAATTACATCTGATATAACAGTACCTATAGTTTGGCAATATTGGCTTCAGCTGGCCCCAAATTCGCTTCTGTGGGGCTGCATTAAGATATACTTAAATTTGGCAAAGTAAGACAAATTTAAGGCTGAAAACCATATTGTTTGCTAGAGCTGGCACCACTAAATGAGATTCCACAAGAATATTCCTTAAGAAATACATAACTGGTCCAAAATACATGTATTGGAAGTGCAGGTATCGAGGGGGTGGTCATATGGCACATCAGTCCAAAACCCCACTTAAACTTCATCAATCTGGCTCAGATTTTCACAGGAAACTCAGTTCATATGAGACATTGATATTGTATTGGCTTGACTTACTCAGGAAACCAATTAAAAATTTCAATTTTCCGGGGTCTGGGGCCAGGCTCAGCCCCCCTCAAATTAGGAAATATCAGGTATATCCTAATACAACCAATCTGAAGCTCTTCTTTAATTTTGCACATGTTTTAACAATAATTGAGGATATATTAGGCCCATTTGGAGCATTACATCTCTGAAAATAAATTATTTCACCCATATAGTGCTGTAAAAATGGTCAAAAATACATGTAAATTACACCAAACCAGTACCAAATGTTGGTCTATAATGCTGAAATTTGGCCAGAATATAAGGTGGCACATACTAAATCTGACTGAACCGGTTTTAAAATTACATCTGATATAACAGTACCTATAGTTTGGCAATATTGGCTTCAGCTGGCCCCAAATTCGCTTCTGTGGGGCTGCATTAAGATATACTTAAATTTGACAAAGTAAGACAAATTTAAGGCTGAAAACCATATTGTTTGCTAGAGCTGGCGCCACTAAATGAGATTCCACAAGAATATTCCTTAAGAAATACATAACTGGTCCAAAATACATGTATTGGAAGTGCAGGTATCGAGGGGGTGGTCATATGGCACATCAGTCCAAAACCCCACTTAAACTTCATCAATCTGGCTCAGATTTTCACAGGAAACTCAGTTCATATCAGACATTGATATTGTATTGGCTTGACTTACTCAGGAAACCAATTAAAAATTTCAATTTTCCGGGATCTGGGGCCAGGCTCAGCCCCCCTCAAATTAGGAAATATCAGGTATATCCTAATACAACCAATCTGAAGCTCTTCTTTAATTTTGCATATGTTTTAGCAATAATTGAGGATATATTAGGCCCATTTGGAACATTACATCTCTGAAAATAAATTATTTCACCCATATAGTGCTGTAAAAATGGTCAAAAATACATGTAAATTACACCAAACCAGTACCAAATGTTGGTCTATAATGCTGAAATTTGGCCAGAATATAAGGTGGCACATACTAAATCTGACTGAACCGGTTTTAAAATTACATCTGATATAACAGTACCTATAGTTTGGCAATATTGGCTTCAGCTGGCCCCAAATTCGCTTCTGTGGGGCTGCATTAAGATATACTTAAATTTGACAAAGTAAGACAAATTTAAGGCTGAAAACCATATTGTTTGCTAGAGCTGGCGCCACTAAATGAGATTCCACAAGAATATACCTTAAGAAATACATAACTGGTCCAAAATACATGTATTGGAAGTGCAGGTATCGAGGGGGTGGTCATATGGCACATCAGTCCAAAACCCCACTTAAACTTCATCAATCTGGCTCAGATTTTCACAGGAAACTCAGTTCATATCAGACATTGATATTGTATTGGCTTGACTTACTCAGGAAACCAATTAAAAATTTCAATTTTCCGGGGTCTGGGGCCAGGCTCAGCCCCCCTCAAATTAGGAAATATCAGGTATATCCTAATACAACCAATCTGAAGCTCTTCTTTAATTTTGCATATGTTTTAACAATAATTGAGGATATATTAGGCCCATTTGGAGCATTACATCTCTGAAAATAAATTATTTCACCCATATAGTGCTGTAAAAATGGTCAAAAATACATGTAAATTACACCAAACCAGTACCAAATGTTGGTCTATCATGCTGAAATTTGGCCAGAATATAAGGTGGCACATACTTAATCTGACTGAACCGGTTTTAAAATTACATCTGATATAACAGTACCTATAGTTTGGCAATATTGGCTTCAGCTGGCCCCAAATTCGCTTCTGTGGGGCTGCATTAAGATATACTTAAATTTGGCAAAGTAAGACAAATTTAAGGCTGAAAACCATATTGTTTGCTAGAGCTGGCGCCACTAAATGAGATTCCACAAGAATATTCCTTAAGAAATACATAACTGGTCCAAAATACATGTATTGGAAGTGCAGGTATCGAGGGGGTGGTCATATGGCACATCAGTCCAAAACCCCACTTAAACTTCATCAATCTGGCTCAGATTTTCACAGGAAACTCAGTTCATATCAGACATTGATATTGTATTGGCTTGACTTACTCAGGAAACCAATTAAAAATTTCAATTTTCCGGGGTCTGGGGCCAGGCTCAGCCCCCCTCAAATTAGGAAATATCAGGTATATCCTAATACAACCAATCTGAAGCTCTTCTTTAATTTTGCATATGTTTTAACAATAATTGAGGATATATTAGGCCCATTTGGAGCATTACATCTCTGAAAATAAATTATTTCACCCATATAGTGCTGTAAAAATGGTCAAAAATACATGTAAATTACACCAAACCAGTACCAAATGTTGGTCTATAATGCTGAAATTTGGCCAGAATATAAAGTGGCACATACTAAATCTGACTGAACCGGTTTTAAAATTACATCTGATATAACAGTACCTATAGTTTGGCAATATTGGCTTCAGCTGGCCCCAAATTCGCTTCTGTGGGGCTGCATTAAGATATACTTAAATTTGGCAAAGTAAGACAAATTTAAGGCTGAAAACCATATTGTTTGCTAGAGCTGGCACCACTAAATGAGATTCCACAAGAATATTCCTTAAGAAATACATAACTGGTCCAAAATACATGTATTGGAAGTGCAGGTATCGAGGGGGTGGTCATATGGCACATCAGTCCAAAACCCCACTTAAACTTCATCAATCTGGCTCAGATTTTCACAGGAAACTCAGTTCATATGAGACATTGATATTGTATTGGCTTGACTTACTCAGGAAACCAATTAAAAATTTCAATTTTCCGGGGTCTGGGGCCAGGCTCAGCCCCCCTCAAATTAGGAAATATCAGGTATATCCTAATACAACCAATCTGAAGCTCTTCTTTAATTTTGCACATGTTTTAACAATAATTGAGGATATATTAGGCCCATTTGGAGCATTACATCTCTGAAAATAAATTATTTCACCCATATAGTGCTGTAAAAATGGTCAAAAATACATGTAAATTACACCAAACCAGTACCAAATGTTGGTCTATAATGCTGAAATTTGGCCAGAATATAAGGTGGCACATACTAAATCTGACTGAACCGGTTTTAAAATTACATCTGATATAACAGTACCTATAGTTTGGCAATATTGGCTTCAGCTGGCCCCAAATTCGCTTCTGTGGGGCTGCATTAAGATATACTTAAATTTGACAAAGTAAGACAAATTTAAGGCTGAAAACCATATTGTTTGCTAGAGCTGGCGCCACTAAATGAGATTCCACAAGAATATTCCTTAAGAAATACATAACTGGTCCAAAATACATGTATTGGAAGTGCAGGTATCGAGGGGGTGGTCATATGGCACATCAGTCCAAAACCCCACTTAAACTTCATCAATCTGGCTCAGATTTTCACAGGAAACTCAGTTCATATCAGACATTGATATTGTATTGGCTTGACTTACTCAGGAAACCAATTAAAAATTTCAATTTTCCGGGGTCTGGGGCCAGGCTCAGCCCCCCTCAAATTAGGAAATATCAGGTATATCCTAATACAACCAATCTGAAGCTCTTCTTTAATTTTGCATATGTTTTAACAATAATTGAGGATATATTAGGCCCATTTGGAGCATTACATCTCTGAAAATAAATTATTTCACCCATATAGTGCTGTAAAAATGGTCAAAAATACATGTAAATTACACCAAACCACTACCAAATGTTGGTCTATCATGCTGAAATTTGGCCAGAATATAAGGTGGCACATACTTAATCTGACTGAACCGGTTTTAAAATTACATCTGATATAACAGTACCTATAGTTTGGCAATATTGGCTTCAGCTGGCCCCAAATTCGCTTCTGTGGGGCTGCATTAAGATATACTTAAATTTGGCAAAGTAAGACAAATTTAAGGCTGAAAACCATATTGTTTGCTAGAGCTGGCGCCACTAAATGAGATTCCACAAGAATATTCCTTAAGAAATACATAACTGGTCCAAAATACATGTATTGGAAGTGCAGGTATCGAGGGGGTGGTCATATGGCACATCAGTCCAAAACCCCACTTAAACTTCATCAATCTGGCTCAGATTTTCACAGGAAACTCAGTTCATATCAGACATTGATATTGTATTGGCTTGACTTACTCAGGAAACCAATTAAAAATTTCAATTTTCCGGGGTCTGGGGCCAGGCTCAGCCCCCCTCAAATTAGGAAATATCAGGTATATCCTAATACAACCAATCTGAAGCTCTTCTTTAATTTTGCATATGTTTTAACAATAATTGAGGATATATTAGGCCCATTTGGAGCATTACATCTCTGAAAATAAATTATTTCACCCATATAGTGCTGTAAAAATGGTCAAAAATACATGTAAATTACACCAAACCAGTACCAAATGTTGGTCTATAATGCTGAAATTTGGCCAGAATATAAAGTGGCACATACTAAATCTGACTGAACCGGTTTTAAAATTACATCTGATATAACAGTACCTATAGTTTGGCAATATTGGCTTCAGCTGGCCCCAAATTCGCTTCTGTGGGGCTGCATTAAGATATACTTAAATTTGGCAAAGTAAGACAAATTTAAGGCTGAAAACCATATTGTTTGCTAGAGCTGGCACCACTAAATGAGATTCCACAAGAATATTCCTTAAGAAATACATAACTGGTCCAAAATACATGTATTGGAAGTGCAGGTATCGAGGGGGTGGTCATATGGCACATCAGTCCAAAACCCCACTTAAACTTCATCAATCTGGCTCAGATTTTCACAGGAAACTCAGTTCATATGAGACATTGATATTGTATTGGCTTGACTTACTCAGGAAACCAATTAAAAATTTCAATTTTCCGGGGTCTGGGGCCAGGCTCAGCCCCCCTCAAATTAGGAAATATCAGGTATATCCTAATACAACCAATCTGAAGCTCTTCTTTAATTTTGCACATGTTTTAACAATAATTGAGGATATATTAGGCCCATTTGGAGCATTACATCTCTGAAAATAAATTATTTCACCCATATAGTGCTGTAAAAATGGTCAAAAATACATGTAAATTACACCAAACCAGTACCAAATGTTGGTCTATAATGCTGAAATTTGGCCAGAATATAAGGTGGCACATACTAAATCTGACTGAACCGGTTTTAAAATTACATCTGATATAACAGTACCTATAGTTTGGCAATATTGGCTTCAGCTGGCCCCAAATTCGCTTCTGTGGGGCTGCATTAAGATATACTTAAATTTGACAAAGTAAGACAAATTTAAGGCTGAAAACCATATTGTTTGCTAGAGCTGGCGCCACTAAATGAGATTCCACAAGAATATTCCTTAAGAAATACATAACTGGTCCAAAATACATGTATTGGAAGTGCAGGTATCGAGGGGGTGGTCATATGGCACATCAGTCCAAAACCCCACTTAAACTTCATCAATCTGGCTCAGATTTTCACAGGAAACTCAGTTCATATCAGACATTGATATTGTATTGGCTTGACTTACTCAGGAAACCAATTAAAAATTTCAATTTTCCGGGATCTGGGGCCAGGCTCAGCCCCCCTCAAATTAGGAAATATCAGGTATATCCTAATACAACCAATCTGAAGCTCTTCTTTAATTTTGCATATGTTTTAGCAATAATTGAGGATATATTAGGCCCATTTGGAACATTACATCTCTGAAAATAAATTATTTCACCCATATAGTGCTGTAAAAATGGTCAAAAATACATGTAAATTACACCAAACCAGTACCAAATGTTGGTCTATAATGCTGAAATTTGGCCAGAATATAAGGTGGCACATACTAAATCTGACTGAACCGGTTTTAAAATTACATCTGATATAACAGTACCTATAGTTTGGCAATATTGGCTTCAGCTGGCCCCAAATTCGCTTCTGTGGGGCTGCATTAAGATATACTTAAATTTGACAAAGTAAGACAAATTTAAGGCTGAAAACCATATTGTTTGCTAGAGCTGGCGCCACTAAATGAGATTCCACAAGAATATACCTTAAGAAATACATAACTGGTCCAAAATACATGTATTGGAAGTGCAGGTATCGAGGGGGTGGTCATATGGCACATCAGTCCAAAACCCCACTTAAACTTCATCAATCTGGCTCAGATTTTCACAGGAAACTCAGTTCATATCAGACATTGATATTGTATTGGCTTGACTTACTCAGGAAACCAATTAAAAATTTCAATTTTCCGGGGTCTGGGGCCAGGCTCAGCCCCCCTCAAATTAGGAAATATCAGGTATATCCTAATACAACCAATCTGAAGCTCTTCTTTAATTTTGCATATGTTTTAGCAATAATTGAGGATATATTAGGCCCATTTGGAGCATTACATCTCTGAAAATAAATTATTTCACCCATATAGTGCTGTAAAAATGGTCAAAAATACATGTAAATTACACCAAACCAGTACCAAATGTTGGTCTATAATGCTGAAATTTGGCCAGAATATAAAGTGGCACATACTAAATCTGACTGAACCGGTTTTAAAATTACATCTGATATAACAGTACCTATAGTTTGGCAATATTGGCTTCAGCTGGCCCCAAATTCGCTTCTGTGGGGCTGCATTAAGATATACTTAAATTTGGCAAAGTAAGACAAATTTAAGGCTGAAAACCATATTGTTTGCTAGAGCTGGCACCACTAAATGAGATTCCACAAGAATATTCCTTAAGAAATACATAACTGGTCCAAAATACATGTATTGGAAGTGCAGGTATCGAGGGGGTGGTCATATGGCACATCAGTCCAAAACCCCACTTAAACTTCATCAATCTGGCTCAGATTTTCACAGGAAACTCAGTTCATATCAGACATTGATATTGTATTGGCTTGACTTACTCAGGAAACCAATTAAAAATTTCAATTTTCCGGGGTCTGGGGCCAGGCTCAGCCCCCCTCAAATTAGGAAATATCAGGTATATCCTAATACAACCAATCTGAAGCTCTTCTTTAATTTTGCACATGTTTTAACAATAATTGAGGATATATTAGGCCCATTTGGAGCATTACATCTCTGAAAATAAATTATTTCACCCATATAGTGCTGTAAAAATGGTCAAAAATACATGTAAATTACACCAAACCAGTACCAAATGTTGGTCTATAATGCTGAAATTTGGCCAGAATATAAGGTGGCACATACTAAATCTGACTGAACCGGTTTTAAAATTACATCTGATATAACAGTACCTATAGTTTGGCAATATTGGCTTCAGCTGGCCCCAAATTCGCTTCTGTGGGGCTGCATTAAGATATACTTAAATTTGGCAAAGTAAGACAAATTTAAGGCTGAAAACCATATTGTTTGCTAGAGCTGGCGCCACTAAATGAGATTCCACAAGAATATTCCTTAAGAAATACATAACTGGTCCAAAATACATGTATTGGAAGTGCAGGTATCGAGGGGGTGGTCATATGGCACATCAGTCCAAAACCCCACTTAAACTTCATCAATCTGGCTCAGATTTTCACAGGAAACTCAGTTCATATCAGACATTGATATTGTAATGGCTTGACTTACTCAGGAAACCAATTAAAAATTTCAATTTTCCGGGGTCTGGGGCCAGGCTCAGCCCCCCTCAAATTAGGAAATATCAGGTATATCCTAATACAACCAATCTGAAGCTCTTCTTTAATTTTGCATATGTTTTAACAATAATTGAGGATATATTAGGCCCATTTGGAGCATTACATCTCTGAAAATAAATTATTTCACCCATATAGTGCTGTAAAAATGGTCAAAAATACATGTAAATTACACCAAACCAGTACCAAATGTTGGTCTATAATGCTGAAATTTGGCCAGAATATAAGGTGGCACATACTAAATCTGACTGAACCGGTTTTAAAATTACATCTGATATAACAATACCTATAGTTTGGCAATATTGGCTTCAGCTGGCCCCAAATTCGCTTCTGTGGGGCTGCATTAAGATATACTTAAATTTGACAAAGTAAGACAAATTTAAGGCTGAAAACCATATTGTTTGCTAGAGCTGGCGCCACTAAATGAGATTCCACAAGAATATTCCTTAAGAAATACATAACTGGTCCAAAATACATGTATTGGAAGTGCAGGTATCGAGGGGGTGGTCATATGGCACATCAGTCCAAAACCCCACTTAAACTTCATCAATCTGGCTCAGATTTTCACAGGAAACTCAGTTCATATCAGACATTGATATTGTATTGGCTTGACTTACTCAGGAAACCAATTAAAAATTTCAATTTTCCGGGGTCTGGGGCCAGGCTCAGCCCCCCTCAAATTAGGAAATATCAGGTATATCCTAATACAACCAATCTGAAGCTCTTCTTTAATTTTGCACATGTTTTAGCAATAATTGAGGATATATTAGGCCCATTTGGAGCATTACATCTCTGAAAATAAATTATTTCACCCATATAGTGCTGTAAAAATGGTCAAAAATACATGTAAATTACACCAAACCAGTACCAAATGTTGGTCTATCATGCTGAAATTTGGCCAGAATATAAGGTGGCACATACTAAATCTGACTGAACCGGTTTTAAAATTACATCTGATATAACAGTACCTATAGTTTGGCAATATTGGCTTCAGCTGGCCCCAAATTCGCTTCTGTGGGGCTGCATTAAGATATACTTAAATTTGGCAAAGTAAGACAAATTTAAGGCTGAAAACCATATTGTTTGCTAGAGCTGGCGCCACTAAATGAGATTCCACAAGAATATTCCTTAAGAAATACATAACTGGTCCAAAATACATGTATTGGAAGTGCAGGTATCGAGGGGGTGGTCATATGGCACATCAGTCCAAAACCCCACTTAAACTTCATCAATCTGGCTCAGATTTTCACAGGAAACTCAGTTCATATCAGACATTGATATTGTATTGGCTTGACTTACTCAGGAAACCAATTAAAAATTTCAATTTTCCGGGGTCTGGGGCCAGGCTCAGCCCCCCTCAAATTAGGAAATATCAGGTATATCCTAATACAACCAATCTGAAGCTCTTCTTTAATTTTGCATATGTTTTAACAATAATTGAGGATATATTAGGCCCATTTGGAGCATTACATCTCTGAAAATAAATTATTTCACCCATATAGTGCTGTAAAAATGGTCAAAAATACATGTAAATTACACCAAACCAGTACCAAATGTTGGTCTATAATGCTGAAATTTGGCCAGAATATAAAGTGGCACATACTAAATCTGACTGAACCGGTTTTAAAATTACATCTGATATAACAGTACCTATAGTTTGGCAATATTGGCTTCAGCTGGCCCCAAATTCGCTTCTGTGGGGCTGCATTAAGATATACTTAAATTTGGCAAAGTAAGACAAATTTAAGGCTGAAAACCATATTGTTTGCTAGAGCTGGCACCACTAAATGAGATTCCACAAGAATATTCCTTAAGAAATACATAACTGGTCCAAAATACATGTATTGGAAGTGCAGGTATCGAGGGGGTGGTCATATGGCACATCAGTCCAAAACCCCACTTAAACTTCATCAATCTGGCTCAGATTTTCACAGGAAACTCAGTTCATATCAGACATTGATATTGTATTGGCTTGACTTACTCAGGAAACCAATTAAAAATTTCAATTTTCCGGGGTCTGGGGCCAGGCTCAGCCCCCCTCAAATTAGGAAATATCAGGTATATCCTAATACAACCAATCTGAAGCTCTTCTTTAATTTTGCATATGTTTTAACAATAATTGAGGATATATTAGGCCCATTTGGAGCATTACATCTCTGAAAATAAATTATTTCACCCATATAGTGCTGTAAAAATGGTCAAAAATACATGTAAATTACACCAAACCAGTACCAAATGTTGGTCTATAATGCTGAAATTTGGCCAGAATATAAAGTGGCACATACTAAATCTGACTGAACCGGTTTTAAAATTACATCTGATATAACAGTACCTATAGTTTGGCAATATTGGCTTCAGCTGGCCCCAAATTCGCTTCTGTGGGGCTGCATTAAGATATACTTAAATTTGGCAAAGTAAGACAAATTTAAGGCTGAAAACCATATTGTTTGCTAGAGCTGGCACCACTAAATGAGATTCCACAAGAATATTCCTTAAGAAATACATAACTGGTCCAAAATACATGTATTGGAAGTGCAGGTATCGAGGGGGTGGTCATATGGCACATCAGTCCAAAACCCCACTTAAACTTCATCAATCTGGCTCAGATTTTCACAGGAAACTCAGTTCATATCAGACATTGATATTGTATTGGCTTGACTTACTCAGGAAACCAATTAAAAATTTCAATTTTCCGGGGTCTGGGGCCAGGCTCAGCCCCCCTCAAATTAGGAAATATCAGGTATATCCTAATACAACCAATCTGAAGCTCTTCTTTAATTTTGCACATGTTTTAACAATAATTGAGGATATATTAGGCCCATTTGGAGCATTACATCTCTGAAAATAAATTATTTCACCCATATAGTGCTGTAAAAATGGTCAAAAATACATGTAAATTACACCAAACCAGTACCAAATGTTGGTCTATAATGCTGAAATTTGGCCAGAATATAAGGTGGCACATACTAAATCTGACTGAACCGGTTTTAAAATTACATCTGATATAACAGTACCTATAGTTTGGCAATATTGGCTTCAGCTGGCCCCAAATTCGCTTCTGTGGGGCTGCATTAAGATATACTTAAATTTGGCAAAGTAAGACAAATTTAAGGCTGAAAACCATATTGTTTGCTAGAGCTGGCGCCACTAAATGAGATTCCACAAGAATATTCCTTAAGAAATACATAACTGGTCCAAAATACATGTATTGGAAGTGCAGGTATCGAGGGGGTGGTCATATGGCACATCAGTCCAAAACCCCACTTAAACTTCATCAATCTGGCTCAGATTTTCACAGGAAACTCAGTTCATATCAGACATTGATATTGTATTGGCTTGACTTACTCAGGAAACCAATTAAAAATTTCAATTTTCCGGGGTCTGGGGCCAGGCTCAGCCCCCCTCAAATTAGGAAATATCAGGTATATCCTAATACAACCAATCTGAAGCTCTTCTTTAATTTTGCATATGTTTTAACAATAATTGAGGATATATTAGGCCCATTTGGAGCATTACATCTCTGAAAATAAATTATTTCACCCATATAGTGCTGTAAAAATGGTCAAAAATACATGTAAATTACACCAAACCAGTACCAAATGTTGGTCTATAATGCTGAAATTTGGCCAGAATATAAAGTGGCACATACTAAATCTGACTGAACCGGTTTTAAAATTACATCTGATATAACAGTACCTATAGTTTGGCAATATTGGCTTCAGCTGGCCCCAAATTCGCTTCTGTGGGGCTGCATTAAGATATACTTAAATTTGGCAAAGTAAGACAAATTTAAGGCTGAAAACCATATTGTTTGCTAGAGCTGGCACCACTAAATGAGATTCCACAAGAATATTCCTTAAGAAATACATAACTGGTCCAAAATACATGTATTGGAAGTGCAGGTATCGAGGGGGTGGTCATATGGCACATCAGTCCAAAACCCCACTTAAACTTCATCAATCTGGCTCAGATTTTCACAGGAAACTCAGTTCATATGAGACATTGATATTGTATTGGCTTGACTTACTCAGGAAACCAATTAAAAATTTCAATTTTCCGGGGTCTGGGGCCAGGCTCAGCCCCCCTCAAATTAGGAAATATCAGGTATATCCTAATACAACCAATCTGAAGCTCTTCTTTAATTTTGCACATGTTTTAACAATAATTGAGGATATATTAGGCCCATTTGGAGCATTACATCTCTGAAAATAAATTATTTCACCCATATAGTGCTGTAAAAATGGTCAAAAATACATGTAAATTACACCAAACCAGTACCAAATGTTGGTCTATAATGCTGAAATTTGGCCAGAATATAAGGTGGCACATACTAAATCTGACTGAACCGGTTTTAAAATTACATCTGATATAACAGTACCTATAGTTTGGCAATATTGGCTTCAGCTGGCCCCAAATTCGCTTCTGTGGGGCTGCATTAAGATATACTTAAATTTGACAAAGTAAGACAAATTTAAGGCTGAAAACCATATTGTTTGCTAGAGCTGGCGCCACTAAATGAGATTCCACAAGAATATTCCTTAAGAAATACATAACTGGTCCAAAATACATGTATTGGAAGTGCAGGTATCGAGGGGGTGGTCATATGGCACATCAGTCCAAAACCCCACTTAAACTTCATCAATCTGGCTCAGATTTTCACAGGAAACTCAGTTCATATCAGACATTGATATTGTATTGGCTTGACTTACTCAGGAAACCAATTAAAAATTTCAATTTTCCGGGGTCTGGGGCCAGGCTCAGCCCCCCTCAAATTAGGAAATATCAGGTATATCCTAATACAACCAATCTGAAGCTCTTCTTTAATTTTGCATATGTTTTAGCAATAATTGAGGATATATTAGGCCCATTTGGAACATTACATCTCTGAAAATAAATTATTTCACCCATATAGTGCTGTAAAAATGGTCAAAAATACATGTAAATTACACCAAACCAGTACCAAATGTTGGTCTATAATGCTGAAATTTGGCCAGAATATAAGGTGGCACATACTAAATCTGACTGAACCGGTTTTAAAATTACATCTGATATAACAGTACCTATAGTTTGGCAATATTGGCTTCAGCTGGCCCCAAATTCGCTTCTGTGGGGCTGCATTAAGATATACTTAAATTTGACAAAGTAAGACAAATTTAAGGCTGAAAACCATATTGTTTGCTAGAGCTGGCGCCACTAAATGAGATTCCACAAGAATATACCTTAAGAAATACATAACTGGTCCAAAATACATGTATTGGAAGTGCAGGTATCGAGGGGGTGGTCATATGGCACATCAGTCCAAAACCCCACTTAAACTTCATCAATCTGGCTCAGATTTTCACAGGAAACTCAGTTCATATGAGACATTGATATTGTATTGGCTTGACTTACTCAGGAAACCAATTAAAAATTTCAATTTTCCGGGGTCTGGGGCCAGGCTCAGCCCCCCTCAAATTAGGAAATATCAGGTATATCCTAATACAACCAATCTGAAGCTCTTCTTTAATTTTGCATATGTTTTAGCAATAATTGAGGATATATTAGGCCCATTTGGAGCATTACATCTCTGAAAATAAATTATTTCACCCATATAGTGCTGTAAAAATGGTCAAAAATACATGTAAATTACACCAAACCAGTACCAAATGTTGGTCTATAATGCTGAAATTTGGCCAGAATATAAAGTGGCACATACTAAATCTGACTGAACCGGTTTTAAAATTACATCTGATATAACAGTACCTATAGTTTGGCAATATTGGCTTCAGCTGGCCCCAAATTCGCTTCTGTGGGGCTGCATTAAGATATACTTAAATTTGGCAAAGTAAGACAAATTTAAGGCTGAAAACCATATTGTTTGCTAGAGCTGGCACCACTAAATGAGATTCCACAAGAATATTCCTTAAGAAATACATAACTGGTCCAAAATACATGTATTGGAAGTGCAGGTATCGAGGGGGTGGTCATATGGCACATCAGTCCAAAACCCCACTTAAACTTCATCAATCTGGCTCAGATTTTCACAGGAAACTCAGTTCATATCAGACATTGATATTGTATTGGCTTGACTTACTCAGGAAACCAATTAAAAATTTCAATTTTCCGGGGTCTGGGGCCAGGCTCAGCCCCCCTCAAATTAGGAAATATCAGGTATATCCTAATACAACCAATCTGAAGCTCTTCTTTAATTTTGCACATGTTTTAACAATAATTGAGGATATATTAGGCCCATTTGGAGCATTACATCTCTGAAAATAAATTATTTCACCCATATAGTGCTGTAAAAATGGTCAAAAATACATGTAAATTACACCAAACCAGTACCAAATGTTGGTCTATAATGCTGAAATTTGGCCAGAATATAAGGTGGCACATACTAAATCTGACTGAACCGGTTTTAAAATTACATCTGATATAACAGTACCTATAGTTTGGCAATATTGGCTTCAGCTGGCCCCAAATTCGCTTCTGTGGGGCTGCATTAAGATATACTTAAATTTGGCAAAGTAAGACAAATTTAAGGCTGAAAACCATATTGTTTGCTAGAGCTGGCGCCACTAAATGAGATTCCACAAGAATATTCCTTAAGAAATACATAACTGGTCCAAAATACATGTATTGGAAGTGCAGGTATCGAGGGGGTGGTCATATGGCACATCAGTCCAAAACCCCACTTAAACTTCATCAATCTGGCTCAGATTTTCACAGGAAACTCAGTTCATATCAGACATTGATATTGTATTGGCTTGACTTACTCAGGAAACCAATTAAAAATTTCAATTTTCCGGGGTCTGGGGCCAGGCTCAGCCCCCCTCAAATTAGGAAATATCAGGTATATCCTAATACAACCAATCTGAAGCTCTTCTTTAATTTTGCATATGTTTTAACAATAATTGAGGATATATTAGGCCCATTTGGAGCATTACATCTCTGAAAATAAATTATTTCACCCATATAGTGCTGTAAAAATGGTCAAAAATACATGTAAATTACACCAAACCAGTACCAAATGTTGGTCTATAATGCTGAAATTTGGCCAGAATATAAGGTGGCACATACTAAATCTGACTGAACCGGTTTTAAAATTACATCTGATATAACAGTACCTATAGTTTGGCAATATTGGCTTCAGCTGGCCCCAAATTCGCTTCTGTGGGGCTGCATTAAGATATACTTAAATTTGACAAAGTAAGACAAATTTAAGGCTGAAAACCATATTGTTTGCTAGAGCTGGCGCCACTAAATGAGATTCCACAAGAATATTCCTTAAGAAATACATAACTGGTCCAAAATACATGTATTGGAAGTGCAGGTATCGAGGGGGTGGTCATATGGCACATCAGTCCAAAACCCCACTTAAACTTCATCAATCTGGCTCAGATTTTCACAGGAAACTCAGTTCATATCAGACATTGATATTGTATTGGCTTGACGTACTCAGGAAACCAATTAAAAATTTCAATTTTCCGGGGTCTGGGGCCAGGCTCAGCCCCCCTCAAATTAGGAAATATCAGGTATATCCTAATACAACCAATCTGAAGCTCTTCTTTAATTTTGCACATGTTTTAGCAATAATTGAGGATATATTAGGCCCATTTGGAGCATTACATCTCTGAAAATAAATTATTTCACCCATATAGTGCTGTAAAAATGGTCAAAAATACATGTAAATTACACCAAACCAGTACCAAATGTTGGTCTATAATGCTGAAATTTGGCCAGAATATAAGGTGGCACATACTAAATCTGACTGAACCGGTTTTAAAATTACATCTGATATAACAGTACCTATAGTTTGGCAATATTGGCTTCAGCTGGCCCCAAATTCGCTTCTGTGGGGCTGCATTAAGATATACTTAAATTTGGCAAAGTAAGACAAATTTAAGGCTGAAAACCATATTGTTTGCTAGAGCTGGCGCCACTAAATGAGATTCCACAAGAATATTCCTTAAGAAATACATAACTGGTCCAAAATACATGTATTGGAAGTGCAGGTATCGAGGGGGTGGTCATATGGCACATCAGTCCAAAACCCCACTTAAACTTCATCAATCTGGCTCAGATTTTCACAGGAAACTCAGTTCATATCAGACATTGATATTGTATTGGCTTGACTTACTCAGGAAACCAATTAAAAATTTCAATTTTCCGGGGTCTGGGGCCAGGCTCAGCCCCCCTCAAATTAGGAAATATCAGGTATATCCTAATACAACCAATCTGAAGCTCTTCTTTAATTTTGCATATGTTTTAACAATAATTGAGGATATATTAGGCCCATTTGGAGCATTACATCTCTGAAAATAAATTATTTCACCCATATAGTGCTGTAAAAATGGTCAAAAATACATGTAAATTACACCAAACCAGTACCAAATGTTGGTCTATAATGCTGAAATTTGGCCAGAATATAAGGTGGCACATACTAAATCTGACTGAACCGGTTTTAAAATTACATCTGATATAACAGTACCTATAGTTTGGCAATATTGGCTTCAGCTGGCCCCAAATTCGCTTCTGTGGGGCTGCATTAAGATATACTTAAATTTGACAAAGTAAGACAAATTTAAGGCTGAAAACCATATTGTTTGCTAGAGCTGGCGCCACTAAATGAGATTCCACAAGAATATTCCTTAAGAAATACATAACTGGTCCAAAATACATGTATTGGAAGTGCAGGTATCGAGGGGGTGGTCATATGGCACATCAGTCCAAAACCCCACTTAAACTTCATCAATCTGGCTCAGATTTTCACAGGAAACTCAGTTCATATCAGACATTGATATTGTATTGGCTTGACTTACTCAGGAAACCAATTAAAAATTTCAATTTTCCGGGGTCTGGGGCCAGGCTCAGCCCCCCTCAAATTAGGAAATATCAGGTATATCCTAATACAACCAATCTGAAGCTCTTCTTTAATTTTGCATATGTTTTAACAATAATTGAGGATATATTAGGCCCATTTGGAGCATTACATCTCTGAAAATAAATTATTTCACCCATATAGTGCTGTAAAAATGGTCAAAAATACATGTAAATTACACCAAACCAGTACCAAATGTTGGTCTATAATGCTGAAATTTGGCCAGAATATAAAGTGGCACATACTAAATCTGACTGAACCGGTTTTAAAATTACATCTGATATAACAGTACCTATAGTTTGGCAATATTGGCTTCAGCTGGCCCCAAATTCGCTTCTGTGGGGCTGCATTAAGATATACTTAAATTTGGCAAAGTAAGACAAATTTAAGGCTGAAAACCATATTGTTTGCTAGAGCTGGCACCACTAAATGAGATTCCACAAGAATATTCCTTAAGAAATACATAACTGGTCCAAAATACATGTATTGGAAGTGCAGGTATCGAGGGGGTGGTCATATGGCACATCAGTCCAAAACCCCACTTAAACTTCATCAATCTGGCTCAGATTTTCACAGGAAACTCAGTTCATATCAGACATTGATATTGTATTGGCTTGACTTACTCAGGAAACCAATTAAAAATTTCAATTTTCCGGGGTCTGGGGCCAGGCTCAGCCCCCCTCAAATTAGGAAATATCAGGTATATCCTAATACAACCAATCTGAAGCTCTTCTTTAATTTTGCATATGTTTTAACAATAATTGAGGATATATTAGGCCCATTTGGAGCATTACATCTCTGAAAATAAATTATTTCACCCATATAGTGCTGTAAAAATGGTCAAAAATACATGTAAATTACACCAAACCAGTACCAAATGTTGGTCTATAATGCTGAAATTTGGCCAGAATATAAAGTGGCACATACTAAATCTGACTGAACCGGTTTTAAAATTACATCTGATATAACAGTACCTATAGTTTGGCAATATTGGCTTCAGCTGGCCCCAAATTCGCTTCTGTGGGGCTGCATTAAGATATACTTAAATTTGGCAAAGTAAGACAAATTTAAGGCTGAAAACCATATTGTTTGCTAGAGCTGGCACCACTAAATGAGATTCCACAAGAATATTCCTTAAGAAATACATAACTGGTCCAAAATACATGTATTGGAAGTGCAGGTATCGAGGGGGTGGTCATATGGCACATCAGTCCAAAACCCCACTTAAACTTCATCAATCTGGCTCAGATTTTCACAGGAAACTCAGTTCATATCAGACATTGATATTGTATTGGCTTGACTTACTCAGGAAACCAATTAAAAATTTCAATTTTCCGGGGTCTGGGGCCAGGCTCAGCCCCCCTCAAATTAGGAAATATCAGGTATATCCTAATACAACCAATCTGAAGCTCTTCTTTAATTTTGCACATGTTTTAACAATAATTGAGGATATATTAGGCCCATTTGGAGCATTACATCTCTGAAAATAAATTATTTCACCCATATAGTGCTGTAAAAATGGTCAAAAATACATGTAAATTACACCAAACCAGTACCAAATGTTGGTCTATAATGCTGAAATTTGGCCAGAATATAAGGTGGCACATACTAAATCTGACTGAACCGGTTTTAAAATTACATCTGATATAACAGTACCTATAGTTTGGCAATATTGGCTTCAGCTGGCCCCAAATTCGCTTCTGTGGGGCTGCATTAAGATATACTTAAATTTGGCAAAGTAAGACAAATTTAAGGCTGAAAACCATATTGTTTGCTAGAGCTGGCACCACTAAATGAGATTCCACAAGAATATTCCTTAAGAAATACATAACTGGTCCAAAATACATGTATTGGAAGTGCAGGTATCGAGGGGGTGGTCATATGGCACATCAGTCCAAAACCCCACTTAAACTTCATCAATCTGGCTCAGATTTTCACAGGAAACTCAGTTCATATCAGACATTGATATTGTATTGGCTTGACTTACTCAGGAAACCAATTAAAAATTTCAATTTTCCGGGGTCTGGGGCCAGGCTCAGCCCCCCTCAAATTAGGAAATATCAGGTATATCCTAATACAACCAATCTGAAGCTCTTCTTTAATTTTGCACATGTTTTAACAATAATTGAGGATATATTAGGCCCATTTGGAGCATTACATCTCTGAAAATAAATTATTTCACCCATATAGTGCTGTAAAAATGGTCAAAAATACATGTAAATTACACCAAACCAGTACCAAATGTTGGTCTATAATGCTGAAATTTGGCCAGAATATAAGGTGGCACATACTAAATCTGACTGAACCGGTTTTAAAATTACATCTGATATAACAGTACCTATAGTTTGGCAATATTGGCTTCAGCTGGCCCCAAATTCGCTTCTGTGGGGCTGCATTAAGATATACTTAAATTTGGCAAAGTAAGACAAATTTAAGGCTGAAAACCATATTGTTTGCTAGAGCTGGCGCCACTAAATGAGATTCCACAAGAATATTCCTTAAGAAATACATAACTGGTCCAAAATACATGTATTGGAAGTGCAGGTATCGAGGGGGTGGTCATATGGCACATCAGTCCAAAACCCCACTTAAACTTCATCAATCTGGCTCAGATTTTCACAGGAAACTCAGTTCATATCAGACATTGATATTGTATTGGCTTGACTTACTCAGGAAACCAATTAAAAATTTCAATTTTCCGGGGTCTGGGGCCAGGCTCAGCCCCCCTCAAATTAGGAAATATCAGGTATATCCTAATACAACCAATCTGAAGCTCTTCTTTAATTTTGCACATGTTTTAACAATAATTGAGGATATATTAGGCCCATTTGGAGCATTACATCTCTGAAAATAAATTATTTCACCCATATAGTGCTGTAAAATTGGTCAAAAATACATGTAAATTACACCAAACCAGTACCAAATGTTGGTCTATAATGCTGAAATTTGGCCAGAATATAAGGTGGCACATACTAAATCTGACTGAACCGGTTTTAAAATTACATCTGATATAACAGTACCTATAGTTTGGCAATATTGGCTTCAGCTGGCCCCAAATTCGCTTCTGTGGGGCTGCATTAAGATATACTTAAATTTGACAAAGTAAGACAAATTTAAGGCTGAAAACCATATTGTTTGCTAGAGCTGGCGCCACTAAATGAGATTCCACAAGAATATTCCTTAAGAAATACATAACTGGTCCAAAATACATGTATTGGAAGTGCAGGTATCGAGGGGGTGGTCATATGGCACATCAGTCCAAAACCCCACTTAAACTTCATCAATCTGGCTCAGATTTTCACAGGAAACTCAGTTCATATCAGACATTGATATTGTATTGGCTTGACTTACTCAGGAAACCAATTAAAAATTTCAATTTTCCGGGGTCTGGGGCCAGGCTCAGCCCCCCTCAAATTAGGAAATATCAGGTATATCCTAATACAACCAATCTGAAGCTCTTCTTTAATTTTGCATATGTTTTAGCAATAATTGAGGATATATTAGGCCCATTTGGAGCATTATATCTCTGAAAATAAATTATTTCACCCATATAGTGCTGTAAAAATGGTCAAAAATACATGTAAATTACACCAAACCAGTACCAAATGTTGGTCTATAATGCTGAAATTTGGCCAGAATATAAGGTGGCACATACTAAATCTGACTGAACCGGTTTTAAAATTACATCTGATATAACAGTACCTATAGTTTGGCAATATTGGCTTCAGCTGGCCCCAAATTCGCTTCTGTGGGGCTGCATTAAGATATACTTAAATTTGACAAAGTAAGACAAATTTAAGGCTGAAAACCATATTGTTTGCTAGAGCTGGCGCCACTAAATGAGATTCCACAAGAATATACCTTAAGAAATACATAACTGGTCCAAAATACATGTATTGGAAGTGCAGGTATCGAGGGGGTGGTCATATGGCACATCAGTCCAAAACCCCACTTAAACTTCATCAATCTGGCTCAGATTTTCACAGGAAACTCAGTTCATATCAGACATTGATATTGTATTGGCTTGACTTACTCAGGAAACCAATTAAAAATTTCAATTTTCCGGGGTCTGGGGCCAGGCTCAGCCCCCCTCAAATTAGGAAATATCAGGTATATCCTAATACAACCAATCTGAAGCTCTTCTTTAATTTTGCATATGTTTTAGCAATAATTGAGGATATATTAGGCCCATTTGGAGCATTACATCTCTGAAAATAAATTATTTCACCCATATAGTGCTGTAAAAATGGTCAAAAATACATGTAAATTACACCAAACCAGTACCAAATGTTGGTCTATAATGCTGAAATTTGGCCAGAATATAAAGTGGCACATACTAAATCTGACTGAACCGGTTTTAAAATTACATCTGATATAACAGTACCTATAGTTTGGCAATATTGGCTTCAGCTGGCCCCAAATTCGCTTCTGTGGGGCTGCATTAAGATATACTTAAATTTGGCAAAGTAAGACAAATTTAAGGCTGAAAACCATATTGTTTGCTAGAGCTGGCACCACTAAATGAGATTCCACAAGAATATTCCTTAAGAAATACATAACTGGTCCAAAATACATGTATTGGAAGTGCAGGTATCGAGGGGGTGGTCATATGGCACATCAGTCCAAAACCCCACTTAAACTTCATCAATCTGGCTCAGATTTTCACAGGAAACTCAGTTCATATCAGACATTGATATTGTATTGGCTTGACTTACTCAGGAAACCAATTAAAAATTTCAATTTTCCGGGGTCTGGGGCCAGGCTCAGCCCCCCTCAAATTAGGAAATATCAGGTATATCCTAATACAACCAATCTGAAGCTCTTCTTTAATTTTGCATATGTTTTAGCAATAATTGAGGATATATTAGGCCCATTTGGAGCATTATATCTCTGAAAATAAATTATTTCACCCATATAGTGCTGTAAAAATGGTCAAAAATACATGTAAATTACACCAAACCAGTACCAAATGTTGGTCTATAATGCTGAAATTTGGCCAGAATATAAGGTGGCACATACTAAATCTGACTGAACCGGTTTTAAAATTACATCTGATATAACAGTATCTATAGTTTGGCAATATTGGCTTCAGCTGGCCCCAAATTCGCTTCTGTGGGGCTGCATTAAGATATACTTAAATTTGGCAAAGTAAGACAAATTTAAGGCTGAAAACCATATTGTTTGCTAGAGCTGGCACCACTAAATGAGATTCCACAAGAATATTCCTTAAGAAATACATAACTGGTCCAAAATACATGTATTGGAAGTGCAGGTATCGAGGGGGTGGTCATATGGCACATCAGTCCAAAACCCCACTTAAACTTCATCAATCTGGCTCAGATTTTCACAGGAAACTCAGTTCATATCAGACATTGATATTGTATTGGCTTGACTTACTCAGGAAACCAATTAAAAATTTCAATTTTCCGGGGTCTGGGGCCAGGCTCAGCCCCCCTCAAATTAGGAAATATCAGGTATATCCTAATACAACCAATCTGAAGCTCTTCTTTAATTTTGCACATGTTTTAACAATAATTGAGGATATATTAGGCCCATTTGGAGCATTACATCTCTGAAAATAAATTATTTCACCCATATAGTGCTGTAAAAATGGTCAAAAATACATGTAAATTACACCAAACCAGTACCAAATGTTGGTCTATAATGCTGAAATTTGGCCAGAATATAAGGTGGCACATACTAAATCTGACTGAACCGGTTTTAAAATTACATCTGATATAACAGTACCTATAGTTTGGCAATATTGGCTTCAGCTGGCCCCAAATTCGCTTCTGTGGGGCTGCATTAAGATATACTTAAATTTGGCAAAGTAAGACAAATTTAAGGCTGAAAACCATATTGTTTGCTAGAGCTGGCGCCACTAAATGAGATTCCACAAGAATATTCCTTAAGAAATACATAACTGGTCCAAAATACATGTATTGGAAGTGCAGGTATCGAGGGGGTGGTCATATGGCACATCAGTCCAAAACCCCACTTAAACTTCATCAATCTGGCTCAGATTTTCACAGGAAACTCAGTTCATATCAGACATTGATATTGTATTGGCTTGACTTACTCAGGAAACCAATTAAAAATTTCAATTTTCCGGGGTCTGGGGCCAGGCTCAGCCCCCCTCAAATTAGGAAATATCAGGTATATCCTAATACAACCAATCTGAAGCTCTTCTTTAATTTTGCACATGTTTTAACAATAATTGAGGATATATTAGGCCCATTTGGAGCATTACATCTCTGAAAATAAATTATTTCACCCATATAGTGCTGTAAAATTGGTCAAAAATACATGTAAATTACACCAAACCAGTACCAAATGTTGGTCTATAATGCTGAAATTTGGCCAGAATATAAGGTGGCACATACTAAATCTGACTGAACCGGTTTTAAAATTACATCTGATATAACAGTACCTATAGTTTGGCAATATTGGCTTCAGCTGGCCCCAAATTCGCTTCTGTGGGGCTGCATTAAGATATACTTAAATTTGACAAAGTAAGACAAATTTAAGGCTGAAAACCATATTGTTTGCTAGAGCTGGCGCCACTAAATGAGATTCCACAAGAATATTCCTTAAGAAATACATAACTGGTCCAAAATACATGTATTGGAAGTGCAGGTATCGAGGGGGTGGTCATATGGCACATCAGTCCAAAACCCCACTTAAACTTCATCAATCTGGCTCAGATTTTCACAGGAAACTCAGTTCATATCAGACATTGATATTGTATTGGCTTGACTTACTCAGGAAACCAATTAAAAATTTCAATTTTCCGGGGTCTGGGGCCAGGCTCAGCCCCCCTCAAATTAGGAAATATCAGGTATATCCTAATACAACCAATCTGAAGCTCTTCTTTAATTTTGCATATGTTTTAGCAATAATTGAGGATATATTAGGCCCATTTGGAGCATTATATCTCTGAAAATAAATTATTTCACCCATATAGTGCTGTAAAAATGGTCAAAAATACATGTAAATTACACCAAACCAGTACCAAATGTTGGTCTATAATGCTGAAATTTGGCCAGAATATAAGGTGGCACATACTAAATCTGACTGAACCGGTTTTAAAATTACATCTGATATAACAGTACCTATAGTTTGGCAATATTGGCTTCAGCTGGCCCCAAATTCGCTTCTGTGGGGCTGCATTAAGATATACTTAAATTTGACAAAGTAAGACAAATTTAAGGCTGAAAACCATATTGTTTGCTAGAGCTGGCGCCATTAAATGAGATTCCACAAGAATATACCTTAAGAAATACATAACTGGTCCAAAATACATGTATTGGAAGTGCAGGTATCGAGGGGGTGGTCATATGGCACATCAGTCCAAAACCCCACTTAAACTTCATCAATCTGGCTCAGATTTTCACAGGAAACTCAGTTCATATCAGACATTGATATTGTATTGGCTTGACTTACTCAGGAAACCAATTAAAAATTTCAATTTTCCGGGGTCTGGGGCCAGGCTCAGCCCCCCTCAAATTAGGAAATATCAGGTATATCCTAATACAACCAATCTGAAGCTCTTCTTTAATTTTGCATATGTTTTAGCAATATTTGAGGATATATTAGGCCCATTTGGAGCATTACATCTCTGAAAATAAATTATTTCACCCATATAGTGCTGTAAAAATGGTCAAAAATACATGTAAATTACACCAAACCAGTACCAAATGTTGGTCTATAATGCTGAAATTTGGCCAGAATATAAAGTGGCACATACTAAATCTGACTGAACCGGTTTTAAAATTACATCTGATATAACAGTACCTATAGTTTGGCAATATTGGCTTCAGCTGGCCCCAAATTCGCTTCTGTGGGGCTGCATTAAGATATACTTAAATTTGGCAAAGTAAGACAAATTTAAGGCTGAAAACCATATTGTTTGCTAGAGCTGGCACCACTAAATGAGATTCCACAAGAATATTCCTTAAGAAATACATAACTGGTCCAAAATACATGTATTGGAAGTGCAGGTATCGAGGGGGTGGTCATATGGCACATCAGTCCAAAACCCCACTTAAACTTCATCAATCTGGCTCAGATTTTCACAGGAAACTCAGTTCATATCAGACATTGATATTGTATTGGCTTGACTTACTCAGGAAACCAATTAAAAATTTCAATTTTCCGGGGTCTGGGGCCAGGCTCAGCCCCCCTCAAATTAGGAAATATCAGGTATATCCTAATACAACCAATCTGAAGCTCTTCTTTAATTTTGCATATGTTTTAGCACTAATTGAGGATATATTAGGCCCATTTGGAGCATTATATCTCTGAAAATAAATTATTTCACCCATATAGTGCTGTAAAAATGGTCAAAAATACATGTAAATTACACCAAACCAGTACCAAATGTTGGTCTATAATGCTGAAATTTGGCCAGAATATAAGGTGGCACATACTAAATCTGACTGAACCGGTTTTAAAATTACATCTGATATAACAGTACCTATAGTTTGGCAATATTGGCTTCAGCTGGCCCCAAATTCGCTTCTGTGGGGCTGCATTAAGATATACTTAAATTTGACAAAGTAAGACAAATTTAAGGCTGAAAACCATATTGTTTGCTAGAGCTGGCGCCACTAAATGAGATTCCACAAGAATATACCTTAAGAAATACATAACTGGTCCAAAATACATGTATTGGAAGTGCAGGTATCGAGGGGGTGGTCATATGGCACATCAGTCCAAAACCCCACTTAAACTTCATCAATCTGGCTCAGATTTTCACAGGAAACTCAGTTCATATCAGACATTGATATTGTATTGGCTTGACTTACTCAGGAAACCAATTAAAAATTTCAATTTTCCGGGGTCTGGGGCCAGGCTCAGCCCCCCTCAAATT
The DNA here is from genome assembly GCA_964017235.1 of Sabellastarte sp. h YS-2021. Taxonomy (NCBI): domain Eukaryota; kingdom Metazoa; phylum Annelida; class Polychaeta; order Sabellida; family Sabellidae; genus Sabellastarte; species Sabellastarte sp. h YS-2021. The sequence continues at coordinate 92,746,956 of OZ024934.1, forward strand.
AGGAAATATCAGGTATATCCTAATACAACCAATCTGAAGCTCTTCTTTAATTTTGCATATGTTTTAGCAATAATTGAGGATATATTAGGCCCATTTGGAGCATTACATCTCTGAAAATAAATTATTTCACCCATATAGTGCTGTAAAAATGGTCAAAAATACATGTAAATTACACCAAACCAGTACCAAATGTTGGTCTATAATGCTGAAATTTGGCCAGAATATAAAGTGGCACATACTAAATCTGACTGAACCGGTTTTAAAATTACATCTGATATAACAGTACCTATAGTTTGGCAATATTGGCTTCAGCTGGCCCCAAATTCGCTTCTGTGGGGCTGCATTAAGATATACTTAAATTTGGCAAAGTAAGACAAATTTAAGGCTGAAAACCATATTGTTTGCTAGAGCTGGCACCACTAAATGAGATTCCACAAGAATATTCCTTAAGAAATACATAACTGGTCCAAAATACATGTATTGGAAGTGCAGGTATCGAGGGGGTGGTCATATGGCACATCAGTCCAAAACCCCACTTAAACTTCATCAATCTGGCTCAGATTTTCACAGGAAACTCAGTTCATATCAGACATTGATATTGTATTGGCTTGACTTACTCAGGAAACCAATTAAAAATTTCAATTTTCCGGGGTCTGGGGCCAGGCTCAGCCCCCCTCAAATTAGGAAATATCAGGTATATCCTAATACAACCAATCTGAAGCTCTTCTTTAATTTTGCACATGTTTTAACAATAATTGAGGATATATTAGGCCCATTTGGAGCATTACATCTCTGAAAATAAATTATTTCACCCATATAGTGCTGTAAAATTGGTCAAAAATACATGTAAATTACACCAAACCAGTACCAAATGTTGGTCTATAATGCTGAAATTTGGCCAGAATATAAGGTGGCACATACTAAATCTGACTGAACCGGTTTTAAAATTACATCTGATATAACAGTACCTATAGTTTGGCAATATTGGCTTCAGCTGGCCCCAAATTCGCTTCTGTGGGGCTGCATTAAGATATACTTAAATTTGACAAAGTAAGACAAATTTAAGGCTGAAAACCATATTGTTTGCTAGAGCTGGCGCCACTAAATGAGATTCCACAAGAATATTCCTTAAGAAATACATAACTGGTCCAAAATACATGTATTGGAAGTGCAGGTATCGAGGGGGTGGTCATATGGCACATCAGTCCAAAACCCCACTTAAACTTCATCAATCTGGCTCAGATTTTCACAGGAAACTCAGTTCATATCAGACATTGATATTGTATTGGCTTGACTTACTCAGGAAACCAATTAAAAATTTCAATTTTCCGGGGTCTGGGGCCAGGCTCAGCCCCCCTCAAATTAGGAAATATCAGGTATATCCTAATACAACCAATCTGAAGCTCTTCTTTAATTTTGCATATGTTTTAGCAATAATTGAGGATATATTAGGCCCATTTGGAGCATTATATCTCTGAAAATAAATTATTTCACCCATATAGTGCTGTAAAAATGGTCAAAAATACATGTAAATTACACCAAACCAGTACCAAATGTTGGTCTATAATGCTGAAATTTGGCCAGAATATACGGTGGCACATACTAAATCTGACTGAACCGGTTTTAAAATTACATCTGATATAACAGTACCTATAGTTTGGCAATATTGGCTTCAGCTGGCCCCAAATTCGCTTCTGTGGGGCTGCATTAAGATATACTTAAATTTGACAAAGTAAGACAAATTTAAGGCTGAAAACCATATTGTTTGCTAGAGCTGGCGCCACTAAATGAGATTCCACAAGAATATACCTTAAGAAATACATAACTGGTCCAAAATACATGTATTGGAAGTGCAGGTATCGAGGGGGTGGTCATATGGCACATCAGTCCAAAACCCCACTTAAACTTCATCAATCTGGCTCAGATTTTCACAGGAAACTCAGTTCATATCAGACATTGATATTGTATTGGCTTGACTTACTCAGGAAACCAATTAAAAATTTCAATTTTCCGGGGTCTGGGGCCAGGCTCAGCCCCCCTCAAATTAGGAAATATCAGGTATATCCTAATACAACCAATCTGAAGCTCTTCTTTAATTTTGCATATGTTTTAGCAATAATTGAGGATATATTAGGCCCATTTGGAGCATTACATCTCTGAAAATAAATTATTTCACCCATATAGTGCTGTAAAAATGGTCAAAAATACATGTAAATTACACCAAACCAGTACCAAATGTTGGTCTATAATGCTGAAATTTGGCCAGAATATAAAGTGGCACATACTAAATCTGACTGAACCGGTTTTAAAATTACATCTGATATAACAGTACCTATAGTTTGGCAATATTGGCTTCAGCTGGCCCCAAATTCGCTTCTGTGGGGCTGCATTAAGATATACTTAAATTTGGCAAAGTAAGACAAATTTAAGGCTGAAAACCATATTGTTTGCTAGAGCTGGCACCACTAAATGAGATTCCACAAGAATATTCCTTAAGAAATACATAACTGGTCCAAAATACATGTATTGGAAGTGCAGGTATCGAGGGGGTGGTCATATGGCACATCAGTCCAAAACCCCACTTAAACTTCATCAATCTGGCTCAGATTTTCACAGGAAACTCAGTTCATATCAGACATTGATATTGTATTGGCTTGACTTACTCAGGAAACCAATTAAAAATTTCAATTTTCCGGGGTCTGGGGCCAGGCTCAGCCCCCCTCAAATTAGGAAATATCAGGTATATCCTAATACAACCAATCTGAAGCTCTTCTTTAATTTTGCACATGTTTTAACAATAATTGAGGATATATTAGGCCCATTTGGAGCATTACATCTCTGAAAATAAATTATTTCACCCATATAGTGCTGTAAAAATGGTCAAAAATACATGTAAATTACACCAAACCAGTACCAAATGTTGGTCTATAATGCTGAAATTTGGCCAGAATATAAAGTGGCACATACTAAATCTGACTGAACCGGTTTTAAAATTACATCTGATATAACAGTACCTATAGTTTGGCAATATTGGCTTCAGCTGGCCCCAAATTCGCTTCTGTGGGGCTGCATTAAGATATACTTAAATTTGGCAAAGTAAGACAAATTTAAGGCTGAAAACCATATTGTTTGCTAGAGCTGGCACCACTAAATGAGATTCCACAAGAATATTCCTTAAGAAATACATAACTGGTCCAAAATACATGTATTGGAAGTGCAGGTATCGAGGGGGTGGTCATATGGCACATCAGTCCAAAACCCCACTTAAACTTCATCAATCTGGCTCAGATTTTCACAGGAAACTCAGTTCATATCAGACATTGATATTGTATTGGCTTGACTTACTCAGGAAACCAATTAAAAATTTCAATTTTCCGGGGTCTGGGGCCAGGCTCAGCCCCCCTCAAATTAGGAAATATCAGGTATATCCTAATACAACCAATCTGAAGCTCTTCTTTAATTTTGCACATGTTTTAACAATAATTGAGGATATATTAGGCCCATTTGGAGCATTACATCTCTGAAAATAAATTATTTCACCCATATAGTGCTGTAAAATTGGTCAAAAATACATGTAAATTACACCAAACCAGTACCAAATGTTGGTCTATAATGCTGAAATTTGGCCAGAATATAAGGTGGCACATACTAAATCTGACTGAACCGGTTTTAAAATTACATCTGATATAACAGTACCTATAGTTTGGCAATATTGGCTTCAGCTGGCCCCAAATTCGCTTCTGTGGGGCTGCATTAAGATATACTTAAATTTGACAAAGTAAGACAAATTTAAGGCTGAAAACCATATTGTTTGCTAGAGCTGGCGCCACTAAATGAGATTCCACAAGAATATTCCTTAAGAAATACATAACTGGTCCAAAATACATGTATTGGAAGTGCAGGTATCGAGGGGGTGGTCATATGGCACATCAGTCCAAAACCCCACTTAAACTTCATCAATCTGGCTCAGATTTTCACAGGAAACTCAGTTCATATCAGACATTGATATTGTATTGGCTTGACTTACTCAGGAAACCAATTAAAAATTTCAATTTTCCGGGGTCTGGGGCCAGGCTCAGCCCCCCTCAAATTAGGAAATATCAGGTATATCCTAATACAACCAATCTGAAGCTCTTCTTTAATTTTGCATATGTTTTAGCAATAATTGAGGATATATTAGGCCCATTTGGAGCATTATATCTCTGAAAATAAATTATTTCACCCATATAGTGCTGTAAAAATGGTCAAAAATACATGTAAATTACACCAAACCAGTACCAAATGTTGGTCTATAATGCTGAAATTTGGCCAGAATATAAGGTGGCACATACTAAATCTGACTGAACCGGTTTTAAAATTACATCTGATATAACAGTACCTATAGTTTGGCAATATTGGCTTCAGCTGGCCCCAAATTCGCTTCTGTGGGGCTGCATTAAGATATACTTAAATTTGACAAAGTAAGACAAATTTAAGGCTGAAAACCATATTGTTTGCTAGAGCTGGCGCCACTAAATGAGATTCCACAAGAATATACCTTAAGAAATACATAACTGGTCCAAAATACATGTATTGGAAGTGCAGGTATCGAGGGGGTGGTCATATGGCACATCAGTCCAAAACCCCACTTAAACTTCATCAATCTGGCTCAGATTTTCACAGGAAACTCAGTTCATATCAGACATTGATATTGTATTGGCTTGACTTACTCAGGAAACCAATTAAAAATTTCAATTTTCCGGGGTCTGGGGCCAGGCTCAGCCCCCCTCAAATTAGGAAATATCAGGTATATCCTAATACAACCAATCTGAAGCTCTTCTTTAATTTTGCACATGTTTTAACAATAATTGAGGATATATTAGGCCCATTTGGAGCATTACATCTCTGAAAATAAATTATTTCACCCATATAGTGCTGTAAAATTGGTCAAAAATACATGTAAATTACACCAAACCAGTACCAAATGTTGGTCTATAATGCTGAAATTTGGCCAGAATATAAAGTGGCACATACTAAATCTGACTGAACCGGTTTTAAAATTACATCTGATATAACAGTACCTATAGTTTGGCAATATTGGCTTCAGCTGGCCCCAAATTCGCTTCTGTGGGGCTGCATTAAGATATACTTAAATTTGGCAAAGTAAGACAAATTTAAGGCTGAAAACCATATTGTTTGCTAGAGCTGGCACCACTAAATGAGATTCCACAAGAATATTCCTTAAGAAATACATAACTGGTCCAAAATACATGTATTGGAAGTGCAGGTATCGAGGGGGTGGTCATATGGCACATCAGTCCAAAACCCCACTTAAACTTCATCAATCTGGCTCAGATTTTCACAGGAAACTCAGTTCATATCAGACATTGATATTGTATTGGCTTGACTTACTCAGGAAACCAATTAAAAATTTCAATTTTCCGGGGTCTGGGGCCAGGCTCAGCCCCCCTCAAATTAGGAAATATCAGGTATATCCTAATACAACCAATCTGAAGCTCTTCTTTAATTTTGCACATGTTTTAACAATAATTGAGGATATATTAGGCCCATTTGGAGCATTACATCTCTGAAAATAAATTATTTCACCCATATAGTGCTGTAAAAATGGTCAAAAATACATGTAAATTACACCAAACCAGTACCAAATGTTGGTCTATAATGCTGAAATTTGGCCAGAATATAAAGTGGCACATACTAAATCTGACTGAACCGGTTTTAAAATTACATCTGATATAACAGTACCGATAGTTTGGCAATATTGGCTTCAGCTGGCCCCAAATTCGCTTCTGTGGGGCTGCATTAAGATATACTTAAATTTGGCAAAGTAAGACAAATTTAAGGCTGAAAACCATATTGTTTGCTAGAGCTGGCACCACTAAATGAGATTCCACAAGAATATTCCTTAAGAAATACATAACTGGTCCAAAATACATGTATTGGAAGTGCAGGTATCGAGGGGGTGGTCATATGGCACATCAGTCCAAAACCCCACTTAAACTTCATCAATCTGGCTCAGATTTTCACAGGAAACTCAGTTCATATCAGACATTGATATTGTATTGGCTTGACTTACTCAGGAAACCAATTAAAAATTTCAATTTTCCGGGGTCTGGGGCCAGGCTCAGCCCCCCTCAAATTAGGAAATATCAGGTATATCCTAATACAACCAATCTGAAGCTCTTCTTTAATTTTGCACATGTTTTAACAATAATTGAGGATATATTAGGCCCATTTGGAGCATTACATCTCTGAAAATAAATTATTTCACCCATATAGTGCTGTAAAAATGGTCAAAAATACATGTAAATTACACCAAACCAGTACCAAATGTTGGTCTATAATGCTGAAATTTGGCCAGAATATAAAGTGGCACATACTAAATCTGACTGAACCGGTTTTAAAATTACATCTGATATAACAGTACCTATAGTTTGGCAATATTGGCTTCAGCTGGCCCCAAATTCGCTTCTGTGGGGCTGCATTAAGATATACTTAAATTTGGCAAAGTAAGACAAATTTAAGGCTGAAAACCATATTGTTTGCTAGAGCTGGCACCACTAAATGAGATTCCACAAGAATATTCCTTAAGAAATACATAACTGGTCCAAAATACATGTATTGGAAGTGCAGGTATCGAGGGGGTGGTCATATGGCACATCAGTCCAAAACCCCACTTAAACTTCATCAATCTGGCTCAGATTTTCACAGGAAACTCAGTTCATATCAGACATTGATATTGTATTGGCTTGACTTACTCAGGAAACCAATTAAAAATTTCAATTTTCCGGGGTCTGGGGCCAGGCTCAGCCCCCCTCAAATTAGGAAATATCAGGTATATCCTAATACAACCAATCTGAAGCTCTTCTTTAATTTTGCACATGTTTTAACAATAATTGAGGATATATTAGGCCCATTTGGAGCATTACATCTCTGAAAATAAATTATTTCACCCATATAGTGCTGTAAAAATGGTCAAAAATACATGTAAATTACACCAAACCAGTACCAAATGTTGGTCTATAATGCTGAAATTTGGCCAGAATATAAGGTGGCACATACTAAATCTGACTGAACCGGTTTTAAAATTACATCTGATATAACAGTACCTATAGTTTGGCAATATTGGCTTCAGCTGGCCCCAAATTCGCTTCTGTGGGGCTGCATTAAGATATACTTAAATTTGGCAAAGTAAGACAAATTTAAGGCTGAAAACCATATTGTTTGCTAGAGCTGGCACCACTAAATGAGATTCCACAAGAATATTCCTTAAGAAATACATAACTGGTCCAAAATACATGTATTGGAAGTGCAGGTATCGAGGGGGTGGTCATATGGCACATCAGTCCAAAACCCCACTTAAACTTCATCAATCTGGCTCAGATTTTCACAGGAAACTCAGTTCATATCAGACATTGATATTGTATTGGCTTGACTTACTCAGGAAACCAATTAAAAATTTCAATTTTCCGGGGTCTGGGGCCAGGCTCAGCCCCCCTCAAATTAGGAAATATCAGGTATATCCTAATACAACCAATCTGAAGCTCTTCTTTAATTTTGCACATGTTTTAACAATAATTGAGGATATATTAGGCCCATTTGGAGCATTACATCTCTGAAAATAAATTATTTCACCCATATAGTGCTGTAAAATTGGTCAAAAATACATGTAAATTACACCAAACCAGTACCAAATGTTGGTCTATAATGCTGAAATTTGGCCAGAATATAAGGTGGCACATACTAAATCTGACTGAACCGGTTTTAAAATTACATCTGATATAACAGTACCTATAGTTTGGCAATATTGGCTTCAGCTGGCCCCAAATTCGCTTCTGTGGGGCTGCATTAAGATATACTTAAATTTGACAAAGTAAGACAAATTTAAGGCTGAAAACCATATTGTTTGCTAGAGCTGGCGCCACTAAATGAGATTCCACAAGAATATTCCTTAAGAAATACATAACTGGTCCAAAATACATGTATTGGAAGTGCAGGTATCGAGGGGGTGGTCATATGGCACATCAGTCCAAAACCCCACTTAAACTTCATCAATCTGGCTCAGATTTTCACAGGAAACTCAGTTCATATCAGACATTGATATTGTATTGGCTTGACTTACTCAGGAAACCAATTAAAAATTTCAATTTTCCGGGGTCTGGGGCCAGGCTCAGCCCCCCTCAAATTAGGAAATATCAGGTATATCCTAATACAACCAATCTGAAGCTCTTCTTTAATTTTGCATATGTTTTAGCAATAATTGAGGATATATTAGGCCCATTTGGAGCATTATATCTCTGAAAATAAATTATTTCACCCATATAGTGCTGTAAAAATGGTCAAAAATACATGTAAATTACACCAAACCAGTACCAAATGTTGGTCTATAATGCTGAAATTTGGCCAGAATATAAGGTGGCACATACTAAATCTGACTGAACCGGTTTTAAAATTACATCTGATATAACAGTACCTATAGTTTGGCAATATTGGCTTCAGCTGGCCCCAAATTCGCTTCTGTGGGGCTGCATTAAGATATACTTAAATTTGACAAAGTAAGACAAATTTAAGGCTGAAAACCATATTGTTTGCTAGAGCTGGCGCCACTAAATGAGATTCCACAAGAATATACCTTAAGAAATACATAACTGGTCCAAAATACATGTATTGGAAGTGCAGGTATCGAGGGGGTGGTCATATGGCACATCAGTCCAAAACCCCACTTAAACTTCATCAATCTGGCTCAGATTTTCACAGGAAACTCAGTTCATATCAGACATTGATATTGTATTGGCTTGACTTACTCAGGAAACCAATTAAAAATTTCAATTTTCCGGGGTCTGGGGCCAGGCTCAGCCCCCCTCAAATTAGGAAATATCAGGTATATCCTAATACAACCAATCTGAAGCTCTTCTTTAATTTTGCATATGTTTTAGCAATAATTGAGGATATATTAGGCCCATTTGGAGCATTACATCTCTGAAAATAAATTATTTCACCCATATAGTGCTGTAAAAATGGTCAAAAATACATGTAAATTACACCAAACCAGTACCAAATGTTGGTCTATAATGCTGAAATTTGGCCAGAATATAAAGTGGCACATACTAAATCTGACTGAACCGGTTTTAAAATTACATCTGATATAACAGTACCTATAGTTTGGCAATATTGGCTTCAGCTGGCCCCAAATTCGCTTCTGTGGGGCTGCATTAAGATATACTTAAATTTGGCAAAGTAAGACAAATTTAAGGCTGAAAACCATATTGTTTGCTAGAGCTGGCACCACTAAATGAGATTCCACAAGAATATTCCTTAAGAAATACATAACTGGTCCAAAATACATGTATTGGAAGTGCAGGTATCGAGGGGGTGGTCATATGGCACATCAGTCCAAAACCCCACTTAAACTTCATCAATCTGGCTCAGATTTTCACAGGAAACTCAGTTCATATCAGACATTGATATTGTATTGGCTTGACTTACTCAGGAAACCAATTAAAAATTTCAATTTTCCGGGGTCTGGGGCCAGGCTCAGCCCCCCTCAAATTAGGAAATATCAGGTATATCCTAATACAACCAATCTGAAGCTCTTCTTTAATTTTGCACATGTTTTAACAATAATTGAGGATATATTAGGCCCATTTGGAGCATTACATCTCTGAAAATAAATTATTTCACCCATATAGTGCTGTAAAAATGGTCAAAAATACATGTAAATTACACCAAACCAGTACCAAATGTTGGTCTATAATGCTGAAATTTGGCCAGAATATAAAGTGGCACATACTAAATCTGACTGAACCGGTTTTAAAATTACATCTGATATAACAGTACCTATAGTTTGGCAATATTGGCTTCAGCTGGCCCCAAATTCGCTTCTGTGGGGCTGCATTAAGATATACTTAAATTTGGCAAAGTAAGACAAATTTAAGGCTGAAAACCATATTGTTTGCTAGAGCTGGCACCACTAAATGAGATTCCACAAGAATATTCCTTAAGAAATACATAACTGGTCCAAAATACATGTATTGGAAGTGCAGGTATCGAGGGGGTGGTCATATGGCACATCAGTCCAAAACCCCACTTAAACTTCATCAATCTGGCTCAGATTTTCACAGGAAACTCAGTTCATATCAGACATTGATATTGTATTGGCTTGACTTACTCAGGAAACCAATTAAAAATTTCAATTTTCCGGGGTCTGGGGCCAGGCTCAGCCCCCCTCAAATTAGGAAATATCAGGTATATCCTAATACAACCAATCTGAAGCTCTTCTTTAATTTTGCACATGTTTTAACAATAATTGAGGATATATTAGGCCCATTTGGAGCATTATATCTCTGAAAATAAATTATTTCACCCATATAGTGCTGTAAAAATGGTCAAAAATACATGTAAATTACACCAAACCAGTACCAAATGTTGGTCTATAATGCTGAAATTTGGCCAGAATATAAGGTGGCACATACTAAATCTGACTGAACCGGTTTTAAAATTACATCTGATATAACAGTACCTATAGTTTGGCAATATTGGCTTCAGCTGGCCCCAAATTCGCTTCTGTGGGGCTGCATTAAGATATACTTAAATTTGACAAAGTAAGACAAATTTAAGGCTGAAAACCATATTGTTTGCTAGAGCTGGCGCCACTAAATGAGATTCCACAAGAATATACCTTAAGAAATACATAACTGGTCCAAAATACATGTATTGGAAGTGCAGGTATCGAGGGGGTGGTCATATGGCACATCAGTCCAAAACCCCACTTAAACTTCATCAATCTGGCTCAGATTTTCACAGGAAACTCAGTTCATATCAGACATTGATATTGTATTGGCTTGACTTACTCAGGAAACCAATTAAAAATTTCAATTTTCCGGGGTCTGGGGCCAGGCTCAGCCCCCCTCAAATTAGGAAATATCAGGTATATCCTAATACAACCAATCTGAAGCTCTTCTTTAATTTTGCATATGTTTTAGCAATAATTGAGGATATATTAGGCCCATTTGGAGCATTACATCTCTGAAAATAAATTATTTCACCCATATAGTGCTGTAAAAATGGTCAAAAATACATGTAAATTACACCAAACCAGTACCAAATGTTGGTCTATAATGCTGAAATTTGGCCAGAATATAAAGTGGCACATACTAAATCTGACTGAACCGGTTTTAAAATTACATCTGATATAACAGTACCTATAGTTTGGCAATATTGGCTTCAGCTGGCCCCAAATTCGCTTCTGTGGGGCTGCATTAAGATATACTTAAATTTGGCAAAGTAAGACAAATTTAAGGCTGAAAACCATATTGTTTGCTAGAGCTGGCACCACTAAATGAGATTCCACAAGAATATTCCTTAAGAAATACATAACTGGTCCAAAATACATGTATTGGAAGTGCAGGTATCGAGGGGGTGGTCATATGGCACATCAGTCCAAAACCCCACTTAAACTTCATCAATCTGGCTCAGATTTTCACAGGAAACTCAGTTCATATCAGACATTGATATTGTATTGGCTTGACTTACTCAGGAAACCAATTAAAAATTTCAATTTTCCGGGGTCTGGGGCCAGGCTCAGCCCCCCTCAAATTAGGAAATATCAGGTATATCCTAATACAACCAATCTGAAGCTCTTCTTTAATTTTGCACATGTTTTAACAATAATTGAGGATATATTAGGCCCATTTGGAGCATTACATCTCTGAAAATAAATTATTTCACCCATATAGTGCTGTAAAAATGGTCAAAAATACATGTAAATTACACCAAACCAGTACCAAATGTTGGTCTATAATGGTGAAATTTGGCCAGAATATAAAGTGGCACATACTAAATCTGACTGAACCGGTTTTAAAATTACATCTGATATAACAGTACCTATAGTTTGGCAATATTGGCTTCAGCTGGCCCCAAATTCGCTTCTGTGGGGCTGCATTAAGATATACTTAAATTTGGCAAAGTAAGACAAATTTAAGGCTGAAAACCATATTGTTTGCTAGAGCTGGCACCACTAAATGAGATTCCACAAGAATATTCCTTAAGAAATACATAACTGGTCCAAAATACATGTATTGGAAGTGCAGGTATCGAGGGGGTGGTCATATGGCACATCAGTCCAAAACCCCACTTAAACTTCATCAATCTGGCTCAGATTTTCACAGGAAACTCAGTTCATATCAGACATTGATATTGTATTGGCTTGACTTACTCAGGAAACCAATTAAAAATTTCAATTTTCCGGGGTCTGGGGCCAGGCTCAGCCCCCCTCAAATTAGGAAATATCAGGTATATCCTAATACAACCAATCTGAAGCTCTTCTTTAATTTTGCACATGTTTTAACAATAATTGAGGATATATTAGGCCCATTTGGAGCATTACATCTCTGAAAATAAATTATTTCACCCATATAGTGCTGTAAAAATGGTCAAAAATACATGTAAATTACACCAAACCAGTACCAAATGTTGGTCTATAATGCTGAAATTTGGCCAGAATATAAAGTGGCACATACTAAATCTGACTGAACCGGTTTTAAAATTACATCTGATATAACAGTACCTATAGTTTGGCAATATTGGCTTCAGCTGGCCCCAAATTCGCTTCTGTGGGGCTGCATTAAGATATACTTAAATTTGGCAAAGTAAGACAAATTTAAGGCTGAAAACCATATTGTTTGCTAGAGCTGGCACCACTAAATGAGATTCCACAAGAATATTCCTTAAGAAATACATAACTGGTCCAAAATACATGTATTGGAAGTGCAGGTATCGAGGGGGTGGTCATATGGCACATCAGTCCAAAACCCCACTTAAACTTCATCAATCTGGCTCAGATTTTCACAGGAAACTCAGTTCATATCAGACATTGATATTGTATTGGCTTGACTTACTCAGGAAACCAATTAAAAATTTCAATTTTCCGGGGTCTGGGGCCAGGCTCAGCCCCCCTCAAATTAGGAAATATCAGGTATATCCTAATACAACCAATCTGAAGCTCTTCTTTAATTTTGCACATGTTTTAACAATAATTGAGGATATATTAGGCCCATTTGGAGCATTACATCTCTGAAAATAAATTATTTCACCCATATAGTGCTGTAAAAATGGTCAAAAATACATGTAAATTACACCAAACCAGTACCAAATGTTGGTCTATAATGCTGAAATTTGGCCAGAATATAAGGTGGCACATACTAAATCTGACTGAACCGGTTTTAAAATTACATCTGATATAACAGTACCTATAGTTTGGCAATATTGGCTTCAGCTGGCCCCAAATTCGCTTCTGTGGGGCTGCATTAAGATATACTTAAATTTGACAAAGTAAGACAAATTTAAGGCTGAAAACCATATTGTTTGCTAGAGCTGGCGCCACTAAATGAGATTCCACAAGAATATACCTTAAGAAATACATAACTGGTCCAAAATACATGTATTGGAAGTGCAGGTATCGAGGGGGTGGTCATATGGCACATCAGTCCAAAACCCCACTTAAACTTCATCAATCTGGCTCAGATTTTCACAGGAAACTCAGTTCATATCAGACATTGATATTGTATTGGCTTGACTTACTCAGGAAACCAATTAAAAATTTCAATTTTCCGGGGTCTGGGGCCAGGCTCAGCCCCCCTCAAATTAGGAAATATCAGGTATATCCTAATACAACCAATCTGAAGCTCTTCTTTAATTTTGCATATGTTTTAGCAATAATTGAGGATATATTAGGCCCATTTGGAGCATTACATCTCTGAAAATAAATTATTTCACCCATATAGTGCTGTAAAAATGGTCAAAAATACATGTAAATTACACCAAACCAGTACCAAATGTTGGTCTATAATGCTGAAATTTGGCCAGAATATAAAGTGGCACATACTAAATCTGACTGAACCGGTTTTAAAATTACATCTGATATAACAGTACCTATAGTTTGGCAATATTGGCTTCAGCTGGCCCCAAATTCGCTTCTGTGGGGCTGCATTAAGATATACTTAAATTTGGCAAAGTAAGACAAATTTAAGGCTGAAAACCATATTGTTTGCTAGAGCTGGCACCACTAAATGAGATTCCACAAGAATATTCCTTAAGAAATACATAACTGGTCCAAAATACATGTATTGGAAGTGCAGGTATCGAGGGGGTGGTCATATGGCACATCAGTCCAAAACCCCACTTAAACTTCATCAATCTGGCTCAGATTTTCACAGGAAACTCAGTTCATATCAGACATTGATATTGTATTGGCTTGACTTACTCAGGAAACCAATTAAAAATTTCAATTTTCCGGGGTCTGGGGCCAGGCTCAGCCCCTCTCAAATTAGGAAATATCAGGTATATCCTAATACAACCAATCTGAAGCTCTTCTTTAATTTTGCACATGTTTTAACAATAATTGAGGATATATTAGGCCCATTTGGAGCATTACATCTCTGAAAATAAATTATTTCACCCATATAGTGCTGTAAAAATGGTCAAAAATACATGTAAATTACACCAAACCAGTACCAAATGTTGGTCTATAATGCTGAAATTTGGCCAGAATATAAAGTGGCACATACTAAATCTGACTGAACCGGTTTTAAAATTACATCTGATATAACAGTACCTATAGTTTGGCAATATTGGCTTCAGCTGGCCCCAAATTCGCTTCTGTGGGGCTGCATTAAGATATACTTAAATTTGGCAAAGTAAGACAAATTTAAGGCTGAAAACCATATTGTTTGCTAGAGCTGGCACCACTAAATGAGATTCCACAAGAATATTCCTTAAGAAATACATAACTGGTCCAAAATACATGTATTGGAAGTGCAGGTATCGAGGGGGTGGTCATATGGCACATCAGTCCAAAACCCCACTTAAACTTCATCAATCTGGCTCAGATTTTCACAGGAAACTCAGTTCATATCAGACATTGATATTGTATTGGCTTGACTTACTCAGGAAACCAATTAAAAATTTCAATTTTCCGGGGTCTGGGGCCAGGCTCAGCCCCCCTCAAATTAGGAAATATCAGGTATATCCTAATACAACCAATCTGAAGCTCTTCTTTAATTTTGCACATGTTTTAACAATAATTGAGGATATATTAGGCCCATTTGGAGCATTACATCTCTGAAAATAAATTATTTCACCCATATAGTGCTGTAAAAATGGTCAAAAATACATGTAAATTACACCAAACCAGTACCAAATGTTGGTCTATAATGCTGAAATTTGGCCAGAATATAAAGTGGCACATACTAAATCTGACTGAACCGGTTTTAAAATTACATCTGATATAACAGTACCTATAGTTTGGCAATATTGGCTTCAGCTGGCCCCAAATTCGCTTCTGTGGGGCTGCATTAAGATATACTTAAATTTGGCAAAGTAAGACAAATTTAAGGCTGAAAACCATATTGTTTGCTAGAGCTGGCACCACTAAATGAGATTCCACAAGAATATTCCTTAAGAAATACATAACTGGTCCAAAATACATGTATTGGAAGTGCAGGTATCGAGGGGGTGGTCATATGGCACATCAGTCCAAAACCCCACTTAAACTTCATCAATCTGGCTCAGATTTTCACAGGAAACTCAGTTCATATCAGACATTGATATTGTATTGGCTTGACTTACTCAGGAAACCAATTAAAAATTTCAATTTTCCGGGGTCTGGGGCCAGGCTCAGCCCCCCTCAAATTAGGAAATATCAGGTATATCCTAATACAACCAATCTGAAGCTCTTCTTTAATTTTGCACATGTTTTAACAATAATTGAGGATATATTAGGCCCATTTGGAGCATTACATCTCTGAAAATAAATTATTTCACCCATATAGTGCTGTAAAAATGGTCAAAAATACATGTAAATTACACCAAACCAGTACCAAATGTTGGTCTATAATGCTGAAATTTGGCCAGAATATAAGGTGGCACATACTAAATCTGACTGAACCGGTTTTAAAATTACATCTGATATAACAGTACCTATAGTTTGGCAATATTGGCTTCAGCTGGCCCCAAATTCGCTTCTGTGGGGCTGCATTAAGATATACTTAAATTTGGCAAAGTAAGACAAATTTAAGGCTGAAAACCATATTGTTTGCTAGAGCTGGCGCCACTAAATGAGATTCCACAAGAATATTCCTTAAGAAATACATAACTGGTCCAAAATACATGTATTGGAAGTGCAGGTATCGAGGGGGTGGTCATATGGCACATCAGTCCAAAACCCCACTTAAACTTCATCAATCTGGCTCAGATTTTCACAGGAAACTCAGTTCATATCAGACATTGATATTGTATTGGCTTGACTTACTCAGGAAACCAATTAAAAATTTAAATTTTCCGGGGTCTGGGGCCAGGCTCAGCCCCCCTCAAATTAGGAAATATCAGGTATATCCTAATACAACCAATCTGAAGCTCTTCTTTAATTTTGCACATGTTTTAACAATAATTGAGGATATATTAGGCCCATTTGGAGCATTACATCTCTGAAAATAAATTATTTCACCCATATAGTGCTGTAAAAATGGTCAAAAATACATGTAAATTACACCAAACCAGTACCAAATGTTGGTCTATAATGCTGAAATTTGGCCAGAATATAAGGTGGCACATACTAAATCTGACTGAACCGGTTTTAAAATTACATCTGATATAACAGTACCTATAGTTTGGCAATATTGGCTTCAGCTGGCCCCAAATTCGCTTCTGTGGGGCTGCATTAAGATATACTTAAATTTGACAAAGTAAGACAAATTTAAGGCTGAAAACCATATTGTTTGCTAGAGCTGGCGCCACTAAATGAGATTCCACAAGAATATTCCTTAAGAAATACATAACTGGTCCAAAATACATGTATTGGAAGTGCAGGTATCGAGGGGGTGGTCATATGGCACATCAGTCCAAAACCCCACTTAAACTTCATCAATCTGGCTCAGATTTTCACAGGAAACTCAGTTCATATCAGACATTGATATTGTATTGGCTTGACTTACTCAGGAAACCAATTAAAAATTTCAATTTTCCGGGGTCTGGGGCCAGGCTCAGCCCCCCTCAAATTAGGAAATATCAGGTATATCCTAATACAACCAATCTGAAGCTCTTCTTTAATTTTGCATATGTTTTAACAATAATTGAGGATATATTAGGCCCATTTGGAGCATTACATCTCTGAAAATAAATTATTTCACCCATATAGTGCTGTAAAAATGGTCAAAAATACATGTAAATTACACCAAACCAGTACCAAATGTTGGTCTATAATGCTGAAATTTGGCCAGAATATAAGGTGGCACATACTAAATCTGACTGAACCGGTTTTAAAATTACATCTGATATAACAGTACCTATAGTTTGGCAATATTGGCTTCAGCTGGCCCCAAATTCGCTTCTGTGGGGCTGCATTAAGATATACTTAAATTTGACAAAGTAAGACAAATTTAAGGCTGAAAACCATATTGTTTGCTAGAGCTGGCGCCACTAAATGAGATTCCACAAGAATATACCTTAAGAAATACATAACTGGTCCAAAATACATGTATTGGAAGTGCAGGTATCGAGGGGGTGGTCATATGGCACATCAGTCCAAAACCCCACTTAAACTTCATCAATCTGGCTCAGATTTTCACAGGAAACTCAGTTCATATCAGACATTGATATTGTATTGGCTTGACTTACTCAGGAAACCAATTAAAAATTTCAATTTTCCGGGGTCTGGGGCCAGGCTCAGCCCCCCTCAAATTAGGAAATATCAGGTATATCCTAATACAACCAATCTGAAGCTCTTCTTTAATTTTGCATATGTTTTAGCAATAATTGAGGATATATTAGGCCCATTTGGAGCATTACATCTCTGAAAATAAATTATTTCACCCATATAGTGCTGTAAAAATGGTCAAAAATACATGTAAATTACACCAAACCAGTACCAAATGTTGGTCTATAATGCTGAAATTTGGCCAGAATATAAAGTGGCACATACTAAATCTGACTGAACCGGTTTTAAAATTACATCTGATATAACAGTACCTATAGTTTGGCAATATTGGCTTCAGCTGGCCCCAAATTCGCTTCTGTGGGGCTGCATTAAGATATACTTAAATTTGGCAAAGTAAGACAAATTTAAGGCTGAAAACCATATTGTTTGCTAGAGCTGGCACCACTAAATGAGATTCCACAAGAATATTCCTTAAGAAATACATAACTGGTCCAAAATACATGTATTGGAAGTGCAGGTATCGAGGGGGTGGTCATATGGCACATCAGTCCAAAACCCCACTTAAACTTCATCAATCTGGCTCAGATTTTCACAGGAAACTCAGTTCATATCAGACATTGATATTGTATTGGCTTGACTTACTCAGGAAACCAATTAAAAATTTCAATTTTCCGGGGTCTGGGGCCAGGCTCAGCCCCCCTCAAATTAGGAAATATCAGGTATATCCTAATACAACCAATCTGAAGCTCTTCTTTAATTTTGCACATGTTTTAACAATAATTGAGGATATATTAGGCCCATTTGGAGCATTACATCTCTGAAAATAAATTATTTCACCCATATAGTGCTGTAAAAATGGTCAAAAATACATGTAAATTACACCAAACCAGTACCAAATGTTGGTCTATAATGCTGAAATTTGGCCAGAATATAAGGTGGCACATACTAAATCTGACTGAACCGGTTTTAAAATTACATCTGATATAACAGTACCTATAGTTTGGCAATATTGGCTTCAGCTGGCCCCAAATTCGCTTCTGTGGGGCTGCATTAAGATATACTTAAATTTGGCAAAGTAAGACAAATTTAAGGCTGAAAACCATATTGTTTGCTAGAGCTGGCGCCACTAAATGAGATTCCACAAGAATATTCCTTAAGAAATACATAACTGGTCCAAAATACATGTATTGGAAGTGCAGGTA
Source organism: Sabellastarte sp. h YS-2021 (assembly GCA_964017235.1). Lineage (NCBI taxonomy): Eukaryota > Metazoa > Annelida > Polychaeta > Sabellida > Sabellidae > Sabellastarte > Sabellastarte sp. h YS-2021. Next base: position 92,765,865 of record OZ024934.1, read on the forward strand.
TCGAGGGGGTGGTCATATGGCACATCAGTCCAAAACCCCACTTAAACTTCATCAATCTGGCTCAGATTTTCACAGGAAACTCAGTTCATATCAGACATTGATATTGTATTGGCTTGACTTACTCAGGAAACCAATTAAAAATTTCAATTTTCCGGGGTCTGGGGCCAGGCTCAGCCCCCCTCAAATTAGGAAATATCAGGTATATCCTAATACAACCAATCTGAAGCTCTTCTTTAATTTTGCACATGTTTTAACAATAATTGAGGATATATTAGGCCCATTTGGAGCATTACATCTCTGAAAATAAATTATTTCACCCATATAGTGCTGTAAAAATGGTCAAAAATACATGTAAATTACACCAAACCAGTACCAAATGTTGGTCTATAATGCTGAAATTTGGCCAGAATATAAGGTGGCACATACTAAATCTGACTGAACCGGTTTTAAAATTACATCTGATATAACAGTACCTATAGTTTGGCAATATTGGCTTCAGCTGGCCCCAAATTCGCTTCTGTGGGGCTGCATTAAGATATACTTAAATTTGACAAAGTAAGACAAATTTAAGGCTGAAAACCATATTGTTTGCTAGAGCTGGCGCCACTAAATGAGATTCCACAAGAATATTCCTTAAGAAATACATAACTGGTCCAAAATACATGTATTGGAAGTGCAGGTATCGAGGGGGTGGTCATATGGCACATCAGTCCAAAACCCCACTTAAACTTCATCAATCTGGCTCAGATTTTCACAGGAAACTCAGTTCATATCAGACATTGATATTGTATTGGCTTGACTTACTCAGGAAACCAATTAAAAATTTCAATTTTCCGGGGTCTGGGGCCAGGCTCAGCCCCCCTCAAATTAGGAAATATCAGGTATATCCTAATACAACCAATCTGAAGCTCTTCTTTAATTTTGCATATGTTTTAACAATAATTGAGGATATATTAGGCCCATTTGGAGCATTACATCTCTGAAAATAAATTATTTCACCCATATAGTGCTGTAAAAATGGTCAAAAATACATGTAAATTACACCAAACCAGTACCAAATGTTGGTCTATAATGCTGAAATTTGGCCAGAATATAAGGTGGCACATACTAAATCTGACTGAACCGGTTTTAAAATTACATCTGATATAACAGTACCTATAGTTTGGCAATATTGGCTTCAGCTGGCCCCAAATTCGCTTCTGTGGGGCTGCATTAAGATATACTTAAATTTGACAAAGTAAGACAAATTTAAGGCTGAAAACCATATTGTTTGCTAGAGCTGGCGCCACTAAATGAGATTCCACAAGAATATACCTTAAGAAATACATAACTGGTCCAAAATACATGTATTGGAAGTGCAGGTATCGAGGGGGTGGTCATATGGCACATCAGTCCAAAACCCCACTTAAACTTCATCAATCTGGCTCAGATTTTCACAGGAAACTCAGTTCATATCAGACATTGATATTGTATTGGCTTGACTTACTCAGGAAACCAATTAAAAATTTCAATTTTCCGGGGTCTGGGGCCAGGCTCAGCCCCCCTCAAATTAGGAAATATCAGGTATATCCTAATACAACCAATCTGAAGCTCTTCTTTAATTTTGCATATGTTTTAGCAATAATTGAGGATATATTAGGCCCATTTGGAGCATTACATCTCTGAAAATAAATTATTTCACCCATATAGTGCTGTAAAAATGGTCAAAAATACATGTAAATTACACCAAACCAGTACCAAATGTTGGTCTATAATGCTGAAATTTGGCCAGAATATAAGGTGGCACATACTAAATCTGACTGAACCGGTTTTAAAATTACATCTGATATAACAGTACCTATAGTTTGGCAATATTGGCTTCAGCTGGCCCCAAATTCGCTTCTGTGGGGCTGCATTAAGATATACTTAAATTTGACAAAGTAAGACAAATTTAAGGCTGAAAACCATATTGTTTGCTAGAGCTGGCGCCACTAAATGAGATTCCACAAGAATATACCTTAAGAAATACATAACTGGTCCAAAATACATGTATTGGAAGTGCAGGTATCGAGGGGGTGGTCATATGGCACATCAGTCCAAAACCCCACTTAAACTTCATCAATCTGGCTCAGATTTTCACAGGAAACTCAGTTCATATCAGACATTGATATTGTATTGGCTTGACTTACTCAGGAAACCAATTAAAAATTTCAATTTTCCGGGGTCTGGGGCCAGGCTCAGCCCCCCTCAAATTAGGAAATATCAGGTATATCCTAATACAACCAATCTGAAGCTCTTCTTTAATTTTGCATATGTTTTAGCAATAATTGAGGATATATTAGGCCCATTTGGAGCATTACATCTCTGAAAATAAATTATTTCACCCATATAGTGCTGTAAAAATGGTCAAAAATACATGTAAATTACACCAAACCAGTACCAAATGTTGGTCTATAATGCTGAAATTTGGCCAGAATATAAGGTGGCACATACTAAATCTGACTGAACCGGTTTTAAAATTACATCTGATATAACAGTACCTATAGTTTGGCAATATTGGCTTCAGCTGGCCCCAAATTCGCTTCTGTGGGGCTGCATTAAGATATACTTAAATTTGACAAAGTAAGACAAATTTAAGGCTGAAAACCATATTGTTTGCTAGAGCTGGCGCCACTAAATGAGATTCCACAAGAATATACCTTAAGAAATACATAACTGGTCCAAAATACATGTATTGGAAGTGCAGGTATCGAGGGGGTGGTCATATGGCACATCAGTCCAAAACCCCACTTAAACTTCATCAATCTGGCTCAGATTTTCACAGGAAACTCAGTTCATATCAGACATTGATATTGTATTGGCTTGACTTACTCAGGAAACCAATTAAAAATTTCAATTTTCCGGGGTCTGGGGCCAGGCTCAGCCCCCCTCAAATTAGGAAATATCAGGTATATCCTAATACAACCAATCTGAAGCTCTTCTTTAATTTTGCATATGTTTTAGCAATAATTGAGGATATATTAGGCCCATTTGGAGCATTACATCTCTGAAAATAAATTATTTCACCCATATAGTGCTGTAAAAATGGTCAAAAATACATGTAAATTACACCAAACCAGTACCAAATGTTGGTCTATAATGCTGAAATTTGGCCAGAATATAAAGTGGCACATACTAAATCTGACTGAACCGGTTTTAAAATTACATCTGATATAACAGTACCTATAGTTTGGCAATATTGGCTTCAGCTGGCCCCAAATTCGCTTCTGTGGGGCTGCATTAAGATATACTTAAATTTGGCAAAGTAAGACAAATTTAAGGCTGAAAACCATATTGTTTGCTAGAGCTGGCACCACTAAATGAGATTCCACAAGAATATTCCTTAAGAAATACATAACTGGTCCAAAATACATGTATTGGAAGTGCAGGTATCGAGGGGGTGGTCATATGGCACATCAGTCCAAAACCCCACTTAAACTTCATCAATCTGGCTCAGATTTTCACAGGAAACTCAGTTCATATCAGACATTGATATTGTATTGGCTTGACTTACTCAGGAAACCAATTAAAAATTTCAATTTTCCGGGGTCTGGGGCCAGGCTCAGCCCCCCTCAAATTAGGAAATATCAGGTATATCCTAATACAACCAATCGGAAGCTCTTCTTTAATTTTGCACATGTTTTAACAATAATTGAGGATATATTAGGCCCATTTGGAGCATTACATCTCTGAAAATAAATTATTTCACCCATATAGTGCTGTAAAAATGGTCAAAAATACATGTAAATTACACCAAACCAGTACCAAATGTTGGTCTATAATGCTGAAATTTGGCCAGAATATAAGGTGGCACATACTAAATCTGACTGAACCGGTTTTAAAATTACATCTGATATAACAGTACCTATAGTTTGGCAATATTGGCTTCAGCTGGCCCCAAATTCGCTTCTGTGGGGCTGCATTAAGATATACTTAAATTTGGCAAAGTAAGACAAATTTAAGGCTGAAAACCATATTGTTTGCTAGAGCTGGCGCCACTAAATGAGATTCCACAAGAATATTCCTTAAGAAATACATAACTGGTCCAAAATACATGTATTGGAAGTGCAGGTATCGAGGGGGTGGTCATATGGCACATCAGTCCAAAACCCCACTTAAACTTCATCAATCTGGCTCAGATTTTCACAGGAAACTCAGTTCATATCAGACATTGATATTGTATTGGCTTGACTTACTCAGGAAACCAATTAAAAATTTCAATTTTCCGGGGTCTGGGGCCAGGCTCAGCCCCCCTCAAATTAGGAAATATCAGGTATATCCTAATACAACCAATCTGAAGCTCTTCTTTAATTTTGCACATGTTTTAACAATAATTGAGGATATATTAGGCCCATTTGGAGCATTACATCTCTGAAAATAAATTATTTCACCCATATAGTGCTGTAAAAATGGTCAAAAATACATGTAAATTACACTAAACCAGTACCAAATGTTGGTCTATAATGCTGAAATTTGGCCAGAATATAAGGTGGCACATACTAAATCTGACTGAACCGGTTTTAAAATTACATCTGATATAACAGTACCTATAGTTTGGCAATATTGGCTTCAGCTGGCCCCAAATTCGCTTCTGTGGGGCTGCATTAAGATATACTTAAATTTGACAAAGTAAGACAAATTTAAGGCTGAAAACCATATTGTTTGCTAGAGCTGGCGCCACTAAATGAGATTCCACAAGAATATTCCTTAAGAAATACATAACTGGTCCAAAATACATGTATTGGAAGTGCAGGTATCGAGGGGGTGGTCATATGGCACATCAGTCCAAAACCCCACTTAAACTTCATCAATCTGGCTCAGATTTTCACAGGAAACTCAGTTCATATCAGACATTGATATTGTATTGGCTTGACTTACTCAGGAAACCAATTAAAAATTTCAATTTTCCGGGGTCTGGGGCCAGGCTCAGCCCCCCTCAAATTAGGAAATATCAGGTATATCCTAATACAACCAATCTGAAGCTCTTCTTTAATTTTGCATATGTTTTAGCAATAATTGAGGATATATTAGGCCCATTTGGAGCATTACATCTCTGAAAATAAATTATTTCACCCATATAGTGCTGTAAAAATGGTCAAAAATACATGTAAATTACACCAAACCAGTACCAAATGTTGGTCTATAATGCTGAAATTTGGCCAGAATATAAAGTGGCACATACTAAATCTGACTGAACCGGTTTTAAAATTACATCTGATATAACAGTACCTATAGTTTGGCAATATTGGCTTCAGCTGGCCCCAAATTCGCTTCTGTGGGGCTGCATTAAGATATACTTAAATTTGACAAAGTAAGACAAATTTAAGGCTGAAAACCATATTGTTTGCTAGAGCTGGCGCCACTAAATGAGATTCCACAAGAATATACCTTAAGAAATACATAACTGGTCCAAAATACATGTATTGGAAGTGCAGGTATCGAGGGGGTGGTCATATGGCACATCAGTCCAAAACCCCACTTAAACTTCATCAATCTGGCTCAGATTTTCACAGGAAACTCAGTTCATATCAGACATTGATATTGTATTGGCTTGACTTACTCAGGAAACCAATTAAAAATTTCAATTTTCCGGGGTCTGGGGCCAGGCTCAGCCCCCCTCAAATTAGGAAATATCAGGTATATCCTAATACAACCAATCTGAAGCTCTTCTTTAATTTTGCATATGTTTTAGCAATAATTGAGGATATATTAGGCCCATTTGGAGCATTACATCTCTGAAAATAAATTATTTCACCCATATAGTGCTGTAAAAATGGTCAAAAATACATGTAAATTACACCAAACCAGTACCAAATGTTGGTCTATAATGCTGAAATTTGGCCAGAATATAAAGTGGCACATACTAAATCTGACTGAACCGGTTTTAAAATTACATCTGATATAACAGTACCTATAGTTTGGCAATATTGGCTTCAGCTGGCCCCAAATTCGCTTCTGTGGGGCTGCATTAAGATATACTTAAATTTGGCAAAGTAAGACAAATTTAAGGCTGAAAACCATATTGTTTGCTAGAGCTGGCACCACTAAATGAGATTCCACAAGAATATTCCTTAAGAAATACATAACTGGTCCAAAATACATGTATTGGAAGTGCAGGTATCGAGGGGGTGGTCATATGGCACATCAGTCCAAAACCCCACTTAAACTTCATCAATCTGGCTCAGATTTTCACAGGAAACTCAGTTCATATCAGACATTGATATTGTATTGGCTTGACTTACTCAGGAAACCAATTAAAAATTTCAATTTTCCGGGGTCTGGGGCCAGGCTCAGCCCCCCTCAAATTAGGAAATATCAGGTATATCCTAATACAACCAATCTGAAGCTCTTCTTTAATTTTGCACATGTTTTAACAATAATTGAGGATATATTAGGCCCATTTGGAGCATTACATCTCTGAAAATAAATTATTTCACCCATATAGTGCTGTAAAAATGGTCAAAAATACATGTAAATTACACCAAACCAGTACCAAATGTTGGTCTATAATGCTGAAATTTGGCCAGAATATAAGGTGGCACATACTAAATCTGACTGAACCGGTTTTAAAATTACATCTGATATAACAGTACCTATAGTTTGGCAATATTGGCTTCAGCTGGCCCCAAATTCGCTTCTGTGGGGCTGCATTAAGATATACTTAAATTTGGCAAAGTAAGACAAATTTAAGGCTGAAAACCATATTGTTTGCTAGAGCTGGCGCCACTAAATGAGATTCCACAAGAATATTCCTTAAGAAATACATAACTGGTCCAAAATACATGTATTGGAAGTGCAGGTATCGAGGGGGTGGTCATATGGCACATCAGTCCAAAACCCCACTTAAACTTCATCAATCTGGCTCAGATTTTCACAGGAAACTCAGTTCATATCAGACATTGATATTGTATTGGCTTGACTTACGCAGGAAACCAATTAAAAATTTCAATTTTCCGGGGTCTGGGGCCAGGCTCAGCCCCCCTCAAATTAGGAAATATCAGGTATATCCTAATACAACCAATCTGAAGCTCTTCTTTAATTTTGCATATGTTTTAACAATAATTGAGGATATATTAGGCCCATTTGGAGCATTACATCTCTGAAAATAAATTATTTCACCCATATAGTGCTGTAAAAATGGTCAAAAATACATGTAAATTACACCAAACCAGTACCAAATGTTGGTCTATAATGCTGAAATTTGGCCAGAATATAAGGTGGCACATACTAAATCTGACTGAACCGGTTTTAAAATTACATCTGATATAACAGTACCTATAGTTTGGCAATATTGGCTTCAGCTGGCCCCAAATTCGCTTCTGTGGGGCTGCATTAAGATATACTTAAATTTGGCAAAGTAAGACAAATTTAAGGCTGAAAACCATATTGTTTGCTAGAGCTGGCGCCACTAAATGAGATTCCACAAGAATATTCCTTAAGAAATACATAACTGGTCCAAAATACATGTATTGGAAGTGCAGGTATCGAGGGGGTGGTCATATGGCACATCAGTCCAAAACCCCACTTAAACTTCATCAATCTGGCTCAGATTTTCACAGGAAACTCAGTTCATATCAGACATTGATATTGTATTGGCTTGACTTACTCAGGAAACCAATTAAAAATTTCAATTTTCCGGGGTCTGGGGCCAGGCTCAGCCCCCCTCAAATTAGGAAATATCAGGTATATCCTAATACAACCAATCTGAAGCTCTTCTTTAATTTTGCATATGTTTTAACAATAATTGAGGATATATTAGGCCCATTTGGAGCATTACATCTCTGAAAATAAATTATTTCACCCATATAGTGCTGTAAAAATGGTCAAAAATACATGTAAATTACACCAAACCAGTACCAAATGTTGGTCTATAATGCTGAAATTTGGCCAGAATATAAGGTGGCACATACTAAATCTGACTGAACCGGTTTTAAAATTACATCTGATATAACAGTACCTATAGTTTGGCAATATTGGCTTCAGCTGGCCCCAAATTCGCTTCTGTGGGGCTGCATTAAGATATACTTAAATTTGGCAAAGTAAGACAAATTTAAGGCTGAAAACCATATTGTTTGCTAGAGCTGGCGCCACTAAATGAGATTCCACAAGAATATTCCTTAAGAAATACATAACTGGTCCAAAATACATGTATTGGAAGTGCAGGTATCGAGGGGGTGGTCATATGGCACATCAGTCCAAAACCCCACTTAAACTTCATCAATCTGGCTCAGATTTTCACAGGAAACTCAGTTCATATCAGACATTGATATTGTATTGGCTTGACTTACTCAGGAAACCAATTAAAAATTTCAATTTTCCGGGGTCTGGGGCCAGGCTCAGCCCCCCTCAAATTAGGAAATATCAGGTATATCCTAATACAACCAATCTGAAGCTCTTCTTTAATTTTGCACATGTTTTAACAATAATTGAGGATATATTAGGCCCATTTGGAGCATTACATCTCTGAAAATAAATTATTTCACCCATATAGTGCTGTAAAAATGGTCAAAAATACATGTAAATTACACCAAACCAGTACCAAATGTTGGTCTATAATGCTGAAATTTGGCCAGAATATAAGGTGGCACATACTAAATCTGACTGAACCGGTTTTAAAATTACATCTGATATAACAGTACCTATAGTTTGGCAATATTGGCTTCAGCTGGCCCCAAATTCGCTTCTGTGGGGCTGCATTAAGATATACTTAAATTTGACAAAGTAAGACAAATTTAAGGCTGAAAACCATATTGTTTGCTAGAGCTGGCACCACTAAATGAGATTCCACAAGAATATTCCTTAAGAAATACATAACTGGTCCAAAATACATGTATTGGAAGTGCAGGTATCGAGGGGGTGGTCATATGGCACATCAGTCCAAAACCCCACTTAAACTTCATCAATCTGGCTCAGATTTTCACAGGAAACTCAGTTCATATCAGACATTGATATTGTATTGGCTTGACTTACTCAGGAAACCAATTAAAAATTTCAATTTTCCGGGGTCTGGGGCCAGGCTCAGCCCCCCTCAAATTAGGAAATATCAGGTATATCCTAATACAACCAATCTGAAGCTCTTCTTTAATTTTGCACATGTTTTAACAATAATTGAGGATATATTAGGCCCATTTGGAGCATTACATCTCTGAAAATAAATTATTTCACCCATATAGTGCTGTAAAAATGGTCAAAAATACATGTAAATTACACCAAACCAGTACCAAATGTTGGTCTATAATGCTGAAATTTGGCCAGAATATAAGGTGGCACATACTAAATCTGACTGAACCGGTTTTAAAATTACATCTGATATAACAGTACCTATAGTTTGGCAATATTGGCTTCAGCTGGCCCCAAATTCGCTTCTGTGGGGCTGCATTAAGATATACTTAAATTTGGCAAAGTAAGACAAATTTAAGGCTGAAAACCATATTGTTTGCTAGAGCTGGCGCCACTAAATGAGATTCCACAAGAATATTCCTTAAGAAATACATAACTGGTCCAAAATACATGTATTGGAAGTGCAGGTATCGAGGGGGTGGTCATATGGCACATCAGTCCAAAACCCCACTTAAACTTCATCAATCTGGCTCAGATTTTCACAGGAAACTCAGTTCATATCAGACATTGATATTGTATTGCTTGACTTACTCAGGAAACCAATTAAAAATTTCAATTTTCCGGGGTCTGGGGCCAGGCTCAGCCCCCCTCAAATTAGGAAATATCAGGTATATCCTAATACAACCAATCTGAAGCTCTTCTTTAATTTTGCATATGTTTTAACAATAATTGAGGATATATTAGGCCCATTTGGAGCATTACATCTCTGAAAATAAATTATTTCACCCATATAGTGCTGTAAAAATGGTCAAAAATACATGTAAATTACACCAAACCAGTACCAAATGTTGGTCTATAATGCTGAAATTTGGCTAGAATATAAGGTGGCACATACTAAATCTGACTGAACCGGTTTTAAAATTACATCTGATATAACAGTACCTATAGTTTGGCAATATTGGCTTCAGCTGGCCCCAAATTCGCTTCTGTGGGGCTGCATTAAGATATACTTAAATTTGACAAAGTAAGACAAATTTAAGGCTGAAAACCATATTGTTTGCTAGAGCTGGCGCCACTAAATGAGATTCCACAAGAATATTCCTTAAGAAATACATAACTGGTCCAAAATACATGTATTGGAAGTGCAGGTATCGAGGGGGTGGTCATATGGCACATCAGTCCAAAACCCCACTTAAACTTCATCAATCTGGCTCAGATTTTCACAGGAAACTCAGTTCATATCAGACATTGATATTGTATTGGCTTGACTTACTCAGGAAACCAATTAAAAATTTCAATTTTCCGGGGTCTGGGGCCAGGCTCAGCCCCCCTCAAATTAGGAAATATCAGGTATATCCTAATACAACCAATCTGAAGCTCTTGTTTAATTTTGCACATGTTTTAGCAATAATTGAGGATATATTAGGCCCATTTGGAGCATTACATCTCTGAAAATAAATTATTTCACCCATATAGTGCTGTAAAAATGGTCAAAAATACATGTAAATTACACCAAACCAGTACCAAATGTTGGTCTATCATGCTGAAATTTGGCCAGAATATAAGGTGGCACATACTAAATCTGACTGAACCGGTTTTAAAATTACATCTGATATAACAGTACCTATAGTTTGGCAATATTGGCTTCAGCTGGCCCCAAATTCGCTTCTGTGGGGCTGCATTAAGATATACTTAAATTTGGCAAAGTAAGACAAATTTAAGGCTGAAAACCATATTGTTTGCTAGAGCTGGCGCCACTAAATGAGATTCCACAAGAATATTCCTTAAGAAATACATAACTGGTCCAAAATACATGTATTGGAAGTGCAGGTATCGAGGGGGTGGTCATATGGCACATCAGTCCAAAACCCCACTTAAACTTCATCAATCTGGCTCAGATTTTCACAGGAAACTCAGTTCATATCAGACATTGATATTGTATTGGCTTGACTTACTCAGGAAACCAATTAAAAATTTCAATTTTCCGGGGTCTGGGGCCAGGCTCAGCCCCCCTCAAATTAGGAAATATCAGGTATATCCTAATACAACCAATCTGAAGCTCTTCTTTAATTTTGCACATGTTTTAACAATAATTGAGGATATATTAGGCCCATTTGGAGCATTACATCTCTGAAAATAAATTATTTCACCCATATAGTGCTGTAAAAATGGTCAAAAATACATGTAAATTACACCAAACCAGTACCAAATGTTGGTCTATAATGCTGAAATTTGGCCAGAATATAAGGTGGCACATACTAAATCTGACTGAACCGGTTTTAAAATTACATCTGATATAACAGTACCTATAGTTTGGCAATATTGGCTTCAGCTGGCCCCAAATTCGCTTCTGTGGGGCTGCATTAAGATATACTTAAATTTGGCAAAGTAAGACAAATTTAAGGCTGAAAACCATATTGTTTGCTAGAGCTGGCGCCACTAAATGAGATTCCACAAGAATATTCCTTAAGAAATACATAACTGGTCCAAAATACATGTATTGGAAGTGCAGGTATCGAGGGGGTGGTCATATGGCACATCAGTCCAAAACCCCACTTAAACTTCATCAATCTGGCTCAGATTTTCACAGGAAACTCAGTTCATATCAGACATTGATATTGTATTGGCTTGACTTACTCAGGAAACCAATTAAAAATTTCAATTTTCCGGGGTCTGGGGCCAGGCTCAGCCCCCCTCAAATTAGGAAATATCAGGTATATCCTAATACAACCAATCTGAAGCTCTTCTTTAATTTTGCATATGTTTTAACAATAATTGAGGATATATTAGGCCCATTTGGAGCATTACATCTCTGAAAATAAATTATTTCACCCATATAGTGCTGTAAAAATGGTCAAAAATACATGTAAATTACACCAAACCAGTACCAAATGTTGGTCTATAATGCTGAAATTTGGCCAGAATATAAGGTGGCACATACTAAATCTGACTGAACCGGTTTTAAAATTACATCTGATATAACAGTACCTATAGTTTGGCAATATTGGCTTCAGCTGGCCCCAAATTCGCTTCTGTGGGGCTGCATTAAGATATACTTAAATTTGACAAAGTAAGACAAATTTAAGGCTGAAAACCATATTGTTTGCTAGAGCTGGCGCCACTAAATGAGATTCCACAAGAATATTCCTTAAGAAATACATAACTGGTCCAAAATACATGTATTGGAAGTGCAGGTATCGAGGGGGTGGTCATATGGCACATCAGTCCAAAACCCCACTTAAACTTCATCAATCTGGCTCAGATTTTCACAGGAAACTCAGTTCATATCAGACATTGATATTGTATTGGCTTGACTTACTCAGGAAACCAATTAAAAATTTCAATTTTCCGGGGTCTGGGGCCAGGCTCAGCCCCCCTCAAATTAGGAAATATCAGGTATATCCTAATACAACCAATCTGAAGCTCTTCTTTAATTTTGCACATGTTTTAGCAATAATTGAGGATATATTAGGCCCATTTGGAGCATTACATCTCTGAAAATAAATTATTTCACCCATATAGTGCTGTAAAAATGGTCAAAAATACATGTAAATTACACCAAACCAGTACCAAATGTTGGTCTATCATGCTGAAATTTGGCCAGAATATAAGGTGGCACATACTAAATCTGACTGAACCGGTTTTAAAATTACATCTGATATAACAGTACCTATAGTTTGGCAATATTGGCTTCAGCTGGCCCCAAATTCGCTTCTGTGGGGCTGCATTAAGATATACTTAAATTTGGCAAAGTAAGACAAATTTAAGGCTGAAAACCATATTGTTTGCTAGAGCTGGCGCCACTAAATGAGATTCCACAAGAATATTCCTTAAGAAATACATAACTGGTCCAAAATACATGTATTGGAAGTGCAGGTATCGAGGGGGTGGTCATATGGCACATCAGTCCAAAACCCCACTTAAACTTCATCAATCTGGCTCAGATTTTCACAGGAAACTCAGTTCATATCAGACATTGATATTGTATTGGCTTGACTTACTCAGGAAACCAATTAAAAATTTCAATTTTCCGGGGTCTGGGGCCAGGCTCAGCCCCCCTCAAATTAGGAAATATCAGGTATATCCTAATACAACCAATCTGAAGCTCTTCTTTAATTTTGCATATGTTTTAACAATAATTGAGGATATATTAGGCCCATTTGGAGCATTACATCTCTGAAAATAAATTATTTCACCCATATAGTGCTGTAAAAATGGTCAAAAATACATGTAAATTACACCAAACCAGTACCAAATGTTGGTCTATAATGCTGAAATTTGGCCAGAATATAAAGTGGCACATACTAAATCTGACTGAACCGGTTTTAAATTTACATCTGATATAACAGTACCTATAGTTTGGCAATATTGGCTTCAGCTGGCCCCAAATTCGCTTCTGTGGGGCTGCATTAAGATATACTTAAATTTGGCAAAGTAAGACAAATTTAAGGCTGAAAACCATATTGTTTGCTAGAGCTGGCGCCACTAAATGAGATTCCACAAGAATATTCCTTAAGAAATACATAACTGGTCCAAAATACATGTATTGGAAGTGCAGGTATCGAGGGGGTGGTCATATGGCACATCAGTCCAAAACCCCACTTAAACTTCATCAATCTGGCTCAGATTTTCACAGGAAACTCAGTTCATATCAGACATTGATATTGTATTGGCTTGACTTACTCAGGAAACCAATTAAAAATTTCAATTTTCCGGGGTCTGGGGCCAGGCTCAGCCCCCCTCAAATTAGGAAATATCAGGTATATCCTAATACAACCAATCTGAAGCTCTTCTTTAATTTTGCATATGTTTTAACAATAATTGAGGATATATTAGGCCCATTTGGAGCATTACATCTCTGAAAATAAATTATTTCACCCATATAGTGCTGTAAAAATGGTCAAAAATACATGTAAATTACACCAAACCAGTACCAAATGTTGGTCTATAATGCTGAAATTTGGCCAGAATATAAAGTGGCACATACTAAATCTGACTGAACCGGTTTTAAAATTACATCTGATATAACAGTACCTATAGTTTGGCAATATTGGCTTCAGCTGGCCCCAAATTCGCTTCTGTGGGGCTGCATTAAGATATACTTAAATTTGGCAAAGTAAGACAAATTTAAGGCTGAAAACCATATTGTTTGCTAGAGCTGGCGCCACTAAATGAGATTCCACAAGAATATTCCTTAAGAAATACATAACTGGTCCAAAATACATGTATTGGAAGTGCAGGTATCGAGGGGGTGGTCATATGGCACATCAGTCCAAAACCCCACTTAAACTTCATCAATCTGGCTCAGATTTTCACAGGAAACTCAGTTCATATCAGACATTGATATTGTATTGGCTTGACTTACTCAGGAAACCAATTAAAAATTTCAATTTTCCGGGGTCTGGGGCCAGGCTCAGCCCCCCTCAAATTAGGAAATATCAGGTATATCCTAATACAACCAATCTGAAGCTCTTCTTTAATTTTGCATATGTTTTAACAATAATTGAGGATATATTAGGCCCATTTGGAGCATTACATCTCTGAAAATAAATTATTTCACCGATATAGTGCTGTAAAAATGGTCAAAAATACATGTAAATTACACCAAACCAGTACCAAATGTTGGTCTATAATGCTGAAATTTGGCCAGAATATAAGGTGGCACATACTAAATCTGACTGAACCGGTTTTAAAATTACATCTGATATAACAGTACCTATAGTTTGGCAATATTGGCTTCAGCTGGCCCCAAATTCGCTTCTGTGGGGCTGCATTAAGATATACTTAAATTTGGCAAAGTAAGACAAATTTAAGGCTGAAAACCATATTGTTTGCTAGAGCTGGCGCCACTAAATGAGATTCCACAAGAATATTCCTTAAGAAATACATAACTGGTCCAAAATACATGTATTGGAAGTGCAGGTATCGAGGGGGTGGTCATATGGCACATCAGTCCAAAACCCCACTTAAACTTCATCAATCTGGCTCAGATTTTCACAGGAAACTCAGTTCATATCAGACATTGATATTGTATTGGCTTGACTTACTCAGGAAACCAATTAAAAATTTCAATTTTCCGGGGTCTGGGGCCAGGCTCAGCCCCCCTCAAATTAGGAAATATCAGGTATATCCTAATACAACCAATCTGAAGCTCTTCTTTAATTTTGCACATGTTTTAGCAATAATTGAGGATATATTAGGCCCATTTGGAGCATTACATCTCTGAAAATAAATTATTTCACCCATATAGTGCTGTAAAAATGGTCAAAAATACATGTAAATTACACCAAACCAGTACCAAATGTTGGTCTATCATGCTGAAATTTGGCCAGAATATAAGGTGGCACATACTAAATCTGACTGAACCGGTTTTAAAATTACATCTGATATAACAGTACCTATAGTTTGGCAATATTGGCTTCAGCTGGCCCCAAATTCGCTTCTGTGGGGCTGCATTAAGATATACTTAAATTTGGCAAAGTAAGACAAATTTAAGGCTGAAAACCATATTGTTTGCTAGAGCTGGCGCCACTAAATGAGATTCCACAAGAATATTCCTTAAGAAATACATAACTGGTCCAAAATACATGTATTGGAAGTGCAGGTATCGAGGGGGTGGTCATATGGCACATCAGTCCAAAACCCCACTTAAACTTCATCAATCTGGCTCAGATTTTCACAGGAAACTCAGTTCATATCAGACATTGATATTGTATTGGCTTGACTTACTCAGGAAACCAATTAAAAATTTCAATTTTCCGGGGTCTGGGGCCAGGCTCAGCCCCCCTCAAATTAGGAAATATCAGGTATATCCTAATACAACCAATCTGAAGCTCTTCTTTAATTTTGCATATGTTTTAACAATAATTGAGGATATATTAGGCCCATTTGGAGCATTACATCTCTGAAAATAAATTATTTCACCCATATAGTGCTGTAAAAATGGTCAAAAATACATGTAAATTACACCAAACCAGTACCAAATGTTGGTCTATAATGCTGAAATTTGGCCAGAATATAAAGTGGCACATACTAAATCTGACTGAACCGGTTTTAAAATTACATCTGATATAACAGTACCTATAGTTTGGCAATATTGGCTTCAGCTGGCCCCAAATTCGCTTCTGTGGGGCTGCATTAAGATATACTTAAATTTGGCAAAGTAAGACAAATTTAAGGCTGAAAACCATATTGTTTGCTAGAGCTGGCGCCACTAAATGAGATTCCACAAGAATATTCCTTAAGAAATACATAACTGGTCCAAAATACATGTATTGGAAGTGCAGGTATCGAGGGGGTGGTCATATGGCACATCAGTCCAAAACCCCACTTAAACTTCATCAATCTGGCTCAGATTTTCACAGGAAACTCAGTTCATATCAGACATTGATATTGTATTGGCTTGACTTACTCAGGAAACCAATTAAAAATTTCAATTTTCCGGGGTCTGGGGCCAGGCTCAGCCCCCCTCAAATTAGGAAATATCAGGTATATCCTAATACAACCAATCTGAAGCTCTTCTTTAATTTTGCATATGTTTTAACAATAATTGAGGATATATTAGGCCCATTTGGAGCATTACATCTCTGAAAATAAATTATTTCACCCATATAGTGCTGTAAAAATGGTCAAAAATACATGTAAATTACACCAAACCAGTACCAAATGTTGGTCTATAATGCTGAAATTTGGCCAGAATATAAAGTGGCACATACTAAATCTGACTGAACCGGTTTTAAAATTACATCTGATATAACAGTACCTATAGTTTGGCAATATTGGCTTCAGCTGGCCCCAAATTCGCTTCTGTGGGGCTGCATTAAGATATACTTAAATTTGGCAAAGTAAGACAAATTTAAGGCTGAAAACCATATTGTTTGCTAGAGCTGGCGCCACTAAATGAGATTCCACAAGAATATTCCTTAAGAAATACATAACTGGTCCAAAATACATGTATTGGAAGTGCAGGTATCGAGGGGGTGGTCATATGGCACATCAGTCCAAAACCCCACTTAAACTTCATCAATCTGGCTCAGATTTTCACAGGAAACTCAGTTCATATCAGACATTGATATTGTATTGGCTTGACTTACTCAGGAAACCAATTAAAAATTTCAATTTTCCGGGGTCTGGGGCCAGGCTCAGCCCCCCTCAAATTAGGAAATATCAGGTATATCCTAATACAACCAATCTGAAGCTCTTCTTTAATTTTGCATATGTTTTAACAATAATTGAGGATATATTAGGCCCATTTGGAGCATTACATCTCTGAAAATAAATTATTTCACCGATATAGTGCTGTAAAAATGGTCAAAAATACATGTAAATTACACCAAACCAGTACCAAATGTTGGTCTATAATGCTGAAATTTGGCCAGAATATAAGGTGGCACATACTAAATCTGACTGAACCGGTTTTAAAATTACATCTGATATAACAGTACCTATAGTTTGGCAATATTGGCTTCAGCTGGCCCCAAATTCGCTTCTGTGGGGCTGCATTAAGATATACTTAAATTTGGCAAAGTAAGACAAATTTAAGGCTGAAAACCATATTGTTTGCTAGAGCTGGCGCCACTAAATGAGATTCCACAAGAATATTCCTTAAGAAATACATAACTGGTCCAAAATACATGTATTGGAAGTGCAGGTATCGAGGGGGTGGTCATATGGCACATCAGTCCAAAACCCCACTTAAACTTCATCAATCTGGCTCAGATTTTCACAGGAAACTCAGTTCATATCAGACATTGATATTGTATTGGCTTGACTTACTCAGGAAACCAATTAAAAATTTCAATTTTCCGGGGTCTGGGGCCAGGCTCAGCCCCCCTCAAATTAGGAAATATCAGGTATATCCTAATACAACCAATCTGAAGCTCTTCTTTAATTTTGCATATGTTTTAACAATAATTGAGGATATATTAGGCCCATTTGGAGCATTACATCTCTGAAAATAAATTATTTCACCGATATAGTGCTGTAAAAATGGTCAAAAATACATGTAAATTACACCAAACCAGTACCAAATGTTGGTCTATAATGCTGAAATTTGGCCAGAATATAAGGTGGCACATACTAAATCTGACTGAACCGGTTTTAAAATTACATCTGATATAACAGTACCTATAGTTTGGCAATATTGGCTTCAGCTGGCCCCAAATTCGCTTCTGTGGGGCTGCATTAAGATATACTTAAATTTGGCAAAGTAAGACAAATTTAAGGCTGAAAACCATATTGTTTGCTAGAGCTGGCGCCACTAAATGAGATTCCACAAGAATATTCCTTAAGAAATACATAACTGGTCCAAAATACATGTATTGGAAGTGCAGGTATCGAGGGGGTGGTCATATGGCACATCAGTCCAAAACCCCACTTAAACTTCATCAATCTGGCTCAGATTTTCACAGGAAACTCAGTTCATATGAGACATTGATATTGTATTGGCTTGACTTACTCAGGAAACCAATTAAAAATTTCAATTTTCCGGGGTCTGGGGCCAGGCTCAGCCCCCCTCAAATTAGGAAATATCAGGTATATCCTAATACAACCAATCTGAAGCTCTTCTTTAATTTTGCATATGTTTTAACAATAATTGAGGATATATTAGGCCCATTTGGAGCATTACATCTCTGAAAATAAATTGTTTCACCCATATAGTGCTGTAAAAATGGTCAAAAATACATGTAAATTACACCAAACCAGTACCAAATGTTGGTCTATAATGCTGAAATTTGGCCAGAATATAAGGTGGCACATACTAAATCTGACTGAACCGGTTTTAAAATTACATCTGATATAACAGTACCTATAGTTTGGCAATATTGGCTTCAGCTGGCCCCAAATTCGCTTCTGTGGGGCTGCATTAAGATATACTTAAATTTGGCAAAGTAAGACAAATTTAAGGCTGAAAACCATATTGTTTGCTAGAGCTGGCGCCACTAAATGAGATTCCACAAGAATATTCCTTAAGAAATACATAACTGGTCCAAAATACATGTATTGGAAGTGCAGGTATCGAGGGGGTGGTCATATGGCACATCAGTCCAAAACCCCACTTAAACTTCATCAATCTGGCTCAGATTTTCACAGGAAACTCAGTTCATATCAGACATTGATATTGTATTGGCTTGACTTACTCAGGAAACCAATTAAAAATTTCAATTTTCCGGGGTCTGGGGCCAGGCTCAGCCCCCCTCAAATTAGGAAATATCAGGTATATCCTAATACAACCAATCTGAAGCTCTTCTTTAATTTTGCATATGTTTTAACAATAATTGAGGATATATTAGGCCCATTTGGAGCATTACATCTCTGAAAATAAATTATTTCACCGATATAGTGCTGTAAAAATGGTCAAAAATACATGTAAATTACACCAAACCAGTACCAAATGTTGGTCTATAATGCTGAAATTTGGCCAGAATATAAGGTGGCACATACTAAATCTGACTGAACCGGTTTTAAAATTACATCTGATATAACAGTACCTATAGTTTGGCAATATTGGCTTCAGCTGGCCCCAAATTCGCTTCTGTGGGGCTGCATTAAGATATACTTAAATTTGGCAAAGTAAGACAAATTTAAGGCTGAAAACCATATTGTTTGCTAGAGCTGGCGCCACTAAATGAGATTCCACAAGAATATTCCTTAAGAAATACATAACTGGTCCAAAATACATGTATTGGAAGTGCAGGTATCGAGGGGGTGGTCATATGGCACATCAGTCCAAAACCCCACTTAAACTTCATCAATCTGGCTCAGATTTTCACAGGAAACTCAGTTCATATCAGACATTGATATTGTATTGGCTTGACTTACTCAGGAAACCAATTAAAAATTTCAATTTTCCGGGGTCTGGGGCCAGGCTCAGCCCCCCTCAAATTAGGAAATATCAGGTATATCCTAATACAACCAATCTGAAGCTCTTCTTTAATTTTGCATATGTTTTAACAATAATTGAGGATATATTAGGCCCATTTGGAGCATTACATCTCTGAAAATAAATTATTTCACCGATATAGTGCTGTAAAAATGGTCAAAAATACATGTAAATTACACCAAACCAGTACCAAATGTTGGTCTATAATGCTGAAATTTGGCCAGAATATAAGGTGGCACATACTAAATCTGACTGAACCGGTTTTAAAATTACATCTGATATAACAGTACCTATAGTTTGGCAATATTGGCTTCAGCTGGCCCCAAATTCGCTTCTGTGGGGCTGCATTAAGATATACTTAAATTTGGCAAAGTAAGACAAATTTAAGGCTGAAAACCATATTGTTTGCTAGAGCTGGCGCCACTAAATGAGATTCCACAAGAATATTCCTTAAGAAATACATAACTGGTCCAAAATACATGTATTGGAAGTGCAGGTATCGAGGGGGTGGTCATATGGCACATCAGTCCAAAACCCCACTTAAACTTCATCAATCTGGCTCAGATTTTCACAGGAAACTCAGTTCATATGAGACATTGATATTGTATTGGCTTGACTTACTCAGGAAACCAATTAAAAATTTCAATTTTCCGGGGTCTGGGGCCAGGCTCAGCCCCCCTCAAATTAGGAAATATCAGGTATATCCTAATACAACCAATCTGAAGCTCTTCTTTAATTTTGCATATGTTTTAACAATAATTGAGGATATATTAGGCCCATTTGGAGCATTACATCTCTGAAAATAAATTGTTTCACCCATATAGTGCTGTAAAAATGGTCAAAAATACATGTAAATTACACCAAACCAGTACCAAATGTTGGTCTATAATGCTGAAATTTGGCCAGAATATAAGGTGGCACATACTAAATCTGACTGAACCGGTTTTAAAATTACATCTGATATAACAGTACCTATAGTTTGGCAATATTGGCTTCAGCTGGCCCCAAATTCGCTTCTGTGGGGCTGCATTAAGATATACTTAAATTTGGCAAAGTAAGACAAATTTAAGGCTGAAAACCATATTGTTTGCTAGAGCTGGCGCCACTAAATGAGATTCCACAAGAATATTCCTTAAGAAATACATAACTGGTCCAAAATACATGTATTGGAAGTGCAGGTATCGAGGGGGTGGTCATATGGCACATCAGTCCAAAACCCCACTTAAACTTCATCAATCTGGCTCAGATTTTCACAGGAAACTCAGTTCATATCAGACATTGATATTGTATTGGCTTGACTTACTCAGGAAACCAATTAAAAATTTCAATTTTCCGGGGTCTGGGGCCAGGCTCAGCCCCCCTCAAATTAGGAAATATCAGGTATATCCTAATACAACCAATCTGAAGCTCTTCTTTAATTTTGCACATGTTTTAGCAATAATTGAGGATATATTAGGCCCATTTGGAGCATTACATCTCTGAAAATAAATTATTTCACCCATATAGTGCTGTAAAAATGGTCAAAAATACATGTAAATTACACCAAACCAGTACCAAATGTTGGTCTATCATGCTGAAATTTGGCCAGAATATAAGGTGGCACATACTAAATCTGACTGAACCGGTTTTAAAATTACATCTGATATAACAGTACCTATAGTTTGGCAATATTGGCTTCAGCTGGCCCCAAATTCGCTTCTGTGGGGCTGCATTAAGATATACTTAAATTTGGCAAAGTAAGACAAATTTAAGGCTGAAAACCATATTGTTTGCTAGAGCTGGCGCCACTAAATGAGATTCCACAAGAATATTCCTTAAGAAATACATAACTGGTCCAAAATACATGTATTGGAAGTGCAGGTATCGAGGGGGTGGTCATATGGCACATCAGTCCAAAACCCCACTTAAACTTCATCAATCTGGCTCAGATTTTCACAGGAAACTCAGTTCATATCAGACATTGATATTGTATTGGCTTGACTTACTCAGGAAACCAATTAAAAATTTCAATTTTCCGGGGTCTGGGGCCAGGCTCAGCCCCCCTCAAATTAGGAAATATCAGGTATATCCTAATACAACCAATCTGAAGCTCTTCTTTAATTTTGCATATGTTTTAACAATAATTGAGGATATATTAGGCCCATTTGGAGCATTACATCTCTGAAAATAAATTATTTCACCCATATAGTGCTGTAAAAATGGTCAAAAATACATGTAAATTACACCAAACCAGTACCAAATGTTGGTCTATAATGCTGAAATTTGGCCAGAATATAAAGTGGCACATACTAAATCTGACTGAACCGGTTTTAAAATTACATCTGATATAACAGTACCTATAGTTTGGCAATATTGGCTTCAGCTGGCCCCAAATTCGCTTCTGTGGGGCTGCATTAAGATATACTTAAATTTGGCAAAGTAAGACAAATTTAAGGCTGAAAACCATATTGTTTGCTAGAGCTGGCGCCACTAAATGAGATTCCACAAGAATATTCCTTAAGAAATACATAACTGGTCCAAAATACATGTATTGGAAGTGCAGGTATCGAGGGGGTGGTCATATGGCACATCAGTCCAAAACCCCACTTAAACTTCATCAATCTGGCTCAGATTTTCACAGGAAACTCAGTTCATATCAGACATTGATATTGTATTGGCTTGACTTACTCAGGAAACCAATTAAAAATTTCAATTTTCCGGGGTCTGGGGCCAGGCTCAGCCCCCCTCAAATTAGGAAATATCAGGTATATCCTAATACAACCAATCTGAAGCTCTTCTTTAATTTTGCACATGTTTTAACAATAATTGAGGATATATTAGGCCCATTTGGAGCATCACATCTCTGAAAATAAATTATTTCACCGATATAGTGCTGTAAAAATGGTCAAAAATACATGTAAATTACACCAAACCAGTACCAAATGTTGGTCTATAATGCTGAAATTTGGCCAGAATATAAGGTGGCACATACTAAATCTGACTAAACCGGTTTTAAAATTACATCTGATATAACAGTACCTATAGTTTGGCAATATTGGCTTCAGCTGGCCCCAAATTCGCTTCTGTGGGGCTGCATTAAGATATACTTAAATTTGGCAAAGTAAGACAAATTTAAGGCTGAAAACCATATTGTTTGCTAGAGCTGGCGCCACTAAATGAGATTCCACAAGAATATTCCTTAAGAAATACATAACTGGTCCAAAATACATGTATTGGAAGTGCAGGTATCGAGGGGGTGGTCATATGGCACATCAGTCCAAAACCCCACTTAAACTTCATCAATCTGGCTCAGATTTTCACAGGAAACTCAGTTCATATCAGACATTGATATTGTATTGGCTTGACTTACTCAGGAAACCAATTAAAAATTTCAATTTTCCGGGGTCTGGGGCCAGGCTCAGCCCCCCTCAAATTAGGAAATATCAGGTATATCCTAATACAACCAATCTGAAGCTCTTCTTTAATTTTGCACATGTTTTAACAATAATTGAGGATATATTAGGCCCATTTGGAGCATTACATCTCTGAAAATAAATTATTTCACCCATATAGTGCTGTAAAAATGGTCAAAAATACATGTAAATTACACCAAACCAGTACCAAATGTTGGTCTATAATGCTGAAATTTGGCCAGAATATAAGGTGGCACATACTAAATCTGACTGAACCGGTTTTAAAATTACATCTGATATAACAGTACCTATAGTTTGGCAATATTGGCTTCAGCTGGCCCCAAATTCGCTTCTGTGGGGCTGCATTAAGATATACTTAAATTTGGCAAAGTAAGACAAATTTAAGGCTGAAAACCATATTGTTTGCTAGAGCTGGCGCCACTAAATGAGATTCCACAAGAATATTCCTTAAGAAATACATAACTGGTCCAAAATACATGTATTGGAAGTGCAGGTATCGAGGGGGTGGTCATATGGCACATCAGTCCAAAACCCCACTTAAACTTCATCAATCTGGCTCAGATTTTCACAGGAAACTCAGTTCATATCAGACATTGATATTGTATTGGCTTGACTTACTCAGGAAACCAATTAAAAATTTCAATTTTCCGGGGTCTGGGGCCAGGCTCAGCCCCCCTCAAATTAGGAAATATCAGGTATATCCTAATACAACCAATCTGAAGCTCTTCTTTAATTTTGCATATGTTTTAACAATAATTGAGGATATATTAGGCCCATTTGGAGCATTACATCTCTGAAAATAAATTATTTCACCGATATAGTGCTGTAAAAATGGTCAAAAATACATGTAAATTACACCAAACCAGTACCAAATGTTGGTCTATAATGCTGAAATTTGGCCAGAATATAAGGTGGCACATACTAAATCTGACTGAACCGGTTTTAAAATTACATCTGATATAACAGTACCTATAGTTTGGCAATATTGGCTTCAGCTGGCCCCAAATTCGCTTCTGTGGGGCTGCATTAAGATATACTTAAATTTGGCAAAGTAAGACAAATTTAAGGCTGAAAACCATATTGTTTGCTAGAGCTGGCGCCACTAAATGAGATTCCACAAGAATATTCCTTAAGAAATACATAACTGGTCCAAAATACATGTATTGGAAGTGCAGGTATCGAGGGGGTGGTCATATGGCACATCAGTCCAAAACCCCACTTAAACTTCATCAATCTGGCTCAGATTTTCACAGGAAACTCAGTTCATATCAGACATTGATATTGTATTGGCTTGACTTACTCAGGAAACCAATTAAAAATTTCAATTTTCCGGGGTCTGGGGCCAGGCTCAGCCCCCCTCAAATTAGGAAATATCAGGTATATCCTAATACAACCAATCTGAAGCTCTTCTTTAATTTTGCATATGTTTTAACAATAATTGAGGATATATTAGGCCCATTTGGAGCATTACATCTCTGAAAATAAATTATTTCACCGATATAGTGCTGTAAAAATGGTCAAAAATACATGTAAATTACACCAAACCAGTACCAAATGTTGGTCTATAATGCTGAAATTTGGCCAGAATATAAGGTGGCACATACTAAATCTGACTGAACCGGTTTTAAAATTACATCTGATATAACAGTACCTATAGTTTGGCAATATTGGCTTCAGCTGGCCCCAAATTCGCTTCTGTGGGGCTGCATTAAGATATACTTAAATTTGGCAAAGTAAGACAAATTTAAGGCTGAAAACCATATTGTTTGCTAGAGCTGGCGCCACTAAATGAGATTCCACAAGAATATTCCTTAAGAAATACATAACTGGTCCAAAATACATGTATTGGAAGTGCAGGTATCGAGGGGGTGGTCATATGGCACATCAGTCCAAAACCCCACTTAAACTTCATCAATCTGGCTCAGATTTTCACAGGAAACTCAGTTCATATCAGACATTGATATTGTATTGGCTTGACTTACTCAGGAAACCAATTAAAAATTTCAATTTTCCGGGGTCTGGGGCCAGGCTCAGCCCCCCTCAAATTAGGAAATATCAGGTATATCCTAATACAACCAATCTGAAGCTCTTCTTTAATTCTGCATATGTTTTAACAATAATTGAGGATATATTAGGCCCATTTGGAGCATTACATCTCTGAAAATAAATTATTTCACCGATATAGTGCTGTAAAAATGGTCAAAAATACATGTAAATTACACCAAACCAGTACCAAATGTTGGTCTATAATGCTGAAATTTGGCCAGAATATAAGGTGGCACATACTAAATCTGACTGAACCGGTTTTAAAATTACATCTGATATAACAGTACCTATAGTTTGGCAATATTGGCTTCAGCTGGCCCCAAATTCGCTTCTGTGGGGCTGCATTAAGATATACTTAAATTTGGCAAAGTAAGACAAATTTAAGGCTGAAAACCATATTGTTTGCTAGAGCTGGCGCCACTAAATGAGATTCCACAAGAATATTCCTTAAGAAATACATAACTGGTCCAAAATACATGTATTGGAAGTGCAGGTATCGAGGGGGTGGTCATATGGCACATCAGTCCAAAACCCCACTTAAACTTCATCAATCTGGCTCAGATTTTCACAGGAAACTCAGTTCATATCAGACATTGATATTGTATTGGCTTGACTTACTCAGGAAACCAATTAAAAATTTCAATTTTCCGGGGTCTGGGGCCAGGCTCAGCCCCCCTCAAATTAGGAAATATCAGGTATATCCTAATACAACCAATCTGAAGCTCTTCTTTAATTTTGCATATGTTTTAACAATAATTGAGGATATATTAGGCCCATTTGGAGCATTACATCTCTGAAAATAAATTATTTCACCGATATAGTGCTGTAAAAATGGTCAAAAATACATGTAAATTACACCAAACCAGTACCAAATGTTGGTCTATAATGCTGAAATTTGGCCAGAATATAAGGTGGCACATACTAAATCTGACTGAACCGGTTTTAAAATTACATCTGATATAACAGTACCTATAGTTTGGCAATATTGGCTTCAGCTGGCCCCAAATTCGCTTCTGTGGGGCTGCATTAAGATATACTTAAATTTGGCAAAGTAAGACAAATTTAAGGCTGAAAACCATATTGTTTGCTAGAGCTGGCGCCACTAAATGAGATTCCACAAGAATATTCCTTAAGAAATACATAACTGGTCCAAAATACATGTATTGGAAGTGCAGGTATCGAGGGGGTGGTCATATGGCACATCAGTCCAAAACCCCACTTAAACTTCATCAATCTGGCTCAGATTTTCACAGGAAACTCAGTTCATATCAGACATTGATATTGTATTGGCTTGACTTACTCAGGAAACCAATTAAAAATTTCAATTTTCCGGGGTCTGGGGCCAGGCTCAGCCCCCCTCAAATTAGGAAATATCAGGTATATCCTAATACAACCAATCTGAAGCTCTTCTTTAATTTTGCATATGTTTTAACAATAATTGAGGATATATTAGGCCCATTTGGAGCATTACATCTCTGAAAATAAATTGTTTCACCCATATAGTGCTGTAAAAATGGTCAAAAATACATGTAAATTACACCAAACCAGTACCAAATGTTGGTCTATAATGCTGAAATTTGGCCAGAATATAAGGTGGCACATACTAAATCTGACTGAACCGGTTTTAAAATTACATCTGATATAACAGTACCTATAGTTTGGCAATATTGGCTTCAGCTGGCCCCAAATTCGCTTCTGTGGGGCTGCATTAAGATATACTTAAATTTGGCAAAGTAAGACAAATTTAAGGCTGAAAACCATATTGTTTGCTAGAGCTGGCGCCACTAAATGAGATTCCACAAGAATATTCCTTAAGAAATACATAACTGGTCCAAAATACATGTATTGGAAGTGCAGGTATCGAGGGGGTGGTCATATGGCACATCAGTCCAAAACCCCACTTAAACTTCATCAATCTGGCTCAGATTTTCACAGGAAACTCAGTTCATATCAGACATTGATATTGTATTGGCTTGACTTACTCAGGAAACCAATTAAAAATTTCAATTTTCCGGGGTCTGGGGCCATGCTCAGCCCCCCTCAAATTAGGAAATATCAGGTATATCCTAATACAACCAATCTGAAGCTCTTCTTTAATTTTGCATATGTTTTAGCAATAATTGAGGATATATTAGGCCCATTTGGAGCATTACATCTCTGAAAATAAATTATTTCACCCATATAGTGCTGTAAAAATGGTCAAAAATACATGTAAATTACACCAAACCAGTACCAAATGTTGGTCTATAATGCTGAAATTTGGCCAGAATATAAGGTGGCACATACTAAATCTGACTGAACCGGTTTTAAAATTACATCTGATATAACAGTACCTATAGTTTGGCAATATTGGCTTCAGCTGGCCCCAAATTCGCTTCTGTGGGGCTGCATTAAGATATACTTAAATTTGACAAAGTAAGACAAATTTAAGGCTGAAAACCATATTGTTTGCTAGAGCTGGCGCCACTAAATGAGATTCCACAAGAATATTCCTTAAGAAATACATAACTGGTCCAAAATACATGTATTGGAAGTGCAGGTATCGAGGGGGTGGTCATATGGCACATCAGTCCAAAACCCCACTTAAACTTCATCAATCTGGCTCAGATTTTCACAGGAAACTCAGTTCATATCAGACATTGATATTGTATTGGCTTGACTTACTCAGGAAACCAATTAAAAATTTCAATTTTCCGGGGTCTGGGGCCAGGCTCAGCCCCCCTCAAATTAGGAAATATCAGGTATATCCTAATACAACCAATCTGAAGCTCTTCTTTAATTCTGCATATGTTTTAACAATAATTGAGGATATATTAGGCCCATTTGGAGCATTACATCTCTGAAAATAAATTATTTCACCGATATAGTGCTGTAAAAATGGTCAAAAATACATGTAAATTACACCAAACCAGTACCAAATGTTGGTCTATAATGCTGAAATTTGGCCAGAATATAAGGTGGCACATACTAAATCTGACTGAACCGGTTTTAAAATTACATCTGATATAACAGTACCTATAGTTTGGCAATATTGGCTTCAGCTGGCCCCAAATTCGCTTCTGTGGGGCTGCATTAAGATATACTTAAATTTGGCAAAGTAAGACAAATTTAAGGCTGAAAACCATATTGTTTGCTAGAGCTGGCGCCACTAAATGAGATTCCACAAGAATATTCCTTAAGAAATACATAACTGGTCCAAAATACATGTATTGGAAGTGCAGGTATCGAGGGGGTGGTCATATGGCACATCAGTCCAAAACCCCACTTAAACTTCATCAATCTGGCTCAGATTTTCACAGGAAACTCAGTTCATATCAGACATTGATATTGTATTGGCTTGACTTACTCAGGAAACCAATTAAAAATTTCAATTTTCCGGGGTCTGGGGCCAGGCTCAGCCCCCCTCAAATTAGGAAATATCAGGTATATCCTAATACAACCAATCTGAAGCTCTTCTTTAATTTTGCATATGTTTTAACAATAATTGAGGATATATTAGGCCCATTTGGAGCATTACATCTCTGAAAATAAATTATTTCACCGATATAGTGCTGTAAAAATGGTCAAAAATACATGTAAATTACACCAAACCAGTACCAAATGTTGGTCTATAATGCTGAAATTTGGCCAGAATATAAGGTGGCACATACTAAATCTGACTGAACCGGTTTTAAAATTACATCTGATATAACAGTACCTATAGTTTGGCAATATTGGCTTCAGCTGGCCCCAAATTCGCTTCTGTGGGGCTGCATTAAGATATACTTAAATTTGGCAAAGTAAGACAAATTTAAGGCTGAAAACCATATTGTTTGCTAGAGCTGGCGCCACTAAATGAGATTCCACAAGAATATTCCTTAAGAAATACATAACTGGTCCAAAATACATGTATTGGAAGTGCAGGTATCGAGGGGGTGGTCATATGGCACATCAGTCCAAAACCCCACTTAAACTTCATCAATCTGGCTCAGATTTTCACAGGAAACTCAGTTCATATCAGACATTGATATTGTATTGGCTTGACTTACTCAGGAAACCAATTAAAAATTTCAATTTTCCGGGGTCTGGGGCCAGGCTCAGCCCCCCTCAAATTAGGAAATATCAGGTATATCCTAATACAACCAATCTGAAGCTCTTCTTTAATTTTGCATATGTTTTAACAATAATTGAGGATATATTAGGCCCATTTGGAGCATTACATCTCTGAAAATAAATTGTTTCACCCATATAGTGCTGTAAAAATGGTCAAAAATACATGTAAATTACACCAAACCAGTACCAAATGTTGGTCTATAATGCTGAAATTTGGCCAGAATATAAGGTGGCACATACTAAATCTGACTGAACCGGTTTTAAAATTACATCTGATATAACAGTACCTATAGTTTGGCAATATTGGCTTCAGCTGGCCCCAAATTCGCTTCTGTGGGGCTGCATTAAGATATACTTAAATTTGGCAAAGTAAGACAAATTTAAGGCTGAAAACCATATTGTTTGCTAGAGCTGGCGCCACTAAATGAGATTCCACAAGAATATTCCTTAAGAAATACATAACTGGTCCAAAATACATGTATTGGAAGTGCAGGTATCGAGGGGGTGGTCATATGGCACATCAGTCCAAAACCCCACTTAAACTTCATCAATCTGGCTCAGATTTTCACAGGAAACTCAGTTCATATCAGACATTGATATTGTATTGGCTTGACTTACTCAGGAAACCAATTAAAAATTTCAATTTTCCGGGGTCTGGGGCCATGCTCAGCCCCCCTCAAATTAGGAAATATCAGGTATATCCTAATACAACCAATCTGAAGCTCTTCTTTAATTTTGCATATGTTTTAGCAATAATTGAGGATATATTAGGCCCATTTGGAGCATTACATCTCTGAAAATAAATTATTTCACCCATATAGTGCTGTAAAAATGGTCAAAAATACATGTAAATTACACCAAACCAGTACCAAATGTTGGTCTATAATGCTGAAATTTGGCCAGAATATAAAGTGGCACATACTAAATCTGACTGAACCGGTTTTAAAATTACATCTGATATAACAGTACCTATAGTTTGGCAATATTGGCTTCAGCTGGCCCCAAATTCGCTTCTGTGGGGCTGCATTAAGATATACTTAAATTTGGCAAAGTAAGACAAATTTAAGGCTGAAAACCATATTGTTTGCTAGAGCTGGCGCCACTAAATGAGATTCCACAAGAATATTCCTTAAGAAATACATAACTGGTCCAAAATACATGTATTGGAAGTGCAGGTATCGAGGGGGTGGTCATATGGCACATCAGTCCAAAACCCCACTTAAACTTCATCAATCTGGCTCAGATTTTCACAGGAAACTCAGTTCATATCAGACATTGATATTGTATTGGCTTGACTTACTCAGGAAACCAATTAAAAATTTCAATTTTCCGGGGTCTGGGGCCAGGCTCAGCCCCCCTCAAATTAGGAAATATCAGGTATATCCTAATACAACCAATCTGAAGCTCTTCTTTAATTTTGCATATGTTTTAACAATAATTGAGGATATATTAGGCCCATTTGGAGCATTACATCTCTGAAAATAAATTATTTCACCCATATAGTGCTGTAAAAATGGTCAAAAATACATGTAAATTACACCAAACCAGTACCAAATGTTGGTCTATAATGCTGAAATTTGGCCAGAATATAAGGTGGCACATACTAAATCTGACTGAACCGGTTTTAAAATTACATCTGATATAACAGTACCTATAGTTTGGCAATATTGGCTTCAGCTGGCCCCAAATTCGCTTCTGTGGGGCTGCATTAAGATATACTTAAATTTGGCAAAGTAAGACAAATTTAAGGCTGAAAACCATATTGTTTGCTAGAGCTGTCACCACTAAATGAGATTCCACAAGAATATTCCTTAAGAAATACATAACTGGTCCAAAATACATGTATTGGAAGTGCAGGTATCGAGGGGGTGGTCATATGGCACATCAGTCCAAAACCCCACTTAAACTTCATCAATCTGGCTCAGATTTTCACAGGAAACTCAGTTCATATCAGACATTGATATTGTATTGGCTTGACTTACTCAGGAAACCAATTAAAAATTTCAATTTTCCGGGGTCTGGGGCCAGGCTCAGCCCCCCTCAAATTAGGAAATATCAGGTATATCCTAATACAACCAATCTGAAGCTCTTCTTTAATTTTGCACATGTTTTAACAATAATTGAGGATATATTAGGCCCATTTGGAGCATTACATCTCTGAAAATAAATTATTTCACCCATATAGTGCTGTAAAAATGGTCAAAAATACATGTAAATTACACCAAACCAGTACCAAATGTTGGTCTATAATGCTGAAATTTGGCCAGAATATAAGGTGGCTCATACTAAATCTGACTGAACCGGTTTTAAAATTACATCTGATATAACAGTACCTATAGTTTGGCAATATTGGCTTCAGCTGGCCCCAAATTCGCTTCTGTGGGGCTGCATTAAGATATACTTAAATTTGGCAAAGTAAGACAAATTTAAGGCTGAAAACCATATTGTTTGCTAGAGCTGGCGCCACTAAATGAGATTCCACAAGAATATTCCTTAAGAAATACATAACTGGTCCAAAATACATGTATTGGAAGTGCAGGTATCGAGGGGGTGGTCATATGGCACATCAGTCCAAAACCCCACTTAAACTTCATCAATCTGGCTCAGATTTTCACAGGAAACTCAGTTCATATCAGACATTGATATTGTATTGGCTTGACTTACTCAGGAAACCAATTAAAAATTTCAATTTTCCGGGGTCTGGGGCCAGGCTCAGCCCCCCTCAAATTAGGAAATATCAGGTATATCCTAATACAACCAATCTGAAGCTCTTCTTTAATTTTGCACATGTTTTAACAATAATTGAGGATATATTAGGCCCATTTGGAGCATTACATCTCTGAAAATAAATTATTTCACCCATATAGTGCTGTAAAAATGGTCAAAAATACATGTAAATTACACCAAACCAGTACCAAATGTTGGTCTATAATGCTGAAATTTGGCCAGAATATAAGGTGGCACATACTAAATCTGACTGAACCGGTTTTAAAATTACATCTGATATAACAGTACCTATAGTTTGGCAATATTGGCTTCAGCTGGCCCCAAATTCGCTTCTGTGGGGCTGCATTAAGATATACTTAAATTTGGCAAAGTAAGACAAATTTAAGGCTGAAAACCATATTGTTTGCTAGAGCTGGCACCACTAAATGAGATTCCACAAGAATATTCCTTAAGAAATACATAACTGGTCCAAAATACATGTATTGGAAGTGCAGGTATCGAGGGGGTGGTCATATGGCACATCAGTCCAAAACCCCACTTAAACTTCATCAATCTGGCTCAGATTTTCACAGGAAACTCAGTTCATATCAGACATTGATATTGTATTGGCTTGACTTACTCAGGAAACCAATTAAAAATTTCAATTTTCCGGGGTCTGGGGCCAGGCTCAGCCCCCCTCAAATTAGGAAATATCAGGTATATCCTAATACAACCAATCTGAAGCTCTTCTTTAATTTTGCACATGTTTTAACAATAATTGAGGATATATTAGGCCCATTTGGAGCATTACATCTCTGAAAATAAATTATTTCACCCATATAGTGCTGTAAAAATGGTCAAAAATACATGTAAATTACACCAAACCAGTACCAAATGTTGGTCTATAATGCTGAAATTTGGCCAGAATATAAGGTGGCACATACTAAATCTGACTGAACCGGTTTTAAAATTACATCTGATATAACAGTACCTATAGTTTGGCAATATTGGCTTCAGCTGGCCCCAAATTCGCTTCTGTGGGGCTGCATTAAGATATACTTAAATTTGGCAAAGTAAGACAAATTTAAGGCTGAAAACCATATTGTTTGCTAGAGCTGGCGCCACTAAATGAGATTCCACAAGAATATTCCTTAAGAAATACATAACTGGTCCAAAATACATGTATTGGAAGTGCAGGTATCGAGGGGGTGGTCATATGGCACATCAGTCCAAAACCCCACTTAAACTTCATCAATCTGGCTCAGATTTTCACAGGAAACTCAGTTCATATCAGACATTGATATTGTATTGGCTTGACTTACTCAGGAAACCAATTAAAAATTTCAATTTTCCGGGGTCTGGGGCCAGGCTCAGCCCCCCTCAAATTAGGAAATATCAGGTATATCCTAATACAACCAATCTGAAGCTCTTCTTTAATTTTGCACATGTTTTAACAATAATTGAGGATATATTAGGCCCATTTGGAGCATTACATCTCTGAAAATAAATTATTTCACCCATATAGTGCTGTAAAAATGGTCAAAAATACATGTAAATTACACCAAACCAGTACCAAATGTTGGTCTATAATGCTGAAATTTGGCCAGAATATAAGGTGGCACATACTAAATCTGACTGAACCGGTTTTAAAATTACATCTGATATAACAGTACCTATAGTTTGGCAATATTGGCTTCAGCTGGCCCCAAATTCGCTTCTGTGGGGCTGCATTAAGATATACTTAAATTTGGCAAAGTAAGACAAATTTAAGGCTGAAAACCATATTGTTTGCTAGAGCTGGCACCACTAAATGAGATTCCACAAGAATATTCCTTAAGAAATACATAACTGGTCCAAAATACATGTATTGGAAGTGCAGGTATCGAGGGGGTGGTCATATGGCACATCAGTCCAAAACCCCACTTAAACTTCATCAATCTGGCTCAGATTTTCACAGGAAACTCAGTTCATATCAGACATTGATATTGTATTGGCTTGACTTACTCAGGAAACCAATTAAAAATTTCAATTTTCCGGGGTCTGGGGCCAGGCTCAGCCCCCCTCAAATTAGGAAATATCAGGTATATCCTAATACAACCAATCTGAAGCTCTTCTTTAATTTTGCACATGTTTTAACAATAATTGAGGATATATTAGGCCCATTTGGAGCATTACATCTCTGAAAATAAATTATTTCACCCATATAGTGCTGTAAAAATGGTCAAAAATACATGTAAATTACACCAAACCAGTACCAAATGTTGGTCTATAATGCTGAAATTTGGCCAGAATATAAGGTGGCACATACTAAATCTGACTGAACCGGTTTTAAAATTACATCTGATATAACAGTACCTATAGTTTGGCAATATTGGCTTCAGCTGGCCCCAAATTCGCTTCTGTGGGGCTGCATTAAGATATACTTAAATTTGGCAAAGTAAGACAAATTTAAGGCTGAAAACCATATTGTTTGCTAGAGCTGGCGCCACTAAATGAGATTCCACAAGAATATTCCTTAAGAAATACATAACTGGTCCAAAATACATGTATTGGAAGTGCAGGTATCGAGGGGGTGGTCATATGGCACATCAGTCCAAAACCCCACTTAAACTTCATCAATCTGGCTCAGATTTTCACAGGAAACTCAGTTCATATCAGACATTGATATTGTATTGGCTTGACTTACTCAGGAAACCAATTAAAAATTTCAATTTTCCGGGGTCTGGGGCCAGGCTCAGCCCCCCTCAAATTAGGAAATATCAGGTATATCCTAATACAACCAATCTGAAGCTCTTCTTTAATTTTGCATATGTTTTAACAATAATTGAGGATATATTAGGCCCATTTGGAGCATTACATCTCTGAAAATAAATTATTTCACCCATATAGTGCTGTAAAAATGGTCAAAAATACATGTAAATTACACCAAACCAGTACCAAATGTTGGTCTATAATGCTGAAATTTGGCCAGAATATAAGGTGGCACATACTAAATCTGACTGAACCGGTTTTAAAATTACATCTGATATAACAGTACCTATAGTTTGGCAATATTGGCTTCAGCTGGCCCCAAATTCGCTTCTGTGGGGCTGCATTAAGATATACTTAAATTTGGCAAAGTAAGACAAATTTAAGGCTGAAAACCATATTGTTTGCTAGAGCTGGCGCCACTAAATGAGATTCCACAAGAATATTCCTTAAGAAATACATAACTGGTCCAAAATACATGTATTGGAAGTGCAGGTATCGAGGGGGTGGTCATATGGCACATCAGTCCAAAACCCCACTTAAACTTCATCAATCTGGCTCAGATTTTCACAGGAAACTCAGTTCATATCAGACATTGATATTGTATTGGCTTGACTTACTCAGGAAACCAATTAAAAATTTCAATTTTCCGGGGTCTGGGGCCAGGCTCAGCCCCCCTCAAATTAGGAAATATCAGGTATATCCTAATGCAACCAATCTGAAGCTCTTCTTTAATTTTGCATATGTTTTAGCAATAATTGAGGATATATTAGGCCCATTTGGAGCATTACATCTCTGAAAATAAATTATTTCACCCATATAGTGCTGTAAAAATGGTCAAAAATACATGTAAATTACACCAAACCAGTACCAAATGTTGGTCTATAATGCTGAAATTTGGCAAGAATATAAAGTGGCACATACTAAATTTGACTGAACCGGTTTTAAAATTACATCTGATATAACAGTACCTATAGTTTGGCAATATTGGCTTCAGCTGGCCCCAAATTCGCTTCTGTGGGGCTGCATTAAGATATACTTAAATTTGGCAAAGTAAGACAAATTTAAGGCTGAAAACCATATTGTTTGCTAGAGCTGGCGCCACTAAATGAGATTCCACAAGAATATTCCTTAAGAAATACATAACTAGTCCAAAATACATGTACTGGAAGTGCAGGTATCGAGGGGGTGGTCATATGGCACATCAGTCCAAAACCCCACTTAAACTTCATCAATCTGGCTCAGATTTTCACAGGAAACTCAGTTCATATCAGACATTGATATTGTATTGGCTTGACTTACTCAGGAAACCAATTAAAAATTTCAATTTTCCGGGGTCTGGGGCCAGGCTCAGCCCCCCTCAAATTAGGAAATATCAGGTATATCCTAATACAACCAATCTGAAGCTCTTCTTTAATTTTGCATATGTTTTAGCAATAATTGAGGATATATTAGGCCCATTTGGAGCATTACATCTCTGAAAATAAATTATTTCACCCATATAGTGCTGTAAAAATGGTCAAAAATACATGTAAATTACACCAAACCAGTACCAAATGTTGGTCTATAATGCTGAAATTTGGCCAGAATATAAAGTGGCACATACTAAATCTGACTGAACCGGTTTTAAAATTACATCTGATATAACAGTACCTATAGTTTGGCAATATTGGCTTCAGCTGGCCCCAAATTCGCTTCTGTGGGGCTGCATTAAGATATACTTAAATTTGGCAAAGTAAGACAAATTTAAGGCTGAAAACCATATTGTTTGCTAGAGCTGGCACCACTAAATGAGATTCCACAAGAATATTCCTTAAGAAATACATAACTGGTCCAAAATACATGTATTGGAAGTGCAGGTATCGAGGGGGTGGTCATATGGCACATCAGTCCAAAACCCCACTTAAACTTCATCAATCTGGCTCAGATTTTCACAGGAAACTCAGTTCATATCAGACATTGATATTGTATTGGCTTGACTTACTCAGGAAACCAATTAAAAATTTCAATTTTCCGGGGTCTGGGGCCAGGCTCAGCCCCCCTCAAATTAGGAAATATCAGGTATATCCTAATACAACCAATCTGAAGCTCTTCTTTAATTTTGCATATGTTTTAACAATAATTGAGGATATATTAGGCCCATTTGGAGCATTACATCTCTGAAAATAAATTATTTCACCCATAT
Source organism: Sabellastarte sp. h YS-2021 (assembly GCA_964017235.1). Taxonomy (NCBI): domain Eukaryota; kingdom Metazoa; phylum Annelida; class Polychaeta; order Sabellida; family Sabellidae; genus Sabellastarte; species Sabellastarte sp. h YS-2021. The sequence goes on from OZ024934.1 coordinate 92,803,015, forward strand.
AGTGCTGTAAAAATGGTCAAAAATACATGTAAATTACACCAAACCAGTACCAAATGTTGGTCTATAATGCTGAAATTTGGCCAGAATATAAAGTGGCACATACTAAATCTGACTGAACCGGTTTTAAAATTACATCTGATATAACAGTACCTATAGTTTGGCAATATTGGCTTCAGCTGGCCCCAAATTCGCTTCTGTGGGGCTGCATTAAGATATACTTAAATTTGGCAAAGTAAGACAAATTTAAGGCTGAAAACCATATTGTTTGCTAGAGCTGGCACCACTAAATGAGATTCCACAAGAATATTCCTTAAGAAATACATAACTGGTCCAAAATACATGTATTGGAAGTGCAGGTATCGAGGGGGTGGTCATATGGCACATCAGTCCAAAACCCCACTTAAACTTCATCAATCTGGCTCAGATTTTCACAGGAAACTCAGTTCATATCAGACATTGATATTGTATTGGCTTGACTTACTCAGGAAACCAATTAAAAATTTCAATTTTCCGGGGTCTGGGGCCAGGCTCAGCCCCCCTCAAATTAGGAAATATCAGGTATATCCTAATACAACCAATCTGAAGCTCTTCTTTAATTTTGCATATGTTTTAACAATAATTGAGGATATATTAGGCCCATTTGGAGCATTACATCTCTGAAAATAAATTATTTCACCGATATAGTGCTGTAAAAATGGTCAAAAATACATGTAAATTACACCAAACCAGTACCAAATGTTGGTCTATAATGCTGAAATTTGGCCAGAATATAAGGTGGCACATACTAAATCTGACTGAACCGGTTTTAAAATTACATCTGATATAACAGTACCTATAGTTTGGCAATATTGGCTTCAGCTGGCCCCAAATTCGCTTCTGTGGGGCTGCATTAAGATATACTTAAATTTGGCAAAGTAAGACAAATTTAAGGCTGAAAACCATATTGTTTGCTAGAGCTGGCGCCACTAAATGAGATTCCACAAGAATATTCCTTAAGAAATACATAACTGGTCCAAAATACATGTATTGGAAGTGCAGGTATCGAGGGGGTGGTCATATGGCACATCAGTCCAAAACCCCACTTAAACTTCATCAATCTGGCTCAGATTTTCACAGAAAACTCAGTTCATATCAGACATTGATATTGTATTGGCTTGACTTACTCAGGAAACCAATTAAAAATTTCAATTTTCCGGGGTCTGGGGCCAGGCTCAGCCCCCCTCAAATTAGGAAATATCAGGTATATCCTAATACAACCAATCTGAAGCTCTTCTTTAATTTTGCATATGTTTTAGCAATAATTGAGGATATATTAGGCCCATTTGGAGCATTACATCTCTGAAAATAAATTATTTCACCCATATAGTGCTGTAAAAATGGTCAAAAATACATGTAAATTACACCAAACCAGTACCAAATGTTGGTCTATAATGCTGAAATTTGGCCAGAATATAAAGTGGCACATACTAAATCTGACTGAACCGGTTTTAAAATTACATCTGATATAACAGTACCTATAGTTTGGCAATATTGGCTTCAGCTGGCCCCAAATTCGCTTCTGTGGGGCTGCATTAAGATATACTTAAATTTGGCAAAGTAAGACAAATTTAAGGCTGAAAACCATATTGTTTGCTAGAGCTGGCACCACTAAATGAGATTCCACAAGAATATTCCTTAAGAAATACATAACTGGTCCAAAATACATGTATTGGAAGTGCAGGTATCGAGGGGGTGGTCATATGGCACATCAGTCCAAAACCCCACTTAAACTTCATCAATCTGGCTCAGATTTTCACAGGAAACTCAGTTCATATCAGACATTGATATTGTATTGGCTTGACTTACTCAGGAAACCAATTAAAAATTTCAATTTTCCGGGGTCTGGGGCCAGGCTCAGCCCCCCTCAAATTAGGAAATATCAGGTATATCCTAATACAACCAATCTGAAGCTCTTCTTTAATTTTGCATATGTTTTAACAATAATTGAGGATATATTAGGCCCATTTGGAGCATTACATCTCTGAAAATAAATTATTTCACCGATATAGTGCTGTAAAAATGGTCAAAAATACATGTAAATTACACCAAACCAGTACCAAATGTTGGTCTATAATGCTGAAATTTGGCCAGAATATAAGGTGGCACATACTAAATCTGACTGAACCGGTTTTAAAATTACATCTGATATAACAGTACCTATAGTTTGGCAATATTGGCTTCAGCTGGCCCCAAATTCGCTTCTGTGGGGCTGCATTAAGATATACTTAAATTTGGCAAAGTAAGACAAATTTAAGGCTGAAAACCATATTGTTTGCTAGAGCTGGCGCCACTAAATGAGATTCCACAAGAATATTCCTTAAGAAATACATAACTGGTCCAAAATACATGTATTGGAAGTGCAGGTATCGAGGGGGTGGTCATATGGCACATCAGTCCAAAACCCCACTTAAACTTCATCAATCTGGCTCAGATTTTCACAGAAAACTCAGTTCATATCAGACATTGATATTGTATTGGCTTGACTTACTCAGGAAACCAATTAAAAATTTCAATTTTCCGGGGTCTGGGGCCAGGCTCAGCCCCCCTCAAATTAGGAAATATCAGGTATATCCTAATACAACCAATCTGAAGCTCTTCTTTAATTTTGCATATGTTTTAACAATAATTGAGGATATATTAGGCCCATTTGGAGCATTACATCTCTGAAAATAAATTGTTTCACCCATATAGTGCTGTAAAAATGGTCAAAAATACATGTAAATTACACCAAACCAGTACCAAATGTTGGTCTATAATGCTGAAATTTGGCCAGAATATAAGGTGGCACATACTAAATCTGACTGAACCGGTTTTAAAATTACATCTGATATAACAGTACCTATAGTTTGGCAATATTGGCTTCAGCTGGCCCCAAATTCGCTTCTGTGGGGCTGCATTAAGATATACTTAAATTTGGCAAAGTAAGACAAATTTAAGGCTGAAAACCATATTGTTTGCTAGAGCTGGCGCCACTAAATGAGATTCCACAAGAATATTCCTTAAGAAATACATAACTGGTCCAAAATACATGTATTGGAAGTGCAGGTATCGAGGGGGTGGTCATATGGCACATCAGTCCAAAACCCCACTTAAACTTCATCAATCTGGCTCAGATTTTCACAGGAAACTCAGTTCATATCAGACATTGATATTGTATTGGCTTGACTTACTCAGGAAACCAATTAAAAATTTCAATTTTCCGGGGTCTGGGGCCAGGCTCAGCCCCCCTCAAATTAGGAAATATCAGGTATATCCTAATACAACCAATCTGAAGCTCTTCTTTAATTTTGCATATGTTTTAGCAATAATTGAGGATATATTAGGCCCATTTGGAGCATTACATCTCTGAAAATAAATTATTTCACCCATATAGTGCTGTAAAAATGGTCAAAAATACATGTAAATTACACCAAACCAGTACCAAATGTTGGTCTATAATGCTGAAATTTGGCCAGAATATAAAGTGGCACATACTAAATCTGACTGAACCGGTTTTAAAATTACATCTGATATAACAGTACCTATAGTTTGGCAATATTGGCTTCAGCTGGCCCCAAATTCGCTTCTGTGGGGCTGCATTAAGATATACTTAAATTTGGCAAAGTAAGACAAATTTAAGGCTGAAAACCATATTGTTTGCTAGAGCTGGCACCACTAAATGAGATTCCACAAGAATATTCCTTAAGAAATACATAACTGGTCCAAAATACATGTATTGGAAGTGCAGGTATCGAGGGGGTGGTCATATGGCACATCAGTCCAAAACCCCACTTAAACTTCATCAATCTGGCTCAGATTTTCACAGGAAACTCAGTTCATATCAGACATTGATATTGTATTGGCTTGACTTACTCAGGAAACCAATTAAAAATTTCAATTTTCCGGGGTCTGGGGCCAGGCTCAGCCCCCCTCAAATTAGGAAATATCAGGTATATCCTAATACAACCAATCTGAAGCTCTTCTTTAATTTTGCACATGTTTTAACAATAATTGAGGATATATTAGGCCCATTTGGAGCATTACATCTCTGAAAATAAATTATTTCACCCATATAGTGCTGTAAAAATGGTCAAAAATACATGTAAATTACACCAAACCAGTACCAAATGTTGGTCTATAATGCTGAAATTTGGCCAGAATATAAGGTGGCACATACTAAATCTGACTGAACCGGTTTTAAAATTACATCTGATATAACAGTACCTATAGTTTGGCAATATTGGCTTCAGCTGGCCCCAAATTCGCTTCTGTGGGGCTGCATTAAGATATACTTAAATTTGGCAAAGTAAGACAAATTTAAGGCTGAAAACCATATTGTTTGCTAGAGCTGGCGCCACTAAATGAGATTCCACAAGAATATTCCTTAAGAAATACATAACTGGTCCAAAATACATGTATTGGAAGTGCAGGTATCGAGGGGGTGGTCATATGGCACATCAGTCCAAAACCCCACTTAAACTTCATCAATCTGGCTCAGATTTTCACAGAAAACTCAGTTCATATCAGACATTGATATTGTATTGGCTTGACTTACTCAGGAAACCAATTAAAAATTTCAATTTTCCGGGGTCTGGGGCCAGGCTCAGCCCCCCTCAAATTAGGAAATATCAGGTATATCCTAATACAACCAATCTGAAGCTCTTCTTTAATTTTGCATATGTTTTAGCAATAATTGAGGATATATTAGGCCCATTTGGAGCATTACATCTCTGAAAATAAATTATTTCACCCATATAGTGCTGTAAAAATGGTCAAAAATACATGTAAATTACACCAAACCAGTACCAAATGTTGGTCTATAATGCTGAAATTTGGCCAGAATATAAAGTGGCACATACTAAATCTGACTGAACCGGTTTTAAAATTACATCTGATATAACAGTACCTATAGTTTGGCAATATTGGCTTCAGCTGGCCCCAAATTCGCTTCTGTGGGGCTGCATTAAGATATACTTAAATTTGGCAAAGTAAGACAAATTTAAGGCTGAAAACCATATTGTTTGCTAGAGCTGGCACCACTAAATGAGATTCCACAAGAATATTCCTTAAGAAATACATAACTGGTCCAAAATACATGTATTGGAAGTGCAGGTATCGAGGGGGTGGTCATATGGCACATCAGTCCAAAACCCCACTTAAACTTCATCAATCTGGCTCAGATTTTCACAGGAAACTCAGTTCATATCAGACATTGATATTGTATTGGCTTGACTTACTCAGGAAACCAATTAAAAATTTCAATTTTCCGGGGTCTGGGGCCAGGCTCAGCCCCCCTCAAATTAGGAAATATCAGGTATATCCTAATACAACCAATCTGAAGCTCTTCTTTAATTTTGCATATGTTTTAACAATAATTGAGGATATATTAGGCCCATTTGGAGCATTACATCTCTGAAAATAAATTATTTCACCGATATAGTGCTGTAAAAATGGTCAAAAATACATGTAAATTACACCAAACCAGTACCAAATGTTGGTCTATAATGCTGAAATTTGGCCAGAATATAAGGTGGCACATACTAAATCTGACTGAACCGGTTTTAAAATTACATCTGATATAACAGTACCTATAGTTTGGCAATATTGGCTTCAGCTGGCCCCAAATTCGCTTCTGTGGGGCTGCATTAAGATATACTTAAATTTGGCAAAGTAAGACAAATTTAAGGCTGAAAACCATATTGTTTGCTAGAGCTGGCGCCACTAAATGAGATTCCACAAGAATATTCCTTAAGAAATACATAACTGGTCCAAAATACATGTATTGGAAGTGCAGGTATCGAGGGGGTGGTCATATGGCACATCAGTCCAAAACCCCACTTAAACTTCATCAATCTGGCTCAGATTTTCACAGAAAACTCAGTTCATATCAGACATTGATATTGTATTGGCTTGACTTACTCAGGAAACCAATTAAAAATTTCAATTTTCCGGGGTCTGGGGCCAGGCTCAGCCCCCCTCAAATTAGGAAATATCAGGTATATCCTAATACAACCAATCTGAAGCTCTTCTTTAATTTTGCATATGTTTTAACAATAATTGAGGATATATTAGGCCCATTTGGAGCATTACATCTCTGAAAATAAATTGTTTCACCCATATAGTGCTGTAAAAATGGTCAAAAATACATGTAAATTACACCAAACCAGTACCAAATGTTGGTCTATAATGCTGAAATTTGGCCAGAATATAAGGTGGCACATACTAAATCTGACTGAACCGGTTTTAAAATTACATCTGATATAACAGTACCTATAGTTTGGCAATATTGGCTTCAGCTGGCCCCAAATTCGCTTCTGTGGGGCTGCATTAAGATATACTTAAATTTGGCAAAGTAAGACAAATTTAAGGCTGAAAACCATATTGTTTGCTAGAGCTGGCGCCACTAAATGAGATTCCACAAGAATATTCCTTAAGAAATACATAACTGGTCCAAAATACATGTATTGGAAGTGCAGGTATCGAGGGGGTGGTCATATGGCACATCAGTCCAAAACCCCACTTAAACTTCATCAATCTGGCTCAGATTTTCACAGGAAACTCAGTTCATATCAGACATTGATATTGTATTGGCTTGACTTACTCAGGAAACCAATTAAAAATTTCAATTTTCCGGGGTCTGGGGCCAGGCTCAGCCCCCCTCAAATTAGGAAATATCAGGTATATCCTAATACAACCAATCTGAAGCTCTTCTTTAATTTTGCATATGTTTTAGCAATAATTGAGGATATATTAGGCCCATTTGGAGCATTACATCTCTGAAAATAAATTATTTCACCCATATAGTGCTGTAAAAATGGTCAAAAATACATGTAAATTACACCAAACCAGTACCAAATGTTGGTCTATAATGCTGAAATTTGGCCAGAATATAAAGTGGCACATACTAAATCTGACTGAACCGGTTTTAAAATTACATCTGATATAACAGTACCTATAGTTTGGCAATATTGGCTTCAGCTGGCCCCAAATTCGCTTCTGTGGGGCTGCATTAAGATATACTTAAATTTGGCAAAGTAAGACAAATTTAAGGCTGAAAACCATATTGTTTGCTAGAGCTGGCACCACTAAATGAGATTCCACAAGAATATTCCTTAAGAAATACATAACTGGTCCAAAATACATGTATTGGAAGTGCAGGTATCGAGGGGGTGGTCATATGGCACATCAGTCCAAAACCCCACTTAAACTTCATCAATCTGGCTCAGATTTTCACAGGAAACTCAGTTCATATCAGACATTGATATTGTATTGGCTTGACTTACTCAGGAAACCAATTAAAAATTTCAATTTTCCGGGGTCTGGGGCCAGGCTCAGCCCCCCTCAAATTAGGAAATATCAGGTATATCCTAATACAACCAATCTGAAGCTCTTCTTTAATTTTGCACATGTTTTAACAATAATTGAGGATATATTAGGCCCATTTGGAGCATTACATCTCTGAAAATAAATTATTTCACCCATATAGTGCTGTAAAAATGGTCAAAAATACATGTAAATTACACCAAACCAGTACCAAATGTTGGTCTATAATGCTGAAATTTGGCCAGAATATAAGGTGGCACATACTAAATCTGACTGAACCGGTTTTAAAATTACATCTGATATAACAGTACCTATAGTTTGGCAATATTGGCTTCAGCTGGCCCCAAATTCGCTTCTGTGGGGCTGCATTAAGATATACTTAAATTTGGCAAAGTAAGACAAATTTAAGGCTGAAAACCATATTGTTTGCTAGAGCTGGCGCCACTAAATGAGATTCCACAAGAATATTCCTTAAGAAATACATAACTGGTCCAAAATACATGTATTGGAAGTGCAGGTATCGAGGGGGTGGTCATATGGCACATCAGTCCAAAACCCCACTTAAACTTCATCAATCTGGCTCAGATTTTCACAGGAAACTCAGTTCATATCAGACATTGATATTGTATTGGCTTGACTTACTCAGGAAACCAATTAAAAATTTCAATTTTCCGGGGTCTGGGGCCAGGCTCAGCCCCCCTCAAATTAGGAAATATCAGGTATATCCTAATACAACCAATCTGAAGCTCTTCTTTAATTTTGCATATGTTTTAACAATAATTGAGGATATATTAGGCCCATTTGGAGCATTACATCTCTGAAAATAAATTATTTCACCCATATAGTGCTGTAAAAATGGTCAAAAATACATGTAAATTACACCAAACCAGTACCAAATGTTGGTCTATAATGCTGAAATTTGGCCAGAATATAAGGTGGCACATACTAAATCTGACTGAACCGGTTTTAAAATTACATCTGATATAACAGTACCTATAGTTTGGCAATATTGGCTTCAGCTGGCCCCAAATTCGCTTCTGTGGGGCTGCATTAAGATATACTTAAATTTGGCAAAGTAAGACAAATTTAAGGCTGAAAACCATATTGTTTGCTAGAGCTGGCGCCACTAAATGAGATTCCACAAGAATATTCCTTAAGAAATACATAACTGGTCCAAAATACATGTATTGGAAGTGCAGGTATCGAGGGGGTGGTCATATGGCACATCAGTCCAAAACCCCACTTAAACTTCATCAATCTGGCTCAGATTTTCACAGGAAACTCAGTTCATATCAGACATTGATATTGTATTGGCTTGACTTACTCAGGAAACCAATTAAAAATTTCAATTTTCCGGGGTCTGGGGCTAGGCTCAGCCCCCCTCAAATTAGGAAATATCAGGTATATCCTAATACAACCAATCTGAAGCTCTTCTTTAATTTTGCACATGTTTTAGCAATAATTGAGGATATATTAGGCCCATTTGGAGCATTACATCTCTGAAAATAAATTATTTCACCCATATAGTGCTGTAAAAATGGTCAAAAATACATGTAAATTACACCAAACCAGTACCAAATGTTGGTCTATAATGCTGAAATTTGGCCAGAATATAAGGTGGCACATACTAAATCTGACTGAACCGGTTTTAAAATTACATCTGATATAACAGTACCTATAGTTTGGCAATATTGGCTTCAGCTGGCCCCAAATTCGCTTCTGTGGGGCTGCATTAAGATATACTTAAATTTGGCAAAGTAAGACAAATTTAAGGCTGAAAACCATATTGTTTGCTAGAGCTGGCGCCACTAAATGAGATTCCACAAGAATATTCCTTAAGAAATACATAACTGGTCCAAAATACATGTATTGGAAGTGCAGGTATCGAGGGGGTGGTCATATGGCACATCAGTCCAAAACCCCACTTAAACTTCATCAATCTGGCTCAGATTTTCACAGGAAACTCAGTTCATATCAGACATTGATATTGTATTGGCTTGACTTACTCAGGAAACCAATTAAAAATTTCAATTTTCCGGGGTCTGGGGCCAGGCTCAGCCCCCCTCAAATTAGGAAATATCAGGTATATCCTAATACAACCAATCTGAAGCTCTTCTTTAATTTTGCATATGTTTTAACAATAATTGAGGATATATTAGGCCCATTTGGAGCATTACATCTCTGAAAATAAATTATTTCACCCATATAGTGCTGTAAAAATGGTCAAAAATACATGTAAATTACACCAAACCAGTACCAAATGTTGGTCTATAATGCTGAAATTTGGCCAGAATATAAGGTGGCACATACTAAATCTGACTGAACCGGTTTTAAAATTACATCTGATATAACAGTACCTATAGTTTGGCAATATTGGCTTCAGCTGGCCCCAAATTCGCTTCTGTGGGGCTGCATTAAGATATACTTAAATTTGGCAAAGTAAGACAAATTTAAGGCTGAAAACCATATTGTTTGCTAGAGCTGGCGCCACTAAATGAGATTCCACAAGAATATTCCTTAAGAAATACATAACTGGTCCAAAATACATGTATTGGAAGTGCAGGTATCGAGGGGGTGGTCATATGGCACATCAGTCCAAAACCCCACTTAAACTTCATCAATCTGGCTCAGATTTTCACAGGAAACTCAGTTCATATCAGACATTGATATTGTATTGGCTTGACTTACTCAGGAAACCAATTAAAAATTTCAATTTTCCGGGGTCTGGGGCCAGGCTCAGCCCCCCTCAAATTAGGAAATATCAGGTATATCCTAATGCAACCAATCTGAAGCTCTTCTTTAATTTTGCATATGTTTTAGCAATAATTGAGGATATATTAGGCCCATTTGGAGCATTACATCTCTGAAAATAAATTATTTCACCCATATAGTGCTGTAAAAATGGTCAAAAATACATGTAAATTACACCAAACCAGTACCAAATGTTGGTCTATAATGCTGAAATTTGGCAAGAATATAAAGTGGCACATACTAAATCTGACTGAACCGGTTTTAAAATTACATCTGATATAACAGTACCTATAGTTTGGCAATATTGGCTTCAGCTGGCCCCAAATTCGCTTCTGTGGGGCTGCATTAAGATATACTTAAATTTGGCAAAGTAAGACAAATTTAAGGCTGAAAACCATATTGTTTGCTAGAGCTGGCGCCACTAAATGAGATTCCACAAGAATATTCCTTAAGAAATACATAACTGGTCCAAAATACATGTATTGGAAGTGCAGGTATCGAGGGGGTGGTCATATGGCACATCAGTCCAAAACCCCACTTAAACTTCATCAATCTGGCTCAGATTTTCACAGGAAACTCAGTTCATATCAGACATTGATATTGTATTGGCTTGACTTACTCAGGAAACCAATTAAAAATTTCAATTTTCCGGGGTCTGGGGCCAGGCTCAGCCCCCCTCAAATTAGGAAATATCAGGTATATCCTAATACAACCAATCTGAAGCTCTTCTTTAATTTTGCATATGTTTTAGCAATAATTGAGGATATATTAGGCCCATTTGGAGCATTACATCTCTGAAAATAAATTATTTCACCCATATAGTGCTGTAAAAATGGTCAAAAATACATGTAAATTACACCAAACCAGTACCAAATGTTGGTCTATAATGCTGAAATTTGGCCAGAATATAAAGTGGCACATACTAAATCTGACTGAACCGGTTTTAAAATTACATCTGATATAACAGTACCTATAGTTTGGCAATATTGGCTTCAGCTGGCCCCAAATTCGCTTCTGTGGGGCTGCATTAAGATATACTTAAATTTGGCAAAGTAAGACAAATTTAAGGCTGAAAACCATATTGTTTGCTAGAGCTGGCACCACTAAATGAGATTCCACAAGAATATTCCTTAAGAAATACATAACTGGTCCAAAATACATGTATTGGAAGTGCAGGTATCGAGGGGGTGGTCATATGGCACATCAGTCCAAAACCCCACTTAAACTTCATCAATCTGGCTCAGATTTTCACAGGAAACTCAGTTCATATCAGACATTGATATTGTATTGGCTTGACTTACTCAGGAAACCAATTAAAAATTTCAATTTTCCGGGGTCTGGGGCCAGGCTCAGCCCCCCTCAAATTAGGAAATATCAGGTATATCCTAATACAACCAATCTGAAGCTCTTCTTTAATTTTGCACATGTTTTAACAATAATTGAGGATATATTAGGCCCATTTGGAGCATTACATCTCTGAAAATAAATTATTTCACCCATATAGTGCTGTAAAAATGGTCAAAAATACATGTAAATTACACCAAACCAGTACCAAATGTTGGTCTATAATGCTGAAATTTGGCCAGAATATAAGGTGGCACATACTAAATCTGACTGAACCGGTTTTAAAATTACATCTGATATAACAGTACCTATAGTTTGGCAATATTGGCTTCAGCTGGCCCCAAATTCGCTTCTGTGGGGCTGCATTAAGATATACTTAAATTTGGCAAAGTAAGACAAATTTAAGGCTGAAAACCATATTGTTTGCTAGAGCTGGCGCCACTAAATGAGATTCCACAAGAATATTCCTTAAGAAATACATAACTGGTCCAAAATACATGTATTGGAAGTGCAGGTATCGAGGGGGTGGTCATATGGCACATCAGTCCAAAACCCCACTTAAACTTCATCAATCTGGCTCAGATTTTCACAGGAAACTCAGTTCATATCAGACATTGATATTGTATTGGCTTGACTTACTCAGGAAACCAATTAAAAATTTCAATTTTCCGGGGTCTGGGGCCAGGCTCAGCCCCCCTCAAATTAGGAAATATCAGGTATATCCTAATACAACCAATCTGAAGCTCTTCTTTAATTTTGCATATGTTTTAACAATAATTGAGGATATATTAGGCCCATTTGGAGCATTACATCTCTGAAAATAAATTATTTCACCCATATAGTGCTGTAAAAATGGTCAAAAATACATGTAAATTACACCAAACCAGTACCAAATGTTGGTCTATAATGCTGAAATTTGGCCAGAATATAAGGTGGCACATACTAAATCTGACTGAACCGGTTTTAAAATTACATCTGATATAACAGTACCTATAGTTTGGCAATATTGGCTTCAGCTGGCCCCAAATTCGCTTCTGTGGGGCTGCATTAAGATATACTTAAATTTGGCAAAGTAAGACAAATTTAAGGCTGAAAAGCATATTGTTTGCTAGAGCTGGCGCCACTAAATGAGATTCCACAAGAATATTCCTTAAGAAATACATAACTGGTCCAAAATACATGTATTGGAAGTGCAGGTATCGAGGGGGTGGTCATATGGCACATCAGTCCAAAACCCCACTTAAACTTCATCAATCTGGCTCAGATTTTCACAGGAAACTCAGTTCATATCAGACATTGATATTGTATTGGCTTGACTTACTCAGGAAACCAATTAAAAATTTCAATTTTCCGGGGTCTGGGGCTAGGCTCAGCCCCCCTCAAATTAGGAAATATCAGGTATATCCTAATACAACCAATCTGAAGCTCTTCTTTAATTTTGCACATGTTTTAGCAATAATTGAGGATATATTAGGCCCATTTGGAGCATTACATCTCTGAAAATAAATTATTTCACCCATATAGTGCTGTAAAAATGGTCAAAAATACATGTAAATTACACCAAACCAGTACCAAATGTTGGTCTATAATGCTGAAATTTGGCCAGAATATAAGGTGGCACATACTAAATCTGACTGAACCGGTTTTAAAATTACATCTGATATAACAGTACCTATAGTTTGGCAATATTGGCTTCAGCTGGCCCCAAATTCGCTTCTGTGGGGCTGCATTAAGATATACTTAAATTTGGCAAAGTAAGACAAATTTAAGGCTGAAAACCATATTGTTTGCTAGAGCTGGCGCCACTAAATGAGATTCCACAAGAATATTCCTTAAGAAATACATAACTGGTCCAAAATACATGTATTGGAAGTGCAGGTATCGAGGGGGTGGTCATATGGCACATCAGTCCAAAACCCCACTTAAACTTCATCAATCTGGCTCAGATTTTCACAGGAAACTCAGTTCATATCAGACATTGATATTGTATGGGCTTGACTTACTCAGGAAACCAATTAAAAATTTCAATTTTCCGGGGTCTGGGGCCAGGCTCAGCCCCCCTCAAATTAGGAAATATCAGGTATATCCTAATACAACCAATCTGAAGCTCTTCTTTAATTTTGCATATGTTTTAGCAATAATTGAGGATATATTAGGCCCATTTGGAGCATTACATCTCTGAAAATAAATTATTTCACCCATATAGTGCTGTAAAAATGGTCAAAAATACATGTAAATTACACCAAACCAGTACCAAATGTTGGTCTATAATGCTGAAATTTGGCCAGAATATAAAGTGGCACATACTAAATCTGACTGAACCGGTTTTAAAATTACATCTGATATAACAGTACCTATAGTTTGGCAATATTGGCTTCAGCTGGCCCCAAATTCGCTTCTGTGGGGCTGCATTAAGATATACTTAAATTTGGCAAAGTAAGACAAATTTAAGGCTGAAAACCATATTGTTTGCTAGAGCTGGCACCACTAAATGAGATTCCACAAGAATATTCCTTAAGAAATACATAACTGGTCCAAAATACATGTATTGGAAGTGCAGGTATCGAGGGGGTGGTCATATGGCACATCAGTCCAAAACCCCACTTAAACTTCATCAATCTGGCTCAGATTTTCACAGGAAACTCAGTTCATATCAGACATTGATATTGTATTGGCTTGACTTACTCAGGAAACCAATTAAAAATTTCAATTTTCCGGGGTCTGGGGCCAGGCTCAGCCCCCCTCAAATTAGGAAATATCAGGTATATCCTAATACAACCAATCTGAAGCTCTTCTTTAATTTTGCACATGTTTTAACAATAATTGAGGATATATTAGGCCCATTTGGAGCATTACATCTCTGAAAATAAATTATTTCACCCATATAGTGCTGTAAAAATGGTCAAAAATACATGTAAATTACACCAAACCAGTACCAAATGTTGGTCTATAATGCTGAAATTTGGCCAGAATATAAGGTGGCACATACTAAATCTGACTGAACCGGTTTTAAAATTACATCTGATATAACAGTACCTATAGTTTGGCAATATTGGCTTCAGCTGGCCCCAAATTCGCTTCTGTGGGGCTGCATTAAGATATACTTAAATTTGGCAAAGTAAGACAAATTTAAGGCTGAAAACCATATTGTTTGCTAGAGCTGGCGCCACTAAATGAGATTCCACAAGAATATTCCTTAAGAAATACATAACTGGTCCAAAATACATGTATTGGAAGTGCAGGTATCGAGGGGGTGGTCATATGGCACATCAGTCCAAAACCCCACTTAAACTTCATCAATCTGGCTCAGATTTTCACAGGAAACTCAGTTCATATCAGACATTGATATTGTATTGGCTTGACTTACTCAGGAAACCAATTAAAAATTTCAATTTTCCGGGGTCTGGGGCCAGGCTCAGCCCCCCTCAAATTAGGAAATATCAGGTATATCCTAATACAACCAATCTGAAGCTCTTCTTTAATTTTGCATATGTTTTAACAATAATTGAGGATATATTAGGCCCATTTGGAGCATTACATCTCTGAAAATAAATTATTTCACCCATATAGTGCTGTAAAAATGGTCAAAAATACATGTAAATTACACCAAACCAGTACCAAATGTTGGTCTATAATGCTGAAATTTGGCCAGAATATAAGGTGGCACATACTAAATCTGACTGAACCGGTTTTAAAATTACATCTGATATAACAGTACCTATAGTTTGGCAATATTGGCTTCAGCTGGCCCCAAATTCGCTTCTGTGGGGCTGCATTAAGATATACTTAAATTTGGCAAAGTAAGACAAATTTAAGGCTGAAAAGCATATTGTTTGCTAGAGCTGGCGCCACTAAATGAGATTCCACAAGAATATTCCTTAAGAAATACATAACTGGTCCAAAATACATGTATTGGAAGTGCAGGTATCGAGGGGGTGGTCATATGGCACATCAGTCCAAAACCCCACTTAAACTTCATCAATCTGGCTCAGATTTTCACAGGAAACTCAGTTCATATCAGACATTGATATTGTATTGGCTTGACTTACTCAGGAAACCAATTAAAAATTTCAATTTTCCGGGGTCTGGGGCTAGGCTCAGCCCCCCTCAAATTAGAAAATATCAGGTATATCCTAATACAACCAATCTGAAGCTCTTCTTTAATTTTGCACATGTTTTAGCAATAATTGAGGATATATTAGGCCCATTTGGAGCATTACATCTCTGAAAATAAATTATTTCACCCATATAGTGCTGTAAAAATGGTCAAAAATACATGTAAATTACACCAAACCAGTACCAAATGTTGGTCTATAATGCTGAAATTTGGCCAGAATATAAGGTGGCACATACTAAATCTGACTGAACCGGTTTTAAAATTACATCTGATATAACAGTACCTATAGTTTGGCAATATTGGCTTCAGCTGGCCCCAAATTCGCTTCTGTGGGGCTGCATTAAGATATACTTAAATTTGGCAAAGTAAGACAAATTTAAGGCTGAAAACCATATTGTTTGCTAGAGCTGGCGCCACTAAATGAGATTCCACAAGAATATTCCTTAAGAAATACATAACTGGTCCAAAATACATGTATTGGAAGTGCAGGTATCGAGGGGGTGGTCATATGGCACATCAGTCCAAAACCCCACTTAAACTTCATCAATCTGGCTCAGATTTTCACAGGAAACTCAGTTCATATCAGACATTGATATTGTATTGGCTTGACTTACTCAGGAAACCAATTAAAAATTTCAATTTTCCGGGGTCTGGGGCCAGGCTCAGCCCCCCTCAAATTAGGAAATATCAGGTATATCCTAATACAACCAATCTGAAGCTCTTCTTTAATTTTGCATATGTTTTAACAATAATTGAGGATATATTAGGCCCATTTGGAGCATTACATCTCTGAAAATAAATTATTTCACCCATATAGTGCTGTAAAAATGGTCAAAAATACATGTAAATTACACCAAACCAGTACCAAATGTTGGTCTATAATGCTGAAATTTGGCCAGAATATAAGGTGGCACATACTAAATCTGACTGAACCGGTTTTAAAATTACATCTGATATAACAGTACCTATAGTTTGGCAATATTGGCTTCAGCTGGCCCCAAATTCGCTTCTGTGGGGCTGCATTAAGATATACTTAAATTTGGCAAAGTAAGACAAATTTAAGGCTGAAAAGCATATTGTTTGCTAGAGCTGGCGCCACTAAATGAGATTCCACAAGAATATTCCTTAAGAAATACATAACTGGTCCAAAATACATGTATTGGAAGTGCAGGTATCGAGGGGGTGGTCATATGGCACATCAGTCCAAAACCCCACTTAAACTTCATCAATCTGGCTCAGATTTTCACAGGAAACTCAGTTCATATCAGACATTGATATTGTATTGGCTTGACTTACTCAGGAAACCAATTAAAAATTTCAATTTTCCGGGGTCTGGGGCTAGGCTCAGCCCCCCTCAAATTAGAAAATATCAGGTATATCCTAATACAACCAATCTGAAGCTCTTCTTTAATTTTGCACATGTTTTAGCAATAATTGAGGATATATTAGGCCCATTTGGAGCATTACATCTCTGAAAATAAATTATTTCACCCATATAGTGCTGTAAAAATGGTCAAAAATACATGTAAATTACACCAAACCAGTACCAAATGTTGGTCTATAATGCTGAAATTTGGCCAGAATATAAGGTGGCACATACTAAATCTGACTGAACCGGTTTTAAAATTACATCTGATATAACAGTACCTATAGTTTGGCAATATTGGCTTCAGCTGGCCCCAAATTCGCTTCTGTGGGGCTGCATTAAGATATACTTAAATTTGGCAAAGTAAGACAAATTTAAGGCTGAAAACCATATTGTTTGCTAGAGCTGGCGCCACTAAATGAGATTCCACAAGAATATTCCTTAAGAAATACATAACTGGTCCAAAATACATGTATTGGAAGTGCAGGTATCGAGGGGGTGGTCATATGGCACATCAGTCCAAAACCCCACTTAAACTTCATCAATCTGGCTCAGATTTTCACAGGAAACTCAGTTCATATCAGACATTGATATTGTATTGGCTTGACTTACTCAGGAAACCAATTAAAAATTTCAATTTTCCGGGGTCTGGGGCCAGGCTCAGCCCCCTCAAATTAGGAAATATCAGGTATATCCTAATACAACCAATCTGAAGCTCTTCTTTAATTTTGCATATGTTTTAACAATAATTGAGGATATATTAGGCCCATTTGGAGCATTACATCTCTGAAAATAAATTATTTCACCCGTATAGTGCTGTAAAAATGGTCAAAAATACATGTAAATTACACCAAACCAGTACCAAATGTTGGTCTATAATGCTGAAATTTGGCCAGAATATAAGGTGGCACATACTAAATCTGACTGAACCGGTTTTAAAATTACATCTGATATAACAGTACCTATAGTTTGGCAATATTGGCTTCAGCTGGCCCCAAATTCGCTTCTGTGGGGCTGCATTAAGATATACTTAAATTTGGCAAAGTAAGACAAATTTAAGGCTGAAAACCATATTGTTTGCTAGAGCTGGCGCCACTAAATGAGATTCCACAAGAATATTCCTTAAGAAATACATAACTGGTCCAAAATACATGTATTGGAAGTGCAGGTATCGAGGGGGTGGTCATATGGCACATCAGTCCAAAACCCCACTTAAACTTCATCAATCTGGCTCAGATTTTCACAGGAAACTCAGTTCATATCAGACATTGATATTGTATTGGCTTGACTTACTCAGGAAACCAATTAAAAATTTCAATTTTCCGGGGTCTGGGGCCAGGCTCAGCCCCCCTCAAATTAGGAAATATCAGGTATATCCTAATACAACCAATCTGAAGCTCTTCTTTAATTTTGCATATGTTTTAACAATAATTGAGGATATATTAGGCCCATTTGGAGCATTACATCTCTGAAAATAAATTATTTCACCCATATAGTGCTGTAAAAATGGTCAAAAATACATGTAAATTACACCAAACCAGTACCAAATGTTGGTCTATAATGCTGAAATTTGGCCAGAATATAAGGTGGCACATACTAAATCTGACTGAACCGGTTTTAAAATTACATCTGATATAACAGTACCTATAGTTTGGCAATATTGGCTTCAGCTGGCCCCAAATTCGCTTCTGTGGGGCTGCATTAAGATATACTTAAATTTGGCAAAGTAAGACAAATTTAAGGCTGAAAACCATATTGTTTGCTAGAGCTGGCGCCACTAAATGAGATTCCACAAGAATATTCCTTAAGAAATACATAACTGGTCCAAAATACATGTATTGGAAGTGCAGGTATCGAGGGGGTGGTCATATGGCACATCAGTCCAAAACCCCACTTAAACTTCATCAATCTGGCTCAGATTTTCACAGGAAACTCAGTTCATATCAGACATTGATATTGTATTGGCTTGACTTACTCAGGAAACCAATTAAAAATTTCAATTTTCCGGGGTCTGGGGCCAGGCTCAGCCCCCCTCAAATTAGGAAATATCAGGTATATCCTAATGCAACCAATCTGAAGCTCTTCTTTAATTTTGCATATGTTTTAGCAATAATTGAGGATATATTAGGCCCATTTGGAGCATTACATCTCTGAAAATAAATTATTTCACCCATATAGTGCTGTAAAAATGGTCAAAAATACATGTAAATTACACCAAACCAGTACCAAATGTTGGTCTATAATGCTGAAATTTGGCAAGAATATAAAGTGGCACATACTAAATCTGACTGAACCGGTTTTAAAATTACATCTGATATAACAGTACCTATAGTTTGGCAATATTGGCTTCAGCTGGCCCCAAATTCGCTTCTGTGGGGCTGCATTAAGATATACTTAAATTTGGCAAAGTAAGACAAATTTAAGGCTGAAAACCATATTGTTTGCTAGAGCTGGCGCCACTAAATGAGATTCCACAAGAATATTCCTTAAGAAATACATAACTAGTCCAAAATACATGTACTGGAAGTGCAGGTATCGAGGGGGTGGTCATATGGCACATCAGTCCAAAACCCCACTTAAACTTCATCAATCTGGCTCAGATTTTCACAGGAAACTCAGTTCATATCAGACATTGATATTGTATTGGCTTGACTTACTCAGGAAACCAATTAAAAATTTCAATTTTCCGGGGTCTGGGGCCAGGCTCAGCCCCCCTCAAATTAGGAAATATCAGGTATATCCTAATACAACCAATCTGAAGCTCTTCTTTAATTTTGCATATGTTTTAGCAATAATTGAGGATATATTAGGCCCATTTGGAGCATTACATCTCTGAAAATAAATTATTTCACCCATATAGTGCTGTAAAAATGGTCAAAAATACATGTAAATTACACCAAACCAGTACCAAATGTTGGTCTATAATGCTGAAATTTGGCCAGAATATAAAGTGGCACATACTAAATCTGACTGAACCGGTTTTAAAATTACATCTGATATAACAGTACCTATAGTTTGGCAATATTGGCTTCAGCTGGCCCCAAATTCGCTTCTGTGGGGCTGCATTAAGATATACTTAAATTTGGCAAAGTAAGACAAATTTAAGGCTGAAAACCATATTGTTTGCTAGAGCTGGCACCACTAAATGAGATTCCACAAGAATATTCCTTAAGAAATACATAACTGGTCCAAAATACATGTATTGGAAGTGCAGGTATCGAGGGGGTGGTCATATGGCACATCAGTCCAAAACCCCACTTAAACTTCATCAATCTGGCTCAGATTTTCACAGGAAACTCAGTTCATATCAGACATTGATATTGTATTGGCTTGACTTACTCAGGAAACCAATTAAAAATTTCAATTTTCCGGGGTCTGGGGCCAGGCTCAGCCCCCCTCAAATTAGGAAATATCAGGTATATCCTAATACAACCAATCTGAAGCTCTTCTTTAATTTTGCACATGTTTTAACAATAATTGAGGATATATTAGGCCCATTTGGAGCATTACATCTCTGAAAATAAATTATTTCACCCATATAGTGCTGTAAAAATGGTCAAAAATACATGTAAATTACACCAAACCAGTACCAAATGTTGGTCTATAATGCTGAAATTTGGCCAGAATATAAGGTGGCACATACTAAATCTGACTGAACCGGTTTTAAAATTACATCTGATATAACAGTACCTATAGTTTGGCAATATTGGCTTCAGCTGGCCCCAAATTCGCTTCTGTGGGGCTGCATTAAGATATACTTAAATTTGGCAAAGTAAGACAAATTTAAGGCTGAAAACCATATTGTTTGCTAGAGCTGGCGCCACTAAATGAGATTCCACAAGAATATTCCTTAAGAAATACATAACTGGTCCAAAATACATGTATTGGAAGTGCAGGTATCGAGGGGGTGGTCATATGGCACATCAGTCCAAAACCCCACTTAAACTTCATCAATCTGGCTCAGATTTTCACAGGAAACTCAGTTCATATCAGACATTGATATTGTATTGGCTTGACTTACTCAGGAAACCAATTAAAAATTTCAATTTTCCGGGGTCTGGGGCCAGGCTCAGCCCCCCTCAAATTAGGAAATATCAGGTATATCCTAATACAACCAATCTGAAGCTCTTCTTTAATTTTGCATATGTTTTAACAATAATTGAGGATATATTAGGCCCATTTGGAGCATTACATCTCTGAAAATAAATTATTTCACCCATATAGTGCTGTAAAAATGGTCAAAAATACATGTAAATTACACCAAACCAGTACCAAATGTTGGTCTATAATGCTGAAATTTGGCCAGAATATAAGGTGGCACATACTAAATCTGACTGAACCGGTTTTAAAATTACATCTGATATAACAGTACCTATAGTTTGGCAATATTGGCTTCAGCTGGCCCCAAATTCGCTTCTGTGGGGCTGCATTAAGATATACTTAAATTTGGCAAAGTAAGACAAATTTAAGGCTGAAAACCATATTGTTTGCTAGAGCTGGCGCCACTAAATGAGATTCCACAAGAATATTCCTTAAGAAATACATAACTGGTCCAAAATACATGTATTGGAAGTGCAGGTATCGAGGGGGTGGTCATATGGCACATCAGTCCAAAACCCCACTTAAACTTCATCAATCTGGCTCAGACTTTCACAGGAAACTCAGTTCATATCAGACATTGATATTGTATTGGCTTGACTTACTCAGGAAACCAATTAAAAATTTCAATTTTCCGGGGTCTGGGG
Organism: Sabellastarte sp. h YS-2021; assembly: GCA_964017235.1. NCBI lineage: Eukaryota > Metazoa > Annelida > Polychaeta > Sabellida > Sabellidae > Sabellastarte > Sabellastarte sp. h YS-2021. The sequence goes on from OZ024934.1 coordinate 92,824,679, forward strand.
CCAGGCTCAGCCCCCCTCAAATTAGGAAATATCAGGTATATCCTAATACAACCAATCTGAAGCTCTTCTTTAATTTTGCATATGTTTTAGCAATAATTGAGGATATATTAGGCCCATTTGGAGCATTACATCTCTGAAAATAAATTATTTCACCCATATAGTGCTGTAAAAATGGTCAAAAATACATGTAAATTACACCAAACCAGTACCAAATGTTGGTCTATAATGCTGAAATTTGGCAAGAATATAAGGTGGCACATACTAAATCTGACTGAACCGGTTTTAAAATTACATCTGATATAACAGTACCTATAGTTTGGCAATATTGGCTTCAGCTGGCCCCAAATTCGCTTCTGTGGGGCTGCATTAAGATATACTTAAATTTGGCAAAGTAAGACAAATTTAAGGCTGAAAACCATATTGTTTGCTAGAGCTGGCGCCACTAAATGAGATTCCACAAGAATATTCCTTAAGAAATACATAACTGGTCCAAAATACATGTATTGGAAGTGCAGGTATCGAGGGGGTGGTCATATGGCACATCAGTCCAAAACCCCACTTAAACTTCATCAATCTGGCTCAGACTTTCACAGGAAACTCAGTTCATATCAGACATTGATATTGTATTGGCTTGACTTACTCAGGAAACCAATTAAAAATTTCAATTTTCCGGGGTCTGGGGCCAGGCTCAGCCCCCCTCAAATTAGGAAATATCAGGTATATCCTAATACAACCAATCTGAAGCTCTTCTTTAATTTTGCATATGTTTTAGCAATAATTGAGGATATATTAGGCCCATTTGGAGCATTACATCTCTGAAAATAAATTATTTCACCCATATAGTGCTGTAAAAATGGTCAAAAATACATGTAAATTACACCAAACCAGTACCAAATGTTGGTCTATAATGCTGAAATTTGGCAAGAATATAAGGTGGCACATACTAAATCTGACTGAACCGGTTTTAAAATTACATCTGATATAACAGTACCTATAGTTTGGCAATATTGGCTTCAGCTGGCCCCAAATTCGCTTCTGTGGGGCTGCATTAAGATATACTTAAATTTGGCAAAGTAAGACAAATTTAAGGCTGAAAACCATATTGTTTGCTAGAGCTGGCACCACTAAATGAGATTCCACAAGAATATTCCTTAAGAAATACATAACTGGTCCAAAATACATGTATTGGAAGTGCAGGTATCGAGGGGGTGGTCATATGGCACATCAGTCCAAAACCCCACTTAAACCCCACTTAAACTTCATCAATCTGGCTCAGATTTTCACAGGAAACTCAGTTCATATCAGACATTGATATTGTATTGGCTTGACTTACTCAGGAAACCAATTAAAAATTTCAATTTTCCGGGGTCTGGGGCCAGGCTCAGCCCCCCTCAAATTAGGAAATATCAGGTATATCCTAATACAACCAATCTGAAGCTCTTCTTTAATTTTGCACATGTTTTAACAATAATTGAGGATATATTAGGCCCATTTGGAGCATTACATCTCTGAAAATAAATTATTTCACCCATATAGTGCTGTAAAAATGGTCAAAAATACATGTAAATTACACCAAACCAGTACCAAATGTTGGTCTATAATGCTGAAATTTGGCCAGAATATAAGGTGGCACATACTAAATCTGACTGAACCGGTTTTAAAATTACATCTGATATAACAGTACCTATAGTTTGGCAATATTGGCTTCAGCTGGCCCCAAATTCGCTTCTGTGGGGCTGCATTAAGATATACTTAAATTTGGCAAAGTAAGACAAATTTAAGGCTGAAAACCATATTGTTTGCTAGAGCTGGCGCCACTAAATGAGATTCCACAAGAATATTCCTTAAGAAATACATAACTGGTCCAAAATACATGTATTGGAAGTGCAGGTATCGAGGGGGTGGTCATATGGCACATCAGTCCAAAACCCCACTTAAACTTCATCAATCTGGCTCAGATTTTCACAGGAAACTCAGTTCATATCAGACATTGATATTGTATTGGCTTGACTTACTCAGGAAACCAATTAAAAATTTCAATTTTCCGGGGTCTGGGGCCAGGCTCAGCCCCCCTCAAATTAGGAAATATCAGGTATATCCTAATACAACCAATCTGAAGCTCTTCTTTAATTTTGCATATGTTTTAACAATAATTGAGGATATATTAGGCCCATTTGGAGCATTACATCTCTGAAAATAAATTATTTCACCGATATAGTGCTGTAAAAATGGTCAAAAATACATGTAAATTACACCAAACCAGTACCAAATGTTGGTCTATAATGCTGAAATTTGGCCAGAATATAAGGTGGCACATACTAAATCTGACTGAACCGGTTTTAAAATTACATCTGATATAACAGTACCTATAGTTTGGCAATATTGGCTTCAGCTGGCCCCAAATTCGCTTCTGTGGGGCTGCATTAAGATATACTTAAATTTGGCAAAGTAAGACAAATTTAAGGCTGAAAACCATATTGTTTGCTAGAGCTGGCGCCACTAAATGAGATTCCACAAGAATATTCCTTAAGAAATACATAACTGGTCCAAAATACATGTATTGGAAGTGCAGGTATCGAGGGGATGGTCATATGGCACATCAGTCCAAAACCCCACTTAAACTTCATCAATCTGGCTCAGATTTTCACAGCAAACTCAGTTCATATCAGACATTGATATTGTATTGGCTTGACTTACTCAGGAAACCAATTAAAAATTTCAATTTTCCGGGGTCTGGGGCCAGGCTCAGCCCCCCTCAAATTAGGAAATATCAGGTATATCCTAATACAACCAATCTGAAGCTCTTCTTTAATTTTGCATATGTTTTAGCAATAATTGAGGATATATTAGGCCCATTTGGACCATTACATCTCTGAAAATAAATTATTTCACCCATATAGTGCTGTAAAAATGGTCAAAAATACATGTAAATTACACCAAACCAGTACCAAATGTTGGTCTATAATGCTGAAATTTGGCAAGAATATAAGGTGGCACATACTAAATCTGACTGAACCGGTTTTAAAATTACATCTGATATAACAGTACCTATAGTTTGGCAATATTGGCTTCAGCTGGCCCCAAATTCGCTTCTGTGGGGCTGCATTAAGATATACTTAAATTTGGCAAAGTAAGACAAATTTAAGGCTGAAAACCATATTGTTTGCTAGAGCTGGCGCCACTAAATGAGATTCCACAAGAATATTCCTTAAGAAATACATAACTGGTCCAAAATACATGTACTGGAAGTGCAGGTATCGAGGGGGTGGTCATATGGCACATCAGTCCAAAACCCCACTTAAACTTCATCAATCTGGCTCAGATTTTCACAGGAAACTCAGTTCATATCAGACATTGATATTGTATTGGCTTGACTTACTCAGGAAACCAATTAAAAATTTCAATTTTCCGGGGTCTGGGGCCAGGCTCAGCCCCCCTCAAATTAGGAAATATCAGGTATATCCTAATACAACCAATCTGAAGCTCTTCTTTAATTTTGCATATGTTTTAACAATAATTGAGGATATATTAGGCCCATTTGGAGCATTACATCTCTGAAAATAAATTATTTCACCCATATAGTGCTGTAAAATGGTCAAAAATACATGTAAATTACACCAAACCAGTACCAAATGTTGGTCTATAATGCTGAAATTTGGCCAGAATATAAGGTGGCACATACTAAATCTGACTGAACCGGTTTTAAAATTACATCTGATATAACAGTACCTATAGTTTGGCAATATTGGCTTCAGCTGGCCCCAAATTCGCTTCTGTGGGGCTGCATTAAGATATACTTAAATTTGGCAAAGTAAGACAAATTTAAGGCTGAAAACCATATTGTTTGCTAGAGCTGGCGCCACTAAATGAGATTCCACAAGAATATTCCTTAAGAAATACATAACTGGTCCAAAATACATGTATTGGAAGTGCAGGTATCGAGGGGGTGGTCATATGGCACATCAGTCCAAAACCCCACTTAAACTTCATCAATCTGGCTCAGATTTTCACAGGAAACTCAGTTCATATCAGACATTGATATTGTATTGGCTTGACTTACTCAGGAAACCAATTAAAAATTTCAATTTTCCGGGGTCTGGGGCCAGGCTCAGCCCCCCTCAAATTAGGAAATATCAGGTATATCCTAATACAACAAATCTGAAGCTCTTCTTTAATTTTGCATATGTTTTAACAATAATTGAGGATATATTAGGCCCATTTGGAGCATTACATCTCTGAAAATAAATTATTTCACCCATATAGTGCTGTAAAAATGGTCAAAAATACATGTAAATTACACCAAACCAGTACCAAATGTTGGTCTATAATGCTGAAATTTGGCCAGAATATAAGGTGGCACATACTAAATCTGACTGAACCGGTTTTAAAGTTACATCTGATATAACAGTACCTATAGTTTGGCAATATTGGCTTCAGCTGGCCCCAAATTCGCTTCTGTGGGGCTGCATTAAGATATACTTAAATTTGGCAAAGTAAGACAAATTTAAGGCTGAAAACCATATTGTTTGCTAGAGCTGGCGCCACTAAATGAGATTCCACAAGAATATTCCTTAAGAAATACATAACTGGTCCAAAATACATGTATTGGAAGTGCAGGTATCGAGGGGGTGGTCATATGGCACATCAGTCCAAAACCCCACTTAAACTTCATCAATCTGGCTCAGATTTTCACAGGAAACTCAGTTCATATCAGACATTGATATTGTATTGGCTTGACTTACTCAGGAAACTAATTAAAAATTTCAATTTTCCGGGGTCTGGGGCCAGGCTCAGCCCCCCTCAAATTAGGAAATATCAGGTATATCCTAATACAACCAATCTGAAGCTCTTCTTTAATTTTGCATATGTTTTAACAATAATTGAGGATATATTAGGCCCATTTGGAGCATTACATCTCTGAAAATAAATTATTTCACCCATATAGTGCTGTAAAAATGGACAAAAATACATGTAAATTACACCAAACCAGTACCAAATGTTGGTCTATAATGCTGAAATTTGGCCAGAATATAAGGTGGCACATACTAAATCTGACTGAACCGGTTTTAAAATTACATCTGATATAACAGTACCTATAGTTTGGCAATATTGGCTTCAGCTGGCCCCAAATTCGCTTCTGTGGGGCTGCATTAAGATATACTTAAATTTGGCAAAGTAAGACAAATTTAAGGCTGAAAACCATATTGTTTGCTAGAGCTGGCGCCACTAAATGAGATTCCACAAGAATATTCCTTAAGAAATACATAACTGGTCCAAAATACATGTATTGGAAGTGCAGGTATCGAGGGGGTGGTCATATGGCACATCAGTCCAAAACCCCACTTAAACTTCATCAATCTGGCTCAGATTTTCACAGGAAACTCAGTTCATATCAGACATTGATATTGTATTGGCTTGACTTACTCAGGAAACCAATTAAAAATTTCAATTTTCCGGGGTCTGGGGCCAGGCTCAGCCCCCCTCAAATTAGGAAATATCAGGTATATCCTAATACAACCAATCTGAAGCTCTTCTTTAATTTTGCATATGTTTTAACAATAATTGAGGATATATTAGGCCCATTTGGAGCATTACATCTCTGAAAATAAATTATTTCACCCATATAGTGCTGTAAAAATGGTCAAAAATACATGTAAATTACACCAAACCAGTACCAAATGTTGGTCTATAATGCTGAAATTTGGCCAGAATATAAGGTGGCACATACTAAATCTGACTGAACCGGTTTTAAAGTTACATCTGATATAACAGTACCTATAGTTTGGCAATATTGGCTTCAGCTGGCCCCAAATTCGCTTCTGTGGGGCTGCATTAAGATATACTTAAATTTGGCAAAGTAAGACAAATTTAAGGCTGAAAACCATATTGTTTGCTAGAGCTGGCGCCACTAAATGAGATTCCACAAGAATATTCCTTAAGAAATACATAACTGGTCCAAAATACATGTATTGGAAGTGCAGGTATCGAGGGGGTGGTCATATGGCACATCAGTCCAAAACCCCACTTAAACTTCATCAATCTGGCTCAGATTTTCACAGGAAACTCAGTTCATATCAGACATTGATATTGTATTGGCTTGACTTACTCAGGAAACTAATTAAAAATTTCAATTTTCCGGGGTCTGGGGCCAGGCTCAGCCCCCCTCAAATTAGGAAATATCAGGTATATCCTAATACAACCAATCTGAAGCTCTTCTTTAATTTTGCATATGTTTCAACAATAATTGAGGATATATTAGGCCCATTTGGAGCATTACATCTCTGAAAATAAATTATTTCACCCATATAGTGCTGTAAAAATGGACAAAAATACATGTAAATTACACCAAACCAGTACCAAATGTTGGTCTATAATGCTGAAATTTGGCCAGAATATAAGGTGGCACATACTAAATCTGACTGAACCGGTTTTAAAATTACATCTGATATAACAGTACCTATAGTTTGGCAATATTGGCTTCAGCTGGCCCCAAATTCGCTTCTGTGGGGCTGCATTAAGATATACTTAAATTTGGCAAAGTAAGACAAATTTAAGGCTGAAAACCATATTGTTTGCTAGAGCTGGCGCCACTAAATGAGATTCCACAAGAATATTCCTTAAGAAATACATAACTGGTCCAAAATACATGTATTGGAAGTGCAGGTATCGAGGGGGTGGTCATATGGCACATCAGTCCAAAACCCCACTTAAACTTCATCAATCTGGCTCAGATTTTCACAGGAAACTCAGTTCATATCAGACATTGATATTGTATTGGCTTGACTTACTCAGGAAACCAATTAAAAATTTCAATTTTCCGGGGTCTGGGGCCAGGCTCAGCCCCCCTCAAATTAGGAAATATCAGGTATATCCTAATACAACCAATCTGAAGCTCTTCTTTAATTTTGCATATGTTTTAACAATAATTGAGGATATATTAGGCCCATTTGGAGCATTACATCTCTGAAAATAAATTATTTCACCCATATAGTGCTGTAAAAATGGTCAAAAATACATGTAAATTACACCAAACCAGTACCAAATGTTGGTCTATAATGCTGAAATTTGGCCAGAATATAAGGTGGCACATACTAAATCTGACTGAACCGGTTTTAAAGTTACATCTGATATAACAGTACCTACAGTTTGGCAATATTGGCTTCAGCTGGCCCCAAATTCGCTTCTGTGGGGCTGCATTAAGATATACTTAAATTTGGCAAAGTAAGACAAATTTAAGGCTGAAAACCATATTGTTTGCTAGAGCTGGCGCCACTAAATGAGATTCCACAAGAATATTCCTTAAGAAATACATAACTGGTCCAAAATACATGTATTGGAAGTGCAGGTATCGAGGGGGTGGTCATATGGCACATCAGTCCAAAACCCCACTTAAACTTCATCAATCTGGCTCAGATTTTCACAGGAAACTCAGTTCATATCAGACATTGATATTGTATTGGCTTGACTTACTCAGGAAACTAATTAAAAATTTCAATTTTCCGGGGTCTGGGGCCAGGCTCAGCCCCCCTCAAATTAGGAAATATCAGGTATATCCTAATACAACCAATCTGAAGCTCTTCTTTAATTTTGCATATGTTTCAACAATAATTGAGGATATATTAGGCCCATTTGGAGCATTACATCTCTGAAAATAAATTATTTCACCCATATAGTGCTGTAAAAATGGACAAAAATACATGTAAATTACACCAAACCAGTACCAAATGTTGGTCTATAATGCTGAAATTTGGCCAGAATATAAGGTGGCACATACTAAATCTGACTGAACCGGTTTTAAAATTACATCTGATATAACAGTACCTATAGTTTGGCAATATTGGCTTCAGCTGGCCCCAAATTCGCTTCTGTGGGGCTGCATTAAGATATACTTAAATTTGGCAAAGTAAGACAAATTTAAGGCTGAAAAGCATATTGTTTGCTAGAGCTGGCGCCACTAAATGAGATTCCACAAGAATATTCCTTAAGAAATACATAACTGGTCCAAAATACATGTATTGGAAGTGCAGGTATCGAGGGGGTGGTCATATGGCACATCAGTCCAAAACCCCACTTAAACTTCATCAATCTGGCTCAGATTTTCACAGGAAACTCACTTCATATCAGACATTGATATTGTATTGGCTTGACTTACTCAGGAAACCAATTAAAAATTTCAATTTTCCGGGGTCTGGGGCCAGGCTCAGCCCCCCTCAAATTAGGAAATATCAGGTATATCCTAATACAACCAATCTGAAGCTCTTCTTTAATTTTGCATATGTTTTAACAATAATTGAGGATATATTAGGCCCATTTGGAGCATTACATCTCTGAAAATAAATTATTTCACCCATATAGTGCTGTAAAAATGGTCAAAAATACATGTAAATTACACCAAACCAGTACCAAATGTTGGTCTATAATGCTGAAATTTGGCCAGAATATAAGGTGGCACATACTAAATCTGACTGAACCGGTTTTAAAGTTACATCTGATATAACAGTACCTATAGTTTGGCAATATTGGCTTCAGCTGGCCCCAAATTCGCTTCTGTGGGGCTGCATTAAGATATACTTAAATTTGGCAAAGTAAGACAAATTTAAGGCTGAAAAGCATATTGTTTGCTAGAGCTGGCGCCACTAAATGAGATTCCACAAGAATATTCCTTAAGAAATACATAACTGGTCCAAAATACATGTATTGGAAGTGCAGGTATCGAGGGGGTGGTCATATGGCACATCAGTCCAAAACCCCACTTAAACTTCATCAATCTGGCTCAGATTTTCACAGGAAACTCAGTTCATATCAGACATTGATATTGTATTGGCTTGACTTACTCAGGAAACTAATTAAAAATTTCAATTTTCCGGGGTCTGGGGCCAGGCTCAGCCCCCCTCAAATTAGGAAATATCAGGTATATCCTAATACAACCAATCTGAAGCTCTTCTTTAATTTTGCATATGTTTCAACAATAATTGAGGATATATTAGGCCCATTTGGAGCATTACATCTCTGAAAATAAATTATTTCACCCATATAGTGCTGTAAAAATGGACAAAAATACATGTAAATTACACCAAACCAGTACCAAATGTTGGTCTATAATGCTGAAATTTGGCCAGAATATAAGGTGGCACATACTAAATCTGACTGAACCGGTTTTAAAATTACATCTGATATAACAGTACCTATAGTTTGGCAATATTGGCTTCAGCTGGCCCCAAATTCGCTTCTGTGGGGCTGCATTAAGATATACTTAAATTTGGCAAAGTAAGACAAATTTAAGGCTGAAAACCATATTGTTTGCTAGAGCTGGCGCCACTAAATGAGATTCCACAAGAATATTCCTTAAGAAATACATAACTGGTCCAAAATACATGTATTGGAAGTGCAGGTATCGAGGGGGTGGTCATATGGCACATCAGTCCAAAACCCCACTTAAACTTCATCAATCTGGCTCAGATTTTCACAGGAAACTCAGTTCATATCAGACATTGATATTGTATTGGCTTGACTTACTCAGGAAACTAATTAAAAATTTCAATTTTCCGGGGTCTGGGGCCAGGCTCAGCCCCCCTCAAATTAGGAAATATCAGGTATATCCTAATACAACCAATCTGAAGCTCTTCTTTAATTTTGCATATGTTTTAACAATAATTGAGGATATATTAGGCCCATTTGGAGCATTACATCTCTGAAAATAAATTATTTCACCCATATAGTGCTGTAAAAATGGACAAAAATACATGTAAATTACACCAAACCAGTACCAAATGTTGGTCTATAATGCTGAAATTTGGCCAGAATATAAGGTGGCACATACTAAATCTGACTGAACCGGTTTTAAAATTACATCTGATATAACAGTACCTATAGTTTGGCAATATTGGCTTCAGCTGGCCCCAAATTCGCTTCTGTGGGGCTGCATTAAGATATACTTAAATTTGGCAAAGTAAGACAAATTTAAGGCTGAAAACCATATTGTTTGCTAGAGCTGGCGCCACTAAATGAGATTCCACAAGAATATTCCTTAAGAAATACATAACTGGTCCAAAATACATGTATTGGAAGTGCAGGTATCGAGGGGGTGGTCATATGGCACATCAGTCCAAAACCCCACTTAAACTTCATCAATCTGGCTCAGATTTTCACAGGAAACTCAGTTCATATCAGACATTGATATTGTATTGGCTTGACTTACTCAGGAAACCAATTAAAAATTTCAATTTTCCGGGGTCTGGGGCCAGGCTCAGCCCCCCTCAAATTAGGAAATATCAGGTATATCCTAATACAACCAATCTGAAGCTCTTCTTTAATTTTGCATATGTTTTAACAATAATTGAGGATATATTAGGCCCATTTGGAGCATTACATCTCTGAAAATAAATTATTTCACCCATATAGTGCTGTAAAAATGGTCAAAAATACATGTAAATTACACCAAACCAGTACCAAATGTTGGTCTATAATGCTGAAATTTGGCCAGAATATAAGGTGGCACATACTAAATCTGACTGAACCGGTTTTAAAGTTACATCTGATATAACAGTACCTACAGTTTGGCAATATTGGCTTCAGCTGGCCCCAAATTCGCTTCTGTGGGGCTGCATTAAGATATACTTAAATTTGGCAAAGTAAGACAAATTTAAGGCTGAAAACCATATTGTTTGCTAGAGCTGGCGCCACTAAATGAGATTCCACAAGAATATTCCTTAAGAAATACATAACTGGTCCAAAATACATGTATTGGAAGTGCAGGTATCGAGGGGGTGGTCATATGGCACATCAGTCCAAAACCCCACTTAAACTTCATCAATCTGGCTCAGATTTTCACAGGAAACTCAGTTCATATCAGACATTGATATTGTATTGGCTTGACTTACTCAGGAAACTAATTAAAAATTTCAATTTTCCGGGGTCTGGGGCCAGGCTCAGCCCCCCTCAAATTAGGAAATATCAGGTATATCCTAATACAACCAATCTGAAGCTCTTCTTTAATTTTGCATATGTTTCAACAATAATTGAGGATATATTAGGCCCATTTGGAGCATTACATCTCTGAAAATAAATTATTTCACCCATATAGTGCTGTAAAAATGGACAAAAATACATGTAAATTACACCAAACCAGTACCAAATGTTGGTCTATAATGCTGAAATTTGGCCAGAATATAAGGTGGCACATACTAAATCTGACTGAACCGGTTTTAAAATTACATCTGATATAACAGTACCTATAGTTTGGCAATATTGGCTTCAGCTGGCCCCAAATTCGCTTCTGTGGGGCTGCATTAAGATATACTTAAATTTGGCAAAGTAAGACAAATTTAAGGCTGAAAACCATATTGTTTGCTAGAGCTGGCGCCACTAAATGAGATTCCACAAGAATATTCCTTAAGAAATACATAACTGGTCCAAAATACATGTATTGGAAGTGCAGGTATCGAGGGGGTGGTCATATGGCACATCAGTCCAAAACCCCACTTAAACTTCATCAATCTGGCTCAGATTTTCACAGGAAACTCAGTTCATATCAGACATTGATATTGTATTGGCTTGACTTACTCAGGAAACCAATTAAAAATTTCAATTTTCCGGGGTCTGGGGCCAGGCTCAGCCCCCCTCAAATTAGGAAATATCAGGTATATCCTAATACAACCAATCTGAAGCTCTTCTTTAATTTTGCATATGTTTTAACAATAATTGAGGATATATTAGGCCCATTTGGAGCATTACATCTCTGAAAATAAATTATTTCACCCATATAGTGCTGTAAAAATGGTCAAAAATACATGTAAATTACACCAAACCAGTACCAAATGTTGGTCTATAATGCTGAAATTTGGCCAGAATATAAGGTGGCACATACTAAATCTGACTGAACCGGTTTTAAAGTTACATCTGATATAACAGTACCTACAGTTTGGCAATATTGGCTTCAGCTGGCCCCAAATTCGCTTCTGTGGGGCTGCATTAAGATATACTTAAATTTGGCAAAGTAAGACAAATTTAAGGCTGAAAACCATATTGTTTGCTAGAGCTGGCGCCACTAAATGAGATTCCACAAGAATATTCCTTAAGAAATACATAACTGGTCCAAAATACATGTATTGGAAGTGCAGGTATCGAGGGGGTGGTCATATGGCACATCAGTCCAAAACCCCACTTAAACTTCATCAATCTGGCTCAGATTTTCACAGGAAACTCAGTTCATATCAGACATTGATATTGTATTGGCTTGACTTACTCAGGAAACTAATTAAAAATTTCAATTTTCCGGGGTCTGGGGCCAGGCTCAGCCCCCCTCAAATTAGGAAATATCAGGTATATCCTAATACAACCAATCTGAAGCTCTTCTTTAATTTTGCATATGTTTCAACAATAATTGAGGATATATTAGGCCCATTTGGAGCATTACATCTCTGAAAATAAATTATTTCACCCATATAGTGCTGTAAAAATGGACAAAAATACATGTAAATTACACCAAACCAGTACCAAATGTTGGTCTATAATGCTGAAATTTGGCCAGAATATAAGGTGGCACATACTAAATCTGACTGAACCGGTTTTAAAATTACATCTGATATAACAGTACCTATAGTTTGGCAATATTGGCTTCAGCTGGCCCCAAATTCGCTTCTGTGGGGCTGCATTAAGATATACTTAAATTTGGCAAAGTAAGACAAATTTAAGGCTGAAAAGCATATTGTTTGCTAGAGCTGGCGCCACTAAATGAGATTCCACAAGAATATTCCTTAAGAAATACATAACTGGTCCAAAATACATGTATTGGAAGTGCAGGTATCGAGGGGGTGGTCATATGGCACATCAGTCCAAAACCCCACTTAAACTTCATCAATCTGGCTCAGATTTTCACAGGAAACTCACTTCATATCAGACATTGATATTGTATTGGCTTGACTTACTCAGGAAACCAATTAAAAATTTCAATTTTCCGGGGTCTGGGGCCAGGCTCAGCCCCCCTCAAATTAGGAAATATCAGGTATATCCTAATACAACCAATCTGAAGCTCTTCTTTAATTTTGCATATGTTTTAACAATAATTGAGGATATATTAGGCCCATTTGGAGCATTACATCTCTGAAAATAAATTATTTCACCCATATAGTGCTGTAAAAATGGTCAAAAATACATGTAAATTACACCAAACCAGTACCAAATGTTGGTCTATAATGCTGAAATTTGGCCAGAATATAAGGTGGCACATACTAAATCTGACTGAACCGGTTTTAAAGTTACATCTGATATAACAGTACCTATAGTTTGGCAATATTGGCTTCAGCTGGCCCCAAATTCGCTTCTGTGGGGCTGCATTAAGATATACTTAAATTTGGCAAAGTAAGACAAATTTAAGGCTGAAAAGCATATTGTTTGCTAGAGCTGGCGCCACTAAATGAGATTCCACAAGAATATTCCTTAAGAAATACATAACTGGTCCAAAATACATGTATTGGAAGTGCAGGTATCGAGGGGGTGGTCATATGGCACATCAGTCCAAAACCCCACTTAAACTTCATCAATCTGGCTCAGATTTTCACAGGAAACTCAGTTCATATCAGACATTGATATTGTATTGGCTTGACTTACTCAGGAAACTAATTAAAAATTTCAATTTTCCGGGGTCTGGGGCCAGGCTCAGCCCCCCTCAAATTAGGAAATATCAGGTATATCCTAATACAACCAATCTGAAGCTCTTCTTTAATTTTGCATATGTTTCAACAATAATTGAGGATATATTAGGCCCATTTGGAGCATTACATCTCTGAAAATAAATTATTTCACCCATATAGTGCTGTAAAAATGGACAAAAATACATGTAAATTACACCAAACCAGTACCAAATGTTGGTCTATAATGCTGAAATTTGGCCAGAATATAAGGTGGCACATACTAAATCTGACTGAACCGGTTTTAAAATTACATCTGATATAACAGTACCTATAGTTTGGCAATATTGGCTTCAGCTGGCCCCAAATTCGCTTCTGTGGGGCTGCATTAAGATATACTTAAATTTGGCAAAGTAAGACAAATTTAAGGCTGAAAACCATATTGTTTGCTAGAGCTGGCGCCACTAAATGAGATTCCACAAGAATATTCCTTAAGAAATACATAACTGGTCCAAAATACATGTATTGGAAGTGCAGGTATCGAGGGGGTGGTCATATGGCACATCAGTCCAAAACCCCACTTAAACTTCATCAATCTGGCTCAGATTTTCACAGGAAACTCAGTTCATATCAGACATTGATATTGTATTGGCTTGACTTACTCAGGAAACCAATTAAAAATTTCAATTTTCCGGGGTCTGGGGCCAGGCTCAGCCCCCCTCAAATTAGGAAATATCAGGTATATCCTAATACAACCAATCTGAAGCTCTTCTTTAATTTTGCATATGTTTTAACAATAATTGAGGATATATTAGGCCCATTTGGAGCATTACATCTCTGAAAATAAATTATTTCACCCATATAGTGCTGTAAAAATGGTCAAAAATACATGTAAATTACACCAAACCAGTACCAAATGTTGGTCTATAATGCTGAAATTTGGCCAGAATATAAGGTGGCACATACTAAATCTGACTGAACCGGTTTTAAAGTTACATCTGATATAACAGTACCTATAGTTTGGCAATATTGGCTTCAGCTGGCCCCAAATTCGCTTCTGTGGGGCTGCATTAAGATATACTTAAATTTGGCAAAGTAAGACAAATTTAAGGCTGAAAAGCATATTGTTTGCTAGAGCTGGCGCCACTAAATGAGATTCCACAAGAATATTCCTTAAGAAATACATAACTGGTCCAAAATACATGTATTGGAAGTGCAGGTATCGAGGGGGTGGTCATATGGCACATCAGTCCAAAACCCCACTTAAACTTCATCAATCTGGCTCAGATTTTCACAGGAAACTCAGTTCATATCAGACATTGATATTGTATTGGCTTGACTTACTCAGGAAACTAATTAAAAATTTCAATTTTCCGGGGTCTGGGGCCAGGCTCAGCCCCCCTCAAATTAGGAAATATCAGGTATATCCTAATACAACCAATCTGAAGCTCTTCTTTAATTTTGCATATGTTTCAACAATAATTGAGGATATATTAGGCCCATTTGGAGCATTACATCTCTGAAAATAAATTATTTCACCCATATAGTGCTGTAAAAATGGACAAAAATACATGTAAATTACACCAAACCAGTACCAAATGTTGGTCTATAATGCTGAAATTTGGCCAGAATATAAGGTGGCACATACTAAATCTGACTGAACCGGTTTTAAAATTACATCTGATATAACAGTACCTATAGTTTGGCAATATTGGCTTCAGCTGGCCCCAAATTCGCTTCTGTGGGGCTGCATTAAGATATACTTAAATTTGGCAAAGTAAGACAAATTTAAGGCTGAAAACCATATTGTTTGCTAGAGCTGGCGCCACTAAATGAGATTCCACAAGAATATTCCTTAAGAAATACATAACTGGTCCAAAATACATGTATTGGAAGTGCAGGTATCGAGGGGGTGGTCATATGGCACATCAGTCCAAAACCCCACTTAAACTTCATCAATCTGGCTCAGATTTTCACAGGAAACTCAGTTCATATCAGACATTGATATTGTATTGGCTTGACTTACTCAGGAAACTAATTAAAAATTTCAATTTTCCGGGGTCTGGGGCCAGGCTCAGCCCCCCTCAAATTAGGAAATATCAGGTATATCCTAATACAACCAATCTGAAGCTCTTCTTTAATTTTGCATATGTTTTAACAATAATTGAGGATATATTAGGCCCATTTGGAGCATTACATCTCTGAAAATAAATTATTTCACCCATATAGTGCTGTAAAAATGGACAAAAATACATGTAAATTACACCAAACCAGTACCAAATGTTGGTCTATAATGCTGAAATTTGGCCAGAATATAAGGTGGCACATACTAAATCTGACTGAACCGGTTTTAAAATTACATCTGATATAACAGTACCTATAGTTTGGCAATATTGGCTTCAGCTGGCCCCAAATTCGCTTCTGTGGGGCTGCATTAAGATATACTTAAATTTGGCAAAGTAAGACAAATTTAAGGCTGAAAACCATATTGTTTGCTAGAGCTGGCGCCACTAAATGAGATTCCACAAGAATATTCCTTAAGAAATACATAACTGGTCCAAAATACATGTATTGGAAGTGCAGGTATCGAGGGGGTGGTCATATGGCACATCAGTCCAAAACCCCACTTAAACTTCATCAATCTGGCTCAGATTTTCACAGGAAACTCAGTTCATATCAGACATTGATATTGTATTGGCTTGACTTACTCAGGAAACCAATTAAAAATTTCAATTTTCCGGGGTCTGGGGCCAGGCTCAGCCCCCCTCAAATTAGGAAATATCAGGTATATCCTAATACAACCAATCTGAAGCTCTTCTTTAATTTTGCATATGTTTTAACAATAATTGAGGATATATTAGGCCCATTTGGAGCATTACATCTCTGAAAATAAATTATTTCACCCATATAGTGCTGTAAAAATGGTCAAAAATACATGTAAATTACACCAAACCAGTACCAAATGTTGGTCTATAATGCTGAAATTTGGCCAAAATATAAGGTGGCACATACTAAATCTGACTGAACCGGTTTTAAAGTTACATCTGATATAACAGTACCTATAGTTTGGCAATATTGGCTTCAGCTGGCCCCAAATTCGCTTCTGTGGGGCTGCATTAAGATATACTTAAATTTGGCAAAGTAAGACAAATTTAAGGCTGAAAACCATATTGTTTGCTAGAGCTGGCGCCACTAAATGAGATTCCACAAGAATATTCCTTAAGAAATACATAACTGGTCCAAAATACATGTATTGGAAGTGCAGGTATCGAGGGGGTGGTCATATGGCACATCAGTCCAAAACCCCACTTAAACTTCATCAATCTGGCTCAGATTTTCACAGGAAACTCAGTTCATATCAGACATTGATATTGTATTGGCTTGACTTACTCAGGAAACTAATTAAAAATTTCAATTTTCCGGGGTCTGGGGCCAGGCTCAGCCCCCCTCAAATTAGGAAATATCAGGTATATCCTAATACAACCAATCTGAAGCTCTTCTTTAATTTTGCATATGTTTCAACAATAATTGAGGATATATTAGGCCCATTTGGAGCATTACATCTCTGAAAATAAATTATTTCACCCATATAGTGCTGTAAAAATGGACAAAAATACATGTAAATTACACCAAACCAGTACCAAATGTTGGTCTATAATGCTGAAATTTGGCCAGAATATAAGGTGGCACATACTAAATCTGACTGAACCGGTTTTAAAATTACATCTGATATAACAGTACCTATAGTTTGGCAATATTGGCTTCAGCTGGCCCCAA
Organism: Sabellastarte sp. h YS-2021; assembly: GCA_964017235.1. Taxonomy (NCBI): domain Eukaryota; kingdom Metazoa; phylum Annelida; class Polychaeta; order Sabellida; family Sabellidae; genus Sabellastarte; species Sabellastarte sp. h YS-2021. Next base: position 92,842,084 of record OZ024934.1, read on the forward strand.
ATTCGCTTCTGTGGGGCTGCATTAAGATATACTTAAATTTGGCAAAGTAAGACAAATTTAAGGCTGAAAACCATATTGTTTGCTAGAGCTGGCGCCACTAAATGAGATTCCACAAGAATATTCCTTAAGAAATACATAACTGGTCCAAAATACATGTATTGGAAGTGCAGGTATCGAGGGGGTGGTCATATGGCACATCAGTCCAAAACCCCACTTAAACTTCATCAATCTGGCTCAGATTTTCACAGGAAACTCAGTTCATATCAGACATTGATATTGTATTGGCTTGACTTACTCAGGAAACTAATTAAAAATTTCAATTTTCCGGGGTCTGGGGCCAGGCTCAGCCCCCCTCAAATTAGGAAATATCAGGTATATCCTAATACAACCAATCTGAAGCTCTTCTTTAATTTTGCATATGTTTCAACAATAATTGAGGATATATTAGGCCCATTTGGAGCATTACATCTCTGAAAATAAATTATTTCACCCATATAGTGCTGTAAAAATGGACAAAAATACATGTAAATTACACCAAACCAGTACCAAATGTTGGTCTATAATGCTGAAATTTGGCCAGAATATAAGGTGGCACATACTAAATCTGACTGAACCGGTTTTAAAATTACATCTGATATAACAGTACCTATAGTTTGGCAATATTGGCTTCAGCTGGCCCCAAATTCGCTTCTGTGGGGCTGCATTAAGATATACTTAAATTTGGCAAAGTAAGACAAATTTAAGGCTGAAAACCATATTGTTTGCTAGAGCTGGCGCCACTAAATGAGATTCCACAAGAATATTCCTTAAGAAATACATAACTGGTCCAAAATACATGTATTGGAAGTGCAGGTATCGAGGGGGTGGTCATATGGCACATCAGTCCAAAACCCCACTTAAACTTCATCAATCTGGCTCAGATTTTCACAGGAAACTCAGTTCATATCAGACATTGATATTGTATTGGCTTGACTTACTCAGGAAACTAATTAAAAATTTCAATTTTCCGGGGTCTGGGGCCAGGCTCAGCCCCCCTCAAATTAGGAAATATCAGGTATATCCTAATACAACCAATCTGAAGCTCTTCTTTAATTTTGCATATGTTTTAACAATAATTGAGGATATATTAGGCCCATTTGGAGCATTACATCTCTGAAAATAAATTATTTCACCCATATAGTGCTGTAAAAATGGACAAAAATACATGTAAATTACACCAAACCAGTACCAAATGTTGGTCTATAATGCTGAAATTTGGCCAGAATATAAGGTGGCACATACTAAATCTGACTGAACCGGTTTTAAAATTACATCTGATATAACAGTACCTATAGTTTGGCAATATTGGCTTCAGCTGGCCCCAAATTCGCTTCTGTGGGGCTGCATTAAGATATACTTAAATTTGGCAAAGTAAGACAAATTTAAGGCTGAAAACCATATTGTTTGCTAGAGCTGGCGCCACTAAATGAGATTCCACAAGAATATTCCTTAAGAAATACATAACTGGTCCAAAATACATGTATTGGAAGTGCAGGTATCGAGGGGGTGGTCATATGGCACATCAGTCCAAAACCCCACTTAAACTTCATCAATCTGGCTCAGATTTTCACAGGAAACTCAGTTCATATCAGACATTGATATTGTATTGGCTTGACTTACTCAGGAAACTAATTAAAAATTTCAATTTTCCGGGGTCTGGGGCCAGGCTCAGCCCCCCTCAAATTAGGAAATATCAGGTATATCCTAATACAACCAATCTGAAGCTCTTCTTTAATTTTGCATATGTTTTAACAATAATTGAGGATATATTAGGCCCATTTGGAGCATTACATCTCTGAAAATAAATTATTTCACCCATATAGTGCTGTAAAAATGGACAAAAATACATGTAAATTACACCAAACCAGTACCAAATGTTGGTCTATAATGCTGAAATTTGGCCAGAATATAAGGTGGCACATACTAAATCTGACTGAACCGGTTTTAAAATTACATCTGATATAACAGTACCTATAGTTTGGCAATATTGGCTTCAGCTGGCCCCAAATTCGCTTCTGTGGGGCTGCATTAAGATATACTTAAATTTGGCAAAGTAAGACAAATTTAAGGCTGAAAACCATATTGTTTGCTAGAGCTGGCGCCACTAAATGAGATTCCACAAGAATATTCCTTAAGAAATACATAACTGGTCCAAAATACATGTATTGGAAGTGCAGGTATCGAGGGGGTGGTCATATGGCACATCAGTCCAAAACCCCACTTAAACTTCATCAATCTGGCTCAGATTTTCACAGGAAACTCAGTTCATATCAGACATTGATATTGTATTGGCTTGACTTACTCAGGAAACCAATTAAAAATTTCAATTTTCCGGGGTCTGGGGCCAGGCTCAGCCCCCCTCAAATTAGGAAATATCAGGTATATCCTAATACAACTAATCTGAAGCTCTTCTTTAATTTTGCATATGTTTTAACAATAATTGAGGATATATTAGGCCCATTTGGAGCATTACATCTCTGAAAATAAATTATTTCACCCATATAGTGCTGTAAAAATGGTCAAAAATACATGTAAATTACACCAAACCAGTACCAAATGTTGGTCTATAATGCTGAAATTTGGCCAGAATATAAGGTGGCACATACTAAATCTGACTGAACCGGTTTTAAAGTTACATCTGATATAACAGTACCTATAGTTTGGCAATATTGGCTTCAGCTGGCCCCAAATTCGCTTCTGTGGGGCTGCATTAAGATATACTTAAATTTGGCAAAGTAAGACAAATTTAAGGCTGAAAACCATATTGTTTGCTAGAGCTGGCGCCACTAAATGAGATTCCACAAGAATATTCCTTAAGAAATACATAACTGGTCCAAAATACATGTATTGGAAGTGCAGGTATCGAGGGGGTGGTCATATGGCACATCAGTCCAAAACCCCACTTAAACTTAATCAGTCTGGCTCAGATTTTCACAGGAAACTCAGTTCATATCAGACATTGATATTGTATTGGCTTGACTTACTCAGAAAACCAATTAAAAATTTCAATTTTCCGGGGTCTGGGGCCAGGCTCAGCCCCCCTCAAATTAGGAAATATCAGGTATATCCTAATACAACCAATCTGAAGCTCTTCTTTAATTTTGCATATGTTTTAACAATAATTGAGGATATATTAGGCCCATTTGGAGCATTACATCTCTGAAAATAAATTATTTCACCCATATAGTGCTGTAAAAATGGTCAAAAATACATGTAAATTACACCAAACCAGTACCAAATGTTGGTCTATAATGCTGAAATTTGGCCAGAATATAAGGTGGCACATACTAAATCTGACTGAACCGGTTTTAAAGTTACATCTGATATAACAGTACCTATAGTTTGGCAATATTGGCTTCAGCTGGCCCCAAATTCGCTTCTGTGGGGCTGCATTAAGATATACTTAAATTTGGCAAAGTAAGACAAATTTAAGGCTGAAAACCATATTGTTTGCTAGAGCTGGCGCCACTAAATGAGATTCCACAAGAGTATTCCTTAAGAAATACATAACTGGTCCAAAATACATGTATTGGAAGTGCAGGTATCGAGGGGGTGGTCATATGGCACATCAGTCCAAAACCCCACTTAAACTTCATCAATCTGGCTCAGATTTTCACAGGAAACTCAGTTCATATCAGACATTGATATTGTATTGGCTTGACTTACTCAGGAAACTAATTAAAAATTTCAATTTTCCGGGGTCTGGGGCCAGGCTCAGCCCCCCTCAGATTAGGAAATATCAGGTATATCCTAATACAACCAATCTGAAGCTCTTCTTTAATTTTGCATATGTTTTAACAATAATTGAGGATATATTAGGCCCATTTGGAGCATTACATCTCTGAAAATAAATTATTTCACCCATATAGTGCTGTAAAAATGGACAAAAATACATGTAAATTACACCAAACCAGTACCAAATGTTGGTCTATAATGCTGAAATTTGGCCAGAATATAAGGTGGCACATACTAAATCTGACTGAACCGGTTTTAAAATTACATCTGATATAACAGTACCTATAGTTTGGCAATATTGGCTTCAGCTGGCCCCAAATTCGCTTCTGTGGGGCTGCATTAAGATATACTTAAATTTGGCAAAGTAAGACAAATTTAAGGCTGAAAACCATATTGTTTGCTAGAGCTGGCGCCACTAAATGAGATTCCACAAGAATATTCCTTAAGAAATACATAACTGGTCCAAAATACATGTATTGGAAGTGCAGGTATCGAGGGGGTGGTCATATGGCACATCAGTCCAAAACCCCACTTAAACTTCATCAATCTGGCTCAGATTTTCACAGGAAACTCAGTTCATATCAGACATTGATATTGTATTGGCTTGACTTACTCAGGAAACCAATTAAAAATTTCAATTTTCCGGGGTCTGGGGCCAGGCTCAGCCCCCCTCAAATTAGGAAATATCAGGTATATCCTAATACAACTAATCTGAAGCTCTTCTTTAATTTTGCATATGTTTTAACAATAATTGAGGATATATTAGGCCCATTTGGAGCATTACATCTCTGAAAATAAATTATTTCACCCATATAGTGCTGTAAAAATGGTCAAAAATACATGTAAATTACACCAAACCAGTACCAAATGTTGGTCTATAATGCTGAAATTTGGCCAGAATATAAGGTGGCACATACTAAATCTGACTGAACCGGTTTTAAAGTTACATCTGATATAACAGTACCTATAGTTTGGCAATATTGGCTTCAGCTGGCCCCAAATTCGCTTCTGTGGGGCTGCATTAAGATATACTTAAATTTGGCAAAGTAAGACAAATTTAAGGCTGAAAACCATATTGTTTGCTAGAGCTGGCGCCACTAAATGAGATTCCACAAGAATATTCCTTAAGAAATACATAACTGGTCCAAAATACATGTATTGGAAGTGCAGGTATCGAGGGGGTGGTCATATGGCACATCAGTCCAAAACCCCACTTAAACTTAATCAGTCTGGCTCAGATTTTCACAGGAAACTCAGTTCATATCAGACATTGATATTGTATTGGCTTGACTTACTCAGAAAACCAATTAAAAATTTCAATTTTCCGGGGTCTGGGGCCAGGCTCAGCCCCCCTCAAATTAGGAAATATCAGGTATATCCTAATACAACCAATCTGAAGCTCTTCTTTAATTTTGCATATGTTTTAACAATAATTGAGGATATATTAGGCCCATTTGGAGCATTACATCTCTGAAAATAAATTATTTCACCCATATAGTGCTGTAAAAATGGTCAAAAATACATGTAAATTACACCAAACCAGTACCAAATGTTGGTCTATAATGCTGAAATTTGGCCAGAATATAAGGTGGCACATACTAAATCTGACTGAACCGGTTTTAAAGTTACATCTGATATAACAGTACCTATAGTTTGGCAATATTGGCTTCAGCTGGCCCCAAATTCGCTTCTGTGGGGCTGCATTAAGATATACTTAAATTTGGCAAAGTAAGACAAATTTAAGGCTGAAAACCATATTGTTTGCTAGAGCTGGCGCCACTAAATGAGATTCCACAAGAGTATTCCTTAAGAAATACATAACTGGTCCAAAATACATGTATTGGAAGTGCAGGTATCGAGGGGGTGGTCATATGGCACATCAGTCCAAAACCCCACTTAAACTTCATCAATCTGGCTCAGATTTTCACAGGAAACTCAGTTCATATCAGACATTGATATTGTATTGGCTTGACTTACTCAGGAAACTAATTAAAAATTTCAATTTTCCGGGGTCTGGGGCCAGGCTCAGCCCCCCTCAGATTAGGAAATATCAGGTATATCCTAATACAACCAATCTGAAGCTCTTCTTTAATTTTGCATATGTTTTAACAATAATTGAGGATATATTAGGCCCATTTGGAGCATTACATCTCTGAAAATAAATTATTTCACCCATATAGTGCTGTAAAAATGGTCAAAAATACATGTAAATTACACCAAACCAGTACCAAATGTTGGTCTATAATGCTGAAATTTGGCCAGAATATAAGGTGGCACATACTAAATCTGACTGAACCGGTTTTAAAATTACATCTGATATAACAGTACCTATAGTTTGGCAATATTGGCTTCAGCTGGCCCCAAATTCGCTTCTGTGGGGCTGCATTAAGATATACTTAAATTTGGCAAAGTAAGACAAATTTAAGGCTGAAAACCATATTGTTTGCTAGAGCTGGCGCCACTAAATGAGATTCCACAAGAATATTCCTTAAGAAATATATAACTGGTCCAAAATACATGTATTGGAAGTGCAGGTATCGAGGGGTTGGTCATATGGCACATCAGTCCAAAACCCCACTTAAACTTCATCAGTCTGGCTCAGATTTTCACAGGAAACTCAGTTCATATCAGACATTGATATTGTATTGGCTTGACTTACTCAGGAAACCAATTAAAAATTTCAATTTTCCGGGGTCTGGGGCCAGGCTCAGCCCCCCTCAAATTAGGAAATATCAGGTATATCCTAATACAACCAATCTGAAGCTCTTCTTTAATTTTGCATATGTTTTAACAATAATTGAGGATATATTAGGCCCATTTGGAGCATTACCTCTCTGAAAATAAATTATTTCACCCATATAGTGCTGTAAAAATGGTCAAAAATACATGTAAATTACACCAAACCAGTACCAAATGTTGGTCTATAATGCTGAAATTTGGCCAGAATATAAGGTGGCACATACTAAATCTGACTGAACCGGTTTTAAAATTACATCTGATATAACAGTACCTATAGTTTGGCAATATTGGCTTCAGCTGGCCCCAAATTCGCTTCTGTGGGGCTGCATTAAGATATACTTAAATTTGGCAAAGTAAGACAAATTTAAGGCTGAAAACCATATTGTTTGCTAGAGCTGGCGCCACTAAATGAGATTCCACAAGAATATTCCTTAAGAAATACATAACTGGTCCAAAATACATGTATTGGAAGTGCAGGTATCGAGGGGGTGGTCATATGGCACATCAGTCCAAAACCCCACTTAAACTTCATCAATCTGGCTCAGATTTTCACAGGAACCTCAGTTCATATCAGACATTGATATTGTATTGGCTTGACTTACTCAGGAAACCAATTAAAAATTTCAATTTTCCGGGGTCTGGGGCCAGGCTCAGCCCCCCTCAAATTAGGAAATATCAGGTATATCCTAATACAACCAATCTGAAGCTCTTCTTTAATTTTGCATATGTTTTAACAATAATTGAGGATATATTAGGCTCATTTGGAGCATTACATCTCTGAAAATAAATTATTTCACCCATATAGTGCTGTAAAAATGGTCAAAAATACATGTAAATTACACCAAACCAGTACCAAATGTTGGTCTATAATGCTGAAATTTGGCCAGAATATAAGGTGGCTCATACTAAATCTGACTGAACCGGTTTTAAAATTACATCTGATATAACAGTACCTATAGTTTGGCAATATTGGCTTCAGCTGGCCCCAAATTCGCTTCTGTGGGGCTGCATTAAGATATACTTAAATTTGGCAAAGTAAGACAAATTTAAGGCTGAAAACCATATTGTTTGCTAGAGCTGGCGCCACTAAATGAGATTCCACAAGAATATTCCTTAAGAAATACATAACTGGTCCAAAATACATGTATTGGAAGTGCAGGTATCGAGGGGGTGGTCATATGGCACATCAGTCCAAAACCCCACTTAAACTTCATCAATCTGGCTCAGATTTTCACAGGAAACTCACTTCATATCAGACATTGATATTGTATTGACTTGACTTACTCAGGAAACCAATTAAAAATTTCAATTTTCCGGGGTCTGGGGCCAGGCTCAGCCCCCCTCAAATTAGGAAATATCAGGTATATCCTAATACAACCAATCTGAAGCTCTTCTTTAATTTTGCATATGTTTTAACAATAATTGAGGATATATTAGGCCCATTTGGAGCATTACATCTCTGAAAATAAATTATTTCACCCATATAGTGCTGTAAAAATGGTCAAAAATACATGTAAATTACACCAAACCAGTACCAAATGTTGGTCTATAATGCTGAAATTTGGCCAGAATATAAGGTGGCACATACTAAATCTGACTGAACCGGTTTTAAAATTACATCTGATATAACAGTACCTATAGTTTGGCAATATTGGCTTCAGCTGGCCCCAAATTCGCTTCTGTGGGGCTGCATTAAGATATACTTAAATTTGGCAAAGTAAGACAAATTTAAGGCTGAAAACCATATTGTTTGCTAGAGCTGGCGCCACTAAATGAGATTCCACAAGAATATTCCTTAAGAAATACATAACTGGTCCAAAATACATGTATTGGAAGTGCAGGTATCGAGGGGGTGGTCATATGGCACATCAGTCCAAAACCCCACTTAAACTTCATCAATCTGGCTCAGATTTTCACAGGAAACTCAGTTCATATCAGACATTGATATTGTATTGGCTTGACTTACTCAGGAAACCAATTAAAAATTTCAATTTTCCGGGGTCTGGGGCCAGGCTCAGCCCCCCTCAAATTAGGAAATATCAGGTATATCCTAATACAACCAATCTGAAGCTCTTCTTTAATTTTGCATATGTTTTAACAATAATTGAGGATATATTAGGCCCATTTGGAGCATTACATCTCTGAAAATAAATTATTTCACCCATATAGTGCTGTAAAAATGGTCAAAAATACATGTAAATTACACCAAACCAGTACCAAATGTTGGTCTATAATGCTGAAATTTGGCCAGAATATAAGGTGGCACATACTAAATCTGACTGAACCGGTTTTAAAATTACATCTGATATAACAGTACCTATAGTTTGGCAATATTGGCTTCAGCTGGCCCCAAATTCGCTTCTGTGGGGCTGCATTAAGATATACTTAAATTTGGCAAAGTAAGACAAATTTAAGGCTGAAAACCATATTGTTTGCTAGAGCTGGCGCCACTAAATGAGATTCCACAAGAATATTCCTTAAGAAATACATAACTGGTCCAAAATACATGTATTGGAAGTGCAGGTATCGAGGGGGTGGTCATATGGCACATCAGTCCAAAACCCCACTTAAACTTCATCAATCTGGCTCAGATTTTCACAGGAAACTCAGTTCATATCAGACATTGATATTGTATTGGCTTGACTTACTCAGGAAACTAATTAAAAATTTCAATTTTCCGGGGTCTGGGGCCAGGCTCAGCCCCCCTCAAATTAGGAAATATCAGGTATATCCTAATACAACCAATCTGAAGCTCTTCTTTAATTTTGCATATGTTTTAACAATAATTGAGGATATATTAGGCCCATTTGGAGCATTACATCTCTGAAAATAAATTATTTCACCCATATAGTGCTGTAAAAATGGTCAAAAATACATGTAAATTACACCAAACCAGTACCAAATGTTGGTCTATAATGCTGAAATTTGGCCAGAATATAAGGTGGCACATACTAAATCTGACTGAACCGGTTTTAAAATTACATCTGATATAACAGTACCTATAGTTTGGCAATATTGGCTTCAGCTGGCCCCAAATTCGCTTCTGTGGGGCTGCATTAAGATATACTTAAATTTGGCAAAGTAAGACAAATTTAAGGCTGAAAACCATATTGTTTGCTAGAGCTGGCGCCACTAAATGAGATTCCACAAGAATATTCCTTAAGAAATACATAACTGGTCCAAAATACATGTATTGGAAGTGCAGGTATCGAGGGGGTGGTCATATGGCACATCAGTCCAAAACCCCACTTAAACTTCATCAATCTGGCTCAGATTTTCACAGGAAACTCAGTTCATATCAGACATTGATATTGTATTGGGTTGACTTACTCAGGAAACCAATTAAAAATTTCAATTTTCCGGGTCTGGGGCCAGGCTCAGCCCCCCTCAAATTAGGAAATATCAGGTATATCCTAATACAACCAATCTGAAGCTCTTCTTTAATTTTGCATATGTTTTAACAATAATTGAGGATATATTAGGCCCATTTGGAGCATTACATCTCTGAAAATAAATTATTTCACCCATATAGTGCTGTAAAAATGGTCAAAAATACATGTAAATTACACCAAACCAGTACCAAATGTTGGTCTATAATGCTGAAATTTGGCCAGAATATAAGGTGGCACATACTAAATCTGACTGAACCGGTTTTAAAATTACATCTGATATAACAGTACCTATAGTTTGGCAATATTGGCTTCAGCTGGCCCCAAATTCGCTTCTGTGGGGCTGCATTAAGATATACTTAAATTTGGCAAAGTAAGACAAATTTAAGGCTGAAAACCATATTGTTTGCTAGAGCTGGCGCCACTAAATGAGATTCCACAAGAATATTCCTTAAGAAATACATAACTGGTCCAAAATACATGTATTGGAAGTGCAGGTATCGAGGGGGTGGTCATATGGCACATCAGTCCAAAACCCCACTTAAACTTCATCAATCTGGCTCAGATTTTCACAGGAAACTCAGTTCATATCAGACATTGATATTGTATTGGCTTGACTTACTCAGGAAACCAATTAAAAATTTCAATTTTCCGGGGTCTGGGGCCAGGCTCAGCCCCCCTCAAATTAGGAAATATCAGGTATATCCTAATACAACCAATCTGAAGCTCTTCTTTAATTTTGCATATGTTTTAACAATAATTGAGGATATATTAGGCCCATTTGGAGCATTACATCTCTGAAAATAAATTATTTCACCCATATAGTGCTGTAAAAATGGTCAAAAATACATGTAAATTACACCAAACCAGTACCAAATGTTGGTCTATAATGCTGAAATTTGGCCAGAATATAAGGTGGCACATACTAAATCTGACTGAACCGGTTTTAAAATTACATCTGATATAACAGTACCTATAGTTTGGCAATATTGGCTTCAGCTGGCCCCAAATTCGCTTCTGTGGGGCTGCATTAAGATATACTTAAATTTGGCAAAGTAAGACAAATTTAAGGCTGAAAAGCATATTGTTTGCTAGAGCTGGCGCCACTAAATGAGATTCCACAAGAATATTCCTTAAGAAATACATAACTGGTCCAAAATACATGTATTGGAAGTGCAGGTATCGAGGGGGTGGTCATATGGCACATCAGTCCAAAACCCCACTTAAACTTCATCAATCTGGCTCAGATTTTCACAGGAAACTCAGTTCATATCAGACATTGATATTGTATTGGGTTGACTTACTCAGGAAACCAATTAAAAATTTCAATTTTCCGGGGTCTGGGGCCAGGCTCAGCCCCCCTCAAATTAGGAAATATCAGGTATATCCTAATACAACCAATCTGAAGCTCTTCTTTAATTTTGCATATGTTTTAACAATAATTGAGGATATATTAGGCCCATTTGGAGCATTACATCTCTGAAAATAAATTATTTCACCCATATAGTGCTGTAAAAATGGTCAAAAATACATGTAAATTACACCAAACCAGTACCAAATGTTGGTCTATAATGCTGAAATTTGGCCAGAATATAAGGTGGCACATACTAAATCTGACTGAACCGGTTTTAAAATTACATCTGATATAACAGTACCTATAGTTTGGCCATATTGGCTTCAGCTGGCCCCAAATTCGCTTCTGTGGGGCTGCATTAAGATATACTTAAATTTGGCAAAGGAAGACAAATTTAAGGCTGAAAACCATATTGTTTGCTAGAGCTGGCGCCACTAAATGAGATTCCACAAGAATATTCCTTAAGAAATACATAACTGGTCCAAAATACATGTATTGGAAGTGCAGGTATCGAGGGGTGGTCATATGGCACATCAGTCCAAAACCCCACTTAAACTTCATCAATCTGGCTCAGATTTTCACAGGAAACTCAGTTCATATCAGACATTGATATTGTATTGGCTTGACTTACTCAGGAAACCAATTAAAAATTTCAATTTTCCGGGGTCTGGGGCCAGGCTCAGCCCCCCTCAAATTAGGAAATATCAGGTATATCCTAATACAACCAATCTGAAGCTCTTCTTTAATTTTGCATATGTTTTAACAATAATTGAGGATATATTAGGCCCATTTGGAGCATTACATCTCTGAAAATAAATTATTTCACCCATATAGTGCTGTAAAAATGGTCAAAAATACATGTAAATTACACCAAACCAGTACCAAATGTTGGTCTATAATGCTGAAATTTGGCCAGAATATAAGGTGGCACATACTAAATCTGACTGAACCGGTTTTAAAATTACATCTGATATAACAGTGCCTATAGTTTGGCAATATTGGCTTCAGCTGGCCCCAAATTCGCTTCTGTGGGGCTGCATTAAGATATACTTAAATTTGGCAAAGTAAGACAAATTTAAGGCTGAAAAGCATATTGTTTGCTAGAGCTGGCGCCACTAAATGAGATTCCACAAGAATATTCCTTAAGAAATACATAACTGGTCCAAAATACATGTATTGGAAGTGCAGGTATCGAGGGGGTGGTCATATGGCACATCAGTCCAAAACCCCACTTAAACTTCATCAATCTGGCTCAGATTTTCACAGGAAACTCAGTTCATATCAGACATTGATATTGTATTGGCTTGACTTACTCAGGAAACCAATTAAAAATTTCAATTTTCCGGGGTCTGGGGCCAGGCTCAGCCCCCCTCAAATTAGGAAATATCAGGTATATCCTAATACAACCAATCTGAAGCTCTTCTTTAATTTTGCATATGTTTTAACAATAATTGAGGATATATTAGGCCCATTTGGAGCATTACATCTCTGAAAATAAATTATTTCACCCATATAGTGCTGTAAAAATGGTCAAAAATACATGTAAATTACACCAAACCAGTACCAAATGTTGGTCTATAATGCTGAAATTTGGCCAGAATATAAGGTGGCACATACTAAATCTGACTGAACCGGTTTTAAAATTACATCTGATATAACAGTACCTATAGTTTGGCAATATTGGCTTCAGCTGGCCCCAAATTCGCTTCTGTGGGGCTGCATTAAGATATACTTAAATTTGGCAAAGTAAGACAAATTTAAGGCTGAAAACCATATTGTTTGCTAGAGCTGGCGCCACTAAATGAGATTCCACAAGAATATTCCTTAAGAAATACATAACTGGTCCAAAATACATGTATTGGAAGTGCAGGTATCGAGGGGGTGGTCATATGGCACATCAGTCCAAAACCCCACTTAAACTTCATCAATCTGGCTCAGATTTTCACAGGAAACTCAGTTCATATCAGACATTGATATTGTATTGGCTTGACTTACTCAGGAAACCAATTAAAAATTTCAATTTTTCGGGGTCTGGGGCCAGGCTCAGCCCCCCTCAAATTAGGAAATATCAGGTATATCCTAATACAACCAATCTGAAGCTCTTCTTTAATTTTGCATATGTTTTAACAATAATTGAGGATATATTAGGCCCATTTGGAGCATTACATCTCTGAAAATAAATTATTTCACCCATATAGTGCTGTAAAAATGGTCAAAAATACATGTAAATTACACCAAACCAGTACCAAATGTTGGTCTATAATGCTGAAATTTGGCCAGAATATAAGGTGGCACATACTAAATCTGACTGAACCGGTTTTAAAATTACATCTGATATAACAGTACCTATAGTTTGGCAATATTGGCTTCAGCTGGCCCCAAATTCGCTTCTGTGGGGCTGCATTAAGATATACTTAAATTTGGCAAAATAAGACAAATTTAAGACTGAAAACCATATTGTTTGCTAGAGCTGGCGCCACTAAATGAGATTCCACAAGAATATTCCTTAAGAAATACATAACTGGTCCAAAATACATGTATTGGAAGTGCAGGTATCGAGGGGGTGGTCATATGGCACATCAGTCCAAAACCCCACTTAAACTTCATCAATCTGGCTCAGATTTTCACAGGAAACTCAGTTCATATCAGACATTGATATTGTATTGGCTTGACTTACTCAGGAAACCAATTAAAAATTTCAATTTTCCGGGGTCTGGGGCCAGGCTCAGCCCCCCTCAAATTAGGAAATATCAGGTATATCCTAATACAACCAATCTGAAGCTCTTCTTTAATTTTGCATATGTTTTAACAATAATTGAGGATATATTAGGCCCATTTGGAGCATTACATCTCTGAAAATAAATTATTTCACCCATATAGTGCTGTAAAAATGGTCAAAAATACATGTAAATTACACCAAACCAGTACCAAATGTTGGTCTATAATGCTGAAATTTGGCCAGAATATAAGGTGGCACATACTAAATCTGACTGAACCGGTTTTAAAATTACATCTGATATAACAGTACCTATAGTTTGGCAATATTGGCTTCAGCTGGCCCCAAATTCGCTTCTGTGGGGCTGCATTAAGATATACTTAAATTTGGCAAAGTAAGACAAATTTAAGGCTGAAAACCATATTGTTTGCTAGAGCTGGCGCCACTAAATGAGATTCCACAAGAATATTCCTTAAGAAATACATAACTGGTCCAAAATACATGTATTGGAAGTGCAGGTATCGAGGGGGTGGTCATATGGCACATCAGTCCAAAACCCCACTTAAACTTCATCAATCTGGCTCAGATTTTCACAGGAAACTCAGTTCATATCAGACATTGATATTGTATTGGCTTGACTTACTCAGGAAACCAATTAAAAATTTCAATTTTCCGGGGTCTGGGGCCAGGCTCAGCCCCCCTCAAATTAGGAAATATCAGGTATATCCTAATACAACCAATCTGAAGCTCTTCTTTAATTTTGCATATGTTTTAACAATAATTGAGGATATATTAGGCCCATTTGGAGCATTACATCTCTGAAAATAAATTATTTCACCCATATAGTGCTGTAAAAATGGTCAAAAATACATGTAAATTACACCAAACCAGTACCAAATGTTGGTCTATAATGCTGAAATTTGGCCAGAATATAAGGTGGCACATACTAAATCTGACTGAACCGGTTTTAAAATTACATCTGATATAACAGTACCTATAGTTTGGCAATATTGGCTTCAGCTGGCCCCAAATTCGCTTCTGTGGGGCTGCATTAAGATATACTTAAATTTGGCAAAGTAAGACAAATTTAAGGCTGAAAAGCATATTGTTTGCTAGAGCTGGCGCCACTAAATGAGATTCCACAAGAATATTCCTTAAGAAATACATAACTGGTCCAAAATACATGTATTGGAAGTGCAGGTATCGAGGGGGTGGTCATATGGCACATCAGTCCAAAACCCCACTTAAACTTCATCAATCTGGCTCAGATTTTCACAGGAAACTCAGTTCATATCAGACATTGATATTGTATTGGCTTGACTTACTCAGGAAACCAATTAAAAATTTCAATTTTCCGGGGTCTGGGGCCAGGCTCAGCCCCCCTCAAATTAGGAAATATCAGGTATATCCTAATACAACCAATCTGAAGCTCTTCTTTAATTTTGCATATGTTTTAACAATAATTGAGGATATATTAGGCCCATTTGGAGCATTACATCTCTGAAAATAAATTATTTCACCCATATAGTGCTGTAAAAATGGTCAAAAATACATGTAAATTACACCAAACCAGTACCAAATGTTGGTCTATAATGCTGAAATTTGGCCAGAATATAAGGTGGCACATACTAAATCTGACTGAACCGGTTTTAAAATTACATCTGATATAACAGTACCTATAGTTTGGCAATATTGGCTTCAGCTGGCCCCAAATTCGCTTCTGTGGGGCTGCATTAAGATATACTTAAATTTGGCAAAGTAAGACAAATTTAAGGCTGAAAAGCATATTGTTTGCTAGAGCTGGCGCCACTAAATGAGATTCCACAAGAATATTCCTTAAGAAATACATAACTGGTCCAAAATACATGTATTGGAAGTGCAGGTATCGAGGGGGTGGTCATATGGCACATCAGTCCAAAACCCCACTTAAACTTCATCAATCTGGCTCAGATTTTCACAGGAAACTCAGTTCATATCAGACATTGATATTGTATTGGCTTGACTTACTCAGGAAACCAATTAAAAATTTCAATTTTCCGGGGTCTGGGGCCAGGCTCAGCCCCCCTCAAATTAGGAAATATCAGGTATATCCTAATACAACCAATCTGAAGCTCTTCTTTAATTTTGCATATGTTTTAACAATAATTGAGGATATATTAGGCCCATTTGGAGCATTACATCTCTGAAAATAAATTATTTCACCCATATAGTGCTGTAAAAATGGTCAAAAATACATGTAAATTACACCAAACCAGTACCAAATGTTGGTCTATAATGCTGAAATTTGGCCAGAATATAAGGTGGCACATACTAAATCTGACTGAATCGGTTTTAAAATTACATCTGATATAACAGTACCTATAGTTTGGCAATATTGGCTTCAGCTGGCCCCAAATTCGCTTCTGTGGGGCTGCATTAAGATATACTTAAATTTGGCAAAGTAAGACAAATTTAAGGCTGAAAAGCATATTGTTTGCTAGAGCTGGCGCCACTAAATGAGATTCCACAAGAATATTCCTTAAGAAATACATAACTGGTCCAAAATACATGTATTGGAAGTGCAGGTATCGAGGGGGTGGTCATATGGCACATCAGTCCAAAACCCCACTTAAACTTCATCAATCTGGCTCAGATTTTCACAGGAAACTCAGTTCATATCAGACATTGATATTGTATTGGGTTGACTTACTCAGGAAACCAATTAAAAATTTCAATTTTCCGGGGTCTGGGGCCAGGCTCAGCCCCCCTCAAATTAGGAAATATCAGGTATATCCTAATACAACCAATCTGAAGCTCTTCTTTAATTTTGCATATGTTTTAACAATAATTGAGGATATATTAGGCCCATTTGGAGCATTACATCTCTGAAAATAAATTATTTCACCCATATAGTGCTGTAAAAATGGTCAAAAATACATGTAAATTACACCAAACCAGTACCAAATGTTGGTCTATAATGCTGAAATTTGGCCAGAATATAAGGTGGCACATACTAAATCTGACTGAACCGGTTTTAAAATTACATCTGATATAACAGTACCTATAGTTTGGCAATATTGGCTTCAGCTGGCCCCAAATTCGCTTCTGTGGGGCTGCATTAAGATATACTTAAATTTGGCAAAGGAAGACAAATTTAAGGCTGAAAAGCATATTGTTTGCTAGAGCTGGCGCCACTAAATGAGATTCCACAAGAATATTCCTTAAGAAATACATAACTGGTCCAAAATACATGTATTGGAAGTGCAGGTATCGAGGGGGTGGTCATATGGCACATCAGTCCAAAACCCCACTTAAACTTCATCAATCTGGCTCAGATTTTCACAGGAAACTCAGTTCATATCAGACATTGATATTGTATTGGCTTGACTTACTCAGGAAACCAATTAAAAATTTCAATTTTCCGGGGTCTGGGGCCAGGCTCAGCCCCCCTCAAATTAGGAAATATCAGGTATATCCTAATACAACCAATCTGAAGCTCTTCTTTAATTTTGCACATGTTTTAACAATAATTGAGGATATATTAGGCCCATTTGGAGCATTACATCTCTGAAAATAAATTATTTCACCCATATAGTGCTGTAAAAATGGTCAAAAATACATGTAAATTACACCAAACCAGTACCAAATGTTGGTCTATAATGCTGAAATTTGGCCAGAATATAAGGTGGCACATACTAAATCTGACTGAACCGGTTTTAAAATTACATCTGATATAACAGTACCTATAGTTTGGCAATATTGGCTTCAGCTGGCCCCAAATTCGCTTCTGTGGGGCTGCATTAAGATATACTTAAATTTGGCAAAGTAAGACAAATTTAAGGCTGAAAAGCATATTGTTTGCTAGAGCTGGCGCCACTAAATGAGATTCCACAAGAATATTCCTTAAGAAATACATAACTGGTCCAAAATACATGTATTGGAAGTGCAGGTATCGAGGGGGTGGTCATATGGCACATCAGTCCAAAACCCCACTTAAACTTCATCAATCTGGCTCAGATTTTCACAGGAAACTCAGTTCATATCAGACATTGATATTGTATTGGCTTGACTTACTCAGGAAACCAATTAAAAATTTCAATTTTCCGGGGTCTGGGGCCAGGCTCAGCCCCCCTCAAATTAGGAAATATCAGGTATATCCTAATACAACCAATCTGAAGCTCTTCTTTAATTTTGCATATGTTTTAACAATAATTGAGGATATATTAGGCCCATTTGGAGCATTACATCTCTGAAAATAAATTATTTCACCCATATAGTGCTGTAAAAATGGTCAAAAATACATGTAAATTACACCAAACCAGTACCAAATGTTGGTCTATAATGCTGAAATTTGGCCAGAATATAAGGTGGCACATACTAAATCTGACTGAATCGGTTTTAAAATTACATCTGATATAACAGTACCTATAGTTTGGCAATATTGGCTTCAGCTGGCCCCAAATTCGCTTCTGTGGGGCTGCATTAAGATATACTTAAATTTGGCAAAGTAAGACAAATTTAAGGCTGAAAACCATATTGTTTGCTAGAGCTGGCGCCACTAAATGAGATTCCACAAGAATATTCCTTAAGAAATACATAACTGGTCCAAAATACATGTATTGGAAGTGCAGGTATCGAGGGGGTGGTCATATGGCACATCAGTCCAAAACCCCACTTAAACTTCATCAATCTGGCTCAGATTTTCACAGGAAACTCAGTTCATATCAGACATTGATATTGTATTGGGTTGACTTACTCAGGAAACCAATTAAAAATTTCAATTTTCCGGGGTCTGGGGCCAGGCTCAGCCCCCCTCAAATTAGGAAATATCAGGTATATCCTAATACAACCAATCTGAAGCTCTTCTTTAATTTTGCATATGTTTTAACAATAATTGAGGATATATTAGGCCCATTTGGAGCATTACATCTCTGAAAATAAATTATTTCACCCATATAGTGCTGTAAAAATGGTCAAAAATACATGTAAATTACACCAAACCAGTACCAAATGTTGGTCTATAATGCTGAAATTTGGCCAGAATATAAGGTGGCACATACTAAATCTGACTGAACCGGTTTTAAAATTACATCTGATATAACAGTACCTATAGTTTGGCAATATTGGCTTCAGCTGGCCCCAAATTCGCTTCTGTGGGGCTGCATTAAGATATACTTAAATTTGGCAAAGGAAGACAAATTTAAGGCTGAAAAGCATATTGTTTGCTAGAGCTGGCGCCACTAAATGAGATTCCACAAGAATATTCCTTAAGAAATACATAACTGGTCCAAAATACATGTATTGGAAGTGCAGGTATCGAGGGGGTGGTCATATGGCACATCAGTCCAAAACCCCACTTAAACTTCATCAATCTGGCTCAGATTTTCACAGGAAACTCAGTTCATATCAGACATTGATATTGTATTGGCTTGACTTACTCAGGAAACCAATTAAAAATTTCAATTTTCCGGGGTCTGGGGCCAGGCTCAGCCCCCCTCAAATTAGGAAATATCAGGTATATCCTAATACAACCAATCTGAAGCTCTTCTTTAATTTTGCATATGTTTTAACAATAATTGAGGATATATTAGGCCCATTTGGAGCATTACATCTCTGAAAATAAATTATTTCACCCATATAGTGCTGTAAAAATGGTCAAAAATACATGTAAATTACACCAAACCAGTACCAAATGTTGGTCTATAATGCTGAAATTTGGCCAGAATATAAGGTGGCACATACTAAATCTGACTGAACCGGTTTTAAAATTACATCTGATATAACAGTACCTATAGTTTGGCAATATTGGCTTCAGCTGGCCCCAAATTCGCTTCTGTGGGGCTGCATTAAGATATACTTAAATTTGGCAAAGTAAGACAAATTTAAGGCTGAAAAGCATATTGTTTGCTAGAGCTGGCGCCACTAAATGAGATTCCACAAGAATATTCCTTAAGAAATACATAACTGGTCCAAAATACATGTATTGGAAGTGCAGGTATCGAGGGGGTGGTCATATGGCACATCAGTCCAAAACCCCACTTAAACTTCATCAATCTGGCTCAGATTTTCACAGGAAACTCAGTTCATATCAGACATTGATATTGTATTGGCTTGACTTACTCAGGAAACCAATTAAAAATTTCAATTTTCCGGGGTCTGGGGCCAGGCTCAGCCCCCCTCAAATTAGGAAATATCAGGTATATCCTAATACAACCAATCTGAAGCTCTTCTTTAATTTTGCATATGTTTTAACAATAATTGAGGATATATTAGGCCCATTTGGAGCATTACATCTCTGAAAATAAATTATTTCACCCATATAGTGCTGTAAAAATGGTCAAAAATACATGTAAATTACACCAAACCAGTACCAAATGTTGGTCTATAATGCTGAAATTTGGCCAGAATATAAGGTGGCACATACTAAATCTGACTGAATCGGTTTTAAAATTACATCTGATATAACAGTACCTATAGTTTGGCAATATTGGCTTCAGCTGGCCCCAAATTCGCTTCTGTGGGGCTGCATTAAGATATACTTAAATTTGGCAAAGTAAGACAAATTTAAGGCTGAAAACCATATTGTTTGCTAGAGCTGGCGCCACTAAATGAGATTCCACAAGAATATTCCTTAAGAAATACATAACTGGTCCAAAATACATGTATTGGAAGTGCAGGTATCGAGGGGGTGGTCATATGGCACATCAGTCCAAAACCCCACTTAAACTTCATCAATCTGGCTCAGATTTTCACAGGAAACTCAGTTCATATCAGACATTGATATTGTATTGGGTTGACTTACTCAGGAAACCAATTAAAAATTTCAATTTTCCGGGGTCTGGGGCCAGGCTCAGCCCCCCTCAAATTAGGAAATATCAGGTATATCCTAATACAACCAATCTGAAGCTCTTCTTTAATTTTGCATATGTTTTAACAATAATTGAGGATATATTAGGCCCATTTGGAGCATTACATCTCTGAAAATAAATTATTTCACCCATATAGTGCTGTAAAAATGGTCAAAAATACATGTAAATTACACCAAACCAGTACCAAATGTTGGTCTATAATGCTGAAATTTGGCCAGAATATAAGGTGGCACATACTAAATCTGACTGAACCGGTTTTAAAATTACATCTGATATAACAGTACCTATAGTTTGGCAATATTGGCTTCAGCTGGCCCCAAATTCGCTTCTGTGGGGCTGCATTAAGATATACTTAAATTTGGCAAAGGAAGACAAATTTAAGGCTGAAAACCATATTGTTTGCTAGAGCTGGCGCCACTAAATGAGATTCCACAAGAATATTCCTTAAGAAATACATAACTGGTCCAAAATACATGTATTGGAAGTGCAGGTATCGAGGGGGTGGTCATATGGCACATCAGTCCAAAACCCCACTTAAACTTCATCAATCTGGCTCAGATTTTCACAGGAAACTCAGTTCATATCAGACATTGATATTGTATTGGCTTGACTTACTCAGGAAACCAATTAAAAATTTCAATTTTCCGGGGTCTGGGGCCAGGCTCAGCCCCCCTCAAATTAGGAAATATCAGGTATATCCTAATACAACCAATCTGAAGCTCTTCTTTAATTTTGCATATGTTTTAACAATAATTGAGGATATATTAGGCCCATTTGGAGCATTACATCTCTGAAAATAAATTATTTCACCCATATAGTGCTGTAAAAATGGTCAAAAATACATGTAAATTACACCAAACCAGTACCAAATGTTGGTCTATAATGCTGAAATTTGGCCAGAATATAAGGTGGCACATACTAAATCTGACTGAATCGGTTTTAAAATTACATCTGATATAACAGTACCTATAGTTTGGCAATATTGGCTTCAGCTGGCCCCAAATTCGCTTCTGTGGGGCTGCATTAAGATATACTTAAATTTGGCAAAGTAAGACAAATTTAAGGCTGAAAACCATATTGTTTGCTAGAGCTGGCGCCACTAAATGAGATTCCACAAGAATATTCCTTAAGAAATACATAACTGGTCCAAAATACATGTATTGGAAGTGCAGGTATCGAGGGGGTGGTCATATGGCACATCAGTCCAAAACCCCACTTAAACTTCATCAATCTGGCTCAGATTTTCACAGGAAACTCAGTTCATATCAGACATTGATATTGTATTGGGTTGACTTACTCAGGAAACCAATTAAAAATTTCAATTTTCCGGGGTCTGGGGCCAGGCTCAGCCCCCCTCAAATTAGGAAATATCAGGTATATCCTAATACAACCAATCTGAAGCTCTTCTTTAATTTTGCATATGTTTTAACAATAATTGAGGATATATTAGGCCCATTTGGAGCATTACATCTCTGAAAATAAATTATTTCACCCATATAGTGCTGTAAAAATGGTCAAAAATACATGTAAATTACACCAAACCAGTACCAAATGTTGGTCTATAATGCTGAAATTTGGCCAGAATATAAGGTGGCACATACTAAATCTGACTGAACCGGTTTTAAAATTACATCTGATATAACAGTACCTATAGTTTGGCAATATTGGCTTCAGCTGGCCCCAAATTCGCTTCTGTGGGGCTGCATTAAGATATACTTAAATTTGGCAAAGGAAGACAAATTTAAGGCTGAAAACCATATTGTTTGCTAGAGCTGGCGCCACTAAATGAGATTCCACAAGAATATTCCTTAAGAAATACATAACTGGTCCAAAATACATGTATTGGAAGTGCAGGTATCGAGGGGGTGGTCATATGGCACATCAGTCCAAAACCCCACTTAAACTTCATCAATCTGGCTCAGATTTTCACAGGAAACTCAGTTCATATCAGACATTGATATTGTATTGGGTTGACTTACTCAGGAAACCAATTAAAAATTTCAATTTTCCGGGGTCTGGGGCCAGGCTCAGCCCCCCTCAAATTAGGAAATATCAGGTATATCCTAATACAACCAATCTGAAGCTCTTCTTTAATTTTGCATATGTTTTAACAATAATTGAGGATATATTAGGCCCATTTGGAGCATTACATCTCTGAAAATAAATTATTTCACCCATATAGTGCTGTAAAAATGGTCAAAAATACATGTAAATTACACCAAACCAGTACCAAATGTTGGTCTATAATGCTGAAATTTGGCCAGAATATAAGGTGGCACATACTAAATCTGACTGAACCGGTTTTAAAATTACATCTGATATAACAGTACCTATAGTTTGGCAATATTGGCTTCAGCTGGCCCCAAATTCGCTTCTGTGGGGCTGCATTAAGATATACTTAAATTTGGCAAAGTAAGACAAATTTAAGGCTGAAAAGCATATTGTTTGCTAGAGCTGGCGCCACTAAATGAGATTCCACAAGAATATTCCTTAAGAAATACATAACTGGTCCAAAATACATGTATTGGAAGTGCAGGTATCGAGGGGGTGGTCATATGGCACATCAGTCCAAAACCCCACTTAAACTTCATCAATCTGGCTCAGATTTTCACAGGAAACTCAGTTCATATCAGACATTGATATTGTATTGGCTTGACTTACTCAGGAAACCAATTAAAAATTTCAATTTTCCGGGGTCTGGGGCCAGGCTCAGCCCCCCTCAAATTAGGAAATATCAGGTATATCCTAATACAACCAATCT
Organism: Sabellastarte sp. h YS-2021; assembly: GCA_964017235.1. Taxonomy (NCBI): domain Eukaryota; kingdom Metazoa; phylum Annelida; class Polychaeta; order Sabellida; family Sabellidae; genus Sabellastarte; species Sabellastarte sp. h YS-2021. The sequence continues at coordinate 92,865,665 of OZ024934.1, forward strand.
GAAGCTCTTCTTTAATTTTGCATATGTTTTAACAATAATTGAGGATATATTAGGCCCATTTGGAGCATTACATCTCTGAAAATAAATTATTTCACCCATATAGTGCTGTAAAAATGGTCAAAAATACATGTAAATTACACCAAACCAGTACCAAATGTTGGTCTATAATGCTGAAATTTGGCCAGAATATAAGGTGGCACATACTAAATCTGACTGAACCGGTTTTAAAATTACATCTGATATAACAGTACCTATAGTTTGGCAATATTGGCTTCAGCTGGCCCCAAATTCGCTTCTGTGGGGCTGCATTAAGATATACTTAAATTTGGCAAAGTAAGACAAATTTAAGGCTGAAAACCATATTGTTTGCTAGAGCTGGCGCCACTAAATGAGATTCCACAAGAATATTCCTTAAGAAATACATAACTGGTCCAAAATACATGTATTGGAAGTGCAGGTATCGAGGGGGTGGTCATATGGCACATCAGTCCAAAACCCCACTTAAACTTCATCAATCTGGCTCAGATTTTCACAGGAAACTCAGTTCATATCAGACATTGATATTGTATTGGCTTGACTTACTCAGGAAACCAATTAAAAATTTCAATTTTTCGGGGTCTGGGGCCAGGCTCAGCCCCCCTCAAATTAGGAAATATCAGGTATATCCTAATACAACCAATCTGAAGCTCTTCTTTAATTTTGCATATGTTTTAACAATAATTGAGGATATATTAGGCCCATTTGGAGCATTACATCTCTGAAAATAAATTATTTCACCCATATAGTGCTGTAAAAATGGTCAAAAATACATGTAAATTACACCAAACCAGTACCAAATGTTGGTCTATAATGCTGAAATTTGGCCAGAATATAAGGTGGCACATACTAAATCTGACTGAACCGGTTTTAAAATTACATCTGATATAACAGTACCTATAGTTTGGCAATATTGGCTTCAGCTGGCCCCAAATTCGCTTCTGTGGGGCTGCATTAAGATATACTTAAATTTGGCAAAATAAGACAAATTTAAGACTGAAAACCATATTGTTTGCTAGAGCTGGCGCCACTAAATGAGATTCCACAAGAATATTCCTTAAGAAATACATAACTGGTCCAAAATACATGTATTGGAAGTGCAGGTATCGAGGGGGTGGTCATATGGCACATCAGTCCAAAACCCCACTTAAACTTCATCAATCTGGCTCAGATTTTCACAGGAAACTCAGTTCATATCAGACATTGATATTGTATTGGCTTGACTTACTCAGGAAACCAATTAAAAATTTCAATTTTCCGGGGTCTGGGGCCAGGCTCAGCCCCCCTCAAATTAGGAAATATCAGGTATATCCTAATACAACCAATCTGAAGCTCTTCTTTAATTTTGCATATGTTTTAACAATAATTGAGGATATATTAGGCCCATTTGGAGCATTACATCTCTGAAAATAAATTATTTCACCCATATAGTGCTGTAAAAATGGTCAAAAATACATGTAAATTACACCAAACCAGTACCAAATGTTGGTCTATAATGCTGAAATTTGGCCAGAATATAAGGTGGCACATACTAAATCTGACTGAACCGGTTTTAAAATTACATCTGATATAACAGTACCTATAGTTTGGCAATATTGGCTTCAGCTGGCCCCAAATTCGCTTCTGTGGGGCTGCATTAAGATATACTTAAATTTGGCAAAGTAAGACAAATTTAAGGCTGAAAAGCATATTGTTTGCTAGAGCTGGCGCCACTAAATGAGATTCCACAAGAATATTCCTTAAGAAATACATAACTGGTCCAAAATACATGTATTGGAAGTGCAGGTATCGAGGGGGTGGTCATATGGCACATCAGTCCAAAACCCCACTTAAACTTCATCAATCTGGCTCAGATTTTCACAGGAAACTCAGTTCATATCAGACATTGATATTGTATTGGCTTGACTTACTCAGGAAACCAATTAAAAATTTCAATTTTCCGGGGTCTGGGGCCAGGCTCAGCCCCCCTCAAATTAGGAAATATCAGGTATATCCTAATACAACCAATCTGAAGCTCTTCTTTAATTTTGCATATGTTTTAACAATAATTGAGGATATATTAGGCCCATTTGGAGCATTACATCTCTGAAAATAAATTATTTCACCCATATAGTGCTGTAAAAATGGTCAAAAATACATGTAAATTACACCAAACCAGTACCAAATGTTGGTCTATAATGCTGAAATTTGGCCAGAATATAAGGTGGCACATACTAAATCTGACTGAACCGGTTTTAAAATTACATCTGATATAACAGTACCTATAGTTTGGCAATATTGGCTTCAGCTGGCCCCAAATTCGCTTCTGTGGGGCTGCATTAAGATATACTTAAATTTGGCAAAGTAAGACAAATTTAAGGCTGAAAACCATATTGTTTGCTAGAGCTGGCGCCACTAAATGAGATTCCACAAGAATATTCCTTAAGAAATACATAACTGGTCCAAAATACATGTATTGGAAGTGCAGGTATCGAGGGGGTGGTCATATGGCACATCAGTCCAAAACCCCACTTAAACTTCATCAATCTGGCTCAGATTTTCACAGGAAACTCAGTTCATATCAGACATTGATATTGTATTGGCTTGACTTACTCAGGAAACCAATTAAAAAATTCAATTTTCCGGGGTCTGGGGCCAGGCTCAGCCCCCCTCAAATTAGGAAATATCAGGTATATCCTAATACAACCAATCTGAAGCTCTTCTTTAATTTTGCATATTTTTTAACAATAATTGAGGATATATTAGGCCCATTTGGAGCATTACATCTCTGAAAATAAATTATTTCACCCATATAGTGCTGTAAAAATGGTCAAAAATACATGTAAATTACACCAAACCAGTACCAAATGTTGGTCTATAATGCTGAAATTTGGCCAGAATATAAGGTGGCACATACTAAATCTGACTGAACCGGTTTTAAAATTACATCTGATATAACAGTACCTATAGTTTGGCAATATTGGCTTCAGCTGGCCCCAAATTCGCTTCTGTGGGGCTGCATTAAGATATACTTAAATTTGGCAAAGTAAGACAAATTTAAGGCTGAAAACCATATTGTTTGCTAGAGCTGGCGCCACTAAATGAGATTCCACAAGAATATTCCTTAAGAAATACATAACTGGTCCAAAATACATGTATTGGAAGTGCAGGTATCGAGGGGGTGGTCATATGGCACATCAGTCCAAAACCCCACTTAAACTTCATCAATCTGGCTCAGATTTTCACAGGAAACTCAGTTCATATCAGACATTGATATTGTATTGGCTTGACTTACTCAGGAAACCAATTAAAAAATTCAATTTTCCGGGGTCTGGGGCCAGGCTCAGCCCCCCTCAAATTAGGAAATATCAGGTATATCCTAATACAACCAATCTGAAGCTCTTCTTTAATTTTGCATATTTTTTAACAATAATTGAGGATATATTAGGCCCATTTGGAGCATTACATCTCTGAAAATAAATTATTTCACCCATATAGTGCTGTAAAAATGGTCAAAAATACATGTAAATTACACCAAACCAGTACCAAATGTTGGTCTATAATGCTGAAATTTGGCCAGAATATAAGGTGGCACATACTAAATCTGACTGAACCGGTTTTAAAATTACATCTGATATAACAGTACCTATAGTTTGGCAATATTGGCTTCAGCTGGCCCCAAATTCGCTTCTGTGGGGCTGCATTAAGATATACTTAAATTTGGCAAAGTAAGACAAATTTAAGGCTGAAAACCATATTGTTTGCTAGAGCTGGCGCCACTAAATGAGATTCCACAAGAATATTCCTTAAGAAATACATAACTGGTCCAAAATACATGTATTGGAAGTGCAGGTATCGAGGGGGTGGTCATATGGCACATCAGTCCAAAACCCCACTTAAACTTCATCAATCTGGCTCAGATTTTCACAGGAAACTCAGTTCATATCAGACATTGATATTGTATTGGCTTGACTTACTCAGGAAACCAATTAAAAATTTCAATTTTCCGGGGTCTGGGGCCAGGCTCAGCCCCCCTCAAATTAGGAAATATCAGGTATATCCTAATACAACCAATCTGAAGCTCTTCTTTAATTTTGCATATGTTTTAACAATAATTGAGGATATATTAGGCCCATTTGGAGCATTACATCTCTGAAAATAAATTATTTCACCCATATAGTGCTGTAAAAATGGTCAAAAATACATGTAAATTACACCAAACCAGTACCAAATGTTGGTCTATAATGCTGAAATTTGGCCAGAATATAAGGTGGCACATACTAAATCTGACTGAACCGGTTTTAAAATTACATCTGATATAACAGTACCTATAGTTTGGCAATATTGGCTTCAGCTGGCCCCAAATTCGCTTCTGTGGGGCTGCATTAAGATATACTTAAATTTGGCAAAGGAAGACAAATTTAAGGCTGAAAACCATATTGTTTGCTAGAGCTGGCGCCACTAAATGAGATTCCACAAGAATATTCCTTAAGAAATACATAACTGGTCCAAAATACATGTATTGGAAGTGCAGGTATCGAGGGGTGGTCATATGGCACATCAGTCCAAAACCCCACTTAAACTTCATCAATCTGGCTCAGATTTTCACAGGAAACTCAGTTCATATCAGACATTGATATTGTATTGGCTTGACTTACTCAGGAAACCAATTAAAAATTTCAATTTTCCGGGGTCTGGGGCCAGGCTCAGCCCCCCTCAAATTAGGAAATATCAGGTATATCCTAATACAACCAATCTGAAGCTCTTCTTTAATTTTGCATATGTTTTAACAATAATTGAGGATATATTAGGCCCATTTGGAGCATTACATCTCTGAAAATAAATTATTTCACCCATATAGTGCTGTAAAAATGGTCAAAAATACATGTAAATTACACCAAACCAGTACCAAATGTTGGTCTATAATGCTGAAATTTGGCCAGAATATAAGGTGGCACATACTAAATCTGACTGAACCGGTTTTAAAATTACATCTGATATAACAGTACCTATAGTTTGGCAATATTGGCTTCAGCTGGCCCCAAATTCGCTTCTGTGGGGCTGCATTAAGATATACTTAAATTTGGCAAAGTAAGACAAATTTAAGGCTGAAAAGCATATTGTTTGCTAGAGCTGGCGCCACTAAATGAGATTCCACAAGAATATTCCTTAAGAAATACATAACTGGTCCAAAATACATGTATTGGAAGTGCAGGTATCGAGGGGGTGGTCATATGGCACATCAGTCCAAAACCCCACTTAACTCTTTCGCCGCGAGTTTCACGTAGTAAAATGCGTATAAAATGTGGCAGTCGCCTTTCGTCGACATTTCTATGAAGCGCGAAAGTCGACAATAATCGCCGTGACATATAAAATTGTTTTCTGTGATAATGACGTGGTGAATACGTCATTTCTTTGTGTAAATAGACTGTAAATAAGCTGTAAATATTTCGTTTGCATCACATAATTACTTAAAATGCCTAAAAGACATTATTCTGCAAAAGAAACAATGAATTAGTACTATTTTCTCATTTGGCAATGAACCTATACATGCTTACGTAAATTATTCCTTATTTCCAGCAGAGAGCCTGTCAATAAACAAATACTCAAATTCTATTGGATAGCTGTCAGCCAATCAAAAAAACAAAGAAAATATAATACTTTCATTGGTCAAGGACTCAACCAATGAAAAAATTCCTGTTTTCTCATTCGCTACTTGCGAAAAACAAAGCCGCGTTGAACAGATCAAAACTTATGTTAGCGTCGCGCTTGTTATATATGTCGACGGAAGTCGTCAATCGCGCCGAAAGAGTTAAACTTCATCAATCTGGCTCAGATTTTCACAGGAAACTCAGTTCATATCAGACATTGATATTGTATTGGCTTGACTTACTCAGGAAACCAATTAAAAATTTCAATTTTCCGGGGTCTGGGGCCAGGCTCAGCCCCCCTCAAATTAGGAAATATCAGGTATATCCTAATACAACCAATCTGAAGCTCTTCTTTAATTTTGCATATGTTTTAACAATAATTGAGGATATATTAGGCCCATTTGGAGCATTACATCTCTGAAAATAAATTATTTCACCCATATAGTGCTGTAAAAATGGTCAAAAATACATGTAAATTACACCAAACCAGTACCAAATGTTGGTCTATAATGCTGAAATTTGGCCAGAATATAAGGTGGCACATACTAAATCTGACTGAACCGGTTTTAAAATTACATCTGATATAACAGTACCTATAGTTTGGCAATATTGGCTTCAGCTGGCCCCAAATTCGCTTCTGTGGGGCTGCATTAAGATATACTTAAATTTGGCAAAGTAAGACAAATTTAAGGCTGAAAAGCATATTGTTTGCTAGAGCTGGCGCCACTAAATGAGATTCCACAAGAATATTCCTTAAGAAATACATAACTGGTCCAAAATACATGTATTGGAAGTGCAGGTATCGAGGGGGTGGTCATATGGCACATCAGTCCAAAACCCCACTTAAACTTCATCAATCTGGCTCAGATTTTCACAGGAAACTCAGTTCATATCAGACATTGATATTGTATTGGCTTGACTTACTCAGGAAACCAATTAAAAATTTCAATTTTCCGGGGTCTGGGGCCAGGCTCAGCCCCCCTCAAATTAGGAAATATCAGGTATATCCTAATACAACCAATCTGAAGCTCTTCTTTAATTTTGCATATGTTTTAACAATAATTGAGGATATATTAGGCCCATTTGGAGCATTACATCTCTGAAAATAAATTATTTCACCCATATAGTGCTGTAAAAATGGTCAAAAATACATGTAAATTACACCAAACCAGTACCAAATGTTGGTCTATAATGCTGAAATTTGGCCAGAATATAAGGTGGCACATACTAAATCTGACTGAATCGGTTTTAAAATTACATCTGATATAACAGTACCTATAGTTTGGCAATATTGGCTTCAGCTGGCCCCAAATTCGCTTCTGTGGGGCTGCATTAAGATATACTTAAATTTGGCAAAGTAAGACAAATTTAAGGCTGAAAAGCATATTGTTTGCTAGAGCTGGCGCCACTAAATGAGATTCCACAAGAATATTCCTTAAGAAATACATAACTGGTCCAAAATACATGTATTGGAAGTGCAGGTATCGAGGGGGTGGTCATATGGCACATCAGTCCAAAACCCCACTTAAACTTCATCAATCTGGCTCAGATTTTCAAGGGAAACTCAGTTCATATCAGACATTGATATTGTATTGGGTTGACTTACTCAGGAAACCAATTAAAAATTTCAATTTTCCGGGGTCTGGGGCCAGGCTCAGCCCCCCTCAAATTAGGAAATATCAGGTATATCCTAATACAACCAATCTGAAGCTCTTCTTTAATTTTGCATATGTTTTAACAATAATTGAGGATATATTAGGCCCATTTGGAGCATTACATCTCTGAAAATAAATTATTTCACCCATATAGTGCTGTAAAAATGGTCAAAAATACATGTAAATTACACCAAACCAGTACCAAATGTTGGTCTATAATGCTGAAATTTGGCCAGAATATAAGGTGGCACATACTAAATCTGACTGAACCGGTTTTAAAATTACATCTGATATAACAGTACCTATAGTTTGGCAATATTGGCTTCAGCTGGCCCCAAATTCGCTTCTGTGGGGCTGCATTAAGATATACTTAAATTTGGCAAAGGAAGACAAATTTAAGGCTGAAAAGCATATTGTTTGCTTGAGCTGGCGCCACTAAATGAGATTCCACAAGAATATTCCTTAAGAAATACATAACTGGTCCAAAATACATGTATTGGAAGTGCAGGTATCGAGGGGGTGGTCATATGGCACATCAGTCCAAAACCCCACTTAAACTTCATCAATCTGGCTCAGATTTTCACAGGAAACTCAGTTCATATCAGACATTGATATTGTATTGGCTTGACTTACTCAGGAAACCAATTAAAAATTTCAATTTTCCGGGGTCTGGGGCCAGGCTCAGCCCCCCTCAAATTAGGAAATATCAGGTATATCCTAATACAACCAATCTGAAGCTCTTCTTTAATTTTGCATATGTTTTAACAATAATTGAGGATATATTAGGCCCATTTGGAGCATTACATCTCTGAAAATAAATTATTTCACCCATATAGTGCTGTAAAAATGGTCAAAAATACATGTAAATTACACCAAACCAGTACCAAATGTTGGTCTATAATGCTGAAATTTGGCCAGAATATAAGGTGGCACATACTAAATCTGACTGAACCGGTTTTAAAATTACATCTGATATAACAGTACCTATAGTTTGGCAATATTGGCTTCAGCTGGCCCCAAATTCGCTTCTGTGGGGCTGCATTAAGATATACTTAAATTTGGCAAAGTAAGACAAATTTAAGGCTGAAAAGCATATTGTTTGCTAGAGCTGGCGCCACTAAATGAGATTCCACAAGAATATTCCTTAAGAAATACATAACTGGTCCAAAATACATGTATTGGAAGTGCAGGTATCGAGGGGGTGGTCATATGGCACATCAGTCCAAAACCCCACTTAAACTTCATCAATCTGGCTCAGATTTTCACAGGAAACTCAGTTCATATCAGACATTGATATTGTATTGGCTTGACTTACTCAGGAAACCAATTAAAAATTTCAATTTTCCGGGGTCTGGGGCCAGGCTCAGCCCCCCTCAAATTAGGAAATATCAGGTATATCCTAATACAACCAATCTGAAGCTCTTCTTTAATTTTGCATATGTTTTAACAATAATTGAGGATATATTAGGCCCATTTGGAGCATTACATCTCTGAAAATAAATTATTTCACCCATATAGTGCTGTAAAAATGGTCAAAAATACATGTAAATTACACCAAACCAGTACCAAATGTTGGTCTATAATGCTGAAATTTGGCCAGAATATAAGGTGGCACATACTAAATCTGACTGAATCGGTTTTAAAATTACATCTGATATAACAGTACCTATAGTTTGGCAATATTGGCTTCAGCTGGCCCCAAATTCGCTTCTGTGGGGCTGCATTAAGATATACTTAAATTTGGCAAAGTAAGACAAATTTAAGGCTGAAAACCATATTGTTTGCTAGAGCTGGCGCCACTAAATGAGATTCCACAAGAATATTCCTTAAGAAATACATAACTGGTCCAAAATACATGTATTGGAAGTGCAGGTATCGAGGGGGTGGTCATATGGCACATCAGTCCAAAACCCCACTTAAACTTCATCAATCTGGCTCAGATTTTCACAGGAAACTCAGTTCATATCAGACATTGATATTGTATTGGGTTGACTTACTCAGGAAACCAATTAAAAATTTCAATTTTCCGGGGTCTGGGGCCAGGCTCAGCCCCCCTCAAATTAGGAAATATCAGGTATATCCTAATACAACCAATCTGAAGCTCTTCTTTAATTTTGCATATGTTTTAACAATAATTGAGGATATATTAGGCCCATTTGGAGCATTACATCTCTGAAAATAAATTATTTCACCCATATAGTGCTGTAAAAATGGTCAAAAATACATGTAAATTACACCAAACCAGTACCAAATGTTGGTCTATAATGCTGAAATTTGGCCAGAATATAAGGTGGCACATACTAAATCTGACTGAACCGGTTTTAAAATTACATCTGATATAACAGTACCTATAGTTTGGCAATATTGGCTTCAGCTGGCCCCAAATTCGCTTCTGTGGGGCTGCATTAAGATATACTTAAATTTGGCAAAGGAAGACAAATTTAAGGCTGAAAACCATATTGTTTGCTAGAGCTGGCGCCACTAAATGAGATTCCACAAGAATATTCCTTAAGAAATACATAACTGGTCCAAAATACATGTATTGGAAGTGCAGGTATCGAGGGGGTGGTCATATGGCACATCAGTCCAAAACCCCACTTAAACTTCATCAATCTGGCTCAGATTTTCACAGGAAACTCAGTTCATATCAGACATTGATATTGTATTGGGTTGACTTACTCAGGAAACCAATTAAAAATTTCAATTTTCCGGGGTCTGGGGCCAGGCTCAGCCCCCCTCAAATTAGGAAATATCAGGTATATCCTAATACAACCAATCTGAAGCTCTTCTTTAATTTTGCATATGTTTTAACAATAATTGAGGATATATTAGGCCCATTTGGAGCATTACATCTCTGAAAATAAATTATTTCACCCATATAGTGCTGTAAAAATGGTCAAAAATACATGTAAATTACACCAAACCAGTACCAAATGTTGGTCTATAATGCTGAAATTTGGCCAGAATATAAGGTGGCACATACTAAATCTGACTGAACCGGTTTTAAAATTACATCTGATATAACAGTACCTATAGTTTGGCAATATTGGCTTCAGCTGGCCCCAAATTCGCTTCTGTGGGGCTGCATTAAGATATACTTAAATTTGGCAAAGTAAGACAAATTTAAGGCTGAAAAGCATATTGTTTGCTAGAGCTGGCGCCACTAAATGAGATTCCACAAGAATATTCCTTAAGAAATACATAACTGGTCCAAAATACATGTATTGGAAGTGCAGGTATCGAGGGGGTGGTCATATGGCACATCAGTCCAAAACCCCACTTAAACTTCATCAATCTGGCTCAGATTTTCACAGGAAACTCAGTTCATATCAGACATTGATATTGTATTGGCTTGACTTACTCAGGAAACCAATTAAAAATTTCAATTTTCCGGGGTCTGGGGCCAGGCTCAGCCCCCCTCAAATTAGGAAATATCAGGTATATCCTAATACAACCAATCTGAAGCTCTTCTTTAATTTTGCATATGTTTTAACAATAATTGAGGATATATTAGGCCCATTTGGAGCATTACATCTCTGAAAATAAATTATTTCACCCATATAGTGCTGTAAAAATGGTCAAAAATACATGTAAATTACACCAAACCAGTACCAAATGTTGGTCTATAATGCTGAAATTTGGCCAGAATATAAGGTGGCACATACTAAATCTGACTGAACCGGTTTTAAAATTACATCTGATATAACAGTACCTATAGTTTGGCAATATTGGCTTCAGCTGGCCCCAAATTCGCTTCTGTGGGGCTGCATTAAGATATACTTAAATTTGGCAAAGTAAGACAAATTTAAGGCTGAAAACCATATTGTTTGCTAGAGCTGGCGCCACTAAATGAGATTCCACAAGAATATTCCTTAAGAAATACATAACTGGTCCAAAATACATGTATTGGAAGTGCAGGTATCGAGGGGGTGGTCATATGGCACATCAGTCCAAAACCCCACTTAAACTTCATCAATCTGGCTCAGATTTTCACAGGAAACTCAGTTCATATCAGACATTGATATTGTATTGGCTTGACTTACTCAGGAAACCAATTAAAAATTTCAATTTTTCGGGGTCTGGGGCCAGGCTCAGCCCCCCTCAAATTAGGAAATATCAGGTATATCCTAATACAACCAATCTGAAGCTCTTCTTTAATTTTGCATATGTTTTAACAATAATTGAGGATATATTAGGCCCATTTGGAGCATTACATCTCTGAAAATAAATTATTTCACCCATATAGTGCTGTAAAAATGGTCAAAAATACATGTAAATTACACCAAACCAGTACCAAATGTTGGTCTATAATGCTGAAATTTGGCCAGAATATAAGGTGGCACATACTAAATCTGACTGAACCGGTTTTAAAATTACATCTGATATAACAGTACCTATAGTTTGGCAATATTGGCTTCAGCTGGCCCCAAATTCGCTTCTGTGGGGCTGCATTAAGATATACTTAAATTTGGCAAAATAAGACAAATTTAAGACTGAAAACCATATTGTTTGCTAGAGCTGGCGCCACTAAATGAGATTCCACAAGAATATTCCTTAAGAAATACATAACTGGTCCAAAATACATGTATTGGAAGTGCAGGTATCGAGGGGGTGGTCATATGGCACATCAGTCCAAAACCCCACTTAAACTTCATCAATCTGGCTCAGATTTTCACAGGAAACTCAGTTCATATCAGACATTGATATTGTATTGGCTTGACTTACTCAGGAAACCAATTAAAAATTTCAATTTTCCGGGGTCTGGGGCCAGGCTCAGCCCCCCTCAAATTAGGAAATATCAGGTATATCCTAATACAACCAATCTGAAGCTCTTCTTTAATTTTGCATATGTTTTAACAATAATTGAGGATATATTAGGCCCATTTGGAGCATTACATCTCTGAAAATAAATTATTTCACCCATATAGTGCTGTAAAAATGGTCAAAAATACATGTAAATTACACCAAACCAGTACCAAATGTTGGTCTATAATGCTGAAATTTGGCCAGAATATAAGGTGGCACATACTAAATCTGACTGAACCGGTTTTAAAATTACATCTGATATAACAGTACCTATAGTTTGGCAATATTGGCTTCAGCTGGCCCCAAATTCGCTTCTGTGGGGCTGCATTAAGATATACTTAAATTTGGCAAAGTAAGACAAATTTAAGGCTGAAAAGCATATTGTTTGCTAGAGCTGGCGCCACTAAATGAGATTCCACAAGAATATTCCTTAAGAAATACATAACTGGTCCAAAATACATGTATTGGAAGTGCAGGTATCGAGGGGGTGGTCATATGGCACATCAGTCCAAAACCCCACTTAAACTTCATCAATCTGGCTCAGATTTTCACAGGAAACTCAGTTCATATCAGACATTGATATTGTATTGGCTTGACTTACTCAGGAAACCAATTAAAAATTTCAATTTTCCGGGGTCTGGGGCCAGGCTCAGCCCCCCTCAAATTAGGAAATATCAGGTATATCCTAATACAACCAATCTGAAGCTCTTCTTTAATTTTGCATATGTTTTAACAATAATTGAGGATATATTAGGCCCATTTGGAGCATTACATCTCTGAAAATAAATTATTTCACCCATATAGTGCTGTAAAAATGGTCAAAAATACATGTAAATTACACCAAACCAGTACCAAATGTTGGTCTATAATGCTGAAATTTGGCCAGAATATAAGGTGGCACATACTAAATCTGACTGAACCGGTTTTAAAATTACATCTGATATAACAGTACCTATAGTTTGGCAATATTGGCTTCAGCTGGCCCCAAATTCGCTTCTGTGGGGCTGCATTAAGATATACTTAAATTTGGCAAAGTAAGACAAATTTAAGGCTGAAAACCATATTGTTTGCTAGAGCTGGCGCCACTAAATGAGATTCCACAAGAATATTCCTTAAGAAATACATAACTGGTCCAAAATACATGTATTGGAAGTGCAGGTATCGAGGGGGTGGTCATATGGCACATCAGTCCAAAACCCCACTTAAACTTCATCAATCTGGCTCAGATTTTCACAGGAAACTCAGTTCATATCAGACATTGATATTGTATTGGCTTGACTTACTCAGGAAACCAATTAAAAAATTCAATTTTCCGGGGTCTGGGGCCAGGCTCAGCCCCCCTCAAATTAGGAAATATCAGGTATATCCTAATACAACCAATCTGAAGCTCTTCTTTAATTTTGCATATTTTTTAACAATAATTGAGGATATATTAGGCCCATTTGGAGCATTACATCTCTGAAAATAAATTATTTCACCCATATAGTGCTGTAAAAATGGTCAAAAATACATGTAAATTACACCAAACCAGTACCAAATGTTGGTCTATAATGCTGAAATTTGGCCAGAATATAAGGTGGCACATACTAAATCTGACTGAACCGGTTTTAAAATTACATCTGATATAACAGTACCTATAGTTTGGCAATATTGGCTTCAGCTGGCCCCAAATTCGCTTCTGTGGGGCTGCATTAAGATATACTTAAATTTGGCAAAGTAAGACAAATTTAAGGCTGAAAACCATATTGTTTGCTAGAGCTGGCGCCACTAAATGAGATTCCACAAGAATATTCCTTAAGAAATACATAACTGGTCCAAAATACATGTATTGGAAGTGCAGGTATCGAGGGGGTGGTCATATGGCACATCAGTCCAAAACCCCACTTAAACTTCATCAATCTGGCTCAGATTTTCACAGGAAACTCAGTTCATATCAGACATTGATATTGTATTGGCTTGACTTACTCAGGAAACCAATTAAAAAATTCAATTTTCCGGGGTCTGGGGCCAGGCTCAGCCCCCCTCAAATTAGGAAATATCAGGTATATCCTAATACAACCAATCTGAAGCTCTTCTTTAATTTTGCATATTTTTTAACAATAATTGAGGATATATTAGGCCCATTTGGAGCATTACATCTCTGAAAATAAATTATTTCACCCATATAGTGCTGTAAAAATGGTCAAAAATACATGTAAATTACACCAAACCAGTACCAAATGTTGGTCTATAATGCTGAAATTTGGCCAGAATATAAGGTGGCACATACTAAATCTGACTGAACCGGTTTTAAAATTACATCTGATATAACAGTACCTATAGTTTGGCAATATTGGCTTCAGCTGGCCCCAAATTCGCTTCTGTGGGGCTGCATTAAGATATACTTAAATTTGGCAAAGTAAGACAAATTTAAGGCTGAAAACCATATTGTTTGCTAGAGCTGGCGCCACTAAATGAGATTCCACAAGAATATTCCTTAAGAAATACATAACTGGTCCAAAATACATGTATTGGAAGTGCAGGTATCGAGGGGGTGGTCATATGGCACATCAGTCCAAAACCCCACTTAAACTTCATCAATCTGGCTCAGATTTTCACAGGAAACTCAGTTCATATCAGACATTGATATTGTATTGGCTTGACTTACTCAGGAAACCAATTAAAAAATTCAATTTTCCGGGGTCTGGGGCCAGGCTCAGCCCCCCTCAAATTAGGAAATATCAGGTATATCCTAATACAACCAATCTGAAGCTCTTCTTTAATTTTGCATATTTTTTAACAATAATTGAGGATATATTAGGCCCATTTGGAGCATTACATCTCTGAAAATAAATTATTTCACCCATATAGTGCTGTAAAAATGGTCAAAAATACATGTAAATTACACCAAACCAGTACCAAATGTTGGTCTATAATGCTGAAATTTGGCCAGAATATAAGGTGGCACATACTAAATCTGACTGAACCGGTTTTAAAATTACATCTGATATAACAGTACCTATAGTTTGGCAATATTGGCTTCAGCTGGCCCCAAATTCGCTTCTGTGGGGCTGCATTAAGATATACTTAAATTTGGCAAAGTAAGACAAATTTAAGGCTGAAAACCATATTGTTTGCTAGAGCTGGCGCCACTAAATGAGATTCCACAAGAATATTCCTTAAGAAATACATAACTGGTCCAAAATACATGTATTGGAAGTGCAGGTATCGAGGGGGTGGTCATATGGCACATCAGTCCAAAACCCCACTTAAACTTCATCAATCTGGCTCAGATTTTCACAGGAAACTCAGTTCATATCAGACATTGATATTGTATTGGCTTGACTTACTCAGGAAACCAATTAAAAATTTCAATTTTCCGGGGTCTGGGGCCAGGCTCAGCCCCCCTCAAATTAGGAAATATCAGGTATATCCTAATACAACCAATCTGAAGCTCTTCTTTAATTTTGCATATGTTTTAACAATAATTGAGGATATATTAGGCCCATTTGGAGCATTACATCTCTGAAAATAAATTATTTCACCCATATAGTGCTGTAAAAATGGTCAAAAATACATGTAAATTACACCAAACCAGTACCAAATGTTGGTCTATAATGCTGAAATTTGGCCAGAATATAAGGTGGCACATACTAAATCTGACTGAACCGGTTTTAAAATTACATCTGATATAACAGTACCTATAGTTTGGCAATATTGGCTTCAGCTGGCCCCAAATTCGCTTCTGTGGGGCTGCATTAAGATATACTTAAATTTGGCAAAGGAAGACAAATTTAAGGCTGAAAACCATATTGTTTGCTAGAGCTGGCGCCACTAAATGAGATTCCACAAGAATATTCCTTAAGAAATACATAACTGGTCCAAAATACATGTATTGGAAGTGCAGGTATCGAGGGGTGGTCATATGGCACATCAGTCCAAAACCCCACTTAAACTTCATCAATCTGGCTCAGATTTTCACAGGAAACTCAGTTCATATCAGACATTGATATTGTATTGGCTTGACTTACTCAGGAAACCAATTAAAAATTTCAATTTTCCGGGGTCTGGGGCCAGGCTCAGCCCCCCTCAAATTAGGAAATATCAGGTATATCCTAATACAACCAATCTGAAGCTCTTCTTTAATTTTGCATATGTTTTAACAATAATTGAGGATATATTAGGCCCATTTGGAGCATTACATCTCTGAAAATAAATTATTTCACCCATATAGTGCTGTAAAAATGGTCAAAAATACATGTAAATTACACCAAACCAGTACCAAATGTTGGTCTATAATGCTGAAATTTGGCCAGAATATAAGGTGGCACATACTAAATCTGACTGAACCGGTTTTAAAATTACATCTGATATAACAGTACCTATAGTTTGGCAATATTGGCTTCAGCTGGCCCCAAATTCGCTTCTGTGGGGCTGCATTAAGATATACTTAAATTTGGCAAAGGAAGACAAATTTAAGGCTGAAAACCATATTGTTTGCTAGAGCTGGCGCCACTAAATGAGATTCCACAAGAATATTCCTTAAGAAATACATAACTGGTCCAAAATACATGTATTGGAAGTGCAGGTATCGAGGGGTGGTCATATGGCACATCAGTCCAAAACCCCACTTAAACTTCATCAATCTGGCTCAGATTTTCACAGGAAACTCAGTTCATATCAGACATTGATATTGTATTGGCTTGACTTACTCAGGAAACCAATTAAAAATTTCAATTTTCCGGGGTCTGGGGCCAGGCTCAGCCCCCCTCAAATTAGGAAATATCAGGTATATCCTAATACAACCAATCTGAAGCTCTTCTTTAATTTTGCATATGTTTTAACAATAATTGAGGATATATTAGGCCCATTTGGAGCATTACATCTCTGAAAATAAATTATTTCACCCATATAGTGCTGTAAAAATGGTCAAAAATACATGTAAATTACACCAAACCAGTACCAAATGTTGGTCTATAATGCTGAAATTTGGCCAGAATATAAGGTGGCACATACTAAATCTGACTGAACCGGTTTTAAAATTACATCTGATATAACAGTACCTATAGTTTGGCAATATTGGCTTCAGCTGGCCCCAAATTCGCTTCTGTGGGGCTGCATTAAGATATACTTAAATTTGGCAAAGTAAGACAAATTTAAGGCTGAAAACCATATTGTTTGCTAGAGCTGGCGCCACTAAATGAGATTCCACAAGAATATTCCTTAAGAAATACATAACTGGTCCAAAATACATGTATTGGAAGTGCAGGTATCGAGGGGGTGGTCATATGGCACATCAGTCCAAAACCCCACTTAAACTTCATCAATCTGGCTCAGATTTTCACAGGAAACTCAGTTCATATCAGACATTGAGATTGTATTGGCTTGACTTACTCAGGAAACCAATTAAAAATTTCAATTTTCCGGGGTCTGGGGCCAGGCTCAGCCCCCCTCAAATTAGGAAATATCAGGTATATCCTGATACAACCAATCTGAAGCTCTTCTTTAATTTTGCATATGTTTTAACAATAATTGAGGATATATTAGGCCCATTTGGAGCATTACATCTCTGAAAATAAATTATTTCACCCATATAGTGCTGTAAAAATGGTCAAAAATACATGTAAATTACACCAAACCAGTACCAAATGTTGGTCTATAATGCTGAAATTTGGCCAGAATATAAGGTGGCACATACTAAATCTGACTGAACCGGTTTTAAAATTACATCTGATATAACAGTACCTATAGTTTGGCAATATTGGCTTCAGCTGGCCCCAAATTCGCTTCTGTGGGGCTGCATTAAGATATACTTAAATTTGGCAAAGTAAGACAAATTTAAGGCTGAAAACCATATTGTTTGCTAGAGCTGGCGCCACTAAATGAGATTCCACAAGAATATTCCTTAAGAAATACATAACTGGTCCAAAATACATGTATTGGAAGTGCAGGTATCGAGGGGGTGGTCATATGGCACATCAGTCCAAAACCCCACTTAAACTTCATCAATCTGGCTCAGATTTTCACAGGAAACTCAGTTCATATCAGACATTGATATTGTATTGGCTTGACTTACTCAGGAAACCAATTAAAAATTTCAATTTTCCGGGGTCTGGGGCCAGGCTCAGCCCCCCTCAAATTAGGAAATATCAGGTATATCCTAATACAACCAATCTGAAGCTCTTCTTTAATTTTGCATATGTTTTAACAATAATTGAGGATATATTAGGCCCATTTGGAGCATTACATCTCTGAAAATAAATTATTTCACCCATATAGTGCTGTAAAAATGGTCAAAAATACATGTAAATTATACCAAACCAGTACCAAATGTTGGTCTATAATGCTGAAATTTGGCCAGAATATAAGGTGGCACATACTAAATCTGACTGAACCGGTTTTAAAATTACATCTGATATAACAGTACCTATAGTTTGGCAATATTGGCTTCAGCTGGCCCCAAATTCGCTTCTGTGGGGCTGCATTAAGATATACTTAAATTTGGCAAAATAAGACAAATTTAAGACTGAAAACCATATTGTTTGCTAGAGCTGGCGCCACTAAATGAGATAACACAAGAATATTCCTAAAGAAATACATACCTGGTCCAAAATACATGTATTGGAAGTGCAGGTATCGAGGGGGTGGTCATATGGCACATCAGTCCAAAACCCCACTTAAACTTCATCAATCTGGCTCAGATTTTCACAGGAAACTCAGTTCATATCAGACATTGATATTGTATTGGCTTGACTTACTCAGGAAACCAATTAAAAATTTCAATTTTCCGGGGTCTGGGGCCAGGCTCAGCCCCCCTCAAATTAGGAAATATCAGGTATATCCTAATACAACCAATCTGAAGCTCTTCTTTAATTTTGCATATGTTTTAACAATAATTGAGGATATATTAGGCCCATTTGGAGCATTACATCTCTGAAAATAAATTATTTCACCCATATAGTGCTGTAAAAATGGTCAAAAATACATGTAAATTACACCAAACCAGTACCAAATGTTGGTCTATAATGCTGAAATTTGGCCAGAATATAAGGTGGCACATACTAAATCTAACTGAACCGGTTTTAAAATTACATCTGATATAACAATACCTATAGTTTGGCAATATTGGCTTCAGCTGGCCCCAAATTCGCTTCTGTGGGGCTGCATTAAGATATACTTAAATTTGGCAAAGTAAGACAAATTTAAGGCTGAAAACCATATTGTTTGCTAGAGCTGGCGCCACTAAATGAGATTCCACAAGAATATTCCTTAAGAAATACATAACTGGTCCAAAATACATGTATTGGAAGTGCAGGTATCGAGGGGGTGGTCATATGGCACATCAGTCCAAAACCCCACTTAAACTTCATCAATCTGGCTCAGATTTTCACAGGAAACTCAGTTCATATCAGACATTGATATTGTATTGGCTTGACTTACTCAGGAAACCAATTAAAAATTTCAATTTTCCGGGGTCTGGGGCCAGGCTCAGCCCCCCTCAAATTAGGAAATATCAGGTATATCCTAATACAACCAATCTGAAGCTCTTCTTTAATTTTGCATATGTTTTAACAATAATTGAGGATATATTAGGCCCATTTGGAGCATTACATCTCTGAAAATAAATTATTTCACCCATATAGTGCTGTAAAAATGGTCAAAAATACATGTAAATTACACCAAACCAGTACCAAATGTTGGTCTATAATGCTGAAATTTGGCCAGAATATAAGGTGGCACATACTAAATCTGACTGAACCGGTTTTAAAATTGCATCTGATATAACAATACCTATAGTTTGGCAATATTGGCTTCAGCTGGCCCCAAATTCGCTTCTGTGGGGCTGCATTAAGATATACTTAAATTTGGCAAAGTAAGACAAATTTAAGGCTGAAAACCATATTGTTTGCTAGAGCTGGCGCCACTAAATGAGATTCCACAAGAATATTCCTTAAGAAATACATAACTGGTCCAAAATACATGTATTGGAAGTGCAGGTATCGAGGGGGTGGTCATATGGCACATCAGTCCAAAACCCCACTTAAACTTCATCAATCTGGCTCAGATTTTCACAGGAAACTCAGTTCATATCAGACATTGATATTGTATTGGCTTGACTTACTCAGGAAACCAATTAAAAATTTCAATTTTCCAGGGTCTGGGGCCAGGCTCAGCCCCCCTCAAATTAGGAAATATCAGGTATATCCTAATACAACCAATCTGAAGCTCTTCTTTAATTTTGCATATGTTTTAACAATAATTGAGGATATATTAGGCCCATTTGGAGCATTACATCTCTGAAAATAAATTATTTCACCCATATAGTGCTGTAAAAATGGTCAAAAATACATGTAAATTACACCAAACCAGTACCAAATGTTGGTCTATAATGCTGAAATTTGGCCAGAATATAAGGTGGCACATACTAAATCTGACTGAACCGGTTTTAAAATTACATCTGATATAACAGTACCTATAGTTTGGCAATATTGGCTTCAGCTGGCCCCAAATTCGCTTCTGTGGGGCTGCATTAAGATATACTTAAATTTGGCAAAGTAAGACAAATTTAAGGCTGAAAACCATATTGTTTGCTAGAGCTGGCGCCACTAAATGAGATTCCACAAGAATATTCCTTAAGAAATACATAACTGGTCCAAAATACATGTATTGGAAGTGCAGGTATCGAGGGGGTGGTCATATGGCACATCAGTCCAAAACCCCACTTAAACTTCATCAATCTGGCTCAGATTTTCACAGGAAACTCAGTTCATATCAGACATTGATATTGTATTGGCTTGACTTACTCAGGAAACCAATTAAAAAATTCAATTTTCCGGGGTCTGGGGCCAGGCTCAGCCCCCCTCAAATTAGGAAATATCAGGTATATCCTAATACAACCAATCTGAAGCTCTTCTTTAATTTTGCATATGTTTTAACAATAATTGAGGATATATTAGGCCCATTTGGAGCATTACATCTCTGAAAATAAATTATTTCACCCATATAGTGCTGTAAAAATGGTCAAAAATACATGTAAATTACACCAAACCAGTACCAAATGTTGGTCTATAATGCTGAAATTTGGCCAGAATATAAGGTGGCACATACTAAATCTGACTGAACCGGTTTTAAAATTACATCTGATATAACAGTACCTATAGTTTGGCAATATTGGCTTCAGCTGGCCCCAAATTCGCTTCTGTGGGGCTGCATTAAGATATACTTAAATTTGGCAAAGTAAGACAAATTTAAGGCTGAAAACCATATTGTTTGCTAGAGCTGGCGCCACTAAATGAGATTCCACAAGAATATTCCTTAAGAAATACATAACTGGTCCAAAATACATGTATTGGAAGTGCAGGTATCGAGGGGGTGGTCATATGGCACATCAGTCCAAAACCCCACTTAAACTTCATCAATCTGGCTCAGATTTTCACAGGAAACTCAGTTCATATCAGACATTGATATTGTATTGGCTTGACTTACTCAGGAAACTAATTAAAAATTTCAATTTTCCGGGGTCTGGGGCCAGGCTCAGCCCCCCTCAAATTAGGAAATATCAGGTATATCCTAATACAACCAATCTGAAGCTCTTCTTTAATTTTGCATATGTTTTAACAATAATTGAGGATATATTAGGCCCATTTGGAGCATTACATCTCTGAAAATAAATTATTTCACCCATATAGTGCTGTAAAAATGGTCAAAAATACATGTAAATTACACCAAACCAGTACCAAATGTTGGTCTATA
Source organism: Sabellastarte sp. h YS-2021 (assembly GCA_964017235.1). NCBI lineage: Eukaryota > Metazoa > Annelida > Polychaeta > Sabellida > Sabellidae > Sabellastarte > Sabellastarte sp. h YS-2021. Next base: position 92,887,524 of record OZ024934.1, read on the forward strand.
ATGCTGAAATTTGGCCAGAATATAAGGTGGCACATACTAAATCTGACTGAACCGGTTTTAAAATTACATCTGATATAACAATACCTATAGTTTGGCAATATTGGCTTCAGCTGGCCCCAAATTCGCTTCTGTGGGGCTGCATTAAGATATACTTAAATTTGGCAAAGTAAGACAAATTTAAGGCTGAAAACCATATTGTTTGCTAGAGCTGGCGCCACTAAATGAGATTCCACAAGAATATTCCTTAAGAAATACATAACTGGTCCAAAATACATGTATTGGAAGTGCAGGTATCGAGGGGGTGGTCATATGGCACATCAGTCCAAAACCCCACTTAAACTTCATCAATCTGGCTCAGATTTTCACAGGAAACTCAGTTCATATCAGACATTGATATTGTATTGGCTTGACTTACTCAGGAAACCAATTAAAAATTTCAATTTTCCGGGGTCTGGGGCCAGGCTCAGCCCCCCTCAAATTAGGAAATATCAGGTATATCCTAATACAACCAATCTGAAGCTCTTCTTTAATTTTGCATATGTTTTAACAATAATTGAGGATATATTAGGCCCATTTGGAGCATTACATCTCTGAAAATAAATTATTTCACCCATATAGTGCTGTAAAAATGGTCAAAAATACATGTAAATTACACCAAACCAGTACCAAATGTTGGTCTATAATGCTGAAATTTGGCCAGAATATAAGGTGGCACATACTAAATCTGACTGAACCGGTTTTAAAATTACATCTGATATAACAGTACCTATAGTTTGGCAATATTGGCTTCAGCTGGCCCCAAATTCGCTTCTGTGGGGCTGCATTAAGATATACTTAAATTTGGCAAAGTAAGACAAATTTAAGGCTGAAAACCATATTGTTTGCTAGAGCTGGCGCCACTAAATGAGATTCCACAAGAATATTCCTTAAGAAATACATAACTGGTCCAAAATACATGTATTGGAAGTGCAGGTATCGAGGGGGTGGTCATATGGCACATCAGTCCAAAACCCCACTTAAACTTCATCAATCTGGCTCAGATTTTCACAGGAAACTCAGTTCATATCAGACATTGATATTGTATTGGCTTGACTTACTCAGGAAACCAATTAAAAATTTCAATTTTCCGGGGTCTGGGGCCAGGCTCAGCCCCCCTCAAATTAGGAAATATCAGGTATATCCTAATACAACCAATCTGAAGCTCTTCTTTAATTTTGCATATGTTTTAACAATAATTGAGGATATATTAGGCCCATTTGGAGCATTACATCTCTGAAAATAAATTATTTCACCCATATAGTGCTGTAAAAATGGTCAAAAATACATGTAAATTACACCAAACCAGTACCAAATGTTGGTCTATAATGCTGAAATTTGGCCAGAATATAAGGTGGCACATACTAAATCTGACTGAACCGGTTTTAAAATTACATCTGATATAACAGTACCTATAGTTTGGCAATATTGGCTTCAGCTGGCCCCAAATTCGCTTCTGTGGGGCTGCATTAAGATATACTTAAATTTGGCAAAGGAAGACAAATTTAAGGCTGAAAACCATATTGTTTGCTAGAGCTGGCGCCACTAAATGAGATTCCACAAGAATATTCCTTAAGAAATACATAACTGGTCCAAAATACATGTATTGGAAGTGCAGGTATCGAGGGGGTGGTCATATGGCACATCAGTCCAAAACCCCACTTAAACTTCATCAATCTGGCTCAGATTTTCACAGGAAACTCAGTTCATATCAGACATTGATATTGTATTGGCTTGACTTACTCAGGAAACCAATTAAAAATTTCAATTTTCCGGGGTCTGGGGCCAGGCTCAGCCCCCCTCAAATTAGGAAATATCAGGTATATCCTAATACAACCAATCTGAAGCTCTTCTTTAATTTTGCATATGTTTTAACAATAATTGAGGATATATTAGGCCCATTTGGAGCATTACATCTCTGAAAATAAATTATTTCACCCATATAGTGCTGTAAAAATGGTCAAAAATACATGTAAATTACACCAAACCAGTACCAAATGTTGGTCTATAATGCTGAAATTTGGCCAGAATATAAGGTGGCACATACTAAATCTGACTGAACCGGTTTTAAAATTACATCTGATATAACAGTACCTATAGTTTGGCAATATTGGCTTCAGCTGGCCCCAAATTCGCTTCTGTGGGGCTGCATTAAGATATACTTAAATTTGGCAAAGTAAGACAAATTTAAGGCTGAAAACCATATTGTTTGCTAGAGCTGGCGCCACTAAATGAGATTCCACAAGAATATTCCTTAAGAAATACATAACTGGTCCAAAATACATGTATTGGAAGTGCAGGTATCGAGGGGGTGGTCATATGGCACATCAGTCCAAAACCCCACTTAAACTTCATCAATCTGGCTCAGATTTTCACAGGAAACTCAGTTCATATCAGACATTGATATTGTATTGGCTTGACTTACTCAGGAAACCAATTAAAAATTTCAATTTTCCGGGGTCTGGGGCCAGGCTCAGCCCCCCTCAAATTAGGAAATATCAGGTATATCCTAATACAACCAATCTGAAGCTCTTCTTTAATTTTGCATATGTTTTAACAATAATTGAGGATATATTAGGCCCATTTGGAGCATTACATCTCTGAAAATAAATTATTTCACCCATATAGTGCTGTAAAAATGGTCAAAAATACATGTAAATTACACCAAACCAGTACCAAATGTTGGTCTATAATGCTGAAATTTGGCCAGAATATAAGGTGGCACATACTAAATCTGACTGAACCGGTTTTAAAATTACATCTGATATAACAATACCTATAGTTTGGCAATATTGGCTTCAGCTGGCCCCAAATTCGCTTCTGTGGGGCTGCATTAAGATATACTTAAATTTGGCAAAGTAAGACAAATTTAAGGCTGAAAACCATATTGTTTGCTAGAGCTGGCGCCACTAAATGAGATTCCACAAGAATATTCCTTAAGAAATACATAACTGGTCCAAAATACATGTATTGGAAGTGCAGGTATCGAGGGGGTGGTCATATGGCACATCAGTCCAAAACCCCACTTAAACTTCATCAATCTGGCTCAGATTTTCACAGGAAACTCAGTTCATATCGGACATTGATATTGTATTGGCTTGACTTACTCAGGAAACCAATTAAAAAATTCAATTTTCCGGGGTCTGGGGCCAGGCTCAGCCCCCCTCAAATTAGGAAATATCAGGTATATCCTAATACAACCAATCTGAAGCTCTTCTTTAATTTTGCATATGTTTTAACAATAATTGAGGATATATTAGGCCCATTTGGAGCATTACATCTCTGAAAATAAATTATTTCACCCATATAGTGCTGTAAAAATGGTCAAAAATACATGTAAATTACACCAAACCAGTACCAAATGTTGGTCTATAATGCTGAAATTTGGCCAGAATATAAGGTGGCACATACTAAATCTGACTGAACCGGTTTTAAAATTACATCTGATATAACAGTACCTATAGTTTGGCAATATTGGCTTCAGCTGGCCCCAAATTCGCTTCTGTGGGGCTGCATTAAGATATACTTAAATTTGGCAAAGTAAGACAAATTTAAGGCTGAAAACCATATTGTTTGCTAGAGCTGGCGCCACTAAATGAGATTCCACAAGAATATTCCTTAAGAAATACATAACTGGTCCAAAATACATGTATTGGAAGTGCAGGTATCGAGGGGGTGGTCATATGGCACATCAGTCCAAAACCCCACTTAAACTTCATCAATCTGGCTCAGATTTTCACAGGAAACTCAGTTCATATCAGACATTGATATTGTATTGGCTTGACTTACTCAGGAAACCAATTAAAAATTTCAATTTTCCGGGGTCTGGGGCCAGGCTCAGCCCCCCTCAAATTAGGAAATATCAGGTATATCCTAATACAACCAATCTGAAGCTCTTCTTTAATTTTGCATATGTTTTAACAATAATTGAGGATATATTAGGCCCATTTGGAGCATTACATCTCTGAAAATAAATTATTTCACCCATATAGTGCTGTAAAAATGGTCAAAAATACATGTAAATTACACCAAACCAGTACCAAATGTTGGTCTATAATGCTGAAATTTGGCCAGAATATAAGGTGGCACATACTAAATCTGACTGAACCGGTTTTAAAATTACATCTGATATAACAGTACCTATAGTTTGGCAATATTGGCTTCAGCTGGCCCCAAATTCGCTTCTGTGGGGCTGCATTAAGATATACTTAAATTTGGCAAAGTAAGACAAATTTAAGGCTGAAAACCATATTGTTTGCTAGAGCTGGCGCCACTAAATGAGATTCCACAAGAATATTCCTTAAGAAATACATAACTGGTCCAAAATACATGTATTGGAAGTGCAGGTATCGAGGGGGTGGTCATATGGCACATCAGTCCAAAACCCCACTTAAACTTCATCAATCTGGCTCAGATTTTCACAGGAAACTCAGTTCATATCAGACATTGATATTGTATTGGCTTGACTTACTCAGGAAACCAATTAAAAATTTCAATTTTCCGGGGTCTGGGGCCAGGCTCAGCCCCCCTCAAATTAGGAAATATCAGGTATATCCTAATACAACCAATCTGAAGCTCTTCTTTAATTTTGCATATGTTTTAACAATAATTGAGGATATATTAGGCCCATTTGGAGCATTACATCTCTGAAAATAAATTATTTCACCCATATAGTGCTGTAAAAATGGTCAAAAATACATGTAAATTACACCAAACCAGTACCAAATGTTGGTCTATAATGCTGAAATTTGGCCAGAATATAAGGTGGCACATACTAAATCTGACTGAACCGGTTTTAAAATTACATCTGATATAACAATACCTATAGTTTGGCAATATTGGCTTCAGCTGGCCCCAAATTCGCTTCTGTGGGGCTGCATTAAGATATACTTAAATTTGGCAAAGTAAGACAAATTTAAGGCTGAAAACCATATTGTTTGCTAGAGCTGGCGCCACTAAATGAGATTCCACAAGAATATTCCTTAAGAAATACATAACTGGTCCAAAATACATGTATTGGAAGTGCAGGTATCGAGGGGGTGGTCATATGGCACATCAGTCCAAAACCCCACTTAAACTTCATCAATCTGGCTCAGATTTTCACAGGAAACTCAGTTCATATCAGACATTGATATTGTATTGGCTTGACTTACTCAGGAAACCAATTAAAAATTTCAATTTTCCGGGGTCTGGGGCCAGGCTCAGCCCCCCTCAAATTAGGAAATATCAGGTATATCCTAATACAACCAATCTGAAGCTCTTCTTTAATTTTGCATATGTTTTAACAATAATTGAGGATATATTAGGCCCATTTGGAGCATTACATCTCTGAAAATAAATTATTTCACCCATATAGTGCTGTAAAAATGGTCAAAAATACATGTAAATTACACCAAACCAGTACCAAATGTTGGTCTATAATGCTGAAATTTGGCCAGAATATAAGGTGGCACATACTAAATCTGACTGAACCGGTTTTAAAATTACATCTGATATAACAGTACCTATAGTTTGGCAATATTGGCTTCAGCTGGCCCCAAATTCGCTTCTGTGGGGCTGCATTAAGATATACTTAAATTTGGCAAAGTAAGACAAATTTAAGGCTGAAAACCATATTGTTTGCTAGAGCTGGCGCCACTAAATGAGATTCCACAAGAATATTCCTTAAGAAATACATAACTGGTCCAAAATACATGTATTGGAAGTGCAGGTATCGAGGGGGTGGTCATATGGCACATCAGTCCAAAACCCCACTTAAACTTCATCAATCTGGCTCAGATTTTCACAGGAAACTCAGTTCATATCAGACATTGATATTGTATTGGCTTGACTTACTCAGGAAACCAATTAAAAATTTCAATTTTCCGGGGTCTGGGGCCAGGCTCAGCCCCCCTCAAATTAGGAAATATCAGGTATATCCTAATACAACCAATCTGAAGCTCTTCTTTAATTTTGCATATGTTTTAACAATAATTGAGGATATATTAGGCCCATTTGGAGCATTACATCTCTGAAAATAAATTATTTCACCCATATAGTGCTGTAAAAATGGTCAAAAATACATGTAAATTACACCAAACCAGTACCAAATGTTGGTCTATAATGCTGAAATTTGGCCAGAATATAAGGTGGCACATACTAAATCTGACTGAACCGGTTTTAAAATTACATCTGATATAACAGTACCTATAGTTTGGCAATATTGGCTTCAGCTGGCCCCAAATTCGCTTCTGTGGGGCTGCATTAAGATATACTTAAATTTGGCAAAGTAAGACAAATTTAAGGCTGAAAACCATATTGTTTGCTAGAGCTGGCGCCACTAAATGAGATTCCACAAGAATATTCCTTAAGAAATACATAACTGGTCCAAAATACATGTATTGGAAGTGCAGGTATCGAGGGGGTGGTCATATGGCACATCAGTCCAAAACCCCACTTAAACTTCATCAATCTGGCTCAGATTTTCACAGGAAACTCAGTTCATATCAGACATTGATATTGTATTGGCTTGACTTACTCAGGAAACCAATTAAAAATTTCAATTTTCCGGGGTCTGGGGCCAGGCTCAGCCCCCCTCAAATTAGGAAATATCAGGTATATCCTAATACAACCAATCTGAAGCTCTTCTTTAATTTTGCATATGTTTTAACAATAATTGAGGATATATTAGGCCCATTTGGAGCATTACATCTCTGAAAATAAATTATTTCACCCATATAGTGCTGTAAAAATGGTCAAAAATACATGTAAATTACACCAAACCAGTACCAAATGTTGGTCTATAATGCTGAAATTTGGCCAGAATATAAGGTGGCACATACTAAATCTGACTGAACCGGTTTTAAAATTACATCTGATATAACAATACCTATAGTTTGGCAATATTGGCTTCAGCTGGCCCCAAATTCGCTTCTGTGGGGCTGCATTAAGATATACTTAAATTTGGCAAAGTAAGACAAATTTAAGGCTGAAAACCATATTGTTTGCTAGAGCTGGCGCCACTAAATGAGATTCCACAAGAATATTCCTTAAGAAATACATAACTGGTCCAAAATACATGTATTGGAAGTGCAGGTATCGAGGGGGTGGTCATATGGCACATCAGTCCAAAACCCCACTTAAACTTCATCAATCTGGCTCAGATTTTCACAGGAAACTCAGTTCATATCAGACATTGATATTGTATTGGCTTGACTTACTCAGGAAACCAATTAAAAATTTCAATTTTCCAGGGTCTGGGGCCAGGCTCAGCCCCCCTCAAATTAGGAAATATCAGGTATATCCTAATACAACCAATCTGAAGCTCTTCTTTAATTTTGCATATGTTTTAACAATAATTGAGGATATATTAGGCCCATTTGGAGCATTACATCTCTGAAAATAAATTATTTCACCCGTATAGTGCTGTAAAAATGGTCAAAAATACATGTAAATTACACCAAACCAGTACCAAATGTTGGTCTATAATGCTGAAATTTGGCCAGAATATAAGGTGGCACATACTAAATCTGACTGAACCGGTTTTAAAATTACATCTGATATAACAGTACCTATAGTTTGGCAATATTGGCTTCAGCTGGCCCCAAATTCGCTTCTGTGGGGCTGCATTAAGATATACTTAAATTTGGCAAAGTAAGACAAATTTAAGGCTGAAAACCATATTGTTTGCTAGAGCTGGCGCCACTAAATGAGATTCCACAAGAATATTCCTTAAGAAATACATAACTGGTCCAAAATACATGTATTGGAAGTGCAGGTATCGAGGGGGTGGTCATATGGCACATCAGTCCAAAACCCCACTTAAACTTCATCAATCTGGCTCAGATTTTCACAGGAAACTCAGTTCATATCGGACATTGATATTGTATTGGCTTGACTTACTCAGGAAACCAATTAAAAAATTCAATTTTCCGGGGTCTGGGGCCAGGCTCAGCCCCCCTCAAATTAGGAAATATCAGGTATATCCTAATACAACCAATCTGAAGCTCTTCTTTAATTTTGCATATGTTTTAACAATAATTGAGGATATATTAGGCCCATTTGGAGCATTACATCTCTGAAAATAAATTATTTCACCCATATAGTGCTGTAAAAATGGTCAAAAATACATGTAAATTACACCAAACCAGTACCAAATGTTGGTCTATAATGCTGAAATTTGGCCAGAATATAAGGTGGCACATACTAAATCTGACTGAACCGGTTTTAAAATTACATCTGATATAACAGTACCTATAGTTTGGCAATATTGGCTTCAGCTGGCCCCAAATTCGCTTCTGTGGGGCTGCATTAAGATATACTTAAATTTGGCAAAGTAAGACAAATTTAAGGCTGAAAACCATATTGTTTGCTAGAGCTGGCGCCACTAAATGAGATTCCACAAGAATATTCCTTAAGAAATACATAACTGGTCCAAAATACATGTATTGGAAGTGCAGGTATCGAGGGGGTGGTCATATGGCACATCAGTCCAAAACCCCACTTAAACTTCATCAATCTGGCTCAGATTTTCACAGGAAACTCAGTTCATATCAGACATTGATATTGTATTGGCTTGACTTACTCAGGAAACCAATTAAAAATTTCAATTTTCCGGGGTCTGGGGCCAGGCTCAGCCCCCCTCAAATTAGGAAATATCAGGTATATCCTAATACAACCAATCTGAAGCTCTTCTTTAATTTTGCATATGTTTTAACAATAATTGAGGATATATTAGGCCCATTTGGAGCATTACATCTCTGAAAATAAATTATTTCACCCATATAGTGCTGTAAAAATGGTCAAAAATACATGTAAATTACACCAAACCAGTACCAAATGTTGGTCTATAATGCTGAAATTTGGCCAGAATATAAGGTGGCACATACTAAATCTGACTGAACCGGTTTTAAAATTACATCTGATATAACAGTACCTATAGTTTGGCAATATTGGCTTCAGCTGGCCCCAAATTCGCTTCTGTGGGGCTGCATTAAGATATACTTAAATTTGGCAAAGTAAGACAAATTTAAGGCTGAAAACCATATTGTTTGCTAGAGCTGGCGCCACTAAATGAGATTCCACAAGAATATTCCTTAAGAAATACATAACTGGTCCAAAATACATGTATTGGAAGTGCAGGTATCGAGGGGGTGGTCATATGGCACATCAGTCCAAAACCCCACTTAAACTTCATCAATCTGGCTCAGATTTTCACAGGAAACTCAGTTCATATCAGACATTGATATTGTATTGGCTTGACTTACTCAGGAAACCAATTAAAAATTTCAATTTTCCGGGGTCTGGGGCCAGGCTCAGCCCCCCTCAAATTAGGAAATATCAGGTATATCCTAATACAACCAATCTGAAGCTCTTCTTTAATTTTGCATATGTTTTAACAATAATTGAGGATATATTAGGCCCATTTGGAGCATTACATCTCTGAAAATAAATTATTTCACCCATATAGTGCTGTAAAAATGGTCAAAAATACATGTAAATTACACCAAACCAGTACCAAATGTTGGTCTATAATGCTGAAATTTGGCCAGAATATAAGGTGGCACATACTAAATCTGACTGAACCGGTTTTAAAATTACATCTGATATAACAATACCTATAGTTTGGCAATATTGGCTTCAGCTGGCCCCAAATTCGCTTCTGTGGGGCTGCATTAAGATATACTTAAATTTGGCAAAGTAAGACAAATTTAAGGCTGAAAACCATATTGTTTGCTAGAGCTGGCGCCACTAAATGAGATTCCACAAGAATATTCCTTAAGAAATACATAACTGGTCCAAAATACATGTATTGGAAGTGCAGGTATCGAGGGGGTGGTCATATGGCACATCAGTCCAAAAACCCCACTTAAACTTCATCAATCTGGCTCAGATTTTCACAGGAAACTCAGTTCATATCAGACATTGATATTGTATTGGCTTGACTTACTCAGGAAACCAATTAAAAATTTCAATTTTCCAGGGTCTGGGGCCAGGCTCAGCCCCCCTCAAATTAGGAAATATCAGGTATATCCTAATACAACCAATCTGAAGCTCTTCTTTAATTTTGCATATGTTTTAACAATAATTGAGGATATATTAGGCCCATTTGGAGCATTACATCTCTGAAAATAAATTATTTCACCCGTATAGTGCTGTAAAAATGGTCAAAAATACATGTAAATTACACCAAACCAGTACCAAATGTTGGTCTATAATGCTGAAATTTGGCCAGAATATAAGGTGGCACATACTAAATCTGACTGAACCGGTTTTAAAATTACATCTGATATAACAGTACCTATAGTTTGGCAATATTGGCTTCAGCTGGCCCCAAATTCGCTTCTGTGGGGCTGCATTAAGATATACTTAAATTTGGCAAAGTAAGACAAATTTAAGGCTGAAAACCATATTGTTTGCTAGAGCTGGCGCCACTAAATGAGATTCCACAAGAATATTCCTTAAGAAATACATAACTGGTCCAAAATACATGTATTGGAAGTGCAGGTATCGAGGGGGTGGTCATATGGCACATCAGTCCAAAACCCCACTTAAACTTCATCAATCTGGCTCAGATTTTCACAGGAAACTCAGTTCATATCGGACATTGATATTGTATTGGCTTGACTTACTCAGGAAACCAATTAAAAAATTCAATTTTCCGGGGTCTGGGGCCAGGCTCAGCCCCCCTCAAATTAGGAAATATCAGGTATATCCTAATACAACCAATCTGAAGCTCTTCTTTAATTTTGCATATGTTTTAACAATAATTGAGGATATATTAGGCCCATTTGGAGCATTACATCTCTGAAAATAAATTATTTCACCCATATAGTGCTGTAAAAATGGTCAAAAATACATGTAAATTACACCAAACCAGTACCAAATGTTGGTCTATAATGCTGAAATTTGGCCAGAATATAAGGTGGCACATACTAAATCTAACTGAACCGGTTTTAAAATTACATCTGATATAACAATACCTATAGTTTGGCAATATTGGCTTCAGCTGGCCCCAAATTCGCTTCTGTGGGGCTGCATTAAGATATACTTAAATTTGGCAAAGTAAGACAAATTTAAGGCTGAAAACCATATTGTTTGCTAGAGCTGGCGCCACTAAATGAGATTCCACAAGAATATTCCTTAAGAAATACATAACTGGTCCAAAATACATGTATTGGAAGTGCAGGTATCGAGGGGGTGGTCATATGGCACATCAGTCCAAAACCCCACTTAAACTTCATCAATCTGGCTCAGATTTTCACAGGAAACTCAGTTCATATCGGACATTGATATTGTATTGGCTTGACTTACTCAGGAAACCAATTAAAAAATTCAATTTTCCGGGGTCTGGGGCCAGGCTCAGCCCCCCTCAAATTAGGAAATATCAGGTATATCCTAATACAACCAATCTGAAGCTCTTCTTTAATTTTGCATATGTTTTAACAATAATTGAGGATATATTAGGCCCATTTGGAGCATTACATCTCTGAAAATAAATTATTTCACCCATATAGTGCTGTAAAAATGGTCAAAAATACATGTAAATTACACCAAACCAGTACCAAATGTTGGTCTATAATGCTGAAATTTGGCCAGAATATAAGGTGGCACATACTAAATCTAACTGAACCGGTTTTAAAATTACATCTGATATAACAATACCTATAGTTTGGCAATATTGGCTTCAGCTGGCCCCAAATTCGCTTCTGTGGGGCTGCATTAAGATATACTTAAATTTGGCAAAGTAAGACAAATTTAAGGCTGAAAACCATATTGTTTGCTAGAGCTGGCGCCACTAAATGAGATTCCACAAGAATATTCCTTAAGAAATACATAACTGGTCCAAAATACATGTATTGGAAGTGCAGGTATCGAGGGGGTGGTCATATGGCACATCAGTCCAAAACCCCACTTAAACTTCATCAATCTGGCTCAGATTTTCACAGGAAACTCAGTTCATATCGGACATTGATATTGTATTGGCTTGACTTACTCAGGAAACCAATTAAAAAATTCAATTTTCCGGGGTCTGGGGCCAGGCTCAGCCCCCCTCAAATTAGGAAATATCAGGTATATCCTAATACAACCAATCTGAAGCTCTTCTTTAATTTTGCATATGTTTTAACAATAATTGAGGATATATTAGGCCCATTTGGAGCATTACATCTCTGAAAATAAATTATTTCACCCATATAGTGCTGTAAAAATGGTCAAAAATACATGTAAATTACACCAAACCAGTACCAAATGTTGGTCTATAATGCTGAAATTTGGCCAGAATATAAGGTGGCACATACTAAATCTGACTGAACCGGTTTTAAAATTACATCTGATATAACAGTACCTATAGTTTGGCAATATTGGCTTCAGCTGGCCCCAAATTCGCTTCTGTGGGGCTGCATTAAGATATACTTAAATTTGGCAAAGTAAGACAAATTTAAGGCTGAAAACCATATTGTTTGCTAGAGCTGGCGCCACTAAATGAGATTCCACAAGAATATTCCTTAAGAAATACATAACTGGTCCAAAATACATGTATTGGAAGTGCAGGTATCGAGGGGGTGGTCATATGGCACATCAGTCCAAAACCCCACTTAAACTTCATCAATCTGGCTCAGATTTTCACAGGAAACTCAGTTCATATCAGACATTGATATTGTATTGGCTTGACTTACTCAAGAAACCAATTAAAAATTTCAATTTTCCGGGGTCTGGGGCCAGGCTCAGCCCCCCTCAAATTAGGAAATATCAGGTATATCCTAATACAACCAATCTGAAGCTCTTCTTTAATTTTGCATATGTTTTAACAATAATTGAGGATATATTAGGCCCATTTGGAGCATTACATCTCTGAAAATAAATTATTTCACCCATATAGTGCTGTAAAAATGGTCAAAAATACATGTAAATTACACCAAACCAGTACCAAATGTTGGTCTATAATGCTGAAATTTGGCCAGAATATAAGGTGGCACATACTAAATCTGACTGAACCGGTTTTAAAATTACATCTGATATAACAATACCTATAGTTTGGCAATATTGGCTTCAGCTGGCCCCAAATTCGCTTCTGTGGGGCTGCATTAAGATATACTTAAATTTGGCAAAGTAAGACAAATTTAAGGCTGAAAACCATATTGTTTGCTAGAGCTGGCGCCACTAAATGAGATTCCACAAGAATATTCCTTAAGAAATACATAACTGGTCCAAAATACATGTATTGGAAGTGCAGGTATCGAGGGGGTGGTCATATGGCACATCAGTCCAAAACCCCACTTAAACTTCATCAATCTGGCTCAGATTTTCACAGGAAACTCAGTTCATATCAGACATTGATATTGTATTGGCTTGACTTACTCAGGAAACCAATTAAAAATTTCAATTTTCCAGGGTCTGGGGCCAGGCTCAGCCCCCCTCAAATTAGGAAATATCAGGTATATCCTAATACAACCAATCTGAAGCTCTTCTTTAATTTTGCATATGTTTTAACAATAATTGAGGATATATTAGGCCCATTTGGAGCATTACATCTCTGAAAATAAATTATTTCACCCGTATAGTGCTGTAAAAATGGTCAAAAATACATGTAAATTACACCAAACCAGTACCAAATGTTGGTCTATAATGCTGAAATTTGGCCAGAATATAAGGTGGCACATACTAAATCTGACTGAACCGGTTTTAAAATTACATCTGATATAACAGTACCTATAGTTTGGCAATATTGGCTTCAGCTGGCCCCAAATTCGCTTCTGTGGGGCTGCATTAAGATATATTTAAATTTGGCAAAGTAAGACAAATTTAAGGCTGAAAACCATATTGTTTGCTAGAGCTGGCGCCACTAAATGAGATTCCACAAGAATATTCCTTAAGAAATACATAACTGGTCCAAAATACATGTATTGGAAGTGCAGGTATCGAGGGGGTGGTCATATGGCACATCAGTCCAAAACCCCACTTAAACTTCATCAATCTGGCTCAGATTTTCACAGGAAACTCAGTTCATATCGGACATTGATATTGTATTGGCTTGACTTACTCAGGAAACCAATTAAAAAATTCAATTTTCCGGGGTCTGGGGCCAGGCTCAGCCCCCCTCAAATTAGGAAATATCAGGTATATCCTAATACAACCAATCTGAAGCTCTTCTTTAATTTTGCATATGTTTTAACAATAATTGAGGATATATTAGGCCCATTTGGAGCATTACATCTCTGAAAATAAATTATTTCACCCATATAGTGCTGTAAAAATGGTCAAAAATACATGTAAATTACACCAAACCAGTACCAAATGTTGGTCTATAATGCTGAAATTTGGCCAGAATATAAGGTGGCACATACTAAATCTGACTGAACCGGTTTTAAAATTACATCTGATATAACAGTACCTATAGTTTGGCAATATTGGCTTCAGCTGGCCCCAAATTCGCTTCTGTGGGGCTGCATTAAGATATACTTAAATTTGGCAAAGTAAGACAAATTTAAGGCTGAAAACCATATTGTTTGCTAGAGCTGGCGCCACTAAATGAGATTCCACAAGAATATTCCTTAAGAAATACATAACTGGTCCAAAATACATGTATTGGAAGTGCAGGTATCGAGGGGGTGGTCATATGGCACATCAGTCCAAAACCCCACTTAAACTTCATCAATCTGACTCAGATTTTCACAGGAAACTCAGTTCATATCAGACATTGATATTGTATTGGCTTGACTTACTCAGGAAACCAATTAAAAATTTCAATTTTCCGGGGTCTGGGGCCAGGCTCAGCCCCCCTCAAATTAGGAAATATCAGGTATATCCTAATACAACCAATCTGAAGCTCTTCTTTAATTTTGCACATGTTTTAACAATAATTGAGGATATATTAGGCCCATTTGGAGCATTACATCTCTGAAAATAAATTATTTCACCCATATAGTGCTGTAAAAATGGTCAAAAATACATGTAAATTACACCAAACCAGTACCAAATGTTGGTCTATAATGCTGAAATTTGGCCAGAATATAAGGTGGCACATACTAAATCTGACTGAACCGGTTTTAAAATTACATCTGATATAACAGTACCTATAGTTTGGCAATATTGGCTTCAGCTGGCCCCAAATTCGCTTCTGTGGGGCTGCATTAAGATATACTCAAATTTGGCAAAGTAAGACAAATTTAAGGCTGAAAACCATATTGTTTGCTAGAGCTGGCGCCACTAAATGAGATTCCACAAGAATATTCCTTAAGAAATACATAACTGGTCCAAAATACATGTATTGGAAGTGCAGGTATCGAGGGGGTGGTCATATGGCACATCAGTCCAAAACCCCACTTAAACTTCATCAATCTGGCTCAGATTTTCACAGGAAACTCAGTTCATATCAGACATTGATATTGTATTGGCTTGACTTACTCAGGAAACCAATTAAAAAATTCAATTTTCCGGGGTCTGGGGCCAGGCTCAGCCCCCCTCAAATTAGGAAATATCAGGTATATCCTAATACAACCAATCTGAAGCTCTTCTTTAATTTTGCATATGTTTTAACAATAATTGAGGATATATTAGGCCCATTTGGAGCATTACATCTCTGAAAATAAATTATTTCACCCATATAGTGCTGTAAAAATGGTCAAAAATACATGTAAATTACACCAAACCAGTACCAAATGTTGGTCTATAATGCTGAAATTTGGCCAGAATATAAGGTGGCACATACTAAATCTAACTGAACCGGTTTTAAAATTACATCTGATATAACAATACCTATAGTTTGGCAATATTGGCTTCAGCTGGCCCCAAATTCGCTTCTGTGGGGCTGCATTAAGATATACTTAAATTTGGCAAAGTAAGACAAATTTAAGGCTGAAAACCATATTGTTTGCTAGAGCTGGCGCCACTAAATGAGATTCCACAAGAATATTCCTTAAGAAATACATAACTGGTCCAAAATACATGTATTGGAAGTGCAGGTATCGAGGGGGTGGTCATATGGCACATCAGTCCAAAACCCCACTTAAACTTCATCAATCTGGCTCAGATTTTCACAGGAAACTCAGTTCATATCGGACATTGATATTGTATTGGCTTGACTTACTCAGGAAACCAATTAAAAAATTCAATTTTCCGGGGTCTGGGGCCAGGCTCAGCCCCCCTCAAATTAGGAAATATCAGGTATATCCTAATACAACCAATCTGAAGCTCTTCTTTAATTTTGCATATGTTTTAACAATAATTGAGGATATATTAGGCCCATTTGGAGCATTACATCTCTGAAAATAAATTATTTCACCCATATAGTGCTGTAAAAATGGTCAAAAATACATGTAAATTACACCAAACCAGTACCAAATGTTGGTCTATAATGCTGAAATTTGGCCAGAATATAAGGTGGCACATACTAAATCTGACTGAACCGGTTTTAAAATTACATCTGATATAACAGTACCTATAGTTTGGCAATATTGGCTTCAGCTGGCCCCAAATTCGCTTCTGTGGGGCTGCATTAAGATATACTTAAATTTGGCAAAGTAAGACAAATTTAAGGCTGAAAACCATATTGTTTGCTAGAGCTGGCGCCACTAAATGAGATTCCACAAGAATATTCCTTAAGAAATACATAACTGGTCCAAAATACATGTATTGGAAGTGCAGGTATCGAGGGGGTGGTCATATGGCACATCAGTCCAAAACCCCACTTAAACTTCATCAATCTGGCTCAGATTTTCACAGGAAACTCAGTTCATATCAGACATTGATATTGTATTGGCTTGACTTACTCAAGAAACCAATTAAAAATTTCAATTTTCCGGGGTCTGGGGCCAGGCTCAGCCCCCCTCAAATTAGGAAATATCAGGTATATCCTAATACAACCAATCTGAAGCTCTTCTTTAATTTTGCATATGTTTTAACAATAATTGAGGATATATTAGGCCCATTTGGAGCATTACATCTCTGAAAATAAATTATTTCACCCATATAGTGCTGTAAAAATGGTCAAAAATACATGTAAATTACACCAAACCAGTACCAAATGTTGGTCTATAATGCTGAAATTTGGCCAGAATATAAGGTGGCACATACTAAATCTGACTGAACCGGTTTTAAAATTACATCTGATATAACAATACCTATAGTTTGGCAATATTGGCTTCAGCTGGCCCCAAATTCGCTTCTGTGGGGCTGCATTAAGATATACTTAAATTTGGCAAAGTAAGACAAATTTAAGGCTGAAAACCATATTGTTTGCTAGAGCTGGCGCCACTAAATGAGATTCCACAAGAATATTCCTTAAGAAATACATAACTGGTCCAAAATACATGTATTGGAAGTGCAGGTATCGAGGGGGTGGTCATATGGCACATCAGTCCAAAACCCCACTTAAACTTCATCAATCTGGCTCAGATTTTCACAGGAAACTCAGTTCATATCAGACATTGATATTGTATTGGCTTGACTTACTCAGGAAACCAATTAAAAATTTCAATTTTCCAGGGTCTGGGGCCAGGCTCAGCCCCCCTCAAATTAGGAAATATCAGGTATATCCTAATACAACCAATCTGAAGCTCTTCTTTAATTTTGCATATGTTTTAACAATAATTGAGGATATATTAGGCCCATTTGGAGCATTACATCTCTGAAAATAAATTATTTCACCCGTATAGTGCTGTAAAAATGGTCAAAAATACATGTAAATTACACCAAACCAGTACCAAATGTTGGTCTATAATGCTGAAATTTGGCCAGAATATAAGGTGGCACATACTAAATCTGACTGAACCGGTTTTAAAATTACATCTGATATAACAGTACCTATAGTTTGGCAATATTGGCTTCAGCTGGCCCCAAATTCGCTTCTGTGGGGCTGCATTAAGATATACTTAAATTTGGCAAAGTAAGACAAATTTAAGGCTGAAAACCATATTGTTTGCTAGAGCTGGCGCCACTAAATGAGATTCCACAAGAATATTCCTTAAGAAATACATAACTGGTCCAAAATACATGTATTGGAAGTGCAGGTATCGAGGGGGTGGTCATATGGCACATCAGTCCAAAACCCCACTTAAACTTCATCAATCTGGCTCAGATTTTCACAGGAAACTCAGTTCATATCGGACATTGATATTGTATTGGCTTGACTTACTCAGGAAACCAATTAAAAAATTCAATTTTCCGGGGTCTGGGGCCAGGCTCAGCCCCCCTCAAATTAGGAAATATCAGGTATATCCTAATACAACCAATCTGAAGCTCTTCTTTAATTTTGCATATGTTTTAACAATAATTGAGGATATATTAGGCCCATTTGGAGCATTACATCTCTGAAAATAAATTATTTCACCCATATAGTGCTGTAAAAATGGTCAAAAATACATGTAAATTACACCAAACCAGTACCAAATGTTGGTCTATAATGCTGAAATTTGGCCAGAATATAAGGTGGCACATACTAAATCTGACTGAACCGGTTTTAAAATTACATCTGATATAACAGTACCTATAGTTTGGCAATATTGGCTTCAGCTGGCCCCAAATTCGCTTCTGTGGGGCTGCATTAAGATATACTTAAATTTGGCAAAGTAAGACAAATTTAAGGCTGAAAACCATATTGTTTGCTAGAGCTGGCGCCACTAAATGAGATTCCACAAGAATATTCCTTAAGAAATACATAACTGGTCCAAAATACATGTATTGGAAGTGCAGGTATCGAGGGGGTGGTCATATGGCACATCAGTCCAAAACCCCACTTAAACTTCATCAATCTGACTCAGATTTTCACAGGAAACTCAGTTCATATCAGACATTGATATTGTATTGGCTTGACTTACTCAGGAAACCAATTAAAAATTTCAATTTTCCGGGGTCTGGGGCCAGGCTCAGCCCCCCTCAAATTAGGAAATATCAGGTATATCCTAATACAACCAATCTGAAGCTCTTCTTTAATTTTGCACATGTTTTAACAATAATTGAGGATATATTAGGCCCATTTGGAGCATTACATCTCTGAAAATAAATTATTTCACCCATATAGTGCTGTAAAAATGGTCAAAAATACATGTAAATTACACCAAACCAGTACCAAATGTTGGTCTATAATGCTGAAATTTGGCCAGAATATAAGGTGGCACATACTAAATCTGACTGAACCGGTTTTAAAATTACATCTGATATAACAGTACCTATAGTTTGGCAATATTGGCTTCAGCTGGCCCCAAATTCGCTTCTGTGGGGCTGCATTAAGATATACTCAAATTTGGCAAAGTAAGACAAATTTAAGGCTGAAAACCATATTGTTTGCTAGAGCTGGCGCCACTAAATGAGATTCCACAAGAATATTCCTTAAGAAATACATAACTGGTCCAAAATACATGTATTGGAAGTGCAGGTATCGAGGGGGTGGTCATATGGCACATCAGTCCAAAACCCCACTTAAACTTCATCAATCTGGCTCAGATTTTCACAGGAAACTCAGTTCATATCAGACATTGATATTGTATTGGCTTGACTTACTCAGGAAACCAATTAAAAATTTCAATTTTCCGGGGTCTGGGGCCAGGCTCAGCCCCCCTCAAATTAGGAAATATCAGGTATATCCTAATACAACCAATCTGAAGCTCTTCTTTAATTTTGCACATGTTTTAACAATAATTGAGGATATATTAGGCCCATTTGGAGCATTACATCTCTGAAAATAAATTATTTCACCCATATAGTGCTGTAAAAATGGTCAAAAATACATGTAAATTACACCAAACCAGTACCAAATGTTGGTCTATAATGCTGAAATTTGGCCAGAATATAAGGTGGCACATACTAAATCTGACTGAACCGGTTTTAAAATTACATCTGATATAACAGTACCTATAGTTTGGCAATATTGGCTTCAGCTGGCCCCAAATTCGCTTCTGTGGGGCTGCATTAAGATATACTTAAATTTGGCAAAGTAAGACAAATTTAAGGCTGAAAACCATATTGTTTGCTAGAGCTGGCGCCACTAAATGAGATTCCACAAGAATATTCCTTAAGAAATACATAACTGGTCCAAAATACATGTATTGGAAGTGCAGGTATCGAGGGGGTGGTCATATGGCACATCAGTCCAAAACCCCACTTAAACTTCATCAATCTGGCTCAGATTTTCACAGGAAACTCAGTTCATATCAGACATTGATATTGTATTGGCTTGACTTACTCAGGAAACTAATTAAAAATTTCAATTTTCCGGGGTCTGGGGCCAGGCTCAGCCCCCCTCAAATTAGGAAATATCAGGTATATCCTAATACAACCAATCTGAAGCTCTTCTTTAATTTTGCATATGTTTTAACAATAATTGAGGATATATTAGGCCCATTTGGAGCATTACATCTCTGAAAATAAATTATTTCACCCATATAGTGCTGTAAAAATGGTCAAAAATACATGTAAATTACACCAAACCAGTACCAAATGTTGGTCTATAATGCTGAAATTTGGCCAGAATATAAGGTGGCACATACTAAATCTGACTGAACCGGTTTTAAAATTACATCTGATATAACAATACCTATAGTTTGGCAATATTGGCTTCAGCTGGCCCCAAATTCGCTTCTGTGGGGCTGCATTAAGATATACTTAAATTTGGCAAAGTAAGACAAATTTAAGGCTGAAAACCATATTGTTTGCTAGAGCTGGCGCCACTAAATGAGATTCCACAAGAATATTCCTTAAGAAATACATAACTGGTCCAAAATACATGTATTGGAAGTGCAGGTATCGAGGGGGTGGTCATATGGCACATCAGTCCAAAACCCCACTTAAACTTCATCAATCTGGCTCAGATTTTCACAGGAAACTCAGTTCATATCAGACATTGATATTGTATTGGCTTGACTTACTCAGGAAACCAATTAAAAATTTCAATTTTCCGGGGTCTGGGGCCAGGCTCAGCCCCCCTCAAATTAGGAAATATCAGGTATATCCTAATACAACCAATCTGAAGCTCTTCTTTAATTTTGCATATGTTTTAACAATAATTGAGGATATATTAGGCCCATTTGGAGCATTACATCTCTGAAAATAAATTATTTCACCCATATAGTGCTGTAAAAATGGTCAAAAATACATGTAAATTACACCAAACCAGTACCAAATGTTGGTCTATAATGCTGAAATTTGGCCAGAATATAAGGTGGCACATACTAAATCTGACTGAACCGGTTTTAAAATTACATCTGATATAACAGTACCTATAGTTTGGCAATATTGGCTTCAGCTGGCCCCAAATTCGCTTCTGTGGGGCTGCATTAAGATATACTTAAATTTGGCAAAGTAAGACAAATTTAAGGCTGAAAACCATATTGTTTGCTAGAGCTGGCGCCACTAAATGAGATTCCACAAGAATATTCCTTAAGAAATACATAACTGGTCCAAAATACATGTATTGGAAGTGCAGGTATCGAGGGGGTGGTCATATGGCACATCAGTCCAAAACCCCACTTAAACTTCATCAATCTGGCTCAGATTTTCACAGGAAACTCAGTTCATATCAGACATTGATATTGTATTGGCTTGACTTACTCAGGAAACCAATTAAAAATTTCAATTTTCCGGGGTCTGGGGCCAGGCTCAGCCCCCCTCAAATTAGGAAATATCAGGTATATCCTAATACAACCAATCTGAAGCTCTTCTTTAATTTTGCATATGTTTTAACAATAATTGAGGATATATTAGGCCCATTTGGAGCATTACATCTCTGAAAATAAATTATTTCACCCATATAGTGCTGTAAAAATGGTCAAAAATACATGTAAATTACACCAAACCAGTACCAAATGTTGGTCTATAATGCTGAAATTTGGCCAGAATATAAGGTGGCACATACTAAATCTGACTGAACCGGTTTTAAAATTACATCTGATATAACAGTACCTATAGTTTGGCAATATTGGCTTCAGCTGGCCCCAAATTCGCTTCTGTGGGGCTGCATTAAGATATACTTAAATTTGGCAAAGTAAGACAAATTTAAGGCTGAAAACCATATTGTTTGCTAGAGCTGGCGCCACTAAATGAGATTCCACAAGAATATTCCTTAAGAAATACATAACTGGTCCAAAATACATGTATTGGAAGTGCAGGTATCGAGGGGGTGGTCATATGGCACATCAGTCCAAAACCCCACTTAAACTTCATCAATCTGGCTCAGATTTTCACAGGAAACTCAGTTCATATCAGACATTGATATTGTATTGGCTTGACTTACTCAGGAAACCAATTAAAAATTTCAATTTTCCGGGGTCTGGGGCCAGGCTCAGCCCCCCTCAAATTAGGAAATATCAGGTATATCCTAATACAACCAATCTGAAGCTCTTCTTTAATTTTGCATATGTTTTAACAATAATTGAGGATATATTAGGCCCATTTGGAGCATTACATCTCTGAAAATAAATTATTTCACCCATATAGTGCTGTAAAAATGGTCAAAAATACATGTAAATTACACCAAACCAGTACCAAATGTTGGTCTATAATGCTGAAATTTGGCCAGAATATAAGGTGGCACATACTAAATCTGACTGAACCGGTTTTAAAATTACATCTGATATAACAGTACCTATAGTTTGGCAATATTGGCTTCAGCTGGCCCCAAATTCGCTTCTGTGGGGCTGCATTAAGATATACTTAAATTTGGCAAAGTAAGACAAATTTAAGGCTGAAAACCATATTGTTTGCTAGAGCTGGCGCCACTAAATGAGATTCCACAAGAATATTCCTTAAGAAATACATAACTGGTCCAAAATACATGTATTGGAAGTGCAGGTATCGAGGGGGTGGTCATATGGCACATCAGTCCAAAACCCCACTTAAACTTCATCAATCTGGCTCAGATTTTCACAGGAAACTCAGTTCATATCAGACATTGATATTGTATTGGCTTGACTTACTCAGGAAACCAATTAAAAATTTCAATTTTCCGGGGTCTGGGGCCAGGCTCAGCCCCCCTCAAATTAGGAAATATCAGGTATATCCTAATACAACCAATCTGAAGCTCTTCTTTAATTTTGCATATGTTTTAACAATAATTGAGGATATATTAGGCCCATTTGGAGCATTACATCTCTGAAAATAAATTATTTCACCCATATAGTGCTGTAAAAATGGTCAAAAATACATGTAAATTACACCAAACCAGTACCAAATGTTGGTCTATAATGCTGAAATTTGGCCAGAATATAAGGTGGCACATACTAAATCTGACTGAACCGGTTTTAAAATTACATCTGATATAACAGTACCTATAGTTTGGCAATATTGGCTTCAGCTGGCCCCAAATTCGCTTCTGTGGGGCTGCATTAAGATATACTTAAATTTGGCAAAGTAAGACAAATTTAAGGCTGAAAACCATATTGTTTGCTAGAGCTGGCGCCACTAAATGAGATTCCACAAGAATATTCCTTAAGAAATACATAACTGGTCCAAAATACATGTATTGGAAGTGCAGGTATCGAGGGGGTGGTCATATGGCACATCAGTCCAAAACCCCACTTAAACTTCATCAATCTGGCTCAGATTTTCACAGGAAACTCAGTTCATATCAGACATTGATATTGTATTGGCTTGACTTACTCAAGAAACCAATTAAAAATTTCAATTTTCCGGGGTCTGGGGCCAGGCTCAGCCCCCCTCAAATTAGGAAATATCAGGTATATCCTAATACAACCAATCTGAAGCTCTTCTTTAATTTTGCATATGTTTTAACAATAATTGAGGATATATTAGGCCCATTTGGAGCATTACATCTCTGAAAATAAATTATTTCACCCATATAGTGCTGTAAAAATGGTCAAAAATACATGTAAATTACACCAAACCAGTACCAAATGTTGGTCTATAATGCTGAAATTTGGCCAGAATATAAGGTGGCACATACTAAATCTGACTGAACCGGTTTTAAAATTACATCTGATATAACAGTACCTATAGTTTGGCAATATTGGCTTCAGCTGGCCCCAAATTCGCTTCTGTGGGGCTGCATTAAGATATACTTAAATTTGGCAAAGTAAGACAAATTTAAGGCTGAAAACCATATTGTTTGCTAGAGCTGGCGCCACTAAATGAGATTCCACAAGAATATTCCTTAAGAAATACATAACTGGTCCAAAATACATGTATTGGAAGTGCAGGTATCGAGGGGGTGGTCATATGGCACATCAGTCCAAAACCCCACTTAAACTTCATCAATCTGGCTCAGATTTTCACAGGAAACTCAGTTCATATCAGACATTGATATTGTATTGGCTTGACTTACTCAGGAAACCAATTAAAAATTTCAATTTTCCGGGGTCTGGGGCCAGGCTCAGCCCCCCTCAAATTAGGAAATATCAGGTATATCCTAATACAACCAATCTGAAGCTCTTCTTTAATTTTGCATATGTTTTAACAATAATTGAGGATATATTAGGCCCATTTGGAGCATTACATCTCTGAAAATAAATTATTTCACCCATATAGTGCTGTAAAAATGGTCAAAAATACATGTAAATTACACCAAACCAGTACCAAATGTTGGTCTATAATGCTGAAATTTGGCCAGAATATAAGGTGGCACATACTAAATCTGACTGAACCGGTTTTAAAATTACATCTGATATAACAGTACCTATAGTTTGGCAATATTGGCTTCAGCTGGCCCCAAATTCGCTTCTGTGGGGCTGCATTAAGATATACTTAAATTTGGCAAAGTAAGACAAATTTAAGGCTGAAAACCATATTGTTTGCTAGAGCTGGCGCCACTAAATGAGATTCCACAAGAATATTCCTTAAGAAATACATAACTGGTCCAAAATACATGTATTGGAAGTGCAGGTATCGAGGGGGTGGTCATATGGCACATCAGTCCAAAACCCCACTTAAACTTCATCAATCTGGCTCAGATTTTCACAGGAAACTCAGTTCATATCAGACATTGATATTGTATTGGCTTGACTTACTCAAGAAACCAATTAAAAATTTCAATTTTCCGGGGTCTGGGGCCAGGCTCAGCCCCCCTCAAATTAGGAAATATCAGGTATATCCTAATACAACCAATCTGAAGCTCTTCTTTAATTTTGCATATGTTTTAACAATAATTGAGGATATATTAGGCCCATTTGGAGCATTACATCTCTGAAAATAAATTATTTCACCCATATAGTGCTGTAAAAATGGTCAAAAATACATGTAAATTACACCAAACCAGTACCAAATGTTGGTCTATAATGCTGAAATTTGGCCAGAATATAAGGTGGCACATACTAAATCTGACTGAACCGGTTTTAAAATTACATCTGATATAACAATACCTATAGTTTGGCAATATTGGCTTCAGCTGGCCCCAAATTCGCTTCTGTGGGGCTGCATTAAGATATACTTAAATTTGGCAAAGTAAGACAAATTTAAGGCTGAAAACCATATTGTTTGCTAGAGCTGGCGCCACTAAATGAGATTCCACAAGAATATTCCTTAAGAAATACATAACTGGTCCAAAATACATGTATTGGAAGTGCAGGTATCGAGGGGGTGGTCATATGGCACATCAGTCCAAAACCCCACTTAAACTTCATCAATCTGGCTCAGATTTTCACAGGAAACTCAGTTCATATCAGACATTGATATTGTATTGGCTTGACTTACTCAGGAAACCAATTAAAAATTTCAATTTTCCAGGGTCTGGGGCCAGGCTCAGCCCCCCTCAAATTAGGAAATATCAGGTATATCCTAATACAACCAATCTGAAGCTCTTCTTTAATTTTGCATATGTTTTAACAATAATTGAGGATATATTAGGCCCATTTGGAGCATTACATCTCTGAAAATAAATTATTTCACCCGTATAGTGCTGTAAAAATGGTCAAAAATACATGTAAATTACACCAAACCAGTACCAAATGTTGGTCTATAATGCTGAAATTTGGCCAGAATATAAGGTGGCACATACTAAATCTGACTGAACCGGTTTTAAAATTACATCTGATATAACAGTACCTATAGTTTGGCAATATTGGCTTCAGCTGGCCCCAAATTCGCTTCTGTGGGGCTGCATTAAGATATACTTAAATTTGGCAAAGTAAGACAAATTTAAGGCTGAAAACCATATTGTTTGCTAGAGCTGGCGCCACTAAATGAGATTCCACAAGAATATTCCTTAAGAAATACATAACTGGTCCAAAATACATGTATTGGAAGTGCAGGTATCGAGGGGGTGGTCATATGGCACATCAGTCCAAAACCCCACTTAAACTTCATCAATCTGGCTCAGATTTTCACAGGAAACTCAGTTCATATCGGACATTGATATTGTATTGGCTTGACTTACTCAGGAAACCAATTAAAAAATTCAATTTTCCGGGGTCTGGGGCCAGGCTCAGCCCCCCTCAAATTAGGAAATATCAGGTATATCCTAATACAACCAATCTGAAGCTCTTCTTTAATTTTGCATATGTTTTAACAATAATTGAGGATATATTAGGCCCATTTGGAGCATTACATCTCTGAAAATAAATTATTTCACCCATATAGTGCTGTAAAAATGGTCAAAAATACATGTAAATTACACCAAACCAGTACCAAATGTTGGTCTATAATGCTGAAATTTGGCCAGAATATAAGGTGGCACATACTAAATCTGACTGAACCGGTTTTAAAATTACATCTGATATAACAGTACCTATAGTTTGGCAATATTGGCTTCAGCTGGCCCCAAATTCGCTTCTGTGGGGCTGCATTAAGATATACTTAAATTTGGCAAAGTAAGACAAATTTAAGGCTGAAAACCATATTGTTTGCTAGAGCTGGCGCCACTAAATGAGATTCCACAAGAATATTCCTTAAGAAATACATAACTGGTCCAAAATACATGTATTGGAAGTGCAGGTATCGAGGGGGTGGTCATATGGCACATCAGTCCAAAACCCCACTTAAACTTCATCAATCTGACTCAGATTTTCACAGGAAACTCAGTTCATATCAGACATTGATATTGTATTGGCTTGACTTACTCAGGAAACCAATTAAAAATTTCAATTTTCCGGGGTCTGGGGCCAGGCTCAGCCCCCCTCAAATTAGGAAATATCAGGTATATCCTAATACAACCAATCTGAAGCTCTTCTTTAATTTTGCACATGTTTTAACAATAATTGAGGATATATTAGGCCCATTTGGAGCATTACATCTCTGAAAATAAATTATTTCACCCATATAGTGCTGTAAAAATGGTCAAAAATACATGTAAATTACACCAAACCAGTACCAAATGTTGGTCTATAATGCTGAAATTTGGCCAGAATATAAGGTGGCACATACTAAATCTGACTGAACCGGTTTTAAAATTACATCTGATATAACAGTACCTATAGTTTGGCAATATTGGCTTCAGCTGGCCCCAAATTCGCTTCTGTGGGGCTGCATTAAGATATACTCAAATTTGGCAAAGTAAGACAAATTTAAGGCTGAAAACCATATTGTTTGCTAGAGCTGGCGCCACTAAATGAGATTCCACAAGAATATTCCTTAAGAAATACATAACTGGTCCAAAATACATGTATTGGAAGTGCAGGTATCGAGGGGGTGGTCATATGGCACATCAGTCCAAAACCCCACTTAAACTTCATCAATCTGGCTCAGATTTTCACAGGAAACTCAGTTCATATCAGACATTGATATTGTATTGGCTTGACTTACTCAGGAAACCAATTAAAAATTTCAATTTTCCGGGGTCTGGGGCCAGGCTCAGCCCCCCTCAAATTAGGAAATATCAGGTATATCCTAATACAACCAATCTGAAGCTCTTCTTTAATTTTGCACATGTTTTAACAATAATTGAGGATATATTAGGCCCATTTGGAGCATTACATCTCTGAAAATAAATTATTTCACCCATATAGTGCTGTAAAAATGGTCAAAAATACATGTAAATTACACCAAACCAGTACCAAATGTTGGTCTATAATGCTGAAATTTGGCCAGAATATAAGGTGGCACATACTAAATCTGACTGAACCGGTTTTAAAATTACATCTGATATAACAGTACCTATAGTTTGGCAATATTGGCTTCAGCTGGCCCCAAATTCGCTTCTGTGGGGCTGCATTAAGATATACTTAAATTTGGCAAAGTAAGACAAATTTAAGGCTGAAAACCATATTGTTTGCTAGAGCTGGCGCCACTAAATGAGATTCCACAAGAATATTCCTTAAGAAATACATAACTGGTCCAAAATACATGTATTGGAAGTGCAGGTATCGAGGGGGTGGTCATATGGCACATCAGTCCAAAACCCCACTTAAACTTCATCAATCTGGCTCAGATTTTCACAGGAAACTCAGTTCATATCAGACATTGATATTGTATTGGCTTGACTTACTCAGGAAACTAATTAAAAATTTCAATTTTCCGGGGTCTGGGGCCAGGCTCAGCCCCCCTCAAATTAGGAAATATCAGGTATATCCTAATACAACCAATCTGAAGCTCTTCTTTAATTTTGCATATGTTTTAACAATAATTGAGGATATATTAGGCCCATTTGGAGCATTACATCTCTGAAAATAAATTATTTCACCCATATAGTGCTGTAAAAATGGTCAAAAATACATGTAAATTACACCAAACCAGTACCAAATGTTGGTCTATAATGCTGAAATTTGGCCAGAATATAAGGTGGCACATACTAAATCTGACTGAACCGGTTTTAAAATTACATCTGATATAACAATACCTATAGTTTGGCAATATTGGCTTCAGCTGGCCCCAAATTCGCTTCTGTGGGGCTGCATTAAGATATACTTAAATTTGGCAAAGTAAGACAAATTTAAGGCTGAAAACCATATTGTTTGCTAGAGCTGGCGCCACTAAATGAGATTCCACAAGAATATTCCTTAAGAAATACATAACTGGTCCAAAATACATGTATTGGAAGTGCAGGTATCGAGGGGGTGGTCATATGGCACATCAGTCCAAAACCCCACTTAAACTTCATCAATCTGGCTCAGATTTTCACAGGAAACTCAGTTCATATCAGACATTGATATTGTATTGGCTTGACTTACTCAGGAAACCAATTAAAAATTTCAATTTTCCGGGGTCTGGGGCCAGGCTCAGCCCCCCTCAAATTAGGAAATATCAGGTATATCCTAATACAACCAATCTGAAGCTCTTCTTTAATTTTGCATATGTTTTAACAATAATTGAGGATATATTAGGCCCATTTGGAGCATTACATCTCTGAAAATAAATTATTTCACCCATATAGTGCTGTAAAAATGGTCAAAAATACATGTAAATTACACCAAACCAGTACCAAATGTTGGTCTATAATGCTGAAATTTGGCCAGAATATAAGGTGGCACATACTAAATCTGACTGAACCGGTTTTAAAATTACATCTGATATAACAGTACCTATAGTTTGGCAATATTGGCTTCAGCTGGCCCCAAATTCGCTTCTGTGGGGCTGCATTAAGATATACTTAAATTTGGCAAAGTAAGACAAATTTAAGGCTGAAAACCATATTGTTTGCTAGAGCTGGCGCCACTAAATGAGATTCCACAAGAATATTCCTTAAGAAATACATAACTGGTCCAAAATACATGTATTGGAAGTGCAGGTATCGAGGGGGTGGTCATATGGCACATCAGTCCAAAACCCCACTTAAACTTCATCAATCTGGCTCAGATTTTCACAGGAAACTCAGTTCATATCAGACATTGATATTGTATTGGCTTGACTTACTCAGGAAACCAATTAAAAATTTCAATTTTCCGGGGTCTGGGGCCAGGCTCAGCCCCCCTCAAATTAGGAAATATCAGGTATATCCTAATACAACCAATCTGAAGCTCTTCTTTAATTTTGCATATGTTTTAACAATAATTGAGGATATATTAGGCCCATTTGGAGCATTACATCTCTGAAAATAAATTATTTCACCCATATAGTGCTGTAAAAATGGTCAAAAATACATGTAAATTACACCAAACCAGTACCAAATGTTGGTCTATAATGCTGAAATTTGGCCAGAATATAAGGTGGCACATACTAAATCTGACTGAACCGGTTTTAAAATTACATCTGATATAACAGTACCTATAGTTTGGCAATATTGGCTTCAGCTGGCCCCAAATTCGCTTCTGTGGGGCTGCATTAAGATATACTTAAATTTGGCAAAGTAAGACAAATTTAAGGCTGAAAACCATATTGTTTGCTAGAGCTGGCGCCACTAAATGAGATTCCACAAGAATATTCCTTAAGAAATACATAACTGGTCCAAAATACATGTATTGGAAGTGCAGGTATCGAGGGGGTGGTCATATGGCACATCAGTCCAAAACCCCACTTAAACTTCATCAATCTGGCTCAGATTTTCACAGGAAACTCAGTTCATATCAGACATTGATATTGTATTGGCTTGACTTACTCAGGAAACCAATTAAAAATTTCAATTTTCCGGGGTCTGGGGCCAGGCTCAGCCCCCCTCAAATTAGGAAATATCAGGTATATCCTAATACAACCAATCTGAAGCTCTTCTTTAATTTTGCATATGTTTTAACAATAATTGAGGATATATTAGGCCCATTTGGAGCATTACATCTCTGAAAATAAATTATTTCACCCATATAGTGCTGTAAAAATGGTCAAAAATACATGTAAATTACACCAAACCAGTACCAAATGTTGGTCTATAATGCTGAAATTTGGCCAGAATATAAGGTGGCACATACTAAATCTGACTGAACCGGTTTTAAAATTACATCTGATATAACAGTACCTATAGTTTGGCAATATTGGCTTCAGCTGGCCCCAAATTCGCTTCTGTGGGGCTGCATTAAGATATACTTAAATTTGGCAAAGTAAGACAAATTTAAGGCTGAAAACCATATTGTTTGCTAGAGCTGGCGCCACTAAATGAGATTCCACAAGAATATTCCTTAAGAAATACATAACTGGTCCAAAATACATGTATTGGAAGTGCAGGTATCGAGGGGGTGGTCATATGGCACATCAGTCCAAAACCCCACTTAAACTTCATCAATCTGGCTCAGATTTTCACAGGAAACTCAGTTCATATCAGACATTGATATTGTATTGGCTTGACTTACTCAGGAAACCAATTAAAAATTTCAATTTTCCGGGGTCTGGGGCCAGGCTCAGCCCCCCTCAAATTAGGAAATATCAGGTATATCCTAATACAACCAATCTGAAGCTCTTCTTTAATTTTGCATATGTTTTAACAATAATTGAGGATATATTAGGCCCATTTGGAGCATTACATCTCTGAAAATAAATTATTTCACCCATATAGTGCTGTAAAAATGGTCAAAAATACATGTAAATTACACCAAACCAGTACCAAATGTTGGTCTATAATGCTGAAATTTGGCCAGAATATAAGGTGGCACATACTAAATCTGACTGAACCGGTTTTAAAATTACATCTGATATAACAATACCTATAGTTTGGCAATATTGGCTTCAGCTGGCCCCAAATTCGCTTCTGTGGGGCTGCATTAAGATATACTTAAATTTGGCAAAGTAAGACAAATTTAAGGCTGAAAACCATATTGTTTGCTAGAGCTGGCGCCACTAAATGAGATTCCACAAGAATATTCCTTAAGAAATACATAACTGGTCCAAAATACATGTATTGGAAGTGCAGGTATCGAGGGGGTGGTCATATGGCACATCAGTCCAAAACCCCACTTAAACTTCATCAATCTGGCTCAGATTTTCACAGGAAACTCAGTTCATATCAGACATTGATATTGTATTGGCTTGACTTACTCAGGAAACCAATTAAAAATTTCAATTTTCCAGGGTCTGGGGCCAGGCTCAGCCCCCCTCAAATTAGGAAATATCAGGTATATCCTAATACAACCAATCTGAAGCTCTTCTTTAATTTTGCATATGTTTTAACAATAATTGAGGATATATTAGGCCCATTTGGAGCATTACATCTCTGAAAATAAATTATTTCACCCGTATAGTGCTGTAAAAATGGTCAAAAATACATGTAAATTACACCAAACCAGTACCAAATGTTGGTCTATAATGCTGAAATTTGGCCAGAATATAAGGTGGCACATACTAAATCTGACTGAACCGGTTTTAAAATTACATCTGATATAACAGTACCTATAGTTTGGCAATATTGGCTTCAGCTGGCCCCAAATTCGCTTCTGTGGGGCTGCATTAAGATATACTTAAATTTGGCAAAGTAAGACAAATTTAAGGCTGAAAACCATATTGTTTGCTAGAGCTGGCGCCACTAAATGAGATTCCACAAGAATATTCCTTAAGAAATACATAACTGGTCCAAAATACATGTATTGGAAGTGCAGGTATCGAGGGGGTGGTCATATGGCACATCAGTCCAAAACCCCACTTAAACTTCATCAATCTGGCTCAGATTTTCACAGGAAACTCAGTTCATATCAGACATTGATATTGTATTGGCTTGACTTACTCAGGAAACCAATTAAAAATTTCAATTTTCCGGGGTCTGGGGCCAGGCTCAGCCCCCCTCAAATTAGGAAATATCAGGTATATCCTAATACAACCAATCTGAAGCTCTTCTTTAATTTTGCATATGTTTTAACAATAATTGAGGATATATTAGGCCCATTTGGAGCATTACATCTCTGAAAATAAATTATTTCACCCATATAGTGCTGTAAAAATGGTCAAAAATACATGTAAATTACACCAAACCAGTACCAAATGTTGGTCTATAATGCTGAAATTTGGCCAGAATATAAGGTGGCACATACTAAATCTGACTGAACCGGTTTTAAAATTACATCTGATATAACAGTACCTATAGTTTGGCAATATTGGCTTCAGCTGGCCCCAAATTCGCTTCTGTGGGGCTGCATTAAGATATACTTAAATTTGGCAAAGTAAGACAAATTTAAGGCTGAAAACCATATTGTTTGCTAGAGCTGGCGCCACTAAATGAGATTCCACAAGAATATTCCTTAAGAAATACATAACTGGTCCAAAATACATGTATTGGAAGTGCAGGTATCGAGGGGGTGGTCATATGGCACATCAGTCCAAAACCCCACTTAAACTTCATCAATCTGGCTCAGATTTTCACAGGAAACTCAGTTCATATCAGACATTGATATTGTATTGGCTTGACTTACTCAGGAAACCAATTAAAAATTTCAATTTTCCGGGGTCTGGGGCCAGGCTCAGCCCCCCTCAAATTAGGAAATATCAGGTATATCCTAATACAACCAATCTGAAGCTCTTCTTTAATTTTGCATATGTTTTAACAATAATTGAGGATATATTAGGCCCATTTGGAGCATTACATCTCTGAAAATAAATTATTTCACCCATATAGTGCTGTAAAAATGGTCAAAAATACATGTAAATTACACCAAACCAGTACCAAATGTTGGTCTATAATGCTGAAATTTGGCCAGAATATAAGGTGGCACATACTAAATCTGACTGAACCGGTTTTAAAATTACATCTGATATAACAGTACCTATAGTTTGGCAATATTGGCTTCAGCTGGCCCCAAATTCGCTTCTGTGGGGCTGCATTAAGATATACTTAAATTTGGCAAAGTAAGACAAATTTAAGGCTGAAAACCATATTGTTTGCTAGAGCTGGCGCCACTAAATGAGATTCCACAAGAATATTCCTTAAGAAATACATAACTGGTCCAAAATACATGTATTGGAAGTGCAGGTATCGAGGGGGTGGTCATATGGCACATCAGTCCAAAACCCCACTTAAACTTCATCAATCTGGCTCAGATTTTCACAGGAAACTCAGTTCATATCAGACATTGATATTGTATTGGCTTGACTTACTCAGGAAACCAATTAAAAATTTCAATTTTCCGGGGTCTGGGGCCAGGCTCAGCCCCCCTCAAATTAGGAAATATCAGGTATATCCTAATACAACCAATCTGAAGCTCTTCTTTAATTTTGCATATGTTTTAACAATAATTGAGGATATATTAGGCCCATTTGGAGCATTACATCTCTGAAAATAAATTATTTCACCCATATAGTGCTGTAAAAATGGTCAAAAATACATGTAAATTACACCAAACCAGTACCAAATGTTGGTCTATAATGCTGAAATTTGGCCAGAATATAAGGTGGCACATACTAAATCTGACTGAACCGGTTTTAAAATTACATCTGATATAACAATACCTATAGTTTGGCAATATTGGCTTCAGCTGGCCCCAAATTCGCTTCTGTGGGGCTGCATTAAGATATACTTAAATTTGGCAAAGTAAGACAAATTTAAGGCTGAAAACCATATTGTTTGCTAGAGCTGGCGCCACTAAATGAGATTCCACAAGAATATTCCTTAAGAAATACATAACTGGTCCAAAATACATGTATTGGAAGTGCAGGTATCGAGGGGGTGGTCATATGGCACATCAGTCCAAAACCCCACTTAAACTTCATCAATCTGGCTCAGATTTTCACAGGAAACTCAGTTCATATCAGACATTGATATTGTATTGGCTTGACTTACTCAGGAAACCAATTAAAAATTTCAATTTTCCAGGGTCTGGGGCCAGGCTCAGCCCCCCTCAAATTAGGAAATATCAGGTATATCCTAATACAACCAATCTGAAGCTCTTCTTTAATTTTGCATATGTTTTAACAATAATTGAGGATATATTAGGCCCATTTGGAGCATTACATCTCTGAAAATAAATTATTTCACCCATATAGTGCTGTAAAAATGGTCAAAAATACATGTAAATTACACCAAACCAGTACCAAATGTTGGTCTATAATGCTGAAATTTGGCCAGAATATAAGGTGGCACATACTAAATCTGACTGAACCGGTTTTAAAATTACATCTGATATAACAGTACCTATAGTTTGGCAATATTGGCTTCAGCTGGCCCCAAATTCGCTTCTGTGGGGCTGCATTAAGATATACTTAAATTTGGCAAAGTAAGACAAATTTAAGGCTGAAAACCATATTGTTTGCTAGAGCTGGCGCCACTAAATGAGATTCCACAAGAATATTCCTTAAGAAATACATAACTGGTCCAAAATACATGTATTGGAAGTGCAGGTATCGAGGGGGTGGTCATATGGCACATCAGTCCAAAACCCCACTTAAACTTCATCAATCTGGCTCAGATTTTCACAGGAAACTCAGTTCATATCAGACATTGATATTGTATTGGCTTGACTTACTCAGGAAACCAATTAAAAATTTCAATTTTCCGGGGTCTGGGGCCAGGCTCAGCCCCCCTCAAATTAGGAAATATCAGGTATATCCTAATACAACCAATCTGAAGCTCTTCTTTAATTTTGCATATGTTTTAACAATAATTGAGGATATATTAGGCCCATTTGGAGCATTACATCTCTGAAAATAAATTATTTCACCCATATAGTGCTGTAAAAATGGTCAAAAATACATGTAAATTACACCAAACCAGTACCAAATGTTGGTCTATAATGCTGAAATTTGGCCAGAATATAAGGTGGCACATACTAAATCTGACTGAACCGGTTTTAAAATTACATCTGATATAACAGTACCTATAGTTTGGCAATATTGGCTTCAGCTGGCCCCAAATTCGCTTCTGTGGGGCTGCATTAAGATATACTTAAATTTGGCAAAGTAAGACAAATTTAAGGCTGAAAACCATATTGTTTGCTAGAGCTGGCGCCACTAAATGAGATTCCACAAGAATATTCCTTAAGAAATACATAACTGGTCCAAAATACATGTATTGGAAGTGCAGGTATCGAGGGGGTGGTCATATGGCACATCAGTCCAAAACCCCACTTAAACTTCATCA
Organism: Sabellastarte sp. h YS-2021; assembly: GCA_964017235.1. Taxonomy (NCBI): domain Eukaryota; kingdom Metazoa; phylum Annelida; class Polychaeta; order Sabellida; family Sabellidae; genus Sabellastarte; species Sabellastarte sp. h YS-2021. Next base: position 92,923,336 of record OZ024934.1, read on the forward strand.
ATCTGGCTCAGATTTTCACAGGAAACTCAGTTCATATCAGACATTGATATTGTATTGGCTTGACTTACTCAGGAAACCAATTAAAAATTTCAATTTTCCGGGGTCTGGGGCCAGGCTCAGCCCCCCTCAAATTAGGAAATATCAGGTATATCCTAATACAACCAATCTGAAGCTCTTCTTTAATTTTGCATATGTTTTAACAATAATTGAGGATATATTAGGCCCATTTGGAGCATTACATCTCTGAAAATAAATTATTTCACCCATATAGTGCTGTAAAAATGGTCAAAAATACATGTAAATTACACCAAACCAGTACCAAATGTTGGTCTATAATGCTGAAATTTGGCCAGAATATAAGGTGGCACATACTAAATCTGACTGAACCGGTTTTAAAATTACATCTGATATAACAATACCTATAGTTTGGCAATATTGGCTTCAGCTGGCCCCAAATTCGCTTCTGTGGGGCTGCATTAAGATATACTTAAATTTGGCAAAGTAAGACAAATTTAAGGCTGAAAACCATATTGTTTGCTAGAGCTGGCGCCACTAAATGAGATTCCACAAGAATATTCCTTAAGAAATACATAACTGGTCCAAAATACATGTATTGGAAGTGCAGGTATCGAGGGGGTGGTCATATGGCACATCAGTCCAAAACCCCACTTAAACTTCATCAATCTGGCTCAGATTTTCACAGGAAACTCAGTTCATATCAGACATTGATATTGTATTGGCTTGACTTACTCAGGAAACCAATTAAAAATTTCAATTTTCCAGGGTCTGGGGCCAGGCTCAGCCCCCCTCAAATTAGGAAATATCAGGTATATCCTAATACAACCAATCTGAAGCTCTTCTTTAATTTTGCATATGTTTTAACAATAATTGAGGATATATTAGGCCCATTTGGAGCATTACATCTCTGAAAATAAATTATTTCACCCGTATAGTGCTGTAAAAATGGTCAAAAATACATGTAAATTACACCAAACCAGTACCAAATGTTGGTCTATAATGCTGAAATTTGGCCAGAATATAAGGTGGCACATACTAAATCTGACTGAACCGGTTTTAAAATTACATCTGATATAACAGTACCTATAGTTTGGCAATATTGGCTTCAGCTGGCCCCAAATTCGCTTCTGTGGGGCTGCATTAAGATATACTTAAATTTGGCAAAGTAAGACAAATTTAAGGCTGAAAACCATATTGTTTGCTAGAGCTGGCGCCACTAAATGAGATTCCACAAGAATATTCCTTAAGAAATACATAACTGGTCCAAAATACATGTATTGGAAGTGCAGGTATCGAGGGGGTGGTCATATGGCACATCAGTCCAAAACCCCACTTAAACTTCATCAATCTGGCTCAGATTTTCACAGGAAACTCAGTTCATATCGGACATTGATATTGTATTGGCTTGACTTACTCAGGAAACCAATTAAAAAATTCAATTTTCCGGGGTCTGGGGCCAGGCTCAGCCCCCCTCAAATTAGGAAATATCAGGTATATCCTAATACAACCAATCTGAAGCTCTTCTTTAATTTTGCATATGTTTTAACAATAATTGAGGATATATTAGGCCCATTTGGAGCATTACATCTCTGAAAATAAATTATTTCACCCATATAGTGCTGTAAAAATGGTCAAAAATACATGTAAATTACACCAAACCAGTACCAAATGTTGGTCTATAATGCTGAAATTTGGCCAGAATATAAGGTGGCACATACTAAATCTGACTGAACCGGTTTTAAAATTACATCTGATATAACAGTACCTATAGTTTGGCAATATTGGCTTCAGCTGGCCCCAAATTCGCTTCTGTGGGGCTGCATTAAGATATACTTAAATTTGGCAAAGTAAGACAAATTTAAGGCTGAAAACCATATTGTTTGCTAGAGCTGGCGCCACTAAATGAGATTCCACAAGAATATTCCTTAAGAAATACATAACTGGTCCAAAATACATGTATTGGAAGTGCAGGTATCGAGGGGGTGGTCATATGGCACATCAGTCCAAAACCCCACTTAAACTTCATCAATCTGGCTCAGATTTTCACAGGAAACTCAGTTCATATCAGACATTGATATTGTATTGGCTTGACTTACTCAAGAAACCAATTAAAAATTTCAATTTTCCGGGGTCTGGGGCCAGGCTCAGCCCCCCTCAAATTAGGAAATATCAGGTATATCCTAATACAACCAATCTGAAGCTCTTCTTTAATTTTGCATATGTTTTAACAATAATTGAGGATATATTAGGCCCATTTGGAGCATTACATCTCTGAAAATAAATTATTTCACCCATATAGTGCTGTAAAAATGGTCAAAAATACATGTAAATTACACCAAACCAGTACCAAATGTTGGTCTATAATGCTGAAATTTGGCCAGAATATAAGGTGGCACATACTAAATCTGACTGAACCGGTTTTAAAATTACATCTGATATAACAATACCTATAGTTTGGCAATATTGGCTTCAGCTGGCCCCAAATTCGCTTCTGTGGGGCTGCATTAAGATATACTTAAATTTGGCAAAGTAAGACAAATTTAAGGCTGAAAACCATATTGTTTGCTAGAGCTGGCGCCACTAAATGAGATTCCACAAGAATATTCCTTAAGAAATACATAACTGGTCCAAAATACATGTATTGGAAGTGCAGGTATCGAGGGGGTGGTCATATGGCACATCAGTCCAAAACCCCACTTAAACTTCATCAATCTGGCTCAGATTTTCACAGGAAACTCAGTTCATATCAGACATTGATATTGTATTGGCTTGACTTACTCAGGAAACCAATTAAAAATTTCAATTTTCCAGGGTCTGGGGCCAGGCTCAGCCCCCCTCAAATTAGGAAATATCAGGTATATCCTAATACAACCAATCTGAAGCTCTTCTTTAATTTTGCATATGTTTTAACAATAATTGAGGATATATTAGGCCCATTTGGAGCATTACATCTCTGAAAATAAATTATTTCACCCGTATAGTGCTGTAAAAATGGTCAAAAATACATGTAAATTACACCAAACCAGTACCAAATGTTGGTCTATAATGCTGAAATTTGGCCAGAATATAAGGTGGCACATACTAAATCTGACTGAACCGGTTTTAAAATTACATCTGATATAACAGTACCTATAGTTTGGCAATATTGGCTTCAGCTGGCCCCAAATTCGCTTCTGTGGGGCTGCATTAAGATATACTTAAATTTGGCAAAGTAAGACAAATTTAAGGCTGAAAACCATATTGTTTGCTAGAGCTGGCGCCACTAAATGAGATTCCACAAGAATATTCCTTAAGAAATACATAACTGGTCCAAAATACATGTATTGGAAGTGCAGGTATCGAGGGGGTGGTCATATGGCACATCAGTCCAAAACCCCACTTAAACTTCATCAATCTGGCTCAGATTTTCACAGGAAACTCAGTTCATATCGGACATTGATATTGTATTGGCTTGACTTACTCAGGAAACCAATTAAAAAATTCAATTTTCCGGGGTCTGGGGCCAGGCTCAGCCCCCCTCAAATTAGGAAATATCAGGTATATCCTAATACAACCAATCTGAAGCTCTTCTTTAATTTTGCATATGTTTTAACAATAATTGAGGATATATTAGGCCCATTTGGAGCATTACATCTCTGAAAATAAATTATTTCACCCATATAGTGCTGTAAAAATGGTCAAAAATACATGTAAATTACACCAAACCAGTACCAAATGTTGGTCTATAATGCTGAAATTTGGCCAGAATATAAGGTGGCACATACTAAATCTGACTGAACCGGTTTTAAAATTACATCTGATATAACAGTACCTATAGTTTGGCAATATTGGCTTCAGCTGGCCCCAAATTCGCTTCTGTGGGGCTGCATTAAGATATACTTAAATTTGGCAAAGTAAGACAAATTTAAGGCTGAAAACCATATTGTTTGCTAGAGCTGGCGCCACTAAATGAGATTCCACAAGAATATTCCTTAAGAAATACATAACTGGTCCAAAATACATGTATTGGAAGTGCAGGTATCGAGGGGGTGGTCATATGGCACATCAGTCCAAAACCCCACTTAAACTTCATCAATCTGGCTCAGATTTTCACAGGAAACTCAGTTCATATCAGACATTGATATTGTATTGGCTTGACTTACTCAAGAAACCAATTAAAAATTTCAATTTTCCGGGGTCTGGGGCCAGGCTCAGCCCCCCTCAAATTAGGAAATATCAGGTATATCCTAATACAACCAATCTGAAGCTCTTCTTTAATTTTGCATATGTTTTAACAATAATTGAGGATATATTAGGCCCATTTGGAGCATTACATCTCTGAAAATAAATTATTTCACCCATATAGTGCTGTAAAAATGGTCAAAAATACATGTAAATTACACCAAACCAGTACCAAATGTTGGTCTATAATGCTGAAATTTGGCCAGAATATAAGGTGGCACATACTAAATCTGACTGAACCGGTTTTAAAATTACATCTGATATAACAATACCTATAGTTTGGCAATATTGGCTTCAGCTGGCCCCAAATTCGCTTCTGTGGGGCTGCATTAAGATATACTTAAATTTGGCAAAGTAAGACAAATTTAAGGCTGAAAACCATATTGTTTGCTAGAGCTGGCGCCACTAAATGAGATTCCACAAGAATATTCCTTAAGAAATACATAACTGGTCCAAAATACATGTATTGGAAGTGCAGGTATCGAGGGGGTGGTCATATGGCACATCAGTCCAAAACCCCACTTAAACTTCATCAATCTGGCTCAGATTTTCACAGGAAACTCAGTTCATATCAGACATTGATATTGTATTGGCTTGACTTACTCAGGAAACCAATTAAAAATTTCAATTTTCCAGGGTCTGGGGCCAGGCTCAGCCCCCCTCAAATTAGGAAATATCAGGTATATCCTAATACAACCAATCTGAAGCTCTTCTTTAATTTTGCATATGTTTTAACAATAATTGAGGATATATTAGGCCCATTTGGAGCATTACATCTCTGAAAATAAATTATTTCACCCGTATAGTGCTGTAAAAATGGTCAAAAATACATGTAAATTACACCAAACCAGTACCAAATGTTGGTCTATAATGCTGAAATTTGGCCAGAATATAAGGTGGCACATACTAAATCTGACTGAACCGGTTTTAAAATTACATCTGATATAACAGTACCTATAGTTTGGCAATATTGGCTTCAGCTGGCCCCAAATTCGCTTCTGTGGGGCTGCATTAAGATATACTTAAATTTGGCAAAGTAAGACAAATTTAAGGCTGAAAACCATATTGTTTGCTAGAGCTGGCGCCACTAAATGAGATTCCACAAGAATATTCCTTAAGAAATACATAACTGGTCCAAAATACATGTATTGGAAGTGCAGGTATCGAGGGGGTGGTCATATGGCACATCAGTCCAAAACCCCACTTAAACTTCATCAATCTGGCTCAGATTTTCACAGGAAACTCAGTTCATATCGGACATTGATATTGTATTGGCTTGACTTACTCAGGAAACCAATTAAAAAATTCAATTTTCCGGGGTCTGGGGCCAGGCTCAGCCCCCCTCAAATTAGGAAATATCAGGTATATCCTAATACAACCAATCTGAAGCTCTTCTTTAATTTTGCATATGTTTTAACAATAATTGAGGATATATTAGGCCCATTTGGAGCATTACATCTCTGAAAATAAATTATTTCACCCATATAGTGCTGTAAAAATGGTCAAAAATACATGTAAATTACACCAAACCAGTACCAAATGTTGGTCTATAATGCTGAAATTTGGCCAGAATATAAGGTGGCACATACTAAATCTGACTGAACCGGTTTTAAAATTACATCTGATATAACAGTACCTATAGTTTGGCAATATTGGCTTCAGCTGGCCCCAAATTCGCTTCTGTGGGGCTGCATTAAGATATACTTAAATTTGGCAAAGTAAGACAAATTTAAGGCTGAAAACCATATTGTTTGCTAGAGCTGGCGCCACTAAATGAGATTCCACAAGAATATTCCTTAAGAAATACATAACTGGTCCAAAATACATGTATTGGAAGTGCAGGTATCGAGGGGGTGGTCATATGGCACATCAGTCCAAAACCCCACTTAAACTTCATCAATCTGGCTCAGATTTTCACAGGAAACTCAGTTCATATCAGACATTGATATTGTATTGGCTTGACTTACTCAAGAAACCAATTAAAAATTTCAATTTTCCGGGGTCTGGGGCCAGGCTCAGCCCCCCTCAAATTAGGAAATATCAGGTATATCCTAATACAACCAATCTGAAGCTCTTCTTTAATTTTGCATATGTTTTAACAATAATTGAGGATATATTAGGCCCATTTGGAGCATTACATCTCTGAAAATAAATTATTTCACCCATATAGTGCTGTAAAAATGGTCAAAAATACATGTAAATTACACCAAACCAGTACCAAATGTTGGTCTATAATGCTGAAATTTGGCCAGAATATAAGGTGGCACATACTAAATCTGACTGAACCGGTTTTAAAATTACATCTGATATAACAATACCTATAGTTTGGCAATATTGGCTTCAGCTGGCCCCAAATTCGCTTCTGTGGGGCTGCATTAAGATATACTTAAATTTGGCAAAGTAAGACAAATTTAAGGCTGAAAACCATATTGTTTGCTAGAGCTGGCGCCACTAAATGAGATTCCACAAGAATATTCCTTAAGAAATACATAACTGGTCCAAAATACATGTATTGGAAGTGCAGGTATCGAGGGGGTGGTCATATGGCACATCAGTCCAAAACCCCACTTAAACTTCATCAATCTGGCTCAGATTTTCACAGGAAACTCAGTTCATATCAGACATTGATATTGTATTGGCTTGACTTACTCAGGAAACCAATTAAAAATTTCAATTTTCCAGGGTCTGGGGCCAGGCTCAGCCCCCCTCAAATTAGGAAATATCAGGTATATCCTAATACAACCAATCTGAAGCTCTTCTTTAATTTTGCATATGTTTTAACAATAATTGAGGATATATTAGGCCCATTTGGAGCATTACATCTCTGAAAATAAATTATTTCACCCGTATAGTGCTGTAAAAATGGTCAAAAATACATGTAAATTACACCAAACCAGTACCAAATGTTGGTCTATAATGCTGAAATTTGGCCAGAATATAAGGTGGCACATACTAAATCTGACTGAACCGGTTTTAAAATTACATCTGATATAACAGTACCTATAGTTTGGCAATATTGGCTTCAGCTGGCCCCAAATTCGCTTCTGTGGGGCTGCATTAAGATATACTTAAATTTGGCAAAGTAAGACAAATTTAAGGCTGAAAACCATATTGTTTGCTAGAGCTGGCGCCACTAAATGAGATTCCACAAGAATATTCCTTAAGAAATACATAACTGGTCCAAAATACATGTATTGGAAGTGCAGGTATCGAGGGGGTGGTCATATGGCACATCAGTCCAAAACCCCACTTAAACTTCATCAATCTGGCTCAGATTTTCACAGGAAACTCAGTTCATATCGGACATTGATATTGTATTGGCTTGACTTACTCAGGAAACCAATTAAAAAATTCAATTTTCCGGGGTCTGGGGCCAGGCTCAGCCCCCCTCAAATTAGGAAATATCAGGTATATCCTAATACAACCAATCTGAAGCTCTTCTTTAATTTTGCATATGTTTTAACAATAATTGAGGATATATTAGGCCCATTTGGAGCATTACATCTCTGAAAATAAATTATTTCACCCATATAGTGCTGTAAAAATGGTCAAAAATACATGTAAATTACACCAAACCAGTACCAAATGTTGGTCTATAATGCTGAAATTTGGCCAGAATATAAGGTGGCACATACTAAATCTGACTGAACCGGTTTTAAAATTACATCTGATATAACAGTACCTATAGTTTGGCAATATTGGCTTCAGCTGGCCCCAAATTCGCTTCTGTGGGGCTGCATTAAGATATACTTAAATTTGGCAAAGTAAGACAAATTTAAGGCTGAAAACCATATTGTTTGCTAGAGCTGGCGCCACTAAATGAGATTCCACAAGAATATTCCTTAAGAAATACATAACTGGTCCAAAATACATGTATTGGAAGTGCAGGTATCGAGGGGGTGGTCATATGGCACATCAGTCCAAAACCCCACTTAAACTTCATCAATCTGACTCAGATTTTCACAGGAAACTCAGTTCATATCAGACATTGATATTGTATTGGCTTGACTTACTCAGGAAACCAATTAAAAATTTCAATTTTCCGGGGTCTGGGGCCAGGCTCAGCCCCCCTCAAATTAGGAAATATCAGGTATATCCTAATACAACCAATCTGAAGCTCTTCTTTAATTTTGCACATGTTTTAACAATAATTGAGGATATATTAGGCCCATTTGGAGCATTACATCTCTGAAAATAAATTATTTCACCCGTATAGTGCTGTAAAAATGGTCAAAAATACATGTAAATTACACCAAACCAGTACCAAATGTTGGTCTATAATGCTGAAATTTGGCCAGAATATAAGGTGGCACATACTAAATCTGACTGAACCGGTTTTAAAATTACATCTGATATAACAGTACCTATAGTTTGGCAATATTGGCTTCAGCTGGCCCCAAATTCGCTTCTGTGGGGCTGCATTAAGATATACTTAAATTTGGCAAAGTAAGACAAATTTAAGGCTGAAAACCATATTGTTTGCTAGAGCTGGCGCCACTAAATGAGATTCCACAAGAATATTCCTTAAGAAATACATAACTGGTCCAAAATACATGTATTGGAAGTGCAGGTATCGAGGGGGTGGTCATATGGCACATCAGTCCAAAACCCCACTTAAACTTCATCAATCTGGCTCAGATTTTCACAGGAAACTCAGTTCATATCGGACATTGATATTGTATTGGCTTGACTTACTCAGGAAACCAATTAAAAAATTCAATTTTCCGGGGTCTGGGGCCAGGCTCAGCCCCCCTCAAATTAGGAAATATCAGGTATATCCTAATACAACCAATCTGAAGCTCTTCTTTAATTTTGCATATGTTTTAACAATAATTGAGGATATATTAGGCCCATTTGGAGCATTACATCTCTGAAAATAAATTATTTCACCCATATAGTGCTGTAAAAATGGTCAAAAATACATGTAAATTACACCAAACCAGTACCAAATGTTGGTCTATAATGCTGAAATTTGGCCAGAATATAAGGTGGCACATACTAAATCTGACTGAACCGGTTTTAAAATTACATCTGATATAACAGTACCTATAGTTTGGCAATATTGGCTTCAGCTGGCCCCAAATTCGCTTCTGTGGGGCTGCATTAAGATATACTTAAATTTGGCAAAGTAAGACAAATTTAAGGCTGAAAACCATATTGTTTGCTAGAGCTGGCGCCACTAAATGAGATTCCACAAGAATATTCCTTAAGAAATACATAACTGGTCCAAAATACATGTATTGGAAGTGCAGGTATCGAGGGGGTGGTCATATGGCACATCAGTCCAAAACCCCACTTAAACTTCATCAATCTGACTCAGATTTTCACAGGAAACTCAGTTCATATCAGACATTGATATTGTATTGGCTTGACTTACTCAGGAAACCAATTAAAAATTTCAATTTTCCGGGGTCTGGGGCCAGGCTCAGCCCCCCTCAAATTAGGAAATATCAGGTATATCCTAATACAACCAATCTGAAGCTCTTCTTTAATTTTGCACATGTTTTAACAATAATTGAGGATATATTAGGCCCATTTGGAGCATTACATCTCTGAAAATAAATTATTTCACCCATATAGTGCTGTAAAAATGGTCAAAAATGCATGTAAATTACACCAAACCAGTACCAAATGTTGGTCTATAATGCTGAAATTTGGCCAGAATATAAGGTGGCACATACTAAATCTGACTGAACCGGTTTTAAAATTACATCTGATATAACAGTACCTATAGTTTGGCAATATTGGCTTCAGCTGGCCCCAAATTCGCTTCTGTGGGGCTGCATTAAGATATACTCAAATTTGGCAAAGTAAGACAAATTTAAGGCTGAAAACCATATTGTTTGCTAGAGCTGGCGCCACTAAATGAGATTCCACAAGAATATTCCTTAAGAAATACATAACTGGTCCAAAATACATGTATTGGAAGTGCAGGTATCGAGGGGGTGGTCATATGGCACATCAGTCCAAAACCCCACTTAAACTTCATCAATCTGGCTCAGATTTTCACAGGAAACTCAGTTCATATCAGACATTGATATTGTATTGGCTTGACTTACTCAGGAAACCAATTAAAAATTTCAATTTTCCGGGGTCTGGGGCCAGGCTCAGCCCCCCTCAAATTAGGAAATATCAGGTATATCCTAATACAACCAATCTGAAGCTCTTCTTTAATTTTGCACATGTTTTAACAATAATTGAGGATATATTAGGCCCATTTGGAGCATTACATCTCTGAAAATAAATTATTTCACTCATATAGTGCTGTAAAAATGGTCAAAAATACATGTAAATTACACCAAACCAGTACCAAATGTTGGTCTATAATGCTGAAATTTGGCCAGAATATAAGGTGGCACATACTAAATCTGACTGAACCGGTTTTAAAATTACATCTGATATAACAGTACCTATAGTTTGGCAATATTGGCTTCAGCTGGCCCCAAATTCGCTTCTGTGGGGCTGCATTAAGATATACTCAAATTTGGCAAAGTAAGACAAATTTAAGGCTGAAAACCATATTGTTTGCTAGAGCTGGCGCCACTAAATGAGATTCCACAAGAATATTCCTTAAGAAATACATAACTGGTCCAAAATACATGTATTGGAAGTGCAGGTATCGAGGGGGTGGTCATATGGCACATCAGTCCAAAACCCCACTTAAACTTCATCAATCTGGCTCAGATTTTCACAGGAAACTCAGTTCATATCAGACATTGATATTGTATTGGCTTGACTTACTCAGGAAACCAATTAAAAATTTCAATTTTCCGGGGTCTGGGGCCAGGCTCAGCCCCCCTCAAATTAGGAAATATCAGGTATATCCTAATACAACCAATCTGAAGCTCTTCTTTAATTTTGCACATGTTTTAACAATAATTGAGGATATATTAGGCCCATTTGGAGCATTACATCTCTGAAAATAAATTATTTCACCCATATAGTGCTGTAAAAATGGTCAAAAATACATGTAAATTACACCAAACCAGTACCAAATGTTGGTCTATAATGCTGAAATTTGGCCAGAATATAAGGTGGCACATACTAAATCTGACTGAACCGGTTTTAAAATTACATCTGATATAACAGTACCTATAGTTTGGCAATATTGGCTTCAGCTGGCCCCAAATTCGCTTCTGTTGGGCTGCATTAAGATATACTTAAATTTGGCAAAGTAAGACAAATTTAAGGCTGAAAACCATATTGTTTGCTAGAGCTGGCACCACTAAATGAGATTCCACAAGAATATTCCTTAAGAAATACATAACTGGTCCAAAATACATGTATTGGAAGTGCAGGTATCGAGGGGGTGGTCATATGGCACATCAGTCCAAAACCCCACTTAAACTTCATCAATCTGGCTCAGATTTTCACAGGAAACTCAGTTCATATCAGACATTGATATTGTATTGGCTTGACTTACTCAAGAAACCAATTAAAAATTTCAATTTTCCGGGGTCTGGGGCCAGGCTCAGCCCCCCTCAAATTAGGAAATATCAGGTATATCCTAATACAACCAATCTGAAGCTCTTCTTTAATTTTGCATATGTTTTAACAATAATTGAGGATATATTAGGCCCATTTGGAGCATTACATCTCTGAAAATAAATTATTTCACCCATATAGTGCTGTAAAAATGGTCAAAAATACATGTAAATTACACCAAACCAGTACCAAATGTTGGTCTATAATGCTGAAATTTGGCCAGAATATAAGGTGGCACATACTAAATCTGACTGAACCGGTTTTAAAATTACATCTGATATAACAGTACCTATAGTTTGGCAATATTGGCTTCAGCTGGCCCCAAATTCGCTTCTGTGGGGCTGCATTAAGATATACTTAAATTTGGCAAAGTAAGACAAATTTAAGGCTGAAAACCATATTGTTTGCTAGAGCTGGCGCCACTAAATGAGATTCCACAAGAATATTCCTTAAGAAATACATAACTGGTCCAAAATACATGTATTGGAAGTGCAGGTATCGAGGGGGTGGTCATATGGCACATCAGTCCAAAACCCCACTTAAACTTCATCAATCTGACTCAGATTTTCACAGGAAACTCAGTTCATATCAGACATTGATATTGTATTGGCTTGACTTACTCAGGAAACCAATTAAAAATTTCAATTTTCCGGGGTCTGGGGCCAGGCTCAGCCCCCCTCAAATTAGGAAATATCAGGTATATCCTAATACAACCAATCTGAAGCTCTTCTTTAATTTTGCACATGTTTTAACAATAATTGAGGATATATTAGGCCCATTTGGAGCATTACATCTCTGAAAATAAATTATTTCACCCATATAGTGCTGTAAAAATGGTCAAAAATACATGTAAATTACACCAAACCAGTACCAAATGTTGGTCTATAATGCTGAAATTTGGCCAGAATATAAGGTGGCACATACTAAATCTGACTGAACCGGTTTTAAAATTACATCTGATATAACAGTACCTATAGTTTGGCAATATTGGCTTCAGCTGGCCCCAAATTCGCTTCTGTGGGGCTACATTAAGATATACTCAAATTTGGCAAAGTAAGACAAATTTAAGGCTGAAAACCATATTGTTTGCTAGAGCTGGCGCCACTAAATGAGATTCCACAAGAATATTCCTTAAGAAATACATAACTGGTCCAAAATACATGTATTGGAAGTGCAGGTATCGAGGGGGTGGTCATATGGCACATCAGTCCAAAACCCCACTTAAACTTCATCAATCTGGCTCAGATTTTCACAGGAAACTCAGTTCATATCAGACATTGATATTGTATTGGCTTGACTTACTCAGGAAACCAATTAAACATTTCAATTTTCCGGGGTCTGGGGCCAGGCTCAGCCCCCCTCAAATTAGGAAATATCAGGTATATCCTAATACAACCAATCTGAAGCTCTTCTTTAATTTTGCACATGTTTTAACAATAATTGAGGATATATTAGGCCCATTTGGAGCATTACATCTCTGAAAATAAATTATTTCACTCATATAGTGCTGTAAAAATGGTCAAAAATACATGTAAATTACACCAAACCAGTACCAAATGTTGGTCTATAATGCTGAAATTTGGCCAGAATATAAGGTGGCACATACTAAATCTGACTGAACCGGTTTTAAAATTACATCTGATATAACAGTACCTATAGTTTGGGAATATTGGCTTCAGCTGGCCCCAAATTCGCTTCTGTGGGGCTGCATTAAGATATACTCAAATTTGGCAAAGTAAGACAAATTTAAGGCTGAAAACCATATTGTTTGCTAGAGCTGGCGCCACTAAATGAGATTCCACAAGAATATTCCTTAAGAAATACATAACTGGTCCAAAATACATGTATTGGAAGTGCAGGTATCGAGGGGGTGGTCATATGGCACATCAGTCCAAAACCCCACTTAAACTTCATCAATCTGGCTCAGATTTTCACAGGAAACTCAGTTCATATCAGACATTGATATTGTATTGGCTTGACTTACTCAGGAAACCAATTAAAAATTTCAATTTTCCGGGGTCTGGGGCCAGGCTCAGCCCCCCTCAAATTAGGAAATATCAGGTATATCCTAATACAACCAATCTGAAGCTCTTCTTTAATTTTGCACATGTTTTAACAATAATTGAGGATATATTAGGCCCATTTGGAGCATTACATCTCTGAAAATAAATTATTTCACCCATATAGTGCTGTAAAAATGGTCAAAAATACATGTAAATTACACCAAACCAGTACCAAATGTTGGTCTATAATGCTGAAATTTGGCCAGAATATAAGGTGGCACATACTAAATCTGACTGAACCGGTTTTAAAATTACATCTGATATAACAGTACCTATAGTTTGGCAATATTGGCTTCAGCTGGCCCCAAATTCGCTTCTGTTGGGCTGCATTAAGATATACTTAAATTTGGCAAAGTAAGACAAATTTAAGGCTGAAAACCATATTGTTTGCTAGAGCTGGCACCACTAAATGAGATTCCACAAGAATATTCCTTAAGAAATACATAACTGGTCCAAAATACATGTATTGGAAGTGCAGGTATCGAGGGGGTGGTCATATGGCACATCAGTCCAAAACCCCACTTAAACTTCATCAATCTGGCTCAGATTTTCACAGGAAACTCAGTTCATATCAGACATTGATATTGTATTGGCTTGACTTACTCAGGAAACCAATTAAACATTTCAATTTTCCGGGGTCTGGGGCCAGGCTCAGCCCCCCTCAAATTAGGAAATATCAGGTATATCCTAATACAACCAATCTGAAGCTCTTCTTTAATTTTGCACATGTTTTAACAATAATTGAGGATATATTAGGCCCATTTGGAGCATTACATCTCTGAAAATAAATTATTTCACTCATATAGTGCTGTAAAAATGGTCAAAAATACATGTAAATTACACCAAACCAGTACCAAATGTTGGTCTATAATGCTGAAATTTGGCCAGAATATAAGGTGGCACATACTAAATCTGACTGAACCGGTTTTAAAATTACATCTGATATAACAGTACCTATAGTTTGGCAATATTGGCTTCAGCTGGCCCCAAATTCGCTTCTGTGGGGCTGCATTAAGATATACTCAAATTTGGCAAAGTAAGACAAATTTAAGGCTGAAAACCATATTGTTTGCTAGAGCTGGCGCCACTAAATGAGATTCCACAAGAATATTCCTTAAGAAATACATAACTGGTCCAAAATACATGTATTGGAAGTGCAGGTATCGAGGGGGTGGTCATATGGCACATCAGTCCAAAACCCCACTTAAACTTCATCAATCTGGCTCAGATTTTCACAGGAAACTCAGTTCATATCAGACATTGATATTGTATTGGCTTGACTTACTCAGGAAACCAATTAAAAATTTCAATTTTCCGGGGTCTGGGGCCAGGCTCAGCCCCCCTCAAATTAGGAAATATCAGGTATATCCTAATACAACCAATCTGAAGCTCTTCTTTAATTTTGCACATGTTTTAACAATAATTGAGGATATATTAGGCCCATTTGGAGCATTACATCTCTGAAAATAAATTATTTCACCCATATAGTGCTGTAAAAATGGTCAAAAATACATGTAAATTACACCAAACCAGTACCAAATGTTGGTCTATAATGCTGAAATTTGGCCAGAATATAAGGTGGCACATACTAAATCTGACTGAACCGGTTTTAAAATTACATCTGATATAACAGTACCTATAGTTTGGCAATATTGGCTTCAGCTGGCCCCAAATTCGCTTCTGTGGGGCTGCATTAAGATATACTCAAATTTGGCAAAGTAAGACAAATTTAAGGCTGAAAACCATATTGTTTGCTAGAGCTGGCGCCACTAAATGAGATTCCACAAGAATATTCCTTAAGAAATACATAACTGGTCCAAAATACATGTATTGGAAGTGCAGGTATCGAGGGGGTGGTCATATGGCACATCAGTCCAAAACCCCACTTAAACTTCATCAATCTGGCTCAGATTTTCACAGGAAACTCAGTTCATATCAGACATTGATATTGTATTGGCTTGACTTACTCAGGAAACCAATTAAAAATTTCAATTTTCCGGGGTCTGGGGCCAGGCTCAGCCCCCCTCAAATTAGGAAATATCAGGTATATCCTAATACAACCAATCTGAAGCTCTTCTTTAATTTTGCATATGTTTTAACAATAATTGAGGATATATTAGGCCCATTTGGAGCATTACATCTCTGAAAATAAATTATTTCACCCATATAGTGCTGTAAAAATGGTCAAAAATACATGTAAATTACACCAAACCAGTACCAAATGTTGGTCTATAATGCTGAAATTTGGCCAGAATATAAGGTGGCACATACTAAATCTGACTGAACCGGTTTTAAAATTACATCTGATATAACAGTACCTATAGTTTGGCAATATTGGCTTCAGCTGGCCCCAAATTCGCTTCTGTGGGGCTGCATTAAGATATACTTAAATTTGGCAAAGTAAGACAAATTTAAGGCTGAAAACCATATTGTTTGCTAGAGCTGGCGCCACTAAATGAGATTCCACAAGAATATTCCTTAAGAAATACATAACTGGTCCAAAATACATGTATTGGAAGTGCAGGTATCGAGGGGGTGGTCATATGGCACATCAGTCCAAAACCCCACTTAAACTTCATCAATCTGGCTCAGATTTTCACAGGAAACTCAGTTCATATCAGACATTGATATTGTATTGGCTTGACTTACTCAGGAAACCAATTAAAAATTTCAATTTTCCAGGGTCTGGGGCCAGGCTCAGCCCCCCTCAAATTAGGAAATATCAGGTATATCCTAATACAACCAATCTGAAGCTCTTCTTTAATTTTGCATATGTTTTAACAATAATTGAGGATATATTAGGCCCATTTGGAGCATTACATCTCTGAAAATAAATTATTTCACCCGTATAGTGCTGTAAAAATGGTCAAAAATACATGTAAATTACACCAAACCAGTACCAAATGTTGGTCTATAATGCTGAAATTTGGCCAGAATATAAGGTGGCACATACTAAATCTGACTGAACCGGTTTTAAAATTACATCTGATATAACAGTACCTATAGTTTGGCAATATTGGCTTCAGCTGGCCCCAAATTCGCTTCTGTGGGGCTGCATTAAGATATACTTAAATTTGGCAAAGTAAGACAAATTTAAGGCTGAAAACCATATTGTTTGCTAGAGCTGGCGCCACTAAATGAGATTCCACAAGAATATTCCTTAAGAAATACATAACTGGTCCAAAATACATGTATTGGAAGTGCAGGTATCGAGGGGGTGGTCATATGGCACATCAGTCCAAAACCCCACTTAAACTTCATCAATCTGGCTCAGATTTTCACAGGAAACTCAGTTCATATCGGACATTGATATTGTATTGGCTTGACTTACTCAGGAAACCAATTAAAAAATTCAATTTTCCGTGGTCTGGGGCCAGGCTCAGCCCCCCTCAAATTAGGAAATATCAGGTATATCCTAATACAACCAATCTGAAGCTCTTCTTTAATTTTGCATATGTTTTAACAATAATTGAGGATATATTAGGCCCATTTGGAGCATTACATCTCTGAAAATAAATTATTTCACCCATATAGTGCTGTAAAAATGGTCAAAAATACATGTAAATTACACCAAACCAGTACCAAATGTTGGTCTATAATGCTGAAATTTGGCCAGAATATAAGGTGGCACATACTAAATCTGACTGAACCGGTTTTAAAATTACATCTGATATAACAGTACCTATAGTTTGGCAATATTGGCTTCAGCTGGCCCCAAATTCGCTTCTGTGGGGCTGCATTAAGATATACTTAAATTTGGCAAAGTAAGACAAATTTAAGGCTGAAAACCATATTGTTTGCTAGAGCTGGCGCCACTAAATGAGATTCCACAAGAATATTCCTTAAGAAATACATAACTGGTCCAAAATACATGTATTGGAAGTGCAGGTATCGAGGGGGTGGTCATATGGCACATCAGTCCAAAACCCCACTTAAACTTCATCAATCTGGCTCAGATTTTCACAGGAAACTCAGTTCATATCAGACATTGATATTGTATTGGCTTGACTTACTCAGGAAACCAATTAAAAATTTCAATTTTCCAGGGTCTGGGGCCAGGCTCAGCCCCCCTCAAATTAGGAAATATCAGGTATATCCTAATACAACCAATCTGAAGCTCTTCTTTAATTTTGCATATGTTTTAACAATAATTGAGGATATATTAGGCCCATTTGGAGCATTACATCTCTGAAAATAAATTATTTCACCCGTATAGTGCTGTAAAAATGGTCAAAAATACATGTAAATTACACCAAACCAGTACCAAATGTT
This sequence comes from Sabellastarte sp. h YS-2021, assembly GCA_964017235.1. Classification (NCBI taxonomy): domain Eukaryota; kingdom Metazoa; phylum Annelida; class Polychaeta; order Sabellida; family Sabellidae; genus Sabellastarte; species Sabellastarte sp. h YS-2021. The sequence continues at coordinate 92,941,395 of OZ024934.1, forward strand.
GGTCTATAATGCTGAAATTTGGCCAGAATATAAGGTGGCACATACTAAATCTGACTGAACCGGTTTTAAAATTACATCTGATATAACAGTACCTATAGTTTGGCAATATTGGCTTCAGCTGGCCCCAAATTCGCTTCTGTGGGGCTGCATTAAGATATACTTAAATTTGGCAAAGTAAGACAAATTTAAGGCTGAAAACCATATTGTTTGCTAGAGCTGGCGCCACTAAATGAGATTCCACAAGAATATTCCTTAAGAAATACATAACTGGTCCAAAATACATGTATTGGAAGTGCAGGTATCGAGGGGGTGGTCATATGGCACATCAGTCCAAAACCCCACTTAAACTTCATCAATCTGGCTCAGATTTTCACAGGAAACTCAGTTCATATCGGACATTGATATTGTATTGGCTTGACTTACTCAGGAAACCAATTAAAAAATTCAATTTTCCGTGGTCTGGGGCCAGGCTCAGCCCCCCTCAAATTAGGAAATATCAGGTATATCCTAATACAACCAATCTGAAGCTCTTCTTTAATTTTGCATATGTTTTAACAATAATTGAGGATATATTAGGCCCATTTGGAGCATTACATCTCTGAAAATAAATTATTTCACCCATATAGTGCTGTAAAAATGGTCAAAAATACATGTAAATTACACCAAACCAGTACCAAATGTTGGTCTATAATGCTGAAATTTGGCCAGAATATAAGGTGGCACATACTAAATCTGACTGAACCGGTTTTAAAATTACATCTGATATAACAGTACCTATAGTTTGGCAATATTGGCTTCAGCTGGCCCCAAATTCGCTTCTGTGGGGCTGCATTAAGATATACTTAAATTTGGCAAAGTAAGACAAATTTAAGGCTGAAAACCATATTGTTTGCTAGAGCTGGCGCCACTAAATGAGATTCCACAAGAATATTCCTTAAGAAATACATAACTGGTCCAAAATACATGTATTGGAAGTGCAGGTATCGAGGGGGTGGTCATATGGCACATCAGTCCAAAACCCCACTTAAACTTCATCAATCTGGCTCAGATTTTCACAGGAAACTCAGTTCATATCAGACATTGATATTGTATTGGCTTGACTTACTCAAGAAACCAATTAAAAATTTCAATTTTCCGGGGTCTGGGGCCAGGCTCAGCCCCCCTCAAATTAGGAAATATCAGGTATATCCTAATACAACCAATCTGAAGCTCTTCTTTAATTTTGCATATGTTTTAACAATAATTGAGGATATATTAGGCCCATTTGGAGCATTACATCTCTGAAAATAAATTATTTCACCCGTATAGTGCTGTAAAAATGGTCAAAAATACATGTAAATTACACCAAACCAGTACCAAATGTTGGTCTATAATGCTGAAATTTGGCCAGAATATAAGGTGGCACATACTAAATCTGACTGAACCGGTTTTAAAATTACATCTGATATAACAGTACCTATAGTTTGGCAATATTGGCTTCAGCTGGCCCCAAATTCGCTTCTGTGGGGCTGCATTAAGATATACTTAAATTTGGCAAAGTAAGACAAATTTAAGGCTGAAAACCATATTGTTTGCTAGAGCTGGCGCCACTAAATGAGATTCCACAAGAATATTCCTTAAGAAATACATAACTGGTCCAAAATACATGTATTGGAAGTGCAGGTATCGAGGGGGTGGTCATATGGCACATCAGTCCAAAACCCCACTTAAACTTCATCAATCTGGCTCAGATTTTCACAGGAAACTCAGTTCATATCGGACATTGATATTGTATTGGCTTGACTTACTCAGGAAACCAATTAAAAAATTCAATTTTCCGTGGTCTGGGGCCAGGCTCAGCCCCCCTCAAATTAGGAAATATCAGGTATATCCTAATACAACCAATCTGAAGCTCTTCTTTAATTTTGCATATGTTTTAACAATAATTGAGGATATATTAGGCCCATTTGGAGCATTACATCTCTGAAAATAAATTATTTCACCCGTATAGTGCTGTAAAAATGGTCAAAAATACATGTAAATTACACCAAACCAGTACCAAATGTTGGTCTATAATGCTGAAATTTGGCCAGAATATAAGGTGGCACATACTAAATCTGACTGAACCGGTTTTAAAATTACATCTGATATAACAGTACCTATAGTTTGGCAATATTGGCTTCAGCTGGCCCCAAATTCGCTTCTGTGGGGCTGCATTAAGATATACTTAAATTTGGCAAAGTAAGACAAATTTAAGGCTGAAAACCATATTGTTTGCTAGAGCTGGCGCCACTAAATGAGATTCCACAAGAATATTCCTTAAGAAATACATAACTGGTCCAAAATACATGTATTGGAAGTGCAGGTATCGAGGGGGTGGTCATATGGCACATCAGTCCAAAACCCCACTTAAACTTCATCAATCTGGCTCAGATTTTCACAGGAAACTCAGTTCATATCGGACATTGATATTGTATTGGCTTGACTTACTCAGGAAACCAATTAAAAAATTCAATTTTCCGTGGTCTGGGGCCAGGCTCAGCCCCCCTCAAATTAGGAAATATCAGGTATATCCTAATACAACCAATCTGAAGCTCTTCTTTAATTTTGCATATGTTTTAACAATAATTGAGGATATATTAGGCCCATTTGGAGCATTACATCTCTGAAAATAAATTATTTCACCCATATAGTGCTGTAAAAATGGTCAAAAATACATGTAAATTACACCAAACCAGTACCAAATGTTGGTCTATAATGCTGAAATTTGGCCAGAATATAAGGTGGCACATACTAAATCTGACTGAACCGGTTTTAAAATTACATCTGATATAACAGTACCTATAGTTTGGCAATATTGGCTTCAGCTGGCCCCAAATTCGCTTCTGTGGGGCTGCATTAAGATATACTTAAATTTGGCAAAGTAAGACAAATTTAAGGCTGAAAACCATATTGTTTGCTAGAGCTGGCGCCACTAAATGAGATTCCACAAGAATATTCCTTAAGAAATACATAACTGGTCCAAAATACATGTATTGGAAGTGCAGGTATCGAGGGGGTGGTCATATGGCACATCAGTCCAAAACCCCACTTAAACTTCATCAATCTGGCTCAGATTTTCACAGGAAACTCAGTTCATATCAGACATTGATATTGTATTGGCTTGACTTACTCAAGAAACCAATTAAAAATTTCAATTTTCCGGGGTCTGGGGCCAGGCTCAGCCCCCCTCAAATTAGGAAATATCAGGTATATCCTAATACAACCAATCTGAAGCTCTTCTTTAATTTTGCATATGTTTTAACAATAATTGAGGATATATTAGGCCCATTTGGAGCATTACATCTCTGAAAATAAATTATTTCACCCATATAGTGCTGTAAAAATGGTCAAAAATACATGTAAATTACACCAAACCAGTACCAAATGTTGGTCTATAATGCTGAAATTTGGCCAGAATATAAGGTGGCACATACTAAATCTGACTGAACCGGTTTTAAAATTACATCTGATATAACAGTACCTATAGTTTGGCAATATTGGCTTCAGCTGGCCCCAAATTCGCTTCTGTGGGGCTGCATTAAGATATACTTAAATTTGGCAAAGTAAGACAAATTTAAGGCTGAAAACCATATTGTTTGCTAGAGCTGGCGCCACTAAATGAGATTCCACAAGAATATTCCTTAAGAAATACATAACTGGTCCAAAATACATGTATTGGAAGTGCAGGTATCGAGGGGGTGGTCATATGGCACATCAGTCCAAAACCCCACTTAAACTTCATCAATCTGACTCAGATTTTCACAGGAAACTCAGTTCATATCAGACATTGATATTGTATTGGCTTGACTTACTCAGGAAACCAATTAAAAATTTCAATTTTCCGGGGTCTGGGGCCAGGCTCAGCCCCCCTCAAATTAGGAAATATCAGGTATATCCTAATACAACCAATCTGAAGCTCTTCTTTAATTTTGCACATGTTTTAACAATAATTGAGGATATATTAGGCCCATTTGGAGCATTACATCTCTGAAAATAAATTATTTCACCCATATAGTGCTGTAAAAATGGTCAAAAATACATGTAAATTACACCAAACCAGTACCAAATGTTGGTCTATAATGCTGAAATTTGGCCAGAATATAAGATGGCACATACTAAATCTGACTGAACCGGTTTTAAAATTACATCTGATATAACAGTACCTATAGTTTGGCAATATTGGCTTCAGCTGGCCCCAAATTCGCTTCTGTGGGGCTGCATTAAGATATACTCAAATTTGGCAAAGTAAGACAAATTTAAGGCTGAAAACCATATTGTTTGCTAGAGCTGGCGCCACTAAATGAGATTCCACAAGAATATTCCTTAAGAAATACATAACTGGTCCAAAATACATGTATTGGAAGTGCAGGTATCGAGGGGGTGGTCATATGGCACATCAGTCCAAAACCCCACTTAAACTTCATCAATCTGGCTCAGATTTTCACAGGAAACTCAGTTCATATCAGACATTGATATTGTATTGGCTTGACTTACTCAGGAAACCAATTAAAAATTTCAATTTTCCGGGGTCTGGGGCCAGGCTCAGCCCCCCTCAAATTAGGAAATATCAGGTATATCCTAATACAACCAATCTGAAGCTCTTCTTTAATTTTGCACATGTTTTAACAATAATTGAGGATATATTAGGCCCATTTGGAGCATTACATCTCTGAAAATAAATTATTTCACTCATATAGTGCTGTAAAAATGGTCAAAAATACATGTAAATTACACCAAACCAGTACCAAATGTTGGTCTATAATGCTGAAATTTGGCCAGAATATAAGGTGGCACATACTAAATCTGACTGAACCGGTTTTAAAATTACATCTGATATAACAGTACCTATAGTTTGGCAATATTGGCTTCAGCTGGCCCCAAATTCGCTTCTGTGGGGCTGCATTAAGATATACTCAAATTTGGCAAAGTAAGACAAATTTAAGGCTGAAAACCATATTGTTTGCTAGAGCTGGCGCCACTAAATGAGATTCCACAAGAATATTCCTTAAGAAATACATAACTGGTCCAAAATACATGTATTGGAAGTGCAGGTATCGAGGGGGTGGTCATATGGCACATCAGTCCAAAACCCCACTTAAACTTCATCAATCTGGCTCAGATTTTCACAGGAAACTCAGTTCATATCAGACATTGATATTGTATTGGCTTGACTTACTCAAGAAACCAATTAAAAATTTCAATTTTCCGGGGTCTGGGGCCAGGCTCAGCCCCCCTCAAATTAGGAAATATCAGGTATATCCTAATACAACCAATCTGAAGCTCTTCTTTAATTTTGCATATGTTTTAACAATAATTGAGGATATATTAGGCCCATTTGGAGCATTACATCTCTGAAAATAAATTATTTCACCCATATAGTGCTGTAAAAATGGTCAAAAATACATGTAAATTACACCAAACCAGTACCAAATGTTGGTCTATAATGCTGAAATTTGGCCAGAATATAAGGTGGCACATACTAAATCTGACTGAACCGGTTTTAAAATTACATCTGATATAACAGTACCTATAGTTTGGCAATATTGGCTTCAGCTGGCCCCAAATTCGCTTCTGTGGGGCTGCATTAAGATATACTCAAATTTGGCAAAGTAAGACAAATTTAAGGCTGAAAACCATATTGTTTGCTAGAGCTGGCGCCACTAAATGAGATTCCACAAGAATATTCCTTAAGAAATACATAACTGGTCCAAAATACATGTATTGGAAGTGCAGGTATCGAGGGGGTGGTCATATGGCACATCAGTCCAAAACCCCACTTAAACTTCATCAATCTGGCTCAGATTTTCACAGGAAACTCAGTTCATATCAGACATTGATATTGTATTGGCTTGACTTACTCAGGAAACCAATTAAAAATTTCAATTTTCCGGGGTCTGGGGCCAGGCTCAGCCCCCCTCAAATTAGGAAATATCAGGTATATCCTAATACAACCAATCTGAAGCTCTTCTTTAATTTTGCATATGTTTTAACAATAATTGAGGATATATTAGGCCCATTTGGAGCATTACATCTCTGAAAATAAATTATTTCACTCATATAGTGCTGTAAAAATGGTCAAAAATACATGTAAATTACACCAAACCAGTACCAAATGTTGGTCTATAATGCTGAAATTTGGCCAGAATATAAGGTGGCACATACTAAATCTGACTGAACCGGTTTTAAAATTACATCTGATATAACAGTACCTATAGTTTGGCAATATTGGCTTCAGCTGGCCCCAAATTCGCTTCTGTGGGGCTGCATTAAGATATACTCAAATTTGGCAAAGTAAGACAAATTTAAGGCTGAAAACCATATTGTTTGCTAGAGCTGGCGCCACTAAATGAGATTCCACAAGAATATTCCTTAAGAAATACATAACTGGTCCAAAATACATGTATTGGAAGTGCAGGTATCGAGGGGGTGGTCATATGGCACATCAGTCCAAAACCCCACTTAAACTTCATCAATCTGACTCAGATTTTCACAGGAAACTCAGTTCATATCAGACATTGATATTGTATTGGCTTGACTTACTCAGGAAACCAATTAAAAATTTCAATTTTCCGGGGTCTGGGGCCAGGCTCAGCCCCCCTCAAATTAGGAAATATCAGTTATATCCTAATACAACCAATCTGAAGCTCTTCTTTAATTTTGCACATGTTTTAACAATAATGGAGGATATATTAGGCCCATTTGGAGCATTACATCTCTGAAAATAAATTATTTCACCCATATAGTGCTGTAAAAATGGTCAAAAATACATGTAAATTACACCAAACCAGTACCAAATGTTGGTCTATAAAGCTGAAATTTGGCCAGAATATAAGGTGGCACATACTAAATCTGACTGAACCGGTTTTAAAATTACATCTGATATAACAGTACCTATAGTTTGGCAATATTGGCTTCAGCTGGCCCCAAATTCGCTTCTGTGGGGCTGCATTAAGATATACTCAAATTTGGCAAAGTAAGACAAATTTAAGGCTGAAAACCATATTGTTTGCTAGAGCTGGCGCCACTAAATGAGATTCCACAAGAATATTCCTTAAGAAATACATAACTGGTCCAAAATACATGTATTGGAAGTGCAGGTATCGAGGGGGTGGTCATATGGCACATCAGTCCAAAACCCCACTTAAACTTCATCAATCTGGCTCAGATTTTCACAGGAAACTCAGTTCATATCAGACATTGATATTGTATTGGCTTGACTTACTCAGGAAACCAATTAAAAATTTCAATTTTCCGGGGTCTGGGGCCAGGCTCAGCCCCCCTCAAATTAGGAAATATCAGGTATATCCTAATACAACCAATCTGAAGCTCTTCTTTAATTTTGCACATGTTTTAACAATAATTGAGGATATATTAGGCCCATTTGGAGCATTACATCTCTGAAAATAAATTATTTCACTCATATAGTGCTGTAAAAATGGTCAAAAATACATGTAAATTACACCAAACCAGTACCAAATGTTGGTCTATAATGCTGAAATTTGGCCAGAATATAAAGTGGCACATACTAAATCTGACTGAACCGGTTTTAAAATTACATCTGATATAACAGTACCTATAGTTTGGCAATATTGGCTTCAGCTGGCCCCAAATTCGCTTCTGTGGGGCTGCATTAAGATATACTCAAATTTGGCAAAGTAAGACAAATTTAAGGCTGAAAACCATATTGTTTGCTAGAGCTGGCGCCACTAAATGAGATTCCACAAGAATATTCCTTAAGAAATACATAACTGGTCCAAAATACATGTATTGGAAGTGCAGGTATCGAGGGGGTGGTCATATGGCACATCAGTCCAAAACCCCACTTAAACTTCATCAATCTGGCTCAGATTTTCACAGGAAACTCAGTTCATATCAGACATTGATATTGTATTGGCTTGACTTACTCAGGAAACCAATTAAAAATTTCAATTTTCCGGGGTCTGGGGCCAGGCTCAGCCCCCCTCAAATTAGGAAATATCAGGTATATCCTAATACAACCAATCTGAAGCTCTTCTTTAATTTTGCACATGTTTTAACAATAATTGAGGATATATTAGGCCCATTTGGAGCATTACATCTCTGAAAATAAATTATTTCACTCATATAGTGCTGTAAAAATGGTCAAAAATACATGTAAATTACACCAAACCAGTACCAAATGTTGGTCTATAATGCTGAAATTTGGCCAGAATATAAGGTGGCACATACTAAATCTGACTGAACCGGTTTTAAAATTACATCTGATATAACAGTACCTATAGTTTGGCAATATTGGCTTCAGCTGGCCCCAAATTCGCTTCTGTGGGGCTGCATTAAGATATACTCAAATTTGGCAAAGTAAGACAAATTTAAGGCTGAAAACCATATTGTTTGCTAGAGCTGGCGCCACTAAATGAGATTCCACAAGAATATTCCTTAAGAAATACATAACTGGTCCAAAATACATGTATTGGAAGTGCAGGTATCGAGGGGGTGGTCATATGGCACATCAGTCCAAAACCCCACTTAAACTTCATCAATCTGGCTCAGATTTTCACAGGAAACTCAGTTCATATCAGACATTGATATTGTATTGGCTTGACTTACTCAGGAAACCAATTAAAAATTTCAATTTTCCGGGGTCTGGGGCCAGGCTCAGCCCCCCTCAAATTAGGAAATATCAGGTATATCCTAATACAACCAATCTGAAGCTCTTCTTTAATTTTGCATATGTTTTAACAATAATTGAGGATATATTAGGCCCATTTGGAGCATTACATCTCTGAAAATAAATTATTTCACTCATATAGTGCTGTAAAAATGGTCAAAAATACATGTAAATTACACCAAACCAGTACCAAATGTTGGTCTATAATGCTGAAATTTGGCCAGAATATAAGGTGGCACATACTAAATCTGACTGAACCGGTTTTAAAATTACATCTGATATAACAGTACCTATAGTTTGGCAATATTGGCTTCAGCTGGCCCCAAATTCGCTTCTGTGGGGCTGCATTAAGATATACTCAAATTTGGCAAAGTAAGACAAATTTAAGGCTGAAAACCATATTGTTTGCTAGAGCTGGCGCCACTAAATGAGATTCCACAAGAATATTCCTTAAGAAATACATAACTGGTCCAAAATACATGTATTGGAAGTGCAGGTATCGAGGGGGTGGTCATATGGCACATCAGTCCAAAACCCCACTTAAACTTCATCAATCTGGCTCAGATTTTCACAGGAAACTCAGTTCATATCAGACATTGATATTGTATTGGCTTGACTTACTCAGGAAACCAATTAAAAATTTCAATTTTCCGGGGTCTGGGGCCAGGCTCAGCCCCCCTCAAATTAGGAAATATCAGGTATATCCTAATACAACCAATCTGAAGCTCTTCTTTAATTTTGCACATGTTTTAACAATAATTGAGGATATATTAGGCCCATTTGGAGCATTACATCTCTGAAAATAAATTATTTCACCCATATAGTGCTGTAAAAATGGTCAAAAATACATGTAAATTACACCAAACCAGTACCAAATGTTGGTCTATAATGCTGAAATTTGGCCAGAATATAAGGTGGCACATACTAAATCTGACTGAACCGGTTTTAAAATTACATCTGATATAACAGTACCTATAGTTTGGCAATATTGGCTTCAGCTGGCCCCAAATTCGCTTCTGTTGGGCTGCATTAAGATATACTTAAATTTGGCAAAGTAAGACAAATTTAAGGCTGAAAACCATATTGTTTGCTAGAGCTGGCACCACTAAATGAGATTCCACAAGAATATTCCTTAAGAAATACATAACTGGTCCAAAATACATGTATTGGAAGTGCAGGTATCGAGGGGGTGGTCATATGGCACATCAGTCCAAAACCCCACTTAAACTTCATCAATCTGGCTCAGATTTTCACAGGAAACTCAGTTCATATCAGACATTGATATTGTATTGGCTTGACTTACTCAGGAAACCAATTAAAAATTTCAATTTTCCGGGGTCTGGGGCCAGGCTCAGCCCCCCTCAAATTAGGAAATATCAGGTATATCCTAATACAACCAATCTGAAGCTCTTCTTTAATTTTGCATATGTTTTAACAATAATTGAGGATATATTAGGCCCATTTGGAGCATTACATCTCTGAAAATAAATTATTTCACCCATATAGTGCTGTAAAAATGGTCAAAAATACATGTAAATTACACCAAACCAGTACCAAATGTTGGTCTATAATGCTGAAATTTGGCCAGAATATAAGGTGGCACATACTAAATCTGACTGAACCGGTTTTAAAATTACATCTGATATAACAGTACCTATAGTTTGGCAATATTGGCTTCAGCTGGCCCCAAATTCGCTTCTGTGGGGCTGCATTAAGATATACTCAAATTTGGCAAAGTAAGACAAATTTAAGGCTGAAAACCATATTGTTTGCTAGAGCTGGCGCCACTAAATGAGATTCCACAAGAATATTCCTTAAGAAATACATAACTGGTCCAAAATACATGTATTGGAAGTGCAGGTATCGAGGGGGTGGTCATATGGCACATCAGTCCAAAACCCCACTTAAACTTCATCAATCTGGCTCAGATTTTCACAGGAAACTCAGTTCATATCAGACATTGATATTGTATTGGCTTGACTTACTCAGGAAACCAATTAAAAATTTCAATTTTCCGGGGTCTGGGGCCAGGCTCAGCCCCCCTCAAATTAGGAAATATCAGGTATATCCTAATACAACCAATCTGAAGCTCTTCTTTAATTTTGCATATGTTTTAACAATAATTGAGGATATATTAGGCCCATTTGGAGCATTACATCTCTGAAAATAAATTATTTCACCCATATAGTGCTGCAAAAATGGTCAAAAATACATGTAAATTACACCAAACCAGTACCAAATGTTGGTCTATAATGCTGAAATTTGGCCAGAATATAAGGTGGCACATACTAAATCTGACTGAACCGGTTTTAAAATTACATCTGATATAACAGTACCTATAGTTTGGCAATATTGGCTTCAGCTGGCCCCAAATTCGCTTCTGTGGGGCTGCATTAAGATATACTTAAATTTGGCAAAGTAAGACAAATTTAAGGCTGAAAACCATATTGTTTGCTAGAGCTGGCGCCACTAAATGAGATTCCACAAGAATATTCCTTAAGAAATACATAACTGGTCCAAAATACATGTATTGGAAGTGCAGGTATCGAGGGGGTGGTCATATGGCACATCAGTCCAAAACCCCACTTAAACTTCATCAATCTGGCTCAGATTTTCACAGGAAACTCAGTTCATATCAGACATTGATATTGTATTGGCTTGACTTACTCAGGAAACCAATTAAAAATTTCAATTTTCCGGGGTCTGGGGCCAGGCTCAGCCCCCCTCAAATTAGGAAATATCAGGTATATCCTAATACAACCAATCTGAAGCTCTTCTTTAATTTTGCACATGTTTTAACAATAATTGAGGATATATTAGGCCCATTTGGAGCATTACATCTCTGAAAATAAATTATTTCACCCATATAGTGCTGTAAAAATGGTCAAAAATACATGTAAATTACACCAAACCAGTACCAAATGTTGGTCTATAATGCTGAAATTTGGCCAGAATATAAGGTGGCACATACTAAATCTGACTGAACCGGTTTTAAAATTACATCTGATATAACAGTACCTATAGTTTGGCAATATTGGCTTCAGCTGGCCCCAAATTCGCTTCTGTTGGGCTGCATTAAGATATACTTAAATTTGGCAAAGTAAGACAAATTTAAGGCTGAAAACCATATTGTTTGCTAGAGCTGGCACCACTAAATGAGATTCCACAAGAATATTCCTTAAGAAATACATAACTGGTCCAAAATACATGTATTGGAAGTGCAGGTATCGAGGGGGTGGTCATATGGCACATCAGTCCAAAACCCCACTTAAACTTCATCAATCTGGCTCAGATTTTCACAGGAAACTCAGTTCATATCAGACATTGATATTGTATTGGCTTGACTTACTCAGGAAACCAATTAAAAATTTCAATTTTCCGGGGTCTGGGGCCAGGCTCAGCCCCCCTCAAATTAGGAAATATCAGGTATATCCTAATACAACCAATCTGAAGCTCTTCTTTAATTTTGCATATGTTTTAACAATAATTGAGGATATATTAGGCCCATTTGGAGCATTACATCTCTGAAAATAAATTATTTCACCCATATAGTGCTGTAAAAATGGTCAAAAATACATGTAAATTACACCAAACCAGTACCAAATGTTGGTCTATAATGCTGAAATTTGGCCAGAATATAAGGTGGCACATACTAAATCTGACTGAACCGGTTTTAAAATTACATCTGATATAACAGTACCTATAGTTTGGCAATATTGGCTTCAGCTGGCCCCAAATTCGCTTCTGTGGGGCTGCATTAAGATATACTTAAATTTGGCAAAGTAAGACAAATTTAAGGCTGAAAACCATATTGTTTGCTAGAGCTGGCGCCACTAAATGAGATTCCACAAGAATATTCCTTAAGAAATACATAACTGGTCCAAAATACATGTATTGGAAGTGCAGGTATCGAGGGGGTGGTCATATGGCACATCAGTCCAAAACCCCACTTAAACTTCATCAATCTGACTCAGATTTTCACAGGAAACTCAGTTCATATCAGACATTGATATTGTATTGGCTTGACTTACTCAGGAAACCAATTAAAAATTTCAATTTTCCGGGGTCTGGGGCCAGGCTCAGCCCCCCTCAAATTAGGAAATATCAGGTATATCCTAATACAACCAATCTGAAGCTCTTCTTTGATTTTGCACATGTTTTAACAATAATTGAGGATATATTAGGCCCATTTGGAGCATTACATCTCTGAAAATAAATTATTTCACCCATATAGTGCTGTAAAAATGGTCAAAAATACATGTAAATTACACCAAACCAGTACCAAATGTTGGTCTATAATGCTGAAATTTGGCCAGAATATAAGGTGGCACATACTAAATCTGACTGAACCGGTTTTAAAATTACATCTGATATAACAGTACCTATAGTTTGGCAATATTGGCTTCAGCTGGCCCCAAATTCGCTTCTGTGGGGCTGCATTAAGATATACTCAAATTTGGCAAAGTAAGACAAATTTAAGGCTGAAAACCATATTGTTTGCTAAAGCTGGCGCCACTAAATGAGATTCCACAAGAATATTCCTTAAGAAATACATAACTGGTCCAAAATACATGTATTGGAAGTGCAGGTATCGAGGGGGTGGTCATATGGCACATCAGTCCAAAACCCCACTTAAACTTCATCAATCTGGCTCAGATTTTCACAGGAAACTCAGTTCATATCAGACATTGATATTGTATTGGCTTGACTTACTCAGGAAACCAATTAAAATTTCAATTTTCCGGGGTCTGGGGCCAGGCTCAGCCCCCCTCAAATTAGGAAATATCAGGTATATCCTAATACAACCAATCTGAAGCTCTTCTTTGATTTTGCACATGTTTTAACAATAATTGAGGATATATTAGGCCCATTTGGAGCATTACATCTCTGAAAATAAATTATTTCACCCATATAGTGCTGTAAAAATGGTCAAAAATACATGTAAATTACACCAAACCAGTACCAAATGTTGGTCTATAATGCTGAAATTTGGCCAGAATATAAGGTGGCACATACTAAATCTGACTGAACCGGTTTTAAAATTACATCTGATATAACAGTACCTATAGTTTGGCAATATTGGCTTCAGCTGGCCCCAAATTCGCTTCTGTGGGGCTGCATTAAGATATACTCAAATTTGGCAAAGTAAGACAAATTTAAGGCTGAAAACCATATTGTTTGCTAAAGCTGGCGCCACTAAATGAGATTCCACAAGAATATTCCTTAAGAAATACATAACTGGTCCAAAATACATGTATTGGAAGTGCAGGTATCGAGGGGGTGGTCATATGGCACATCAGTCCAAAACCCCACTTAAACTTCATCAATCTGGCTCAGATTTTCACAGGAAACTCAGTTCATATCAGACATTGATATTGTATTGGCTTGACTTACTCAGGAAACCAATTAAAAATTTCAATTTTCCGGGGTCTGGGGCCAGGCTCAGCCCCCCTCAAATTAGGAAATATCAGGTATATCCTAATACAACCAATCTGTAGCTCTTCTTTAATTTTTCACATGTTTTAACAATAATTGAGGATATATTAGGCCCATTTGGAGCATTACATCTCTGAAAATAAATTATTTCACCCATATAGTGCTGTAAAAATGGTCAAAAATACATGTAAATTACACCAAACCAGTACCAAATGTTGGTGTATAATGCTGAAATTTGGCCAGAATATAAGGTGGCACATACTAAATCTGACTGAACCGGTTTTAAAATTACATCTGATATAACAGTACCTATAGTTTGGCAATATTGGCTTCAGCTGGCCCCAAATTCGCTTCTGTGGGGCTGCATTAAGATATACTCAAATTTGGCAAAGTAAGACAAATTTAAGGCTGAAAACCATATTGTTTGCTAGAGCTGGCGCCACTAAATGAGATGCCACAAGAATATTCCTTAAGAAATACATAACTGGTCCAAAATACATGTATTGGAAGTGCAGGTATCGAGGGGGTGGTCATATGGCACATCAGTCCAAAACCCCACTTAAACTTCATCAATCTGGCTCAGATTTTCACAGGAAACTCAGTTCATATCAGACATTGATATTGTATTGGCTTGACTTACTCAGGAAACCAATTAAAAATTTCAATTTTCCGGGGTCTGGGGCCAGGCTCAGCCCCCCCTCAAATTAGGAAATATCAGGTATATCCTAATACAACCAATCTGAAGCTCTTCTTTAATTTTGCATATGTTTTAACAATAATTGAGGATATATTAGGCCCATTTGGAGCATTACATCTCTGAAAATAAATTATTTCACCTATATAGTGCTGTAAAAATGGTCAAAAATACATGTAAATTACACCAAACCAGTACCAAATGTTGGTCTATAATGCTGAAATTTGGCCAGAATATAAGGTGGCACATACTAAATCTGACTGAACCGGTTTTAAAATTACATCTGATATAACAGTACCTATAGTTTGGCAATATTGGCTTCAGCTGGCCCCAAATTCGCTTCTGTGGGGCTGCATTAAGATATACTTAAATTTGGCAAAGTAAGACAAATTTAAGGCTGAAAAGCATATTGTTTGCTAGAGCTGGCGCCACTAAATGAGATTCCACAAGAATATTCCTTAAGAAATACATAACTGGTCCAAAATACATGTATTGGAAGTGCAGGTATCGAGGGGGTGGTCATATGGCACATCAGTCCAAAACCCCACTTAAACTTCATCAATCTGGCTCAGATTTTCACAGGAAACTCAGTTCATATCAGACATTGATATTGTATTGGCTTGACTTACTCAGGAAACCAATTAAAAATTTCAATTTTCCGGGGTCTGGGGCCAGGCTCAGCCCCCCTCAAATTAGGAAATATCAGGTATATCCTAATACAACCAATCTGAAGCTCTTCTTTAATTTTGCATATGTTTTAACAATAATTGAGGATATATTAGGCCCATTTGGAGCATTACATCTCTGAAAATAAATTATTTCACCCATATAGTGCTGTAAAAATGGTCAAAAATACATGTAAATTACACCAAACCAGTACCAAATGTTGGTCTATAATGCTGAAATTTGGCCAGAATATAAGGTGGCACATACTAAATCTGACTGAACCGGTTTTAAAATTACATCTGATATAACAGTACCTATAGTTTGGCAATATTAGCTTCAGCTGGCCCCAAATTCGCTTCTGTGGGGCTGCATTAAGATATACTTAAATTTGGCAAAGTAAGACAAATTTAAGGCTGAAAACCATATTGTTTGCTAGAGCTGGTGCCACTAAATGAGATTCCACAAGAATATTCCTTAAGAAATACATAACTGGTCCAAAATACATGTATTGGAAGTGCAGGTATCGAGGAGGTGGTCATATGGCACATCAGTCCAAAATCCCACTTAAACTTCATCAATCTGGCTCAGATTTTCACAGGAAACTCAGTTCATATCAGACATTGATATTGTATTGGCTTGACTTACTCAGGAAACCAATTAAAAATTTCAATTTTCCGGGGTCTGGGGCCAGGCTCAGCCCCCCTCAAATTAGGAAATATCAGGTATATCCTAATACAACCAATCTGAAGCTCTTCTTTAATTTTGCACATGTTTTAACAATAATTGAGGATATATTAGGCCCATTTGGAGCATTACATCTCTGAAAATAAATTATTTCACCCATATAGTGCTGTAAAAATGGTCAAAAATACATGTAAATTACACCAAACCAGTACCAAATGTTGGTCTATAATGCTGAAATTTGGCCAGAATATAAGGTGGCACATACTAAATCTGACTGAACCGGTTTTAAAATTACATCTGATATAACAGTACCTATAGTTTGGCAATATTGGCTTCAGCTGGCCCCAAATTCGCTTCTGTGGGGCTGCATTAAGATATACTCAAATTTGGCAAAGTAAGACAAATTTAAGGCTGAAAACCATATTGTTTGCTAGAGCTGGCGCCACTAAATGAGATTCCACAAGAATATTCCTTAAGAAATACATAACTGGTCCAAAATACATGTATTGGAAGTGCAGGTATCGAGGGGGTGGTCATATGGCACATCAGTCCAAAACCCCACTTAAACTTCATCAATCTGGCTCAGATTTTCACAGGAAACTCAGTTCATATCAGACATTGATATTGTATTGGCTTGACTTACTCAGGAAACCAATTAAAAATTTCAATTTTCCGGGGTCTGGGGCCAGGCTCAGCCCCCCTCAAATTAGGAAATATCAGGTATATCCTAATACAACCAATCTGAAGCTCTTCTTTAATTTTGCACATGTTTTAACAATAATTGAGGATATATTAGGCCCATTTGGAGCATTACATCTCTGAAAATAAATTATTTCACCCATATAGTGCTGTAAAAATGGTCAAAAATACATGTAAATTACACCAAACCAGTACCAAATGTTGGTCTATAATGCTGAAATTTGGCCAGAATATAAGGTGGCACATACTAAATCTGACTGAACCGGTTTTAAAATTACATCTGATATAACAGTACCTATAGTTTGGCAATATTGGCTTCAGCTGGCCCCAAATTCGCTTCTGTGGGGCTGCATTAAGATATACTCAAATTTGGCAAAGTAAGACAAATTTAAGGCTGAAAACCATATTGTTTGCTAGAGCTGGCGCCACTAAATGAGATTCCACAAGAATATTCCTTAAGAAATACATAACTGGTCCAAAATACATGTATTGGAAGTGCAGGTATCGAGGGGGTGGTCATATGGCACATCAGTCCAAAACCCCACTTAAACTTCATCAATCTGGCTCAGATTTTCACAGGAAACTCAGTTCATATCAGACATTGATATTGTATTGGCTTGACTTACTCAGGAAACCAATTAAAAATTTCAATTTTTCGGGGTCTGGGGCCAGGCTCAGCCCCCCTCAAATTAGGAAATATCAGGTATATCCTAATACAACCAATCTGAAGCTCTTCTTTAATTTTGCACATGTTTTAACAATAATTGAGGATATATTAGGCCCATTTGGAGCATTACATCTCTGAAAATAAATTATTTCACCCATATAGTGCTGTAAAAATGGTCAAAAATACATGTAAATTACACCAAACCAGTACCAAATGTTGGTGTATAATGCTGAAATTTGGCCAGAATATAAGGTGGCACATACTAAATCTGACTGAACCGGTTTTAAAATTACATCTGATATAACAGTACCTATAGTTTGGCAATATTGGCTTCAGCTGGCCCCAAATTCGCTTCTGTGGGGCTTCATTAAGATATACTCAAATTTGGCAAAGTAAGACAAATTTAAGGCTGAAAACCATATTGTTTGCTAGAGCTGGCGCCACTAAATGAGATTCCACAAGAATATTCCTTAAGAAATACATAACTGGTCCAAAATACATGTATTGGAAGTGCAGGTATCGAGGGGGTGGTCATATGGCACATCAGTCCAAAACCCCACTTAAACTTCATCAATCTGACTCAGATTTTCACAGGAAACTCAGTTCATATCAGACATTGATATTGTATTGGCTTGACTTACTCAGGAAACCAATTAAAAATTTCAATTTTCCGGGGTCTGGGGCCAGGCTCAGCCCCCCTCAAATTAGGAAATATCAGGTATATCCTAATACAACCAATCTGAAGCTCTTCTTTAATTTTGCATATGTTTTAACAATAATTGAGGATATATTAGGCCCATTTGGAGCATTACATCTCTGAAAATAAATTATTTCACCCATATAGTGCTGTAAAAATGGTCAAAAATACATGTAAATTACACCAAACCAGTACCAAATGTTGGTCTATAATGCTGAAATTTGGCCAGAATATAAGGTGGCACATACTAAATCTGACTGAACCGGTTTTAAAATTACATCTGATATAACAGTACCTATAGTTTGGCAATATTGGCTTCAGCTGGCCCCAAATTCGCTTCTGTGGGGCTGCATTAAGATATACTTAAATTTGGCAAAGTAAGACAAATTTAAGGCTGAAAACCATATTGTTTGCTAGAGCTGGCGCCACTAAATGAGATGCCACAAGAATATTCCTTAAGAAATACATAACTGGTCCAAAATACATGTATTGGAAGTGCAGGTATCGAGGGGGTGGTCATATGGCACATCAGTCCAAAACCCCACTTAAACTTCATCAATCTGGCTCAGATTTTCACAGGACACTCAGTTCATATCAGACATTGATATTGTATTGGCTTGACTTACTCAGGAAACCAATTAAAAATTTCAATTTTCCGGGGTCTGGGGCCAGGCTCAGCCCCCCTCAAATTAGGAAATATCAGGTATATCCTAATACAACCAATCTGAAGCTCTTCTTTAATTTTGCATATGTTTTAACAATAATTGAGGATATATTAGGCCCATTTGGAGCATTACATCTCTGAAAATAAATTATTTCACCCATATAGTGCTGTAAAAATGGTCAAAAATACATGTAAATTACACCAAACCAGTACCAAATGTTGGTCTATAATGCTGAAATTTGGCCAGAATATGAGGTGGCACATACTAAATCTGACTGAACCGGTTTTAAAATTACATCTGATATAACAGTACCTATAGTTTGGCAATATTGGCTTCAGCTGGCCCCAAATTCGCTTCTGTGGGGCTGCATTAAGATATACTTAAATTTGGCAAAGTAAGACAAATTTAAGGCTGAAAACCATATTGTTTGCTAGAGCTGGCGCCACTAAATGAGATTCCACAAGAATATTCCTTAAGAAATACATAACTGGTCCAAAATACATGTATTGGAAGTGCAGGTATCGAGGGGGTGGTCATATGGCACATCAGTCCAAAACCCCACTTAAACTTCATCAATCTGGCTCAGATTTTCACAGGAAACTCAGTTCATATCAGACATTGATATTGTATTGGCTTGACTTACTCAGGAAACCAATTAAAAATTTCAATTTTCCGGGGTCTGGGGCCAGGCTCAGCCCCCCTCAAATTAGGAAATATCAGGTATATCCTAATACAACCAATCTGAAGCTCTTCTTTAATTTTGCATATGTTTTAACAATAATTGAGGATATATTAGGCCCATTTGGAGCATTACATCTCTGAAAATAAATTATTTCACCCATATAGTGCTGTAAAAATGGTCAAAAATACATGTAAATTACACCAAACCAGTACCAAATGTTGGTCTATAATGCTGAAATTTGGCCAGAATATAAGGTGGCACATACTAAATCTGACTGAACCGGTTTTAAAATTACATCTGATATAACAGTACCTATAGTTTGGCAATATTGGCTTCAGCTGGCCCCAAATTCGCTTCTGTGGGGCTGCATTAAGATATACTTAAATTTGGCAAAGTAAGACAAATTTAAGGCTGAAAACCATATTGTTTGCTAGAGCTGGCGCCACTAAATGAGATTCCACAAGAATATTCCTTAAGAAATACATAACTGGTCCAAAATACATGTATTGGAAGTGCAGCCCAGTAAACATAGCAAAGGTTTATAAACGTTTATAAACGTTTAGTAAACCTATAAACGTTTTTTAAACCAAATATAAACCTAAATATTGACAATTATTCAACACTATGGGTTTATAAACGTTTCAGCAACATTAGTTTGGTTTATAAACGTTTATAAACGTTTATATACAAACGTTTATAAACGTTTATATATAAACGTTTATAAACGTTTATGCATAAACGTTTATAAACGTTTTTAAGCGTTTACAAAGAGTGAAGAATATCTTAACCTCGCTTTCATTTGGGATAATGATATCAGCACAGCCATTTTGAGAGAAACTTGAGAAATATTTCTGTAAGTATATCTTGCTGTATCACTGTTGTTTGAATCCATCATTACATTCTAAGTAGATATATAGAAGTATCATTACATTCTAAGTAGATATATAGAAGTATGTCAAATTACATACTTCTATATATCTACTTAGAATGTAATGATGGATTCAAACAACAGTGATACAGCAAGATATACTTACAGAAATATTTCTCCAGATTTTCAACACGTGTATAAATGTTTATAAACGTTTACGTGTAAACGTTTATAAACGTTTATAGGCAAACGTTTATAAACGTTTATGTATAAACGTTTATAAACGTTTATAGGCAAACGTTTAGGGACCCATCATTTTAAACCTAATCTAAACCGTTGCTACTTAGGTTTATAAACGTTTATAAACGTTTGTAATGTTTACTGGGAGGTATCGAGGGGGTGGTCATATGGCACATCAGTCCAAAACCCCACTTAAACTTCATCAATCTGGCTCAGATTTTCACAGGAAACTCAGTTCATATCAGACATTGATATTGTATTGGCTTGACTTACTCAGGAAACCAATTAAAAATTTCAATTTTCCGGGGTCTGGGGCCAGGCTCAGCCCCCCTCAAATTAGGAAATATCAGGTATATCCTAATACAACCAATCTGAAGCTCTTCTTTAATTTTGCATATGTTTTAACAATAATTGAGGATATATTAGGCCCATTTGGAGCATTACATCTCTGAAAATAAATTATTTCACCCATATAGTGCTGTAAAAATGGTCAAAAATACATGTAAATTACACCAAACCAGTACCAAATGTTGGTCTATAATGCTGAAATTTGGCCAGAATATAAGGTGGCACATACTAAATCTGACTGAACCGGTTTTAAAATTACATCTGATATAACAGTACCTATAGTTTGGCAATATTGGCTTCAGCTGGCCCCAAATTCGCTTCTGTGGGGCTGCATTAAGATATACTTAAATTTGGCAAAGTAAGACAAATTTAAGGCTGAAAACCATATTGTTTGCTAGAGCTGGCGCCACTAAATGAGATTCCACAAGAATATTCCTTAAGAAATACATAACTGGTCCAAAATACATGTATTGGAAGTGCAGGTATCAAGGGGGTGGTCATATGGCACATCAGTCCAAAACCCCACTTAAACTTCATCAATCTGGCTCAGATTTTCACAGGAAACTCAGTTCATATCAGACATTGATATTGTATTGGCTTGACTTACTCAGGAAACCAATTAAAAATTTCAATTTTCCGGGGTCTGGGGCCAGGCTCAGCCCCCCTCAAATTAGGAAATATCAGGTATATCCTAATACAACCAATCTGAAGCTCTTCTTTAATTTTGCATATGTTTTAACAATAATTGAGGATATATTAGGCCCATTTGGAGCATTACATCTCTGAAAATAAATTATTTCACCCATATAGTGCTGTAAAAATGGTCAAAAATACATGTAAATTACACCAAACCAGTACCAAATGTTGGTCTATAATGCTGAAATTTGGCCAGAATATAAGGTGGCACATACTAAATCTGACTGAACCGGTTTTAAAATTACATCTGATATAACAGTACCTATAGTTTGGCAATATTGGCTTCAGCTGGCCCCAAATTCGCTTCTGTGGGGCTGCATTAAGATATACTTAAATTTGGCAAAGTAAGACAAATTTAAGGCTGAAAACCATATTGTTTGCTAGAGCTGGCGCCACTAAATGAGGTTCCACAAGAATATTCCTTAAGAAATACATAACTGGTCCAAAATACATGTATTGGAAGTGCAGGTATCGAGGGGGTGGTCATATGGCACATCAGTCCAAAACCCCACTTAAACTTCATCAATCTGGCTCAGATTTTCACAGGAAACTCAGTTCATATCAGACATTGATATTGTATTGGCTTGACTTACTCAGGAAACCAATTAAAAATTTCAATTTTCCGGGGTCTGGGGCCAGGCTCAGCCCCCCTCAAATTAGGAAATATCAGGTATATCCTAATACAACCAATCTGAAGCTCTTCTTTAATTTTGCATATGTTTTAACAATAATTGAGGATATATTAGGCCCATTTGGAGCATTACATCTCTGAAAATAAATTATTTCACCCATATAGTGCTGTAAAAATGGTCAAAAATACATGTAAATTACACCAAACCAGTACCAAATGTTGGTCTATAATGCTGAAATTTGGCCAGAATATAAGGTGGCACATACTAAATCTGACTGAACCGGTTTTAAAATTACATCTGATATAACAGTACCTATAGTTTGGCAATATTGGCTTCAGCTGGCCCCAAATTCGCTTCTGTGGGGCTGCATTAAGATATACTTAAATTTGGCAAAGTAAGACAAATTTAAGGCTGAAAACCATATTGTTTGCTAGAGCTGGCGCCACTAAATGAGATTCCACAAGAATATTCCTTAAGAAATACATAACTGGTCCAAAATACATGTATTGGAAGTGCAGGTATCGAGGGGGTGGTCATATGGCACATCAGTCCAAAACCCCACTTAAACTTCATCAATCTGGCTCAGATTTTCACAGGAAACTCAGTTCATATCAGACATTGATATTGTATTGGCTTGACTTACTCAGGAAACCAATTAAAAATTTCAATTTTCCGGGGTCTGGGGCCAGGCTCAGCCCCCCTCAAATTAGGAAATATCAGGTATATCCTAATACAACCAATCTGAAGCTCTTCTTTAATTTTGCATATGTTTTAACAATAATTGAGGATATATTAGGCCCATTTGGAGCATTACATCTCTGAAAATAAATTATTTCACCCATATAGTGCTGTAAAAATGGTCAAAAATACATGTAAATTACACCAAACCAGTACCAAATGTTGGTCTATAATGCTGAAATTTGGCCAGAATATAAGGTGGCACATACTAAATCTGACTGAACCGGTTTTAAAATTACATCTGATATAACAGTACCTATAGTTTGGCAATATTGGCTTCAGCTGGCCCCAAATTCGCTTCTGTGGGGCTGCATTAAGATATACTTAAATTTGGCAAAGTAAGACAAATTTAAGGCTGAAAACCATATTGTTTGCTAGAGCTGGCGCCACTAAATGAGATTCCACAAGAATATTCCTTAAGAAATACATAACTGGTCCAAAATACATGTATTGGAAGTGCAGGTATCGAGGGGGTGGTCATATGGCACATCAGTCCAAAACCCCACTTAAACTTCATCAATCTGGCTCAGATTTTCACAGGAAACTCAGTTCATATCAGACATTGATATTGTATTGGCTTGGCTTACTCAGGAAACCAATTAAAAATTTCAATTTTCCGGGGTCTGGGGCCAGGCTCAGCCCCCCTCAAATTAGGAAATATCAGGTATATCCTAATACAACCAATCTGAAGCTCTTCTTTGATTTTGCATATGTTTTAACAATAATTGAGGATATATTAGGCCCATTTGGAGCATTACATCTCTGAAAATAAATTATTTCACCCATATAGTGCTGTAAAAATGGTCAAAAATACATGTAAATTACACCAAACCAGTACCAAATGTTGGTCTATAATGCTGAAATTTGGCCAGAATATAAGGTGGCCCATACTAAATCTGACTGAACCGGTTTTAAAATTACATCTGATATAACAGTACCTATAGTTTGGCAATATTGGCTTCAGCTGGCCCCAAATTCGCTTCTGTGGGGCTGCATTAAGATATACTTAAATTTGGCAAAGTAAGACAAATTTAAGGCTGAAAACCATATTGTTTGCTAGAGCTGGCGCCACTAAATGAGATTCCACAAGAATATTCCTTAAGAAATACATAACTGGTCCAAAATACATGTATTGGAAGTGCAGGTATCGAGGGGGTGGTCATATGGCACATCAGTCCAAAACCCCACTTAAACTTCATCAATCTGGCTCAGATTTTCACAGGAAACTCAGTTCATATCAGACATTGATATTGTATTGGCTTGACTTACTCAGGAAACCAATTAAAAATTTCAATTTTCCGGGGTCTGGGGCCAGGCTCAGCCCCCCTCAAATTAGGAAATATCAGGTATATCCTAATACAACCAATCTGAAGCTCTTCTTTAATTTTGCATATGTTTTAACAATAATTGAGGATATATTAGGCCCATTTGGAGCATTACATCTCTGAAAATAAATTATTTCACCCATATAGTGCTGTAAAAATGGTCAAAAATACATGTAAATTACACCAAACCAGTACCAAATGTTGGTCTATAATGCTGAAATTTGGCCAGAATATAAGGTGGCACATACTAAATCTGACTGAACCGGTTTTAAAATTACATCTGATATAACAGTACCTATAGTTTGGCAATATTGGCTTCAGCTGGCCCCAAATTCGCTTCTGTGGGGCTGCATTAAGATATACTTAAATTTGGCAAAGTAAGACAAATTTAAGGCTGAAAACCATATTGTTTGCTAGAGCTGGCGCCACTAAATGAGATTCCACAAGAATATTCCTTAAGAAATACATAACTGGTCCAAAATACATGTATTGGAAGTGCAGGTATCGAGGGGGTGGTCATATGGCACATCAGTCCAAAACCCCACTTAAACTTCATCAATCTGGCTCAGATTTTCACAGGAAACTCAGTTCATATCAGACATTGATATTGTATTGGCTTGACTTACTCAGGAAACCAATTAAAAATTTCAATTTTCCGGGGTCTGGGGCCAGGCTCAGCCCCCCTCAAATTAGGAAATATCAGGTATATCCTAATACAACCAATCTGAAGCTCTTCTTTAATTTTGCATATGTTTTAACAATAATTGAGGATATATTAGGCCCATTTGGAGCATTACATCTCTGAAAATAAATTATTTCACCCATATAGTGCTGTAAAAATGGTCAAAAATACATGTAAATTACACCAAACCAGTACCAAATGTTGGTCTATAATGCTGAAATTTGGCCAGAATATAAGGTGGCACATACTAAATCTGACTGAACCGGTTTTAAAATTACATCTGATATAACAGTACCTATAGTTTGGCAATATTGGCTTCAGCTGGCCCCAAATTCGCTTCTGTGGGGCTGCATTAAGATATACTTAAATTTGGCAAAGTAAGACAAATTTAAGGCTGAAAACCATATTGTTTGCTAGAGCTGGCGCCACTAAATGAGATTCCACAAGAATATTCCTTAAGAAATACATAACTGGTCCAAAATACATGTATTGGAAGTGCAGGTATCGAGGGGGTGGTCATATGGCACATCAGTCCAAAACCCCACTTAAACTTCATCAATCTGGCTCAGATTTTCACAGGAAACTCAGTTCATATCAGACATTGATATTGTATTGGCTTGACTTACTCAGGAAACCAATTAAAAATTTCAATTTTCCGGGGTCTGGGGCCAGGCTCAGCCCCCCTCAAATTAGGAAATATCAGGTATATCCTAATACAACCAATTTGAAGCTCTTCTTTAATTTTGCATATGTTTTAACAATAATTGAGGATATATTAGGCCCATTTGGAGCATTACATCTCTGAAAATAAATTATTTCACCCATATAGTGCTGTAAAAATGGTCAAAAATACATGTAAATTACACCAAACCAGTACCAAATGTTGGTCTATAATGCTGAAATTTGGCCAGAATATAAGGTGGCACATACTAAATCTGACTGAACCGGTTTTAAAATTACATCTGATATAACAGTACCTATAGTTTGGCAATATTGGCTTCAGCTGGCCCCAAATTCGCTTCTGTGGGGCTGCATTAAGATATACTTAAATTTGGCAAAGTAAGACAAATTTAAGGCTGAAAACCATATTGTTTGCTAGAGCTGGCGCCACTAAATGAGATTCCACAAGAATATTCCTTAAGAAATACATAACTGGTCCAAAATACATGTATTGGAAGTGCAGGTATCGAGGGGGTGGTCATATGGCACATCAGTCCAAAACCCCACTTAAACTTCATCAATCTGGCTCAGATTTTCACAGGAAACTCAGTTCATATCAGACATTCATATTGTATTGGCTTGACTTACTCAGGAAACCAATTAAAAATTTCAATTTTCCGGGGTCTGGGGCCAGGCTCAGCCCCCCTCAAATTAGGAAATATCAGGTATATCCTAATACAACCAATCTGAAGCTCTTCTTTAATTTTGCATATGTTTTAACAATAATTGAGGATATATTAGGCCCATTTGGAGCATTACATCTCTGAAAATAAATTATTTCACCCATATAGTGCTGTAAAAATGGTCAAAAATACATGTAAATTACACCAAACCAGTACCAAATGTTGGTCTATAATGCTGAAATTTGGCCAGAATATAAGGTGGCCCATACTAAATCTGACTGAACCGGTTTTAAAATTACATCTGATATAACAGTACCTATAGTTTGGCAATATTGGCTTCAGCTGGCCCCAAATTCGCTTCTGTGGGGCTGCATTAAGATATACTTAAATTTGGCAAAGTAAGACAAATTTAAGGCTGAAAACCATATTGTTTGCTAGAGCTGGCGCCACTAAATGAGATTCCACAAGAATATTCCTTAAGAAATACATAACTGGTCCAAAATACATGTATTGGAAGTGCAGGTATCGAGGGGGTGGTCATATGGCACATCAGTCCAAAACCCCACTTAAACTTCATCAATCTGGCTCAGATTTTCACAGGAAACTCAGTTCATATCAGACATTGATATTGTATTGGCTTGACTTACTCAGGAAACCAATTAAAAATTTCAATTTTCCGGGGTCTGGGGCCAGGTTCAGCCCCCCTCAAATTAGGAAATATCAGGTATATCCTAATACAACCAATCTGAAGCTCTTCGTTAATTTTGCATATGTTTTAACAATAATTGAGGATATATTAGGCCCATTTGGAGCATTACATCTCTGAAAATAAATTATTTCACCCATATAGTGCTGTAAAAATGGTCAAAAATACATGTAAATTACACCAAACCAGTACCAAATGTTGGTCTATAATGCTGAAATTTGGCCAGAATATAAGGTGGCACATACTAAATCTGACTGAACCGGTTTTAAAATTACATCTGATATAACAGTACCTATAGTTTGGCAATATTGGCTTCACCTTGCCCCAAATTCGCTTCTGTGGGGCTGCATTAAGATATACTTAAATTTGGCAAAGTAAGACAAATTTAAGGCTGAAAACCATATTGTTTGCTAGAGCTGGCGCCACTAAATGAGATTCCACAAGAATATTCCTTAAGAAATACATAACTGGTCCAAAATACATGTATTGGAAGTGCAGGTATCGAGGGGGTGGTCATATGGCACATCAGTCCAAAACCCCACTTAAACTTCATCAATCTGGCTCAGATTTTCACAGGAAACTCAGTTCATATCAGACATTGATATTGTATTGGCTTGACTTACTCAGCAAACCAATTAAAAATTTCAATTTTCCGGGGTCTGGGGCCAGGCTCAGCCCCCCTCAAATTAGGAAATATCAGGTATATCCTAATACAACCAATCTGAAGCTCTTCTTTAATTTTGCATATGTTTTAACAATAATTGAGGATATATTAGGCCCATTTGGAGCATTACATCTCTGAAAATAAATTATTTCACCCATATAGTGCTGTAAAAATGGTCAAAAATACATGTAAATTACACCAAACCAGTACCAAATGTTGGTCTATAATGCTGAAATTTGGCCAGAATATAAGGTGGCACATACTAAATCTGACTGAACCGGTTTTAAAATTACATCTGATATAACAGTACCTATAGTTTGGCAATATTGGCTTCAGCTGGCCCCAAATTCGCTTCTGTGGGGCTGCATTAAGATATACTTAAATTTGGCAAAGTAAGACAAATTTAAGGCTGAAAACCATATTGTTTGCTAGAGCTGGCGCCACTAAATGAGATTCCACAAGAATATTCCTTAAGAAATACATAACTGGTCCAAAATACATGTATTGGAAGTGCAGGTATCGAGGGGGTGGTCATATGGCACATCAGTCCAAAACCCCACTTAAACTTCATCAATCTGGCTCAGATTTTCACAGGAAACTCAGTTCATATCAGACATTGATATTGTATTGGCTTGACTTACTCAGGAAACCAATTAAAAATTTCAATTTTCCGGGGTCTGGGGCCAGGCTCAGCCCCCCTCAAATTAGGAAATATCAGGTATATCCTAATACAACCAATCTGAAGCTCTTCTTTAATTTTGCATATGTTTTAACAATAATTGAGGATATATTAGGCCCATTTGGAGCATTACATCTCTGAAAATAAATTATTTCACCCATATAGTGCTGTAAAAATGGTCAAAAATACATGTAAATTACACCAAACCAGTACCAAATGTTGGTCTATAATGCTGAAATTTGGCCAGAATATAAGGTGGCACATACTAAATCTGACTGAACCGGTTTTAAAATTACATCTGATATAACAGTACCTATAGTTTGGCAATATTGGCTTCAGCTGGCCCCAAATTCGCTTCTGTGGGGCTGCATTAAGATATACTTAAATTTGGCAAAGTAAGACAAATTTAAGGCTGAAAACCATATTGTTTGCTAGAGCTGGCGCCACTAAATGAGATTCCACAAGAATATTCCTTAAGAAATACATAACTGGTCCAAAATACATGTATTGGAAGTGCAGGTATCGAGGGGGTGGTCATATGGCACATCAGTCCAAAACCCCACTTAAACTTCATCAATCTGGCTCAGATTTTCACAGGAAACTCAATTCATATCAGACATTGATATTGTATTGGCTTGACTTACTCAGGAAACCAATTAAAAATTTCAATTTTCCGGGGTCTGGGGCCAGGTTCAGCCCCCCTCAAATTAGGAAATATCAGGTATATCCTAATACAACCAATCTGAAGCTCTTCTTTAATTTTGCATATGTTTTAACAATAATTGAGGATATATTAGGCCCATTTGGAGCATTACATCTCTGAAAATAAATTATTTCACCCATATAGTGCTGTAAAAATGGTCAAAAATACATGTAAATTACACCAAACCAGTACCAAATGTTGGTCTATAATGCTGAAATTTGGCCAGAATATAAGGTGGCACATACTAAATCTGACTGAACCGGTTTTAAAATTACATCTGATATAACAGTACCTATAGTTTGGCAATATTGGCTTCACCTTGCCCCAAATTCGCTTCTGTGGGGCTGCATTAAGATATACTTAAATTTGGCAAAGTAAGACAAATTTAAGGCTGAAAACCATATTGTTTGCTAGAGCTGGCGCCACTAAATGAGATTCCACAAGAATATTCCTTAAGAAATACATAACTGGTCCAAAATACATGTATTGGAAGTGCAGGTATCGAGGGGGTGGTCATATGGCACATCAGTCCAAAACCCCACTTAAACTTCATCAATCTGGCTCAGATTTTCACAGGAAACTCAGTTCATATCAGACATTGATATTGTATTGGCTTGACTTACTCAGCAAACCAATTAAAAATTTCAATTTTCCGGGGTCTGGGGCCAGGCTCAGCCCCCCTCAAATTAGGAAATATCAGGTATATCCTAATACAACCAATCTGAAGCTCTTCTTTAATTTTGCATATGTTTTAACAATAATTGAGGATATATTAGGCCCATTTGGAGCATTACATCTCTGAAAATAAATTATTTCACCCATATAGTGCTGTAAAAATGGTCAAAAATACATGTAAATTACACCAAACCAGTACCAAATGTTGGTCTATAATGCTGAAATTTGGCCAGAATATAAGGTGGCACATACTAAATCTGACTGAACCGGTTTTAAAATTACATCTGATATAACAGTACCTATAGTTTGGCAATATTGGCTTCAGCTGGCCCCAAATTCGCTTCTGTGGGGCTGCATTAAGATATACTTAAATTTGGCAAAGTAAGACAAATTTAAGGCTGAAAACCATATTGTTTGCTAGAGCTGGCGCCACTAAATGAGATTCCACAAGAATATTCCTTAAGAAATACATAACTGGTCCAAAATACATGTATTGGAAGTGCAGGTATCGAGGGGGTGGTCATATGGCACATCAGTCCAAAACCCCACTTAAACTTCATCAATCTGGCTCAGATTTTCACAGGAAACTCAGTTCATATCAGACATTGATATTGTATTGGCTTGACTTACTCAGGAAACCAATTAAAAATTTCAATTTTCCGGGGTCTGGGGCCAGGCTCAGCCCCCCTCAAATTAGGAAATATCAGGTATATCCTAATACAACCAATCTGAAGCTCTTCTTTAATTTTGCATATGTTTTAACAATAATTGAGGATATATTAGGCCCATTTGGAGCATTACATCTCTGAAAATAAATTATTTCACCCATATAGTGCTGTAAAAATGGTCAAAAATACATGTAAATTACACCAAACCAGTACCAAATGTTGGTCTATAATGCTGAAATTTGGCCAGAATATAAGGTGGCACATACTAAATCTGACTGAACCGGTTTTAAAATTACATCTGATATAACAGTACCTATAGTTTGGCAATATTGGCTTCAGCTGGCCCCAAATTCGCTTCTGTGGGGCTGCATTAAGATATACTTAAATTTGGCAAAGTAAGACAAATTTAAGGCTGAAAACCATATTGTTTGCTAGAGCTGGCGCCACTAAATGAGATTCCACAAGAATATTCCTTAAGAAATACATAACTGGTCCAAAATACATGTATTGGAAGTGCAGGTATCGAGGGGGTGGTCATATGGCACATCAGTCCAAAACCCCACTTAAACTTCATCAATCTGGCTCAGATTTTCACAGGAAACTCAGTTCATATCAGACATTGATATTGTATTGGCTTGACTTACTCAGCAAACCAATTAAAAATTTCAATTTTCCGGGGTCTGGGGCCAGGCTCAGCCCCCCTCAAATTAGGAAATATCAGGTATATCCTAATACAACCAATCTGAAGCTCTTCTTTAATTTTGCATATGTTTTAACAATAATTGAGGATATATTAGGCCCATTTGGAGCATTACATCTCTGAAAATAAATTATTTCACCCATATAGTGCTGTAAAAATGGTCAAAAATACATGTAAATTACACCAAACCAGTACCAAATGTTGGTCTATAATGCTGAAATTTGGCCAGAATATAAGGTGGCACATACTAAATCTGACTGAACCGGTTTTAAAATTACATCTGATATAACAGTACCTATAGTTTGGCAATATTGGCTTCAGCTGGCCCCAAATTCGCTTCTGTGTTGCTGCATTAAGATATACTTAAATTTGGCAAAGTAAGACAAATTTAAGGCTGAAAACCATATTGTTTGCTAGAGCTGGCGCCACTAAATGAGATTCCACAAGAATATTCCTTAAGAAATACATAACTGGTCCAAAATACATGTATTGGAAGTGCAGGTATCGAGGGGGTGGTCATATGGCACATCAGTCCAAAACCCCACTTAAACTTCATCAATCTGGCTCAGATTTTCACAGGAAACTCAGTTCATATCAGACATTGATATTGTATTGGCTTGACTTACTCAGGAAACCAATTAAAAATTTCAATTTTCCGGGGTCTGGGGCCAGGCTCAGCCCCCCTCAAATTAGGAAATATCAGGTATATCCTAATACAACCAATCTGAAGCTCTTCTTTAATTTTGCATATGTTTTAACAATAATTGAGGATATATTAGGCCCATTTGGAGCATTACATCTCTGAAAATAAATTATTTCACCCATATAGTGCTGTAAAAATGGTCAAAAATACATGTAAATTACACCAAACCAGTACCAAATGTTGGTCTATAATGCTGAAATTTGGCCAGAATATAAGGTGGCACATACTAAATCTGACTGAACCGGTTTTAAAATTACATCTGATATAACAGTACCTATAGTTTGGCAATATTGGCTTCAGCTGGCCCCAAATTCGCTTCTGTGGGGCTGCATTAAGATATACTTAAATTTGGCAAAGTAAGACAAATTTAAGGCTGAAAACCATATTGTTTGCTAGAGCTGGCGCCACTAAATGAGATTCCACAAGAATATTCCTTAAGAAATACATAACTGGTCCAAAATACATGTATTGGAAGTGCAGGTATCGAGGGGGTGGTCATATGGCACATCAGTCCAAAACCCCACTTAAACTTCATCAATCTGGCTCAGATTTTCACAGGAAACTCAGTTCATATCAGACATTGATATTGTATTGGCTTGACTTACTCAGCAAACCAATTAAAAATTTCAATTTTCCGGGGTCTGGGGCCAGGCTCAGCCCCCCTCAAATTAGGAAATATCAGGTATATCCTAATACAACCAATCTGAAGCTCTTCTTTAATTTTGCATATGTTTTAACAATAATTGAGGATATATTAGGCCCATTTGGAGCATTACATCTCTGAAAATAAATTATTTCACCCATATAGTGCTGTAAAAATGGTCAAAAATACATGTAAATTACACCAAACCAGTACCAAATGTTGGTCTATAATGCTGAAATTTGGCCAGAATATAAGGTGGCACATACTAAATCTGACTGAACCGGTTTTAAAATTACATCTGATATAACAGTACCTATAGTTTGGCAATATTGGCTTCAGCTGGCCCCAAATTCGCTTCTGTGGGGCTGCATTAAGATATACTTAAATTTGGCAAAGTAAGACAAATTTAAGGCTGAAAACCATATTGTTTGCTAGAGCTGGCGCCACTAAATGAGATTCCACAAGAATATTCCTTAAGAAATACATAACTGGTCCAAAATACATGTATTGGAAGTGCAGGTATCGAGGGGGTGGTCATATGGCACATCAGTCCAAAACCCCACTTAAACTTCATCAATCTGGCTCAGATTTTCACAGGAAACTCAGTTCATATCAGACATTGATATTGTATTGGCTTGACTTACTCAGCAAACCAATTAAAAATTTCAATTTTCCGGGGTCTGGGGCCAGGCTCAGCCCCCCTCAAATTAGGAAATATCAGGTATATCCTAATACAACCAATCTGAAGCTCTTCTTTAATTTTGCATATGTTTTAACAATAATTGAGGATATATTAGGCCCATTTGGAGCATTACATCTCTGAAAATAAATTATTTCACACATATAGTGCTGTAAAAATGGTCAAAAATACATGTAAATTACACCAAACCAGTACCAAATGTTGGTCTATAATGCTGAAATTTGGCCAGAATATAAGGTGGCCCATACTAAATCTGACTGAACCGGTTTTAAAATTACATCTGATATAACAGTACCTATAGTTTGGCAATATTGGCTTCAGCTGGCCCCAAATTCGCTTCTGTGGGGCTGCATTAAGATATACTTAAATTTGGCAAAGTAAGACAAATTTAAGGCTGAAAACCATATTGTTTGCTAGAGCTGGCGCCACTAAATGAGATTCCACAAGAATATTCCTTAAGAAATACATAACTGGTCCAAAATACATGTATTGGAAGTGCAGGTATCGAGGGGGTGGTCATATGGCACATCAGTCCAAAACCCCACTTAAACTTCATCAATCTGGCTCAGATTTTCACAGGAAACTCAGTTCATATGAGACATTGATATTGTATTGGCTTGGCTTACTCAGGAAACCAATTAAAAATTTCAATTTTCCGGGGTCTGGGGCCAGGCTCAGCCCCCCTCAAATTAGGAAATATCAGGTATATCCTAATACAACCAATCTGAAGCTCTTCTTTAATTTTGCATATGTTTTAACAATAATTGAGGATATATTAGGCCCATTTGGAGCATTACATCTCTGAAAATAAATTATTTCACCCATATAGTGCTGTAAAAATGGTCAAAAATACATGTAAATTACACCAAACCAGTACCAAATGTTGGTCTATAATGCTGAAATTTGGCCAGAATATAAGGTGGCACATACTAAATCTGACTGAACCGGTTTTAAAATTACATCTGATATAACAGTACCTATAGTTTGGCAATATTGGCTTCAGCTGGCCCCAAATTCGCTTCTGTGGGGCTGCATTAAGATATACTTAAATTTGGCAAAGTAAGACAAATTTAAGGCTGAAAACCATATTGTTTGCTAGAGCTGGCGCCACTAAATGAGATTCCACAAGAATATTCCTTAAGAAATACATAACTGGTCCAAAATACATGTATTGGAAGTGCAGGTATCGAGGGGGTGGTCATATGGCACATCAGTCCAAAACCCCACTTAAACTTCATCAATCTGGCTCAGATTTTCACAGGAAACTCAGTTCATATCAGACATTGATATTGTATTGGCTTGACTTACTCAGGAAACCAATTAAAAATTTCAATTTTCCGGGGTCTGGGGCCAGGCTCAGCCCCCCTCAAATTAGGAAATATCAGGTATATCCTAATACAACCAATCTGAAGCTCTTCTTTAATTTTGCATATGTTTTAACAATAATTGAGGATATATTAGGCCCATTTGGAGCATTACATCTCTGAAAATAAATTATTTCACCCATATAGTGCTGTAAAAATGGTCAAAAATACATGTAAATTACACCAAACCAGTACCAAATGTTGGTCTATAATGCTGAAATTTGGCCAGAATATAAGGTGGCACATACTAAATCTGACTGAACCGGTTTTAAAATTACATCTGATATAACAGTACCTATAGTTTGGCAATATTGGCTTCAGCTGGCCCCAAATTCGCTTCTGTGGGGCTGCATTAAGATATACTTAAATTTGACAAAGTAAGACAAATTTAAGGCTGAAAACCATATTGTTTGCTAGAGCTGGCGCCACTAAATGAGATTCCACAAGAATATTCCTTAAGAAATACATAACTGGTCCAAAATACATGTATTGGAAGTGCAGGTATCGAGGGGGTGGTCATATGGCACATCAGTCCAAAACCCCACTTAAACTTCATCAATCTGGCTCAGATTTTCACAGGAAACTCAGTTCATATCAGACATTGATATTGTATTGGCTTGACTTACTCAGGAAACCAATTAAAAATTTCAATTTTCCGTGGTCTGGGGCCAGGCTCAGCCCCCCTCAAATTAGGAAATATCAGGTATATCCTAATACAACCAATCTGAAGCTCTTCTTTAATTTTGCATATGTTTTAACAATAATTGAGAATATATTAGGCCCATTTGGAGCATTACATCTCTGAAAATAAATTATTTCACCCATATAGTGCTGTAAAAATGGTCAAAAATACATGTAAATTACACCAAACCAGTACCAAATGTTGGTCTATAATGCTGAAATTTGGCCAGAATATAAGGTGGCACATACTAAATCTGACTGAACCGGTTTTAAAATTACATCTGATATAACAGTACCTATAGTTTGGCAATATTGGCTTCAGCTGGCCCCAAATTCGCTTCTGTGGGGCTGCATTAAGATATACTTAAATTTGGCAAAGTAAGACAAA
Source organism: Sabellastarte sp. h YS-2021 (assembly GCA_964017235.1). Taxonomy (NCBI): domain Eukaryota; kingdom Metazoa; phylum Annelida; class Polychaeta; order Sabellida; family Sabellidae; genus Sabellastarte; species Sabellastarte sp. h YS-2021. Next base: position 92,977,099 of record OZ024934.1, read on the forward strand.
TTTAAGGCTGAAAACCATATTGTTTGCTAGAGCTGGCGCCACTAAATGAGATTCCACAAGAATATTCCTTAAGAAATACATAACTGGTCCAAAATACATGTATTGGAAGTGCAGGTATCGAGGGGGTGGTCATATGGCACATCAGTCCAAAACCCCACTTAAACTTCATCAATCTGGCTCAGATTTTCACAGGAAACTCAGTTCATATCAGACATTGATATTGTATTGGCTTGACTTACTCAGGAAACCAATTAAAAATTTCAATTTTCCGGGGTCTGGGGCCAGGCTCAGCCCCCCTCAAATTAGGAAATATCAGGTATATCCTAATACAACCAATCTGAAGCTCTTCTTTAATTTTGCATATGTTTTAACAATAATTGAGGATATATTAGGCCCATTTGGAGCATTACATCTCTGAAAATAAATTATTTCACCCATATAGTGCTGTAAAAATGGTCAAAAATACATGTAAATTATACCAAACCAGTACCAAATGTTGGTCTATAATGCTGAAATTTGGCCAGAATATAAGGTGGCCCATACTAAATCTGACTGAACCGGTTTTAAAATTACATCTGATATAACAGTACCTATAGTTTGGCAATATTGGCTTCAGCTGGCCCCAAATTCGCTTCTGTGGGGCTGCATTAAGATATACTTAAATTTGGCAAAGTAAGACAAATTTAAGGCTGAAAACCATATTGTTTGCTAGAGCTGGCGCCACTAAATGAGATTCCACAAGAATATTCCTTAAGAAATACATAACTGGTCCAAAATACATGTATTGGAAGTGCAGGTATCGAGGGGGTGGTCATATGGCACATCAGTCCAAAACCCCACTTAAACTTCATCAATCTGGCTCAGATTTTCACAGGAAACTCAGTTCATATCAGACATTGATATTGTATTGGCTTGACTTACTCAGGAAACCAATTAAAAATTTCAATTTTACGGGGTCTGGGGCCAGGTTCAGCCCCCCTCAAATTAGGAAATATCAGGTATATCCTAATACAACCAATCTGAAGCTCTTTTTTAATTTTGCATATGTTTTAACAATAATTGAGGATATATTAGGCCCATTTGGAGCATTACATCTCTGAAAATAAATTATTTCACCCATATAGTGCTGTAAAAATGGTCAAAAATACATGTAAATTACACCAAACCAGTACCAAATGTTGGTCTATAATGCTGAAATTTGGCCAGAATATAAGGTGGCACATACTAAATCTGACTGAACCGGTTTTAAAATTACATCTGATATAACAGTACCTATAGTTTGGCAATATTGGCTTCAGCTGGCCCCAAATTCGCTTCTGTGGGGCTGCATTAAGATATACTTAAATTTGGCAAAGTAAGACAAATTTAAGGCTGAAAACCATATTGTTTGCTAGAGCTGGCGCCACTAAATGAGATTCCACAAGAATATTCCTTAAGAAATACATAACTGGTCCAAAATACATGTATTGGAAGTGCAGGTATCGAGGGGGTGGTCATATGGCACATCAGTCCAAAACCCCACTTAAACTTCATCAATCTGGCTCAGATTTTCACAGGAAACTCAGTTCATATCAGACATTGATATTGTATTGGCTTGACTTACTCAGGAAACCAATTAAAAATTTCAATTTTCCGGGGTCTGGGGCCAGGCTCAGCCCCCCTCAAATTAGGAAATATCAGGTATATCCTAATACAACCAATCTGAAGCTCTTCTTTGATTTTGCATATGTTTTAACAATAATTGAGGATATATTAGGCCCATTTGGAGCATTACATCTCTGAAAATAAATTATTTCACCCATATAGTGCTGTAAAAATGGTCAAAAATACATGTAAATTACACCAAACCAGTACCAAATGTTGGTCTATAATGCTGAAATTTGGCCAGAATATAAGGTGGCCCATACTAAATCTGACTGAACCGGTTTTAAAATTACATCTGATATAACAGTACCTATAGTTTGGCAATATTGGCTTCAGCTGGCCCCAAATTCGCTTCTGTGGGGCTGCATTAAGATATACTTAAATTTGGCAAAGTAAGACAAATTTAAGGCTGAAAACCATATTGTTTGCTAGAGCTGGCGCCACTAAATGAGATTCCACAAGAATATTCCTTAAGAAATACATAACTGGTCCAAAATACATGTATTGGAAGTGCAGGTATCGAGGGGGTGGTCATATGGCACATCAGTCCAAAACCCCACTTAAACTTCATCAATCTGGCTCAGGTTTTCACAGGAAACTCAGTTCATATCAGACATTGATATTGTATTGGCTTGACTTACTCAGGAAACCAATTAAAAATTTCAATTTTCCGGGGTCTGGGGCCAGGCTCAGCCCCCCTCAAATTAGGAAATATCAGGTATATCCTAATACAACCAATCTGAAGCTCTTCTTTGATTTTGCATATGTTTTAACAATAATTGAGGATATATTAGGCCCATTTGGAGCATTACATCTCTGAAAATAAATTATTTCACCCATATAGTGCTGTAAAAATGGTCAAAAATACATGTAAATTACACCAAACCAGTACCAAATGTTGGTCTATAATGCTGAAATTTGGCCAGAATATAAGGTGGCACATACTAAATCTGACTGAACCGGTTTTAAAATTACATCTGATATAACAGTACCTATAGTTTGGCAATATTGGCTTCAGCTGGCCCCAAATTCGCTTCTGTGGGACTGCATTAAGATATACTTAAATTTGGCAAAGTAAGACAAATTTAAGGCTGAAAACCATATTGTTTGCTAGAGCTGGCGCCACTAAATGAGATTCCACAAGAATATTCCTTAAGAAATACATAACTGGTCCAAAATACATGTATTGGAAGTGCAGGTATCGAGGGGGTGGTCATATGGCACATCAGTCCAAAACCCCACTTAAACTTCATCAATCTGGCTCAGATTTTCACAGGAAACTCAGTTCATATCAGACATTGATATTGTATTGGCTTGACTTACTCAGGAAACCAATTAAAAATTTCAATTTTCCGGGGTCTGGGGCCAGGCTCAGCCCCCCTCAAATTAGGAAATATCAGGTATATCCTAATACAACCAATCTGAAGCTCTTCTTTAATTTTGCATATGTTTTAACAATAATTGAGGATATATTAGGCCCATTTGGAGCATTACATCTCTGAAAATAAATTATTTCACCCATATAGTGCTGTAAAAATGGTCAAAAATACATGTAAATTACACCAAACCAGTACCAAATGTTGGTCTATAATGCTGAAATTTGGCCAGAATATAAGGTGGCCCATACTAAATCTGACTGAACCGGTTTTAAAATTACATCTGATATAACAGTACCTATAGTTTGGCAATATTGGCTTCAGCTGGCCCCAAATTCGCTTCTGTGGGGCTGCATTAAGATATACTTAAATTTGGCAAAGTAAGACAAATTTAAGGCTGAAAACCATATTGTTTGCTAGAGCTGGCGCCACTAAATGAGATTCCACAAGAATATTCCTTAAGAAATACATAACTGGTCCAAAATACATGTATTGGAAGTGCAGGTATCGAGGGGGTGGTCATATGGCACATCAGTCCAAAACCCCACTTAAACTTCATCAATCTGGCTCAGATTTTCACAGGAAACTCAGTTCATATCAGACATTGATATTGTATTGGCTTGACTTACTCAGCAAACCAATTAAAAATTTCAATTTTCCGGGGTCTGGGGCCAGGCTCAGCCCCCCTCAAATTAGGAAATATCAGGTATATCCTAATACAACCAATCTGAAGCTCTTCTTTAATTTTGCATATGTTTTAACAATAATTGAGGATATATTAGGCCCATTTGGAGCATTACATCTCTGAAAATAAATTATTTCACCCATATAGTGCTGTAAAAATGGTCAAAAATACATGTAAATTACACCAAACCAGTACCAAATGTTGGTCTATAATGCTGAAATTTGGCCAGAATATAAGGTGGCACATACTAAATCTGACTGAACCGGTTTTACAATTACATCTGATATAACAGTACCTATAGTTTGGCAATATTGGCTTCAGCTGGCCCCAAATTCGCTTCTGTGGGGCTGCATTAAGATATACTTAAATTTGGCAAAGTAAGACAAATTTAAGGCTGAAAACCATATTGTTTGCTAGAGCTGGCGCCACTAAATGAGATTCCACAAGAATATTCCTTAAGAAATACATAACTGGTCCAAAATACATGTATTGGAAGTGCAGGTATCGAGGGGGTGGTCATATGGCACATCAGTCCAAAACCCCACTTAAACTTCATCAATCTGGCTCAGATTTTCACAGGAAACTCAGTTCATATCAGACATTGATATTGTATTGGCTTGACTTACTCAGGAAACCAATTAAAAATTTCAATTTTCCGGGGTCTGGGGCCAGGCTCAGCCCCCCTCAAATTAGGAAATATCAGGTATATCCTAATACAACCAATCTGAAGCTCTTCTTTAATTTTGCATATGTTTTAACAATAATTGAGGATATATTAGGCCCATTTGGAGCATTACATCTCTGAAAATAAATTATTTCACCCATATAGTGCTGTAAAAATGGTCAAAAATACATGTAAATTATACCAAACCAGTACCAAATGTTGGTCTATAATGCTGAAATTTGGCCAGAATATAAGGTGGCCCATACTAAATCTGACTGAACCGGTTTTAAAATTACATCTGATATAACAGTACCTATAGTTTGGCAATATTGGCTTCAGCTGGCCCCAAATTCGCTTCTGTGGGGCTGCATTAAGATATACTTAAATTTGGCAAAGTAAGACAAATTTAAGGCTGAAAACCATATTGTTTGCTAGAGCTGGCGCCACTAAATGAGATTCCACAAGAATATTCCTTAAGAAATACATAACTGGTCCAAAATACATGTATTGGAAGTGCAGGTATCGAGGGGGTGGTCATATGGCACATCAGTCCAAAACCCCACTTAAACTTCATCAATCTGGCTCAGATTTTCACAGGAAACTCAGTTCATATCAGACATTGATATTGTATTGGCTTGACTTACTCAGGAAACCAATTAAAAATTTCAATTTTACGGGGTCTGGGGCCAGGTTCAGCCCCCCTCAAATTAGGAAATATCAGGTATATCCTAATACAACCAATCTGAAGCTCTTTTTTAATTTTGCATATGTTTTAACAATAATTGAGGATATATTAGGCCCATTTGGAGCATTACATCTCTGAAAATAAATTATTTCACCCATATAGTGCTGTAAAAATGGTCAAAAATACATGTAAATTACACCAAACCAGTACCAAATGTTGGTCTATAATGCTGAAATTTGGCCAGAATATAAGGTGGCACATACTAAATCTGACTGAACCGGTTTTAAAATTACATCTGATATAACAGTACCTATAGTTTGGCAATATTGGCTTCAGCTGGCCCCAAATTCGCTTCTGTGGGGCTGCATTAAGATATACTTAAATTTGGCAAAGTAAGACAAATTTAAGGCTGAAAACCATATTGTTTGCTAGAGCTGGCGCCACTAAATGAGATTCCACAAGAATATTCCTTAAGAAATACATAACTGGTCCAAAATACATGTATTGGAAGTGCAGGTATCGAGGGGGTGGTCATATGGCACATCAGTCCAAAACCCCACTTAAACTTCATCAATCTGGCTCAGATTTTCACAGGAAACTCAGTTCATATCAGACATTGATATTGTATTGGCTTGACTTACTCAGGAAACCAATTAAAAATTTCAATTTTCCGGGGTCTGGGGCCAGGCTCAGCCCCCCTCAAATTAGGAAATATCAGGTATATCCTAATACAACCAATCTGAAGCTCTTCTTTGATTTTGCATATGTTTTAACAATAATTGAGGATATATTAGGCCCATTTGGAGCATTACATCTCTGAAAATAAATTATTTCACCCATATAGTGCTGTAAAAATGGTCAAAAATACATGTAAATTACACCAAACCAGTACCAAATGTTGGTCTATAATGCTGAAATTTGGCCAGAATATAAGGTGGCCCATACTAAATCTGACTGAACCGGTTTTAAAATTACATCTGATATAACAGTACCTATAGTTTGGCAATATTGGCTTCAGCTGGCCCCAAATTCGCTTCTGTGGGGCTGCATTAAGATATACTTAAATTTGGCAAAGTAAGACAAATTTAAGGCTGAAAACCATATTGTTTGCTAGAGCTGGCGCCACTAAATGAGATTCCACAAGAATATTCCTTAAGAAATACATAACTGGTCCAAAATACATGTATTGGAAGTGCAGGTATCGAGGGGGTGGTCATATGGCACATCAGTCCAAAACCCCACTTAAACTTCATCAATCTGGCTCAGGTTTTCACAGGAAACTCAGTTCATATCAGACATTGATATTGTATTGGCTTGACTTACTCAGGAAACCAATTAAAAATTTCAATTTTCCGGGGTCTGGGGCCAGGCTCAGCCCCCCTCAAATTAGGAAATATCAGGTATATCCTAATACAACCAATCTGAAGCTCTTCTTTGATTTTGCATATGTTTTAACAATAATTGAGGATATATTAGGCCCATTTGGAGCATTACATCTCTGAAAATAAATTATTTCACCCATATAGTGCTGTAAAAATGGTCAAAAATACATGTAAATTACACCAAACCAGTACCAAATGTTGGTCTATAATGCTGAAATTTGGCCAGAATATAAGGTGGCACATACTAAATCTGACTGAACCGGTTTTAAAATTACATCTGATATAACAGTACCTATAGTTTGGCAATATTGGCTTCAGCTGGCCCCAAATTCGCTTCTGTGGGACTGCATTAAGATATACTTAAATTTGGCAAAGTAAGACAAATTTAAGGCTGAAAACCATATTGTTTGCTAGAGCTGGCGCCACTAAATGAGATTCCACAAGAATATTCCTTAAGAAATACATAACTGGTCCAAAATACATGTATTGGAAGTGCAGGTATCGAGGGGGTGGTCATATGGCACATCAGTCCAAAACCCCACTTAAACTTCATCAATCTGGCTCAGATTTTCACAGGAAACTCAGTTCATATCAGACATTGATATTGTATTGGCTTGACTTACTCAGGAAACCAATTAAAAATTTCAATTTTCCGGGGTCTGGGGCCAGGCTCAGCCCCCCTCAAATTAGGAAATATCAGGTATATCCTAATACAACCAATCTGAAGCTCTTCTTTAATTTTGCATATGTTTTAACAATAATTGAGGATATATTAGGCCCATTTGGAGCATTACATCTCTGAAAATAAATTATTTCACCCATATAGTGCTGTAAAAATGGTCAAAAATACATGTAAATTACACCAAACCAGTACCAAATGTTGGTCTATAATGCTGAAATTTGGCCAGAATATAAGGTGGCCCATACTAAATCTGACTGAACCGGTTTTAAAATTACATCTGATATAACAGTACCTATAGTTTGGCAATATTGGCTTCAGCTGGCCCCAAATTCGCTTCTGTGGGGCTGCATTAAGATATACTTAAATTTGGCAAAGTAAGACAAATTTAAGGCTGAAAACCATATTGTTTGCTAGAGCTGGCGCCACTAAATGAGATTCCACAAGAATATTCCTTAAGAAATACATAACTGGTCCAAAATACATGTATTGGAAGTGCAGGTATCGAGGGGGTGGTCATATGGCACATCAGTCCAAAACCCCACTTAAACTTCATCAATCTGGCTCAGATTTTCACAGGAAACTCAGTTCATATCAGACATTGATATTGTATTGGCTTGACTTACTCAGCAAACCAATTAAAAATTTCAATTTTCCGGGGTCTGGGGCCAGGCTCAGCCCCCCTCAAATTAGGAAATATCAGGTATATCCTAATACAACCAATCTGAAGCTCTTCTTTAATTTTGCATATGTTTTAACAATAATTGAGGATATATTAGGCCCATTTGGAGCATTACATCTCTGAAAATAAATTATTTCACCCATATAGTGCTGTAAAAATGGTCAAAAATACATGTAAATTACACCAAACCAGTACCAAATGTTGGTCTATAATGCTGAAATTTGGCCAGAATATAAGGTGGCACATACTAAATCTGACTGAACCGGTTTTACAATTACATCTGATATAACAGTACCTATAGTTTGGCAATATTGGCTTCAGCTGGCCCCAAATTCGCTTCTGTGGGGCTGCATTAAGATATACTTAAATTTGGCAAAGTAAGACAAATTTAAGGCTGAAAACCATATTGTTTGCTAGAGCTGGCGCCACTAAATGAGATTCCACAAGAATATTCCTTAAGAAATACATAACTGGTCCAAAATACATGTATTGGAAGTGCAGGTATCGAGGGGGTGGTCATATGGCACATCAGTCCAAAACCCCACTTAAACTTCATCAATCTGGCTCAGATTTTCACAGGAAACTCAGTTCATATCAGACATTGATATTGTATTGGCTTGACTTACTCAGCAAACCAATTAAAAATTTCAATTTTCCGGGGTCTGGGGCCAGGCTCAGCCCCCCTCAAATTAGGAAATATCAGGTATATCCTAATACAACCAATCTGAAGCTCTTCTTTAATTTTGCATATGTTTTAACAATAATTGAGGATATATTAGGCCCATTTGGAGCATTACATCTCTGAAAATAAATTATTTCACCCATATAGTGCTGTAAAAATGGTCAAAAATACATGTAAATTACACCAAACCAGTACCAAATGTTGGTCTATAATGCTGAAATTTGGCCAGAATATAAGGTGGCACATACTAAATCTGACTGAACCGGTTTTACAATTACATCTGATATAACAGTACCTATAGTTTGGCAATATTGGCTTCAGCTGGCCCCAAATTCGCTTCTGTGGGGCTGCATTAAGATATACTTAAATTTGGCAAAGTAAGACAAATTTAAGGCTGAAAACCATATTGTTTGCTAGAGCTGGCGCCACTAAATGAGATTCCACAAGAATATTCCTTAAGAAATACATAACTGGTCCAAAATACATGTATTGGAAGTGCAGGTATCGAGGGTGTGGTCATATGGCACATCAGTCCAAAACCCCACTTAAACTTCATCAATCTGGCTCAGATTTTCACAGGAAACTCAGTTCATATCAGACATTGATATTGTATTGGCTTGACTTACTCAGGAAACCAATTAAAAATTTCAATTTTCCGGGGTCTGGGGCCAGGCTCAGCCCCCCTCAAATTAGGAAATATCAGGTATATCCTAATACAACCAATCTGAAGCTCTTCTTTAATTTTGCATATGTTTTAACAATAATTGAGGATATATTAGGCCCATTTGGAGCATTACATCTCTGAAAATAAATTATTTCACCCATATAGTGCTGTAAAAATGGTCAAAAATACATGTAAATTATACCAAACCAGTACCAAATGTTGGTCTATAATGCTGAAATTTGGCCAGAATATAAGGTGGCACATACTAAATCTGACTGAACCGGTTTTAAAATTACATCTGATATAACAGTACCTATAGTTTGGCAATATTGGCTTCAGCTGGCCCCAAATTCGCTTCTGTGGGGCTGCATTAAGATATACTTAAATTTGGTAAAGTAAGACAAATTTAAGGCTGAAAACCATATTGTTTGCTAGAGCTGGCGCCACTAAATGAGATTCCACAAGAATATTCCTTAAGAAATACATAACTGGTCCAAAATACATGTATTGGAAGTGCAGGTATCGAGGGGGTGGTCATATGGCACATCAGTCCAAAACCCCACTTAAACTTCATCAATCTGGCTCAGATTTTCACAGGAAACTCAGTTCATATCAGACATTGATATTGTATTGGCTTGACTTACTCAGGAAACCAATTAAAAATTTCAATTTTCCGGGGTCTGGGGCCAGGCTCAGCCCCCCTCAAATTAGGAAATATCAGGTATATCCTAATACAACCAATCTGAAGCTCTTCTTTAATTTTGCATATGTTTTAACAATAATTGAGGATATATTAGGCCCATTTGGAGCATTACATCTCTGAAAATAAATTATTTCACCCATATAGTGCTGTAAAAATGGTCAAAAATACATGTAAATTACACCAAACCAGTACCAAATGTTGGTCTATAATGCTGAAATTTGGCCAGAATATAAGGTGGCACATACTAAATCTGACTGAACCGGTTTTAAAATTACATCTGATATAACAGTACCTATAGTTTGGCAATATTGGCTTCAGCTGGCCCCAAATTCGCTTCTGTGGGGCTGCATTAAGATATACTTAAATTTGGCAAAGTAAGACAAATTTAAGGCTGAAAACCATATTGTTTGCTAGAGCTGGCGCCACTAAATGAGATTCCACAAGAATATTCCTTAAGAAATACATAACTGGTCCAAAATACATGTATTGGAAGTGCAGGTATCGAGGGGGTGGTCATATGGCACATCAGTCCAAAACCCCACTTAAACTTCATCAATCTGGCTCAGATTTTCACAGGAAACTCAGTTCATATCAGACATTGATATTGTATTGGCTTGACTTACTCAGGAAACCAATTAAAAATTTCAATTTTCCGGGGTCTGGGGCCAGGCTCAGCCCCCCTCAAATTAGGAAATATCAGGTATATCCTAATACAACCAATCTGAAGCTCTTCTTTAATTTTGCATATGTTTTAACAATAATTGAGGATATATTAGGCCCATTTGGAGCATTACATCTCTGAAAATAAATTATTTCACCCATATAGTGCTGTAAAAATGGTCAAAAATACATGTAAATTACACCAAACCAGTACCAAATGTTGGTCTATAATGCTGAAATTTGGCCAGAATATAAGGTGGCACATACTAAATCTGACTGAACCGGTTTTAAAATTACATCTGATATAACAGTACCTATAGTTTGGCAATATTGGCTTCAGCTGGCCCCAAATTCGCTTCTGTGGGGCTGCATTAAGATATACTTAAATTTGGCAAAGTAAGACAAATTTAAGGCTGAAAACCATATTGTTTGCTAGAGCTGGCGCCACTAAATGAGATTCCACAAGAATATTCCTTAAGAAATACATAACTGGTCCAAAATACATGTATTGGAAGTGCAGGTATCGAGGGGGTGGTCATATGGCACATCAGTCCAAAACCCCACTTAAACTTCATCAATCTGGCTCAGATTTTCACAGGAAACTCAGTTCATATCAGACATTGATATTGTATTGGCTTGACTTACTCAGGAAACCAATTAAAAATTTCAATTTTCCGGGGTCTGGGGCCAGGCTCAGCCCCCCTCAAATTAGGAAATATCAGGTATATCCTAATACAACCAATCTGAAGCTCTTCTTTAATTTTGCATATGTTTTAACAATAATTGAGGATATATTAGGCCCATTTGGAGCATTACATCTCTGAAAATAAATTATTTCACCCATATAGTGCTGTAAAAATGGTCAAAAATACATGTAAATTACACCAAACCAGTACCAAATGTTGGTCTATAATGCTGAAATTTGGCCAGAATATAAGGTGGCACATACTAAATCTGACTGAACCGGTTTTAAAATTACATCTGATATAACAGTACCTATAGTTTGGCAATATTGGCTTCAGCTGGCCCCAAATTCGCTTCTGTGGGGCTGCATTAAGATATACTTAAATTTGGCAAAGTAAGACAAATTTAAGGCTGAAAACCATATTGTTTGCTAGAGCTGGCGCCACTAAATGAGATTCCACAAGAATATTCCTTAAGAAATACATAACTGGTCCAAAATACATGTATTGGAAGTGCAGGTATCGAGGGGGTGGTCATATGGCACATCAGTCCAAAACCCCACTTAAACTTCATCAATCTGGCTCAGATTTTCACAGGAAACTCAGTTCATATCAGACATTGATATTGTATTGGCTTGACTTACTCAGGAAACCAATTAAAAATTTCAATTTTCCGGGGTCTGGGGCCAGGCTCAGCCCCCCTCAAATTAGGAAATATCAGGTATATCCTAATACAACCAATCTGAAGCTCTTCTTTAATTTTGCATATGTTTTAACAATAATTGAGGATATATTAGGCCCATTTGGAGCATTACATCTCTGAAAATAAATTATTTCACCCATATAGTGCTGTAAAAATGGTCAAAAATACATGTAAATTACACCAAACCAGTACCAAATGTTGGTCTATAATGCTGAAATTTGGCCAGAATATAAGGTGGCACATACTAAATCTGACTGAACCGGTTTTAAAATTACATCTGATATAACAGTACCTATAGTTTGGCAATATTGGCTTCAGCTGGCCCCAAATTCGCTTCTGTGGGGCTGCATTAAGATATACTTAAATTTGGCAAAGTAAGACAAATTTAAGGCTGAAAACCATATTGTTTGCTAGAGCTGGCGCCACTAAATGAGATTCCACAAGAATATTCCTTAAGAAATACATAACTGGTCCAAAATACATGTATTGGAAGTGCAGGTATCGAGGGGGTGGTCATATGGCACATCAGTCCAAAACCCCACTTAAACTTCATCAATCTGGCTCAGATTTTCACAGGAAACTCAGTTCATATCAGACATTGATATTGTATTGGCTTGACTTACTCAGGAAACCAATTAAAAATTTCAATTTTCCGGGGTCTGGGGCCAGGCTCAGCCCCCCTCAAATTAGGAAATATCAGGTATATCCTAATACAACCAATCTGAAGCTCTTCTTTAATTTTGCATATGTTTTAACAATAATTGAGGATATATTAGGCCCATTTGGAGCATTACATCTCTGAAAATAAATTATTTCACCCATATAGTGCTGTAAAAATGGTCAAAAATACATGTAAATTACACCAAACCAGTACCAAATGTTGGTCTATAATGCTGAAATTTGGCCAGAATATAAGGTGGCCCATACTAAATCTGACTGAACCGGTTTTAAAATTACATCTGATATAACAGTACCTATAGTTTGGCAATATTGGCTTCAGCTGGCCCCAAATTCGCTTCTGTGGGGCTGCATTAAGATATACTTAAATTTGGCAAAGTAAGACAAATTTAAGGCTGAAAACCATATTGTTTGCTAGAGCTGGCGCCACTAAATGAGATTCCACAAGAATATTCCTTAAGAAATACATAACTGGTCCAAAATACATGTATTGGAAGTGCAGGTATCGAGGGGGTGGTCATATGGCACATCAGTCCAAAACCCCACTTAAACTTCATCAATCTGGCTCAGATTTTCACAGGAAACTCAGTTCATATCAGACATTGATATTGTATTGGCTTGACTTACTCAGGAAACCAATTAAAAATTTCAATTTTCCGGGGTCTGGGGCCAGGCTCAGCCCCCCTCAAATTAGGAAATATCAGGTATATCCTAATACAACCAATCTGAAGCTCTTCTTTAATTTTGCATATGTTTTAACAATAATTGAGGATATATTAGGCCCATTTGGAGCATTACATCTCTGAAAATAAATTATTTCACCCATATAGTGCTGTAAAAATGGTCAAAAATACATGTAAATTACACCAAACCAGTACCAAATGTTGGTCTATAATGCTGAAATTTGGCCAGAATATAAGGTGGCACATACTAAATCTGACTGAACCGGTTTTACAATTACATCTGATATAACAGTACCTATAGTTTGGCAATATTGGCTTCAGCTGGCCCCAAATTCGCTTCTGTGGGGCTGCATTAAGATATACTTAAATTTGGCAAAGTAAGACAAATTTAAGGCTGAAAACCATATTGTTTGCTAGAGCTGGCGCCACTAAATGAGATTCCACAAGAATATTCCTTAAGAAATACATAACTGGTCCAAAATACATGTATTGGAAGTGCAGGTATCGAGGGGGTGGTCATATGGCACATCAGTCCAAAACCCCACTTAAACTTCATCAATCTGGCTCAGATTTTCACAGGAAACTCAGTTCATATCAGACATTGATATTGTATTGGCTTGACTTACTCAGGAAACCAATTAAAAATTTCAATTTTCCGGGGTCTGGGGCCAGGCTCAGCCCCCCTCAAATTAGGAAATATCAGGTATATCCTAATACAACCAATCTGAAGCTCTTCTTTAATTTTGCATATGTTTTAACAATAATTGAGGATATATTAGGCCCATTTGGAGCATTACATCTCTGAAAATAAATTATTTCACCCATATAGTGCTGTAAAAATGGTCAAAAATACATGTAAATTACACCAAACCAGTACCAAATGTTGGTCTATAATGCTGAAATTTGGCCAGAATATAAGGTGGCACATACTAAATCTGACTGAACCGGTTTTAAAATTACATCTGATATAACAGTACCTATAGTTTGGCAATATTGGCTTCAGCTGGCCCCAAATTCGCTTCTGTGGGGCTGCATTAAGATATACTTAAATTTGGCAAAGTAAGACAAATTTAAGGCTGAAAACCATATTGTTTGCTAGAGCTGGCGCCACTAAATGAGATTCCACAAGAATATTCCTTAAGAAATACATAACTGGTCCAAAATACATGTATTGGAAGTGCAGGTATCGAGGGGGTGGTCATATGGCACATCAGTCCAAAACCCCACTTAAACTTCATCAATCTGGCTCAGATTTTCACAGGAAACTCAGTTCATATCAGACATTGATATTGTATTGGCTTGACTTACTCAGGAAACCAATTAAAAATTTCAATTTTCCGGGGTCTGGGGCCAGGCTCAGCCCCCCTCAAATTAGGAAATATCAGGTATATCCTAATACAACCAATCTGAAGCTCTTCTTTAATTTTGCATATGTTTTAACAATAATTGAGGATATATTAGGCCCATTTGGAGCATTACATCTCTGAAAATAAATTATTTCACCCATATAGTGCTGTAAAAATGGTCAAAAATACATGTAAATTACACCAAACCAGTACCAAATGTTGGTCTATAATGCTGAAATTTGGCCAGAATATAAGGTGGCCCATACTAAATCTGACTGAACCGGTTTTAAAATTACATCTGATATAACAGTACCTATAGTTTGGCAATATTGGCTTCAGCTGGCCCCAAATTCGCTTCTGTGGGGCTGCATTAAGATATACTTAAATTTGGCAAAGTAAGACAAATTTAAGGCTGAAAACCATATTGTTTGCTAGAGCTGGCGCCACTAAATGAGATTCCACAAGAATATTCCTTAAGAAATACATAACTGGTCCAAAATACATGTATTGGAAGTGCAGGTATCGAGGGGGTGGTCATATGGCACATCAGTCCAAAACCCCACTTAAACTTCATCAATCTGGCTCAGATTTTCACAGGAAACTCAGTTCATATCAGACATTGATATTGTATTGGCTTGACTTACTCAGGAAACCAATTAAAAATTTCAATTTTCCGGGGTCTGGGGCCAGGCTCAGCCCCCCTCAAATTAGGAAATATCAGGTATATCCTAATACAACCAATCTGAAGCTCTTCTTTAATTTTGCATATGTTTTAACAATAATTGAGGATATATTAGGCCCATTTGGAGCATTACATCTCTGAAAATAAATTATTTCACCCATATAGTGCTGTAAAAATGGTCAAAAATACATGTAAATTACACCAAACCAGTACCAAATGTTGGTCTATAATGCTGAAATTTGGCCAGAATATAAGGTGGCCCATACTAAATCTGACTGAACCGGTTTTAAAATTACATCTGATATAACAGTACCTATAGTTTGGCAATATTGGCTTCAGCTGGCCCCAAATTCGCTTCTGTGGGGCTGCATTAAGATATACTTAAATTTGGCAAAGTAAGACAAATTTAAGGCTGAAAACCATATTGTTTGCTAGAGCTGGCGCCACTAAATGAGATTCCACAAGAATATTCCTTAAGAAATACATAACTGGTCCAAAATACATGTATTGGAAGTGCAGGTATCGAGGGGGTGGTCATATGGCACATCAGTCCAAAACCCCACTTAAACTTCATCAATCTGGCTCAGATTTTCACAGGAAACTCAGTTCATATCAGACATTGATATTGTATTGGCTTGACTTACTCAGCAAACCAATTAAAAATTTCAATTTTCCGGGGTCTGGGGCCAGGCTCAGCCCCCCTCAAATTAGGAAATATCAGGTATATCCTAATACAACCAATCTGAAGCTCTTCTTTAATTTTACATATGTTTTAACAATAATTGAGGATACATTAGGCCCATTTGGAGCTTTACATCTCTGAAAATAAATTATTTCACCCATATAGTGCTGTAAAAATGGTCAAAAATACATGTAAATTATACCAAACCAGTACCAAATGTTGGTCTATAATGCTGAAATTTGGCCAGAATATAAGGTGGCACATACTAAATCTGACTGAACCGGTTTTAAAATTACATCTGATATAACAGTACCTATAGTTTGGCAATATTGGCTTCAGCTGGCCCCAAATTCGCTTCTGTGGGGCTGCATTAAGATATACTTAAATTTGGTAAAGTAAGACAAATTTAAGGCTGAAAACCATATTGTTTGCTAGAGCTGGCGCCACTAAATGAGATTCCACAAGAATATTCCTTAAGAAATACATAACTGGTCCAAAATACATGTATTGGAAGTGCAGGTATCGAGGGGGTGGTCATATGGCACATCAGTCCAAAACCCCACTTAAACTTCATCAATCTGGCTCAGATTTTCACAGGAAACTCAGTTCATATCAGACATTGATATTGTATTGGCTTGACTTACTCAGGAAACCAATTAAAAATTTCAATTTTCCGGGGTCTGGGGCCAGGCTCAGCCCCCCTCAAATTAGGAAATATCATGTATATCCTAATACAACCAATCTGAAGCTCTTCTTTAATTTTGCATATGTTTTAACAATAATTGAGGATATATTAGGCCCATTTG
This sequence comes from Sabellastarte sp. h YS-2021, assembly GCA_964017235.1. NCBI lineage: Eukaryota > Metazoa > Annelida > Polychaeta > Sabellida > Sabellidae > Sabellastarte > Sabellastarte sp. h YS-2021. The sequence continues at coordinate 92,993,868 of OZ024934.1, forward strand.
GAGCATTACATCTCTGAAAATAAATTATTTCACCCATATAGTGCTGTAAAAATGGTCAAAAATACATGTAAATTACACCAAACCAGTACCAAATGTTGGTCTATAATGCTGAAATTTGGCCAGAATATAAGGTGGCACATACTAAATCTGACTGAACCGGTTTTAAAATTACATCTGATATAACAGTACCTATAGTTTGGCAATATTGGCTTCAGCTGGCCCCAAATTCGCTTCTGTGGGGCTGCATTAAGATATACTTAAATTTGGCAAAGTAAGACAAATTTAAGGCTGAAAACCATATTGTTTGCTAGAGCTGGCGCCACTAAATGAGATTCCACAAGAATATTCCTTAAGAAATACATAACTGGTCCAAAATACATGTATTGGAAGTGCAGGTATCGAGGGGGTGGTCATATGGCACATCAGTCCAAAACCCCACTTAAACTTCATCAATCTGGCTCAGATTTTCACAGGAAACTCAGTTCATATCAGACATTGATATTGTATTGGCTTGACTTACTCAGGAAACCAATTAAAAATTTCAATTTTCCGGGGTCTGGGGCCAGGCTCAGCCCCCCTCAAATTAGGAAATATCATGTATATCCTAATACAACCAATCTGAAGCTCTTCTTTAATTTTGCATATGTTTTAACAATAATTGAGGATATATTAGGCCCATTTGGAGCATTACATCTCTGAAAATAAATTATTTCACCCATATAGTGCTGTAAAAATGGTCAAAAATACATGTAAATTACACCAAACCAGTACCAAATGTTGGTCTATAATGCTGAAATTTGGCCAGAATATAAGGTGGCACATACTAAATCTGACTGAACCGGTTTTAAAATTACATCTGATATAACAGTACCTATAGTTTGGCAATATTGGCTTCAGCTGGCCCCAAATTCGCTTCTGTGGGGCTGCATTAAGATATACTTAAATTTGGCAAAGTAAGACAAATTTAAGGCTGAAAACCATATTGTTTGCTAGAGCTGGCGCCACTAAATGAGATTCCACAAGAATATTCCTTAAGAAATACATAACTGGTCCAAAATACATGTATTGGAAGTGCAGGTATCGAGGGGGTGGTCATATGGCACATCAGTCCAAAACCCCACTTAAACTTCATCAATCTGGCTCAGATTTTCACAGGAAACTCAGTTCATATCAGACATTGATATTGTATTGGCTTGACTTACTCAGGAAACCAATTAAAAATTTCAATTTTCCGGGGTCTGGGGCCAGGCTCAGCCCCCCTCAAATTAGGAAATATCAGGTATATCCTAATACAACCAATCTGAAGCTCTTCTTTAATTTTGCATATGTTTTAACAATAATTGAGGATATATTAGGCCCATTTGGAGCATTACATCTCTGAAAATAAATTATTTCACCCATATAGTGCTGTAAAAATGGTCAAAAATACATGTAAATTACACCAAACCAGTACCAAATGTTGGTCTATAATGCTGAAATTTGGCCAGAATATAAGGTGGCACATACTAAATCTGACTGAACCGGTTTTAAAATTACATTTGATATAACAGTACCTATAGTTTGTCAATATTGGCTTCAGCTGGCCCCAAATTCGCTTCTGTGGGGCTGCATTAAGATATACTTAAATTTGGCAAAGTAAGACAAATTTAAGGCTGAAAACCATATTGTTTGCTAGAGCTGGTGCCACTAAATGAGATTCCACAAGAATATTCCTTAAGAAATACATAACTGGTCCAAAATACATGTATTGGAAGTGCAGGTATCGAGGGGGTGGTCATATGGCACATCAGTCCAAAACCCCACTTAAACTTCATCAATCTGGCTCAGATTTTCACAGGAAACTCAGTTCATATCAGACATTGATATTGTATTGGTTTGACTTACTCAGGAAACCAATTAAAAATTTCAATTTTCCGGGGTCTGGGGCCAGGCTCAGCCCCCCTCAAATTAGGAAATATCAGGTATATCCTAATACAACCAATCTGAAGCTCTTCTTTAATTTTGCATATGTTTTAACAATAATTGAGGATATATTAGGCCCATTTGGAGCATTACATCTCTGAAAATAAATTATTTCACCCATATAGTGCTGTAAAAATGGTCAAAAATACATGTAAATTACACCAAACCAGTACCAAATGTTGGTCTATAATGCTGAAATTTGGCCAGAATATAAGGTGGCACATACTAAATTTGACTGAACCAGTTTTAAAATTACATCTGATATAAGAGTACCTATAGTTTGGCAATATTGGCTTCAGCTGGCCCCAAATTCGCTTCTGTGGGGCTGCATTAAGATATACTTAAATTTGGCAAAGTAAGACAAATTTAAGGCTGAAAACCATATTGTTTGCTAGAGATGGCGCCACTAAATGAGATTCCACAAGAATATTCCTTAAGAAATACATAACTGGTCCGAAATACATGTATTGGAAGTGCAGGTATCGAGGGGGTGGTCATATGGCACATCAGTCCAAAACCCCACTTAAACTTCATCAATCTGGCTCAGATTTTCACAGGAAACTCAGTTCATATCAGACATTGATATTGTATTGGCTTGACTTACTCAGGAAACCAATTAATAATTTCAATTTTCCGGGGTCTGGGGCCAGGCTCAGCCCCCCTCAAATTAGGAACTATCAGGTATATCCTAATACAACCAATCTGAAGCACTTCTTTAATTTTGCATATGTTTTAACAATAATTGAGGATATATTAGGCCCATTTGGAGCATTACATCTCTGAAAATAAATTATTTCACCCATATAGTGCTGTAAAAATGGTCAAAAATACATGTAAATTACACCAAACCAGTACCAAATGTTGGTCTATAATGCTGAAATTTGGCCAGAATATAAGGTGGCACATACTAAATCTGACTGAACCGGTTTTAAAATTACATCTGCTATAACAGTACCTATAGTTTGGCAATATTGGCTTCAGCTGGCCCCAAATTCGCTTCTGTGGGGCTGCATTAAGATATACTTAAATTTGGCAAAGTAAGACAATTTTAAGGCTGAAAACCATATTGTTTGCTAGAGATGGCGCCACTAAATGAGATTCCACAAGAATATTCCTTAAGAAATACATAACTGGTCCAAAATACATGTATTGGAAGTGCAGGTATCGAGGGGGTGGTCATATGGCACATCAGTCCAAAACCCCACTTAAGCTTCACCAATCTGGCTCAGATTTTCACAGGAAACTCAGTTCATATCAGACATTGATATTGTATTGGCTTGACTTACTCAGGAAACCAATTAAAAATTTCAATTTTCCGGGGTCTGGGGCCAGGCTCAGCCCCCCTCAAATTAGGAAATATCAGGTATATCCTAATACAACCAATCTGAAGCTCTTCTTTAATTTTGCATATGTTTTAACAATAATTGAGGATATATTAGGCCCATTTGGAGCATTACATCTCTGAAAATAAATTATTTCACCCATATAGTGCTGTAAAAATGGTCAAAAATACATGTAAATTACACCAAACCAGTACCAAATGTTGGTCTATAATGCTGAAATTTGGCCAGAATATAAGGTGGCACATACTAAATCTGACTGAACCGGTTTTAAAATTACATCTGATATAAGAGTACCTATAGTTTGGCAATATTGGCTTCAGCTGGCCCCAAATTCGCTTCTGTGGGGCTGCATTAAGATATACTTAAATTTGGCAAAGTAAGACAAATTTAAGGCTGAAAACCATATTGTTTGCTAGAGCTGGTGCCACTAAATGAGATTCCACAAGAATATTCCTTAAGAAATACATAACTGGTCCAAAATACATGTATTGGAAGTGCAGGTATCGAGGGGGTGGTCATATGGCACATCAGTCCAAAACCCCACTTAAACTTCATCAATCTGGCTCAGATTTTCACAGGAAACTCAGTTCATATCAGACATTGATATTGTATTGGCTTGACTTACTCAGGAAACCAATTAAAAATTTCAATTTTCCGGGGTCTGGGGCCAGGCTCAGCCCCCCTCAAATTAGGAAATATCAGGTATATCCTAATACAACCAATCTGAAGCTCTTCTTTAATTTTGCATATGTTTTAACAATAATTGAGGATATATTAGGCCCATTTGGAGCATTACATCTCTGAAAATAAATTATTTCACCCATATAGTGCTGTAAAAATGGTCAAAAATACATGTAAATTACACCAAACCAGTACCAAATGTTGGTCTATAATGCTGAAATTTGGTCAGAATATAAGGTGGCACATACTAAATCTGACTGAACCGGTTTTAAAATTACATCTGATATAACAGTACCTATAGTTTGGCAATATTGGCTTCAGCTGGCCCCAAATTCGCTTCTGTGGGGCTGCATTAAGATATACTTAAATTTGGCAAAGTAAGACAAATTTAAGGCTGAAAACCATATTGTTTGCTAGAGCTGGCGCCACTGAATGAGATTCCACAAGAATATTCCTTAAGAAATACATAACTGGTCCAAAATACATGTATTGGAAGTGCAGGTATCGAGGGGGTGGTCATATGGCACATCAGTCCAAAACCCCACTTAAACTTCATCAATCTGGCTCAGATTTTCACAGGAAACTCAGTTCATATCAGACATTGATATTGTATTGGCTTGACTTACTCAGCAAACCAATTAAAAATTTCAATTTTCCGTGGTCTGGGGCCAGGCTCAGCCCCCCTCAAATTAGGAAATATCAGGTATATCCTAATACAACCAATCTGAAGCTCTTCTTTAATTTTGCATATGTTTTAACAATAATTGAGGATATATTAGGCCCATTTGGAGCATTACATCTCTGAAAATAAATTATTTCACCCATATAGTGCTGTAAAAATGGTCAAAAATACATGTAAATTACACCAAACCAGTACTAAATGTTGGTCTATAATGCTGAAATTTGGCCAGAATATAAGGTGGCACATACTAAATCTGACTGAACCGGTTTTAAAATTACATCTGATATAACAGTACCTATAGTTTGGCAATATTGGCTTCAGCTGGCCCCAAATTCGCTTCTGTGGGGCTGCATTAAGATATACTTAAATTTGGCAAAGTAAGACAAATTTAAGGCTGAAAACCATATTGTTTGCTATAGCTGGCGCCACTAAATGAGATTCCACAAGAATATTCCTTAAGAAATACATAACTGGTCCAAAATACATGTATTGGAAGTGCAGGTATCGAGGGGGTGGTCATATGGCACATCAGTCCAAAACCCCACTTAAACTTCATCAATCTGGCTCAGATTTTCACAGGAAACTCAGTTCATATCAGACATTGATATTGTATTGGCTTGACTTACTCAGGAAACCAATTAAAAATTTCAATTTTCCGGGGTCTGGGGCCAGGCTCAGCCCCCCTCAAATTAGGAAATATCAGGTATATCCTAATACAACCAATCTGAAGCTCTTCTTTAATTTTGCATATATTTTAACAATAATTGAGGATATATTAGGCCCATTTGGAGCATTACATCCCTGAAAATAAATTATTTCACCCATATAGTGCTGTAAAAATGGTCAAAAATACATGTAAATTACACCAAACCAGTACCAAATGTTGGTCTATAATGCTGAAATTTGGCCAGAATATAAGGTGGCACATACTAAATCTGACTGAACCGGTTTTAAAATTACATCTGATATAAGAGTACCTATAGTTTGGCAATATTGGCTTCAGCTGGCCCCAAATTCGCTTCTGTGGGGCTGCATTAAGATATACTTAAATTTGGCAAAGTAAGACAAATTTAAGGCTGAAAACCATATTGTTTGCTAGAGATGGCGCCACTAAATGAGATTCCACAAGAATATTCCTTAAGAAATACATAACTGGTCCAAAATACATGTATTGGAAGTGCAGGTATCGAGGGGGTGGTCATATGGCACATCAGTCCAAAACCCCACTTAAACTTCATCAATCTGGCTCAGATTTTCACAGGAAACTCAGTTCATATCAGACATTGATATTGTATTGGCTTGACTTACTCAGGAAACCAATTAATAATTTCAATTTTCCGGGGTCTGGGGCCAGGCTCAGCCCCCCTCAAATTAGGAACTATCAGGTATATCCTAATACAACCAATCTGAAGCACTTCTTTAATTTTGCATATGTTTTAACAATAATTGAGGATATATTAGGCCCATTTGGAGCATTACATCTCTGAAAATAAATTATTTCACCCATATAGTGCTGTAAAAATGGTCAAAAATACATGTAAATTACACCAAACCAGTACCAAATGTTGGTCTATAATGCTGAAATTTGGCCAGAATATAAGGTGGCACATACTAAATCTGACTGAACCGGTTTTAAAATTACATCTGATATAACAGTACCTATAGTTTGGCAATATTGGCTTCAGCTGGCCCCAAATTCGCTTCTGTGGGGCTGCATTAAGATATACTTAAATTTGGCAAAGTAAGACAATTTTAAGGCTGAAAACCATATTGTTTGCTAGAGCTGGTGCCACTAAATGAGATTCCACAAGAATATTCCTTAAGAAATACATAACTGGTCCAAAATACATGTATTGGAAGTGCAGGTATCGAGGGGGTGGTCATATGGCACATCAGTCCAAAACCCCACTTAAACTTCATCAATCTGGCTCAGATTTTCACAGGAAACTCAGTTCATATCAGACATTGATATTGTATTGGCTTGACTTACTCAGGAAACCAATTAAAAATTTCAATTTTCCGGGGTCTGGGGCCAGGCTCAGCCCCCCTCAAATTAGGAAATATCAGGTATATCCTAATACAACCAATCTGAAGCTCTTCTTTAATTTTGCATATGTTTTAACAATAACTGAGGATATATTAGGCCCATTTGGAGCATTACATCTCTGAAAATAAATTATTTCACCCATATAGTGCTGTAAAAATGGTCAAAAATACATGTAAATTACACCAAACCAGTACCAAATGTTGGTCTATAATGCTGAAATTTGGCCAGAATATAAGGTGGCACATACTAAATTTGACTGAACCAGTTTTAAAATTACATCTGATATAAGAGTACCTATAGTTTGGCAATATTGGCTTCAGCTGGCCCCAAATTCGCTTCTGTGGGGCTCCATTAAGATATACTTAAATTTGGCAAAGTAAGACAAATTTAAGGCTGAAAACCATATTGTTTGCTAGAGCTGGTGCCACTAAATGAGATTCCACAAGAATATTCCTTAAGAAATACATAACTGGTCCAAAATACATGTATTGGAAGTGCAGGTATCGAGGGGTGGTCATATGGCACATCAGTCCAAAACCCCACTTAAACTTCATCAATCTGGCTCAGATTTTCACAGGAAACTCAGTTCATATCAGACATTGATATTGTATTGGCTTGACTTACTCAGGAAACCAATTAAAAATTTCAATTTTCCGGGGTCTGGGGCCAGGCTCAGCCCCCCTCAAATTAGGAAATATCAGGTATATCCTAATACAACCAATCTGAAGCTCTTCTTTCATTTTGCATATATTTTAACAATAATTGAGGATATATTAGGCCCATTTGGAGCATTACATCCCTGAAAATAAATTATTTCACCCATATAGTGCTGTAAAAATGGTCAAAAATACATGTAAATTACACCAAACCAGTACCAAATGTTGGTCTATAATGCTGAAATTTGGCCAGAATATAAGGTGGCACATACTAAATCTGACTGAACCGGTTTTAAAATTACATCTGATATAAGAGTACCTATAGTTTGGCAATATTGGCTTCAGCTGGCCCCAAATTCGCTTCTGTGGGGCTGCATTAAGATATACTTAAATTTGGCAAAGTAAGACAAATTTAAGGCTGAAAACCATATTGTTTGCTAGAGATGGCGCCACTAAATGAGATTCCACAAGAATATTCCTTAAGAAATACATAACTGGTCCAAAATACATGTATTGGAAGTGCAGGTATCGAGGGGGTGGTCATATGGCACATCAGTCCAAAACCCCACTTAAACTTCATCAATCTGGCTCAGATTTTCACAGGAAACTCAGTTCATATCAGACATTGATATTGTATTGGCTTGACTTACTCAGGAAACCAATTAATAATTTCAATTTTCCGGGGTCTGGGGCCAGGCTCAGCCCCCCTCAAATTAGGAACTATCAGGTATATCCTAATACAACCAATCTGAAGCACTTCTTTAATGTTGCATATGTTTTAACAATAATTGAGGATATATTAGGCCCATTTGGAGCATTACATCTCTGAAAATAAATTATTTCACCCATATAGTGCTGTAAAAATGGTCAAAAATACATGTAAATTACACCAAACCAGTACCAAATGTTGGTCTATAATGCTGAAATTTGGCCAGAATATAAGGTGGCACATACTAAATCTGACTGAACCGGTTTTAAAATTACATCTGATATAACAGTACCTATAGTTTGGCAATATTGGCTTCAGCTGGCCCCAAATTCGCTTCTGTGGGGCTGCATTAAGATATACTTAAATTTGGCAAAGTAAGACAATTTTAAGGCTGAAAACCATATTGTTTGCTAGAGCTGGTGCCACTAAATGAGATTCCACTAGAATATTCCTTAAGAAATACATAACTGGTCCAAAATACATGTATTGGAAGTGCAGGTATCGAGGGGGTGGTCATATGGCACATCAGTCCAAAACCCCACTTAAACTTCATCAATCTGGCTCAGATTTTCACAGGAAACTCAGTTCATATCAGACATTGATATTGTATTGGCTTGACTTACTCAGGAAACCAATTAAAAATTTCAATTTTCCGGGGTCTGGGGCCAGGCTCAGCCCCCCTCAAATTAGGAAATATCAGGTATATCCTAATACAACCAATCTGAAGCTCTTCTTTAATTTTGCATATGTTTTAACAATAACTGAGGATATATTAGGCCCATTTGGAGCATTACATCTCTGAAAATAAATTATTTCACCCATATAGTGCTGTAAAAATGGTCAAAAATACATGTAAATTACACCAAACCAGTACCAAATGTTGGTCTATAATGCTGAAATTTGGCCAGAATATAAGGTGGCACATACTAAATCTGACTGAACCGGTTTTAAAATTACATCTGATATAAGAGTACCTATAGTTTGGCAATATTGGCTTCAGCTGGCCCCAAATTCGCTTCTGTGGGGCTGCATTAAGATATACTTAAATTTGGCAAAGTAAGACAAATTTAAGGCTGAAAACCATATTGTTTGCTAGAGCTGGTGCCACTAAATGAGATTCCACAAGAATATTCCTTAAGAAATACATAACTGGTCCAAAATACATGTATTGGAAGTGCAGGTATCGAGGGGGTGGTCATATGGCACATCAGTCCAAAACCCCACTTAAACTTCATCAATCTGGCTCAGATTTTCACAGGAAACTCAGTTCATATCAGACATTGATATTGTATTGGCTTGACTTACTCAGGAAACCAATTAAAAATTTCAATTTTCCGGGGTCTGGGGCCAGGCTCAGCCCCCCTCAAATTAGGAAATATCAGGTATATCCTAATACAACCAATCTGAAGCTCTTCTTTAATTTTGCATATATTTTAACAATAATTGAGGATATATTAGGCCCATTTGGAGCATTACATCCCTGAAAATAAATTATTTCACCCATATAGTGCTGTAAAAATGGTCAAAAATACATGTAAATTACACCAAACCAGTACCAAATGTTGGTCTATAATGCTGAAATTTGGCCAGAATATAAGGTGGCACATACTAAATCTGACTGAACCGGTTTTAAAATTACATCTGACATAAGAGTACCTATAGTTTGGCAATATTGGCTTCAGCTGGCCCCAAATTCGCTTCTGTGGGGCTGCATTAAGATATACTTAAATTTGGCAAAGTAAGACAAATTTAAGGCTGAAAACCATATTGTTTGCTAGAGCTGGCACCACTAAATGAGATTCCACAAGAATATTCCTTAAGAAATACATAACTGGTCCAAAATACATGTATTGGAAGTGCAGGTATCGAGGGGGTTGTCATATGGCACATCAGTCCAAAACCCCACTTAAACTTCATCAATCTGGCTCAGATTTTCACAGGAAACTCAGTTCATATCAGACATTGATATTGTATTGGCTTGACTTACTCAGGAAACCAATTAAAAATTTCAATTTTCCGGGGTCTGGGGCCAGGCTCAGCCCCCCTCAAATTAGGAACTATCAGGTATATCCTAATACAACCAATCTGAAGCACTTCTTTAATTTTGCATATGTTTTAACAATAATTGAGGATATATTAGGCCCATTTGGAGCATTACATCTCTGAAAATAAATTATTTCACCCATATAGTGCTGTAAAAATGGTCAAAAATACATGTAAATTACACCAAACCAGTACCAAATGTTGGTCTATAATGCTGAAATTTGGCCAGAATATAAGGTGGCACATACTAAATCTGACTGAACCGGTTTTAAAATTACATCTGATATAACAGTACCTATAGTTTGGCAATATTGGCTTCAGCTGGCCCCAAATTCGCTTCTGTGGGGCTGCATTAAGATATACTTAAATTTGGCAAAGTAAGACAATTTTAAGGCTGAAAACCATATTGTTTGCTAGAGCTGGTGCCACTAAATGAGATTCCACAAGAATATTCCTTAAGAAATACATAACTGGTCCAAAATACATGTATTGGAAGTGCAGGTATCGAGGGGGTGGTCATATGGCACATCAGTCCAAAACCCCACTTAAACTTCATCAATCTGGCTCAGATTTTCACAGGAAACTCAGTTCATATCAGACATTGATATTGTATTGGCTTGACTTACTCAGGAAACCAATTAAAAATTTCAATTTTCCGGGGTCTGGGGCCAGGCTCAGCCCCCCTCAAATTAGGAAATATCAGGTATATCCTAATACAACCAATCTGAAGCTCTTCTTTAATTTTGCATATGTTTTAACAATAACTGAGGATATATTAGGCCCATTTGGAGCATTACATCTCTGAAAATAAATTATTTCACCCATATAGTGCTGTAAAAATGGTCAAAAATACATGTAAATTACACCAAACCAGTACCAAATGTTGGTCTATAATGCTGAAATTTGGCCAGAATATAAGGTGGCACATACTAAATCTGACTGAACCGGTTTTAAAATTACATCTGATATAAGAGTACCTATAGTTTGGCAATATTGGCTTCAGCTGGCCCCAAATTCGCTTCTGTGGGGCTGCATTAAGATATACTTAAATTTGGCAAAGTAAGACAAATTTAAGGCTGAAAACCATATTGTTTGCTAGAGCTGGTGCCACTAAATGAGATTCCACAAGAATATTCCTTAAGAAATACATAACTGGTCCAAAATACATGTATTGGAAGTGCAGGTATCGAGGGGGTGGTCATATGGCACATCAGTCCAAAACCCCACTTAAACTTCATCAATCTGGCTCAGATTTTCACAGGAAACTCAGTTCATATCAGACATTGATATTGTATTGGCTTGACTTACTCAGGAAACCAATTAAAAATTTCAATTTTCCGGGGTCTGGGGCCAGGCTCAGCCCCCCTCAAATTAGGAAATATCAGGTATATCCTAATACAACCAATCTGAAGCTCTTCTTTAATTTTGCATATGTTTTAACAATAATTGAGGATATATTAGGCCCATTTGGAGCATTACATCTCTGAAAATAAATTATTTCACCCATATAGTGCTGTAAAAATGGTCAAAAATACATGTAAATTACACCAAACCAGTACCAAATGTTGGTCTATAATGCTGAAATTTGGCCAGAATATAAGGTGGCACATACTAAATCTGACTGAACCGGTTTTAAAATTACATTTGATATAACAGTACCTATAGTTTGTCAATATTGGCTTCAGCTGGCCCCAAATTCGCTTCTGTGGGGCTGCATTAAGATATACTTAAATTTGGCAAAGTAAGACAAATTTAAGGCTGAAAACCATATTGTTTGCTAGAGCTGGTGCCACTAAATGAGATTCCACAAGAATATTCCTTAAGAAATACATAACTGGTCCAAAATACATGTATTGGAAGTGCAGGTATCGAGGGGGTGGTCATATGGCACATCAGTCCAAAACCCCACTTAAACTTCATCAATCTGGCTCAGATTTTCACAGGAAACTCAGTTCATATCAGACATTGATATTGTATTGGTTTGACTTACTCAGGAAACCAATTAAAAATTTCAATTTTCCGGGGTCTGGGGCCAGGCTCAGCCCCCCTCAAATTAGGAAATATCAGGTATATCCTAATACAACCAATCTGAAGCTCTTCTTTAATTTTGCATATGTTTTAACAATAATTGAGGATATATTAGGCCCATTTGGAGCATTACATCTCTGAAAATAAATTATTTCACCCATATAGTGCTGTAAAAATGGTCAAAAATACATGTAAATTACACCAAACCAGTACCAAATGTTGGTCTATAATGCTGAAATTTGGCCAGAATATAAGGTGGCACATACTAAATTTGACTGAACCAGTTTTAAAATTACATCTGATATAAGAGTACCTATAGTTTGGCAATATTGGCTTCAGCTGGCCCCAAATTCGCTTCTGTGGGGCTGCATTAAGATATACTTAAATTTGGCAAAGTAAGACAAATTTAAGGCTGAAAACCATATTGTTTGCTAGAGATGGCGCCACTAAATGAGATTCCACAAGAATATTCCTTAAGAAATACATAACTGGTCCGAAATACATGTATTGGAAGTGCAGGTATCGAGGGGGTGGTCATATGGCACATCAGTCCAAAACCCCACTTAAACTTCATCAATCTGGCTCAGATTTTCACAGGAAACTCAGTTCATATCAGACATTGATATTGTATTGGCTTGACTTACTCAGGAAACCAATTAATAATTTCAATTTTCCGGGGTCTGGGGCCAGGCTCAGCCCCCCTCAAATTAGGAACTATCAGGTATATCCTAATACAACCAATCTGAAGCACTTCTTTAATTTTGCATATGTTTTAACAATAATTGAGGATATATTAGGCCCATTTGGAGCATTACATCTCTGAAAATAAATTATTTCACCCATATAGTGCTGTAAAAATGGTCAAAAATACATGTAAATTACACCAAACCAGTACCAAATGTTGGTCTATAATGCTGAAATTTGGCCAGAATATAAGGTGGCACATACTAAATCTGACTGAACCGGTTTTAAAATTACATCTGATATAACAGTACCTATAGTTTGGCAATATTGGCTTCAGCTGGCCCCAAATTCGCTTCTGTGGGGCTGCATTAAGATATACTTAAATTTGGCAAAGTAAGACAATTTTAAGGCTGAAAACCATATTGTTTGCTAGAGATGGCGCCACTAAATGAGATTCCACAAGAATATTCCTTAAGAAATACATAACTGGTCCAAAATACATGTATTGGAAGTGCAGGTATCGAGGGGGTGGTCATATGGCACATCAGTCCAAAACCCCACTTAAGCTTCACCAATCTGGCTCAGATTTTCACAGGAAACTCAGTTCATATCAGACATTGATATTGTATTGGCTTGACTTACTCAGGAAACCAATTAAAAATTTCAATTTTCCGGGGTCTGGGGCCAGGCTCAGCCCCCCTCAAATTAGGAAATATCAGGTATATCCTAATACAACCAATCTGAAGCTCTTCTTTAATTTTGCATATGTTTTAACAATAATTGAGGATATATTAGGCCCATTTGGAGCATTACATCTCTGAAAATAAATTATTTCACCCATATAGTGCTGTAAAAATGGTCAAAAATACATGTAAATTACACCAAACCAGTACCAAATGTTGGTCTATAATGCTGAAATTTGGCCAGAATATAAGGTGGCACATACTAAATCTGACTGAACCGGTTTTAAAATTACATCTGATATAAGAGTACCTATAGTTTGGCAATATTGGCTTCAGCTGGCCCCAAATTCGCTTCTGTGGGGCTGCATTAAGATATACTTAAATTTGGCAAAGTAAGACAAATTTAAGGCTGAAAACCATATTGTTTGCTAGAGCTGGTGCCACTAAATGAGATTCCACAAGAATATTCCTTAAGAAATACATAACTGGTCCAAAATACATGTATTGGAAGTGCAGGTATCGAGGGGGTGGTCATATGGCACATCAGTCCAAAACCCCACTTAAACTTCATCAATCTGGCTCAGATTTTCACAGGAAACTCAGTTCATATCAGACATTGATATTGTATTGGCTTGACTTACTCAGGAAACCAATTAAAAATTTCAATTTTCCGGGGTCTGGGGCCAGGCTCAGCCCCCCTCAAATTAGGAAATATCAGGTATATCCTAATACAACCAATCTGAAGCTCTTCTTTAATTTTGCATATGTTTTAACAATAATTGAGGATATATTAGGCCCATTTGGAGCATTACATCTCTGAAAATAAATTATTTCACCCATATAGTGCTGTAAAAATGGTCAAAAATACATGTAAATTACACCAAACCAGTACCAAATGTTGGTCTATAATGCTGAAATTTGGCCAGAATATAAGGTGGCACATACTAAATCTGACTGAACCGGTTTTAAAATTACATCTGATATAACAGTACCTATAGTTTGGCAATATTGGCTTCAGCTGGCCCCAAATTCGCTTCTGTGGGGCTGAATTAAGATATACTTAAATTTGGCAAAGTAAGACAAATTTAAGGCTGAAAACCATATTGTTTGCTAGAGCTGGCGCCACTAAATGAGATTCCACAAGAATATTCCTTAAGAAATACATAACTGGTCCAAAATACATGTATTGGAAGTGCAGGTATCGAGGGGGTGGTGATATGGCACATCAGTCCAAAACCCCACTTAAACTTCATCAATCTGGCTCAGATTTTCACAGGAAACTCAGTTCATATCAGACATTGATATTGTATTGGCTTGACTTACTCAGCAAACCAATTAAAAATTTCAATTTTCCGTGGTCTGGGGCCAGGCTCAGCCCCCCTCAAATTAGGAAATATCAGGTATATCCTAATACAACCAATCTGAAGCTCTTCTTTAATTTTGCATATGTTTTAACAATAATTGAGGATATATTAGGCCCATTTGGAGCATTACATCTCTGAAAATAAATTATTTCACCCATATAGTGCTGTAAAAATGGTCAAAAATACATGTAAATTACACCAAACCAGTACTAAATGTTGGTCTATAATGCTGAAATTTGGCCAGAATATAAGGTGGCACATACTAAATCTGACTGAACCGGTTTTAAAATTACATCTGATATAACAGTACCTATAGTTTGGCAATATTGGCTTCAGCTGGCCCCAAATTCGCTTCTGTGGGGCTGCATTAAGATATACTTAAATTTGGCAAAGTAAGACAAATTTAAGGCTGAAAACCATATTGTTTGCTAGAGCTGGCGCCACTAAATGAGATTCCACAAGAATATTCCTTAAGAAATACATAACTGGTCCAAAATACATGTATTGGAAGTGCAGGTATCGAGGGGGTGGTCATATGGCACATCAGTCCAAAACCCCACTTAAACTTCATCAATCTGGCTCAGATTTTCACAGGAAACTCAGTTCATATCAGACATTGATATTGTATTGGCTTGACTTACTCAGGAAACCAATTAAAAATTTCAATTTTCCGGGGTCTGGGGCCAGGCTCAGCCCCCCTCAAATTAGGAAATATCAGGTATATCCTAATACAACCAATCTGAAGCTCTTCTTTAATTTTGCATATATTTTAACAATAATTGAGGATATATTAGGCCCATTTGGAGCATTACATCCCTGAAAATAAATTATTTCACCCATATAGTGCTGTAAAAATGGTCAAAAATACATGTAAATTACACCAAACCAGTACCAAATGTTGGTCTATAATGCTGAAATTTGGCCAGAATATAAGGTGGCACATACTAAATCTGACTGAACCGGTTTTAAAATTACATCTGATATAAGAGTACCTATAGTTTGGCAATATTGGCTTCAGCTGGCCCCAAATTCGCTTCTGTGGGGCTGCATTAAGATATACTTAAATTTGGCAAAGTAAGACAAATTTAAGGCTGAAAACCATATTGTTTGCTAGAGATGGCGCCACTAAATGAGATTCCACAAGAATATTCCTTAAGAAATACATAACTGGTCCAAAATACATGTATTGGAAGTGCAGGTATCGAGGGGGTGGTCATATGGCACATCAGTCCAAAACCCCACTTAAACTTCATCAATCTGGCTCAGATTTTCACAGAAAACTCAGTTCATATCAGACATTGATATTGTATTGGCTTGACTTACTCAGGAAACCAATTAATAATTTCAATTTTCCGGGGTCTGGGGCCAGGCTCAGCCCCCCTCAAATTAGGAACTATCAGGTATATCCTAATACAACCAATCTGAAGCACTTCTTTAATTTTGCATATGTTTTAACAATAATTGAGGATATATTAGGCCCATTTGGAGCATTACATCTCTGAAAATAAATTATTTCACCCATATAGTGCTGTAAAAATGGTCAAAAATACATGTAAATTACACCAAACCAGTACCAAATGTTGGTCTATAATGCTGAAATTTGGCCAGAATATAAGGTGGCACATACTAAATCTGACTGAACCGGTTTTAAAATTACATCTGATATAACAGTACCTATAGTTTGGCAATATTGGCTTCAGCTGGCCCCAAATTCGCTTCTGTGGGGCTGCATTAAGATATACTTAAATTTGGCAAAGTAAGACAATTTTAAGGCTGAAAACCATATTGTTTGCTAGAGCTGGTGCCACTAAATGAGATTCCACAAGAATATTCCTTAAGAAATACATAACTGGTCCAAAATACATGTATTGGAAGTGCAGGTATCGAGGGGGTGGTCATATGGCACATCAGTCCAAAACCCCACTTAAACTTCATCAATCTGGCTCAGATTTTCACAGGAAACTCAGTTCATATCAGACATTGATATTGTATTGGCTTGACTTACTCAGGAAACCAATTAAAAATTTCAATTTTCCGGGGTCTGGGGCCAGGCTCAGCCCCCCTCAAATTAGGAAATATCAGGTATATCCTAATACAACCAATCTGAAGCTCTTCTTTAATTTTGCATATGTTTTAACAATAACTGAGGATATATTAGGCCCATTTGGAGCATTACATCTCTGAAAATAAATTATTTCACCCATATAGTGCTGTAAAAATGGTCAAAAATACATGTAAATTACACCAAACCAGTACCAAATGTTGGTCTATAATGCTGAAATTTGGCCAGAATATAAGGTGGCACATACTAAATTTGACTGAACCAGTTTTAAAATTACATCTGATATAAGAGTACCTATAGTTTGGCAATATTGGCTTCAGCTGGCCCCAAATTCGCTTCTGTGGGGCTCCATTAAGATATACTTAAATTTGGCAAAGTAAGACAAATTTAAGGCTGAAAACCATATTGTTTGCTAGAGCTGGTGCCACTAAATGAGATTCCACAAGAATATTCCTTAAGAAATACATAACTGGTCCAAAATACATGTATTGGAAGTGCAGGTATCGAGGGGGTGGTCATATGGCACATCAGTCCAAAACCCCACTTAAACTTCATCAATCTGGCTCAGATTTTCACAGGAAACTCAGTTCATATCAGACATTGATATTGTATTGGCTTGACTTACTCAGGAAACCAATTAAAAATTTCAATTTTCCGGGGTCTGGGGCCAGGCTCAGCCCCCCTCAAATTAGGAAATATCAGGTATATCCTAATACAACCAATCTGAAGCTCTTCTTTCATTTTGCATATATTTTAACAATAATTGAGGATATATTAGGCCCATTTGGAGCATTACATCCCTGAAAATAAATTATTTCACCCATATAGTGCTGTAAAAATGGTCAAAAATACATGTAAATTACACCAAACCAGTACCAAATGTTGGTCTATAATGCTGAAATTTGGCCAGAATATAAGGTGGCACATACTAAATCTGACTGAACCGGTTTTAAAATTACATCTGATATAAGAGTACCTATAGTTTGGCAATATTGGCTTCAGCTGGCCCCAAATTCGCTTCTGTGGGGCTGCATTAAGATATACTTAAATTTGGCAAAGTAAGACAAATTTAAGGCTGAAAACCATATTGTTTGCTAGAGATGGCGCCACTAAATGAGATTCCACAAGAATATTCCTTAAGAAATACATAACTGGTCCAAAATACATGTATTGGAAGTGCAGGTATCGAGGGGGTGGTCATATGGCACATCAGTCCAAAACCCCACTTAAACTTCATCAATCTGGCTCAGATTTTCACAGGAAACTCAGTTCATATCAGACATTGATATTGTATTGGCTTGACTTACTCAGGAAACCAATTAATAATTTCAATTTTCCGGGGTCTGGGGCCAGGCTCAGCCCCCCTCAAATTAGGAACTATCAGGTATATCCTAATACAACCAATCTGAAGCACTTCTTTAATGTTGCATATGTTTTAACAATAATTGAGGATATATTAGGCCCATTTGGAGCATTACATCTCTGAAAATAAATTATTTCACCCATATAGTGCTGTAAAAATGGTCAAAAATACATGTAAATTACACCAAACCAGTACCAAATGTTGGTCTATAATGCTGAAATTTGGCCAGAATATAAGGTGGCACATACTAAATCTGACTGAACCGGTTTTAAAATTACATCTGATATAACAGTACCTATAGTTTGGCAATATTGGCTTCAGCTGGCCCCAAATTCGCTTCTGTGGGGCTGCATTAAGATATACTTAAATTTGGCAAAGTAAGACAATTTTAAGGCTGAAAACCATATTGTTTGCTAGAGCTGGTGCCACTAAATGAGATTCCACTAGAATATTCCTTAAGAAATACATAACTGGTCCAAAATACATGTATTGGAAGTGCAGGTATCGAGGGGGTGGTCATATGGCACATCAGTCCAAAACCCCACTTAAACTTCATCAATCTGGCTCAGATTTTCACAGGAAACTCAGTTCATATCAGACATTGATATTGTATTGGCTTGACTTACTCAGGAAACCAATTAAAAATTTCAATTTTCCGGGGTCTGGGGCCAGGCTCAGCCCCCCTCAAATTAGGAAATATCAGGTATATCCTAATACAACCAATCTGAAGCTCTTCTTTAATTTTGCATATGTTTTAACAATAACTGAGGATATATTAGGCCCATTTGGAGCATTACATCTCTGAAAATAAATTATTTCACCCATATAGTGCTGTAAAAATGGTCAAAAATACATGTAAATTACACCAAACCAGTACCAAATGTTGGTCTATAATGCTGAAATTTGGCCAGAATATAAGGTGGCACATACTAAATCTGACTGAACCGGTTTTAAAATTACATCTGATATAAGAGTACCTATAGTTTGGCAATATTGGCTTCAGCTGGCCCCAAATTCGCTTCTGTGGGGCTGCATTAAGATATACTTAAATTTGGCAAAGTAAGACAAATTTAAGGCTGAAAACCATATTGTTTGCTAGAGCTGGTGCCACTAAATGAGATTCCACAAGAATATTCCTTAAGAAATACATAACTGGTCCAAAATACATGTATTGGAAGTGCAGGTATCGAGGGGGTGGTCATATGGCACATCAGTCCAAAACCCCACTTAAACTTCATCAATCTGGCTCAGATTTTCACAGGAAACTCAGTTCATATCAGACATTGATATTGTATTGGCTTGACTTACTCAGGAAACCAATTAAAAATTTCAATTTTCCGGGGTCTGGGGCCAGGCTCAGCCCCCCTCAAATTAGGAAATATCAGGTATATCCTAATACAACCAATCTGAAGCTCTTCTTTAATTTTGCATATATTTTAACAATAATTGAGGATATATTAGGCCCATTTGGAGCATTACATCCCTGAAAATAAATTATTTCACCCATATAGTGCTGTAAAAATGGTCAAAAATACATGTAAATTACACCAAACCAGTACCAAATGTTGGTCTATAATGCTGAAATTTGGCCAGAATATAAGGTGGCACATACTAAATCTGACTGAACCGGTTTTAAAATTACATCTGACATAAGAGTACCTATAGTTTGGCAATATTGGCTTCAGCTGGCCCCAAATTCGCTTCTGTGGGGCTGCATTAAGATATACTTAAATTTGGCAAAGTAAGACAAATTTAAGGCTGAAAACCATATTGTTTGCTAGAGCTGGCACCACTAAATGAGATTCCACAAGAATATTCCTTAAGAAATACATAACTGGTCCAAAATACATGTATTGGAAGTGCAGGTATCGAGGGGGTTGTCATATGGCACATCAGTCCAAAACCCCACTTAAACTTCATCAATCTGGCTCAGATTTTCACAGGAAACTCAGTTCATATCAGACATTGATATTGTATTGGCTTGACTTACTCAGGAAACCAATTAATAATTTCAATTTTCCGGGGTCTGGGGCCAGGCTCAGCCCCCCTCAAATTAGGAACTATCAGGTATATCCTAATACAACCAATCTGAAGCACTTCTTTAATTTTGCATATGTTTTAACAATAATTGAGGATATATTAGGCCCATTTGGAGCATTACATCTCTGAAAATAAATTATTTCACCCATATAGTGCTGTAAAAATGGTCAAAAATACATGTAAATTACACCAAACCAGTACCAAATGTTGGTCTATAATGCTGAAATTTGGCCAGAATATAAGGTGGCACATACTAAATCTGACTGAACCGGTTTTAAAATTACATCTGATATAACAGTACCTATAGTTTGGCAATATTGGCTTCAGCTGGCCCCAAATTCGCTTCTGTGGGGCTGCATTAAGATATACTTAAATTTGGCAAAGTAAGACAATTTTAAGGCTGAAAACCATATTGTTTGCTAGAGCTGGTGCCACTAAATGAGATTCCACAAGAATATTCCTTAAGAAATACATAACTGGTCCAAAATACATGTATTGGAAGTGCAGGTATCGAGGGGGTGGTCATATGGCACATCAGTCCAAAACCCCACTTAAACTTCATCAATCTGGCTCAGATTTTCACAGGAAACTCAGTTCATATCAGACATTGATATTGTATTGGCTTGACTTACTCAGGAAACCAATTAAAAATTTCAATTTTCCGGGGTCTGGGGCCAGGCTCAGCCCCCCTCAAATTAGGAAATATCAGGTATATCCTAATACAACCAATCTGAAGCTCTTCTTTAATTTTGCATATGTTTTAACAATAACTGAGGATATATTAGGCCCATTTGGAGCATTACATCTCTGAAAATAAATTATTTCACCCATATAGTGCTGTAAAAATGGTCAAAAATACATGTAAATTACACCAAACCAGTACCAAATGTTGGTCTATAATGCTGAAATTTGGCCAGAATATAAGGTGGCACATACTAAATCTGACTGAACCGGTTTTAAAATTACATCTGATATAAGAGTACCTATAGTTTGGCAATATTGGCTTCAGCTGGCCCCAAATTCGCTTCTGTGGGGCTGCATTAAGATATACTTAAATTTGGCAAAGTAAGACAAATTTAAGGCTGAAAACCATATTGTTTGCTAGAGCTGGTGCCACTAAATGAGATTCCACAAGAATATTCCTTAAGAAATACATAACTGGTCCAAAATACATGTATTGGAAGTGCAGGTATCGAGGGGGTGGTCATATGGCACATCAGTCCAAAACCCCACTTAAACTTCATCAATCTGGCTCAGATTTTCACAGGAAACTCAGTTCATATCAGACATTGATATTGTATTGGCTTGACTTACTCAGGAAACCAATTAAAAATTTCAATTTTCCGGGGTCTGGGGCCAGGCTCAGCCCCCCTCAAATTAGGAAATATCAGGTATATCCTAATACAACCAATCTGAAGCTCTTCTTTAATTTTGCATATATTTTAACAATAATTGAGGATATATTAGGCCCATTTGGAGCATTACATCCCTGAAAATAAATTATTTCACCCATATAGTGCTGTAATAATGGTCAAAAATACATGTAAATTACACCAAACCAGTACCAAATGTTGGTCTATAATGCTGAAATTTGGCCAGAATATAAGGTGGCACATACTAAATCTGACTGAACCGGTTTTAAAATTACATCTGACATAAGAGTACCTATAGTTTGGCAATATTGGCTTCAGCTGGCCCCAAATTCGCTTCTGTGGGGCTGCATTAAGATATACTTAAATTTGGCAAAGTAAGACAAATTTAAGGCTGAAAACCATATTGTTTGCTAGAGCTGACGCCACTAAATGAGATTCCACAAGAATATTCCTTAAGAAATACATAACTGGT
Organism: Sabellastarte sp. h YS-2021; assembly: GCA_964017235.1. Taxonomy (NCBI): domain Eukaryota; kingdom Metazoa; phylum Annelida; class Polychaeta; order Sabellida; family Sabellidae; genus Sabellastarte; species Sabellastarte sp. h YS-2021. Next base: position 93,016,060 of record OZ024934.1, read on the forward strand.
CCAAAATACATGTATTGGAAGTGCAGGTATCGAGGGGGTTGTCATATGGCACATCAGTCCAAAACCCCACTTAAACTTCATCAATCTGGCTCAGATTTTCACAGGAAACTCAGTTCATATCAGACATTGATATTGTATTGGCTTGACTTACTCAGGAAACCAATTAAAAATTTCAATTTTCCGGGGTCTGGGGCCAGGCTCAGCCCCCCTCAAATTAGGAACTATCAGGTATATCCTAATACAACCAATCTGAAGCTCTTCTTTAATTTTGCATATGTTTTAACAATAATTGAGGATATATTAGGCCCATTTGGAGCATTACATCTCTGAAAATAAATTATTTCACCCATATAGTGCTGTAAAAATGGTCAAAAATACATGTAAATTACACCAAACCAGTACCAAATGTTGGTCTATAATGCTGAAATTTGGCCAGAATATAAGGTGGCACATACTAAATCTGACTGAACCGGTTTTAAAATTACATCTGATATAACAGTACCTATAGTTTGGCAATATTGGCTTCAGCTGGCCCCAAATTCGCTTCTGTGGGGCTGCATTAAGATATACTTAAATTTGGCAAAGTAAGACAATTTTAAGGCTGAAAACCATATTGTTTGCTAGAGCTGGTGCCACTAAATGAGATTCCACAAGAATATTCCTTAAGAAATACATAACTGGTCCAAAATACATGTATTGGAAATGCAGGTATCGAGGGGGTGGTCATATGGCACATCAGTCCAAAACCCCACTTAAACTTCATCAATCTGGCTCAGATTTTCACAGGAAACTCAGTTCATATCAGACATTGATATTGTATTGGCTTGACTTACTCAGGAAACCAATTAAAAATTTCAATTTTCCGGGGTCTGGGGCCAGGCTCAGCCCCCCTCAAATTAGGAAATATCAGGTATATCCTAATACAACCAATCTGAAGCTCTTCTTTAATTTTGCATATGTTTTAACAATAATTGAGGATATATTAGGCCCATTTGGAGCATTACATCTCTGAAAATAAATTATTTCACCCATATAGTGCTGTAAAAATGGTCAAAAATACATGTAAATTACACCAAACCAGTACCAAATGTTGGTCTATAATGCTGAAATTTGGCCAGAATATAAAGTGGCACATACTAAATCTGACTGAACCGGTTTTAAAATTACATCTGATATAACAGTACCTATAGTTTGGCAATATTGGCTTCAGCTGGCCCCAAATTCGCTTCTGTGGGGCTGCATTAAGATATACTTAAATTTGGCAAAGTAAGACAATTTTAAGGCTGAAAACCATATTGTTTGCTAGAGCTGGTGCCACTAAATGAGATTCCACAAGAATATTCCTTAAGAAATACATAACTGGTCCAAAATACATGTATTGGAAGTGCAGGTATCGAGGGGGTGGTCATATGGCACATCAGTCCAAAACCCCACTTAAACTTCATCAATCTGGCTCAGATTTTCACAGGAAACTCAGTTCATATCAGACATTGATATTGTATTGGCTTGACTTACTCAGGAAACCAATTACAAATTTCAATTTTCCGGGGTCTGGGGCCAGGCTCAGCCCCCCTCAAATTAGGAAATATCAGGTATATCCTAATACAACCAATCTGAAGCTCTTCTTTAATTTTGCATATGTTTTAACAATAACTGAGGATATATTAGGCCCATTTGGAGCATTACATCTCTGAAAATAAATTATTTCACCCATATAGTGCTGTAAAAATGGTCAAAAATACATGTAAATTACACCAAACCAGTACCAAATGTTGGTCTATAATGCTGAAATTTGGCCAGAATATAAGGTGGCACATACTAAATCTGACTGAACCGGTTTTAAAATTACATCTGATATAAGAGTACCTATAGTTTGGCAATATTGGCTTCAGCTGGCCCCAAATTCGCTTCTGTGGGGCTGCATTAAGATATACTTAAATTTGGCAAAGTAAGACAAATTTAAGGCTGAAAACCATATTGTTTGCTAGAGCTGGTGCCACTAAATGAGATTCCACAAGAATATTCCTTAAGAAATACATAACTGGTCCAAAATACATGTATTGGAAGTGCAGGTATCGAGGGGGTGGTCATATGGCACATCAGTCCAAAACCCCACTTAAACTTCATCAATCTGGCTCAGATTTTCACAGGAAACTCAGTTCATATCAGACATTGATATTGTATTGGCTTGACTTACTCAGGAAACCAATTAAAAATTTCAATTTTCCGGGGTCTGGGGCCAGGCTCAGCCCCCCTCAAATTAGGAAATATCAGGTATATCCTAATACAACCAATCTGAAGCTCTTCTTTAATTTTGCATATGTTTTAACAATAACTGAGGATATATTAGGCCCATTTGGAGCATTACATCTCTGAAAATAAATTATTTCACCCATATAGTGCTGTAAAAATGGTCAAAAATACATGTAAATTACACCAAACCAGTACCAAATGTTGGTCTATAATGCTGAAATTTGGCCAGAATATAAGGTGGCACATACTAAATCTGACTGAACCGGTTTTAAAATTACATCTGATATAAGAGTACCTATAGTTTGGCAATATTGGCTTCAGCTGGCCCCAAATTCGCTTCTGTGGGGCTGCATTAAGATATACTTAAATTTGGCAAAGTAAGACAAATTTAAGGCTGAAAACCATATTGTTTGCTAAAGCTGGTGCCACTAAATGAGATTCCACAAGAATATTCCTTAAGAAATACATAACTGGTCCAAAATACATGTATTGGAAGTGCAGGTATCGAGGGGGTGGTCATATGGCACATCAGTCCAAAACCCCACTTAAACTTCATCAATCTGGCTCAGATTTTCACAGGAAACTCAGTTCATATCAGACATTGATATTGTATTGGCTTGACTTACTCAGGAAACCAATTAAAAATTTCAATTTTCCGGGGTCTGGGGCCAGGCTCAGCCCCCCTCAAATTAGGAAATATCAGGTATATCCTAATACAACCAATCTGAAGCTCTTCTTTAATTTTGCATATATTTTAACAATAATTGAGGATATATTAGGCCCATTTGGAGCATTACATCCCTGAAAATAAATTATTTCACCCATATAGTGCTGTAAAAATGGTCAAAAATACATGTAAATTACACCAAACCAGTACCAAATGTTGGTCTATAATGCTGAAATTTGGCCAGAATATAAGGTGGCACATACTAAATCTGACTGAACCGGTTTTAAAATTACATCTGACATAAGAGTACCTATAGTTTGGCAATATTGGCTTCAGCTGGCCCCAAATTCGCTTCTGTGGGGCTGCATTAAGATATACTTAAATTTGGCAAAGTAAGACAAATTTAAGGCTGAAAACCATATTGTTTGCTAGAGCTGGCGCCACTAAATGAGATTCCACAAGAATATTCCTTAAGAAATACATAACTGGTCCAAAATACATGTATTGGAAGTGCAGGTATCGAGGGGGTTGTCATATGGCACATCAGTCCAAAACCCCACTTAAACTTCATCAATCTGGCTCAGATTTTCACAGGAAACTCAGTTCATATCAGACATTGATATTGTATTGGCTTGACTTACTCAGGAAACCAATTAAAAATTTCAATTTTCCGGGGTCTGGGGCCAGGCTCAGCCCCCCTCAAATTAGGAACTATCAGGTATATCCTAATACAACCAATCTGAAGCACTTCTTTAATTTTGCATATGTTTTAACAATAATTGAGGATATATTAGGCCCATTTGGAGCATTACATCTCTGAAAATAAATTATTTCACCCATATAGTGCTGTAAAAATGGTCAAAAATACATGTAAATTACACCAAACCAGTACCAAATGTTGGTCTATAATGCTGAAATTTGGCCAGAATATAAGGTGGCACATACTAAATCTGACTGAACCGGTTTTAAAATTACATCTGATATAACAGTACCTATAGTTTGGCAATATTGGCTTCAGCTGGCCCCAAATTCGCTTCTGTGGGGCTGCATTAAGATATACTTAAATTTGGCAAAGTAAGACAATTTTAAGGCTGAAAACCATATTGTTTGCTAGAGCTGGTGCCACTAAATGAGATTCCACAAGAATATTCCTTAAGAAATACATAACTGGTCCAAAATACATGTATTGGAAGTGCAGGTATCGAGGGGGTGGTCATATGGCACATCAGTCCAAAACCCCACTTAAACTTCATCAATCTGGCTCAGATTTTCACAGGAAACTCAGTTCATATCAGACATTGATATTGTATTGGCTTGACTTACTCAGGAAACCAATTAAAAATTTCAATTTTCCGGGGTCTGGGGCCAGGCTCAGCCCCCCTCAAATTAGGAAATATCAGGTATATCCTAATACAACCAATCTGAAGCTCTTCTTTAATTTTGCATATGTTTTAACAATAACTGAGGATATATTAGGCCCATTTGGAGCATTACATCTCTGAAAATAAATTATTTCACCCATATAGTGCTGTAAAAATGGTCAAAAATACATGTAAATTACACCAAACCAGTACCAAATGTTGGTCTATAATGCTGAAATTTGGCCAGAATATAAGGTGGCACATACTAAATCTGACTGAACCGGTTTTAAAATTACATCTGATATAAGAGTACCTATAGTTTGGCAATATTGGCTTCAGCTGGCCCCAAATTCGCTTCTGTGGGGCTGCATTAAGATATACTTAAATTTGGCAAAGTAAGACAAATTTAAGGCTGAAAACCATATTGTTTGCTAGAGCTGGTGCCACTAAATGAGATTCCACAAGAATATTCCTTAAGAAATACATAACTGGTCCAAAATACATGTATTGGAAGTGCAGGTATCGAGGGGGTGGTCATATGGCACATCAGTCCAAAACCCCACTTAAACTTCATCAATCTGGCTCAGATTTTCACAGGAAACTCAGTTCATATCAGACATTGATATTGTATTGGCTTGACTTACTCAGGAAACCAATTAAAAATTTCAATTTTCCGGGGTCTGGGGCCAGGCTCAGCCCCCCTCAAATTAGGAAATATCAGGTATATCCTAATACAACCAATCTGAAGCTCTTCTTTAATTTTGCATATATTTTAACAATAATTGAGGATATATTAGGCCCATTTGGAGCATTACATCCCTGAAAATAAATTATTTCACCCATATAGTGCTGTAAAAATGGTCAAAAATACATGTAAATTACACCAAACCAGTACCAAATGTTGGTCTATAATGCTGAAATTTGGCCAGAATATAAGGTGGCACATACTAAATCTGACTGAACCGGTTTTAAAATTACATCTGACATAAGAGTACCTATAGTTTGGCAATATTGGCTTCAGCTGGCCCCAAATTCGCTTCTGTGGGGCTGCATTAAGATATACTTAAATTTGGCAAAGTAAGACAAATTTAAGGCTGAAAACCATATTGTTTGCTAGAGCTGACGCCACTAAATGAGATTCCACAAGAATATTCCTTAAGAAATACATAACTGGTCCAAAATACATGTATTGGAAGTGCAGGTATCGAGGGGGTTGTCATATGGCACATCAGTCCAAAACCCCACTTAAACTTCATCAATCTGGCTCAGATTTTCACAGGAAACTCAGTTCATATCAGACATTGATATTGTATTGGCTTGACTTACTCAGGAAACCAATTAAAAATTTCAATTTTCCGGGGTCTGGGGCCAGGCTCAGCCCCCCTCAAATTAGGAACTATCAGGTATATCCTAATACAACCAATCTGAAGCTCGTCTTTAATTTTGCATATGTTTTAACAATAATTGAGGATATATTAGGCCCATTTGGAGCATTACATCTCTGAAAATAAATTATTTCACCCATATAGTGCTGTAAAAATGGTCAAAAATACATGTAAATTACACCAAACCAGTACCAAATGTTGGTCTATAATGCTGAAATTTGGCCAGAATATAAGGTGGCACATACTAAATCTGACTGAACCGGTTTTAAAATTACATCTGATATAACAGTACCTATAGTTTGGCAATATTGGCTTCAGCTGGCCCCAAATTCGCTTCTGTGGGGCTGCATTAAGATATACTTAAATTTGGCAAAGTAAGACAATTTTAAGGCTGAAAACCATATTGTTTGCTAGAGCTGGTGCCACTAAATGAGATTCCACAAGAATATTCCTTAAGAAATACATAACTGGTCCAAAATACATGTATTGGAAGTGCAGGTATCGAGGGGGTGGTCATATGGCACATCAGTCCAAAACCCCACTTAAACTTCATCAATCTGGCTCAGATTTTCACAGGAAACTCAGTTCATATCAGACATTGATATTGTATTGGCTTGACTTACTCAGGAAACCAATTAAAAATTTCAATTTTCCGGGGTCTGGGGCCAGGCTCAGCCCCCCTCAAATTAGGAAATATCAGGTATATCCTAATACAACCAATCTGAAGCTCTTCTTTAATTTTGCATATATTTTAACAATAATTGAGGATATATTAGGCCCATTTGGAGCATTACATCCCTGAAAATAAATTATTTCACCCATATAGTGCTGTAAAAATCGTCAAAAATGCATGTAAATTACACCAAACCAGTACCAAATGTTGGTCTATAATGCTGAAATTTGGCCAGAATATAAGGTGGCACATACTAAATCTGACTGAACCGGTTTTAAAATTACATCTGACATAAGAGTACCTATAGTTTGGCAATATTGGCTTCAGCTGGCCCCAAATTCGCTTCTGTGGGGCTGCATTAAGATATACTTAAATTTGGCAAAGTAAGACAAATTTAAGGCTGAAAACCATATTGTTTGCTAGAGCTGGCGCCACTAAATGAGATTCCACAAGAATATTCCTTAAGAAATACATAACTGGTCCAAAATACATGTATTGGAAGTGCAGGTATCGAGGGGGTTGTCATATGGCACATCAGTCCAAAATCCCACTTAAACTTCATCAATCTGGCTCAGATTTTCACAGGAAACTCAGTTCATATCAGACATTGATATTGTATTGGCTTGACTTACTCAGGAAACCAATTAAAAATTTCAATTTTCCGGGGTCTGGGGCCAGGCTCAGCCCCCCTCAAATTAGGAACTATCAGGTATATCCTAATACAACCAATCTGAAGCACTTCTTTAATTTTGCATATGTTTTAACAATAATTGAGGATATATTAGGCCCATTTGGAGCATTACATCTCTGAAAATAAATTATTTCACCCATATAGTGCTGTAAAAATGGTCAAAAATACATGTAAATTACACCAAACCAGTACCAAATGTTGGTCTATAATGCTGAAATTTGGCCAGAATATAAGGTGGCACATACTAAATCTGACTGAACCGGTTTTAAAATTACATCTGATATAACAGTACCTATAGTTTGGCAATATTGGCTTCAGCTGGCCCCAAATTCGCTTCTGTGGGGCTGCATTAAGATATACTTAAATTTGGCAAAGTAAGACAATTTTAAGGCTGAAAACCATATTGTTTGCTAGAGCTGGTGCCACTAAATGAGATTCCACAAGAATATTCCTTAAGAAATACATAACTGGTCCAAAATACATGTATTGGAAGTGCAGGTATCGAGGGGGTGGTCATATGGCACATCAGTCCAAAACCCCACTTAAACTTCATCAATCTGGCTCAGATTTTCACAGGAAACTCAGTTCATATCAGACATTGATATTGTATTGGCTTGACTTACTCAGGAAACCAATTAAAAATTTCAATTTTCCGGGGTCTGGGGCCAGGCTCAGCCCCCCTCAAATTAGGAAATATCAGGTATATCCTAATACAACCAATCTGAAGCTCTTCTTTAATTTTGCATATGTTTTAACAATAACTGAGGATATATTAGGCCCATTTGGAGCATTACATCTCTGAAAATAAATTATTTCACCCATATAGTGCTGTAAAAATGGTCAAAAATACATGTAAATTACACCAAACCAGTACCAAATGTTGGTCTATAATGCTGAAATTTGGCCAGAATATAAGGTGGCACATACTAAATCTGACTGAACCGGTTTTAAAATTACATCTGATATAAGAGTACCTATAGTTTGGCAATATTGGCTTCAGCTGGCCCCAAATTCGCTTCTGTGGGGCTGCATTAAGATATACTTAAATTTGGCAAAGTAAGACAAATTTAAGGCTGAAAACCATATTGTTTGCTAGAGCTGGTGCCACTAAATGAGATTCCACAAGAATATTCCTTAAGAAATACATAACTGGTCCAAAATACATGTATTGGAAGTGCAGGTATCGAGGGGGTGGTCATATGGCACATCAGTCCAAAACCCCACTTAAACTTCATCAATCTGGCTCAGATTTTCACAGGAAACTCAGTTCATATCAGACATTGATATTGTATTGGCTTGACTTACTCAGGAAACCAATTAAAAATTTCAATTTTCCGGGGTCTGGGGCCAGGCTCAGCCCCCCTCAAATTAGGAACTATCAGGTATATCCTAATACAACCAATCTGAAGCTCGTCTTTAATTTTGCATATGTTTTAACAATAATTGAGGATATATTAGGCCCATTTGGAGCATTACATCTCTGAAAATAAATTATTTCACCCATATAGTGCTGTAAAAATGGTCAAAAATACATGTAAATTACACCAAACCAGTACCAAATGTTGGTCTATAATGCTGAAATTTGGCCACAATATAAGGTGGCACATACTAAATCTGACTGAACCGGTTTTAAAATTACATCTGATATAACAGTACCTATAGTTTGGCAATATTGGCTTCAGCTGGCCCCAAATTCGCTTCTGTGGGGCTGCATTAAGATATACTTAAATTTGGCAAAGTAAGACAATTTTAAGGCTGAAAACCATATTGTTTGCTAGAGCTGGTGCCACTAAATGAGATTCCACAAGAATATTCCTTAAGAAATACATAACTGGTCCAAAATACATGTATTGGAAGTGCAGGTATCGAGGGGGTGGTCATATGGCACATCAGTCCAAAACCCCACTTAAACTTCATCAATCTGGCTCAGATTTTCACAGGAAACTCAGTTCATATCAGACATTGATATTGTATTGGCTTGACTTACTCAGGAAACCAATTAAAAATTTCAATTTTCCGGGGTCTGGGGCCAGGCTCAGCCCCCCTCAAATTAGGAAATATCAGGTATATCCTAATACAACCAATCTGAAGCTCTTCTTTAATTTTGCATATGTTTTAACAATAATTGAGGATATATTAGGCCCATTTGGAGCATTACATCTCTGAAAATAAATTATTTCACCCATATAGTGCTGTAAAAATGGTCAAAAATACATGTAAATTACACCAAACCAGTACCAAATGTTGGTCTATAATGCTGAAATTTGGCCAGAATATAAGGTGGCACATACTAAATCTGACTGAACCGGTTTTAAAATTACATCTGATATAACAGTACCTATAGTTTGGCAATATTGGCTTCAGCTGGCCCCAAATTCGCTTCTGTGGGGCTGCATTAAGATATACTTAAATTTGGCAAAGTAAGACAAATTTAAGGCTGAAAACCATATTGTTTGCTAGAGCTGGTGCCACTAAATGAGATTCCACAAGAATATTCCTTAAGAAATACATAACTGGTCCAAAATACATGTATTGGAAGTGCAGGTATCGAGGGGGTGGTCATATGGCACATCAGTCCAAAACCCCACTTAAACTTCATCAATCTGGCTCAGATTTTCACAGGAAACTCAGTTCATATCAGACATTGATATTGTATTGGCTTGACTTACTCAGGAAACCAATTAAAAATTTCAATTTTCCGGGGTCTGGGGCCAGGCTCAGCCCCCCTCAAATTAGGAAATATCAGGTATATCCTAATACAACCAATCTGAAGCTCTTCTTTAATTTTGCATATATTTTAACAATAATTGAGGATATATTAGGCCCATTTGGAGCATTACATCCCTGAAAATAAATTATTTCACCCATATAGTGCTGTAAAAATGGACAAAAATACATGTAAATTACACCAAACCAGTACCAAATGTTGGTCTATAATGCTGAAATTTGGCCAAAATATAAGGTGGCACATACTAAATCTGACTGAACCGGTTTTAAAATTACATCTGATATAACAGTACCTATAGTTTGGCAATATTGGCTTCAGCTGGCCCCAAATTCGCTTCTGTGGGGCTGCATTAAGATATACTTAAATTTGGCAAAGTAAGACAAATTTAAGGCTGAAAACCATATTGTTTGCTAGAGCTGGTGCCACTAAATGAGATTCCACTAGAATATTCCTTAAGAAATACATAACCGGTCCAAAATACATGTATTGGAAGTGCAGGTATCGAGGGGGTGGTCATATGGCACATCAGTCCAAAACCCCACTTAAACTTCATCAATCTGGCTCAGATTTTCACAGGAAACTCAGTTCATATCAGACATTGATATTGTATTGGCTTGACTTACTCAGGAAACCAATTAAAAATTTCAATTTTCCGGGGTCTGGGGCCAGGCTCAGCCCCCCTCAAATTAGGAAATATCAGGTATATCCTAATACAACCAATCTGAAGCTCTTCTTTAATTTTGCATATATTTTAACAATAATTGAGGATATATTAGGCCCATTTGGAGCATTACATCCCTGAAAATAAATTATTTCACCCATATAGTGCTGTAAAAATGGACAAAAATACATGTAAATTACACCAAACCAGTACCAAATGTTGGTCTATAATGCTGAAATTTGGCCAGAATATAAGGTGGCACATACTAAATCTGACTGAACCGGTTTTAAAATTACATCTGATATAACAGTACCTATAGTTTGGCAATATTGGCTTCAGCTGGCCCCAAATTCGCTTCTGTGGGGCTGCATTAAGATATACTTAAATTTGGCAAAGTAAGACAAATTTAAGGCTGAAAACCATATTGTTTGCTAGAGCTGGCGCCACTAAATGAGATTCCACAAGAATATTCCTTAAGAAATACATAACTGGTCCAAAATACATGTATTGGAAGTGCAGGTATCGAGGGGGTTGTCATATGGCACATCAGTCCAAAACCCCACTTAAACTTCATCAATCTAGCTCAGATTTTCACTGGAAACTCAGTTCATATCAGACATTGATATTGTATTGGCTTGACTTACTCAGGAAACCAATTAAAAATTTCAATTTTCCGGGGTCTGGGGCCAGGCTCAGCCCCCCTCAAATTAGGAACTATCAGGTATATCCTAATACAACCAATCTGAAGCTCTTCTTTAATTTTGCATATGTTTTAACAATAATTGAGGATATATTAGGCCCATTTGGAGCATTACATCTCCGAAAATAAATTATTTCACTCATATAGTGCTGTAAAAATGGTCAAAAATACATGTAAATTACACCAAACCAGTACCAAATGTTGGTCTATAATGCTGAAATTTGGCCAGAATATAAGGTGGCACATACTAAATCTGACTGAACCGGTTTTAAAATTACATCTGATATAACAGTACCTATAGTTTGGCAATATTGGCTTCAGCTGGCCCCAAATTCGCTTCTGTGGGGCTGCATTAAGATATACTTAAATTTGGCAAAGTAAGACAATTTTAAGGCTGAAAACCATATTGTTTGCTAGAGCTGGTGCCACTAAATGAGATTCCACAAGAATATTCCTTAAGAAATACATAACTGGTCCAAAATACATGTATTGGAAGTGCAGGTATCGAGGGGGTGGTCATATGGCACATCAGTCCAAAACCCCACTTAAACTTCATCAATCTGGCTCAGATTTTCACAGGAAACTCAGTTCATATCAGACATTGATATTGTATTGGCTTGACTTACTCAGGAAACCAATTAAAAATTTCAATTTTCCGGGGTCTGGGGCCAGGCTCAGCCCCCCTCAAATTAGGAAATATCAGGTATATCCTAATACAACCAATCTGAAGCTCTTCTTTAATTTTGCATATGTTTTAACAATAATTGAGGATATATTAGGCCCATTTGGAGCATTACATCTCTGAAAATAAATTATTTCACCCATATAGTGCTGTAAAAATGGTCAAAAATACATGTAAATTACACCAAACCAGTACCAAATGTTGGTCTATAATGCTGAAATTTGGCCAGAATATAAGGTGGCACATACTAAATCTGACTGAACCGGTTTTAAAATTACATCTGATATAAGAGTACCTATAGTTTGGCAATATTGGCTTCAGCTGGCCCCAAATTCGCTTCTGTGGGGCTGCATTAAGATATACTTAAATTTGGCAAAGTAAGACAAATTTAAGGCTGAAAACCATATTGTTTGCTAGAGCTGGTGCCACTAAATGAGATTCCACAAGAATATTCCTTAAGAAATACATAACTGGTCCAAAATACATGTATTGGAAGTGCAGGTATCGAGGGGGTGGTCATATGGCACATCAGTCCAAAACCCCACTTAAACTTCATCAATCTGGCTCAGATTTTCACAGGAAACTCAGTTCATATCAGACATTGATATTGTATTGGCTTGACTTACTCAGGAAACCAATTAAAAATTTCAATTTTCCGGGGTCTGGGGCCAGGCTCAGCCCCCCTCAAATTAGGAAATATCAGGTATATCCTAATACAACCAATCTGAAGCTCTTCTTTAATTTTGCATATATTTTAACAATAATTGAGGATATATTAGGCCCATTTGGAGCATTACATCCCTGAAAATAAATTATTTCACCCATATAGTGCTGTAAAAATGGACAAAAATACATGTAAATTACACCAAACCAGTACCAAATGTTGGTCTATAATGCTGAAATTTGGCCAGAATATAAGGTGGCACATACTAAATCTGACTGAACCGGTTTTAAAATTACATCTGATATAACAGTACCTATAGTTTGGCAATATTGGCTTCAGCTGGCCCCAAATTCGCTTCTGTGGGGCTGCATTAAGATATACTTAAATTTGGCAAAGTAAGACAAATTTAAGGCTGAAAACCATATTGTTTGCTAGAGCTGGCGCCACTAAATGAGATTCCACAAGAATATTCCTTAAGAAATACATAACTGGTCCAAAATACATGTATTGGAAGTGCAGGTATCGAGGGGGTTGTCATATGGCACATCAGTCCAAAACCCCACTTAAACTTCATCAATCTGGCTCAGATTTTCACTGGAAACTCAGTTCATATCAGACATTGATATTGTATTGGCTTGACTTACTCAGGAAACCAATTAAAAATTTCAATTTTCCGGGGTCTGGGGCCAGGCTCAGCCCCCCTCAAATTAGGAACTATCAGGTATATCCTAATACAACCAATCTGAAGCTCTTCTTTAATTTTGCATATGTTTTAACAATAATTGAGGATATATTAGGCCCATTTGGAGCATTACATCTCCGAAAATAAATTATTTCACCCATATAGTGCTGTAAAAATGGTCAAAAATACATGTAAATTACACCAAACCAGTACCAAATGTTGGTCTATAATGCTGAAATTTGGCCAGAATATAAGGTGGCACATACTAAATCTGACTGAACCGGTTTTAAAATTACATCTGATATAACAGTACCTATAGTTTGGCAATATTGGCTTCAGCTGGCCCCAAATTCGCTTCTGTGGGGCTGCATTAAGATATACTTAAATTTGGCAAAGTAAGACAATTTTAAGGCTGAAAACCATATTGTTTGCTAGAGCTGGTGCCACTAAATGAGATTCCACAAGAATATTCCTTAAGAAATACATAACTGGTCCAAAATACATGTATTGGAAGTGCAGGTATCGAGGGGGTGGTCATATGGCACATCAGTCCAAAACCCCACTTAAACTTCATCAATCTGGCTCAGATTTTCACAGGAAACTCAGTTCATATCAGACATTGATATTGTATTGGCTTGACTTACTCAGGAAACCAATTAAAAATTTCAATTTTCCGGGGTCTGGGGCCAGGCTCAGCCCCCCTCAAATTAGGAAATATCAGGTATATCCTAATACAACCAATCTGAAGCTCTTCTTTAATTTTGCATATGTTTTAACAATAATTGAGGATATATTAGGCCCATTTGGAGCATTACATCTCTGAAAATAAATTATTTCACCCATATAGTGCTGTAAAAATGGTCAAAAATACATGTAAATTACACCAAACCAGTACCAAATGTTGGTCTATAATGCTGAAATTTGGCCAGAATATAAGGTGGCACATACTAAATCTGACTGAACCGGTTTTAAAATTACATCTGATATAACAGTACCTATAGTTTGGCAATATTGGCTTCAGCTGGCCCCAAATTCGCTTCTGTGGGGCTGCATTAAGATATACTTAAATTTGGCAAAGTAAGACAAATTTAAGGCTGAAAACCATATTGTTTGCTAGAGCTGGTGCCACTAAATGAGATTCCACAAGAATATTCCTTAAGAAATACATAACTGGTCCAAAATGCATGTATTGGAAGTGCAGGTATCGAGGGGGTGGTCATATGGCACATCAGTCCAAAACCCCACTTAAACTTCATCAATCTGGCTCAGATTTTCACAGGAAACTCAGTTCATATCAGACATTGATATTGTATTGGCTTGACTTACTCAGGAAACCAATTAAAAATTTCAATTTTCCGGGGTCTGGGGCCAGGCTCAGCCCCCCTCAAATTAGGAAATATCAGGTATATCCTAATACAACCAATCTGAAGCTCTTCTTTAATTTTGCATATATTTTAACAATAATTGAGGATATATTAGGCCCATTTGGAGCATTACATCCCTGAAAATAAATTATTTCACCCATATAGTGCTGTAAAAATGGTCAAAAATACATGTAAATTACACCAAACCAGTACCAAATGTTGGTCTATAATGCTGAAATTTGGCCAGAATATAAGGTGGCACATACTAAATCTGACTGAACCGGTTTTAAAATTACATCTGATATAAGAGTACCTATAGTTTGGCAATATTGGCTTCAGCTGGCCCCAAATTCGCTTCTGTGGGGCTGCATTAAGATATACTTAAATTTGGCAAAGTAAGACAATTTTAAGGGTGAAAACCATATTGTTTGCTAGAGCTGGTGCCACTAAATGAGATTCCACAAGAATATTCCTTAAGAAATACATAACTGGTCCAAAATACATGTATTGGAAGTGCAGGTATCGAGGGGGTGGTCATATGGCACATCAGTCCAAAACCCCACTTAAACTTCATCAATCTGGCTCAGATTTTCACAGGAAACTCAGTTCATATCAGACATTGATATTGTATTGGCTTGACTTACTCAGGAAACCAATTAAAAATTTCAATTTTCCGGGGTCTGGGGCCAGGCTCAGCCCCCCTCAAATTAGGAAATATCAGGTATATCCTAATACAACCAATCTGAAGCTCTTCTTTAATTTTGCATATATTTTAACAATAATTGAGGATATATTAGGCCCATTTGGAGCATTACATCCCTGAAAATAAATTATTTCACCCATATAGTGCTGTAAAAATGGTCAAAAATACATGTAAATTACACCAAACCAGTACCAAATGTTGGTCTATAATGCTGAAATTTGGCCAGAATATAAGGTGGCACATACTAAATCTGACTGAACCGGTTTTAAAATTACATCTGATATAAGAGTACCTATAGTTTGGCAATATTGGCTTCAGCTGGCCCCAAATTCGCTTCTGTGGGGCTGCATTAAGATATACTTAAATTTGGCAAAGTAAGACAAATTTAAGGCTGAAAACCATATTGTTTGCTAGAGCTGGCGCCACTAAATGAGATTCCAAAAGAATATTCCTTAAGAAATACATAACTGGTCCAAAATACATGTATTGGAAGTGCAGGTATCGAGGGGGTTGTCATATGGCACATCAGTCCAAAACCCCACTTAAACTTCATCTATCTGGCTCAGATTTTCACAGGAAACTCAGTTCATATCAGACATTGATATTGTATTGGCTTGACTTACTCAGGAAACCAATTAAAAATTTCAATTTTCCGGGGTCTGGGGCCAGGCTCAGCCTCCCTCAAATTAGGAACTATCAGGTATATCCTAATACAACCAATCTGAAGCTCTTCTTTAATTTTGCATATGTTTTAACAATAATTGAGGATATATTAGGCCCATTTGGAGCATTACATCTCCGAAAATAAATTATTTCACCCATATAGTGCTGTAAAAATGGTCAAAAATACATGTAAATTACACCAAACCAGTACCAAATGTTGGTCTATAATGTTGAAATTTGGCCAGAATATAAGGTGGCACATACTAAATCTGACTGAACCGGTTTTAAAATTACATCTGATATAACAGTACCTATAGTTTGGCAATATTGGCTTCAGCTGGCCCCAAATTCGCTTCTGTGGGGCTGCATTAAGATATACTTAAATTTGGCAAAGTAAGACAATTTTAAGGCTGAAAACCATATTGTTTGCTAGAGCTGGTGCCACTAAATGAGATTCCACAAGAATATTCCTTAAGAAATACATAACTGGTCCAAAATACATGTATTGGAAGTGCAGGTATCGAGGGGGTGGTCATATGGCACATCAGTCCAAAACCCCACTTAAACTTCATCAATCTGGCTCAGATTTTCACAGGAAACTCAGTTCATATCAGACATTGATATTGTATTGGCTTGACTTACTCAGGAAACCAATTAAAAATTTCAATTTTCGGGGTCTGGGGCCAGGCTCAGCCCCCCTCAAATTAGGAAATATCAGGTATATCCTAATACAACCAATCTGAAGCTCTTCTTTAATTTTGCATATATTTTAACAATAATTGAGGATATATTAGGCCCATTTGGAGCATTACATCCCTGAAAATAAATTATTTCACCCATATAGTGCTGTAAAAATGGACAAAAATACATGTAAATTACACCAAACCAGTACCAAATGTTGGTCTATAATGCTGAAATTTGGCCAGAATATAAGGTGGCACATACTAAATCTGACTGAACCGGTTTTAAAATTACATCTGATATAACAGTACCTATAGTTTGGCAATATTGGCTTCAGCTGGCCCCAAATTCGCTTCTGTGGGGCTGCATTAAGATATACTTAAATTTGGCAAAGTAAGACAAATTTAAGGCTGAAAACCATATTGTTTGCTGGAGCTGGCGCCACTAAATGAGATTCCACAAGAATATTCCTTAAGAAATACATAACTGGTCCAAAATACATGTATTGGAAGTGCAGGTATCGAGGGGGTTGTCATATGGCACATCAGTCCAAAACCCCACTTAAACTTCATCAATCTGGCTCAGATTTTCACAGGAAACTCAGTTCATATCAGACATTGATATTGTATTGGCTTGACTTACTCAGGAAACCAATTAAAAATTTCAATTTTCCGGGGTCTGGGGCCAGGCTCAGCCCCCCTCAAATTAGGAACTATCAGGTATATCCTAATACAACCAATCTGAAGCTCTTCTTTAATTTTGCATATGTTTTAACAATAATTGAGGATATATTAGGCCCATTTGGAGCATTACATCCCTGAAAATAAATTATTTCACCCATATAGTGCTGTAAAAATGGTCAAAAATACATGTAAATTACACCAAACCAGTACCAAATGTTGGTCTATAATGCTGAAATTTGGCCAGAATATAAGGTGGCACATACTAAATCTGACTGAACCGGTTTTAAAATTACATCTGATATAACAGTACCTATAGTTTGGCAATATTGGCTTCAGCTGGCCCCAAATTCGCTTCTGTGGGGCTGCATTAAGATATACTTAAATTTGGCAAAGTAAGACAATTTTAAGGCTGAAAACCATATTGTTTGCTAGAGCTGGTGCCACTAAATGAGATTCCACAAGAATCTTCCTTAAGAAATACATAACTGGTCCAAAATACATGTATTGGAAGTGCAGGTATCGAGGGGGTGGTTATATGGCACATCAGTCCAAAACCCCACTTAAACTTCATCAATCTGGCTCAGATTTTCACAGGAAACTCAGTTCATATCAGACATTGATATTGTATTGGCTTGACTTACTCAGGAAACCAATTAAAAATTTCAATTTTCCGGGGTCTGGGGCCAGGCTCAGCCCCCCTCAAATTAGGAAATATCAGGTATATCCTAACACAACCAATCTGAAGCTCTTCTTTAATTTTGCATATATTTTAACAATAATTGAGGATATATTAGGCCCATTTGGAGCATTACATCCCTGAAAATAAATTATTTCACCCATATAGTGCTGTAAAAATGGTCAAAAATACATGTAAATTACACCAAACCAGTACCAAATGTTGGTCTATAATGCTGAAATTTGGCCAGAATATAAGGTGGCACATACTAAATCTGACTGAACCGGTTTTAAAATTACATCTGATATAACAGTACCTATAGTTTGGCAATATTGGCTTCAGCTGGCCCCAAATTCGCTTCTGTGGGGCTGCATTAAGATATACTTAAATTTGGCAAAGTAAGACAAATTTAAGGCTGAAAACCATATTGTTTGCTGGAGCTGGCGCCACTAAATGAGATTCCACAAGAATATTCCTTAAGAAATACATAACTGGTCCAAAATACATGTATTGGAAGTGCAGGTATCGAGGGGGTTGTCATATGGCACATCAGTCCAAAACCCCACTTAAACTTCATCAATCTGGCTCAGATTTTCACTGGAAACTCAGTTCATATCAGACATTGATATTGTATTGGCTTGACTTACTCAGGAAACCAATTAAAAATTTCAATTTTCCGGGGTCTGGGGCCAGGCTCAGCCCCCCTCAAATTAGGAACTATCAGGTATATCCTAATACAACCAATCTGAAGCTCTTCTTTAATTTTGCATATGTTTTAACAATAATTGAGGATATATTAGGCCCATTTGGAGCATTACATCCCTGAAAATAAATTATTTCACCCATATAGTGCTGTAAAAATGGTCAAAAATACATGTAAATTACACCAAACCAGTACCAAATGTTGGTCTATAATGCTGAAATTTGGCCAGAATATAAGGTGGCACATACTAAATCTGACTGAACCGGTTTTAAAATTACATCTGATATAACAGTACCTATAGTTTGGCAATATTGGCTTCAGCTGGCCCCAAATTCGCTTCTGTGGGGCTGCATTAAGATATACTTAAATTTGGCAAAGTAAGACAATTTTAAGGCTGAAAACCATATTGTTTGCTAGAGCTGGTGCCACTAAATGAGATTCCACAAGAATCTTCCTTAAGAAATACATAACTGGTCCAAAATACATGTATTGGAAGTGCAGGTATCGAGGGGGTGGTTATATGGCACATCAGTCCAAAACCCCACTTAAACTTCATCAATCTGGCTCAGATTTTCACAGGAAACTCAGTTCATATCAGACATTGATATTGTATTGGCTTGACTTACTCAGGAAACCAATTAAAAATTTCAATTTTCCGGGGTCTGGGGCCAGGCTCAGCCCCCCTCAAATTAGGAAATATCAGGTATATCCTAATACAACCAATCTGAAGCTCTTCTTTAATTTTGCATATATTTTAACAATAATTGAGGATATATTAGGCCCATTTGGAGCATTACATCCCTGAAAATAAATTATTTCACCCATATAGTGCTGTAAAAATGGTCAAAAATACATGTAAATTACACCAAACCAGTACCAAATGTTGGTCTATAATGCTGAAATTTGGCCAGAATATAAGGTGGCACATACTAAATCTGACTGAACCGGTTTTAAAATTACATCTGATATAAGAGTACCTATAGTTTGGCAATATTGGCTTCAGCTGGCCCCAAATTCGCTTCTGTGGGGCTGCATTAAGATATACTTAAATTTGGCAAAGTAAGACAAATTTAAGGCTGAAAACCATATTGTTTGCTAGAGCTGGCGCCACTAAATGAGATTCCACAAGAATATTCCTTAAGAAATACATAACTGGTCCAAAATACATGTATTGGAAGTGCAGGTATCGAGGGGGTTGTCATATGGCACATCAGTCCAAAACCCCACTTAAACTTCATCTATCTGGCTCAGATTTTCACTGGAAACTCAGTTCATATCAGACATTGATATTGTATTGGCTTGACTTACTCAGGAAACCAATTAAAAATTTCAATTTTCCGGGGTCTGGGGCCAGGCTCAGCCTCCCTCAAATTAGGAACTATCAGGTATATCCTAATACAACCAATCTGAAGCTCTTCTTTAATTTTGCATATGTTTTAACAATAATTGAGGATATATTAGGCCCATTTGGAGCATTACATCTCCGAAAATAAATTATTTCACCCATATAGTGCTGTAAAAATGGTCAAAAATACATGTAAATTACACCAAACCAGTACCAAATGTTGGTCTATAATGTTGAAATTTGGCCAGAATATAAGGTGGCACATACTAAATCTGACTGAACCGGTTTTAAAATTACATCTGATATAACAGTACCTATAGTTTGGCAATATTGGCTTCAGCTGGCCCCAAATTCGCTTCTGTGGGGCTGCATTAAGATATACTTAAATTTGGCAAAGTAAGACAATTTTAAGGCTGAAAACCATATTGTTTGCTAGAGCTGGTGCCACTAAATGAGATTCCACAAGAATATTCCTTAAGAAATACATAACTGGTCCAAAATACATGTATTGGAAGTGCAGGTATCGAGGGGGTGGTCATATGGCACATCAGTCCAAAACCCCACTTAAACTTCATCAATCTGGCTCAGATTTTCACAGGAAACTCAGTTCATATCAGACATTGATATTGTATTGGCTTGACTTACTCAGGAAACCAATTAAAAATTTCAATTTTCCGGGGTCTGGGGCCAGGCTCAGCCCCCCTCAAATTAGGAAATATCAGGTATATCCTAATACAACCAATCTGAAGCTCTTCTTTAATTTTGCATATATTTTAACAATAATTGAGGATATATTAGGCCCATTTGGAGCATTACATCCCTGAAAATAAATTATTTCACCCATATAGTGCTGTAAAAATGGTCAAAAATACATGTAAATTACACCAAACCAGTACCAAATGTTGGTCTATAATGTTGAAATTTGGCCAGAATATAAGGTGGCACATACTAAATCTGACTGAACCGGTTTTAAAATTACATCTGATATAACAGTACCTATAGTTTGGCAATATTGGCTTCAGCTGGCCCCAAATTCGCTTCTGTGGGGCTGCATTAAGATATACTTAAATTTGGCAAAGTAAGACAATTTTAAGGCTGAAAACCATATTGTTTGCTAGAGCTGGTGCCACTAAATGAGATTCCACAAGAATATTCCTTAAGAAATACATAACTGGTCCAAAATACATGTATTGGAAGTGCAGGTATCGAGGGGGTGGTCATATGGCACATCAGTCCAAAACCCCACTTAAACTTCATCAATCTGGCTCAGATTTTCACAGGAAACTCAGTTCATATCAGACATTGATATTGTATTGGCTTGACTTACTCAGGAAACCAATTAAAAATTTCAATTTTCCGGGGTCTGGGGCCAGGCTCAGCCCCCCTCAAATTAGGAAATATCAGGTATATCCTAATACAACCAATCTGAAGCTCTTCTTTAATTTTGCATATATTTTAACAATAATTGAGGATATATTAGGCCCATTTGGAGCATTACATCCCTGAAAATAAATTATTTCACCCATATAGTGCTGTAAAAATGGACAAAAATACATGTAAATTACACCAAACCAGTACCAAATGTTGGTCTATAATGCTGAAATTTGGTCAGAATATAAGGTGGCACATACTAAATCTGACTGAACCGGTTTTAAAATTACATCTGATATAACAGTACCTATAGTTTGGCAATATTGGCTTCAGCTGGCCCCAAATTCGCTTCTGTGGGGCTGCATTAAGATATACTTAAATTTGGCAAAGTAAGACAAATTTAAGGCTGAAAACCATATTGTTTGCTAGAGCTGGCGCCACTAAATGAGATTCCACAAGAATATTCCTTAAGAAATACATAACTGGTCCAAAATACATGTATTGGAAGTGCAGGTATCGAGGGGGTTGTCATATGGCACATCAGTCCAAAACCCCACTTAAACTTCATCAATCTGGCTCAGATTTTCACTGGAAACTCAGTTCATATCAGACATTGATATTGTATTGGCTTGACTTACTCAGGAAACCAATTAAAAATTTCAATTTTCCGGGGTCTGGGGCCAGGCTCAGCCCCCCTCAAATTAGGAAATATCAGGTATATCCTAATACAACCAATCTGAAGCTCTTCTTTAATTTTGCATATGTTTTAACAATAATTGAGGATATATTAGGCCCATTTGGAGCATTACATCTCCGAAAATAAATTATTTCACCCATATAGTGCTGTAAAAATGGTCAAAAATACATGTAAATTACACCAAACCAGTACCAAATGTTGGTCTATAATGCTGAAATTTGGCCACAATATAAGGTGGCACATACTAAATCTGACTGAACCGGTTTTAAAATTACATCTGATATAACAGTACCTATAGTTTGGCAATATTGGCTTCAGCTGGCCCCAAATTCGCTTCTGTGGGGCTGCATTAAGATATACTTAAATTTGGCAAAGTAAGACAATTTTAAGGCTGAAAACCATATTGTTTGCTAGAGCTGGTGCCACTAAATGAGATTCCACAAGAATATTCCTTAAGAAATACATAACTGGTCCAAAATACATGTATTGGAAGTGCAGGTATCGAGGGGGTGGTCATATGGCACATCAGTCCAAAACCCCACTTAAACTTCATCAATCTGGCTCAGATTTTCACAGGAAACTCAGTTCATATCAGACATTGATATTGTATTGGCTTGACTTACTCAGGAAACCAATTAAAAATTTCAATTTTCCGGGGTCTGGGGCCAGGCTCAGCCCCCCTCAAATTAGGAAATATCAGGTATATCCTAATACAACCAATCTGAAGCTCTTCTTTAATTTTGCATATGTTTTAACAATAATTGAGGATATATTAGGCCCATTTGGAGCATTACATCTCTGAAAATAAATTATTTCACCCATATAGTGCTGTAAAAATGGTCAAAAATACATGTAAATTACACCAAACCAGTACCAAATGTTGGTCTATAATGCTGAAATTTGGCCAGAATATAAGGTGGCACATACTAAATCTGACTGAACCGGTTTTAAAATTACATCTGATATAAGAGTACCTATAGTTTGGCAATATTGGCTTCAGCTGGCCCCAAATTCGCTTCTGTGGGGCTGCATTAAGATATACTTAAATTTGGAAAAGTAAGACAAATTTAAGGCTGAAAACCATATTGTTTGCTAGAGCTGGTGCCACTAAATGAGATTCCACAAGAATATTCCTTAAGAAATACATAACTGGTCCAAAATGCATGTATTGGAAGTGCAGGTATCGAGGGGGTGGTCATATGGCACATCAGTCCAAAACCCCACTTAAACTTCATCAATCTGGCTCAGATTTTCACAGGAAACTCAGTTCATATCAGACATTGATATTGTATTGGCTTGACTTACTCAGGAAACCAATTAAAAATTTCAATTTTCCGGGGTCTGGGGCCAGGCTCAGCCCCCCTCAAATTAGGAAATATCAGGTATATCCTAATACAACCAATCTGAAGCTCTTCTTTAATTTTGCATATATTTTAACAATAATTGAGGATATATTAGGCCCATTTGGAGCATTACATCCCTGAAAATAAATTATTTCACCCATATAGTGCTGTAAAAATGGTCAAAAATACATGTAAATTACACCAAACCAGTACCAAATGTTGGTCTATAATGCTGAAATTTGGCCAGAATATAAGGTGGCACATACTAAATCTGACTGAACCGGTTTTAAAATTACATCTGATATAACAGTACCTATAGTTTGGCAATATTGGCTTCAGCTGGCCCCAAATTCGCTTCTGTGGGGCTGCATTAAGATATACTTAAATTTGGCAAAGTAAGACAATTTTAAGGGTGAAAACCATATTGTTTGCTAGAGCTGGTGCCACTAAATGAGATTCCACAAGAATATTCCTTAAGAAATACATAACTGGTCCAAAATACATGTATTGGAAGTGCAGGTATCGAGGGGGTGGTCATATGGCACATCAGTCCAAAACCCCACTTAAACTTCATCAATCTGGCTCAGATTTTCACAGGAAACTCAGTTCATATCAGACATTGATATTGTATTGGCTTGACTTACTCAGGAAACCAATTAAAAATTTCAATTTTCCGGGGTCTGGGGCCAGGCTCAGCCCCCCTCAAATTAGGAAATATCAGGTATATCCTAATACAACCAATCTGAAGCTCTTCTTTAATTTTGCATATGTTTTAACAATAATTGAGGATATATTAGGCCCATTTGGAGCATTACATCCCTGAAAATAAATTATTTCACCCATATAGTGCTGTAAAAATGGTCAAAAATACATGTAAATTACACCAAACCAGTACCAAATGTTGGTCTATAATGTTGAAATTTGGCCAGAATATAAGGTGGCACATACTAAATCTGACTGAACCGGTTTTAAAATTACATCTGATATAACAGTACCTATAGTTTGGCAATATTGGCTTCAGCTGGCCCCAAATTCGCTTCTGTGGGGCTGCATTAAGATATACTTAAATTTGGCAAAGTAAGACAATTTTAAGGCTGAAAACCATATTGTTTGCTAGAGCTGGTGCCACTAAATGAGATTCCACAAGAATATTCCTTAAGAAATACATAACTGGTCCAAAATACATGTATTGGAAGTGCAGGTATCGAGGGGGTGGTCATATGGCACATCAGTCCAAAACCCCACTTAAACTTCATCAATCTGGCTCAGATTTTCACAGGAAACTCAGTTCATATCAGACATTGATATTGTATTGGCTTGACTTACTCAGGAAACCAATTAAAAATTTCAATTTTCCGGGGTCTGGGGCCAGGCTCAGCCCCCCTCAAATTAGGAAATATCAGGTATATCCTAATACAACCAATCTGAAGCTCTTCTTTAATTTTGCATATGTTTTAACAATAATTGAGGATATATTAGGCCCATTTGGAGCATTACATCTCTGAAAATAAATTATTTCACCCATATAATGCTGTAAAAATGGTCAAAAATACATGTAAATTACACCAAACCAGTACCAAATGTTGGTCTATAATGCTGAAATTTGGCCAGAATATAAGGTGGCACATACTAAATCTGACTGAACCGGTTTTAAAATTACATCTGATATAAGAGTACCTATAGTTTGGCAATATTGGCTTCAGCTGGCCCCAAATTCGCTTCTGTGGGGCTGCATTAATATATACTTAAATTTGGCAAAGTAAGACAATTTTAAGGGTGAAAACCATATTGTTTGCTAGAGCTGGTGCCACTAAATGAGATTCCACAAGAATATTCCTTAAGAAATACATAACTGGTCCAAAATACATGTATTGGAAGTGCAGGTATCGAGGGGGTGGTCATATGGCACATCAGTCCAAAACCCCACTTAAACTTCATCAATCTGGCTCAGATTTTCACAGGAAACTCAGTTCATATCAGACATTGATATTGTATTGGCTTGACTTACTCAGGAAACCAATTAAAAATTTCAATTTTCCGGGGTCTGGGGCCAGGCTCAGCCCCCCTCAAATTAGGAAATATCAGGTATATCCTAATACAACCAATCTGAAGCTCTTCTTTAATTTTGCATATATTTTAACAATAATTGAGGATATATTAGGCCCATTTGGAGCATTACATCCCTGAAAATAAATTATTTCACCCATATAGTGCTGTAAAAATGGTCAAAAATACATGTAAATTACACCAAACCAGTACCAAATGTTGGTCTATAATGCTGAAATTTGGCCAGAATATAAGGTGGCACATACTAAATCTGACTGAACCGGTTTTAAAATTACATCTGATATAAGAGTACCTATAGTTTGGCAATATTGGCTTCAGCTGGCCCCAAATTCGCTTCTGTGGGGCTGCATTAAGATATACTTAAATTTGGCAAAGTAAGACAAATTTAAGTCTGAAAACCATATTGTTTGCTAGAGCTGGCGCCACTAAATGAGATTCCACAAGAATATTCCTTAAGAAATACATAACTGGTCCAAAATACATGTATTGGAAGTGCAGGTATCGAGGGGGTTGTCATATGGCACCTCAGTCCAAAACCCCACTTAAACTTCATCAATCTGGCTCAGATTTTCACAGGAAACTC
Organism: Sabellastarte sp. h YS-2021; assembly: GCA_964017235.1. Lineage (NCBI taxonomy): Eukaryota > Metazoa > Annelida > Polychaeta > Sabellida > Sabellidae > Sabellastarte > Sabellastarte sp. h YS-2021. Next base: position 93,042,086 of record OZ024934.1, read on the forward strand.
AGTTCATATCAGACATTGATATTGTATTGGCTTGACTTACTCAGGAAACCAATTAAAAATTTCAATTTTCCGGGGTCTGGGGCCAGGCTCAGCCTCCCTCAAATTAGGAACTATCAGGTATATCCTAATACAACCAATCTGAAGCTCTTCTTTAATTTTGCATATGTTTTAACAATAATTGAGGATATATTAGGCCCATTTGGAGCATTACATCTCCGAAAATAAATTATTTCACCCATATAGTGCTGTAAAAATGGTCAAAAATACATGTAAATTACACCAAACCAGTACCAAATGTTGGTCTATAATGTTGAAATTTGGCCAGAATATAAGGTGGCACATACTAAATCTGACTGAACCGGTTTTAAAATTACATCTGATATAACAGTACCTATAGTTTGGCAATATTGGCTTCAGCTGGCCCCAAATTCGCTTCTGTGGGGCTGCATTAAGATATACTTAAATTTGGCAAAGTAAGACAATTTTAAGGCTGAAAACCATATTGTTTGCTAGAGCTGGTGCCACTAAATGAGATTCCACAAGAATATTCCTTAAGAAATACATAACTGGTCCAAAATACATGTATTGGAAGTGCAGGTATCGAGGGGGTGGTCATATGGCACATCAGTCCAAAACCCCACTTAAACTTCATCAATCTGGCTCAGATTTTCACAGGAAACTCAGTTCATATCAGACATTGATATTGTATTGGCTTGACTTACTCAGGAAACCAATTAAAAATTTCAATTTTCCGGGGTCTGGGGCCAGGCTCAGCCCCCCTCAAATTAGGAAATATCAGGTATATCCTAATACAACCAATCTGAAGCTCTTCTTTAATTTTGCATATGTTTTAACAATAATTGAGGATATATTAGGCCCATTTGGAGCATTACATCTCTGAAAATAAATTATTTCACCCATATAATGCTGTAAAAATGGTCAAAAATACATGTAAATTACACCAAACCAGTACCAAATGTTGGTCTATAATGCTGAAATTTGGCCAGAATATAAGGTGGCACATACTAAATCTGACTGAACCGGTTTTAAAATTACATCTGATATAAGAGTACCTATAGTTTGGCAATATTGGCTTCAGCTGGCCCCAAATTCGCTTCTGTGGGGCTGCATTAATATATACTTAAATTTGGCAAAGTAAGACAATTTTAAGGGTGAAAACCATATTGTTTGCTAGAGCTGGTGCCACTAAATGAGATTCCACAAGAATATTCCTTAAGAAATACATAACTGGTCCAAAATACATGTATTGGAAGTGCAGGTATCGAGGGGGTGGTCATATGGCACATCAGTCCAAAACCCCACTTAAACTTCATCAATCTGGCTCAGATTTTCACAGGAAACTCAGTTCATATCAGACATTGATATTGTATTGGCTTGACTTACTCAGGAAACCAATTAAAAATTTCAATTTTCCGGGGTCTGGGGCCAGGCTCAGCCCCCCTCAAATTAGGAAATATCAGGTATATCCTAATACAACCAATCTGAAGCTCTTCTTTAATTTTGCATATATTTTAACAATAATTGAGGATATATTAGGCCCATTTGGAGCATTACATCCCTGAAAATAAATTATTTCACCCATATAGTGCTGTAAAAATGGTCAAAAATACATGTAAATTACACCAAACCAGTACCAAATGTTGGTCTATAATGCTGAAATTTGGCCAGAATATAAGGTGGCACATACTAAATCTGACTGAACCGGTTTTAAAATTACATCTGATATAAGAGTACCTATAGTTTGGCAATATTGGCTTCAGCTGGCCCCAAATTCGCTTCTGTGGGGCTGCATTAAGATATACTTAAATTTGGCAAAGTAAGACAAATTTAAGTCTGAAAACCATATTGTTTGCTAGAGCTGGCGCCACTAAATGAGATTCCACAAGAATATTCCTTAAGAAATACATAACTGGTCCAAAATACATGTATTGGAAGTGCAGGTATCGAGGGGGTTGTCATATGGCACCTCAGTCCAAAACCCCACTTAAACTTCATCAATCTGGCTCAGATTTTCACAGGAAACTCAGTTCATATCAGACATTGATATTGTATTGGCTTGACTTACTCAGGAAACCAATTAAAAATTTCAATTTTCCGGGGTCTGGGGCCAGGCTCAGCCTCCCTCAAATTAGGAACTATCAGGTATATCCTAATACAACCAATCTGAAGCTCTTCTTTAATTTTGCATATGTTTTAACAATAATTGAGGATATATTAGGCCCATTTGGAGCATTACATCTCCGAAAATAAATTATTTCACCCATATAGTGCTGTAAAAATGGTCAAAAATACATGTAAATTACACCAAACCAGTACCAAATGTTGGTCTATAATGTTGAAATTTGGCCAGAATATAAGGTGGCACATACTAAATCTGACTGAACCGGTTTTAAAATTACATCTGATATAACAGTAGTAGTATAGGAGATACTATGGTCACGCAAGGGGGATTGTAGTCACACAATCTACGTGGTCCCTGTGGGGGGGTTGTATAGATTTTTGTGACCAGCAGTCACGGCCCATCTGTGTGAGGAGGGGGATATGGGGGAGTTGGGGGGTTGTATAGATTTTTGTGACCAGCAGTCACGGCCCATCTGTGTGAGGAGGGGGATATGGGGTAGTTGGGGGGTTTACTTAATGCAGGGTGTTAATTATCTGTGAAAATATATATTGGGTAGTAAACCGATTTCGCTTTCATAAACCATCGAGATGTCGAAGGAGCAAGATCACGCAGTAGACGGTAGAATCGGAGGCTTTTCATTCGGGACCAGTTCTACAAATGGACCGACTATGTCGAAGGAGCATACCGGCAATGCTAGAATAGGAGGCTTTGCATTGTCAACGAATCAGGACACTGTTGAGAAAGGTGTATTCGAAGGTTTCTCTGTGTTGAAGCATACTAAATATTTGCTTTATTCGTCTAGAATGGCAACCTTTAATACATGGCCAAAAGCCATGCCTATCACTGCCAAAGAATTAGCGCATGCAGGATTTATTTATACTGGCTATGCTGACAAGGTACATTGTCCCTGGTGTAGCATTACTTTGTACTCTTTCGAAACTAGAGACAGCGCTTACGAAGAGCACCTGAAGCACAGTAAAGGATGCCAGTACCTTCTGATGACAGTTCCCGACAAGTTCACCGACATCAACGGATTATGTCCTACAAAGGGACACGGACTATTTTAAAAAATTCTAGAATATAGAAACACATACACGCACATTTTTTCTTCCAACCAATCAAATTGCAGCAATTATGGTCCCACCAAGCGAAGCACCCTGTCTTATAGTCACACCAATCAAATTGCATGAATTATGGTCAAAATGCTGGATTTAACGTCACACCAATCAGAAGCAGGCATTCGATTATAAAATTGATGAGCATCTCTATAAATATATCGCAACGTAGCATTCGGGCAGCAAACATGGAATTGACAGCAGAAAAGAGCAAGTTCAACGAGACTACTTTCGTGCGTCTCAGCAAAAACAACCGTTACATTTGCTTTTCCAGTAACGTCTGGAAGAAGCTTTCAAATCAATTCCATAGCATAACCGAGGCTCTGAAGAATGAACAAAATTTCAAGTTCGAACTTACCAAAGAATCTAACCTGGAGACGCTTCCCTTTTACGGCAAGATGTACGTCTGCTTTAAGAGGAATAATCTGTACATCAATTTGGACGAAATCCAATGGAAAGAGTTTCAAGAGAAAGCCCTCGAGATTTTCTCACCGGCGGATAAAGAAAACATTCCTCCTGAACCTACCTTAACCAAGTACCTTTACAGCGCTGAGCACGGATCTCCTAAATCGTTCTTCTCCAAGACGTCTCTGAAGCAGTACGCCGAACAGGAAGGGTGGCCCTACACTATAACCGAGAAAAAGGCTCCTGCCCCGGACAAACAGAAACTCGTCAGACTCGTTAGAGCCTATATGACCCAAAAGGCAGCGTCGGATCTCGTTAGAGAGCACTGCTATGGTTGTCAATACGACATGCCGGGACAGAGGGACCATAGCTGTTTAGAAGAAGACGCGGAACAAAATTACTTGCATTTGATCTCTTTAAGTAACGTGGCAGAAAACGTCGAGAAAGTTTTCAAGATTTTAGGACTACAAGAAGTCGAATATGCGCCATTGGAGGAAACTACCCTACCAGTGTTAGAGACTATTCCCGAAGACTACAAACTGCTGTTCCGAGAGACCCTATAAACTTTCAATTTCTCTATGTTTTATGTGAAATGTTCAATAAAATATGTGTACTCTGTAAATATTAGTTTTTTTCCAGGGTTTCCTGGTCCCCCCTTCCTCGGAAGGTATTATTTGTTCGCAGACAAGGGTATCGTCTCGGGACCCCAACCGAGACTCATTGTTGCCAGGATTCAATCACTTGACCATCTTTTAGCACTCTCACATTTATTAGGTCGTTACCGAATCTGGCTTGACCGTACTGTAATCCAGCCATCGCACACTCTTTGGCATCCGCATATTTCTTCTTGCTGGGTAATTTTTCCAAGTATTCTATCGTATACGTATACTTTGCGATACTAGGGTGATATCTGACATGCTCCATCTTTTTTTTTTGATTTTGTTTTTTATTTTTTTTTTGTTTTTTTTGTATTTTTTATTTATTTTTTCGTATTTTGTCTGTACTTTTATAACACTTCTAACTCTAGTAAAACAGCATTAACTTTGTTATCCAAATCTTTTTCGGATTTTATTCCAGTCACAATCGTTTTACCGCTTTTATAAACGGTATAATGTATCCCCTCTCTTATAAAGCCCACAGCATGAAAGATTTCCGGTTCATAAGAACCTTGCATCCATTATACTATTTTGCAATAGTCTACTTTTCCTCGTAAAGTATATACAGCACTCATAGTAAGCGTTTTGATTTTCTTCATCCTTACCGGATATCCCATTCTTTCCACTAACCTGGCGTATCGTCTCATTTGTTCTTTCCCTCCGTGACAAATAATTTTTCCGGTAGAATAAATCATGCAAGTGCATCCGATTTTCCTATGTCTCCACAATAATCTTTCAAACGACAAAGAATGGTACTCGATGTCGATCTTCGTTTCTGCCATATCGCGCAGATTTAATGGACATCCCAAATCGCTGTAAAGCACTCGATGCGTTAACTTGGCCATCTGGACTCGAACTGATCATTAAACCAAACTCTCTTCCGTATATATCTTCAAATGAGCATTCGGTTCGTTTAAGGGTTTTTTGGTATACTGGTATATTATCCGATAACCTCCTACTAAACCCAGAAGCGAAAACGGAATGAATGTTAAAAAGAATGGCCACAAGAAAACTTCGTTACCTTCCGTTATTTCAATCGTAGATAGAGAGTCTCTTGGACAATCGCTATTCACGTAGATATGGCTGCTCCATCCCTCCAGCTCTCTACAACTGGAATACCTATTGCCAATCCAATTTAACATAGCAAGATTAGGCCAGTCATCTAAATCCGGTATTTGGGATAAGCTGCTATTAACAATATCCAGCATATCAATATTCCATATATCCGAACTATTAAATCTCGGAAACTCTTCTATTTCTTTACAGGATATTAAACTCAGAGACTCGTAGCATCGACACACCGCTGGTTCACCACAAGGTTTGCAATAAAACCCGGGTATCCAAAAGAAAATCAAGAAATACTTCGCATACATCCTGAATGACTCATTTTTAGACCTGTTCCTCCCCTTTTATAGACTTCTTTATAGGATATTTCTGGCAGCATCCACTCTTATTTCAGCCGGAAAAGATGCGTACAGCAAGACGGTAGCATTTTCTTCTAAAGCCTTGGCAAATTTTAAATTGATTCTGGTATGCCCGCATTTCTTCTGATTTACCACATCCCCGCCTACTCTTCCCAAAATTCTAAATATGTATATGCAGTAACCGTTGGGATATTCTTTCATTTCTATACACCGACCGTATCTAGGTTCCTCGCACATCAGGGTCCAGTAAGCTTCAGCAAAATCTCCATTGGTATAGTTAGGCGTAATAGCTTGAGATGGAACGGACACTCCATCTACCATAACCTCTGCGAAATTTAATTGGTAATTTTTAAAATTAAAGGGATTTTCAGAGTAATTACCATTGAATGCGCTTCCGCTGCACAACACTATTTTTATCTCAGAGGGTATGCTCCCGTGATACACGTCATCGGCAGACCACCCGTAACTTCCCTTTTCTATATTGAAAGCTTTTAAATCGGACTTCCAAAACGGGTACACGGCGCATTGCTTTGGTATTCTTTTTTCATGCGCTACCACCATACCAGGGCTTAGTTTCACCTGACAGACTCTCAAAGAGGCGTATTGTATTTCAACTTTGTAGTCGTCGGTAGTCTCAGCCATGAGTCGAAAAGGATCTTCGTGCTGGTAAAGTTTCATACGAATTCTAATACCATTGATGATAAATTTCTTTTGTTGACAAATATCCATTCTAATAGGGCCTTCTAAAAAGACTGTATTACCTTTACTCGTCCGTTTGTACCTTCGGTCGAACCCGATATTACTGGTCGAGTCGCTATCCATTGCGTCATAAGAGTCTTTATGGAATAGTTCGTTATTTAATATTCCCTTGGTATCTCCGATGTTACTGTTTAAAAGGGCATCTAAATACGCTTTGTAAGGATAATAAGAGCCCACACTTGCGGTAATCAGCCTCTGGTTTAACTCGGTCTACTTGTCTGAACAAACTTTGCAATCCAAGGTTTGCTAAACATACTTTGTCCTCTTCGGTCACAGGTTTATCCTCCCCCGTTACGATGCGTAGGCCCACTCTCAATCTACTTCTATTTAAATCGATATATGCGGCAGAATTTCCGGGTATATCGAATTCTAAGGGAGCATTTCTTCCTATCACGCCCTGAGGGGCATAGGGAATCCATTCCGTTTTTTCAATGAAAGAATCCGTATGGGTCTCTTCGAACAAATGCAAATTAGATTCGTACACCTCCATCACGAAAATATATCTTTTCGCACCGTCCTTCGACCTCTTATAGACTTTTTAACCCTCTTGACTGTTGTATTTTTCCTCTTAGGTTTTTTATTTACGCTATTATTACCAGTCTTCTTTTTTTTCTGAGTCGGTTTTCCCGTTCCAGCTTTCTTTTTCTGCGCCTGTTTTCTCGTTCCAGCTTTCTTTTTCTGCGCCTGTTTTCTCGTTCCAGCTTTCTTTTTCTGCGCCGGTTTTCTCATTCCCGTCTTCTTTTTCTGCACCGGTTTTCCCGTTCCTCTCTTCCTTTTGACCAACATTTCAGCCATTTCGGTTTGCTGTTGCACCGGGCTGATTAATTTAAACGGATGGTAACCTTTGGGTATCCACATATTTTTTCCTTAGATACAAGGTACACTCGATATCGCTCAGTTGGTAAGGTTTTAAGTTTTGATCGAGAATACTCAATCTTATACTCCGCACCTGTTTCTACGAAATATGGTAGCGTATATTGAGCCTCTTTCCCGTCCACTCTCCGTAACACAGGGTACTGACTTCCCTTTAAAAAACTCTCTTCGCAAAAGTCCGCTAATACGTAAAAAGTAGATTTCTTTGGGGCCCTTACTTTAATATCCGTCAAGGCTACCTCCCACTTTCCTTGTAAAAGCAAACTTTTTGGCAAATCCACGATAAAATCGTTAGGCCTGTTGAAAGGGTGAACCTCTAAGGAATCCTGCCAGCCTATGTAGAGAAACATCTCTTATAAACTTTTCAAATCTTTATCGGCCACCCAAGAATCAAATTTTTTGGGCCAATGCAACCACCTTACCAAATGTTCTTTGCGACCTTTAGTTTTACGCGTTTTTAGCACTTTGCTAATTTTCCACTTTCTATTTTCGTCGCTTTGCTCCACTTTCTGCAATTCGGCTTCGTAGAAGCTTCCTTTTATATCTTCGTCCAAAAAGTCTTTTAAACGATACACATTGATTCCATCCCTCTTATAACGCGCCCTTATTTTGAATATCTCACCGGTCCATTTGAAATCGTATTCCCTGTCGAAAAGGGTTTTAGTGTGAGTAACTCTTACGTTATCGCCTACTTTAAACTTATAAGGTTTCAGCCGGAAATTTTCGTCCTTTTCAGGCCAATAGGAATACCACCAGACCGATCTTTCGTTACTCCGACCCACCCTCGCAGGGGGCATACCTATGGTTCTATGATAGCTATAGTTATAAGATCGTACAAGCTCTTCTAAATGGTCTATATATTTCTCCTTGTCATAATGAGTGATGTATCTATAAATCATCTTTTTCAGGGTTTTAATTACTCTTTCGGCAAAATTCGCTTTGGTCTCGTTTTGACTGGTATAAAATTCTATTTTTTCATCTTTCAAAAGCCCTTGTACTTGCTTATTAGAAAATTCTTTTCCTTGGTCGAAACGGCACTTTTTAGGTTTGCGCCCCTTTCGAAAAATATCTTCTAAAGCGGCTTTGACCTCTTTACCCGTTTTGTTCTTTAAAGGTCTGACAAAAAGGTATTTTGAGAAGACGTCGATGGCAACTAACAGGAACTTTATTCCGTCATTCTTTTTTGCCAAAGACCCTACATCCATTAAATCTACATCCCATTGACTGTCTATTCCTTCTACCACTACTCTGCTACGTCTTTTTGGTTTACGCGACTGACGATGTAAACTGTATGAGTCTTTATTTTTTAGCCAAGTTGCCACCTGGTTCTTCGTCACATCGAAATTACCCTCTTCTTTCAAGTAGCGATATAACTTCTGCGGTCCCGCAAAACTAGCCGGATTCCCCGGATCGAAGTAATTCTTCTCCAGAAACTGTTTCCATGGGGTCATCCCTGTTTAACAGCTGTAAACAATGTCGTAATATACCGAACCAAAATCCCTTTCCAGTGGGATCGAACAAGGCAGCTATTACCACCACCAAACACACAGCTATTCGACAGATGTAACCGATCTTCATTTTGGTAAAACTGTTAATCCTTGACCCACTCTTATAACTTTTGCCAAGTACTGCCCGTCTTTTTATCTCGTCTTGGAAATGGGTTTTTTCTACGGGTAACTACGCTTTTAGGAACATTGACCTCGCTTAGTATTTCTAGAAAGGTCCCGTAATGGGGAGGGGGAGATTCGCCGTATTCTTGTAGACTATAACGTACTAGGTCTGTAATGTGACTACCCTCCAGGCATTTATCGTTGTAAACCACTTCACCGTTATTTTTCCACTCAATACTACCCTGTATGTAACTGAGTAATGAATCCGCTTTACGCTTTAAAGATTTTGGCATAGCCGATACGATCAATTCTTTCTCCAAACCTTTATTTTTAGGTTTGTCTAGCCCTTCCTCGTAAGGCACTAACATCATTTTACGTACGCTATTCATAATCTCTTTAATACGGGGGCTGCTACACGTAATACAAGTTTAATAACTTTAGCCTTCCTTTTTATGTCACTTTTGCTACCTTTACGGGCAAACTCCCTCAGAAAATTCTTGTATTTTTTCAAAGCTTTTTTATCTTCTTCCGTAATCGGCAAATTTCCCAATAGTAAGTTAAACACCGTTTCCTTCAGAACTAAAATTTGTCCTTTGTCGGCTATCTTCAAAAACGACGATAGCTGTTTATCAGTCGCCTCCGATAAATAGAGTAACAGACTCTTGCTCTTCGCATCCATGATATGACATCGAACTTTTACTCAGTCCCTTTTATAGTTTATCGGTACGTAGACCAAAGGATCTTCACCCGGAAATATATTGGTTCTCAACCTGTATGCGTCATCGCCATTAGCCGTGGAATCGATCACCAAATATCCGTATTTACGAGAAGTAGCGTCCTCGTACGCCTCCACTAATGCTTTATTATTGCCCGGAAACATTTGTTTTCCTAAAGCGGATATCTGTTGCCCATCCCTTATATTTCTAAACAAAACCGTGTAATGAGTGTTTAAGGCTATAGTTCTCGCGCATTTGCCTTGCCTGAAACAATTGTGACTAACAAAAAACACGCTAAGATTCGAGTGGTGCGCTCCCTGAACGAACAACCTTTCCATATCGGGGTCCTTAACCACGCCTTCTGAGAGGTCGTCCAAAATCACGAGATTATGCATTCCATCCGCAAAATTTTCTATCTCGGCCCGACTCGGTATGCCTTCTAGAAATTCTATACCCTCCACTTCCTTTTTCATGCTGTCGAAAGTATCTTGGTAGATACCGTAACAATACAATATTTTGTTTACCGGTTCCGAAAACATGACATTCTTGTTCCTAAGTAAGCGAAACAACCATGTAGTTTTTCCGCTTTTGGTTGCTCCGGATACGCAGGCTGTGGATGCCGCTTCGAAAGGTAAGGGTACAGCTTCCTTTCCAAAATGATTATTGTGAAACCTCTGAATATGTCTCTTGTAGTTATAGCCTTTAGAAAAGCTTTTATCGCATTCACTACACGTTTTCATGGTGGTCATTTTTAAGAATAAAATGTCTTTTCCTTTTATAAAATCTTAGTTTTTAGGGTAATTAGAATTAGGGTTTAGGGCTTTAGATTTAGGGTTTAAGGGCTTTAGATTTATGGGTTTAAGGGCTTTAGATTTAGGGTTTAAGGGCTTTAGATTTATGGGTTTAGGGTACTTAGAGCTTAGGGTTTTAGGTTAAGGTGGCTCCTAAATGACTCCGGATAGTTCCTAATTGGCTCCGGATGAGCTCCGGATAGCTCCTAAATGACTCCGGATAGTTCCTAATTGGCTCCGGATGAGCTCCGGATAGCTCCTAAGTGCTCCGAAGGGGCTCCTAAATGGCTCCTAAGAGCTCCGGAGGAGCTCCGACATGGCTCCTAAGTGCTCCGGAGGAGCTCCAATGGCTCCTAAGAGCTCCGGAGGAGCTCCGACATGGCTCCTAAGTGCTCCGAAGGGGCTCCTAAGTGCTCCGACATGACTCCGGAGGGGCTCCGACATGGCTCCTAATTGGCTCCGGATGAGCTCCGGATAGCTCCTAAGTGCTCCGAAGGGGCTCCTAAATGGCTCCTAAGAGCTCCGAAGGGGCTCCTAAGTGCTCCGACATGACTCCGGAGGGGCTCCGACATGGCTCCTAAGTGCTCTGGAGGAGCTCCAAATGGCTCCTAAGAGCTCCGGAGGAGCTCCGACATGGCTCCTAAGTGCTCCGAAGGGGCTCCTAAGTGCTCCGACATGACTCCGGAGGGGCTCCGACATGGCTCTGGAGGGCTCCGACATGGCTCCGTCGGAGGAGCTCTGGATGGCTCCGGATAGCTCCTAATTGGCTCCGGATAGCTCTTAAATGGCTCCGGATAGCTCCTAAATGGCTCCGGATAGTTCCTAAATGGCTCCGGATAGCTCCTAATTGGCTCCGGATAGTTCCTAAATGGCTCCGGATGGCTCCTAAATGGCTCCGGAGGGGCTCCGGATAGCTCTTAAAGTGCTCCGACAGGGCTCCGGAGGGGCTCCGGATGGCTCCTAAATGGCTCTGGATAGCTCTTAAGTGCTCCGGAGGGGCTCCGGATAGCTCTTAAATGGCTCCGGAGGGGCTCCGGATGGCTCCTAAATGGCTCCGGATAGCTCCTAAGTGCTCCGGATAGCTCCTAATTGGCTCCTAAATGGCTCCGGATAGCTCCTAAATGGCTCCGGAGGGGCTCTGGATTGCTCTTAAATGGCTCCGGATAGCTCCTAAATGGCTCCAGAGGGGCTCCGGATAGCTCTTAAAGTGCTCCGACAGGGCTCCGGAGGGGCTCCGGATGGCTCCTAAATGGCTCTGGATAGCTCTTAAGTGCTAAGCCAATATTGTAAGAGGTAACAAAATATCATCTCATCAAAAGAGAAAACAGCTATTGGAGAAAAAATGGGTGGTAACAAGCATGGATGACCTTATCTTGTGGGGCTACAACCAAAAAGATATGACAAACAGCTGAAAACAGTACATAAAATAATTTTAATAGTGGATATTTTTAACTTAAATAAAAAGAAGTGCAAATTTCAGGTGGCAGAGGTGATGTATTTAGGTGACTTGGTTACCCCTGATATGGTCACCCATGAAATGTGTCAGTAATAAAAACACAATAACCATTGAGTGTAAAAAAGAGTTGCAAAAGTTTTGTATAAAAGGTCAGTAAATATGTGGCAAAGTGGTGTCAAGCTAAAAAATAAATCCAATGCACAATAAACATAAAGACAATACCAATGCATGAAAAGTAATAATCAAGATGTTAATTGTTTCAACTGAAGAATGGAGAACCAAATTATTGTAGGCTTTGTAAGAAAAATGCTGAATGACACCTCCTCTTTGATGATTGTCCTCTCTTATAAGATTATAAGTTTTGGGTCTTGCACTTTCAGTAGTGTTCTGTAACCAATTATGTGCCTTCCCCATTATTTTAAACTGTTAGAAATTATATTTTTAGACTGTCACTGATCTTTTTCACGTTTTGATTTCAAAAATTCAGTCTCAAATCTATCTAACATTCGTAAAGCAATATTTCCTACCTTGAGTCGAACCTAGTGATTGTATCAATTTCAGAAAAAGTCCTTCAACCATATAGGATACAAATGATTAAAATATATTGAAACATTAAAGATTTAGCTCAAATATGAAGGTGCTGAGAAAACCTTTCAGATTCAGGGTAATAAGTATCAAATAAAATTAACAGTTAATCTGTAGCTAATTGTAGTTTTGAAGAAGATGAAAATACAAAAAACTATACTGCCGCAAAGCATGATAAAATGTCAGGTGACAAAATTTAACCATTGGTGAAGTTAGGGGGTAGAAAGGGCAATATTATTATTTGGTAAAAAGCACAAATCGCACAGGGGTAAACACATCATACCAGTTTGCTTGTTTAGCTTATCACATAAGTCATCAAATGAGTACATTGACTGAAATCTTGAATGTAACCTAGATAATGAAGCCAAGTTGAACAGATTTTGTTTGCTAAAAATGTTTTGTGGATAAAATAATATTTGATCAAAAATATTTTAAACCTTAAACCTAGACAGTGTTTGTAACACAGGTAAAAGCCATGCCGACAGTGTTCCACACTTTCCCATGTCAATATAAAGTCTTAAAAGCATCTTATGATGCTCCAAAAATTTGGAATAATTGGCCTGATGACATAAGTTTAGCCACTTCTCTCCACTCATTCAAAAAGAATCTCAAACCCTATCTTTTTGCGCAAACATATTCACCCTAATTTCTGCTTTTTCCGGTTTCTCTATGTGGCACTGACCCTTGCTAGGTCTCAGGTTAATGATTATAGTTTTCTGCTTTTTCTGTTTGGTGTGCCTAGACTCTGTTTTTTGATGGAGATTAAGAGCTGTAACAATATTATTTTAATTAAAATTTCCCCAACACCTTTTTTTTGCCTGACGGATACCCCAATAGTCTGACATGGACAAGCCACTGCTAAAAATTGAGTAACTGACTTACCAAGACCCACCCAAACCTAAACAGTGTTATTTACTTGACTTATATAGAACTGTGAGAGAAATATGTTTCGCGGTGTGCTACATTCAAATGTACAAATGTCTAATGTTTGCTGAAAGAACTGATCTTTATATTTTACTAATAGATTTATAATGAAACATTTCCGTTCACATATCACTATGTACTTAAGCAAGAGAAATAGAAATGAATGGGTAAAAGACAGGTATGAATAACAAACTTTTTCAAATTGAATCTCTTCATAACTTCACAGATAATGGAGGAAACATTTTATAAAACTTGCTCCTTTGGATTTAATTTTAAGATAAAGGAAAATGTAGAAACAGAGAAACCATGAGTATTATTCATTATGTATGTAAGAGTTGTAGGGACACCACTTTCCAATATGTGAGCATTTAGAAAAACCTTTTTTCAGAGTATTTCCTTTGAAAGATTTTTTTTCTATTTTTCAGCTCGGTATCTCAATATGACTAGATAACTATATCAATTTATTACCCTTACCTATACTTGGATTTTGAAAATGAGGAACTAGAGGCCAACAGGCAAGCCAAAGAGTATAACTTTGCTGGGCACTTAATCTAGGTCATTTTGGAAGAAATTAGGCTCTATGAATGTAAGATACAATTTTTACGGTTGTTTTTCATTTTAAAAACAAGTTTTATATACCAGTCCATCGTGCTATAGAAGCAGATAATGGCAGCAAGTTTGTAAACAAAACAACGGTTGTTTTTCATTTTAAAAACAAGTTTTATGTACCACTCTACTATTCTGTAGAAGCGACTATTGTAAAGTAATGGCCAGCAAGTTTGTAAACAAAACAATGGTCGTTTTTTATTTTAAAAACAAGTTTAAGTACCAGTCCATCGTGCTGTAGAAGCAGATAATGGCCAGCAAGTTTGTAAACAAAACAATGGAGGTCGTAGCAGTGGGGCGAATCTTCTGCTTCGCTTTAAAGAAGTTTTAGTACTAACCCCGTAGTTCGGCAGATTCGGTAGAAGACGAGTTCTTTGGAAAGCACGTTTGTAAACAAAGAAATGGAGGTCGTAGTTGTGGGACGAATCTTCTGCTTCGCTTTAAAAAGAAGTTTTAGTACTAACCCCGTACTTCGGTAGTTTCCGTAGAAGACGAGAAAGCACGTTTGTAAACAAAGAAATGGAGGTCGTAGCAGTGGGGCGAATCTTCTGCTTCGCTTTAAAAAGAAGTTTTAGTACTTACCCCGTAGTTCGACAGATTCGGTAGAAGACGAGTTCATTGGAAAGCACGTTTGTAAACAAAGAAATGGAGGTCGTAGCAGTGGGGCGAATCTTCTGCTTCGCTTTAAAAAGAAGTTTTAGTACTAACCCCGTAGTTCGGCAGATTCGGTAGAAGACGAGTTCATTGGAAAGCACGTGTGTAAACAAAGAAATGACCGTTCCTCATTTTATTTTAAAAACAAGTTTAAGTACCAGTCCATCGTGCTGTAGAAGCAGATAATGGCCAGCAAGTTTGTAAACAAAACGATGGCTGTTTCCATTTTTATTTTAAAAACAAGTTTAAGTACCAGTCCAGTGTGCTGTAGAAGCAAATAATGGCCAGCGAGTTTGTAAACAAAGCTATGGCCGTTTTCATTTTAAAAACGAATTTTAAGTACCAGTCCACGAGTCGGTAGATTCGATAGACGTCTTCCGGCAAAAGATAAAACGGCTAACACGTTTCCATCCAAAACAATGGCTGTTCCCCATTTATTTTAAAAAGAAATCTTTTTACTAGTGGTATTCTACCAGTGAGCGCCCATGTAGTGATTAATATTGTGAATTTAAGTTATGTAGACAGCTTTACATTATATTCATGTATGACCAAACTATCAAATGAAATGCGTTACAATTACTGCCTCCCGCCGTAACTTGGCACAACTTGGACACAAAAACTGTATTTTTGCTTATTTTAAGTGTAGTTTCGTGGATTTCTTTTTTATTAAAATATGAATTGAGACAAGCACAAGTTATTAAACTATTTTACTAACATCAGATCAAAACAATAAACCTTTTAGAATCATTTTTAAGGGGGCAATAATATAATTTTTACATGAAAACAGTGCCTCAAATTGGCATAATTTATTTGCTTTGCGAGGTCGTATTTTTCAATGTACCTTAATATTTTGAGGTTAATTTTAATTTTATTAAGTGAGAACAATCACTCTTTGTAAGTCTCCCTTAGGTGATCGACTTTATGATCATCCACTATTGTTATTGGTGTATATTTTGTTATATTTGCTTCAAGCTTTTTATATTTTAATCAAAAGTTTCTATTATTGTCATTTTACCACAAACCGGAAATACCAGAGAACGCCCATTTTGTAGAGAAATAGAAGTATTTGTCCTTGACCTCCATCAAATAAATTTAAGGCAGGCGTTCACTGGTAGATGGGCGTTTACTGGTAGAACTACAAATCATTTGTGGTGGTCAGTTCATGCCCACCCCTAAATTTATCCAAAACAATCACAGTTACATGATAAACTACCAATGTATATGATCAATTTAATTATAATCTATGATGTGATGAACATCTTTTTATGAAAATTACAAATCTTTAAAATAATTGAGGGTGGGTGTGGATAGGTATGCTGGTGTGAATTGGTCCACCACCACTAGTATAAGATACTGACCAACACATTTGTAAACAAAGTTTTAAGTACCAGTCCACCATTATGTAGAAGATAATGACCATCAGGTTTGTATAGAAATCAATGGATGTCCATGTTTTTATTTAAAAAAGAAATATTTCAGTTATTGTAAACGGTAATGTTTATAAATTATGGTGCATATAATTGTGTATAGTTATGAATTAGCTGATTACATTTATGACTGATACCTAGTTTTAAAAGTCAATTATGTATGGTAAATTAGATGTAAATTTAAAAGAAATGCCAATGATTATCAATGGAAAGTATGCATAATGCTTTTTTTTCATAATCGAATTATTAAAAGAGTGCATTGTGGACCAGGAAATTTTTCTTAAGGTATATATATATATATATTAGTGCATTACGGATTTTAAGACTGAAGTGTAATCGAAGTGTACGTTTTGATTTTATTTGACCAAAAATATACAACTACATTATGAATTCATTTGAGTACATGTTTCAGTTATTTTTTCATTATGCGACCATTTATGGCTTGGGTTACATTGTAAATTTTTTAAATTTTTTTATATATTACTATTAGTAATGCATTAAAGTCTAATTACTTCTTTTCATAAAATTTAATGATAAATACTTTGAACAATGTAGAAATAGTTATCCAAAAACACTAATTGTATCATATTACAAGGGGGTGGAGAGCTAAAATCTGTGCTGAAAAGGTGACAAGAAAATCCGAAATAATACTTTTGAATTGCAAATCCTTGCTCTTCATAGGGAAATTTTGGTGGTGGATTAAGGGATGTTAAATGGAAATCCCGGAATTATAGGCACACCAATCAAAATGCTGGCATTATAGTCACGCCAATGGGATTTCAGGATTTCGACAGTGCAGTTATTTTGAAAATTCCAATATTTTTTGTTTTTGCAGTAATAAATATTACATTGGTTGTATCAGCAATATCAGTTATTGGTTTGTCATTAGATTTTATTATTCATATATCCCTGTTATGCTAACAGTTGGTGGTTTGTTGGAATATAGTCACACCAATCGGATTTCAGGATTTCGACAGTGTAGATATTTTGAAAATTCCAATATTTTTTTGTTTTTGCAGTAATAAATATTACATTGGTTGTATCAGCAATAGCAGTTATTGGTTTGTCATTAGATTTTATTATTCATATATCCCTGTTATGCTAGCAGTTGGTGGTTTGTTGGAATATAGTCACACCAATCGGATTTCAGGATTTCAACAGTGTAGATATTTGAAAATTCCAATTTTTTTGTTTTTGCAGTAATAAATATTACATTGGTTGTATCAGCAATAGCAGTTATTGGTTTGTTACTAGATTTAATTATTCATATATTCCCATTATGCTAGCACTTTGTGGTTTGTTATGGGACCTTAATTACTCCCTGCATGGCCATATTTGCTTGGTTTCAAAATTGGGGAAAAAAATTTGGATTCTAAATTATGGAAGCCGTAACAGCTAACCTCCTCGTGGTGGCTTCTGGAAATTTCCACTTTGTGGAAAGCTAATAGCTGTTTTTTCCCTCCACAAAAGGGTGACCAAATGAGTTATAAAGCCCAAAGTCA
Organism: Sabellastarte sp. h YS-2021; assembly: GCA_964017235.1. Lineage (NCBI taxonomy): Eukaryota > Metazoa > Annelida > Polychaeta > Sabellida > Sabellidae > Sabellastarte > Sabellastarte sp. h YS-2021. The sequence goes on from OZ024934.1 coordinate 93,059,732, forward strand.
AAAACCCTACGTTGTACAATAATACCTTTTGTGACCGAATGAGTCATAAAGCCCAAAGTAAAAAACCCTACGTTGTACAATAATACCTTTTATGACCGAATGAGTCATAAAGCCCAAAGTCAAAACCCCTACATTGTACCATGTTACCTTTTGTGACCGAATGAGTCATAATCCCAAAGTCAAAACCCCCACGTTGTACCATAATACCTTTTGTGACCGAATGAGTCATAAAGCCCAAAGTCTCAAAGCCCAGTCATAGTATCAATGCAGAAGTCTTTCAATTTTTAAGAAATTGTGAGGAAATGAATCCTAACATTAGTGTTGAGATATACTGAATATGTAGCAGAAGATAGACAGCTATATCATATAAACCTTTATTTCAAATTAATGACATATAAACTTACATGTAAAATACAATTTATAAAATATATATTGGTTAGTGTTACATTGATATCTATATTAAATAAAACTTTGGTGAGATTAGAAGAAGAAATTATGGTTAAAATGTGTTATTGAGTGTCCCTAATATATAATACAGTACATAGAACTTGTGTGAGAGTTATGTCATTACACATAGTTGTAAAACGATAAAATAATATCTTCAATTTATATAACGGTAATGGTGCTGTCTCTGAGTTGTCTGTCTGAGGTTGTAGACTCTTCTTTCTTGTCTAGGCAGTCCTCTGTCCTGTCCGGCTGGTGGCCTATCTCCTCTAGCTACTGGTCCATCTTGTAGTGCTGGTGGTCTGCCTGGAAGCGGTTGATCCATAAACTGGCGCCGATAGGTCCTTTCCAATGTCCTCACCATCATCCCTGAAGATAAGTATAGAATATGCAATATATCTTACAATAATAAGATTTTTAGTGTAAAAATTATACCTCTATAATTCAGTGTTATAATACAGTTGTTTCTACATTGTTCCTGGTGTGATATATTATAAAAATGGAATGGATTAATGGAAAAAGTATTACATCAGTTGGTAATAATTCAATTAATTGCTACAAATGGGAGGTGAATTAATGGTGTTTCTTACCTATAGCAAGATTCAAGATGTTCAGTACTTTGTACATAAAGTGGACAGTCTTTGCAATACCCTCTATGGTCCTTATACACACTTGAATGCACATATGAATGAATTGCATGTGATGAATGACATTGCGAATTTCTTGTTGATGGGCCTGTAGAAAGGCTATGAGAAAAATTGGAAGCATACACAAAGTGTAAAATAGGAATGATGTTTCTTTTTCAATATCTATTGACTGAGTTTCATCGGTTATTAATTTTGATTTCATCAGTGATATCTCATGTAGATTGGGAAAGACCTTTTGAATTTTGTCCAGTTGAAATGCACTGTCCCTTAAGACCAATTTCTGTATCCCTTTACTTTCATCATTGCTTAGTTTTAGCTGATCAGATGTTTCCAATTGTAGACATGATATCTGGTCTTTTCCACAAACACATTTCTCAGGACACATACAGTATACTGAGATGTAAATACAGAGTGTGATCAAAAATAATTTCCAAAACATAGTGATAGCCAATTTAAATCAAATGAATAACCTGAGTGAAATTAGATCTCAATATATAGCAGTATGGGTAGAGTGTAAGACAATGCTGATAATCTGGGGAGACAATGGGGCAATGAGTACAAAAGAATAATGGTAAAGTTAAATATTTGGTGTATAGGTATAGAATAGGTGTTGCAAGGATCAATTAAAAAGACACATCCATTTCCTTTAGAACATAAGCTTCATTGTTTATTCATCAGGTGTTATGAGGGATGGTTTCTTGACATGAAGGGATTAGGGATATATTGGAATATCATTAAAAATGGGTCTGTTGTGAAAATGGACATGGCTTCTTGACATAGAGGGGGCTTATGGGTTTCATTTAAAATCCTTGACAATGGGGTCTATGTTGAAAAAAATGGACATGGCTTCTTGACATAGAGGGGCTTATGTTATTATTTGCTATTTCAATTCTGTTTTCTTTTTTAGGCTTTATTAATACCCCTTTCTTATAACAGAGTGGCTTCTCATTATAGATACCTTCTTCTACTTAAAAAATCTATAGCTTCTCATAATACTATTCATGCATTAAGATATGGCTTCCCAAAACAATGGTATGTGTATGTCTTTGTGTCTGTATGTTTCTGTGGGTATATATGTACAGTGTACCTTAATGAGAGTTCATTAGAAATTTGTCAAAATGTTCATCAAAGTATTATCAGTCTTTTGGGCTTTGGTCATTACCAGGGGTTTGATGTGGTGCCATGAAAAATGTATTTGTCAAGAACAAAACAGAAAAGTATATTGCACAAATGTTAACAGAAATGATGTTTTCAGACAGCCAGAAATTACCAGAGAAATTGTATTAAGTCAGAGTTTTGTTGGAATGGGTTGGTTGACTACAGTTTTCAACAGCTTGGATTCTGTAAGAATTTCTGATTCTGTGATTTTAGACTGTAATGTTATGTACAAAGTTACTCTGATAGGAGCATGTGAAACAAGTACTGCAAGTATAACCCCTGAAATAAGTTATGTACCGCATGGTATTGAGTCAAAAGGGATAACTCCATCGTTGAATAGTGTTCCCAAAAGTACACTTATTGTGACAGTGTGTGGAGTCATTTTCACTTGTACTCTGATAAGTACAATTACTGTATTTATCATAAAAAGAAAACTTGAAAATAGACTGCTAAGGGTCAGGGAGGAAAGAATGGCTGAAATGGGTAGAACTTTTGGTTTTGATTTTAATGAAAATGATGAAGAAGAGGCAAACAGGCAAGCCGAAGAGAAGGAAATTAAAAAAAGAACATCCCGTAAAAAATGGAATAGAAGCCCTGAACAACACAAATATAATTTAAGACTCACTGCCTGGAGGGCTGAAAGAATGAAGCAGCTGAGACTTGAAACGAATGTATAAAATGTTGTTGTGAGAGTAGTTTGTAGTGACTTTGGTTTCATTGTTTTTCCATGTGTGTATGTGTGTGTGTGTGTGTGTGTCATTGGTGGTGGTACATATTTTTTGTTTCATAGATTTAGTATTTTTTTTTAGAAAATTAGACCCTATCTTCTTTTGTGTGTATTTGTTTGTGTATAGTTGTGTGTATATATAATATTTTGAATCATAAATGAGGTAAATAAAACTAAGCTCGATTTGGTTGGTATTGTAACATAGGTTTGTTTGGTGTCAATATGTTTGTCTGAAATCATAGGATAAGACAGTTTTTGAAATTTTTTAAATTGGACTATCCCTCAAAAAAGTTGAGCATTTGAAAATTATACATTATAATTCCTTAACAATTGTTAAGGAGAGATAATAGGCTTTTACAATGGGACTTTTTTAGTGTGCTGGATTTTGAAATATTGTGCATTTATTATTTAGGGTTATAGTATAAGGTATCAAAATGTTTGTCTGAAATTGTAGATTCAGCTCCATTTGGAATTTTTAAAATCGGACTATTCCTCAAAAAGTTATGAGCATTTGAAAATTATACATTATAATTCCTTAACAAGACCTTTTTAATGATTTAATGACACCAGCTGTGCGAATGCAATTGTCAAGGAGGTGGATAATAGGCTTTTACAATGGGACTTTTTTAGTGTGCTGGATTTCGAAATATTGTGCATTTATTATTCGGGGTTATAGTATAAGGTATCAAAATGTTTGTCTGGAGATATGGATCAAGGTCCTTTTTGAATTTTTAAAATCGGACTATTCCTCAAAAAGTTATGAGCATTTGAAAATTATACATTTATTACCCCACACTTTTTTCCAGATCATTAAACCCATTTTGTATTGTGGAATGACCATCTGTGAGAATAGTCACATGCTTTTCAAATGATAGGGGATAATAGCCTTTCCATTGGACTCTAGTATATTATATTTCAATTTTTGGACTTTGGTATATTCGAGGGATTCTTACTTATTCCAGTACTATTAAATAACAGTCGCCGAGAAAAATTTAAAATAAGGTAATTACTTTAAAATAAAGGTAATAATGTACAGGGGTTGGTTTAAATTAAAGGGGTTGGGTTTGAATTATATGTTGCGTCTAATGAAAGGCTGCTGTGCCAATGTGAAACTGGGTCCCTTTAACTGGGGAAAAATTGTGGGAAAAAAGCTTGACCATTACTTGTGTGTACTTTTTTGGTTAGCTTTAATTTGTAGATGTTTAAATGACCCCTGTTGTTGATTTAAATACAATAATTCAATGTTTCAATTTCTTTCATGATCAATTTTTATATAGCTTTACATGCCCCTTATTTGTTGGTGATGCTATGAATATTTTATATACTTCGTTCCAATAAATGTATTCCATTTCAACCTAATTTTCACAGATAATTATCACCCCTGCATCAAGTAAACCCCACCTCCCCCCATATCCCTCCTTGCACAGATGTCCCGTGATTTGAACTCAGTTGGCTGTTTGGTCACGCCAATCGGATTGCTGGAATTATAGTTGCTGGAATTATAGTCACCCCAATGGAAATCCAGGATTTTTTATGATGCTTTTATTTTGAAAATATGAAAAGTAGCAAACACTAGAGTCATTCAGCGGTTAATGGACTATATAATCCTTTTACCTTTCATGACTATTTCATTTTTAAATGTCCTTACAAATTTTTACGGGTTTAAATGTCTTAACTATTTTGGATGTTTCATATTTATGATAAATTTGTAGTTTTAAATGTCCCTTATTTGTTGCTATGAATGTGTAGATGATTAAATAATCCTTGTTGTTTGCATGTTTTGTTACAAATTTGTATGTCCTAAGTGTGTTTCATGTGGGAAAAAAGCTTGACCATTACTTGTGTGTACTTTTTTGGTTAGCTTTAATTTGTAGATGTTTAAATGACCCCTGTTGTTGATTTAAATACAATAATTCAATGTTTCAATTTCTTTCATGATCAATTTTTATATAGCTTTACATGCCCCTTATTTGTTGGTGATGCTATGAATATTTTATATACTTCGTTCCAATAAATGTATTCCATTTCAACCTAATTTTCACAGATAATTATCACCCCTGCATCAAGTAAACCCCACCTCCCCCCATATCCCCCCTTGCACAGATGTCCCGTGATTTGAACTCAGTTGGCTGTTTGGTCACGCCAATCGGATTGCTGGAATTATAGTTGCTGGAATTATAGTCACCCCAATGGAAATCCAGGATTTTTTATGATGCTTTTATTTTGAAAATATGAAAAGTAGCAAACACTAGAGTCATTCAGCGGTTAATGGACTATATAATCCTTTTACCTTTCATGACTATTTCATTTTTAAATGTCCTTACAAATTTTTACGGGTTTAAATGTCTTAACTATTTTGGATGTTTCATATTTATGATAAATTTGTAGTTTTAAATGTCCCTTATTTGTTGCTATGAATGTGTAGATGATTAAATAATCCTTGTTGTTTGCATGTTTTGTTACAAATTTGTATGTCCTAAGTGTGTTTCATTTCTTTAGTGTTATCATAGATCTGTATATAGCTGTAAAATGTCCCTTATTTGTTGCTATAAATATGTAGATGCTTAAATATTCCAGTTGTTTACTAGTTTTTTTAAAGGTTCTTGGATGTTTGCTGTTTTTTTATTTTACCTTTAGCTGTTTGGCATGATTTTATTTGCCTTCATGTAGCTTTACATGCCCCTTATTTGTTGGTGATGCTATGAATATTTTATGTACTTCCTTCCAATAAATGTATTCCATTTCAACCTAATTTTCACAGATAATTAACACCCTGCATTAAGTAAACCCCCCAACTCCCCCATATCCCCCTCCTCACACAGATGGGCCGTGACTGCTGGTCACAAAAATCTATACAACCCCCACAGGGGGACCACGTAGATTGTGTGACTACAATCCCCCTTGCGTGACCATAGTATCTCCTATACTACTAACAGTACCTATAGTTTGGCAATATTGGCTTCAGCTGGCCCCAAATTCGCTTCTGTGGGGCTGCATTAAGATATACTTAAATTTGGCAAAGTAAGACAAATTTAAGGCTGAAAACCATATTGTTTGCTAGAGCTGGCGCCACTAAATGAGATTCCACAAGAATATTCCTTAAGAAATACATAACTGGTCCAAAATACATGTATTGGAAGTGCAGGTATCGAGGGGGTTGTCATATGGCACATCAGTCCAAAACCCCACTTAAACTTCATCAATCTGGCTCAGATTTTCACTGGAAACTCAGTTCATATCAGATATTGATATTGTATTGGCTTGACTTACTCAGGAAACCAATTAAAAATTTCAATTTTCCGGGGTCTGGGGCCAGGCTCAGCCCCCCTCAAATTAGGAACTATCAGGTATATCCTAATACAACCAATCTGAAGCTCTTCTTTAATTTTGCATATGTTTTAACAATAATTGAGGATATATTAGGCCCATTTGGAGCATTACATCTCCGAAAATAAATTATTTCATCGATATAGTGCTGTAAAAATGGTCAAAAATACATGTAAATTACACCAAACCAGTACCAAATGTTGGTCTATAATGCTGAAATTTGGCCAGAATATAAGGTGGCACATACTAAATCTGACTGAACCGGTTTTAAAATTACATCTGATATAACAGTACCTATAGTTTGGCAATATTGGCTTCAGCTGGCCCCAAATTCGCTTCTGTGGGGCTGCATTAAGATATACTTAAATTTGGCAAAGTAAGACAATTTTAAGGCTGAAAACCATATTGTTTGCTAGAGCTGGTGCCACTAAATGAGATTCCACAAGAATATTCCTTAAGAAATACATAACTGGTCCAAAATACATGTATTGGAAGTGCAGGTATCGAGGGGGTGGTCATATGGCACATCAGTCCAAAACCCCACTTAAACTTCATCAATCTGGCTCAGATTTTCACAGGAAACTCAGTTCATATCAGACATTGATATTGTATTGGCTTGACTTACTCAGGAAACCAATTAAAAATTTCAATTTTCCGGGGTCTGGGGCCAGGCTCAGCCCCCCTCAAATTAGGAAATATCAGGTATATCCTAATACAACCAATCTGAAGCTCTTCTTTAATTTTGCATATGTTTTAACAATAATTGAGGATATATTAGGCCCATTTGGAGCATTACATCTCTGAAAATAAATTATTTCACCCATATAGTGCTGTAAAAATGGTCAAAAATACATGTAAATTACACCAAACCAGTACCAAATGTTGGTCTATAATGCTGAAATTTGGCCAGAATATAAGGTGGCACATACTAAATCTGACTGAACCGGTTTTAAAATTACATCTGATATAACAGTACCTATAGTTTGGCAATATTGGCTTCAGCTGGCCCCAAATTCGCTTCTGTGGGGCTGCATTAAGATATACTTAAATTTGGCAAAGTAAGACAATTTTAAGGGTGAAAACCATATTGTTTGCTAGAGCTGGTGCCACTAAATGAGATTCCACAAGAATCTTCCTTAAGAAATACATAACTGGTCCAAAATACATGTATTGGAAGTGCAGGTATCGAGGGGGTGGTCATATGGCACATCAGTCCAAAACCCCACTTAAACTTCATCAATCTGGCTCAGATTTTCACAGGAAACTCAGTTCATATCAGACATTGATATTGTATTGGCTTGACTTACTCAGGAAACCAATTAAAAATTTCAATTTTCCGGGGTCTGGGGCCAGGCTCAGCCCCCCTCAAATTAGGAAATATCAGGTATATCCTAATACAACCAATCTGAAGCTCTTCTTTAATTTTGCATATGTTTTAACAATAATTGAGGATATATTAGGCCCATTTGGAGCATTACATCTCTGAAAATAAATTATTTCACC